>OY728157.1:1519995667-1521405667 GCA_963277665.1 Viscum album | reverse complement strand
TTAATATTATATCATATATGATCTTTTAATATTTCTTTGTTAATAATATTTTAGAATTATCGTCGTTTTGGGTGTTAACTGATTCGTTTTCAATTATATGATTTGTTATTTAAGTAATTTTTTATGGATAGGATGTATCTTATTCATTTTCAGACTGATATTTAGTCTTTAAAAATTATGTTTACTCATATAATGAAAATTATCCTTGAATGGATATGATGGAGAATGAACCTCAATGCGTTCGTGGAGATGGTAATCCGTACGTACACACGAGCGACAATATCATTTTTTTAATATTAAAATAAATCATAATTGGATGTTATATCACTCATATATAATCATTATCATGTTATATTTATTATTTACATAAATTACACATCATTATTATAACCATCCAAATAATAATGTTTTGAATAACAATTACACCATGACGTGGAGATGGTAAGCCATACATACGCACGTTTGGTGACATGTCATTCAAAGGATGGATAGAATAATGAATATTTCTGTAAAGTATTTATAATAACATCACAGTATATAGAAGATATTGGTGTTATTATTTTATAACGGAAAAAATAAAGAAAGAGGAATTGGAAGAAGAATGGAACTTGAAAGGGGTGACAAAATATTTACCTCTTCTTCAGGTTCTTCCTTTTAATTTGATCAAAAGGGCTCTTAGGTTGGCTTTATTACTAAAGGAAGGACTCTAGGATAATGGGAGGACAGTTGAGAGGGTTTTTGGGCAGGGTTTTTCCGATCCAAAGGGATTTTAAGGTGTGAATTAGAGAGATGGCGAAGTTCCCTTTTATAAGAGAGGTAAGGGGCACTATAGGAAAAGCAAAAAATATTTTTTTATACTAAAATAATAAAATGTCTCCAAAATGAATTATTTAAAGGATAAGTTGGGGATGGGTCTAAATCCACTCAACCAATAGGTTTTATGTAGTTTTGGATCACTATATTAACTTTATCATTTAGATTTAACTCTTAATAAAATAGTTTGACATTTACCATTTTTCATTGTATTTTTATATTATATGGTGAATAAAAATACTATATACTTCCAAGATAACCCCAAGTGGTTAATTAATGATACACCTATCATTATATATGTATGTTTTTCAAACCTTATATTTTTAGGTATAGATTATCAATTAATAATATAATATTTGTTTTAAAAACTCTTTTATGTAAATTTTGAAACTATTTGGTATTTTGTTTTTTCTAAATTCATTACACCATTATTACTTCAAAAACGATTCATCTAACTAACCCTAA
The DNA here is from genome assembly GCA_963277665.1 of Viscum album. NCBI lineage: Eukaryota > Viridiplantae > Streptophyta > Magnoliopsida > Santalales > Viscaceae > Viscum > Viscum album. Next base: position 1,521,404,389 of record OY728157.1, on the reverse strand, counting down.
CATGTCATATTAACATATAAAATTAATTTAATTCATAAAAAGTCTAAAATTACGCTTATTTGGATATTTATAATATCAATTATTTTAATATTTCAATAATACGGTAATTATTGAATCAACATTGTGTCATAAATAAACTTAATAATTTAATTTCTAAAATTTATAAATAAAATACCATTATGTAGGAACGTTTTTTATCTTTCTAATGAATATTTATTTTCTAATTTAACTTATGTATAACCCTATATTAAAAATGTTTAATTATTAAACATTGATTTTAACTCTTTGAACTCTTTTCTAAATAAAATAACAATAAATGTCCTAAACTAATCCAAGTGGACCAAGAAGGTTCATATTTTATTCCTAATGTTTATTTGGTTTAATTATACTTATCCAATTGAATTAGGACATGTGTTAGGGTAATAATAATATCATTTTTACCCTTAATTACCCTTTTTTCTTTTAACCATGGTAAATAAAAATAAATAGTTATTATTTTTCAAAAATTAATTTCATCTTATTGAACCAAATTTTACTTACTGATATCAACTGTGTGTCTCGTCTTTTTGAAAATAAACTCACAGAAGTGGTGAAATTATGTTTTATGTAAATTTTTAAAATCTCCTAGGAGGTGGGTAAAGGACGGTAAAAAGTTCAATAAAATTCTTATATATCTAAAATTATTATAAATTGACTCCAATGAATTACATTGAAATTATATAGGTATTATATATCTATTTTGACCTAAAATAAATTTAAATAAAATAAATTATTATTTAAATAAAAAATAAGTTTTAAACTATAACTCAGTGTTTTCACTATCCATCAAAAATTGAAAGTTTTCAGAAAAATACAAAAAATTCACCATAAGCTAATTTCTATATTCTAAATCCAAAAAAAAGTCTGTTTTGAAAGATAAAATTTATAAAATTTCATAAAATGATTATTACTAATCATAATTTCTAGTTTGATTGGTTGTGTTGTGTTTTAACTCGAAGTTGCGTACAAAACAAGCTATTGTGCTATTCAAAGAGAAGTGTACCGTTGAAGCATGGGGGTGTTACATTCTCCCTTCCAAATAATTTCGTCCTCGAAATTTCTAAAATATTACTGCATAAAAAGAATTCAGTGGTTATTCTTCATATGTTTCGCGGGTTTCCACATTGCCTCTTCCATCTTATGGTTTATCCATATAACTTTTACTATATGATTCGTCCAGTTTTTCAACACTAGTTCTCTTGTATCAAGAACCTGGACAAGATCTTCACAATAAGAATGATTGGGTTCCAGTTCTAATTCCTCATAGGTAAGTACATGCATTGGGTCAGGCCTGTATTTTATCAATAATGATACGTGGAACACATCATGAACATTGTAGAGACTTGGCTTCATTGCCAAAAGGTAAGCTACAACACCAATTCGTTCTAGAAATTCCAAAGTTCCGATGTACCTGGGAATCAATTTTACATTATTACCGAAATGTATAACACCATTCCATGGAGATAAATTCCGGAAAACATGATCTTCTACCTAAAATTCAAAATCCTTCCTTCAGTTATCTACATAGATATTCTTTCTACTTTGAGCTATTTTGATGTGGGTTTCGATTTCCATCACCGTTTCTATCATTTCCTCCACAAGTTATGGGCCTACGAGTTTTCTTTCACCAACATAATCCCAACAAGTTGGTGTACGACATCTCTTTCCTTATAACTCTTCATATTGTTCCATCTGAATACTTGAATAGAAGCTATTGATATAGGAAAATTATACCAGAGGTAAATATTGATCCCACATACCTTGAAAGTCAAGTGATCATGATCTCAACATGTCTTATAAGGTTTTAATAGTCCGTTATGATTGTCCATCAGTTTGGGGGTGGTAGTCAATGCTCAAAAAAAGTTCAGTATCTAGGGCTTCTTGAATACTTTTCTTGAATCGTGATCTAAAATGTGGAAGACAATCAGAAACAATAGTTAGGGGTACTCCATGAAGTCTCAAAACTTCATTAATTTATTTTCTTGCATGACATTCAAGTGGTAAATCATCTCTTATAGCATTATAATGTGCTGACTTGGTAAGATGATCAATATTGACCCATAATTCATCATTCCTTCTAGGAGTCTTTGGTAGTCCCATGAGAAAGTCCATCATAATATTATCCAATTTCCACTCATGTATGGGAAGAGGTTGCATGACTCCTCCAGTGTGTTGCCTTCTAGATTTCACTTATTGAAAAACCATACATATTGACACAAATTCATCATTCTCCCTCTTCATGTTGTCCCAACAAAAAGGTTCCTTCAAATCTCTATAAATCCTCGTGCAACCAGGGTGTATAGAGAAATTGGAACTATGAGAATTATCCAATAATTCACTTTTTAGATCAGCTATATCAGGAACACAAAGTCTCTTCCCAAATTTCAAAATCCTGTCTTCATATATGAATTCAATCAATCTTCTACCATTCATAGCATTAATCTTATTTTCAAACTCTTCATCATCGGTCTGAGAACTATTTTTCCTTTCTAGTAAAGATGGTTTGGAAACTATTTGAAAAATCATTGATGTTTCACCTTCCATGGTTATTCCTGTATCCATCGTTACTATATCAATGAAAATATGATCACTTATAACTCTCATCTTGTTCAAAACTCCATGATATTTTCTACTCAAAGCTTCTTCCACCTTATTTTCCTTACCTGGGTGGTAGTGTACGGTGCAATCATAATCTTTGAGTAGTTCAAGCCATCAAATTTTCCTCATGTTGAGTTATTTTAGTGAGAAAATATACTTCAAACTCTAGTGATCCGTATAAATCACACATTTTTCACCATAGAGATAATGTATCCATATCTTCAAAGTAAATATTACAGCTGATAAAACCAGATCATGAGTAGGATAGTTTTTCTCATGAATTTTTAGCTATCTTGATGCATAGGAAACAACCCTGTCATTCTGTACAAGCACACAACCAAGTCCTTTCGTTGAAGCATCACTATAAATAACAAACCCATAATTCTTCAATGGTAGATTCAATATAAGAGCATCGACTAATATTATCTTCAGTTTTTCAAAACATTCTTCAAACTCTTTTGTCCACACAAATTTAACCCCTTTACGTCTGATCTTGTTTAATGGGTTAGCTAATCGGGAAACATTCTGGACAAAAAGCCGATAATAACATGCTAAACCAATATAACTGTGTACCTTAGTTATACTCATCGGTGCTGGACATTCTTGGATTGATCTTGTCATAGAAGGATCGATATAGATTCCATCCTTAAAGACAATATGGACATGAAAAGAAATCTCTTGAAGCAAGAATTCACACTTTCTAAACTTCCCATATAATTCATTTCTTCTAAGAGTCATCAGGATAATGTGCAAGTGATTTTCATGATCTTTGTAGATTTTGGAGTATACCAAGATATCATCAATAAATACCACTTCAAAGGCATTGAGATATAATTTGAAAACTCTATACATTAGATCCATGAAGACAGAGTGTGAATTTGTCCATCAAAAAGGAATTATTGTAAACTCATAATGCCCATACCTGGTTCGACATTCTATTTTTAGAATGTCTTCCTTCTTCACACACAAATAATTATATCTAGATCAAAGCTAAATCTTTGAAAAGTATTGAGATCCATGATTTTTGTCTAATGTATCATCAATACAAGGTAGGGTATACTTGTTCTTTATTTTTATTACATTTTTCACCCTGTAGTCAATGCACAGCCACATAGATCCATCATTCTTATTAACAAAATGAACAGGGGCTCACCATGGAGAAACACTAGGGAGAATAAATCCATTATTACTCAATTCCTATAGTTGTTTCTTTTGTTCCACTAATTCCACTATAGCCATTCTATAAGGGGTCTTCAATATGGGCCTTGAACCAGGAATTAAATCTATGGAAAACTCAATTTCTCGTTCTGGAGGTTGTCCAGATAAATCCACTGGAAATACATCAACATACTCTTTAACAATAGGTAAATCCTAGATTTGAACATTATTTTCCTCACCCACAGTTATTTCATCCTCTTCCTCCCCAATAATTGAATTTATTTAAACTACTAGGGGTGGAGCTAGATAAGAATTAGGTGGTGATGATTCTGCTCTAATGATATGGTGTTGTTTATCATCGTTCTCAAAAATTGTAACCTCATTATTCATACAATAAATTTTTTCATCATGGTATGAAATCCAATCCATACCATGGATTATATCAAATTCAATCATGGGTATGATGATGAGGTCATCAGATAAACAACAAATATATGCCCTAATAGGGATTGATTCAAAAAAAATTGTTGGAATGATACTTCCCTTAGGAGTTTTGACTGATAACTCTCTGGTCAAATAAAATTATAAATATCTAATTTTATTAGCAAGCTGGGAAGATATGAAACAATGCCATGATCTAAAATCAAATAAATCATTTGAAAAACATGAGGAAACCATTAAATTACCTTCCATCATGTCTTTCGGAACATCAAACATAGAAGTAGTGATAACATAAGATTGGCCTCGACCTCTTAGCCTTTTCTGAGTTAATTTCCCCTGACACTTATGAAATTCATCTGCATAATTCCCCTTTCTCTACAATTGAAGCATTCAACATCGACATCCTCTTATTTCCCCTTGCAATCACAAACTTGGTGGTATTTTTCAATACATTGTAACAGACTCCCATTCCCTTCAGGCAAGTACCAGGGTGTTTCATCCCACATTTACTATAGGATGGATATTCAAAATTTCCCTTCTTACCCTTATTTCCATTTCAAGAGTTTTTAGTAGATCTATTCTTCTCTTACTTTTCTTTAATGTCGTAATACTTAGAGAATTATTTTTCTATCTTGATAGCACTTGAGACAATATCTTCATACCACGAGAATGATTGTGAGACTAATTCTCAATAGAGAAATGGTTTTAACACATCAAATAAATGATAAATATTTCTTATTGGGATACGTATATAATCTTTAGCATGCCTCACTATCCTTGTAAAGTTAGCCTAATACTTTGTGACATTTTTATCTGCTTTTTCCATCGGACTCAGAAATTGTCTTTCCATGTCCACTCGATGGTCATGAAGAAAGTATTTTTCTTAGAATTTTTTTAAACTCTCTCCATTCCATATTTGATAAGTCATCATATTATTTTGTGTTTTTTATCAATTACCACCATTGATCAGCATCTCCAGTGAGGCGGTAAACTGTCATGACTACATTTTCTCTTTTGCCACTCCCCAAGGTGTGGAATATTTTCTCTAAGGAATTTATCCATTTCTCAGCTACTAATGGATTTGTACCTTTATTTAATGTTGGTGGTTGTTGCTTCATGAAGTGATCTAACATTTATTCTCCATGCTACAGATTAGGGTGCTTCATACGGGTAGGGTTATTATTCATAACCCCGGCGAGTTGTCCCAGTATGGTGATTAGCTGATCAGTATCAGTTACATCACCAACTTCACTATAATTATCTTGATTATGAGGGAAATCTCTACATGAAGTGATTTCATTGATATAGTATCCATTCCTTCCACTAGGTACCACTTCTAATAAATAGAAAAAACTAGATTAGTTTATGAATCACAGTAAATAAATCCAAACATATAAAATACTTAACATAAATTGAACTGTTTATGGATATAATCCATAATCATAAAAAAAATTCATAGAGAATGTATATACTCATAAACCCTTAATAATGGTTTGTAAATAAAATGATAATTATCCTAAGCATATTCCCCGAGATTTTTGTATCCAAGAGTGCAGCAAGTCCCTTTGTCGTGCACCAATTCTCGTTCATGTCAAGCTCAAAGTGGTGTTTTCGGGGTTTACCCCTAGGTACATCTTTTCCACAGCCGCCTCTAACTGCTTGTATCCAGACACGGATGTATTACTTTGAAAACTCAAAATATCTCTACAATAACAAAATTCTAGTAAGTTAATCTATTCAAATCCTAAAAGTCTATCTTACGGCTATGTGCTCTAATCAGAGTTTATCTAAATCTTGTTTCAAAGGATTATACTAAAATTATCTGATACCAATGGTAACGCCCTGACCCCAGAAGCCCAAAGTCGGTGCATTATTACGTATCATTGGAATGATCACAAAAGATCAAGTCTTGAAATATTGGTTGGTTTAGTAGACTTGAAAGTACTAGATACGTCCATAAGGTTTACTTTACAACATAAAATGGAAAACTATAACAACATTGTTTCTGTAAAAAACACTAAGATCCCATAGACTATCCCTGTAGGTCAGTCATAATATACTTCTTCATATCCTGGTAAAAATAAAAAATAGGAAGGGGTGAGCTCAGATGCTTAGTAAGGATAACAATATAGAGGAAACTTTCATAAATAAGCATTAACATTTAAGGCAGTGTATTAAACTAAAAAAATACTTTTAAACATAAACATCATCATAATATGGAAAATATAAATCAAAATAATCTCATTTTCAAACTCACATTGATACTCTACTAGTCTAATAATCAAATGAAATATCAATTTCCACTTTTATAACGATGGATTGTATAATTCCAGACTACATAACCACATAGTCAAGGCATTGTTCCAAGACTACAAATAATATTTTGTCAAGGAATTTTTCCAAGAATCTAGTTTTTATCATGATACCTACCAATGCATCGAGGAGTTATAGCGGGCTCCACCCACCACTTACTATGTCCAATTCATTCCTCGTATGTAAAGGTTTAAACATAACATAGACATTCATTTTAAAACTAGCATACAAAATGTCAATTCTATATACATAAACCATGAATGGTGTAAAAATAACACATCCACATTAAAAAATATCACAAAACCTTCAATACAATATGGATGTTTTGTATCATAATAAATCAACTTCAAATAAGTGTAAAATTCATCAAAGGATGTTGACATAGATGAAATCATAACCTTTTTTAGAGAAATATCTCTTTATATTTTGAAATAATTTAAAAGTAACATAATTATAAATAAAACTTTTGTTTTGAAAATATTCTTATAAGCATGTAAGGGAAGCTTCAATGATGTTATAATAGTAGAAAATAGTTGCACCCGCCACATATGTTTAAAATACATTCTTACCTTAATTTTGTCGAAAAGGTCATAATGTACCTTGTTTGGGAAAGGATGGAAAAATTCCTTTCAAACTATTTTATAAAAAGTCAAAAAAATGAATAAATGACTTCAACACATAGTCTTGTAAATAGTAAAAATGTTTTTAAATATATTTTTAAGAAACATGAATGTGGATGATAAAGAGTTCCCAGTAGATACTTACGTAAAAACAACCTCAGATAATAAAGAGATTATCAAATTAACCCTTACCTTGAAAATTTCTCTGGTCTAGGGTAGATTAACCTCCTGTATAATGGAGAAATAATTGTTATTAAATTATAAAAGAATCATATACATTAATATGATATCATATATGATCTTTTAATATTGCTGTGTCAATAATATTTTAGTATTATCATTGTTTCATGTGTTAACTGATTCGTTTTCCTTAATATGCTTTGTTTGTTAATTAATGTTTGTTAGGGATAGGATATGTTGTCATGAACCGACCCTACCTGGGCTCACTCCAGAAATACCCCAAGCCCGCCTCCATAGGCCAGGGGCTGGCGACCAGCACCGAAGGCATAAAAACTCGGGGAGGCCTTTTCCTAAGCACCTGTACACACACACACATGCAGCACACTCAAATGCAAAAGTGCAGAGTAAAAAAGAAAAAGTAAAAGGGAAACTGCTATAAATAAACCACAAAAGTGCATCGACCTCTACAAGTACAAAGAAAGATGAAAGTACACTGAAAAGATAAGTGGCAAAACACGTGCCCAACCAACAAGTGCCACAACCCGACAATAGGTAAATAAAATAGGAAACATCTGACGGATCTCCCACCTGGAACCCAGCCACGACCACCGCACGCGGTCCAAGCTCCTACGCTCCACTGAAGTCTCAATCCACTTCTCCGTCGTCTGCAAGGGCACACCAAGAGCGGGAAAAGCCCAAGCAGGGGTGAGTATAAAAATACTCAGTAGGATACCCCGAAGGCTCGAGGGAGCAACAAAAAAGGTACCGAAGGGTGGGCAGTAGATCGAACAGGGAGTAAAACAGAAGTACAACAGAGAGTGCAACAAAGAATCCAACTCAACGCAACAAGAGAAAGGAGGTAGACTCGTCCAGGCACAAGGAGCTAGAAACGGTGAGAATATGATCTTACCATCGAGTCTTCTCTACCTAAAGGAGGATAGTAGACTCGTCCAACCATGAGAAGCTAGACACGGAAAGCACGTGGCATACCCCGCGCGTATTCGCCTCTCATGGAAAGAGAGTAACCAAACCCAAGAATTGGGTACCGGAAACAAGGTATATATATATCTACATGCACAAAAAGAAACCCGAACAATGTCGTAAGGGGATCTCCGTCCCGTAGCTCAGCCCAAGAAAAGAGTAGCCGATAGTCTCAGAAGTAAACTCCATCGATGCCCACCATCCCACACGTCTGCCCTGAACTGCAATCCACGGGGCTCAATCACCACACTTCAACACTATCCGTTTTCGGCGGCACTGACTCGCCCGCATAGTTTTAGATTGCGTCACAAGAACGCATCTTGGTGGGGAAAGCGCCCCTCGAACTTGAGAGTTCTGGGGAAATTCAAACCACACCTCGTCACTGCCCTGTAGTCGAGATGTCTCCTCAAATTCAAAGTCGTCCCATCACCGACCCGTACAACCAAGGGTCTGATCCGGTGGTCACGGAGGAAAGCCACAAACTAGCCTAGTAGAAAGGGCTGAGTCCGGAAATACCAACTGGTGACCCACTGCCCAGCCCTGCTGGAGGGTAATTCATAACCAGATATCGGGTGACCCACTGCCTAGACCCGCTGGAGTGTAAACCCTAATACATCATTAGGCGACCCACTGCCCAGCCCCGCTGGAGGGTAAACCATAATAAATCATCAGGGGACCCACTTCCTAGCCCTACTGGAGGGTAAACCTAAATACATCATCAGGCGAACCACCACCCAGCCCCGCTGGAGGGTAGACCTGGAATAAGTTGACAGGAGACCCACTGCCCAGCTGTGCTGGAGGGTAGACCTGGAACTAGACGACCGGCGACCCACTGCCCAACCTCGCTGGAGGGTAGAACTAGACTAAGTCGATAGGCGACCCAATGCCCAGCAGTGCTGGAGGGTAGACCTGGAACTAGACGATAGGTGACCCACTGCCCAACCCTGCTGGAGGGTAGACCCTAAGAGGTCGTCGGGTGACCCACTGCCTAGTCTCTGCTGGTGGGTAGACCCTAAAAGCATCTGGTGACCCACTGCCAAGTCTCTCCTGGAGGGTAGACCCTAATATCTTCGGGTGACCCACTGCTCAGTCTCTGCTGGAGGGTAGACCTTAAGAGCATCGGGTGACCCACTACCCAGTCTTTGCTTGAGGGTAGACCCTTGAAGCCGATGAGTAACCCACTGCCCAGCCCCGCTGGAGGGTCAAACTCAGAACTGCTCTGGCCATCTCCACTGGAGGGTACAACACTGGCCAACCGAAGATGGAGTGGGTATCGCACAACCTCCCAACTCCAGAACAACTCACCCAAAAGAGGTGCAACGTCTGCTCCATCACTGGGTGTCATTAGCACCGCTACCAGCCAATCCATCGAGAAAGAAACCAGGGGGAGACCCCTAAACCCTAATGGTCAATCAAACGAGCACAAATCTAGGGGAAATAAACTCCACCCTGCTTGTCAAGAAAACGAGCACAGAGGGACCCTCTACGCCGCGAGAGGTCCAAGTATGAGAAGTAGAACACAACACGCACTTGGGGCCCACACGACGTGTGGCCCCAAGTCAAACCCCAACCAAGCACACAAACATTCTCAGGTACAAACCGCACGTACCTCCATGCGCTCCCGCATACTCCCTGAGTATACCTCGTTCTATCCCAAAGGCTATCGTGCACACGACACCCAGCGTCAACGCGAAGACGTGACATAACAACTCCACCCCAAAGGTCCAGGCACAGCCAACCACATCTTGTGAACCATTTATATCACTCTCTCAAGAGTGCGCTATCACATTCCAAGGGTCTGCTACAAACACAGTAGAAGAACTACCCCCGGGTCACCTTCACATTTCCACAAGATCGCGCAAGAGGCTCCGCACAACCAAGGAGATCGCACCGTTGTAATCCTCAATGAAAAACACGCGAGATCGACAACTTACTCGCCTCCAACAGATATCCAATGGGAAAGTCACCAACCCCACCTCATGCCCGAACAACGCCCCGTGATACTGAGCCTCGGCCCCGAAAACAGTCGGGCGCATCGCACCATTGCGATCCCCTCGGGAAAACACATCCAAAGCACTACTCACTTGAGTGCAACGGATATCCGGGGAAAAAGATGCATTCCGGTGCACCGCACACGAGCGGTGCCACGTGGGACCCCGCATCCCGGTCCCAAAACTCAACGAATGGATCGCACCATTGTGATCCTCTCGAAAAAGCACACAAGATGGACTATGCACTTGTCCAAAACGGCCACCCGGTGATAAAGATAGAAAATCACCATCGACGCCTAGACGGCCCTCGTGGGTCCCACACCATCATGCGGAGTTACAGCGGGCAGACTGCGCCAATGTGATGACCTTGATAAAACACCCATCATAGACTGCTCGCACGCCCCGAACGGACGTCCGGTGAAAAAGTCGCTAAAAGCTACACGCAGCTCAAAAGACGGGCCGTGGGGCCCGTGCCTCAACTTCGGCCTCACCGCCTGAAACCACCCTGTAAAGCTCCTCCTCGATACCAGGGTCCCAAGGCCACTGGCAGTGCTTAAAATGGACATCGGATGCATCCGCGCTGTCCAAAACAAGAATCTCGGGGGAACCGCTCGTCCACTTAAAGACACGTCGTGCCTCCGCGACCCCTCGTTTCGGAAATTAAAAATTCCCAAAACCATCTCAAAAAGTCCGCCTCGATGATACGGTTCCACCACCGTAGACGGCACTCAAAATGGAGGTACGGTTTGAGTTTTAGGAGTATTTTAGTATTTAGGGACCGAAACGGGCGGCCCGGGCCGGTTTGCCCGGCCCGCCCGTACTCTGGAGCGGCGGTCCGCGGTTCACCGCGCGGACCGCCCTGAACCGCTCGGGCCGGTTCGGCCGGTCCGGTCTCCGCATGGACCCGTGCGGTGTGGGTCCTGTCCGCCGACTGGGGTCAGGAAGACCCCGGGTCCTCGAGCCCCTCGCGCTCACCGACGACCCCGCTGCCCCTGGTCGCCCGACCGCCTCCGACGGCCTCCGCGCCCGCTCGCCGCGACCCCGCCGCTGAGCCGTTCACCACCTGCGCCAGTAGACACCGCATATGCCATCCGTATTCGGCCGCGCCGTTTCCCTCGCACGCCCAGCCGCCGCCCGGCACACCGCGCCGCTGCCGGGCCTGGCCGGCCGCCGCGCCCACCCGCCGGAACACCCCAGATCACCTCCGCAAAACCGCAATCTTCGGCGAATGATTGCGGGTTCCTCCGAACTCCAAAACCGAATCCGAAAGATGCGTCGAAAATGGAATAATTTTTACTACACATTCATGTCCTTTTCTTGATAATCCAATAGCAGTTCGACAGTGCAAATCGAGCTCAAAGTAGGTGCGGGAATAGAAAATGCAAACGGCAAATCCTACCTCGTGGGGCTTCGCCCGAAGCTTCACGACGATCCGCCGGCATCACCGCAACTTTCCAGAGTCACCTTCCCAGACCGTCTCTCCGGAGTTGGAGGAGGAGAGGGAGAGGAGGGGCTTCCACGACAGGGAGAACAACCAAGAGGGGGGGGGGAGTGTTTAAAAACAAAACACTTTAACTCCCGCCCGTGGGCCCCGTACCCGAACTCCCTACGGAGTCGGGATTTTGCCTCCCCTAGGCTACGAACCATGCTCTGAGTGAAACAGAGGTCTCATAATTTTATTCCGAGACTCTGTTCAAAAGTTATTAAACTTAGCGCCCGAGGCCTCCAAATTACGAAAATGCCCCTGGGGCCATTTTTCACAGACGGGCCGCGCCTGCAAAACTTATACCCCTCCTAGGATAAATATCACGCTCCGAACTCAACGGTTCACTCGTTTTTCCAATCCGAGCCACCTTTTACGAGATACTAGCATTTAGACATTAAAATAATAAATTAATTAATTAATTTATCTGTTTAACATTCCAGAAGCGGGCGAGGGGTCCAAACATCCCGTACCGACAAGTTTTATGTCGTTCCTAGGGTAAAAACCCCATTCCGGACCGATCCGTACACTCAGATATCTGATCCGGAACTCCGTTTAGGTGTTATCCCATTTATATAGCATTTCCAGTGTGAACGCCCTGAAAATTTAATTCCGGCCACTCCGGGGCTCGGAATCACACGACGTTTGAAGGCGCTGCTCTGGAATATCATCAAGATTATTTCAAAGTCTTTCACAGCAAAAACCGGGTTCTTACTTCATTCTGTCCTTCAAGCTTTTCGTTCCTGAAAAGAAAAACTAGGGAGCGATACAGGGTACTAAGCCCACACCTGGCTTTCCCATACCCAGAAGAAACACACATAGCTTTGTGACTCCGCACATAGACCAAAGGATTGATCTGTTCACGCGAGGTCATCCCTTTCGTATGTCGTGCAACCACTCCAGACTTTGGGGTTAGGGAAAGGTGGTAAAAAACCTCGCCATCCCCTTTCACGGTCTCAAACGGCTCGAAGGCTCTCAGGGGTAGCTCACCTCCCCGAACGAACCTCTACGTCGCACGCCGCGACTGGAATCACCACCCGCACCAGAAACAAGTCCTGGTGATTCCCTCCTTCAGAATATCTATACGGTGAAACACCCAAGGATATCTGGTCACGCATGGTTCCACGATCGATGCTCTCTTACACGCTCAAAAGGTGAAGGAGTCAACACCATCGACTAAAGGAAAAGGTCTCACGCCTTTTTCCTTACCAACACAGGGTTACACCCGACGCCCTGCGTCACCCTATTAACACCTCAAACAAGGAGCAGGGAGAAACTCTTTTCACACGTAGAGCCTAACAATTCTACTTCAAAAAGTAGAAGAGTCGCAAGGGGTACTGATCACCATCCCATGCTCTGCAGGATCGTAGACATCCAAAGCTCACGGCTGCCCGCGGTCCCAACCATCATCTCCCGGAGCTTGACGTGGACCACCTAATGGTGATGGGGAGATCTCGTAACGTCGTCCCCCACCTCCAGCTCCTCCCACTCCTCTGCTAGCATCACCTCTCTGGCCACTACTTCGATCACAGAGCTGCCTCTACCGTGGTGGTGCGCCTGTTGCCTGCCCGAAGCTCTCAGCAACTCGGGTCAGGCAGTCTCGTGCCAAGTGACCTCGCCCGTCACAAGCATAGCATCGACGCTCTCTGGGCTGCCCTGGTGCCCTCCGGCGCCAGTGTGGTGTACGACCACAGCCCGAGATCCACTCACAGAAGGGCATTCTCGGCTGAGGCCCTGCGCCATTTCGCCACAGTGGTATACGACCACGTCTCCGAAACCGGGAGTGGGAAGGCCACCTGCATCGAGGTCCTGTCCTCCGGCGCCTGCTAGCTACTGCAGACGTCCCGGCTCCATCGTGCCCACTGCCACTACCAACCGCAAAAAATGACAGGAAGCCCTCTGTCACCAGCGTATGCTCTAGAACCCCGGCATATGTGGAAATTCCCAAGGGTACTATGACATCACGAATCTCTCGGCGGAGACCCTGCTCAAACTTCTGTGCTCGGAGGTTGTCATCATGGACCCAGTCCGGGTAAAAGCGTGCACGGTCTGCAAAACTAGCCATGTAATTGACCACCGTCATCCCTCCCTGCTAAAACTGGAGGAGTGCCTAAATCCGAACGGAGCGCAACCTGGAGGGGAAAAACTCCTCACGAAACAAAAACCGAATGTCTCCCCATGAAAGCGACGACTCGTCAAGAAACCGAGTCACCAGACTCCACCAACTCCAAGATGATCCACAAAAAGGGGTGGCTGCCAAAGCCTCTCTCTGATCTGTCGGCGTCTGAACAAGCCTGAAGAGACTAACCACTGCCTCGAGCCAAACCTCTACTGCCTGAGGGTCTGGCTCACCACTGAACCTCAGCGGTCCCCGCCGCTAGAAGTCACAGAGCGCGCTCAACATGCGCTCAAGCTCAGCCTACACTGCTGAAACTGCCTGCTGGTCAACAGGTGGGGTGCTGCTACCGGCCCACCCGGAGAAAGGGGCTCGCACGATGGGTCCTGGACTATGGCCTCGTAGCTCATAGGGTCGTCTTCATGAACCAAAGCTAGTATCCAGGCTGGCTGTCCTCGCGGAGACATCCTGAATATTATCAAGGAGTGTCGTGGTCAGATGAGAATATATGTATATACCAATAGAAACAATGAGGAGCAGACTCAAGAAGGAAAGTCAAAGACTCAGTCCTATGTGATGCACAAACAAATTTCCCTGCAACATGTGTATCAGCATGCCGAGTCGAAAAGCGGGTTATCAAGGTCCTGGTGAATGGATACGTCGGCCGCCGCACCATCACTGGACTCCCTGGCCTGAGAGCCACTATCGAGACATGTTTACACTGTTTCCCTAAATCCCAACCAATTCCTTTTATTTTAGGGACGTCCGAACATCGTCCCAAGGAACGAACCACCTCTGATACCACTTTTTCACGACCCGACCCTACCCGGGCTCGAGCCGCAACTACCCCAAGCCCGCCTCCATAGGCCAGGGGCTGGCGACCAGTGCCGAAGGCACAAAAACTCGGCGAGGACTTTTCCTAAGCACCTGTACACACACACACACACGCAGCACACTCAATGAAAAAGTGCAAAGTAAAAATAAAAGTAAAAGGGAAACTGCTATAAATAAACCACAAAAGTGCATCAACCTCTACAAGTACAAAGAAAGATGAAAGTACACTAAAAAGAAAAGGGGAAAAACACGCACCCAACCAACAAGTGCCACAACCTGAAAACAGGTAAACAAAATGGAAACAGCTGACGGATCTCCCACCTGGAACCCGGACATGACCACCGCACGCGGTCCAAGCTCCTACGCTCCATTGAAGTCTCACTCCTCTTGTCCGTCGTCTGCAAGGGCACACCAAGTGCAGGAAAATCCGAAGTAGGGGTGAGTATATAAAATACTTAGTAGGATACCCCGAAGGCTCGAGGGAGAAACAAAGGAGGTACTGAAGGGTGAGTAGTAGATCGAACAGGGAGTAGAACAGAAGTACAATAGAGGGTGCAACAAAGAGTCCAGCTCAACCCAACAAGAGAAAGGAGGTAGACTCATCCAGGCACAAGGAGCTGGAAACGTTGAGAAGATGAACTTCCCGTTGAGTCTTTTCTACCTAAAGCAGGAGAGTAGACTCTTCCAACCATGAGAAGCTAGACACGGCAAGCATGTGGCATACCCCGCGCGTCTTCGCCTCTCATGGAAAGAGAGTAACCAAACCCAAGAAGTGGGTACCCGAAACAAGGTATATACATATCTGCATACACAACAAGAAACCATAACAATGTCGTAAGGGGATCTCCGTCTCATAGCTCAGCCCAAGAAAAGAGTAGCTGACTGTCTTAGAAGTAAACTCCATTAATGCCCAGCATCCCACACGTCTTCCCTGAACTGCAAGCCAAGGGCCTCAATCACCACACTTCGACACTATCCTCTTTGGGCGGCACTGAATCTCCCGCACGGTTTTAGAATGCATCACAGGAACGAGTCTCGGTGGGGAAAGCGCCCCTTGAACTTGAGAGTTCTAGGGAATGTCAAACCACACCTCGTCACTGCTCTGCAGTCGAGAGGTCTCCTCAAAGTCGAAGTCGTCCCATCACCAACCCGTACAACCAAGGGTCCCGCTCCATTGGTCATGGAGGAAATCCACAGGCTTGCCCAGTAGAAAGGACTGAGTCCGGAAATACCAACTGGTGACCCACTTCCCAGCCCTGCTGGAGGGTAATTCATAACCAGATATCGGGTGACCCACTGCCCAGTCCCACTGGAGGGTAAAACCTAATACATCATCAGGCGACCCACTGCCCAGCCCCGATGGAGGGTAAACCATAATACATCATCAGGAGACCCAGTGCACAGCCCCGCTGGAGGGTAAACCTTAATACATCATCAGGCGACCCACTTCCCAACCCCGCTGGAGGGTGGACCTGGAATAAGTCGACAGGTGACCTACTGCCCAGCCGTGCTGGAGGGTAGACCTGGAAGTAGACGACGAGCGACCCACTGCCCAACCCCGTTTTAGGATGGACCTAGAATAAGTCGACAGGCGACCCATTGCTAAGCCGTGCTGGAGGGTAGACCTGGAACTAGACGACAGGCGACCCACTACCCAGCCCTGCTGGAGGGTAGACCCTAAGAGGTCGTCGGGTGACCCACTGCCCAGTCTCTACTGGAGGGTAGACCTTAATAGCGTCGGGTGACCCACTGCCCAGTTTGTCCTGGATGGTAGACCCTAAGAGCATAGGGTGACCCACTACCCAGTCTCTGTTGGAGGGTAGACCATAAGAGCATCGGGTCACCCACTGCCCAGTCTCTGCTAGAGGGTAGACCCTAGAAGCCGATGAGTAACCCACTGGCCAGCCCCGCTGGAGGGTCAGACTCAGAACTGCTCTGGCCATCTCTATTGGAGGGTACAACACTGGCCAACCGAACACGGAGTGGGTATCGCGCAACCTCCCAACTCCAGAACAACTCACCCAAAAGAGGTGTAGCGTCTGCTCCGTCACTGGGTGTCACTAGCACCGCTACCGGCCAATCCATCAAGAACGGAACCAGAGAGAGTCCACTCAACCCTACTGGTCAAACAAACGAGTACAAAGCCAAGGGAAATAAAATACACCCTTCTAGTCAAGCAAACGAGCAAAGAGGGACCCTCTACACCGTGAGAGGTCCGTGTACGCGAAGCAGAACACATCACGCACTTGGGGCCCACACAACGTGTGGCCCCAAGTCAAACCCCAACCAAGCGCACAAATAGTATCAGGTACAAACCGAACGTACCTCCAAGTGCTCTCGTATACTCCTTGAGTATACCTCGTTCTAGCCCAAAGGCTGTCGTGCACACGGCACCCCACATTAACACGAAGGCGTGACGTAACAACTCCACCCCAAAGGCCCAGGCACAACCAACCACATCTTGTGAACCATTTATATCACTCACCCAAGAGCGCGCGATCACACGCCAAGGGTCCGCTACAAACATAGTAGAAGAACCACCCTCGAGGCACCTTCACATTTCCACAAGATCACATAAGAGGCTCCGCACAACCAAACAGATCGCACCATTGTAATCCTCACGGAAAAACACGCGAGATCGACTACTTACTCGCCTCCAACGGATATCCGATGGGAAAGTCACCAACACCTCCTCACGCCCGAACGACGCCCTGTGATCCTGAGCCTCGGCCCAGAAAACAGTCGGGTGCATCGCACCATTGTGATCCCCTCGGGAAAACACATCAAAAGCACTACTCACTTGAGTGCAATGGATATCCGGAGAAAAAGATGCATTCCGGTGCACAGCACATGAGCGGTGCCATGTGGGACCCACATCCCGGTCCCGAAACTCAACGAACAGATCGCGTCGTTGCGATCGTCATGAAAAATCACACAAGATGGACTATGCACTTGTCCATAACGGCCACTCGGTGATAAAGATAGAAAATCATCGTCGACACCCAAACGACCCTCGTGGGCCCCGCACCATCGTGCGGAGTTGCAGCGGGAAGACTGCGCCAACACGATTCCCTTGGAAAAACCCCCAACTCCGACTACTCGCACGCCCCGAACGGACGTCCGGTGAAAAAGTCGCTAAATTTGCACGCAGCTCAAAAGACGGGCCATGGGGCCCACACCTCAACTTCGGCCTCAATGCCTGAAACTACCATGGAAAACTCCGCCTTGATACCAGGGTCCCAACGCCACTAACGGCGCTTAAAACGGATGTCGGATGCATCCGTGCCGTCCAAAACAAGAATCTCGGGGAAAACGCTCGTCCACTTAAAGATAGGTCGTGCCTCCGCGACCCCTCGTTTCGGGAATTAAAAATTCCCAAAACCATCTCAAAAACATCCGCCTCGACGATACTGTTTCACCACCATAGAAGGAACTCAAAATGGACGTACGATTTTTGTTTTACGAGCATTTTAGTATTTAGGGACCGAAATGGGCGGGCTGGGCTGGTTCGGCCGGCCGGCCCGTACTCTGGACCGGCGGTCCGCGGTTCACCCCGCGGACCGCCCTGAACCGCCCGAACCGGCTCGGCCGGTCCGGTCTCCGCATGGACCCACGTGGCGCGGGTCTGGTCCGCCGACCAAGGTCATGAATACCCCGGGTCCTCGCGCCCCTCGCGCTCGCTGACGACCCCGCTGACCTCTGGTCGCCCGACCGCCTCCGCCGGCCTCCGCGCACGCTCGCCGCGACCCCGCCGCTGAGTCGTCTGCCGCCTGTGCTAGAAGCCCCTGCCTCTGCCGTCCGCAGTCGGCCGCGCTGTCGCCCTCGCATGCCCGGCCGCCTCAAGCCGCCGCCCGGCTCACCGCGCCGCCGCCGAGCATGGCCGGCCGCCGCGCCTACCTGCCGGAACACCCCAGATCACCTTCGCAAACCCGCAATATTCGGCGAATGTTTGCGGGTTCCTCCGAACTCCAAAACCGAATCCGAAAGATGCGTCGGAAAGGGAATAATTTCTACTACTCATTCATGTATTTTTCTCGATAATCCAATAGCATTTCAATAGTGAAAATTGAGCTCAAAGTAGGTGCCAGAATAGAAAATGCAAACGACAAATCCTACCACGTGGGGCTTCGCCCGAAGCTTCGCGACGATCCGCTGGTATCACCGCACCTTTCCAGAGTCGCCTCGCCGGACCTTCTCGCTGGAGGTGGAGGAGGAGAGGGAGAGGAGGGGTTTCCACGCCTGGGAGAACAACCAAGAGGGGGGAGAAGTGTTTAAAAACAAAGCACTTAAACTCCCGCCCGTGGGCCCCGTACCCGAACTCCCGACGGGGTCGGGATTTAGCCTCCCCTAGGCTAAGAACCACGCTCTGAGCACAACTGCGGTCTCAGAATTTTATTCCGAGACCCCTTTCAAAAGTTAATAAACTTAGCGCCCGAGGCCACCAAATTACGAAAACGCCCCTGGGCCATTTTTCACAGAAGGGCCACCCCTGAAAAACTTATACCCCTCCTAGGATAAACGACACACTCCGAACTCAACGGTGCCCTCGGTTTTCCAATCCGAGCAACCGTTTAAGAGATACTAGCATTTCTACATTAAAGAAATAAATTAATAAATTTATTTATCTGTTTAACATTCCAGAAGCGGGCGAGGGCTCCAAACATCCCGCGCCGACAAGTTTTATGTCATTCCTAGGGTAAAGAACACATTCCGGACCCATCTGTACACTCAGATCTCTGATCCGGAACTCCGTTTAGGAGTTATCCCATTTATTTAGCATTTCCTGTGTGAACGCACTGAAAATTTAATTCCGGCCACTACGGGGCTCGGAATCGCATGCCGTCTGATGGCGCTGCTCTGGAATATTATCAAGAATATTCCAAAGTCTTTCACAGAAAAAACCGAGTTATTACATATATCTTATTAATATTCATAATGATATTAATACTTTAAACATTATTTTTAATCATCTAATTAAAATTAGTCTTGAATGGATATGATGGGAATGAATCTGATCGCATTCGTGGAGAAGGTAATCCGTTCATACACCAGAGCAACAATATCATTATTTTGGTATAAAAATAATACATAATTGGATGGTATATCATATGTACAGAATAATAATAATGTATTATTTATTATTTACATCAATTAAAAATCATTATTATACACATCCAAAAAATAATGTATTGAATAACAATGTCACCACGACGTGGAGATGATAAGCCATACGTACGCACATATGATGAAATGTCCTTAAAATGATAGATAGAACAATTAATATGGTTGTACCATATTTATAATAACATCATAGTATATAGAATATACTAGGGTTATTATTTTCGAATGGAAACAACAAAGAAAGAGGATGTGGAAGAAGAAAGGAACTTGAAAGAGGTGGTGAAATATTTAACTCTTCTTCAGGTTCTTCCTTTTGATTTGATAAAAAGGGATCCTTATGTTGGATTTCTTACTAAAGGCCTTTAAAATAAAGTTAGGGTAGTTTAGAGGGTCTTCGTTCAGGGGGGTGGCTGATCCAAATGGCTTTGAAGGTGTGAATTAGAGAGAAGTGGGAGTCCCCTTTTAAAAGAGGGGAGAGGGGAACCTTAGGAAAAGCTAGAAATATTTTTTTATAACAAAATAATTTAATGGCTCCAAAATTAATTATTTAAAGTATAAGGTTGGGATGATTCTAAAATCACCCATAAAATAGGTTTTATATAGGTTTGGGTCACTATATTATCTTTATCTTTTAGATTTAACTCTTAGTTAAATAGTTTGACATTTATCATGTCTCTTTGTATTTTTATATTATATTGTTAATAAACATACTATATACTTCCAAGATAACCCCAAGTGGTTAATTAATGATTCAACTATCATTAAATATGACTTTTGGAAGAATCATAGATATTTAGGAATATAATATCAATTTATAATATAATATTTGTTTAAAATAAATTTTATGTCAATGTTGACACAATTTGGTATTTTGTTTTTTCTAAATTCATAACAGCATTATTACTCTAAAAAACATTCATTTAAATAACCCAAACATGTCATATTAACCTATAATATTAGTGTAATTTATAAAAAGTCTCATATTACATTTATTTGGATATTTATAATATCAATTATTTTAATATTTCATTAATACGGTAATTACTGCATCATCATTGTGTCATAAATAAATTTAATTATCTAATGTGTAAAAATAATAACTAAAATACGATTATGTAGGAAATATTTTCAGCTTTCTAATTAATATTTATAGTCTAATTTATCTTCTGTATAACCCCATATTAAAAAATTTTATTTATTAAACATTGATTTTAACTCTTTTAACTCTTCTTAAAATAAAATAATAATAAATGTACTAATCTAATCCAAGTGCACCAATGAGGTTCATATTGTATTCATAAGGTTGTTTTTGGTCTAATTATACTTATCTAATAGAATTAAGAAATGTTTTTTTGGTAATACTAATATCATTTTTACCCTTAATTACACTATTTACTTTAATCTGTGGTAAATAAAAGTAAAACACTACTATTCAACAAAAATTATTTTAATCGTATTGAACAACAATTTTCTGACTGATATCAACTGTGTCTCTCGAATTTTTTAAATTCAAATAATAAAAGTTGTAAAATTAAGTTTAATGTAAATTTACAAATGCTCTTAGGAGGTGGGTAAAAAAAGCTAAAAAGTTCGATAAAATTTTAATATATATAAAATTATTATAAACTAACTCCAATGAATTAAATTGAAATTATATAGGTATAATGTATCTATTTTGACCTAAAATAAATTTAAATAGAATAAATATTTATTTAAATAAAAATTCAATTTTAAACTATAACTCAATGTTTTTCACTATTAATTAAAAATTGAATGTTTTCATAAAAATACTAAAAATTCACCATAAGCTAATCTCGATATTCTGAATCCGAAAACAAAGTCCATTTTGAAAGATAAAATTTATAATATTTCAAAAAGTGGGTATTACTATTCATAACGGCATGTTTGATTGGTTGAGGTGTGTTTGAAATCGATGTTGTGTACAACACAAGATACTGTATTATTCAAAGAGAAGCGTACCTTGGAAGCTTGGGGTGTTATAATTATGGTTCCAGTGATATTATAAATAAAATTCTTAGTTATATTATTATTGTAATCATAGCCATTAGATTTTATTCCCACTTTATCTATTTTATGAATTTAACATTTCCAATATGTTGGTTATTTGTTATCTCTTTCTCACACTGTGTTTAAACAATTCTAAATAGTTCAAAACCATTGATGGATTTTCAGTAATGTTTCACCAATTAGTATAAATAATGGCTTGATAATAATCTATAATCATTTCTCATTAAGTTTCAACAACATTACACATCCCATAATGAGTAAATTTAACCTTTTTCCACATTATTCATTTTTTAGATTGAAATATTTGTATATAAATGATTCTAGTCATCTATCACAACAAGGTATTCCTAACATTATAATTCTCTTAAAATTCATGTTTTATTTCAGGAGTTAAATAAAAAATTTCCATACAGGGAATTTTATAACTACATGGTATCATAAAAAATCTCAACATTAATATTGATTTTTTGTCAACATATCACACAATTATGCATATTCCTCACAATCAAAATTAGGTGGACAACTAGGATTGAAGTTATCAAGAGTTATAAAAAAATTTACTTCCATGTCAAAAACAAAATCATTCCTCTACAATATTTTTAGAGTAAGAAAACTAATATAATTTATTCTTAACTAATGAAACCTACACTTAGTAGCGACTAGCTATGATAATAGATGTTGGCCTAGATGGTAAACATATGAAACTAAAATATTTTGGGGGGGGTATATTCAATCAAGGAATGCCAATTTTTCTCAAACACAATTTTTTAGTTGAAAGGAAGTTAGTAAATTCTAATATTCATAGAGTTTTAAAGTTAAAATGTAATAAATTGTAAAAAGTGTAAGATAATGTAATGATATATAATTTAAAATCATTAAATGTTATTAAAATACATAACTAAATAATCAGTGTGAGTAGTAAAAATGGTAAAAAATACAATCTAAAAATATTCACATCCCAAAATCCCAATAGAAATAATTTTGTAAGAAATGTATTCCAATAATGACCAGTGTTATGGATGAAAATATTAGAAGATACTTAAGGGATATTATTAATAAATCTCATTCCTATAAGGGAACCCTATATATTTCTTCTAAAGAGGTTGGTGGTTTACAACCAGAACCAATTTATTGAAATTATATCCATAAAACATCCTATATGTAACACCCCAAGCTTCAACGATACACTTTTCTTTGAATAATACAGTAGTATGTGTTGTACGCATCTTTGAGTTCTAACACACACCACAACAAATCAAACTAGCCGTTATGAATAATAATACCCACTTTTTAAAATTTTATTATTATTATCATTTCAAATTGAATTCATTTTTGGATATGGAATATCGAAATTAGCTTAGGGTGAATTTTTTGTATTTTTTAGAAAACATTTGATTTTTCATGAATAGTGAAAACACTGAGTTATATTTTAAAACCGAATTTTTATTTAAATAATTATTTGTTTTTAATTAAGGTCAAAATATATAGATAATACTCATATATGTTCAATGTAATTAATTGGAGTTAGTTTAGAATAATTTTAGATATATAAATATTTTATTGAACTTTTCACCGTCTTTTACCCACCTCCTAAAAGAATTTGGAAATTCACATAAAACATAATTTTACCACTTTTGTGAGTGGAATTTCAAAAATCCGAGAGACACGGTTAATATCAAGGAGTAAAATGTGGTTAAATAAGATTAAAATATTTTTTCGTGAATAGTATTTTTTTACTTTTGTTCACAACAGTTAAAAGTAAATAGGGTAATTAAGGGTAAAAATGTTATTAATATTATCCTAAATCATGTCCTAATTCTATTTGACAAGTTTAAATAGAACAAAAATAACCTTAGTAATTAAATATTATCATTTAGGTTCACATAGATTAGATTAGGACATTTATTATTATTTAATTCAAAGAAGAGATAAAAGAGTTAAAATCAAAAGTTTAATAACTAAAACATTTTTAATATAGGGGTATACATAAGATTAATTAAATTATGAGTATTAATTAGAAATATAAAAAAATTTCCTACATAATGGTATTTTATATATAATTTATAGACATTAAATATTTTAATTTATTCATGACACAATGGTGATGCAGTAATTACATAATTTATGAAATATTAAAATAATTGATTTTATAAATATAAAACTAAATGAAATTTCAGTCTTTTTATGAATTAAACAAATTTACAGTTTAATATGACATATTAGGATTGGTTATATAAATTTTTTTCGAAGTAATAATGTTGTTATAAAATTATCAAAAACCAAATACCCAATAGTGTCAATATTGACATAAAAGAGTTTTTAAAACAAATATTATATTATTAATTGATATTATTTCCTAAAAATCGTAGGATCTTCCAAAAAACTTATATAATGATAGATTTATAATTAATGGACCACTTGGGGGACTCTTAGAGGTATATAGTATGTTTATTAACTATATAATATAAAAATACAAACAGACATGGTAAATGACAAACTATTTAACTAAGAGTTAAATATAAATGATAAGTTTAATATAGTGACACAAACGTATCTAAAATCTATTGGTTGAAAGGATTTCAACCCATACCCACATTTACCTTTAAATAATCCACTTTTATGCCATTATAAACCGAATATGAATTTATTATAAAATATTATTTCTAGCTTTTCTAAAGGTGCCCCTCACCCCTCTTATAAAAGGGAACTTCGCCTTATCTCAAATTCATACAATCAAAGCCTTTTTTCTTGGACAAAACCTATTTAAATATTCTATCAACTTCTATCACTTCAACCTAGAGGCCTTATTTTGATCATAAAGCCATCCTAAGGAACCCTTTTGATCAAATCAAAAGGAAGAACCTGAAGAAGAGGTAATGTTTTCACCACCCTCTTTCTAGTTCCTTTCTTCTTCAACATCTTTTTTCTTTGTTATTACCATTATAAAATACTAAACCCAGTATCTTCTATATAATGTTATGTCATTATAAATATGGTACAACCATATTCAGTATTCTATCCATCCTTTGAATGACATGTCACCATACGTGTATACATACGGCTTACCATCTCCACGTCGTGGTGTAATTGTTATTCAAAACATTATTATTTGGATGGATATAATAATGATGTGTAATTAATGTAAATAATAAATATAACATGATAATGATTCTTTATATATTAAATAATATCCAATTATATATTATTTTAATATAAAAATAATGATATTGTCACTCGTGCGTACGTACGGACTACCGTCTCTATGAAAGTGATGAGATTCATTCCCCATTGTGTCCATTGAAGTCAAATTATCATATAATGGTTAAAAATAATGTTTAAGGTATTGATATCATTCTGGATATGAATAAGATACAAACTATCCATAACAAACATGTCTTATGTAACAAAATGTATAAAATAAAACAAGTAAGTTAGCACCCGAAACGACGATAATACTAAGATATTATTAACAAAGCAATGTTAAAAGATAATATATGATATAATATTAATTTAAATGACTCTTTTATAATTTAATAACAATTATTTCACCATTATACATGAGTTTAATCTACCCTCGACCAAGGAAAAGTACAAGGTAAGGGTTTATTTTACAATCTCTTCATTATCCGAGGTTGTTTATACGTAATTATCTACTGGGACCTCTTTTTCATCCACATCCATGTTTCTTAAAAATGTATTTCAAATAATTCTTACTATTTTATAGAATATGGGTTAATGTCATTTGTACCCTTGTTGATTTTTTATAAGATGCTTATAAATTAATCTTTCCGTCGTTTTCCAAACAATGTCCTTTTTAACACTTTTGAAAGAATTAAGGCAAGAATGTATTTTTTTAACTTATACGGCGAGTGCGGATATTTTCCACCATTATAAAATTGCTGAAGCTTCCCTTACAATCTTATAAAAATATTTTCAAAGTAAATGTTTTCTTTTATAATTATGTGACTTTTGAATGATTTTAAAAAAGAGATATTTCTCTCAAATAGATTTGATTTGATATATGTCAACATACTTTGATGGATTTTAAGCTTATTTGAAGTTTATTTATTATGATACAAAACTTCCATATTGTACTGACAGTTTTGTGATATTTTTGATTTTGGATGTGTTATTTTTATAACATTCATGGTTTATGGAGAAAGTATTGACATTTCATATGCTAGTTTTAATACGAATGTTTATGTTATGTTTAAACCTGTTCACATGAGGAATGAATTAGACTTAATAAGTGACGGGTGGAGCCCGCTATAGCCCCTCGTTGCATCGGTAGGTCTCATGAGACAAACTAGTCTCTTGGTATAAGGCCTTGAAAAATCATATTTTTATTCTTGGAAAAAGGCCTTGACTATGTGGTTATGATAGTCTGGCATTATGCATTCCATCATTATGAAACTGGTTATTGATATTGCAATTGATTATTCTACTAGTAGAATATCCATGTGACTAAGTAAATGAAATTATTTCATTTTATTTCTGCCATATTATGATGATGTTTATGTTTAAAATGCTTTTGTTTTAGTTATACATTTCCTTAAATGTTTATGCTTATTTAAAAAAGCTTCTACCATATTGTTATCCTTACTGGGCATCTGAGCTCACCCCTTTCTATGTCTATTTTTTCTAGGATGTGAAGAAGTATTTTATGAATGACCTACAAGGATAGTATTAGGGGATATGAATGTGGACACAAGATGTTGTTGTAGTTTTCACTTTATGATGTAACGTAACCTTTATGAATGTATCTAGTGATTCCAAGGCTACTAAAATAATCGGTCTTTCGAGACATGATATTTGGTGACAATGCCAATGTTTTGTAATAATTCACCAACTCTGGGTAACTAGGGTCGGGGAATTACAGTTTGTATCAGAGAAAGTTTAGTACAAACCTTGGAAACTAGATTTAGAAAATCCTTGATTATAGCACATGGCCCTAAGATAGACTTTGAGGATTTGTATAGAAAAACTTCCTAGAATTTCGGTATTGTAGAGATTTTGTGAGTTTTCCAAGAAATACATCCCTGTCTGGATACTTACAGGTAGAGGAGGATCTAGAACAGATGTACCTAGATGTAAAATCCGAAAACACCGCTTTGAGCTAGACTCGAATGGGAACTAGTGCATGACAACGGGCCTTGATTCACTCTTGGTTATGACACACCCGTGGGATATGATTAGGATAATTCTCATTTTCTTTACAAACCATTATAAAGGGTTTATGAGTATATACATCCTCAGTGAAAACATTTTTATGGTTATGGATTATATCCATAAACTGTTCAATTTATGTTAAGTGTTTTATAAGTTTGGATTTTTGTATTGCGATTCATAAACTAATATAGTGTATTCCATTGTTTAGAATTGGTGCCTAGTGAATGAAATGGAAACCATATCAATGCACGGACAACATGTAGGGATTTCCCTCCTTCTCAATATAATTATAGTAGAGATGGTGATGTAATTGGTGCTGATTAGCTAATCACCTTACTAGGAAAACTCACTTAGTTTATTAATAATAACCTTATCCATATGAAGCACACTGATCCGCAACATGGAGGATAAATTTTAGATCGCTCCATGAGGAAACAACCAACAAAAATCTATGGTAGTATAAATCCATTGGTAGCTGAGTAATGGATAAGTTCCCTAGAGAAAATATTTCAGGCTTTGGGGAGTAGTGAAAGAGAAAAGGTTATCATGGCTGTTTACCGCCTCACTAGAGATGCTGATCAATGGTTGTCATTGATTCAAAACACAAAGGAAGATGATGAAGTATCAAATATGGAATGGAGGGAGTTCAAAGAGATGTTTTTAGGAAAATACTTTCCTCGTGACCAACGAGAAGATATGGAAAGGAAATTTATGAGTCTGAGTCAAAAGGAGGATGAGAATGTCGCAAAGTATGAGGCTAACTTTACAAGGTTGTCAAGGTATGTTGTCGATTATATACGTAACCTAAGAAGTAAGATTGATAATTAATTTGATGGGTTTAAACCATTTATTCATCAAGCATTAGTATCAAAATCCTTCTCTTCGTACGAAGATATTGTCTCATGTGCTATCAAGATAGAAAAATAATTCTCTACGTCTTATGAATTTAAAGAAAAGCAAGAGAAGAAGAAATCTACTGATCAATCTAGAAATAGAAATAAGGGGAAGAAAGGAAAAGTTCAATATCCATCATGCAGTAAATGTGGGAAGAAACACCCTAGTAGTTCCTTGAAAGGAATGGGAGTCTGTTACAAGTGTGGTGAAAAAGGCCACCAAGCTCATGATTTGAAAGGAATTAAAGTTTCTATCAACCTGGAATGCTATAATTGTAGAGAAATGGGGATTTATACAAATGAATGTCCTAAGAGTCGGGAAAACTTACCTCCGAAAATGCCAAGGGATCAAGGCCAATCATATGCTATCACTACTACTGAGGTTGAACCTCTGAAAGACATGGTGGTTGGTAATTTAATGGTTTCCTCAAGTTTAGAAAATGCATTATTTGATTCTGAATCATCACATTGTTTCATATCTTCCAAGATTTCTAAGAAAATTAGATATTTCAAATTTGATTTATCAAGGGAGTTGTTAGTTAAAACACCAAAGGGAAGTATCATTGCTATAACATTCTGTGAATAAGTTCCCATTAGAGAACATAAATGTTCTTTATCTGGGGATCTCATCATCATACCCATGATTGAGTTTGATACAAGCTTCGGTATGGATTGTGTTTCGGACCATTATGTGAAGATTTATTTTAAAAATATGGAGGATATGATTTTTGATGATGATGATAAGGAAAACCTTACCTTCAGAGCAGAATCGTCACCACCAAATTCTTATCTAGATCCATCCCCAGTAGCTCAAATAAATTAAATTATTGGAGAGGAAGAGAATGAAATTACTATGGGGGAGGAAAGTAATATTCAAATAGTGTATGTACCTATTGTGAGAGAATATGTTGATCTGTTTCGAGAAGATCTACCTGGACATCCTCTAGAATGGGAAATTGAGTTTTCCATTTAAGAACCCTTATAGAATGACCCCTGTGGAATTAGTTGAACTAAAGAAACATCTAGAAGAATTGAGTAATAATGGATTTATTCACCCGTAGTTTTTCTCCATGGGGAGCCCCCATTCTTTTTGTTAAGAAGAAAGATGGATCTATGAGGTTATGTATCGACTACAGGAGATCAATGAGATAACAATAAAGAACAAGTATCCCCTACCTCTCACTGATGATTTATTTGACCAACTGCATGGAGCTCAATACTTTTCAAAGATTGACCTTCGATCTGGATACCATCAGTTTTGTGTGAATAAGTAAGACATTCTGAATATGTCATTTCGAACCAGGTACGAGTATTACGAGTTTACACTAATGCCTTTTGGATTTACTAATGAACCCTCTGTATTCATTGATCTAATTAATAGACTTTTCGAAGAATATATCGATGATATTATGGTGGAATTTATTTATGATATCTTGGTATACTCCCAAACCTATGAAGATCATGAAAATCATTAGCGCATTATCTTGAAGACTCTTAGAAGACATGAATTATATGGGAATTTAAGCGAATGTAAATTCTATCTTTAGGAGATCTCTTTTCTTGGCCATATTGTCTCTAAGAATGGAACATCTTCGGATCCTTCTAAGACAAGGGCAATCCAAGAATGGCTAGAACCAATGTGTATAACTAAGGTACACAGTATTATTGTCTTAGCAGGTTATTATCGGTGCTTCGTCCAGAACTATGCCCAATTGGATAACCCATTAACAAAGCTCACACATAAAGGGGTTAATTTTTTTTGGACAAAAGAGTGCAAATAATGTTTTGAAGAACTTAAGAGAATATTAGTCAACGATCCAATATTGACTCTACCATCGGGGAATGATGGGTTTGTTATTTATAGTGATGAATCATAGAAATGACATGGTTGTGTCCTTTTGTAGAATGATAGAGTTATTGCTTGTGTATCATGACAGCTGAAAATTCATGAGAAAAACTATCATACTCATGATCTTGAGTTAGCTGCTGTAATATTTTTTTTGATGATATGGAGACATTATCTCTATGGTGAAAATGTGAGATTTATACTGATCACAAGAGGTTGAAGTATATTTTCTCACAGAAATAACTCAGCATGAGGCAAAGTCGATGGCTTGAACTACTCAAGGATTATGATTTCATGATACACTACCACCTGGGGAAGGCAAATAAGGTGACAGATGCTTTGAGTAGAAAAGATCATGGAGTTTTGAACCAGATGAGAGTTGAGAGGGATCCTATATACACGGATCTAGTAAATATGGATATGGGAATCACCATTGAAGGTAAAACATCAATCATTTTTCAAATGGTTGCCAAATCATCTTTACTAGAAAGGATAAAGAGTTCTTAGACCGATGATGATGAGTTCAAAAGAAGAATAAAGCTGTGAATGATGGGAGATTGGGTGTCTTTGTGTATGAAGATGGAATTTTGAAATTTGGGAGGAGACTTTGTGTTCCCGATATACCTAATCTAAAAATGGAATTGTTGGATGATGATCATAGTTCCAATTTCTCTATAAACCTTGGGAGAACCAAAATGTATAGGGATTTGGAGGAAAATTTTTTGTGGGACAACATGAAGAGGGAGATTTCTGATTTTGTGTCAAGTGGTATGGTTTTTCAACAAGTGAAAGCTGGAAGGCAACAACCTGGAAGATTCATGCAACCTCTTCCCACACCTGAGAAGAAATGAGATAATTTCACGATGGAATTTTTCATGGGATTACCAAAGACTCTATAAGGAACGATGCAATATGGGTTATTTTTTTATCGTCTTACCAAGTTAGCACATTTTCGTGCTATAAGAGAGGATCTACCACTTGAACGTCTAGATAGACTATAAATTAATGAAGTTTTGAGACTTCATGGAGTACCCCTATCGATTTTTTCTGATCGTGATCCCCATTTTACTTCTAGATTCTACAAAAGTCTTCATAACACCTTGGATACTGAACTTCGTTTGAGAACTGCCTACCATCCCCAAACAAGTCGAAAATTAGAACAGACAATTCAAACCTTAGAAGACATGTTGAGATCATGCTCATTTGACTTTCAGGGTATGTGGGATCAATATTTACCTCTTGTAGAATTTTTCTATGACAATAGCTTCTATTCGAGTATTGAGATGGAACCATATGAAGCGTTATACAGAAACATATGTCGCACACCAACCTGTTGTGATGATGTTTGTGAAAGAAAACTCGTAGGCATAGAACTGATGGAGGAAACGATGGAAAAGGTGAAGGTAGTCCAAAACCACATCAAAGCATCTCAATGTAGGCAGAAGAGCTATGCTGACAACAGAAGGAAATATTTGGAATTTCAGGTAGGAGATTATGTGTTCTTGAATGTATCTCCATCGAAGGGTGTTATACGTTTTGATAAGAAAGGAAATTTGAGTCCGAGGTACATCGGACCATTCGAAATTCTATAAGGAATTGGGGATGTAGCTTACCGTTTAAAAATGCCGCCAAGTCTCTCTAAATTTCACGATGTGTTCCACGTATCAATGTTGAGAAAATACATGCCTGGCCCAATGCATGTACTCACCTATGAGGAAGTAGAACTAGAACCTGATCTATCTTATTACGAAGAGCCAGTCAGGATTCTTGATACCAGAAAACAAGTGTTGAGAAACCACACGACTTGTCTGGTAAAGGTTCTATGGAGAAACCATAAGATGGAAGAGGCAACGTGGGAACCCAAGGAACATATAATGAAGAACAACCCAAGTATTTTTATGCAGTAATATTCTAGAAATTCCAAGGAATAAATTATTTGAAGGAGGGGAGAATGTAACACCCCAAGCTTCCACGGTACACATTTCTTTGAATAATACAGTAGCGTGTGTTGTACGCAACTGTGAGTTCTAACACAAACCACAACCAATCAAACTAGCTGTTATGAATAGTAATACCCACTTTTTGAAATTTTATAAATATTATATTTCAAAATGAACTTCATTTTTGGATTTGGAATATCAAAATTAGCTTAGGGTGAATATTTGGTATTTTTCTGAAAACATTCAATTTTTGATGAATAGTGAAAAACACTGAGTTATAGTTTAAAAATGAATTTTTTTAAATAATTAATTATTTATAATTATGGTAAAAATAGATACATAATACTCATATATGTTCAATGTAATTCATTGGAGTTAGTTTATAATAATTTTAGATATATAAAAATTTTATTGAACTTTTCACCGTCTTTTACCCACCTCCTAGAAGAATTTGGAAGTTCACATAAAACGTAATTTTACAATTTCTATGAGCGGAATTATGAAAATCTGAGAGACACGGTTAATATCAAGGAGTAAAATGTGGTTCAATAAGATAAAAATAATTTTTTGTGAATAGTACCTTTTTACTTTTATTTACCACGGTTAAATGTAAATAGAATAATTAAGGGTAAAAATGATATTAATATTACCCTAACACATGTACCAATTATATTGGACAAGTGTATCTCGACCAAAAACAACCATAGTAATAAAATTTTATCATTTAGGTCCACTTGGATTACATTAGGACATTTATTATTATTTAATTCAAAGAAGAGTAAAAAGAGTGAAAATCAAAAGTTTAATAACTATAACATTTTTAATATAGGGTTATACAAAAGATAAATTCGATTATAAATATTCATTAGAAATATAATAATATTTCCTACATAATTGTATTTAATTATAATTTTTAGTCATTAAATAATTTAAATTATATATGACACAATGGTGATGCAGTAATTACCTAATTTATGAAATATTAAAATAATTGATATTATAAATAAAAAAATAAATGTAATGTGAGAGTTTTTATGAATTAAAATAATTTTATAGGTTAATATGACATATTAGGATTGGTTATATAAATATTTTTCAAAGTAATAATTCTATTATGAAATTATGAAAAACCAAATACCCAATAGTTGAAAAATTGACATAAAAGTGTTTTTAAAATAAATATTAAATTATTAATTGATATTCTATTCCTAAAAATCTAAGGTTCAACCAAAGGACTTATATAATGATAGGTGTTTCATTAATGGACCACATGGGGGTCTTTTGGTGGTATATAGTATGTTTATTAACCATATAATATAAAAATACAAAGAGACATGGTAAATGTAAAACTATTTAACAAAGAGTTAAATATAAATGATAAGGTTAATATAGTAACCCAAACCTGCCTAAAATCTATTGGTTGAAAGGATTTACACCCATCCCCACATTAACCATTAAATAATCCACTTTATAGCCATTAGAAACCGAATATGAATTTATTATAAAATAATATTTCTAGCTTTTCCAAAGGTTCCCCTCACCCCTCTTATAAAAGGACACTCCCCCTTCTCCGAAATTAATACCTTTAAAGCCTTTTGGATCTGCCAAAACCTACCCAAATATTCTCTCAAATTCCCACAATTCAACCTAGATGTCTTATTTTGATCATAAAGCCAACCTAAGAAGTACTTTTGATCAAGACAAAAGGAAGAACCCGAAAAGAGGTAATGTTTTCACCACCCACTTTCAAGTTCCTTTCTTCTTCTACTTCTTCTTTCTTTGTTATTCCCATTAAAAAATAATAACTACAGTATCGTCAATATAAAGTGACGTTATTATAAATATGGTACAACTATATCTAGTATTCTATCCATCCTTTGAATGGCAGGTCAACATATGTGCGTACGTACGACTTACCATCTCCACGTCATGGTGTAATTGTTATTCAAAACATTATTATTTGGATGGGTACACTAATGATGTGTAATTCATGTAAATAATAAATATAACATGATGATGATTCTGTATATATGATATAATATCCACTTTTATATTATTTTAATATCAAAAGAATGATATTTTCGCTCGTGCGTACGTACGGACTACCGTCTCCACAAACACGATGAGATTCATTACCCATCGTATCAATTCAAGTCTAATTCTCATTTAATTATTAAAAATAATGTTTAAAGATTTTATATCATTCTGGATATGAATAAGATATAAACTATCCATAACAAACATGGTTTATGTAACAAAACATATAAAAGAAAACGAGTAAGTTAACACCCGAAATGACGATAATACTAAGATATTATTAATAATGCAATGTTAAAAGATAATATATGATATCATAGTAATTTAAATGATTCTGGTATAATTTAATAACAATTATTTCACCATTATACAGGAGTTTAACCTACCCTTGACCTAGGAAAAGTACAAGGTAAGGGTTTATTTCATAATCTTTTCATTATCCAAGGTTGTTTATATGTAATTATCTACTAGGACCTCTCTATCATCCACATCCATGTTTCTTAAAAATGTATTTCAAATCATTCTTACTATTTTATAGACTGTGGATTAAAGTCATTTAAACCCTTTTTGAATATTTATAAGATGTTTATAAAGGAATATTTCTGTCATTTTCCAAACAAGGTCCTTTTTAACCCTTTCGACAGAATTAAGTTAAGAATTTATTTTTTTTAACTTATACGACAGGTGCATCTGTTTTTCACCATTATAAAATCTCCAAAGCATCCCTTACAAGATTATAAGAAAATTTTCAAAGTAAATGTTTTCTTTTATAATTATGTGACATTTAAATGATTAAAAAAAAGAGATATTTCTCTCAAATAGTTTTGATTTCATCTATGTCAACATCATTTGATGGATTTTAAGCTTATTTGAGGTTTATTTATTATGATACAGAACTTCCATATTTTATTGAAGGTTTTGTGACATGTTTGACTATGGATGTGTTATTTTTATAAAATTCATTTTTTATAGAGAAATTATTGACATTACGTATGCTATTTTTAATACGAATTTTTATGTTATGTTTAAACATGTTTATATGAGGAATTCATTAGAATTAATAAGTGATGGGTGGAGCCTGCTATAGCTCCTCGATTGATTGGTAGGTATCATGAGATAAACAAGTGTCTTGTCACAATTATTTGACAAAATATTTTTTGTAGTCTTGTCAAAAGGACTTGATTATGTTGTTATGATAGTCTGGCATTATGCAGTCCATCATTACGAATGTGGTTATTGATGTTTCATGTGATTATTTGACTAAATGAATATCCATGTGAATAAGTAAATGGAATTATTTCATTTTATTTCTGCCATATTATGCTGAAGTTCATGTTTAATAGGATTTTGTTTTAGTTATAAACTTTTGTTAAATGTTTATGCTTATTTATGATTGTTTCTGCTATATTGTTATCATTATTCGGCATCTAATCTCACCCCTTTATATGTTTTATTTTTTCCAGGATGTGATGAAGTATTTTATGAATGACCTGCAGGGATAGTATAAGGGGATATGAATGTGGAGACAAGATGTTGTTGTAGTTTTCACTTTATGATGTAATGTAACCTTTATGAATGTATCTAGTGATTCCAAGGCTACTAAACTAATTGGTTTTTCGAGACTTTATCTTTTGTGATCATTGTAATGTTATGTAATAATGAACAGAATCTAGGTAATTGGGGTCAGGGCATTAAATTATACTAAAAATAAATCATGGGGTACCTGTAATATATATCTAGATCTCATCCCGCATCAGATTATTGGTAGTATTTACACACTAATAATTCATTAAATATTTTTTTTAGATGGTATATGGATTCTTAGTCTTAAATTATCATCAATATAAATGATGAGAAAAATAAAAAATTATATATCCTAGATTCTCCTTCATTTCAAAATTTCAGAATAAATTAGTTGATTTAATAACTAATATCCTTATTATGACAACCTTTCCAAATTATATTATTAGTGTACAATAAAAAACTTCATGTTTAATGTCTAAAAATTAAGTGAAGTGATGAATGACAAAATCAAAAGAGATAGAATGAAATTCAATATCTTTTTCTTGATGAAACTTTTATTTATATATATAGATGATGTTTTAGAAAATTTGAAAGGATTCAATCTAGGATCATTGGGTATGGCACCCAATGTACCCGGAGAAGAATACAATGATTAATTGAGGTCAATTCTATTTTTATAGATTTATAATTGAAATATATCAAAGAAGAGGGTGAATTTGACATATAAAACAATTTAATCAATTTAATGACTATATCAGAGTTATAATGTAAATTCACTGGAAAATAAATGAAAAATAATACATGGGATTTTTATTGTGGTTCAGATATTATTGATCTTGTACCACTCTTCACCCCTCTAATGAATTAATAGTGATGGGACCCACTCTAATCAATATAATGGAATCATATAATGAATTTTTCCCACTTGGAGAAAAATAAATGGTTAAAAGTCCTTTTCCACCATGTTGGATTAAAGATAGAAAATTTTCCTTTCTCTACATGAATATAAAACCCAACTAGCCTGATTTTTCCCTTGGAGGAAAAAAACCACTTTTTCCTTTTTTTTGGGATTCACAATCCAATTACCTAACATATGTTGGATATTATAACACATTAAAATTACACAAAAATTGTGTTTAGATTTAATTATTACTTAAGAAAAATATCAATTTGTTTACTGTTTATGTGAGGAGGTAATAGTGAAATCCCCAACCACAAAAGATCAAATAATTGAAGTTATGCTGAGAGTTGTAGGAAATAATAAATTTTTACAACCATTTTACATATAAATAATATAATCATCCTATTTAGCATTATTCATATCTATATAAATATATATATTGAGTTTATATGTGGGAAAAAGATTCATCACCAAAATCCTATTGTGTTTCATCTTTCCCATTACCACATAAAATTTATTTATTGAATACACATAAATAACATAGTTATGAGGGTCAAATTGAAAATCTCTAAAATCAAATTCCATCCATAAAGTGTTAACTTTTAATATAATTCATACAATACTAATGACGTTCATGCCCAATGCGGCAGTTCTCATCTCTGGTTGGTTTAGATCCGACGACAGTGGTTTCCTTCGGTTTTGGTTTTGGTACTCCAAGCCCAAAGTGGCATTGTATCATATTCCTTGCATTGATGGAGACATGGTGCTTGGTGGGTTGGGGGTGTCACTTGGAGAGGCGCGAAAGGTATGACGCTACCATGTTTTGATTCCCTATCAGATGGTTCATGTTCCTAGGTCTTTTCTTGGGGTTATCAGTATGATTCAGTTCTCTGATTCATCTGTTTTCCTACAATGGTTTCATTTTGGGGTATTCTATTAATTTGTGTGATATTAATGTGTTTTGTCACCTTGGTTTTCTGTTGTGTTTCTCCCCTACAAATGGATGGTTGGTTCGTGTGTTGGTTCGATGGTCAGTGGTTGTTCCGACAATGAAGGAATTGGTGATGGAATACAGCGATGAGTTGGATGTGTGGTTCCCAACAGTGACTTGGGGATGCATTTTTTTGTTGACATGATGACAGTGTGTTGGTTTTTAGATGACTACGTGATGATACCAGTGCACCGCATATCCATGACCTCTCTGATTTTTATTTTTAAAACTATCGATCTATTTTTGGATTCTGGTTTGAGTGGGATTTGAGTAACGTTTTTGGAAATTGGTTTTATTTTGAATTTTGTTTGTGAAATAAATCTACACACTACAAGGTTCATCTCCATATGATGATTAGAGCATTAACCACTTACAAGAGCATTGTCATCCGGATTTGGATGTTTGAGAGGATATGGTTCTGCCATCGGTACCAGGTCCGTGAAACCCTGCCCGGGATACCTAGCTGAGTGATAATCAAAAGTTAGAGACTTGAAATCACATTATAGTTGCTAGGGCGGGGCAGTTATTGTATTCATGATCTGGATTAACTTCTTTTATGGTTTTATTTGGGTGCATTTTATGGACTTTGGGTTTCTCCCTATTTCCTCAAAAAGTGTTTTCATAATAAAAAAATTATGTTTCAGTCAGTCAATGCTATACTTCAACCATTGGGATAATAATTTAATAAAATATATTAAAATTAATTCACATTTCTTATAAATAATTAATAAATAGTTATCTTAAAAGTATTACATTTATTATATCCATAATAAACATGAGTCAAATGAAAATGGGAAGGGTTACGTAAACTAGAAAATATTTGTATATTTTACAAAATCAGGTTGAAAAACCTATGAAACAAAATATATATTTGGGGTTCATGTAGGAAATTTAAATAGGATATAATATTTGTTGAATACACATGGAAGAGTCCACCTAAATAAATTCACCTATTGGATTTCAAATAGGTGATTCTTAATTTTTTTTTAACTAACTAGATATATAGAGTTTCATTCTAATAATAGAAATTCAAAATAGTAGAGTCATATTTATATATAGATTAATTAAATTTATATAATTTAGTTATAATTACATAAAATCATGAATCATATTAATTTTACTTCAACAAAACACTTAATCATCAATATACAGTAGACATGTTATTCTAAAAAAGTGTTGAATTCAAGTTGAAAAACTATATCGGCTTAAAAAACTCTATATATATAATGATCAATTAATGGTTTGATTTTATTTAATTTAAATTTATATATTTTTAATATCTTTATAATGGAATAATAGTCACTTAATGTTGTGTTATGTTGCCCATGTTATATGAAAAAACAAGAAGAAAATTTCACTCGTATTCATTAATCACATACTATTCCATTATCATTACTCATGGTTAGTTTTCATGATCAGTTCAACAATTTGTAATAATGTTCAGTACACATAGTTGGTACAATGTCCATTTCTTAAATTTTAGATGTTTTAAATTTCCATACATTTGCAAAAAAATTCATAGGATAAGAAAATGATATTTAATAGTATAAAAAGACTTATTTAGCCTATGAAAACATACTGTAAATTGTAGTGCATGTTATGAACTATATAAAATTTAAAAAAATACAAAACATTTAATGTGAAAAAATATAATAATATGATAATGACTAAGTATACATAATTCAAATTATTAAGAATTTTAATGAAAAAAGAGATAAATATTTGTAATTATCAAAACATAATGTCGTTCAGGGAGAAACATAACAACATATACTTCTTAATCAGATCTAGGTCTTCATTAAAACATACATGATAAGTTCCTATATAATAAATCGAACGATATAGTTAATTAGATCATAGTTAAGAACAAATAAAAACAACAATAAAGAAAATAATAAAATTGATGCTAAATAAAGTACCTATATGAGTGTACAGTTTTTTGAAAACTAGTATAAAAAGTGTGTCTTTATTTTAAATCTATAGGCGACATAGAAGTCATGTGGGTAACCATGTGGTACCTCTAACTAGAAAAGAGGAGATATTGTATTTTAGGGGAAATGGATCAATAAATTTAGACAAGAAAACAATAGTTAAAATAGTATTAACTCCCTTGAAGTTATGAAATCATATTTGAATCTATTTAATGATATTTGGTAAATGAAGTTAGTTAATAAATATTTTTTATGATAAATTTTAGTGTAAGGGTGATTAAATTATTTCTATGAATCATGAAATATTTTAATAATGGATTGGTTCCAAATTTGATGAATGGAAATAAAAAATGTTTATGTTTTCTCCATGATATGATTATGTATAATATTTGTAATAATTATTAATATAATTAAATAATGTGAATACCTATACTAATAAAGGATAATTATTAAATAAAACATTATAGAAAATAAAGAAGGAGTTTCCAAAAATTATTACATTGAATTTTAATACTTATACTATTATATGTAATGACCTCTTTTAAAAATAAAAATTATGTATTTAAATGATGAAATACTATCAATAATAATAAAAAATCATTATAATTAATAGTTATTTTTTGTTTTGATATTTTATAAAAAGGATTTTAAAAAAAATTTTATGAATAAATTAATTTTAGGTGATGAAATTATGTAAATAGAATGTATATTAAAAATTAATTTAACTATGCCTGTAAGGATTATGGGTAACTATTTTAATTGGGATCAACCTATGATTTTTAGTAATGAAAAATAAATTGAATGAAGATAGTAAAATATGTATGGAAAATTTAGTGTTTTATGTAGAACTGGATAAGTACATAACTATCCTTCTAAGGATAAAGTATAATTAGATATACCTTATTATTATATATGAATTAAATTTACCAAAACTAATAAATGTGAATTAATAAGATAAATTATTGAATTATGGAAAATATTTATAATTTTGAAATATATTATTCGGAAGTTGTTGTGAACATATTAATGGTTAAAAATACCCCTATAAGGAAAATAAATCCCATGCTATAATTTTATTTATTCACTTAATGGCATATAACTCTTAGATATAGATTTTTTAGTAATTTTTAAAACCTTATAGACTAAGGTGTTTTAATCCTTTAAGTATATAATTAGTATAATGGTGATAATATATAGAATATTATATCTATAACATGGAACTATTTGTTATAGGATGGATATGATGATATTTTTAACTATACAATAAATATCATATAATGGTTAGAGGGATTATGATGAACTATGAAAATGATTATTTATATAGGAAGACACAATTCATTTATTGATGTTGTCTAAAGTGACTATTTTTCAAAATCACTGATCAGATGGTGTAATTTCTCTTTTTCTAATATTACATTCATGTAGTGTACCACAATAATAATAAAATATCTATGAAGACAATATAAATATTTGGTTTAATTTACACTAATAGTCTAGTAAGGTTTAATGTGTGATGATGGTTCCCAATACCCTTCACACCCACTGATCAAGGTACTGGTAAGTGATGAATTATGTGTTTATATGTTCCCACTCGACCGAAATTTTGGTTTAGAGGATATCAATGATTCATAATGTTAATATATAATAATCACTCACTTGATTGTTGAAATTTTTTCTCACCCATAGTTCATGGATCGTCAAGGTTTATTTTTCATAGTATCACTATTATTTCATAACCAAATGAATGTGTTAAAGTTATAAAAGATATCTAAATGTGGTCTTACCCTGATAATTAGATTTTGGTAGACCCGATATTAATCTATTACTCTTGTATGTGATGGGTATGGTGGAATTACACTAGTATTTTAGGATAATTTATCATGGGTGAAATATTATATAAGAAGCTTCTCAAGGAAATGAGATGATTTAACATTTTTTGGTATGATAATTTTTATATGAATATCATCTATATGTGGGATTAATGAACCCATATATATAATTATAGGTGTATGATTATTCTTCATATGCTTTGAATTTTATTATAGTTAGTCCTATTTAGAGTTAATGATTATAGTATATTGGGTCACAATACAATTGTACTATTTCCACACTCTTAGATACCAGGTTTCAGATTATAGCACAGTTAGGATGGAATCTAGGTTATATAATATCCTCTATTAGGGTGTATTTTAAGATCTATATTCTTATTATTAAATTAAATAAATATGATAAATTATTATGTATATATTTATAAATGTTTTAATTTTGAGTGTATAGTGGGTGTCAACTCTCAGTATCATGGTAAAGATTGATGAAGAATACCATTATGGTTTTGAATTCTTCTTATAAAATGGTTTTCTATAGATAATTTCTTATTATTTTTACACATGTTAATTATAATTTTTTGGGATCTCCTAATGACATGGATGTATTATTGGTCACAATTGAATACATACTCATGAATTAGTCACACTTATTTCATTACAGTTTAGTATTTATGGTTAATGGTTGACTATGAAGAAAATATTTGAATAAAATTTTTGGTAATTGATTTCACATGGGTTTTTAGGGATGCATTCATTTTATCAATTTATAGAAATATATTGGTTTATAATGTGTATTCTATATCGAGTGATTAGTTTTTATTAGAGTATATTTTATTGTGATGTCTTTTTGGTATGAATTTGTTATTGTTTTCAAGATGATGTTTCATTTATATATTTTTAATGATTTTTCATAATGAAAAGTGTCATTTTGTATCTATAAGTAACACCTACCAATATTTGTTTTGGATAACTCATCATTGGTCACTATCCCTAAGAATATTACAGATAGTATTTCAGAGTTCATTTTATTGTATGCAAGGATGTAATCAATTTATAGAAGATCATTAGTCTCTATTTTGGATTTAAGAACATGAGAGGTTTTTCTTAGATATTTTAAATAAATTTAAAAAGGAACACTAAATCAATTATTTTGAATACATTATATTAAAAATATTTTTGCAGGTCAATTTATTACTAGGAAATACCCTTATTGATGACTCATAAATAATAAATATATTTATAATAAGTGTTATGTATAAAGGAGAAGAAAATTTAACATGTATAACTATTCAATGAATGAAATTTTTAATTTCACCTCAATTTTACTAAATTAATAGATAAATTGTATAGAAAAAATAAAAGAATATAAAGATATCGACACTATATTCTATGAGTTAATTAATGTACTGTTTTTATAGAGACTGTGGGAATTTATTTATAGAATTTAGATTTTATGTTATAAATCAATGGTTTAAAAAACATTAGGTAGATATAGAAAATAAAATATTATAGTTTAGACAAATATATATATTTATGTAAAATCCAAACTATTGAAGATAATATTCTCACTGCATGGAGGTTTTAATTTACTCTAGGTAAAATGAATCATCCTCATCTGAACTATTGGGTTATACTCAATCATATGTGATAACAAACTTCGGTGACATTCCTTGAACAAAAAAGGCTGGAAATGAATGTCATGGTTTTAAACAAAAGCAACACAGGGGTATGATTTTACTGATTTAACGCATTCACTCAACACAAAAAATAGTAAAATAATATGAAGAATAATACAAAAATATATAAATAATTCATGTTGTAGATATCTCATAAAATAAATAATTTAACAAAACCCAATAATATAAAACTAATCAGAGAATAAAATAATAGTAATATTGGAAGGATATGAAATAGAAAACAAAAACTAAAAAAATGTGAAAACAGAGGTGCAACCACCCATGAATAAGACACAAATTGATCTAAGATCAATCTCTTCTAACTATGAATGAAATAATGAGGAAAACTCATAGAGATGTAATAAGCATTCTCTTTTTTGGTACCATGAAAAATAAAGTCTTCATAGGAACAAAATTTCATATATTGGGGGTGATTATTTATTTTTCTTAGGGAAAAACCAAGATACTTTTCCCAGATTACACTAATATCATTAATAGGTTAGATAAAATGATTCTAAAATAGTTAAAGGGAATTTGAAAATCATATTGAAAATTTTCAAAAATAATAATAAAAAAGATGAATAGTTTTTCCAATAAATATTTATATCAAATGATGTGTTTTCCATTACAAAAAATTGAATAAATTCATTTACATTCCACTTGGAATAATCATTGTTGTACATAAACACGCACCTAGGCATGATGAATTACATCCCAATGCTCATGAGTAGTGATACGTCCTCCACTAATCCATCACATGGTGGAAATACTGCAAATTCCATTCCATTCGGTACGTAGCACCATGTATATTATTAAAATGTGTTTCATAATGAATTTCTTGAATACACAATACCCATGTTCCATTACAGTCAGTACCTATAGCCCAATTATTCCATAACTTGTGTCAATATAATAATTCATTTATGAAAACCCATTAAATCATATTATTAAACTAATTGTGTGTAACACTTGAAACCTAGTTTCAATATCCAACCGGTAAGAGAAAATATCATTATAAATTTAGTATGGTGGTTTAATTTAAAAGAAGAAAATAAAATATATGGAAACCAAAGAGACTATGAATTTTATTAGATGTATAAAGATGGAAAACCACTGAAATATGGTTTTTTTGGAATAATGATTCTTAAGATTACACAAAAATATCCACCTTTCTTCCATTCCTCTATCAAATAGTAAGAATATTTTATCAAAAATAATTCATCACCATATAAAAAGATAGAAAACTTTGATTCTTTGTTATGTTCAAAAAAATAATAAGGAACTATAGGATGATAAGGAAAAATGTTGTGTTAACCGTTGTTTCAGGATTGAATTATCTAAAAATCATCAGAATCGATGTCTAATAGTCAAATAGTGCAAGAAAATATCATAAAAGAACCATATGATTTAAGATAATACGTTAGAGGAGCAAGAATTAGTGGATTTTTTGATACTGGGGTTAAAATTGAATTTATATACAATACAAATATCATCATAAGTTGAGGAATCACTTTTTTTGAAAGATGTGATCCAATGGTAAGAAAACTCTATCTTAAGTTACAAATTCATGGAAATGGTTTGAAAAACAATTACCCTAGCCATGAAAATGGATCTATCTGGGGTTTTATAGATAGGATTCCCACATTGTGTAATGTACCAACCCAAACAACCATGTGTGATAGGAATTCCACATGTCCTCATGTGAACCTTCCTATATGCATGAGGTTGCCGATTTACAGTGATTGTCTCAAGTAGAAGAAAATAAATACCATATCCTCTATTATAGTGAATAGTATAAATAAATAACCAATATATATAAAATAAAATAAATATTATCATAGTTCATGTAGAATACGAGGTAAACATGGCATATAAATAAATTGCTTCTAAAGTGGAAATCCTATAAAGTGTACAAAGAAGTAGTGAAAATTAATAAAAAAACAATAGGCCTTTCAAAGACCATCACAATCCACTATTAGCTTCATTATCAACATCACATACACTATCTATAGGATCCTTACCGTAATCCAAACCCTCGTGAAATGAATAGGGGTAATGAAATTCCGGATTAAGGTGTGAGTACAAAACTCTGTAAGACACACTCAATGCATACGTAACCAATGGTTCTTATGTATACAAGTTCATTACATAATAATATTAAATAAATAACAATAAAATAAACATAAAGTTAAAAATGTAGTGGTCGTGCACTAACGAATCCTCGACAAACCCCTAGTC
Organism: Viscum album; assembly: GCA_963277665.1. Taxonomy (NCBI): domain Eukaryota; kingdom Viridiplantae; phylum Streptophyta; class Magnoliopsida; order Santalales; family Viscaceae; genus Viscum; species Viscum album. The sequence continues at coordinate 1,521,359,514 of OY728157.1, read as the reverse complement.
AAACTTACTTCAACACTATAAATTAAAGATTAAAAAAGATTTCGGAAGTAACCAAACTAACCACTGGGGTAATTCATTTTTTTCTTGAAAACCTCGTAGAATATTGTGTAAATGCTACTTGTTTCTACTTGGGAATCGTTTTTGAGATTCATCATGATATATAAGGATCTGATTTTGCACTCATAAGTCACCTAGGAATAAATCATACATCTCATAGATATGTTAGAAATCAAGTGCAATCCTCAAAAATCATCTAGATGTTAGGGAAACATAGACTTGGATTCTAGTTTTATGATTTCATCATCAACATGAGTCTATGGTATCATCATATCTTCAACCCATTATTAGTATTATTTTCTCCATATTTTCAATTCATGGTCTCTCACCCACTAAGGGATTAATATATCATGACGAACCACCTTTTTGGGGAACCAAGAGTTATACCTCCAAATCCAGGCACCATTCTTACAAAGTAGATCAGACAATGTAAATTATTTCATTATATATAATCATGAGAAATAAAGCAGCAAACATAAAATCATGTGATAATATTAGAACATGGAAATGGATCTGATAATATCACTCATGGAATCAAAAAGAGTCTCATGGGTAAGACACACACCCCCACCACATGTGATCTTATTCAAGAACAAATAAAAATTAATCCAACACATATAGTGTAACATCAAAATGAGTGTAAGAAATATCCCAACAGCTGTGAGGCTTCATACCTAAATTGTAACGATGTTCCAAAAACTAGGGTTACTAACCGAGTCCAATTACACCACCAGACCTTAGAATGGTTCTTATTCTGACACGATTGAAAGTATCATATATTTTGTTATCTAAAAGGATAAAAATAATGAATAAATTTAAAAGTAGTAGAATACATTGTATCCTTTTGTAAAAGTATGGAAAAAATTTAATCATTGAGATGAACCCACGAGCACTGACATCTTGTCCAACAAATCAATAATAAAAAATATATTTAATAGATAACTATAGATGAATATAAAAAAATAGATATAATAATATATAGGGAGGGAGGGAGGGAGAGTAGTGTGATATTAGGAATAAAATCCCAAGTTTAATGCAAGCCTCACATCTTCCTCTTAGGTTCCTCCCCATTCCCTTTCAATATATATATATATATCATTTAATTTAATTAATTGTTCCTTTAATTCAATTCATAATTAATTTGACTCTTCCCTTTCATCATAATCCATGCACCACACAAAAATACCATTTCACATTTTTCATTAAAATTTTCATTTAAACTTATTTAATCCATTAACAAATTATTACAAAAACTTCCTCCCATATGTAGACATATTTAACTAATATATATATATGAATTATATATATAAACATACCCTCGTATATAAAATTATGAAACTCCATACATACATATGTGCATACATACATAGATATATATGTTTATTTATTAAACAGACACATAAATATACATACACATAAATATACATACACATACATATATATACACATTAAATAAATATACACTAACAAACATATATATATATATATATATAATGCATATATTTTACCAACACATATATGTGTAAATATTTAAGTTTTATAATATAAAAATTATTTTCCCAAATTAATAATTAAAAATATGACCAAAATTATGATTTTATTTATTAATAATCTCTAATTAATTATGCCATTAATATTTCAAAAAATCATTATTAAAAATAGAAAATGGTAAAAAAATCTATTAACCATATAATTACATTTACATGGAATAAGTAATAATATCACTATTATTATATAACCTCTTAATATGAATTCACCCTTGGAGAAACATTACTCTTCAATTAAGAAATATTAAAATTATTTAATTGCATAGGTATATTTTCATCTTTTCTTCCGAAACAAATAATTATAAAAATATTATTATTAATTTTAATAGCTCAAAAAAATATTCAGATATCAATTTATTTTTTCTATTCAAACAACGAAAAATGATTTGGTAAATTTTTTATAGGCATATATTTTACCTTTTGATAGAATGTCTAAAAGTTAAAAAATGAAAATAATTTCCCTTATGTAAGATGTAACAAATAAAGTGATGTAAAAAATTGTTATGTTTCACTTAGGGTAAAACAAACATGTTGTATTTAATGTTGGATTATCACTTCCCATCCGAGACACAGTGTAAGAGATATTCCATTATTCTAAAAGACTATGCATACTTGAGCTAATATATTTAATAATTTTATTATATCAATATTGAGGCCCTACAACCCCTGAATTCCCTTACTAACATAGTTCCCAACAGTGAATATATTACATATAATATATGTAGGTGTTAACTTGAAGATTACCCTTTGGTATTTCCATTAAATTATTTATTGATGGATTTTAATTAAATATTTACATCTAAAAAAACTCATAGTTTATTAAAAAATATGGTTTTTATTATCATTAAAAATTGAGGATATTATAATCATTCCCTTCTATTTACTTATCATACCCAATAAGTAACTCTTTTGGTCTTGCTTAAACAACTTATTACACCATTTTTGAATATGAGAATCCTGATCCTATATCTCCATGGAATCATCCTTATAATAGGGATACTATAATGTATATAAACAGACTTTATCTAGTGTTTGGGATCACTAAAGGTTCTCCTAGGATTCTACCCTCAACAAAAGGTATACCACTCCTAGTATTATCAATGGTCTTTATCGATACTTATTATTCTTAGTCCCATGTATATACGAAAACCAAATCAATATTAGTTCTACTAATTAAATACAATAATGATATTTCATAATAGCATGAAAACATAGATATATCATTCATACAAATACTACCCCTAACAGACAAAAAAATCAAGGAATTTAATTGAAGAACCAACATTTATCACAATAATAGGTATTTAAGTGGAATGTGATCCTACATTCCTAGTCATGATTCATGAAAAAACCTGAATTGTTATAAATCACAAGTCATAATAATGTTCACTAACCTAGTTGAATTTAATAAATAGTGAAAAAAACGTATTTCCCCTCACTATATTGAAAATCACGGGGTTGTTATATACTAATGGTGAGGAACTATCACAGTTCCCCTTCCTGTGTCCAAACTATCCAATATATTTAATACCTAGTTAGAAATCATAACAAATAAAAAAATGTTAGGGATTCCTATTCCTTTAATATCATTTTTTAATATCCCAACCTAAACCACCAGATCCAATCTTGAATTCTATATAACCTCATGTGTTCTTCCTCATACACAAGGGGTTTTTTACTCCCAGAAAGGGTCTCAATTAGATATATAGGGAGATGATAAGGCCCGTCATAGTGTAAAGGATAAACAAATAACCAAATTATAACAATAAAAAATATAATAAACACAATCAGAGTACATGAAGAATGTAAACTAATAATCAGATATAAATAATGGTCTTCCAAAGTTTAAATCATATCTAGTGTATGGAAGTAGTACGTCAAATAAATAAATAAATAGTGGGTCATCTAGATTACATCCCTATAAACTAATAGCTCTATTTTCCTCTAGTTACCCATCCACATGGGCCACATTCCCTTCACTTAGTCCCCCTCATTAATGCTACAAGAACATTGAAACACCCACATATGGTGTGAGTACAAGACATATCTAGAAAATACCAATTCATCCTTAACCAAATGTGAAAATGTATATAAATACAATCTAAACTAACCGTAGTCACATAATAAGAAAATAAACATAAAATTCAAAACCGATCAATAATACGCTAACCAAGATTCCACACACCCTGACCATAACTACTTCATCATCGTGCCAAATAGATAACAATATATGTCATATGTAACCTAACTAGGCACTAAGAAAATGATTTATTTTACTTGAAAACCACATATCCCCATTTTTTACATGGGACTTGGTACACCCTTGGCCTCACATAAGTAATACTATTCAGAATCATGGCATGAATTATGCAACATGAAAATCAACGGGGCATCAAGAATACTGATCGCAATTCAACAAGGAATTATATAAACTACTCACAAAATATATATAAATTGAGCAACCTAATATTTAAATTCCAGTTCCCTAAGTTCAACATTAACATGACTCCATGGTATCATTTATTCTCTACCCTTTTCATAGGTCTGTCACCACCATCATCATATTTCAAGCGCACCAACCCTCTAAGAGATAAACATGTAATGATGTTCCACCAGTTTCCAGAACCCCGAACTATACCTCCAATTTAAGGAATCTCATGTACGATTTAGAGCATATAGTAGAAAGAATATCATAAAATATGATCATGAAAAATAAAGAAGAAAAAAAATAATGAGATAATAATAAAAAATGGAAAAGGCTACACTAATATCACTCAAGGAATCCCAAACGGGAATGATTAGATATGAAAACATCAATATTCCATCACAATCAAGATTGAATATTAGTTATATAAAAACATAAAACATAACATGGAAACATTTCTAAAAAATATCCTAAGAGTTTTTGAATTACCTAACTTAGGGGAAACAATGTTATGAAAACAATAGTCCCTAACAGAGGCCAATTGAAGCACTGAATCCTAAATACAATCTTTTTTAGACATAATTTATAATTATTTCCATATCTTTTAATTAATATGAGTAAAATTAAGTATTAAAATAAAAATGAGACAAATAACTCATATCCTTCGGAAAATATTTAAGATCAAACTTATAATCATCGAGGCTAATCCAATGGAATCTTCAATATGTCAATCTGATAAAAATTATAGAAGATATAGAATATAGTTGTTTGTAAATATATATTAAATAATAATAATAATAATAAAATTTAGTGAATGGGTATGAGAGTCCAAAGAGAGTTGAAATAAAATACCATGTATTCTTTACACCTCTATGATTCGTCTTAGGAACCTCCGCATTCACCATTAATATAAACATATTTTTTAATTTAATTTCATTAATTATTCATCCAATTTAATTCCCAATTAAATATTTTCATCACTTTCATTATAATCCAAGTTCCAACAAAAATTATATTACACATTTTCTATCTAGTTTTCATTCAAAAATATTTAAATATTAAAAAAATGTATCTTGGAAGTCATCTCATGAATATATATATATATATATTTATTTATTTATTTAACCCATATATATATATATGTATTATATATATAACTAGAACCATATATACATGTATACACCCACATATATGTAGACACACACACACACACATATTTACAACAAATATATATTCAAATTATATATATACACTCTCACATTTATATATGTATATATATATGTATATCTAAAAAACATATATATTTAAAAAATTTATCATTATTAGAAAAAAATTGTTCTCTAAAATTAATAATTACAATAATAAAAATAATATCCTTTTTATTATTAATTATCTATAGCCATTACTAGCATTAACATTTAAAGAATTAACCTTTATTAAAAATAAAAATTGGTAAATAAATTTATATTAACGAAATTATTTCAATTGTGTTGAATAATAAACAATATAACTATTGTTACCTAATCTCTAAAGAAATATTCAACCACAGTGAAACCACTCACATAAATTAACAAAAATAAAAATTTATTTTATTAAATATTAATATTTTCATCCTTAATCTTCATCACAAATAATAATAATAATAATAATAATAATAAATTTATTTTTATTATCTTTAACTACTCAAAATAATTGTCAGGTTCCAAATTTTTTTATCAGTTCAATAAAATATAATTATATAAAATTATTTACGAATATATATTCTCCCTTTTAATACGAATCATTTATCTGAAAATGATAAAAAAATTACCCTTTCATGTGTTGTAACCATGAACCTGATGTGTACAAACCTCATATAACACTAAGGTTCAGATAGACTTTTAAGATTTAATAGTGGTTTCAGATTTCCCATCTGAGAAACTATTCATGATATTTTCCATTATATTTGAAAAAATTCGAAGACATGATATAATAAATTAAATATTTTTATTATATCAATACTGCATCTTTATGGGCCCTAGAATCATATACTAACTTAGTTCCCAACTCTAAAAATAATACATAAAATATTCCTAGGTGTTTACGAGGATTTTAACATATATAAATCAATTTAATTATTTATCATGTTATTTTTATTGAAAAATTAAATTTTCAATTAAAAACACTCATAATTTATTAAGAAATATGGTTAGTATTATCATTAAAAAATGAGGATATTGTTGTTTTAAAAACTGTCTACCCACCATTTTCTAGCCTAAGAATGTTTCTTTTCCTCCTGCATAGTTTCCTAAATAATATTTATAGTTTCCTCTAAACATTCTCAAACCGTTAACCCTATAAAAACCTACCAAAACATCTAAAATAAACCAAATATTCCTAATAGTAAACCAAAAAAATCATTATATTTAAAAAAAGCATGAAATTTGATAATTACCTCAAAATATGGAATTTTATAAATCATGAAATTCAATTATATTTTTTCGATGTTTATTTTTTCCTTCTTTATATGATTTTTATTTTTTTATTTCATGTTGTGTGAAATTTTCAATTCAATGAACGTTTATTTTATATTGAGAGACATATCTCTAGGGTTTTTCTAATTATGGTGAAAAATTTGTTTATTTTTTCCTTGATAGATCTTTTTTATTTGAGAATAATTATAGAAAAATCGTAGATTGTATTAAATATTCTTTTTTTTACTATTTTGAAATATTCTATTAATATAAAAATTACTCACAATTAACAAACATGATAATTTTTCTATGTAAGGCATAAATTATGCGTTTATTTTAAATTTAATGTATTTGGGGAAACCACATGGGATTTTTTACTATTTTGTTTCTGAAGATTCTATTTTTAACTATTATGAGAACATTAAATAATACCATGAACATTTATTAAATGTTTAATTACATATTAGTGATGGGTCCTCTTAATAGTATTGTTAGAATCACTTTTCTCTTTTCGTTGTTAATCTAGGATATCAAATTTACTGTTTTTCATCACCAATACATGGATTAGACCTTTCATATTAGATTTTTTGATATGAATGTAAATATAGTATAATTAATTTTATACAACGAATGGGGGTGGTTGGGTGGAAAATATGATACATCCTAATTAATGATTTTGAAATTAAGTGATCCTGAGTAGAATAAATATTTTTATAGTCAATACAACAATTTTTATTCAACAACATTTTTGAAATTATTTTTTATAAATGTGTGAATAAATCGTAATACGGTGAAATTATTATTCATATGATTTATAATGAGACCATAGTGGAGAATGAGGTGGATTGAAATTAAATTTTTGAAATGAAAGTGGATCTTATATATATCATTATAATATAAGGAAATATTATTATAATAAGATGGATGCTATCAATATTTTAGGACCTGAATTATAGGTCAATGATTCAGAGTCTTTATTGAAGCATGGTAGTGATTTCTAAGGAGAATAAATTTTTGTTTTATGAGTTCATTTTAGGTGTTTGAGCTATGACTCCTGGACAAGAATGTGAGTTACTTATAGGTTTTCGTGTGAATTATTATAAATAAATGAAATATGATAATTTGTAACAACAAATACCAGGGAGAAGATTAAATGATTGAAACAAAAATTCATTATTATTGGTTTTTCATCACCATTTGTAATTAAAATATTTTCTAATTTTCATTTAGTTTAGTATAGGTATATTAAAATTATTTACCTTTCAACCAATAAAAGATTACTCATATGTTCTATTTCAAAGGTATAAATTTTATTTTATTTTTTAAAGTTACTAATCATTTAAGAGGATGATAATAAGTTATTAATATTATGATTTTAATTTGAATAGATATATTGATGCACATCATTGATATCTGAGTGAATTTCAATTAGTAGATAATCAATCAATATAAAATAATTATTGTTATATTAAATTATATTGTTTTAATGTTGAGTTTTCATGTTGTTTAGGTAGTGACGATTTTAAGAGATTATTGTCAATTAAAATTAATTATCATTGATTTAGTTCATGATATGTTAGATTAGTTTTGATGAGAAGAATTGACATGATAAATTGTATTTTAGTGGCAATCATGAACATTTTCAAGAAATTTTTTGGAACATATGGGAATTCTCAAGATATAAATATATATATTTATCAAGATATAAGAGAAAGTTATAACCAAGTATTAAACTTTTGAATAATGAAATTTAGTACACTATTACTATTAATATCAACAATTTCATTATTTAGACTGCATTTTGTTTATTTTTGTTTCTAGGTTTAAGTTTCATATGGTATTGAAAAAGAAATTTTATTTATCAGATTATGATAATGTCTTAAAATATTCATTGAATTTGATGTGTGATAATGTATTATTTAATTAATTACAAATAATTTTTATTAGATGAGATGATCCAATAGTTTACATGAACTCCATGGGTTGTTTTAATGGAAAGATTATTTTGATGGTAAAAAAGTTAAAAATAATATATTTATATTTAATAATGTGTAAGACTAATAAATGGTCATGTTCATTGAGTTCATAATAATTTTTCTTTCTAAATTTTTTTTCAATATTTTTTATTCAATGTGAAAATGTTGTAGCGACATTTGTTGAAGCATAAAATTAAATAATATGTTTTAGACATATTATTTAACCTGAAAATTTTAATATATTTATTATTAGAAGAAACATAAAGAGTTATATTGTTCGAAAATTTAATTTTTTCAGGGGCTACAACCAAATGGGGGATCATCAATGGAAAGTTAGAAATGGACATTGAAATGATATTTTTATTTTATTTTTACATTTCCCTTTGATAACTTATGTGTTTTGTAATCGCAGTTCATGTTCAATCCATTAATGATTGAATAATGGTCCAAATTTTATGTTTTTTAAAATGAACAATATTTTTGCCTCCAACCAATGGTTAGAGACAAAATCTATGAGGGTTGGTGTTGTATTTGAGGGAGAAACCTTTCTCCTCTTCTTTTATAGGATATTGTTACAACATTGAAAAAAGCATTACAAAACCATCACTACCAAACACACAACTAACGTATATAAATTTCAAATATATATAGATATGTGATAATTCTTATTTGTTAATAAATAGGGGTTTTTACAAGGATAACAAATGAAGGTTACTTATTATGAATCCAAAATAATGCATAAATACTAAACAATAATAGAGAATTTATTTCATTAATTTTGTCATTAAGTTTAAAAAAAATTATATATTTTCTCAAAGATAACTTATTTATAGATAACTGTATTAAATAGTTCATATTCATTATTTTTATAAATATTATATCTTCCAATGTCTCACATTATCTTCTTGAAATATTAATCCGCTAAAATTTTTAATCAACCCTAATTAGTGTTCTATATTATTGCGTATAATTTTTCTTTAAATTTATCCATTTATAATACGAAAATATCTTTGATAAAATCCATTTTATGTGAGAATTCTAGATCAACCAAAATAATCATTTTTTAAATTTCACTTTCAACCATGAAATGAACATAGATCTCGCTCGCATAGTGATTTATAGGTCCTACCTCAACACCATAATCCATGAAATTTATGTTTCCACATCCTGACATATATAGAAATATTTTATTAAAAAATTATTTATATCATGAATTATTAAAACATAAATATTTAACGATCTTGAAAAAAATTAAATTCCAAGTGAAATTTATATACATTATGACTTATTATACAACTTTTATGTAGTTACAAATTTAAAATAGCATACATAATCAAAAAAACTACTATTAAAAAACTCTATATTCCCATTAATGAAAAAGTTAAAATAGTCATTATTGTCTCCCTTGTGAAACTATTTCCATAATAATTATGTTATATAATATTTTTCCCACACACATTGATTTTCCCTATGACAAGATCATGTCAATCAATCCAATTTTATATTCACTATAGATCTAAAATATAAAATATCAACAAGTTATTAATAAAAAAAGTATAGATAAAATGAAATTATCTTTTCTCATTGATTTCTTATATCCTCATGGATGTCATTCCTAAATCATGCTAAACACTAATAGAGTATTTTTTTCATCCTTTAACAATTATAACATTGAAACGATAACAATATTTTAAAAAATAATATAAAAAACCTTATACTAATCCAAAAAACCCTTCACATGCCTAACTTATACCTCTAATTGTCAAAAAACACAATACTATTATAACTTTTACATCAAGGTTACAAAAATCACTGCTAAATATGAAATTCACTTATTTAAATAGCATTAGTTATATCATTCTCTCTAATTTTTAAACTTATCATTCCATTTAAAATTTAAGATTTATAAACTCTAAATAAAACTATATATATATATATATAAATTTATTATTTCATCAAATTATTGATACATGTGTAATTCATGTTGTAGAAAATAAGCGATATTAATATAATGATTTCCTTAAAATTATTATCGATTATCTTGAACACCAAAAGACACATGATATAATCATTAAAAACATCATGTAAAACCATTTAATTTATTTTTCACGAGAACAATATATCCTTCGACATGGATTATATCTCCATATGTATTTCTAAACCCTCATCAAATATATAATCCTTCTTTATATGATAATTATTCTCCTAATTTTTTTTTATTTTAGTTATCCCCTCTTTGATAAATACAATTTTTTCATACAATTTCACTAATTAAAAACTATTTTAATATAACACCAATGTTAAATTCTTCACCCAACATTAATAAAAATGGTATTTAATAAATTAATATAATAATATTATATTTTAATAACATTGTAATGATGGGTGTGGTGGTTGAGCACCACAAAGAAATAAATAATTTTAATATGATTTTGTGAACGATGGTTTTTCAAGGAAATCCAACATTGTTTTCCTATATACTCCATCATATTGTACCATTTCTCAATAGTTAAATTATTCAAATGTTATGAAATTTTATTATTCTTTATGTGTGAATATTATACTAGTTTTTTTAATTGAAAGGAAGTTTTATTATCATAAAAAATCCCAATGGTCAGCATCATTTGTTAAAATAATTACAAAGACAAATATTTATCCAAATTATTTTATTTTATGACTTTTTTAATTGAAACATATTATACTTCATCCATGATAAGAGATGTATTATCCTAATTATTTCTTATCCATTAATTTCACTTTTTATATACAAAATTGGGTCATTTTATAGAGGTTTTTTTATTCATAATGTATCTATTCTAGTGTGAATTAGAATAATATTTAAAATTAGGGATTTTTCATATATAAAGGTAAAATACATAATTTTCAGTACCAGCAATGCACCTTATATTTCATTTCATTAAAACTAATAGGTTGTTCTATAAAACTACTCTAAAATAATTATTCAAAACCAAAAACATATAGATGTAATTATATCTACTTTTTATATATTAAAATATTATTTTTATAATATGTTATAATACTATATCAAAATATAGACCATTATCATGATATTCATGTTATTTTGAAACTGAAATTTTTATTAAAATTGGATTCCATTCATGCATTGCAAACTTATCAAATAACTCCATTACATACTTTTATAACAAATTTAACATACATTCCTCATTATGATTCACTTTTAGCCCCAAAAAATAATTTATCCAATATTAATAATCGTAATGTTTTATGTACTCATGTTTCTTTAATTCCATCATTGTTTTTATCTTCTTCCTACCAAGTATTATATCATTAATACAGAAGGGTATGATGAATATATTTTCCTTAAATGATTTGACATAGATATTATGATTAAGGTCACATATCCTAAATTCCATATTGTTCAACTATATATTATATATAGTATAACAATTTCATGTTACCCAATTCAATAAATACAAATAATTATTAAATTGACATATCATAGTTAAATGATATGTTATTTTAAAACCCATCAGATGTTTAATATAAACTTTAACCATGAAAACTACATTTAATAATTCATTTAATATATCCATTTGATATTTTTTGAATCCACAATGAATTTAAATTTCAAAAAAGAGTCTTGTTGACATGAGTCTCACCCCTAATGAAAATTTATTTTCAACATCAATACACATGATTTTATTATATAACTTAAAACCCATTATATCCATATATATTCACATAACCCTTCACATCAAACATATTTTGGAACAACCATTTTTTTGTATGATCTTGTGATTTTTTTGTTTCAAAATCACTCATTTAGTATTTTTAATAAAAAAATCAACTATTTATTCATCTACATGTCCAAGTATTCATCATTTTTAATATTTTCCAAGGATGATGGAATCACCTCTTATAATATAAAATTTTTATCTACACTCCTCATCCCATAAGTTTTTATTCGAGTAGTTTTATCTCCAATCATATCGAACTTATTGTTTTAATTTATTCTTATTCTACTTTTTTATATTATTGAATCTTTTTTGTAGAATATTATTTATCTATATCCACCTTGAAATCCTCATCATTTGTTTAATTATATAGACCAATAATTTTTTTTTCAACTTATCTTTATCATAAAAAATTTCACTTTAATATAGTTTTATATATTTAATTATATATTTCTCTTGAAACAAATTGACATCATTTCTCACCATAATGTTTTCCAACTTCTTATTAATGTATTTATAGGCCTATATAAAGGTATTCATTCAATGAATATTCCTTCATCATTTATATCCACGTGATTTATAAGATTTCATATTATATTTTTATATATTATTTACTTCAAAACACTCTATATAGTTTTAGTATCGAATCCCATTCATTTCATATATCAAATAGTAATCTACTTTATATTATACTTAAAAAATAGATATTTTATATATAATTAAAATTTCACCACTTTAAAATAATTTCTTGAGATACCACTTTCAACAGATAGATTTTGACTATTTTACTAACCATCTGGTTTATTCTTTCCAAAAAATTATTTTTCTATGATTTTATCATAAATGATACATTATAAATGATGATGTTATATCAAAGATTATTTTCTAACTGAATGGAAATGTATTAATAGACATTATCTAATTGGTGTATCTAGATAAATCTTCATGATTAGTAATTAGGCCTTATCCTTAACATCTTTTTCCACTCCATGACACATTTTTGGTGTTTCCCAAATATTATTACACCCATCCAAAAATAATTGTACCCTAAGGGCCATGATGTGTTATTAGGGCACAAACATTGAAAATATATATGTAGGAATCAAATGTCATGTATTCCCTTCATCAAATTAGTGTTTTCAACCATATCCCATAGATATGAAATATCCTTGATAATTATTGAAAATATTTCAATTTTATTATCCTCTTTTATGGTAAAGATACTTGTGTTCTATTTAAAATAAACTTTATATAAATTTATATATGTTATATATCATTTCATCAATTAATTTCACTCAATTCAATTGATAAGACAACCTTTTAAAATTAATTATACTTAAATTCGTGATAATTATAATATCTTAGGTTTAGGATATTATGTCAATGTCTAACAATATAAATTACATCCTAAATACTAACTTGTCATAAGAAATTATCATTTTTACACTTCCATTGGATTTCAAGGATTCATTATCAAAAAATATATATATCATTAATAGAGCCTTTGAGGTTATTCAAAAACATTTAGTCTCTAGTCTTGTATGATTGAAAACCACTACCATGGACATTTTTTATACGATTCATAGTCTTCTTTAGGGAAATCTTGGATATGATGTCCCTCTCCATGTTTCTTATTAATTTTATGAAATTATTATCTATGATGAGATATATAGTGATTTTCATTGATTTAATTAAATATAAGAAATATTTATGTATTCTTTATCATCAAACAAGGAAACCCCCTTTCATCATGGAATAACATTTACTTCTATTATAACTATGTTCTTCACACACTCATTTTAATTTTTCATTCACTTTAAATCCTTATTTTGATGTTTTTTTACTCATGTCAGAACAATGTAAACAATATCCACAAAATACCACCTCTCTATTGAGATATTGAATACATTTTCATCATCCTTTGATAAATTATAGGTAGTTCACCAGTTATGTAAAATTCCACATCATTTAATATATCCTAAATTTTCCAAGGCATCCATAGAATTTACACATAATTAGTGGAATGAGATTTTATCTATTTTTCTCTAGGTTTATCATACTGATTTACTCATATATCCTTTATAAAACATCATTGTTTGAGTGTTATCAATTAAATTATTCCCCACTTTATCATTAACACAATTTTTTTAGACATTTTATGTTTTATATTTTATTTTTTTTAATTATTTACATGTAATTGGGTGTATAGTCATGAAACACATTTTCAAAACTCTATGTCCCCATGTCATTTATTTTATTAAATTCCCCATCTTAAAAATCTTAAAATTATAGATTTTTTTCACTACAAATGTATTTTTATTTCATCCTCTGTTTTCTTTCTTTGTTTCAACAATAATTCTCCTTGGATATTGTCCTTTTATTTCTATCTCCTAAATAAAATCATTAAAATTATTGAATTTTGTGTGTTATTATTCAATATTTAGGTCCAAAATAATAAATTATATAATTTTTTTCTTGATAATTCACATGTTCTGGTAGAAAAATTTATAACTATGGAATTATGGATTTGAGTTTTTTAATGTACACTAATTCTTCCATTAATAGTACACAAATTATTCTACTATTATCTTATTATTGCTCAAGCCCCTTAAGAGCATCGTAAAGTTCAACATTGGGATCTAGAAGACATTTTAATTTATTTTAATCATTTTTTTATATATAAATGTCTCAAATATGACCATAATAAGGACATTTTAATTTGATAATAATTGTATGTGTCATTCTTTAATGAAGATATAATTATTGTTTTATTTCAAACACAAAAACTACAACAAAAAAATATTTTTATATGTGTTTCTATATTTGCAGTTTCATGAATGGGTAACATCCATTGCTATATTTGAGAATAATAAACCTCAACATAATCACTTTATCCCCTTTTTAGACCAAAAATAATGATATATTTGACTGTTACACAATTTAAGGAAGCCAAATGTAGATTTAACACAAATAATCATATTTCTGTATTTAATTTCTATTTCCATATTTGGTTGATATTAGTCCCATAGATCCTCTTTTACTTTTCATATTTCAGGAATATGAACATTCATTTATGATCTCTAATGATGAATGAATTGACACAAATTTGGGATTCCCTGAAATTTAACACTCTTCGTGATATGTAAATTGAAAAGTGATTGATCACAAATATTTCATTCATTAATCACTAACACAATTAAATTGTAAAAAAATTAAAATACCTAATATTTTTATTTAACATTTTAACAACTTTTATCACAACACTATGTCCATGAAAATGTTAAACTGCAAAATTTATTTATTTATGGAAATAATTTTTTTTATCACATGAATTTCAAAATTATATAACAAATTTTATATCCCTTCACATGTATCCTAATTCACATTTTTTTATTCTTCATAAATATGGGAAAACATTTCTCAATTTTATTTTATATACTTAAAAATCATTATTATCATGTAAAACCAATTATCAAGGCCGTAGATATGTAATTTTTTGCATTTTTTACACCTTTATCAAATTTCTAATATTATTCATTCATAGACATCTCCATATCATTAATGACATGTATCCCTTGAACTGTAATGTAATAGAGGACTAGTCTGCCTGACTATAAATGATATTTACTTATAATCATATAATTTTTTCTATTGTCTCCATTAAAAATTTGAAATAATTTTAAATCTATATTATTCTCATTTTAATGACCTTACATTGATAAATTCACTAAGAATAACTAAGCTATGATTCCACTTATTATAATCAATGGATCCAAAACATACACTAATGTACAAGTGTGTTAATTATGGTGTAGTAATTTAATTTTTCCTTCTTAATTTTATGTTTTTCTTGTAATGTACTAAATAATATTAACCATTAACTATAATTTAAATATGAATAAAAAATTCAATAAAATGTGAATTATAATTGGTTCACTATTACGGTATACTCCAGGGATTATACCAAGGTTATTTTTAAATGCTCTAGTGTTATCCATATATATTATATTTCATTATATTTTTTAAAAATTTCTCACTTTTTATTTATATATCATACCCTATACATTACTCTGTAAAACTTTATATGAAATATAATATATAGGAAATAGAAATACATAGGCTACTTATAATGATACCATAATAAATTAACAAAACTAAATTATAATTTATTATTAATTATTCGGAAATTTGTTCCCCTATTATCGTGTTCTTCAATCTATTTCAATCCATCCTTTATACTATGATAAAACTAGAAAAATAATTCATTCCCTCAAATTAGTCTGAATCGTTTCTCATTTAATGTCCCACAATATTTTAATCATATGCCTTCTATTTCAACATCCAAATATATCCTTATATTATATTAATCACTTTTACACTAATTATTCATTATATGAATACATTCTTATTAAGTTAAAGTCACCAATAATGAAAATGTGAAGTCCATTATTCATATCAACTAAAATTTCCAAATTTTTAATTTAAAATTTCTCCATTGAATAATCACGGATATATAAGTTGTGGTTCTTCCTTGATTAATCCTTGATACCCCAAACCATGACATTCATGTTTCCATATCTGGATAAAAATATAATTTTTTTAGTTTCAATAATATTTATATTATTGAGAACCACAGTAGAAATATTTCATGAACACAATATAGAACATTTATACTAGGAAACTATTTATCTATAAAATCTTCAATAGATTATATAGTATATTTAATTAAATATGTCATACAAAATAAACACCACAAAATTGAGGTTAAAATATAAAATTCAATCTCCTTGTTAGGTTAAACATACATGGGGACCTCCATAGCTCCCTATATGTTGATATATACACTCATCATGGAATAATTTTTTCTTAACACAACATGGATAGCTTTTGACATTTCCATATCAATCCATCATTTTTTATATTCACTATATCCTTTGATATGTTAAACAATGCCAAACTACTAATAATAGAAATTTTCCATTAAAAGCATTATCAATAAACATATAATTATTCCCTTCCCATGTTAAACTCTACGAAAAACACTTTCAATACTTTTGTAACATTGTGTATGCATCCTCAAAATTCCATCAAAGAATAAAAATAAAAAATACACGACTCTGAATGATTTTTTCATGATTAACCATTATATAATAAATCAAATGTTTTACCATTTAAGTAACACTACATATTAAATAATAAAATTAAAATGGTAAAAATATAACGAATAAAGGTTTACTATACCAAGAGACAGTTTAAAAATAAAAAACATATCTCTATGTTTTAAAGGCCAAGAAAATCAATTCATGATTTATACAAAATATATGTTAATACAAGTTTAAATATGGTTTTAAGGACAAATGAATCATGAAAATATGACACATGGATTATTAAATATCTTGGGTGATATTATATGATTAAAATATTCCCTTACATTCAATAACCATAAAGATTGTATTATACAAAATCATTTTGAATATTTAATATATGTATTGATAAGAATCAAATTATTTTAGAATTTTTAAAATCATATAAATTGGATTTGATAACTCATTGAGAAAATATAAATGATTTTTTTTAATAAAATTGAGATATCATATAAATCCTAATTAATCACGGTACGAGTTATCTATTCCAGAAATCACATTAAGAGAAAAATAATTTACAATTACAATTATGTTAATTTAACTAGTTTTATTCATTCTATGATTGTTAGAATATCTATCAAAATTATGCAAGATATATTTGATTTTACCTTATAAAAATTAATGCGTTAAAATAGATTCTATTTGAAAGAGACTTTGACCAAAAATCATTTATTTTGGAGTGTGGTTTTCTTATGATACACACATTCTCACATGGTCTCCACCTTGGATGGTAATTATCAAACGTGGAATGGAGTGGCAGAAACAATACATATGGGACAATGAGATTAATGATCAAATTATTAATATTTGTAAATAGATAACTAGTAATGATGGATTAATCATGTGATTATAGAGTGTTGTAAAGATCATACAATGATCTGATCATTGTGATCAAATGACAGTGTACTTGGACATGCATTGATGCTCTTGAGTAGATATATGCCATGTAGAAATAGTTTTTTGACCTATGGTCATTTATCCTAGATGGTTTTTTTGAATTAGTGTGAGATTTATATATAATGGTAGTGTGGTGGATGTTTGGGGGAATTTAATATGGATCCCCTTGATTATTCGTGATGAGATATGACATAGAGGGGAAAATGGTAAATTGGATTTAGATAGTGAAATTGGTGCTAGTCTCGTATTGACACCTCGATTTTAGTTTAGTTCTAGAACATTCGGATATATTTTTTCAATATTCTTATATGTATAATTGAAATTTATAATTCATTAATATTAAATAATAATTTTTTCCATTTATTAATTGATATATATAGGTGAATTAATTATGTCTATGAATAACTAAATAATTAAATAAAGGATTCAAAATTAATTTCATGAAGGGAGATACTAAAAATTGAATTTTATTTCACATTATTTAGATTATTTGAAAAAATATTAATGGATATTTTTAATAATAGTTCACCTAATGACTTGGAATAATAAAATGATAATAATTCAATGAGATATTGTTGAAAATAAATTAAGATATTTGGTTAATTTATAAGAAAAATAGTTTTTTCTCATGGATGATAGAAAATTAACCATTATTGGAAATTATATTTTTGTGTTTATATGAAAAAATAATAATTATAATAAAATTAGATACCCAATGAAATTAATAATTGCCCTTCCAAGTCATAACCATAAAAAAATATTGATTTTTTAAAATTTATAACGATCAAATGAATTGTTGGTGATGCTATTATATAAATGGAAATTATATTAATAATGAAAAAAATTAGATTAATTATTTTTAGGATTAATGATGTTAAATGGGGTTATCATATGTTTTCAATTATGATATATAATGTCAATGATATCATTCAATTATATTAGTGGATATTAATTTTTGTAGAAGAATCTATTGAATACATTATTCAATTGTTAAGGTTGAAATATTTTGGGATCAACATTAGATATATATATATATATATATAATATTTATTAGAACTTGAAAATGAGAACTAAGAGTTTAATTAAAGAAATTTGGTGAAGGATATTAATATTTTAATTTATTAAATTGAAGGAATTGTGAGATTTTAAATGTTAAATTTTCATAATACTTATGTTAAAGTAACTATTTGTTGGTGATGTTTAGATCTAACTGATGAATTATAATTATATGAAAGATAGAGACTAATGAAAATACAAAATTTATAAACTATAGTTTTATTATATTTCATATAGAGGTTTATTTTAAATATATGATTTGATATAGTATTTAATAACTGTCATTTAACATTTAATATATTTCTAACAACCTAAGAATACTAAAATTCATAGAGGAAGACGTGATGGAATGATGGAGGAGGTATCATATGATCATATAACTGTATCTCTAATTAAATTATGTGAATTCATAGTCTATATATCTTAATAATATGTGGGGTATTCTAGTAATTATTTTATATTGATATAATTTATGTACTAATATAGTTTCGTTTACACTCTTCCACCATATATGGTTAACGAGAGAAAATGATGAGCATTACAATTCTTATTGTGTGATATATAAATAATATAGTGATGAATTCTATGTATATATGATCTTAATTAGCCATTATTATATTTTAGAGGGTACAAATGAAACAAATATTTTATTAAATAATGATTCAGTAAATTGTGAAACTATTCATATTTCGTATCATTAGGATCAAGGTGGAAGATAATGTAAAATGTAATTATGCTTTATAACCCATATTTTTAGGATGAAAGAAGGTTATATATCTTGATGTGGTATCATTTATTGATTCTAGTTGAGGTAGATTGAATAATCAAATACAGATATTTTGTGTGATGGGTATGGTGTAATTCCTCATCATATTTGGAATGTGAATCTATAATGGGTCATCAGGTTGAAAATTTGTCAATGTGTATGAGGGGGTATTATATTTTCTGATATTTTATTTTTTGACATGACTTTCATATAAATGTATAATTGATAAGTCTCAACATTTTATAGGAGGTTCACAATTAATATTCATATGAAAAGAGTGATATGAAATATCCTTTAATTTAAGGCATTAGATTATTGAAAATTGGGGATTAATGACATGGTATTTTTACTTATCTCTAGTTTCTTGGTGTCATGATTATAGAATATTAGGGTTGAGATATTTAGTTTCTAGTAATTTATAGACGGGAGTAGTTTATAAGGCCATTATAATTATGATATTCTTTAATAATGATGACTTTATATACATATATATATGAAAATATCATAATTTAGGAAACAAAAGGGAAGTGAGCTACTAGTAGACTATGATGGAATGATGGTGAATATTTTTAAGATTATGATAAAATATTTTGATCTTATTTTGTATTCATTTTTTATTATTTTTTTCCATAGATAATATATGTTTTTTGGTTCACAACACTTATTGGGACAAACCAAAAAAGTACTATTTATCAAAAATATGAGAAAAATAAT
This sequence comes from Viscum album, assembly GCA_963277665.1. Classification (NCBI taxonomy): domain Eukaryota; kingdom Viridiplantae; phylum Streptophyta; class Magnoliopsida; order Santalales; family Viscaceae; genus Viscum; species Viscum album. Next base: position 1,521,338,763 of record OY728157.1, on the reverse strand, counting down.
GCAATGTGTTTAGTTATTTCTTTATAAATCTAAAACTACATATGGATGGTGGCCTTGAAGTATAGTATTGTATAGTCAATATGGTTTACAATAAAGTGGGCATTCTTTAAAATAAACACATTTCTATTACTACATTCTTGGTTTTATATGTTAGGGATGTATATTTCATATTAGGGGATTTAGTAATAACATATTACATTATATTATTGGTGTGATGTGATATATTCATGTGTCATATTTCAAATATTACATTCCATTTTTTCATTCTGGTTGGTGTTTTTTCATAGAAAATTAAATGTTATATCCAATGGTAATTCGACTCCTATTTTATAGTGGATACCTCATCACAGGTTATAGCCTCAATATTATACATGCAGTCTTTTGGAATCATCTTGATGGTATTATTGGGGGAAATAATCTTATACAAAAACAGTATGTTATATTTTGGATTTATGAACATGTGAGGTTTTATAGGATATATATAATCATTTATAATATGTAATTAATGGTAATTGAGTCATAATGTGGGATTTCATAATAGATTTAAGTAATTTACATGTTATTCAAAAAAATATTGTTGAATACTCCCGAGTAAGAGACCTCATTATATGGTTTCATGCATATAAGGGATAGAATCATGAATTATTTAGAAATATTTCTTGATTGTGCGATTCAATGTTTCCTTGAATTTACTAAATATTTAGTTAATCAACATATTATAGATAGATAAAACTCGTATTAATATCCACACAGCGAACAATGGTTATAATGACCCACTCATTCTCATTGTCTTGAGAATCCAATGAGTCATTACTGGGCCTTAGGCGACATCCCTTAGATACAAAAGGATGTAAATAAATTCCAAAGGGTTTCAAATACTATTTGGGGATGATTTACCCCTATCAAGATAAACTATAAACTAACCAACATTATTCCATAAAAGATATATGTTTCATGAACAGATTAATTAGAATTCAAAAAATATTTTATACGAAAGTGAGCCCAATCAAATGTGCTATAATAGAAGACAACAAGGCATCAACCCAGTAGAGGATGATAACACAAAAAGATACCAAAATAACCAAAATACTATAGTATCCACCAATTCTATACTCCACCACCACCATATAGCCCAAAAACTAAAGAGGTTGTGCTAAAGACCCACTACACCCTACCTTTTCCCACATCTCGGAAGATGAAATCTATAAAATCACCAATGTTCTAAAGAGGGGGTGAGTATAAAAATCATTAGGAATTCCCACAATTACATCCCTACTCATTCCACTAGGATATAAGAGTTATCCACATTATTATAAAATATTTTATATAAATCAATTACTGAAACATCTTGTAACTAAATATAAACACTTCTCAAAACAATTTATAACTAATTAAAATCTAAAACCATTTGAACCACTTTTACATAAAGTTATACTATATTTAAACATTTAAATAAATCTTTAAAACATGTTATAAATACTACTTTGTAAAATCAATAATATCCACACAACAAAAACTACAAAAAATATATGCATCAATATGATAGTTTTGTACTCTTGAAAAGTTTTTCGTCAATCTACAAAGTCAACAAAAGGTAATTATTATCCATGTTCTATTTAACCTTTTTCACCAAGAAAATGATCATATTTCAACCATCTTTAATAATTCAATATGATATACACACTATGCTATCCAAAAACGAAAACCAATTTCCAACAACTTCATATGTTCCAATAAAAACTCCCATTAATTGAAAACATTCAGACCATCCAATTTCTAAACATTGAACAATTTCAAACACCCATATATATACTATAATAGTTATAAATAAATAAATTTTGAAAAATTCTCTTAGATCCATTATTGAAAAATTACAATATAAAATAAAAAACTAGGGTGTTTCACAAAACCTTCCAATTTTCCATGTTTCCACCACTAGTCACTAATGAGGGTTTAACAATTGTACAATAGAAAAATAAGAATTCGATGTTTCTACATTTCCACCTCCTGCCACAGAATTTTTATTCATTCCAATCAATTTTATTAAGGTTATAGGAGAGTTATTCCACATACCACACCTATTTTTATGAAAACTGACAATGGACAAAGAACACCGAAGAATCCTATCAAGATTCCAAGAAATAGCCCAATAACTCCTCCCCTATCATGAAAGATACTAAAAATAAGATTATCTATCCTAAAAACTAATATATCTACACATATGGGGTGTATATCTATGAAAATTATACAAAACGAGGAGTAGATATAAGAAACCATAATGAAAACGATGAAGAACATGAACTTACCGCAAGAATCTACATTAGATTCTCCAATGAACGTGTTTAGATTGCTTCCAGATCAATGGGAGAACATAATTTGGCCATTGAGGAAGAAAATATTATTTTTAACGTTTATTTGGGTCAAAATAGATCAAACATATGGCCAAACCTAATTAGATTTACAAAGATATGGAATTCGTTTTGGGCTTTCATGTTTTGGCTACACTGTTTGCCAAACCGTGTGCTGACTGTGCACCCCTTTTTTACCCAAAACCATCCAAAAGTACTCCAAAGTCTCCCCCAAATTCCCACATAACATTTAAACATATGAAAATCATCAGAGAGGGGTTACATACTAGAAACTATGGGTGTCACATTCTCCCCAACATTGGACATTCCATCCCCAGAAAGGTGAAAGTGATCGCTGCCCTGAAAGAGTTCTGGACATTCCTCTTCCATTTCCTTCTCACGTTAGCATGTCTCATCCTTAATATGACAATGTTTCCATATAACCAAAACTATATTGATGCTTTTTCAATACAATAATTTCTCTTTCAAATCTACAATATGCACTGGATATGTACCAATGTAGAATCTGGCTCTTAGGCAACACTATCCCATATGATTACGTGGTCGGGATTATGCTGATAGTTTTCAACTGAGATATGTGGATCACTTTGTGCACTGAACTAAACCATGGAGTAAATTTCAACAAATATTCCACCTCTCTATCTTGTTCCAATATCTCAAATGGCCAATGTATCAGGGAGACAATATTCCCTGCTTCCCAAAATGGTGATGTCCAAGCCTTTGAGAGATCCTCAACAAAACATGATTACTCACTAAAAACACAAAAAGTATTCAATGATGATCTGCATATGATTTCTGATTATTCATAGCCATCTCCACTCTCTATCTGATCAATTGTATCTTCTCCGTCGTTTCTTGTACAAGGCTCCACCCAACTAAAAAAGTCTCACCAGTTTCCACCCAACATAGTGGAGAAGGATAAAGATGATCATTCAATGCTTTGAGGGGGGCCATATGTATTGAATATTGATAATTTTTATAGTATGTGAACTCCTCAAATGGAATGTGATCTTCCCATGATCTACCAAAATCTTTTATAGAATACCACAATATTTCTTCTAACTTTTGTATCATCCTTTCAGATTTCAAATAAGTCTGAGGATGATATTCTATACTCATAGTCACTTGAGTTCCCAGGGCTTTCTATAAGGATCTCAATAAATGAGACGTCAACCATAGATCTATGTCAGAGACTATAAAAACTGCTATGATATGTCTCTTTACAACTTCATGGATATAGATTTTGGGCATATCCTCCACCGTATGAGTTTCAGAAATTGGAATGAAATGGGCCGACATAGAGAGCCAATCCACTATCACTAATATGGCATAGTGTTTCCAATACATTCTTCGGAGACATGTAACAAAATCTACAGATATCATCTCCCATTTCCAGGGTGGAAGAGGTAAATACATCAAAATAACTAATTCCCATTGATGTTCAACCTTAACTTGTAGAAAAGTTATGAACTTTGAATCAAAATCATCCACTTTTCACTTCATACCATTCCACCAAAAATGCACCATCAACTTTTTATACATCTTATGTAACTCTAATTGTAAATCCCAAATATAATGCTGGTGGGAATGAAGAATTTTTTACTAACATGTGATACATACCACCATCCAATATTTTAACCACAAAACTGAAGTCCAATCAAGTTTCTAACCCTAACTGGAATCCCCATCATTAATTTCTGAACTCATAAGAATTAATTTTACCTCGGATGTCAATTCCTCTTTAATAATTATTACCAAATCAAGAACTTATAAAATTAAGAATAAAACCGCAATATCACATCAATTTTCTCATTCCACATGCATATTAGCCAAGACTGAAATCAACTACCACTCCTATAAATATTTCTTTTCCAACTAAGAATAAGAATTCTTTCTTAATGAATCTGCCACTAAATTTACTTTTCCCATTGTATACATTAATTTGAGGTCAAACATATAGATATACTCCATCTATTTCCTTTTCCTAGGATTTATATCCCTTTGTGGTAAAATGTGTTTCAAGCTCTTATGGTCGGTGAACATAGTGAATTTCTCACCAAAGAGATAGTGACTCCATGTCTATAACACATGAAAGACCACAGAAAACTATAAATCATGTTTTGGGTAATTATTCTCATCCACTTTCAACTATATTCAACCATAAGTAACTATATGGTCTCTATCAATGAGAACACATCCCAACCCATATCTCTAAGCATCATAATAGACCATATATCACTATCTGGGTTCTAGAAAAACCAAGATATGTTCCAATGTCAGACACACATTCAACTCTAGAAATGATTTGTGGAATTATTCACTCCTTTATAAGGTAACATCATTCTATTTCAATGTCTTCATTGGACACACTAGTCAAGAAAAGTCACAAATAAAATGTCAATAATACCCTACAAGACCAAGAATGATTTGTATCTTCAAAAAATTATTCAGAAGTTAAAAATAAATTAATGATTAAATATTATCAAGATCTACTAAAGAACCATTTTCAGAAATAACATTTCCTCAAAATCATACCTCATGTTTGATAAAATCACACATTGATAGTTTATAAAAAAATGATGACCTCTTAATATTTGTAACATAGTCTTTTGGTGATCCTCATGCCCATCCATTGTCTTTAAAAACACGAATATTTCATCCACAAACATGAAAAAAATAGTCTAGATATCACTAAACTATAAAATTCATAAAATCCATGAGGACCCCTGGTACCTTTGTTAGAGAAAAAAGCATGACCATATATTCATAGTGGCCATATCTACTTTTTAAAGATGTATTCGGAAAAAATATATTCAAACTCGATATTGTCTATATCCTGATTCCATGTCAATCTTTGAGAAACATTGAGTTCCCCTCCATTGATCAAATATATCATCAATTAGTGGAAGTGAATATAAATTATTTATCATCACTTGGTTAAGCTTATGATAATCAATGCACAACTAAAGAGTCCCATTTTATTTATTCACGAACAAGACCGATGCTTCCCACAGAGACTTACTAGAAAAAATGAAACATTTTCTATCCACCTCATCCAACTATACTTTCATCTCCCTTAATTCTATTGGTTTTATCGAATAAGATTGAAGGGTCACAGGACTTTCCCCTAAAGAGAGATCAATCGTAAACACCAATTCCCATATAGGTAGTAGCCCCTAAAAATTTTAGAGAACACATATGGATTTTGATGTACTATTGCTAGAAAACTACTAACTTCAATATCTTCCATCAGTTTAATAGTCAACACTACCAACTGATATGATATCATTCCAACCGTAGGTTCCAAAAAGCAAGTTGTACCTGTTTTTCAACCCTTTGTCTTCTAAAGAGTTTCTCATCGACGTCCTGTGTTGTGAAACTAACCATTATATAATAATAACTGATGTGATCCTTTCAAGCTATCAACTATACCATTTTGAGGATTACATAAAATTAATCCGTCATTGAACTGATAAATCCAATTTTTTCCCAGATCCGTTAATAGTTATAGAACACTCTGTCCACACAAAGGTTCAGCATTCTATATCACCGAGTGGGGAGTTCGGTTTTATCAAAGAAGGAATCGTGTCAAGTTTCAAACTCAAGAAATACGATATACAATAAGAAATAAAGGAATGTGATGTCCCCATATAAAACAACACTTTCATAAGAGTAGAAATAAATATAATCATACCTCGTACTGTAGAAGGGGCATAATGACCAACAAAAGTACCCAACTTTGCAACATATAACATCTCCATCGTGGTACTCTTCTCTTTGTTTCCCTGTTGAGGACTCATTGTGTTCCTAGAATCACCATGGATTTCTCTTCTCTTTTGGTGGATCTAATTCTATTGGCCCTGTGCTATCAAAGCATATAATTCCTTCAGTATTGTAGAATTGTCTTGAGCACTTGACCATGGAGCACTGTGACAATATTGCTGAAGATGTCCCATTTTGTTATAGGTGTGGAAATTTAATAGTTGTTTAAAACACTCTATCTTAATGTGGTCAAATAAAACCCATTGATAACATCATGGCTAGCCCTTCTATATAGGTGGGATATTTACTGATCCAGTAATTTTAATCTGATTCCCATTGCCACCCGAGGAATAGGTTACCTTATTCCTTTTTCTCCAAGTAGTTGATTTCACACCATTTAGTATTAGTATAATAATGATTCCTCCTCCCATATCTCTTGAGAGATTATTCTTAAACAATGACACCCTATTTCCCATCTTCGTATAATTTGTGATAAAAGTTCTGAAATCATTCACTGAATCTTCTGCCTGAGTCCCAACTCGAAGATGTGTACCTTCATGTATACACTTTTTACATCTTCTAGTGAAAAGTGAAATAAATTCATGAATTTATCTGTATATTTTGTAAAAAAAAGCCTCTCTTGATTCAGTCTGAAAGAGTCTGTTTTCCAATCAATTCTGAAAGTGCGAGGATTGAATTTTTTGCGAAACAATTCTTCTAAATCCTCCCAAATCAAGCCCTGATCCAATCTATATTGCACCATAAAATCCCACCATTAGAATAAAATATCCTCTAGAATATAGGATTCCAATATTTCATTCATGTATTATAGTATTATGATGAACTTGGTCATCCAATTCATCTTTTTCAGCTAACCCTTTTCCCTCTCTAGTTATGAATCACCCTCGAAGATGGATGGATTCTGCTTCTGAAACTGGATGGAGCAGTCCAACTTTCATGCCTCCTCCATCGGTTCCACATTTCCAAAACATTGAATTAGTCGATTATACTTTTCACTAGGTCTTGGTTCATCTTTGGATGAGGTGCAATAAGTTTTTTTTTATCTTTCTCGGTTTGGTTTCTATGCCATCTACTGGATGACATTTCTAAAAAAACCACACATTTTATAAGTCTCCCTCTTCTAGAAATTGATTGGATTGGCATGAAAAATTCTATGACATAAATATAAAAACATTACATTCAAAATATGACCATATTTTAAAACACAGAAAAATATCTAGAAAATGAAAGCATTTTCAAAACATGTCAACTATTTCCTATCCAAAGTCTTCCATTTGAAAACAATTTTCTTCATTTTTTTCGAATCCTAAAACCATGATCTGAATAATATGTCATTACTAAAAATGAGATACGAAGTCCTAGTGGGGATTCATTCATATAATATTCTTGTGGCTCTAGTATTATTGGATACACCCATAAACATGATACCCTACTATCATACTAGTGTTTTTAAAACACTTACGTACTCAACTCCCATGTAACATGAAGTTCTGCATTAAAAGGATAGCTACATATTTTTATGTTCTGTATTTCATGTCCCAATAATATTAATGTTTTTTTGAAGACCTCCCATGGAATAAAAAATAAGGATTTCAACTCCAAGACCCTGAAATCTCAAGACTACTTGTTCCACAGAGAAGGGACTAATAAGATACTATTTGTAATGACCAACTCATTATCATTGGAATGAGAAAATAATGAGTCATTATTATGCTTTATTTGACATCCCCAAGATGTCAAAGGCAGGAAATAAATGATTATGGATTTCAAATATAGGTGGGTGATTATTTACCCTTTTTAAGATAATCTATAAACCAAAAGACCACAATCCATAGCATCTATATGATTCACAAAAAAGTAAAGAAAATTCAAAACAAAATTTATACCATAGTGAGCCCAAAAAAAAGTTATACAAAGAAAGATAACTAGAAATCAACCTAGTAACAGAAGATAACTCTACAAGACACCATAACAACTAAAATACACACGTCTTAAACATCTTTATGCTCCACCCCCACCAAAAATTTCAACAACTCAAGATGTACTGCTAACCACCTGTTGCACCCCACCTTTTCCCACATCCTAGAAGATGACATCTGAAAAAACATTAATGTTATAAGGAAGTGTTGAGTATAAAACTCAACAGGGATTCCCCAATGACTTCCCTACTCACTCAATGATGATAGAAGAGTTATCCAAATTTATATAAAATAGTTTTAGTAAAACTTTTACTGAAATATTTTTAAAACAAAATATAAAAACTTCTCAAAATAGATTATAAATAAATATGAACTAAAACCATGGGAACCAATTTTCCAAAAAAGCTATACTCTAGGTAAAAATTTAGATAATTATTCGAAAAACTTTCTGAAATATACTTTGGAAAACTAATAAACTCCACACAAAAACTACTACCCGAAATGCATGTATCATTATGACAGTTCCATAATCATGAGCATTTTCTCATCGATCAGTCAAGTCTCTAGAAGGTAATTATTTCCCATGTTCCATTAAACTTTTGGAACAAGAAACATGATACTATTTAAACCATGCATAGTAATGCAATAATATATACACACCATGTTTTCCAAAAACCAAAATCAATTTCAAACAATTTCACCTTTTATAATAAAAAACACGTTTTTTTAAAACATTCCAACCATCTAATTTCAAAACATTAAAGACTTTAAAAATCCCATATATCTCTTAGAATCATTCTAAATAAAACAATTTTATAAAATTCATGACGATCCATAATTTAAAATTCTCTATTTAAAATAAAAAACAATGGGTTTTCAAAAAATCCATCAATTTTCCATGTTTTCCACCACCTGTCAATAAAGAGGTTTTAAAAATTATATAGTAGAAAAAAAATTCAACAAAAAACTAAATTTTAATACATTATCATCAATTCTGTCAAAGTGATATGAGAGTGAATCCACCTACCTCACTCATTTCGATGAAAACTGACAACGAAAGACGAACTCTCAAGAATCTGGTCAATATTCCCTGAAACTGCCAAATATCTCCTCCCCTATTATTAAAAACTCCATATATAACCATATTTGTCCTCAAAACTCATATATGTACACATAGGGGGAATATATATAAGAACTAGAGATGAAAGGAGGATTATATCTATGAAACTGTGAACAAGAAAATGAAGGACGATCACTTACCATTAGAATCTACCGTTAATTCGCCAAGGAATGTGTTCAGAGCGGATCGATGGGAGAACCACATTTGGGATTTGAGGGAGAATTTTTTTGGGTTGATTTTTTTGAAATATAAAAAATATATGGCCAACCTGAATTAGATCCACAGAGATAGGGAATTAGATTTGGCCTTGAACAGTTTGGCCACATGGTTTGGCTAAATCATGTGCTGACGGTGTGCCCCTTTTTTTACCCAAAACCCAACAAAAGTACCCCAATGTATCCCATATCTTCCCATATAACCTTTGAAAATATTAAAATAATCAGGGACTGGTTACATAACAAAAACTATGGGTTGATATATTCTTCACATTATTGAGATGTTTTGTGAAATAATGTGCATAAAATTTAGTAATTGAGATGTAATGTAGAAAACCAAATATTACGTAAACATGTTGATTTACATATATAAAAATATATATTAGGTAATATCTATATATATAAATATATCATTATTTTAAAAACCCATGTAGCCTAGGACAATTGACTTTCTATGGGCTGGATAAACGTTAATTATTTTATATTTTTACAATTAACTTTTTTTCAAATTTTATCTTATCTTCTTTAAAATGAAATTATTTAAATGTTTAATGTTATATTTTGTTTTATTTTTTATTTAATGGGTCACTAAATGAATTTTAGAGATTTTAAAATATGTTTTACATAATATTCGTTCTATCGGTGGTATATTTTTACTGTAAAAATAAATTTATATTAGAAAACTCTAAAGAAAGTTGGGTGGAATGTTGAATCATTTCATCTATTAAAAGTTACACTTATTAGAAATTATTTTTTAAATGGATTTACTGATGATTATTTTACATGTGAAATTTTATAAAGGAGAATAAAGTGTGGAGTTTGTTTCTAGTATTTAAAAGATGGGAAACTCTGTTGGTTATTATATGATACTTCATATCTAATATGATATTGTTGGATGTTTTCGTGATATGTACTTGTTGAAATAAACCATAAATATTAGTTATTTTTTGTATATATATGATTGATAAGTCCTTTTGATAATAATTATAATGTTTCTTGTATATTTATAGATATTATTTTGAGGTCTATATCATAATAATTTTGGTCAAAAATACATAGATAGGGACTTTTACATTAGATTGGAAGAACGAAACATAATTATTACAAAATTATAATATTTAAAGAAAATGTTTATCACTTATATTTCAATGAACATTTAGGTTTAGAGTTTTAAAAATTTAGTAAATAAGTTACCTTAGAAAGCCATAATTCTATAGTATACATATATATTTATATTCTTGACCAGTAAAGAACACAATTTAAAATATAAAGTTGTTAATTAAATAACAATACATCAGGTAGACTAAATAATAATTCGTAAACATCAGTAGTCCCTATTAAATACATTTGAACACTTTTGGTGATAATAAAACAAATTAAAAGGTTTAAAATAAAGAGAAATCCCATTTCAACATTGAAATAATTGAAATCCCATGAAAAAATACTTCAATTTAAAAAATAAAATAGATATATGAAAATAATATAAAAATAATGTGAATCTAAAAATATTGAATTTTTCTTAAATATTTCCATAAAACAATCCTCTATGAAATAATGAAGAAAATAACCAATAATCTTACATGGTATATCATTTTTATATTCACTCACAAAATCACCGTTATGATAACCCTTATAATTTAATAAATGATTCAAATATAACAAAAAATTTCTTTCAAGAATAAATCACCAACAAATTAATTGGTGGGAAATATCAAACCCACCTTTAAACATCTACAATAAGAATAATTTGTAACATTAATAAAACAAATAAGATTTTATACATTACCGAATGAGTTCAAAATTAATTACCTTTCAATCCATAATCATAAACTCTTAAGTCAACCCATAATAAGATATTTATTTTAAAAATGGGTTAACCAAATCCAATTTTAGAGGAAATCTATATCGAAACCTATAATATTTTAAGAGTATTGGAATATCTCTATTTAAACTAGGAATAAGATACCTTTTTAGGATAAACTTATAAAATATAAAAAATAATGAGATATTAAATTACTTTGAAATACCATGAAAAAATTAATAAAAATATTAATTATGGAAATCGATATCAAATAAGAAAATGTGTGTATTCCGAAAAAATAAAAAAATTAGATTCATTTCACACTTTTTTGAAGTAATACTAGAAAATGAACCATAAAAAATATTAGAATATTCATTCTAAATATTTATAAATAAATGAAATGTGAAAATAATAATGATCATAAAAATCATTGAATAATAGATAATAATATGTACATTGATTAAATTTTTTTGTCAAAATGAAATGAAAACTTATAAAATAAATGTCAAAAGAGAAACTCTTTCTAAAATTAACGACTCACCTCGTAGTGCTTATAACCCCTAGAATACCAAACTTATATTTATTATTTACATTCTTAAATACCTTATCCATTTTTATTACATTATCAATATTTTCTTTATTTTTTATTTTTTTATCATTTTTATTCATTAACAAAAGTGGTATTGTTCGCGTCAGTCGTCTTGTGATCATTCTATTCATATCATCAAAAACTTCCATGGTATAATTGCATCAGTAAAAGATATTTTTTAACTGTTTTCCATATGTTATGAAAGATTCAAGTTATTTTTTAAAATTAATTCAGTAATAATGGTGGTTAAATAGTCAATTAAATAGTTATTTTGTTGATAAGATTGTTTTGTTAGTTAAAAATAACCATGATTCTTAACTTTCAATTCTATTTTTATAATAAATATTTTACCATTACCTGATCATAATGAAGAAAATTATTTAATATTAAATTTATATCCAATAAGAAATTAAATTTTTAGTTATATACATTAAGATTCATGTTAAAAAACATCATCTTTTACTTAGCTAGATTAAAAAACCACGTTAGGCGTTGTTTTCCAAAAATTGTGAAAAAAGAAGGCAAAATAAAATAAATATTTTATGGCAGATAAAAAAATTATAATATTAATTATATACTATTTTAGTATAAATTTGAAATACTTATTATGATATTGAGGATAGTAAGATAATAATTAAGATAGTTTTTTTTAAATACACATATTTTGACATAGTAACAACATAGAAAAAGTAACCAGTGAGAGGTAATGGATCAAATATCATCACTGAATAATAAAAATTATTAGAAATCTATAGGAATTGAGTAATTTTGGGAAAATAATATGATTCATGAAATATTTTTATTTAATACAGTTAAAATTAAGAAATGAAAGGGAGATATTAAAACCATCACCTTTCCCTTTGAATTCCCCCCCCCCCTTTAGATTGACTCTAAAGCCTTGGAGGATATACTTTTTTGAAAATAAAGAGAATAATTAATGACAAAAGGTTTATTTATATTGGTAATTGTGTAGAATATGGGGATAAAATAAAACATTATATGTGATCTTTGAATGATACACCTTTTATACATCTAATTCAATGATTTTTTCACAAATATTAAACAATAATGTATAAGAATGACATTTTAAAATTAAAAATTGATTTTAAATGTATAATATATTATATTTGAGACATTTAAAAATAAAAATTCAATCAAAATAATTATTTTTATATAATTTTGTAATTTATAAAAAAAATTAATATTTATGAACCTCTAATGTAATTTTAAATGTTATTTTAAAAAGTTTTCTGCAATCTGTATATATTTATATTTTTGTATGTTTCACTGAAACATATAAAAATTTTTATATCATTCATATTCATCATTAAATATATTTCATGACAATAAATTATCTACAGCATATCACTTTTAATCTATTCAAATACATTACATTTACTTTTCATATGCTTACATAAAAATTGTGTGAACTGTGCGTAGGCATTTGGGATAACTATACATTTATTTAAAATTATAAATAAGTAATAAAAAATATTTCTTATTGTTTATCTATATATCAATACAAAATCCTTAATAGAGTATTTTTATTCATATCATTATCATAAAAATATTTTTGGAATTTAATTCGACATTTCATACCTTATGCTAGAATTGTGTAAGCATTTGAATAATTATTATAATATATCACAATATATTTTTTGAATTTGAGTAAAAAAATTATTCTTAATTATAAAAAATTCATATCCTAGATATGAAACAGTAACAATATTATCATAGATTCACCCATTGTGACTTATCAAGTTGAAAAGATACTATAATGATAGAAAAAAATGTATTCATATTTTTGCTAAAATGATATTTTTTTATATTACATAGTTAATAATTTTAGTATATTATCAATTTTTTATTTTCATAATGTATATAAAATTTTTTCAAAATCATTTATGTTGTATTTATATCACGATGATACTCTAAAATCTACGATATTTACAAAAACTATTTTTTGTTAACAATTCATATAATTGTTTTTGGATAAATCCCAAAAATTGTCATCTGGAAAATTTCAACATGATGATACAATAAATGAGTTATATTTTACAGAAATAAAATTTGAAAATATTCATATTTAATTATTAAAAAAATAAAAATTTAAGTGAAAAAAATTATTTAAAATAATTTAATTTCTTATTTAAATGATAAATGTTATTATTACAACATACATTGATAAAATTATTTAAAATATTATAATAAAAAGAGATATATATATATATATCTTAATTAACACAATTAACATATATATATATATATATATTAATTTATAATATATTAAAAAATAAATCATTTTATGAAAATATATTTTATCTTAAAAAACACCAAATCTATCAAAATATACCCATAATAATTCGAAATATTTAACTAATATCCAATTGATTATATATTATCAATTGAATGATTTTATAAATATATAACAATTTATAAATCAAATATTTAAATTCATAATCATTAATAATAAAAATCCATAAAAGTTATATCATATTAAACATTCTTGGGTTATCACTTTCTCACCAATAATGAAATTATATCCTCAGAAATTTATCATAATGCCAATTAGTAGGGGAATAGAAATTAAATATATAATGTAAATTATTTCAAAAATAGATTTTAATGGAAAAAAGTGGACATTAAGGACCGTAATTTTCCATTAGATCATCGATAAAGTTTTATTTAATTGAAATAAAGATAAAGATCATTAATTTTGAGTGGTAGAAAAATGAAATATATGGATGTGGATAAAAGTACTTTTCATGTTTTCTTGAATGTTTGTTGGTGAAAATAATATTGCAAATATATTATAAAATTTAATTTATAGACATACATGTTATGTGATATTAATTATTTTTATAGGAATACATTTTCATAATTGGAAATAACATAATAAAATAAGAAATAAAAAGGAAATAGAAGACCCAAATAGTCAACATAGAGGATGGAAGTTATTATAAAAAATGTCTGAAATATTCATTAATAAAGATGAACATGATATCAAAATATAATTTCCCAAAGAGTATAATAACACACTATTTATTAAATAAAATGTTAAAATATATAAATCGTAGAATAAATTGGTTGTGGATTAATGATTATTACTCCAGAAAAAGAAATTGAGTCCAGAAAAACCCTTGTGACTGTTGTAATATTTATGTCACATGTCAACAAAAATCAAAACCTTTAATTGAAATAGAAATACATTGAATCATGTGTAACTTATTATAATATATTCTAATATAGTACCATGTTAAAATAAAAAAAATGTCTCAATTAAGGATACAACAGATTAATAACCCTTATGAATTATGTTAAAGGAAGTTAACATACCAGAAATTAAATAGGAATTAAAAACTAAGACAATATTTAGGTAGATTAAACAAATATTATATGTATACATATATATATTAAAATAATCTAGTACATGATTCAGGGAAATGATCTTAATTCAATAAAATTATTATTAATAACAACGTGTGTAAACTATAAACCCATAAGAGAGGTGAAGATATATGAATTCATCAAAAATCAATAAAGAACTATCACTACTTGAAAAGGGGGCATTGGAGCCCCCCAGACTCGGGCGACCGCCATTGGCGGTCGCTATAGCTCACCATTAGCGACCGCCAATGGCGGTCGCTAACCTGCCTAAAAAATTTCGGGGGGTTTCTGCGCCCCCCCCCCCCCCCCCCCCCGCGCCCTCGATCTCCCTCGATCTCCCTCGCCCTAACCCCCTCCCTCCCTCGCCGCCCTCCCTCGCGCCGCCCTCCCCTCCCCCGCCGCCCGGCCTCCCCCACCGCCCGGCCTCCCCCGCCGCCCGCCCTCCCCCGCCGCCCGGCCTCCCCCGCCGCCCGCCCTCCCCCGCCGCCCGGCCTCCCCCGCCGCCCGGCCTCCCCCGCCGCCCGCCCTCCCCCGCCGCCCGGCCTCCCCCGCCACCCGCCCTCCCCCGCCGCCCGACCTCCCCCGCCGCCCGCCCTCCCCCGCCGCCCGGCCTCCCCCGCCGCCTGCCATCCGGCCTCCGGCCGCCGACCTCCGCCCTCGGACCTCCGGCCGCTGCCCTCCGGCCTCCGGCCGCCGCCCTCCGCCCTCTCGGCCCTCCCCCCCCCACCCTGGACGGCACCCGCACCCCAGACAGCCCCCGGCGCGCACTCCGGACCGCCCCCCGCACCCCGGACGCCTCCCCGCACCCCGGACAGCACCCCCCCGCGCACTCCGGACCGCCCCCCGCACCCCGGACGCCTCCCCGCACCCCGGACAGCCCCCCCCCCCCCCCCTCGCGCACTCCGGACCGCCCCCCGCACCCCGGACGCCTCCCCGCACCCCGAACAGCCCCCCCTGCACTCGGACACCCCCCTCCGAACCCGGACACCCCCCCCCCCCCCCCCGCACCCCGGACAGCCCCCCCCCCCCCCCCCCCGCACTCAGACACCCCCCCTCCGAACCCGGACATCCCCCCCGCACCCCGGACAGGCCCCCCGCACCCCGGACACCCCACCCCGCACCCTCGATAGCCCCCCTGCACCCCAGACAGCCCCCCTCCCCCGCACCCTGGACACCCCCGCACCCCGAACACCCCTGCCCGCACCCCTGACAGGCCCCCGAAACCCCGGACACCCCTCCCCGCACCTCGGACATCCCCCCCGACCCCGGACACCCCCCCCCCCTCGCTGCCCGTCCCCCGTCCCCTCACCGCCTCCTCTCCTCCACCTCCCCGCCGCCGCCGCCCCCCGTCCCCTCCCTTGCCGCACCACCTTTGGCTCCGGCTCCCCTTCGCTGCCTCCTCTCCCTCGCAGCACCGCCTTCGGCTCCCCTCCCTTTCAGGTTTGTAGCTCAATCAGGTAACATGAGCTTTCAGTTACATTATTATTTTATCAATGGTTCATAAACAAATGGTTAATATTTATTTTGAATATAGTTGATTTGAAAAATTTAAATGTAATAAGTATTGTGTAAATGTTTGTTATACAGATATTATTATGGATAACAGTTGGATTGATCATCCAAATCGAACGTCTAGAGAATATTTCAATGGCATTATGCAGTTTATTGACTTCACGAGAGGATTTGAAAGTGACTATATTAGTTGTCCATGTAGAAAATGTGCTAACAGATATCAATTCACACGAGATACTGTGAGGGAGCACCTTTTCATTAATGGATTTCTGAAAAATTATAAGAGTTGGACTCGTCATGGAGAAGAATATGTTCATTGTCAAAATACAGATGGAGCTCAGATGGATGTTGATGCAAGGATGACTGATCCAATGCATGAAATGCTTACTGAAATGGTACGTGGGTTTGATCCTGAAGGCATTGACATCCAGAATCTTGAGACCGGTGAGATAAATCTTCGCTCTGGTGCAGATCGTGATTCGAGGAGGTTTTATGAAGTACTTGATGATGCGAAAACAGAATTATATCCTGGATGTACTTCTTACAATAAACTGTCGTTTATCGTGGAGTTGTTGCATTTGAAGACTTTGAATAATTGGTCAGACACATCATTCGACATGCTTTTGGTTTTATTGAAAAAAGTTCTTCCTGTCGACGCTAAGATTCCTGAGTCGTATTACTATGCTCGTAAGTTGACAGAGAACTTAGGTTTTACATATGAGACTATAGATGCATGTGAAAACAACTGTATGTTGTTTAGAAATGAAACTGCTCATTTGGATATTTTTACGGTTTGTGGCGCTTCCAGGTGGAAAGAGAACAGGGGAAATAAGACTCATCAAAGTCAGATTGCGATACAGGGGAAACCGATTGCCGTAAAGCAAATGCGTTACTTTCCCCTTAAACCGAGGTTGAAAAGATTTTTTATGTCATCTAAAGTTTCTAATTTAATGAGATGGCATGCAGAAAGAGTTCATGAAAGTGACATGTTAACCCACCCGGCAGACTCTCATGCATGGAAGGATTTTGATAAGAGACATCCCGACTTTTCTAAAGATGTTCGTAATGTCCGATTGGGATTGGCAGCATATGGTTTCAATCCATTCATGTCTATGGTTGGTGCAACTCATAGCGCATGGCCCGTGGTGTTGGTTCCATATAATCTTCCTCCGTGGCATTGTATGAAGCAACAATTTATATTACTTTCCACTCTTATTGATGGACCTAAAAGTCCAGGGGATAAGATTGATGTTTACCTTCAGCCATTGATTGATGAGTTGAATGGATTTTGGGGCGATGGTGTGATGACTTATGACTGCGAAACGAATGAAATGTTCAAACTGCATGCAGCTTTATTGTGGACAATCAATGACTTCCCAGCTTATGCAAATTTATCAGGCTGGAGTACGAAAGGGGAATTTGCTTTCCCTTGTTGCAATAAAAGAAAAAAATCTGTATGGCTTAAACATTCCAAAAAATAGGCATACATGGGTCACAGGCGTTTTCTCCCTCCCCAGCACAGGTTCAGAAAGGACAGAGTGGCATTTGATGGTTCTAGAGAGTTCAGCCCAGCACCAAAGATCATGACAGGAGTTGAAATGTTATCGCAGATTGAGGAAGAAAACATCCGCACGGTATATGAAATTCAGGATTTGGTGGCTCCTCCAGTACGTAATATTCGTGCTGCGGGTAGGCAGCGCAGTCACAATTGGAAAAAGAAAAGTATTTTTTATAGTCTTCCGTATTGGAAAACTAACATGTTGAGGCATAATTTGGATGTCATGCACATTGAAAAAAATGTTTGTGATAACATATTGTGGACCATTTTAGGTGTCAGTGGAAAGTCAAAGGACCATGTTAATGCACGCCGTGATTTGGAAGAAATGGGTTTAAGGAAACAGTTTCATTTACAGTTAGCTGAGGGAAACAAGGCATATATGCCTGCTGCACAGTATTCGATGACTACAGAGGATAAAGAGACATTTCTTTCCATTTTGAAGATGGTCAAGGTTCCTGATGGTTACTCTTCTAATATTTCAAAGTGTGTGAATCTGACGAGCAAGACATTGCAAGGGTTGAAAAGTCATGACAATCACATATTACTTCAGCAGTTGATTCCAATCACAATTTGTGATTGTTTATCCCCCAATGTTGTTCAGCCCTTGATTGAGATGAGTAATTTTTTTAGACAGCTTTGTTTAAGAAATCAACGAATGAGTGATTTAAAAAGTTTGCAGGACCGAATTGTACTTACGCTTTGTCACTTTGAGAAACTTTTCCCCCCCCTCATTTTTCGATGTTATGGTCCACTTGACAGTGCACCTAACTGATGAAGTAATGGCTGCTGTTCCTGTGCAATTCAGGTGGATGTATCCTATTGAACGGTATTTGAGTACATTGAAAAGATTTGTACGCAACAGAGCTCGTCCAGAGGCATCAATAGCCAATGGTTATTTGATGGATTAGTGTACTACCTTTTTTGCAGAATATCTTACGGATGTTGAAACAAAATTAGATAAGCCCTCTCGGATTCATGATGGTCCAGTTGGAGAAGGAACCACATTTGATATGGACAACATCGAGTGGATACAAGCACATCGATATATCTTGTTTAATACTCCATCAGTTTCACCATTAATGCAGTAAGTATCTTATCAATGTGCTTGTATAACTTTTACATGTTTTCTTTGCATAAGTTGACCTTTTAAACATCACGTAATCATTTGCAGGAAACACATTAATGAGATAAAAGAAGAGATGCATCGTGCGACTGAGTTGCAAATTCAACAATCTCATTATGAGGCATTTCATGATTGGTTCAAGGATTATGTATGTATAAATTGATTTTCATTATGAGTGAAGTATTAAACTAATTCTTTCTGCATATATCAGTATTGATTTTTATAAATTATGTAGGTTCGTAAGCTGAGGGAGTTAGGGGACCCCACGCTACCTGAAGTATTTATCCAACTGGCTGAGGGTCCATCTATAACGGCTCGTTGTTATAAAGCTATTGATGCTAATGGTTTTCGATTTCGCATTAAAGATGTTGACGACAAACGAGCAACACAAAACAGTGGCATCGGTTGTCCCTTTGTGGATTCTGGTTATTACTATGGTCAATTGATAGACATCATTGAAGTTGTATACACACACGGTTTGAAGTACATATTGTTAAAGTGTAATTGGGTTGATCCAGTGCGTGGATGTAAAGTCGATCAATATCAGTTTTCATTGGTGAATTTTAATTATAGGTTATACAGAAATAATGAACGTGTTGAGAATGAACCTTTCATTTTGACATCACAAGCGGAACAAGTATTCTTCGTTACTTTGCCTTCGGATCCAAGTTGGCAAGTTGTTGTCAAAATGTCTCGGCGAGGAGTGTTTTTATTTGAAGAAGATGAACCCGAGACTGTTCCGTTTGTTTACCAACAACTTGATCAACATACCGTAGTTCAACGTGAAGAAGATATTTATTGGGTCAGAGCGGCTGTTGAAGGAGAAACGGTCGATTTACATGCTTAATGAAAGGTATAATTGTTTTCCCGCTATTCAGTAGAATGTCCTAGGATATCATAAATTATCTAATCATTTTATAAATCCTTATAAGTTTTAATCCTCACTTTTGTAAGTTAATTCAGTCATAAATATTTAGGTTGATTAACTTTCTGATTTTTTAAAATTCATTCACAACTAATTATTCAATCCATTTTTTGTTTGATTAACAGTTGTAAAAGTTTGATTTATTAAGAAAAATCCAATTTATCTTTTAAACACTTTGGACTCATTACTGATATTTTTTATGACTGCAGACATGTCAGGGGAAGAGGCAAAAAATCCACATCATCCATCTGAGGCATCTACGTCTCAGGGTCGAGGTATGTTTGAATGTCATTGTCTATATTTTTTATGTAATTGATATATATATATATATATATATATATAACATTTGTCAATTTATATATAAAATTGTTTTCAACAGGATCAGACTCGGCTAGTTCTTCCTCTCGCAGGAGAGGCCCTGGTCGTGGCATATTATCATGGAATTCCGACACGACGACAGATGTTTCATTTGATGAGGTATTTCATCCCGTGGGACCGAATGCCCCGGCATTTATTCGTCAGCTGGGTCATATCATACGTGACCCACATCGATTTCCATTGACCACGCGTGATTGGGCTTCTATCCCTCAGGACACATTAAATCGTCTATGGAGGGAGGTTCAGGTAAGAAAATAATTTTACTTTATTTTCTATTTATAAATAATACTAATATGTTTGATTATTTTCATTATAGAAAAATTTGAAAGTATGCCCTGAAGAGTTTCGGCCCGTGTGTATGAGCAAATGCCGTAAGCTATGGAAAGATTATAAAGGCAATGTGAAGAGGGACCACTGGGTACCAAATGTGGGTGCCCTTGACATTTTGGAAAAAGTCCCGAGAGGTGTCCTCCCGGATCAGTGGCGTGACTTGGTTGCATATTGGTCTACTGAGGGTGTTGCGGTTTGTATATTAATTATTTTGCTGTATATATATTTTCAAGAATATGTGATTTGTTTGAAATTTGAATGAATTGAATGTAGGAGGTGTCAACACGCCATTCGGAGAATCGAGCGTTGCAGGGACCAGCTCACAGGCTCAGGACTCGTCACGTGTCTCAGATCCGACATGAGGTATATATTATTCATTTTTTAATTTATTAATTAATATGGTTTTGTGTTTATATTCTTTTAATATACAGTTGCGAGGGCAAGGTGCAGCAACTGATAAAATGTCGGTGTGGATAAGAACTCGTGATCGCAATGATCCAGAGGTTGCAGCATTGATAGTAAGTGTCTGTACTTACCAATAATTACATAAATCTATATATTAACATATATATATTTATATATATTTAAATATTTCACAGGATCAATTTGAAGCTGAGTTAGAACATCTGCCAGAGGACCAGCGACAGCTTCCCATGCGACGGGATGAGATCTTTCATCGCATTATTGGTCGGGACGGGCATGGCTATAGTTTGACCTATGGAGCAGGGATTCCTCGTTCTGTAGTGTCACGCGCTGCGGTTGTCGGTCCTGCTGTTGCTCATATGACACAGCAGATGTCAGATTTTGAGGCACGGCTGCGCGCTTCCGAGGAGACAAATGTGCAATTGACAGCTGAGGTTAGAGCACTGCGGGAATATGTGCGTCGAGCTGATGGTACAGGGGATCATACGACGCAGGTATATACTGTATTTATTTATTTAATTTAAATTATTTTTGTTATTAAAATATTTATAATGTTTATTTGTTGTAGGCACCTGGCCCACCAGAAGGAGGTAGCAGTGATGGCAACGCGTGACGCACCATATATTCACGAGATATGTTTTTTGTTTTTACTGAAAGGGTTGATATTGATGTACTGTATTTATTCATTTAAGTAATGCATTATTACCATCCATGGTGGTCTTTTAAATATTTTATACACATATTGAGTTTTTGATCAGATAATCTTGAATGATTCTACATTTGAAAAAGTCGAACTAATTCCAACAGATCAATAAATCTGATATTATAGATTATGTATTATCCAATATATTTTTTATAAATTTCAGTATGGTATCGATAAAAGAAATATGTATTAATTAGATGTTATCACTTTTATTTTTCACTTTTGTAATCAATGGGATGGCCTTTGCACCCCCGGAGATCCCCCCGCACCCCCGTAGAGCCCCCCGCACCCCCGTACAGCCCCCCGCACCCCCGTACAGCCCCCCGCACCCCCGTACAGCCCCCCGCCACCCCCCGTACAGCCCCCCGCACCCCCGTACAGCCCCCCCGCACCCCCGTACAGCCCCCCGCACCCCCGTACTGCCCCCCGCACCCCCGTACTGCCCCCCTCCACCCCCGTACAGGCCCCTGCCACCCCCGTACAGCCCCCCCCCCCCCCCCCCCCCCGCACCCCCGTACAGCCCCCCGCACCCCCGTACAGCCCCCCCCGCACCCCCGTACAACCCCCCGCACCCCCGTACAGCCCCCGCACCCCCGTACTGCCCCCCGCCACCCCCGTACAGGCCCCCGCCACCCCCGTACAGCCCCCCGCACCCCCGTACAGCACCCCCCGCACCCACGTACTGCCCCTCGCACCCCCGGAGAGACCCCCGCACCCCCGTACAACCCCCCGCACCCCCGTACTGCCCCCCGCCACCCCCGTACAGCTCCCCGCCACCCCCGTACAGCCCCCCAATACCCCCGTACAGCCCCCCGCACCCCCGTACAGCCCCCCGCCACCCCTGTAAAGCCCCCCGCACCCCCGTACAGCCCCCCAATTGTGTCGTTTTCAGCAGCGCGGCGCGCGCTGAAATGGCGCATTGGGGGGTCAAAACCACCCGAACGTACTCCGAATGCCACGAAACCGTACGACAACATCCGGGGCGTGAATTGTGAAATGGTCGGCTAGACGGAACCTCATTCGGAGGTGCCGTGTGACCGCGGCGGCCGGAAACGCGTTTCCGGCGCCGTTAAACACCAAAACGGCGTGTGGCGGTCTGATTCGGAGCAAACGTGCTCCGAACGACCTGAAACCGCACGGGAACGATAGAAATATTATTCCTGAGATGCAGGAGGAGGCCGCACGTCCATCGGACGTGCGGCGCGCGACATGTCCGATTGTGTCATTTTGAGCAGCGCGGCGCGCGCTGAAATGGCGCGTTGGGGGGTCAAAACCACCCGAACGACCTCTGAATGCCACGAAACCGTACGACAACATCCGGGGCGTGAATTGTGAAATGGTCGGCCAGACGGCACCTCATTCGGAGGTGCCGTGTGACCGCGGCGGCCGGAAACGCGTTTCCGGTGCCGTTAAACACCAAAACGGCGTGCGGCGGTCCGATTCGGAGAAAACGTACTCCGAACGACCTGAAACCGCACGGGAACGATAGAAATATTATTTCTAAGAAGCAGGAGGAGGCCGCACGTCCATCGGACGTGCGGTGCGCGCGACACGTCCGATTGTGTCGTTTTCAGCAGCGCGGCGCGCGCTGAAATGGCGCGTTGGGGGGTCAAAACCACCCGAACGACCCTCGAATGCCACGAAACCGTACGACAACATCCGGGGCGTGAATTGTGAAATGGTCGGCCAGACGGCACCTCATTCGGAGGTGTCGTGTGACTGCGGCGGCCGGAAACGCGTTTCCGGCGCCGTTAAACACCAAAACTGCGTGCGGCGGTCCGATTCGGAGCAAACGTGCTCCGAACGACCTGAAACCGCACGGGAACGATAGAAATATTATTCCTGAGATGCAGGAGGAGGTTGCACGTCCATCGGACGTGCGGTGCGCGCGGCACGTCCGATTGTGTCGTTTTCAGCAGCGCGGCGCGCGCTGAAATGGCGCGTTGGGGGGTCAAAACCACCCGAACGACCTCCGAATGCCACGAAACCGTACGACAACATCCGGGGCGTGAATTGTGAAATGGTCGGCCAGACGGCACCTTCTTCGGAGGTGCCGTGTGACCGCGGCGGCCGGAAACGCGTTTCCGGCGCCGTTAAACACCAAAACGGCGTGCGGCGGTCCGATTCGGAGCAAACGTGCTCAGAAAGACCTGAAACCGCACGAGAACGATAGAAATATTATTTCTGAGATGCAGGAGGAGGCCGCACGTCCATCGGACGTGCGGTACGCGCGGCACGTCCGATTGTGTCGTTTTCAGCAGCGCGGCGCGCGCTGAAATGGCGCGTTGGGGGGTCAAAACCACCCGAACGACCTCCGAATGCCACGAAACCGTACGACAACATCCGGGGCGTGAATTTTGAAATGGTAGGCCAGACGGAACCTCATTCACAGGTGCCGTGTGACCGCGGCGGCCGGAAACGTGTTTCCGGCGCCGTTAAACACCAAAACGGCGTGCGGCGGTCCGATTCGGAGCAAACGTGCTCCGAACGACCTGAAACCGCACGGGAACGATAGAAATATTATTCCTGAGATGCAGGAGGAGGCCGCACGTCCATCGGACGTGCGGTGCGCGCGGCACGTCCGATTGTGTCGTTTTCAGCAGCGCGGCGCGCGCTGAAATGGCGCGTTGGGGGGGTCAAAACCACCCGAACGACCTCCGAATGCCACGAAACCGTACGACAACATCCGGGGCGTGAATTGTGAAATGGTCGGCCAGACGGCACCTCATTCGGAGGTGCCGTGTGACCGCGGCGGCCGGAAACGCGTTTTCGGCGCCGTTAAACACCAAAACGGCGTGCGGCAGTCCGATTCGGAGCAAACGTGCTCCGAACGACCTGAAACCGCACGAGAACGATAGAAATATTATTCCTGAGATGCAGAAGGAGGCCGCACGTCTATCGGACGTGCGGTGCGCGCGGCACGTCCGATTGTGTTGTTTTCAGCAGCGCGGCCCGCGCTGAAATGGCGCGTTGGGGGGTCAAAACCACCCGAACGACCTCCGAATGCCACGAAACCGTACGACAACATCCGGGGCGTGAATTGTGAAATGGTCGGTCAGACGGCACCTCATTCGGAGGTGCCGTGTGACCGCGGTGGCCGGAAACGCGTTTCCGGTGCCGTTAAACACCAAAACGGCGTGCGGCGGTCCGATTCGGAGCAAACGTGCTCCGAACGACCTGAAACTGCACGGGAACGATAGAAATATTATTCCTGAGATGCAGGAGGAGGCCGCACGTCCATCGGACGTGCGGTGCGCGCGACACGTCCGATTGTGTCGTTTTCAGCAGCGCTGCGCACGCTGAAATGGCGCGTTGGGGGGTCAAAACCACCCGAACGACATCCGAATGCCACGAAACCGTACGACAACATCCGGGGCGTGAATTGTGAAATGGTCGGCCAGACGGCACCTCATTCGGAGGTGCCGTGTGACCGCGGCGGCCGGAAACGCGTTTCCGGCGCCGTTAAACACCAAAATGGCGTGCGGCGTTCCGATTCGGAGCAAACGTGCTCCGAACGACCTGAAACCGCACGGGAACGATAGAAATATTATTCCTGAGATGCAGGAGGAGGCCGCACGTCCATCGGACGTGCGGTGCGCGCGGCACGTCCGATTGTGTCGTTTTCAGCAGCGCGGCGCGCGCTGAAATGGCGCGTTGGGGGGTCAAAACCAGCCGAACGACCTCCGAATGCCACGAAACCGTACAACAACATCCGGGGCGTGAATTGTGAAATGGTCGGGTAGACGGAACCTCATTCGGAGGTGCCGTGGGACCGCGGCGGCCGGAAACACGTTTCCGGCGCCGTTAAACACCAAAACGGCGTGCGGCGGTCCGATTCGGAGCAAACGTGCTCCGAACGACCTGAAACCGCACGAGAACGATAGAAATATTATTCAGGAGATGCAGGAGGAGGCCGCACGTCCATCGGACGTGCGGTGCGCGCGGCACGTCCGATTGTGTCGTTTTCAGCAGCGCGGCGCGCGCTGAAATGGCGCGTTGGGGGGTCAAAACCACCCGAACGACCTCTGAATGCCACTAAACCGTACGACAACATCCGGGGCGTGAATTGTGAAATGGTCGGCCAGACGGCACCTCATTCGGAGGTGCCGTGTGACCGCGGCGGCCGGAAACGCGTTTCCGGCGCCGTTAAACACCAAAACGGCGTGCGACGGTCCAATTCGGAGCAAACGTGCTCCGAATGACCTGAAACCGCACGGGAACGATAGAAATATTATTCCTGAGATGCGGGAGGAGGCCGCACGTCCATCGGACGTGCGGTGCGCGCGGCACGTCCGATTGTGTTGTTTTCAGCAGCGCGACGCGCGCTGAAATGGCGCGTTGGGGGGTCAAAACCACCTGAACGACCTCCGAATGCCACAAAACCGTACGACAACATCCGGGGCGTGAATTGTGAAATGGTCGGCCAGACGGCACCTCATTCGGAGGTGCCCTGTGACCGCAGCGGCCGGAAACGCGTTTCCGGCGCCGTTAAACACCAAAACGGCGTGCGGCGGTCCGATTCGGAGCAAACGTGCTCCGAACGACCTGAAACCGCACGGGAACGATAGAAATATTATTCCTGAGATGCAGGAGGAGGCCGCACATCCATCGGACGTGCGGTGCGCGCGGCACGTCCGATTGTGTTGTTTTGAGCAGCGCGGCGCGCGCTAAAATGGCGCGTTGGGGGCTCAAAACCACCCGAACGACCTCCGAATGCCACGAAACTGTACGCCAACATCTGGGGCGTGAATTGTGAAATGGTCGGCCAGACGGCACCTCATTCGGAGGTTCCGTGTGACCGCGGCGGCCGGAAACGCGTTTCCGGCGCCGTTAAACACCAAAACGTCGTGCGGCGGTCCGATTCGGAGCAAACGTGCTCCGAACGACCTGAAACCGCACGGGAACGATAGAAATATTATTCCTGAGATGCAGGAGGAGGCCGCACGTCCATCGGACGTGTGGTGCGTGCGGCACGTCCGATTGTGTCGTTTTCAGCAGCGCGGCGCGCGCTGAAATGGCGCATTGGGGGGTCAAAACCACCCGAACGACCTCCGAATGCCACGAAACCGTACGACAACATCCGGGGCGTGAATTGTGAAATGTTTGGCCAGACGGCACCTCATTCGGAGCTGCCGTGTGACCGCGGCGGCCGGAAACGCGTTTCCGGCGCCGTTAAACACCAAAACGGCGTGCGACGGTCCGATTCGGAGCAAACGTGCTCCGAACGACCTGAAACCGCACGGGAACGATAGAAACATTATTCCTGAGATGCAGGAGGAGGCCGCACGTCCATTGGACGTGCGGTGCGCGCGGCACGTCCGATTGTGTCGTTTTCAGCAGCGCGGCGCGCGCTGAAATGGCGCGTTGGGGGGTCAAAACCACCCGAACGACCTCCGAATGCCACGAAACCGTACAACAACATCCGGGGCGTGAATTGTGAAATGTTCGGCCAGACGGCACCTCATTCGGAGGTGCCGTGTGACCGCAGTGGCCGGAAACGCGTTTCCGGCGCCGTTAAACACCAAAACGGCGTGCGGCGGTTCGATTCGGAGCAAACGTGCTCCGAACGACCTGAAATGAGATTATTTCTTGAATCGAAGTTTTTAAATTATTATAGCACAATGATTTGATATTATATATATATTAAATATATAATAAATATATATTAAAACATTTAAAATATATTATATATATATATATATATATATATTTAAAATATTGTATTTAATAGTATATATATGAATATTTTTACACACACATATATATATATATATATATATATATATTTATATTCAATTCAATAAAAAAAATTTTAAATTTTTTTTTTATAATTGCGACCGCCATTGGCGGTCGCTAATGGCCTCTAGCGACGAGGCAACAACGACCGCCAATGGCGGTCGCTGCGCGACCGCTAAAGCCCTTTAGCGACCGCCAATGGCGGTCGCTAATGGGCTTATTTATAGTAGTGTATAAAATTTTAAAGTCAATATTTTTTAGACAATAATGTGAAATATAATATAAATAAATGAAATGAATGGTGATATGGGAAAGGGATAATAAAAATTAAAAACTTTTATTTATAGGTTAATGCATAAAATTAATGGTGATCATTGTAATTTATTATAAATATTTTTAAAAAATATTTCTACTTTGATAAGATTCATTATTGTGAATGAGTTTATAAGGTGTACCTTGATTTTTGGCTTTTATTTTATAGATTAAAGATTATAAATATATATTTATATTTAATAATAATGAGTACATATTTTACTAATAATATAAAGTGTATAGAAAACATACCTATTTTATTTCATTCCATTTCATATGCATAATTTTATATCATGGTTGTTTGTTTTGATAAATTTCCACATATATTTAATCTTACATTAAAAATTATCAAAATCCATGATGCATTTTTCTTGATAGAGTCATGAAAATCAACACTTAATGGGTTATGAAACCCACTAAATGATAATTTCTATAATTTAATAATGGATTTATTTATAACATTTTTTTCCCCCTATTTCTAACAAATTTCAAAAAACAAGAATTCTTTGCATGAGTAAATATAATACCCAATTAAATATGAATACAACATCACATAAAGAAGTTAAAAATTAATAACTAAACCCTCATTATAAATAGTAACAATACAGGTATAACAGAAATCATTCTAGAAATAACTAGCACATAAAAGTATTCAACACATTCATGGGTGAATTTGCAACCCAATTAATAGAAAAACTTCTTCACATAATTTATGAAAATCAACATAACTATTCTCCCACAAAAATATAATTTCCCTAATAATGTCACATATATAATAAATATATACCGTAATTATATATTCTCCAAAATATAGTAATCTATTCCCAAAATAATCATAATCACCCTGATATCGAAACATAACCCAATTATACAAGATTACTATAATTTACACAATCTTCATCAAACAAATTATAAGGATCACATTGATTGAAAATCACATAATATCCTACAATATATTAGAATCATTTAATTCACTTGAATAACCCTAATATTTTCCCTAATATATCTTTAATCATATTTTCAAAAAAAATCCCTAATGTTATATATAGTTATCAAATACCATTTTTCGAATGAACAATAATATCATATATATCAAAGAACATATTAACTATAAAGTTTATCTACAATATACAACTTATATCCAACAAAATATAATAACATTCATCCCAAATAACAATCAAATGAAATCAAAAGTTATGCATCGGTGTTATATATTACTCAATCATACATTCTTCCTATAACACATTATATATCCACCAAAATGTCTACAATAACCCTGAAAAAATCAAAATATGACTTGAAAAGTGCTTCTATTTATTTCATCATATATTAAACCAAAAACATACCTACCCATAATTATATATATAACTCTAAATTTATGCTCGAAAAATAACATCTTAGTATATAATATAATCTAAACATAAATCTAAAACTAACAATAAAGGTATATTTTTAACTATTTTAAAATTATAATATTTAATACAAATATTACATAACTTATATTTCAGTAAAATTTATGGTTATACTTTTAGAAAACAATGAAATATATTTATAAGAAAACAATAATTATTTTATATATTGATATTTTTATGACTAAACCAAATTAATTTAAAGATATAATTTCCTCATTCATAAAAAAATATAATTTCTAGATAAAGTATTCATAAACTATAGTAATCATAATTAAGCAATTTGAAAACAAGTTAGAGTCCTAACATGATCATAAAACACAGTAAGGGGTTAAAAAGAAGTATACCAACTATTAGGACATCCAAATATTTAAAAAAGGTGAAAATGTACTTCTATTAAATAAAATAAATTCTAGATTTCACAATTATTGTAAACATAATTTCAAATAAATAATATAAATTTTTTTACAAATCAATATATATTACAGTCATATAATAATTCTTAATACCAATATCCAGGAATGTCACTTTGGATAGAAAATTCATAATATCTCTTAAAATATACATTTTAATAGTATAGTCTATTTAGAAATATCTAACCCAGTTTCCCAAGAAAATTAACCATTTTCAAATAAATATGGAAGATATATCATACCCACCAATCGTCATCTATAATAGTTAGTAACCAAATATGAATAAATGACAAAAGTGCCTTTATTTCACAATAAAACAAATATAAAATTACTTTTTAACCCAAAAATAATTAACACGAATGTTAACATATAATCATATAATGATAAAAAAAATGGTTTAACTAATTCTATATTTATATAAAATATAAAGTGAAACCTATAATATAATAAAAGCATTATAAAATATCTTCTTGTAGAAAGATTAAATAAGCATTTTTTTATTACATTGAAACACTAATAAAAAATGGGAATTGGGATAACTATGTAAAACCATGAAAACAAGGAAAATGATTTTTATTAAATAATTATTTTAAAAAAGAATAAAAATGAGCTAGTTTAGAAAACATTAATAATGTGATTACTTTACACATTTATAATGAACATCCAAAAAAATAACCTAAGAGAAAAATGTAAAGAACAATCCTTTTGGAAATTTATAAAGATAGTAATTTATTATATAAAATGACATAATTAAATCATGTAAATATATATAATAAAATCATTTGATCAATATAAATAATATGGACTTGGGGGAAATGGTCTTTGGGTAAAATTCCCCAAAACAAAGTAGGTAAATGTCGAAAAGAAAACATCCCACCTCGAGTCCTAACAAATCTAATTTCACTTATAACCCATTGAGTAATAGAATAATATTAATTATTCACATTTTATAATTATAATTTTCATGTAAAATCAATTTTAGTATCTTTTTTATTTTATTTATTATCATTTTTTATTTATTTTCCAAACAGTCATTGTTTACGATATATTTCTTATGATCATTCAGTTCATAATTTCCAAAAATACCATAGTATATTGGTAATGGTCGAAATATTTTTTAAATAAGGTATATAAGAACCATATATTTAATTGAATTTATTCAATATCATCCAATAATCACGGGATTTTATTAATTCAATAAATGGCTACTTTTCATTGATAATATTGTTTTTTGTATGATAAAATTTTTGAATGATTAATTTAAAATAAAATATTATGATTGATATTTCACCAATATATAATAATAAACACAAAATTAAGAGAGTTTTTATTTTATAATGATAAATAAAATAAATTTTAAATAATATACCAGAAAATAAAATGTTTATAAAAACATAATCATTTTCATTTGTAGTGAAAAATATCCAGGATGACAGATGTCTTTGAAAATATTTTAAAAGAAGGGAAAAATAGTAAATATTTTCATTTATTTTAATAAAATAGTATATTCAAAAGACTAAATTTGAGGGTTTAATTTATTTATTTCAGGTTTTATTGAAAACATTAGTAGAATAGTTGATGTTAAAAGACCCAATTTTAGAAGAACCCATAATTTGAGGTAGTAATGTCTTATGAAAATAGATTGGTGAGAGGTATTGAAACATATAAAATAATTAATTGAACATATTATTTCCAATAAAATGGGAATATAATATTATAATAAATTTAAGTGAATTTTTGAATAACTTTTAGGATAAATAATCCTTATTGATAAATGAAAAAGAAACCAAAAAATTATTAATTTCCCTTTGAATTGAAACCATTTTTTAGACTAATTACACTTGACAAGGTAATTTTGGAAAGGATAGATTCTAATTAATGTTTAAAGGAATGTATAGAGTTATTAAAAATCCTTGAATGAAGTTTATAATTTATGTTTTTTTATTAATTTAGTATCATTTTTTGAATTTATTTACCCAATAAAATCAATTTTATAGTTATTTTAAAAAATCTGTTCTTCAAGGAATACCAAGATAAAAATGGAATTAAATTTTAAAATTTTATATAGTTCCTTAAGTTTAATATTCATCCCTAAAAAGTGTGAAAGTCCACAAAATATCTAAACACTAAAACCATTAAAATTTTTAACATTATCACATTGACATTAATTCTCCTTACTCAATCACAATTTCAATGCTATGTAATAATTTTGAATATTAATAAAATTATTTAAAATTTAGAAGAAAATTTAAAAAATAATAATAATTTATTCTTAATTAATATTTTCATCCATAAAAATTTTCTGTGAATTTTCATTCCCATCATTATCAAACAAATGAATTTATGAATTTACATTGACAATTCTTATGCTCTACAGGCAGTGGTTAATAATTTAGATAATTGTCTAGATTTTTAACTATAAAGTTAAAAAAAAATAGAAATAGTTTATAATTAATAATAATTATATTTAATGGTAATATGATAATTTTAACATTCAAAATATTATTGTAGAGGCACCCATTTTTACACAATAATGATTACGCATGCTCTACGAGAACACTAATAATTGTGTTTGTATATATCATCACACAAAATTTAGTTTATATTAAACATATGTTATTATGAATATAATATCACTATTTTTTCATTATATATATAAAATGTTTTCATAAACTTTTTTGGAAAATTTAGATCAGGAAAATTTCATAAATATTAAGGTATTTATTAAAATACTGTTTTTTAACTAGTCATAAAAATATAAACCTCCATGAAAAAAATTCAAAAAAGTAAAAAATAAGATAATTTTAAAACATTCAAAATAAAAATGGATTATATTTTATTATAATCAAAATATAAATTTTCAAAATTACACCATTTAAAAAAATCATTTAATATATGTTAAAAATTATTTAAAATAAAAATTACTACTATTTCAAATGAAAAATAATATTCTAAAATCATAAATTGATAAAACTATTTATAATATTTTTATAATAAAATATATAAATTTTAATTAATTTAATTCAAATAAATATACATTAATAAAATATCATATAAGAATCTATTTAATTAAAAAAGATTTAAATATTGAATGATGTTCCTTTTCTATCAAAAAGTAATTTTTTATATATACTAGTGGTTTGATTTTGATTATATAATATAATCTGAAACATGTTATATCCATATCTAAATTTCCCAATCAATTGTTTAAATTTGTAATTAAGAAATTTAATAAACAATAAAAGTGTTATCTTTTTAAAAATACCTATGTTGTCACATCAGATGTGTTTATATGAATATATCTAAGAACAAAACCATTTTATATAATGGTTTTTGGAGGAGGGGTGTAAATATATCTTATAGTGGATATAGATTATTCAATTATGGGATTGTGTAAATGAAAAATATTTTATATGTTGACAAATTAATTTTAATTTATTATATTTACCATGTTACTTTTAAAAAGTTGTAATAAATGATAATATAGTGAAATCATTAATGATCATATTTATTTTATGATGATTATCGAAATTTGGATATCCTAAATCATCATTTTGAAATGATAATGGTGTCAATTTAATAATATTTATTTAATGGTAGAAGATTTCAACACATTGGATGGATGCATAATTCATGGGAATTCTTTTATTCCACTGATCTAGAGTCATTTTATGAGTATTATATTAATTTATAGGGAGATAAAAATTCTAGTTTTTTAGACTACTCTATGTAGTTTCTAAAATGCTCTTTGAGATAAGAAATATTTTGAATATTCTAACAAGATATTAATTGGAAATGATGAAATTATCATATTGAATTTTCATGATTAATTCATTTTCCTCGCTATATTGAATTGATTTTTTTATTCAATTTCATGAATTTAATTTTATAAAATATAACAGTTTTACTATCAAAATATCAAACCATATTTAGAAATTTCATTATAGACGTATACAATATCATAGTTTTTCTATTAATTGGACATTTAAAGGGTTTTTCTAGAGAGTATTTTATTTTTAATTGATTATTTTATGGTGAATAGACATAGTGTTGAACCATTTCTGAGATCATATGAAATTTCAGTGAGATTAAATGCATTTAAATTTAAAAGAAGGTATTATATTAAATTATTAGGTTGCCCTAGTGAGTTTTCTTATGGTTGATAAAATGATGATATATTATTTTAGGAATATTTAATTATTTTTAATCATTGAGTTGTGTATTTATCATGTAATTAACCAACCTGGGACAACAAGACAAGTCATCTACATAGGACTAAAATAATGTGAACATAAATGGTCTCAAGTGGAACTGAAGAAAAATAACTATACATAGTATAAGAAATAGTTTATGTTTATGAGAGATATGAATCTACGCATTGCAATATATCCTAGAACGTAAAATATTGAAAAAGAAACCCATGTCTCTATGTGAAAATCTATAACCACCAAGCCATCCCAGAACCAAGTTGATGAAAATAATGGTAAACCATTATGATGCAGAATTCAATTCCATTTACCCAAGTCCTGTAAAAAATAATCTATAAACAAAAAAAAGGAAAATTTAGGGTGTGTTCACAAATCAAAGTACGGTTTCACCAATATATATATATAAATATATATATATATATATATAAGATCTAAAATCAAGAATTTTTTTGTTCTAACATTAAAACAAATATAGTGTGTAATGAATATTTATAAGATAAACAATTTTGAAAATCACCCTTTAGTTTTAAAAAATATCCTTTCATATTAGCATACTAATGAATATAAAATGTACATGTGACATATCATGATATTTGATTCCAATAAAACCATGGATACAACATATTATAATCACTTAATCAATAACTATTAAATATATTATCATGTGAAAAACAAAGCATAAATGAAAATGCACACCATTTGGGTTTTAGATTACGGGACTATGTTATAGACATGACAGGATAACCAAAATCTAGACATAAGGTGTATAAAAACAACATAAACTCTAGTTTCAATACACACACAATAATAACACAAAACCATTAATGAAATTAAACACACAAAAGTGAAAAGTCTCTTTCCCAATACACCCAAGGCGAACCCATGTGAAATGTTTTTCAAAACTCATTAAAAACCATTGTCACAGTTTAAAAAATCATTGAAAATAATAACTGCCACAGTTTTTAAAAATAAGTATAATTATTAAAATCACCATTTAAGAATTTTTTCAAACACCTGGTGTGATCCGATCTATTTTTAAAGGAAACCCCATTTTAAAAAATTATATTTCATTAAAAATCACCATGGTCACAATTAAATCAAATTAATTGAATAAACCAAATTTATTTTTACATAAAAAAATAAAATTAAATTGTGATTAGTTTATATAGAGACACATACCTAAAAAATATAGGTAAAACTAGCCACCTTTGAAAGAAATGATTGGTAATAAGCAGATCGTCCTTCGAAAGAAAATATATAATGGATTACTACAAAGTATTGATCAAGACCACATCCTAATTACTATATCCCAATAATTTATGCACATTATATCACCAAATGAAGTACATAAAAATTGAGAATGGGTTTAAGGAAGAACTATCTTTACTGAAGAACAAAAACCAATAACACACATGATCAACCACACCAGGAAAAGCAATCATGGGGATGTTAAAAACCCCAAATACTCTAAGAAGATATTCAGGGATAAGGGACGATGTATCACCAAGAACCTGAAGGGGGTTATATGAGGGGATAATAAAACCCATTGGGAACAAGTCATTTGAATCATAAACGATTTTTTTATATGAATTACCCATAACCTACATATGATGAAAAATTACATCACATCAGTTTAAATTATCTCAAGTGACACTTTTGTGACATAAAATCTGTTCTCACAATATGAAAAGGTTTACAAATAGAATGGTTTTATTAGTTTCACCCCATGATATATTTACACCATAAATATCACTTTTATGATGAAATATTGGTATGTAAGTAGCTTCATTCCTATTACCCTTATAAATTACCAAATAACATTTCCCTACCCTATAATCCCAAGAATAATATTTTTAACACTAAAAAGAGTAATCCATTTTTAAATAGTTCATTATAAATTTACCCACCATAAATGATGTATGTCCCTATAAATTTATCATCATCATGGAATTATGAAAATAGAAGTGTATAAATATGTCATTAACAAATAGTTTTCACATTTCTTCTAGATATACCATACGTACTCACATAGTATATGGACCAAGAGACTTTTTTATGATGACTTATCTTTTCATAGAAATAAATAATATGAACTGGTTGTTCAACCATGGTGGTGTCATGCAAAATATATTAATCATCCCTCTAAATCACAAGTGATGGATACTATTGATACCTCCTTCAATGGTAAATGTGAAACACATCAGGAATCAAAATCAAGAGAGACTGTAAGCCCAACTACTATTATACCATTCCAAATCATGTAACAATAAAAAATGGTCCAAAAAACATCAGTGCCCCCATTCCCTTCTTTCCCAACAAAGGATTTCCTTATTGAAGTGAAACTCAATGAATGAACTGATCCCAAACCTCAAAAAATATTTTATGTGGATGGTGGTCTGCATAAGATTAATGATTTCTCAATGAAGTGGGAAATTGATTCTAGATCAAATGAACCAACTATTTGTTCTTCAAAAAATAAAATTCGAAAACAAGGACCTCTCTCCCAACACATCCCCCAATAATGGATATCTACACATCCTCCTAGAAAACAATTTAAAGGGAACACATTTAATTAAGATTAGATTACTATTTTTGTTGGAAATTTTGATCAATGCAATAACATTTTCTTTAGAAATATATAAATAATAAATAAATACAAAGATTTTATCCTAATTAACCTAGATAGCACACTCTGTCTATCAATCGGTGTAATGCCCCGACCATATTTAGCTAGAGTCGGTGAATTATTAAATAACATTGGCATGATCACAAGGAAATCATGTCTCAAAAGACTGATCAGTTTAGTATTATAGGAAACAAGATTCATACATAAGTTCAACATTACAGCTTGAAGAGAAATAGAACACGAATATATTCATTAAAACATCCAAGCCTCCTAGATTATGCATGCAGGTCACTGATAACTAACATCTTCATATCTTGGGAAAATGAAACAAAAGAAAGGGGTGAGCTCAAATGATCAGTAAGGGTAAGTACTACTTCAGAAAATGACATAGATATTAAGCAAGGTGAATAATTGAAACCACATGCCTCTACCAATAATAAACATGAATAATTTTATGGTGGGAATATGAGCTGAGTAAATAATTCAAAAATAAAACATAATCATGGTTATTCTTCTAGAAGAATTACCACATGAACAATCAGTATTATTTCCATAATGAGGGAATTTATAATGCCGGATATTCTGAAACATTTTTTCAAGGCCCCAGCCAAGACGTCTATAAATTATTAAGGCCTCGGCGAAAACCATATATCAAAATTGGGAAAGGTAATCAGTCAATTCCACTCTAGTTGTCTCATGAGACCTACCAATGCATCGAGGAGGTATAGCGGGCTCCACCCATCACTTACTAAGTCTAATAGATTCCTCATATTAAAAGGTTTAAACATATCAAAAACATTCCTATTAAAACTAGCATAAGAAATGTCAATATATTCTCCATAAACCATGAATGGTATAAAAATAACACAACCACAATCAAACATATCACAAAACCTTAAATACAATATGGAAGTTTTGTATCACAATAAATCAAATTCAAATAAGTTTAAAATCCATCAATGGATGTTGACATAGATGAAATAAAAACTATTTGAGAGAAATATATCTTTTTTTAAAATCATTTAAAAGTCACATAATTATAAAAGAAAAAATTTAATTTGAAAATATTCTTATAAGATTTTAAGGGAAGCTTTGATGATTTTATAATGGCAGGAAATAGCCTCACCTGCCGTATAAGTGAAAAAAAGGACATTCTTACCTTAATTCTGTCGAAAAGGTTAAAAAGTTCTTTTTTGGAAAACGACAAAAATATTCCTTTATAAACATCTTATAAAAATTAAAAAAAGGGTATAAATTCATTTAACACATAGTCTATAAAATCTAAATAATGTTTTGAAATACATTTTTTTGAAACATGGATGTGGATGATAAAGATGTCCCAATAAATAATTATGTATAAACAACCTCGAATAATGAGGAGATTGTGAAAAAAACCCTTACCTTGTACTTTTCCTTGGTCGAGGGTAGGTTAACAACCTAC
Source organism: Viscum album (assembly GCA_963277665.1). Lineage (NCBI taxonomy): Eukaryota > Viridiplantae > Streptophyta > Magnoliopsida > Santalales > Viscaceae > Viscum > Viscum album. Next base: position 1,521,300,483 of record OY728157.1, on the reverse strand, counting down.
ATAATGGTGAAATAATTGTGATTAAATTATACATGAATTATATACATTAATATGATATCATATATGATCTTTTAACATTTCTTTGTTATTAATATCTTAGTATTATTTTCGTTTCGGGTGTTAACGGATTCGCTTTCCTTTATATTCTTTGTTATGTGAGTAATATTTGTTATGGATGGAATGTATCTTATTAATATCCATAATTATATCACTTATTTAAACTTTATTTTAATCATCAAATGAAAATTAATCTTTAATGGATACGATGGGGAATGAATCTCATCGCGTTCGTGGAGACGGTGATCCATACATATGCACGACTGACAATATCATTCTTTTGATATTAAAATAATATATAACTGGCTTTTATATCATATATAAAGATTAATTATCATGTTATATTCATTTTTACATCAATTACACCTCATTATTATACCCATTCAAATAATAATGTATTAAACAACAATTACACCACGACGTGGAGACAGTAAGCCGTACGTACGCACGTATGATGACATGTCAATAAAAGTATAGATAGAATAATGAATATGGATGTACCATATTTATAACAAAATCATAGTATATAGAAGATACTGGAGTTATTATTTTATAATGGAAATAACAAAGAAAATATATGTGGAAAAAGAAAAGAACTTGAAAGAGGGTGGTGAAATTATTATCTCTTCTTCATGTTCTTCCTTTTTATTTGATCAAAAGGGCTCTTTAAGATGACTTTACGACTAAAGGAAGACATCTATGATTAATTTAGGTACGTTGAGATGATATTTGGGAAGATTATGGCCGATCCAAATGGCTATGAAGATGTGAATTAGAGAGAAGGGGGAGTGCCCTTTTATAAGAGGGGTGAGTGGTACCTTCGAAAAATCTAGAAATATTATTTTATAATAAAATAATTTTCGGTTTATAATGGTTCCAAAATAGAATATTTTAAGGATAAGGTGGTTATGGGTTGAAAACCACTCTACCAATAGGTTTTATACAGGTTTGGGTCACTATATTAATGTTATCTTTTAGATTTAACTCTTAGTTAAATAGTTTGACATTTACCATGTCTCTTTCAATTTTTATATTATATGACTATTAAACATACTATATACTTCCAAGATAACCCCAAGTGATTAATTAATGATACAAATATCATTATATAAGTCCTTTGGCTGAACCTCATATTTTTAGGAATAAAATATCAATTAATAATATAATATTGTTTTTAAAAACTCTTTTATGTCAATTTTGACACTATTTGGTATTTTGTTTTTTGAAAATTCATAAAAACATTATTACATCAATGAAAATTAATCTAACCAACTATAATATGTCATATTAACCTATAAAATTAGTTTAATTCATAAAAAGTCTCAAATTACATTTATTTGGATATCTATAATGTCAATTATTTTCATATTTCACTAATTAGGAAATTACTGCATCAGTATTTTGTTATAAATAAATTAAATTATTTAATCTCTAAAAATTATAAATAAACTACCATTATGTAGGAATTTTTTTTATCTTTATAATGAATATTCAAAATTGAATTTATCTTATGTATAACCCTATATTAAAAATGTTTTAGTTATTAAACATTCATTTTACCACTTTTAACTCTTCTTTGAATTAAATAATAATAAAAATCCTAATCTAATCCATGTAGACCAAAGAGGTTCATATTTTATTTCTTGGGGTTTTTGGTCGAATTATACTTATCCATTAGAATTAGTACATGTGTTAGGGTAATAATAATATCATTTCTACCCTTAATTACCCTATTTACTTGTAATCATGGTAAATATAAGTAAAAAGTTACAATTCACCAAAAATTATTTTTATCTAATTTAACCACATTTTACACCTTGATATTAACCGTGTCTCTCGGATTTTCGAAATTCAACTCATAGAAGTGGTAAAATTAGGTTTTATGTGAATTTGAAAATTCTCCTCGGAGATGGGTAAAAGACGGTGAAAAGTTCAATAAAATTTTTATATATCTAAAATTATTATAAACTGAATCCAATGAATTAAATTGAAATTATATAGGCATTATGTATCTATTTTGTCAAAAAATAAATTTAAATAAAATAAATAATTATTTAAATAAAAATTCAGTTTTTAACTATAACTCAGTGTTTTTCACTATTTATCAAAAAAATTGAATGTATTTAAAAAAATACCAAAAAATAACCCTAACCTAATTTAGAAATTCTAAATCCAAAAATGATGTCTATATTGAATGATAAAATTTATAATATTTATAAAAGTGGGTATTAAAATTCCGTAATGGCTAGTTTGATTGGTCACAGTGTGTTAGAATCTCGAAGTTGTGTACAATGCAAGCTATTGCATTATTCAAAGGGAAACATACCATGGAAGTTTGGGGTGTTACATTATTCCCTCCTTCAAATAATTTTGTCCTAGAAATTTCTAGAATATTACTGCATAAAGAGACTCAGGTGGTTCTTCATCATATGTTCCTTGGGTTCCCATGTTGCCTCTTCCATCTTATGGTTTCTCCATATAATGTTTACTAGACGAGTCGTCTTCTTTCTCTACACTTGTTCTCTAGTATCAAAAATCCATATGGGCTCTTCGCAATAAGACAGATCAGGATCCAGTTCTACTTCCTCATAGGTGAGTACATGCATTGGGTCAGGCATATATTTTCTCAACAGTGATATGTGGAACACATCGTGAACTTGGGAGAGATTTGGAGGTATTTCCAAACGATACGCTATAGCCCCAATTCGTTCAAGAATTTCGAAAGGTCTGTTGTATCTAGGACTCAATTTTCCCTTCTTACCGAAACGTATAACACCCTTCAATGGAGATACCTATAAGAAAACATGATCTCCTACCTGAAATTCCAAATATATCCTTCAGTTGTCAGCATAGATCTTCTGCCTACTTTGAGATGCTTTGATGTGGTTTTTGATTACCGTAAACTTTTCCATCATTTCCTCCACCAGTTCTGGGCCTATGAGTTTTCTTCCACCAACATCATCCCAATAGGTTGGTGTGTGACATCTCTTTCTATATAACGCTTCATATGGTTCCATCTGAATACTTGAATGGAAGCTATTGTTATAGTAAAATCCTACCATAGGAAAATATTGATTCCACATACCCTAAAAGTGATGTGATCAAGATATCAACATGGATTAAAAGGTTTGAATAGTCAGTTATGATTGTCAATCAGTTTGGGGATGGTAGGCAGTGCTCAAACAAAGTTCACTATCTATTGCTTTCTGGAGACTTTTCTAGAATCTTTATGTAAAACGTGGATCACGATCAGAAACAATCGATAGTGGTACTTCATAAATTCAAACAACTTCATTAATATATAATCTTGCTAATCGTTCAAGTGGTAAATCTTCTCTTATTGCAAGAAAATGTGATGAATTAGTAAGACGATCGACAATGACCCAATTTTCATCGTTCCTTCTTAGAGTCTTTTGTAGTCCCATGACAAAGTCCATCGTTATATTATCTCATTTCCACTCAGTTATGGGAAGAGGTTGCATGAATCCTCCAGGATATTGCCTTCCATATTTCACTTGTTGACAAACCATACAACTTGACAAAAAATCATCAATCTCCCTCTTCATGTTGTCACACCAAAAACGTTCCTTCAAATATATATAAATTCTGGTGTTCCCATGGTTTATAGAGAAATTGGAACTATGAGAATCATTCAACAATTCCATTTTTAGAATAGGTATATCAGGAACAAAAATTCTCTTCCCAAACATCAAAATTTCATCTTCATACACTAATTCAATCAATCTCCCATCATTCACAGCTTTAATCTTCTTTTGAAACATTTCATCATCAGCCTGATAAATTTTTATCCTTTCTAGTAAAGATGGTTTGGAAACCATTTGAAAAAGAAATGATTTTTCACCTTCCATGTTTATTCCCATATCCATCTTTACTAGATCCATGAAAATAGGATCCCTTTCAACTCCCATCTTATTCAAAACTCCATGATCCTTTCTACTCAAAGCATCTACCCCCTTATTTTCCTTTCTCAGGTTGTAGTGTATCGTGTAATCATAATCCTTGAGTAGTTCAAGCCATCTCCTTTGCCTCATGTTTAGTTCATTCTATGAAAAAATATACTTCAAACTCTGGTGATCAGTATAAATCTCATTTTTTCAACATAGAGATAGTATCTCCAAATAATCAGAGAAATGATTAAAGCTACTAACTCAAGATCCTGAGTAGGATATTATTGTTCATGAATTTTCAACTATTGTGATGCATAGGCAATAACCCTATCATTATATATAAGGACACAACCAAGTTCTTTTTTCGATACATCACTGTAAAAAACAAACCCATCATTCCCCGATCATAAAGTAAATATAGGACCGTTGACTAATCTTTTCATTAGTTCTTCAAAATATTCTTCACAATATTTTTTCAAAACAAATATAACCCCTTTACGTGTGATCTTGGTTAATGGGATAGCCAACCGGGAAAAATTTTCGGCGATACGTCGATAATAACCTTTTAAACCAATAAAATTGCGTACCTAAGTTATACGTGTCAGTGTTGGACATTCTTGGATTGCCTTGGACTTTAAGGGATCAACAGATATTCCATCCTTAGAGACAATATGGCCAAGACAAGAAATTTTCTGAAGCAAAAATTCACACTTGCTAAACATTCCATATATTTCATGTCTTCTAAGAGTCTTTTGAATAATGTGCAAGTGATATTCATGATCTTCGTAGCATTTGGATTATACCAAGATATCATCAATAAATACCACTAAAAAATCAACGAGATATTCCTTGAAATCTCTATTCATCATATCCATGAATACAGAGGGTGCATTAGTCAATCCTAAATGAATTACTGTAAACTCGTAATGCCCATACCTAGTTCGAAATGTTGTCTTCAGAATGTCTCACAACTGATGGTCTGCAGATCAATGTTAAATATTTGAAAAGTATTGATCTCCATGAAGTTGTTTGAATAAATCATCAATGAGAGGTAGGGGATACTTGTTCTTTATCGTTATAGCATTTATCTCCCTGTAGTCAATGCACAACCTCGTAGATCCATCTTTCGTCTTAACAAAAAGTTTAGGGCCTCCTCATGGAGAAACACTAGGGCGAATTAAACCCTTTATTACTCAATTACTCTTGTTTTTTCTTTAATTACACTAATTCCACAGTGGCCATTCTATAAGTGGTCTTCGATATGGGCCTTGACATAGGAATTAAATCAATGAAAAACCTAATTTCTTGTTCTGGAGGATGTCTAGGTAAATCTTCTAGAAATACATCAATATATTCTTTCACAATAGGTACATCCTCTATTTGATCATTCCATTCCTCACCCACAGTTATTTCATTCTCTTCCTCCCCAATAATTAAATTTAGTTGAGCTATTGGAGGTGGTTCTAGATAACAATCATGTGGTGACGATTCTACTCTAAAGATAAGGTTTTCTTTATCATCATCATCAAAAATCGTGACCTCCTACTTCATACAATAAATATTAACATCATGGTCTGAAATACAGTCCATACTGAGGATTATATTAAATTAAATCATGGGTATGATGATGAGATCAACATATAATAAACATTTATGTCCTCTAATGGGGACTAATTTACAAAAGTTTGTTGCAATGATACTTCCCTTATGAGTTTTGACTGACAACTCCCTTGTTAAATAAAATCGGAAATATCTAATTTTCTTAGCAATATATAACGATATGAAACAATGCGATGATCCAGAATCAAATAAATCATTTTCTAAACTTGAGGAAACCATTATATTACCTACCACCACGTCTTTCGGGGCTTCAACATCAGCAGTAGTGATCGCATAATCTTGGCCCTGATCCCTTGGCCTTTTCTGAGATAAGTTTCCCTGACTCTTAGGAAATTCATTTTCATAATGTCCCATCTCAATGAAATTGTTACATTGAACATTGGTAGCATCTATCTTTCCCTTACAATCACTAGAAATATGTCCTCTCTGTTCACATTTGTATCATACTCCATTTCCATTTTGACAGGCACCAGGGTTCTTCCTTCCGTAATTATCATAGGGTGGAAATTAAATTCTTCCCTTATTCCATGTTTCATTATTTCCTTTCCCAGAGAGTTCAGTAGATCTATTATTCTCTTTATTTGATTTAAATTCATAAGACTTAGAGAATTCCTTTTCTGTATTGATAGCACACGAGACAATATCTTCTTATGATGAGAAAGATTGTGATAATAATGCTCGATAAAGAAATGGTTTTAACCCCTCAAATAAATGATCAATATTACTTCTTGGGTTACGTATATAATATGCTACATGCCTCTCTATCCTTGTAAAGTTAGCTTCATACTTTGTGACATTCTCGTCCTCCTTTTGCCTCAAACTCAGAAATTTGCTTTCCATATCTGCTCGATGGTCATGAGGAAAGTATTTTTCTATGAAAATTTCTTTAAACTTCCTCCATTACATATTTGATACTTCATCATATTCCTTTTTTTTGAATAAAATATCACTATTGATCAGCATCTCCAGTGAGGTGGTTAACTGTAATGACATATTTTTCCCTTTCATTACTCCCCAAGGAATGAAATATTTTCTCTAAGGAATTTATCCATTGCTCAGCTACTAATGGATTTGTACTCCCATTGAATGTTGGTGGGTGTTTCCTCAGGAAGTGGTCTATCATTGATCCCCCCATTGGTGGATTAGGTTGCTCTATATGGGTAAGCTTATTCTTCATAACCAATGTGAGTTGTCCCAGTATGGTGATAAGATGATCAGAACCAGTTGAATGACCTTCTCCACTATAATTATCTTGAACAGGAGGGAAATCCCTACATGGAGTGTGTGCATTGATACAGTTTACATTCCTTCCACTAGGCACCATTTCTATGCAATGTCATAAACTAGATTAGTTTATGAATCACAATACATAAATCCAAACTTGTAAAACACTTATCATAAATTGAACGATTTATGGATATAATCCATAATAATGAAAAAATTTTCTTTGAGAAATTATATAATCATAAACCATTCATAATGGTTTGTAACGAAATTGAGAATTATCCTAAGAAAATCCCCTGGGAGTGTCGTAATCAAGAGTACAACAATGGTCATTGTCGTGCACCAGTTCTCATTCGAGTCTAGCTCAAAGTGGTGTTTTCGGGTTTTATAGCTAGGTACATCTGTGCCAGAGTTTCCTCTATCTGCTCGTACCCAGACATCGATTTATTTCTTGGAAAACTCACAAAATCTATACAATACCAATATTCTATGAAGTTCTTCTATAATAATCCACAATGTCTATCTTAGGGCTATGTTCTCTAATCAGAGTTTATCTAAATCTAGTTTTCAAGGTTTGTATGTAACGCCCAGACCCCAGTTACCTAGAGTCGGTGCATTATTACATAACATTGGCATGATCACAAGAAAGATCAAATATCGAAAGACCGATTGGTTTAGTAGCCTTGGAAACACTAGATATATTCATAAGTTTTACATTACATCATAAAATGAAAAACTACTACAACAACATAATATCTCCACAGTCCACACTATTATCCCCTCATAATATCCCTGCAGGTCATTCATAACATACTTCTTCACATCCTGGGGAAAATAAACATAGAAAAGGGGTGAGCTAAAATGCCCAGTAAGGATAACAATATAGCGGAACATTCAAAATAAGCATAAACATTTAAGGAAATGCATTACTAAAACAAAATCCTTTTAAACATGAACTTCAACATAGTATGGAAAAAGTAAAATGAAATAATTCCATTTACTTATTCACATGGATATTCTACTAATCGAATAATCACATGCAAAATCAATAACCACATTCATAATGATGGAATGAATAATGCTAAACTTTAATTTCTTTTCAAGGCCTCGTCCCAAGACCTTGGGGCTAACTGTAACCGGAACCCAACCCGAAGTGCCTCTAATAACCGGACACCAACCCGGAGTGCCTCTAATAACCGGACACCAACCTGGAGTGCCTCTAATAACCGGAGACCAAACCAGAGGGCTTACTTTTACCAGTCCCTAACCTGGAGTGCTTACTTTTACCAGTCCCCAACCTGGAGGGCTTACTTCAACTAGTCCCCAACCTGGAACATACTTGTCCAACACATTCATATGAAGTAAAGGTTGAAATATAACATAAACATTCTTATTGGAACTAGCATACGAAATTTCAATACTTTACTCATAAACCATGAATGACACATCTACAGTCAAACATATCACAAAAATTCATTACAATATGGAAGTTTTATATCATAATAAATCAACTTCAAATTATCTTAAAATCCATCAAAGGATGTTGACATAGATGAAAATGTTTTTTTAAAAATTATTGAGAGAAATATCCCTTTTTCATGAAAACATTTTAATGTTACACAATTTAGAAATTAAGGAATTTAAATACATTTTTGGATCAAAGTGTCCCATACCACTTTGAAACTTTTGAATGGAATTAACACTTTTAAAACATTCATTTTCATATAAATAAATCCTTACAAACCATTTTGAAAACGTGGACATAAATGAGGATGATTTAGAAGAATAAATATTTAAAACATTTAAAATGATGTTTTAGTAAAAGTTCCCTTAGAAATAATCCCTTTGAAAACTCTTTTATGAAATATGGACATGGATAGTAAATATGTCCCTGTAGATACTTACGTAAAGACAACCTCGGATATTAAAGAGATTGTGAAGTAAACCCTTATCAATTTGGTAACTTATGAAACATACAACCCATGAAAGAGGTATCATACAATGAAAATGTAAATACACATAAGGTAAAGTGTATTACACAAATAATACAATTATGGGCAGTACATACACCACACAAAAGATAATAGTGGAAATATGTCATGAATCTCACGGAAATAAAGAGTGAGATGAAAACCCCTTACCATGTTAATCAACTGAGTCGTATGGCCAAAAGTTAATAACCACCAAATTATTTACAGAATAACATGAATATAAAGATAATCATGATAATATATATCAAATGCCAGTACACAATACACCACTTTCAATAATTTAGTGGCGAATAATGGAAATCTCACGGAATTGAATGTGAGATAAGAAAATCCCTTACCTTGTACTTTTACTTGGTTGGGGTAGGTTAACCTCCTGTATAATATTGAAATAATTGTTATTAAATTATACAAGAATCATATATATTAATATGATATCATATATGATCTTTTAATATTGATTTTATAATAATATCTTAGTATCATCATTGTTTCGGGTGTTAGCTTACTTGTTTTCTTTTATATGTTTTGTTACGTAAGACATGTTTGTAAAGGATAGGTTTTATATTATTCATATCCAGAATGATATCAAGTCCTTAAACATCATTTTTTAAATCATCAAATGATAATTATACTTGAATGTATACGATGGAGAATGAATCTCATCGCGTTCGTGGAGACGGTAGTCCGTACGTACGCACGAGCGACAATATCATTCTTTTGATATTAAAATAATATATAAATGGATGGTATATCATATATAAAGAATCATTAACATGTTATATTTATTATTTACATGAGTTACACATCATTATTATACCCATCCAAATAATATTATATTGAATAACAATTACACCACGACGTGGAGACGGTAAGCCGTACGTACGCACGTATGGTGACATGTTATTCAAAGGGTGGATAGAATACTGAATATGGATGTACCATATTTATAATAACATCACAGTACATATATGATACTGGATTTATTATTTTAGAATGGTAACAACAAAGGAAGAAGAAGTGGAAGAATAAATGAACTTAGAAAATGGTGGCGAAATCATTACCTCTTCTTCGGGTTCTTCCTTTTGATTTGATCAAAAGGGCTCCATAGGTTGGCTTTATTATCAATCTAAGGCCCCTAGGTTGTAGTGAGGGAAGTTGGGAGAGTATTTGGGCAGAGTTTGGCCGAACCAAAAGGCTTTGAAGGTGTGAAGAAATGAGAAGGAGGAGTGCCCTTTTATAAGAGGGGTGAGGGGCACCTTTGGAAAAGCTAAAAATATTAATTTATAATAAATTCATATTCGGTTTCTAATGGATCCAAAGTTTATTATTCAAAGGTTAAGGTGGGTATGGGTCGAAAACAACTCACCCAATAGAATTTAGACAGGTTTGGGTACTGATATTAACCTTATCTTTAAGTTTTAACTCTAAGTTAATTAGTTTCACTTTTACAATGTCTCTTTGTATTTTTATATAATATGGTTAATAAACTTACTACATACATCCAAGCGACCCCCCAAGTGGTCCATTAATGATGAACCTATCATGATATAAGTCTCTTGTCCGAACCTTAGTTTTTTAAGAATTTAATATCAATTAATAATATAATATTTGTTTTAAGAACTCTTTTATGTCAATTTTGACACTATTCAATAGTTGATTTTTGTGAAACTCATAACAGATTGATTACTTCGAACAAAGTCAATTAAATCAATCCTAATATATCATATTATCCTAGAAAATTAGTTTAATTCATTAAAAGTTTCATATTATATTTATTTGGGTATTTATAATATCAATTATTTTAATTTTTCACTATTATAGTAATTACTGCATCATCATTGTGTCATAAATAAAATAAATTATTTAATGTCTAAAAATTATAAATAAAATATCATTATGTAGGAAATATTTTTATATTTCTAATGAATATTTATAATCTAAAATCCAACATATATAACCCTATGTAAAAATTGTTTTGCTAAAAGATATATGCTTGTGTCATTTTTGTATTCATTTTAACTTAATTAAAATAAAGTGTCATTATCACTTACAAGTGGATCCATGGGGTCCCTAATTCGACCCAAAGATGCCCAGGGTCGACCATGTATCAACCAGTATGGTTAAGACACGTTTTAGGGTAATTTAGTATTATTATAATATTATTTGTTAACCCTTATTTACCGGATCTACCCTTAACCATGGTAAATAAAATATTTACCGCAGTAATTATTCAAAATGTCTAAAAATAAAAGATACCTATTTACACAATTTGAACATCCTGATTCCAAATATAGAATCCATTTTCCTAAATTCAAAACACAGAAGTGGTAGAAATTAATTTAAAATTAATTCCCGCTGTCAAAACAAAAAGCGTGTTTTTAAGAGATAATAACTATCAAAAGATTGACCCTTGTTTATGTTCGGTTTAATTGTAAAATTATGTCCAATGACCAAAATTATATTAAATGGTAAAAATATATTCTAAATATACTTTAAAACCACTCAAATTCATAATTTATCACTATTAATTATTTTGATTAAAAAAGTTGTTTTTAATGAAAATTTAGTAATTTTCACTATTTATCAAAATATGAAAGTTATCCGAAAAGTACCAACATTTCACCTTAGGCTAAATTCGATATTCCGAATCCAGAAATGAAGTCCATTTTAAAATATAAAATATATATAATTTCGAAAAGTAGGTATTACTATTCATAACGGCTAGTTTGATTGGTTGTGGTGTGTGTTAAAACTGAAGGTTGCGTACAACACACGCTACTGTATTATTCAAAGAAAGCATACCGTGGAAGCTTGGGATGTTTCAGTTTAAATTTTTGATGTCTCCATTTAGCCAAAAAGATTAAAATATTGTATTTAAAAAGGGTTCACTATTAAAAGTTGATAAAAGTGCAATACTGAAAATGAATTTGTTCTTGCATTATATCTAAGAAACTCATAATATGGATTCTAAAATTATAAGGATTATATAATGTTTAAAATTTAGATAATACTATTCATAACCTCTTTTAAATGGATTTTTTTTGTAAGTCATGGTGTGATTGAACTCGGTGTTGCGTGTAGTGCAAGTTATTGAATTATTTTGAAGAAATAACACACTATGAAATCTTGGGGTGTTACATTCTCCCCTCCTTCAATAAATTGCGTCCTCGCAATTTGAAATTGTTCTTCGAAAATAAAAGGTTGAAAATAAAAAATATCTTTGTGGGAAAACCCACATCGGAAATTGGGTTACTAAAATTTATTCTTAATATGAGGAAAAGAGAAATGAAAGGGTCACCACCAAATTATGATCTCGATTAGGAGAACATTGTTGGCAATTAGAGACATATAATTGGAGGAAAAACGTAAATATTTATAGGTAGTGATTGAGGTCATCAATCACGAACAAGTACAAAATTGAGGTCCTTAAACTCATCAATCTATGATGATATGAAATACCATCGGTTCAACAAAATATAGGGTATTAGGATAACACATTTTTGACATTTCAAAATATCTTAGTTGAAATCCCACATCGAAAAATGAATTAATGAGGCCTCTATTTAAAATAATGAGTGGAAAGTATGAATATTACCGAAATAACACATACTAGGTTTCCATGTAGGAAAATATGGATATGGAAGAGAAATCTAACGATCAATTATCTGATGGAGAGTGGTAGAGAACATGGCTATGAAAAGGCCAACAATCCCAAAGCCATAAATTAGTGATGATTTAAGGTACCATCTAGGACAACATTTTTGTTCTAAGTTCCTTTTCTTAGTGTTGAGGAATTTATTTATGAGATTGGATAAGATCATAATGAGATATACTTACTTTATAATTATAGTTTTGTCCATTAATAAATTTTTACCACAAACTCATCATTCACTCGTAAAAAAAAATTATTTATACTATTCGTACAGGGTTCCAAAATAAACGAATTTATAATTCATCTACCAGATCTTTTAAAAAAAACTACATTATTTAATCCAGGACATCTATTGGGCCAGTGGTAGGTGATACACCCTTGTTGCCCTTCGGTTGCGGGTTCAAGTCTCGCGGCCTTGCCGGACGCGACGGGTTGCAGCCCGACCTCCGGGTTGTCCTTTTATGGCAATCCAAAATTAATCTCAAACTAGAATTTATCCAAAATATTTCTGACCAAACTCACAGTCCAACATTTATAAGGAAGTTAAACATAATGTAGATCCTTTTTACCACGTAATAGCATATGAATACCTTCATCATGTAATCTTTTAATACACTGAAACATCCTAAATTACCATATTTCTTATTGATTACATTCATGCTCCTTTATTCCATATAGAATGCTGGATATACCTCATCAATCCAAAAGTGTTTTAAACCCCAACAATAATGGAATATACAGATCATTAATCAGTTCTAAGGTAGTCAAGAATATCCAATATAATTTATCCAAAACAATCATGTATTATTCCAAAATCAGTAACTCGGTATCAGAACTATATTATGGTTTATCATTCTCTCAACCATATATTTTCCAAAAATTTATCCTGCTATTGAGTCACCTTTCTTTGTTCCACACAATCTCAAGTCCTTAATGAAATAGTACTGCAGTACAATCCTTATATACTCCATAATTATTATAACAAGTACATTGTTGATTCAACACTCAATTGAAATAATCCACATAAGAACTCTAATCACTCCTCTTCATCTGTGGTAGTATCATAACTTGATTATTATCCAATAACACCATTTGCGTCATATTCTGATGACTGGGACATAGGTTCGCATAGTGTCCAAACTCATTGCAAATGAAGCATTGTACATTTGAAACCATTTTTTTACCCTTGCAGTCACGTACTTTGTGCCCTTTTCCTCTACACTTATAACAATCTCCCATTCCTTTCAGGAAAGTTCCAGGGTGTTTCTTTCCACACTTACCACATGTGGGAAAATTCTTCTTTTTCCTCTTCCCTTTATCCATCTTTCTCTCTTCCACCCTTTTCTTCTCTTACTTCCCTTCAAAGCAATAGGACTGAGTAAACTCTTTACTTATCTTATCAACACATGATATTATTTCTTCATATGATGATAATACATGCGAGACTATTTCTCTTTTAAATTCTGGCTTAAGATCATAAAATATATGATCCTTCTTTCTCTTTGTATCATGTGCATTGCTGGAGTTCTCATTCCTTCTACTAGGCGCCATTTCTAATCATTGGCATACACTAGATTAGTTTATGAATAACAATACCTAATCCCAAACTTTTAAAACACATAACATAAATTAAATAGTTTATGGATATAATCCATAATCATAAAAATGTCTCCTTTGATGAAGTATATACTCATAAACCCTTCATAATTATTTGTAAAGAAAATGAGAGTTATACTAAGCATATCCCCCGGGAGTGTCGTAACCAAGAGTGCAACAAGACCCGTTGTCGTGCACCAGTTACCGTTAGAGTCTAGCTCAAAGCGGTGTTTTCGGGTTTTACCCCTAGGTACATCTGTGCCAGAGCCGCCTCTACCTGCTCGTATCCAGACAGGGATGTATTGCTCAGAAAACTCACAAAATCTCTACAATACCAAAATTCTAGGAAGTTCTTCTATACTAATCCTCAAAGATCATCTTAGGTCTACGTGCTCTAATTAGAGTTTATCTAAATCTAGCTTCCAAGTTTTGTACTAAACTTCCTCTGATACCAACTGTAACGCCCCGACCCCAGTTACCTAGAGTCAGTGCATTATTACATAACATTGGCATGATCACAAGAAAGATCAAATCTCGAAAGACCGATTGGTTTAGTAGCCTTGGAAACACTAGATATATTCATAAGTTTTAAATTACATCATAAAATGAAAAACTACAACAACAACATAATATCTCCACAGTCCACACTATTATCCCCTAATAATATCCCTGCAGGTCATTCATAACTTACTTCTTCACATCCTGGGGACAATAAACATAGAAAAGGGGTGAGCTCAAATGCCCAGTAAGGATAACAATATAGCGGAACATTCAAAATAACCATAAACATTTAAGGCAATGCATTACTAAAACAAAAGCCTTTTAAACTTGAACTTCAACATAGTATGGCAAAAGTAAAATGAAATAATGCCATTTACTTATTCACATGGATATTCTACTAATCGAATAATCACATGCAAAATCAATAACCAATTTCATAATGATGGAATGCATAATGCTAAACTTTAATTTCTTTTCAAGGCTTCATCCCAAGACCTTGGGGATAACTGTAACCGAAACCCAACCCGGAGTGCCTCTAATAACCGGACACCAACCCGGAGTGCCTCTAATAACCGGACACCAACCCGGAGTGCCTCTAATAACCGGAGACCAAACCGGAGGGCTTACTTTTACCAGTCCCTAACCTGGAGGGCTTACTTTTACGAGTCCCCAACCTGGAGGGCTTACTTCAACTAGTCCCCAACCTGGAACATACTTGTCCAACACATTTATATGAAGTAAAGGTTGAAATATAACATAAACATTCTTATTGGAACAAGCATACGAAATGTCAATACTTTACTCATAAACCATGAATGACACATCTACAGTAAAAAATATCACAAAAATTCATTACAATATGGAAGTTTTATATCATAATAAATCAACTTCAAATAATCTTAAAATTCATCAAAGGATGTTGACAAAGTTGAAAATGTTTTTTTTAAATTATTGAGAGAAATATCCCTTTTTCATGAAAACATTTTAATGTTACACAATTTAGAATGTAAGGCATTTAAATACATTTTTGGATCAAAGTGTCCCATACCACTTTGAAAATTTTGAATGGAATTAACACTTTTAAAACATTCATTTTCATATAAATAAATCCTTGCAAACCATTTTGAAAACGTGGACATAAATGAGGATTATTTAGAAGAATAAATATTTAAAACATTTAAAATGATGTTTTAGTAAAAGTTCCCTTAGAAATAATCCCTTTGAAAACTCTTTTATGAAATATGGACATGGATAGTAAATATGTCCCTGTAGATACTTACGTAAAGACAACCTTGGATATTAAAGAGATTGTGAAGTAAACCCTTATCAATTTGGTAACTTATGAAACATACAACCCATGAAAGAGGTATCATACAATGAAAATGTAAATACACATAAGGTAAAGTATATTACACAAAGAATACAATTATGGGCAGTACATACACCACACAAAAGATAATAGTTGAAATATGTCATGAATCTCACGGAAATAAAGAGTGAGATGAAAATTCCTTACCATTTTAATCAACTGAGTCGTATGGCCAAAAGTTAATAACAACCAAATTATTTACAGAATAACATGAATATAAAGATAATCATGATAATATATATCAAATTCCAGTACACAATACACCACTTTCAATAATTTAGTGGCGAATAATGGAAATCTCACGGAATTAGATGTGAGATAAGAAAATACCTTACCTTGTACTTTTACTTGGTTGGGGTAGGTTAACCTCCTGTATAATATTGAAATAATTGTTATTAAATTATACAAGAATCATATATATTAATATGATATCATATATGATCTTTTAATATTGATTTGATAATAATATCTTAGTATCATCGTTGTTTCGGGTGTTAGCTTACTTGTTTTATTTTATATGTTTTGTTACGTAAGACATGTTTCTAAAGGATAGGTTTTATATTATTCATATCCAGAATGATATCAAGTCCTTAAACATCATTTTTTAAATCATCAAATGATAATTATACTTGAATGGATACGATGGAGAATGAATCTCATCGCGTTCGTGGAGACGGTAGTCCGTACGTACGCACGAGCGACAATATCATTCTTTTGATATTAAAATAATATATAAATGGATGGTATATCATATATACAGAATCATTAACATGTTATATTTATTATTTACATGATTTACACATCATTATTATACCCATCCAAATAATATTATATTGAATAACAATTACACCACGACGTGGAGACGGTAAGCCGTACGTACGCACGTATGATGACATGTTATTCAAAGGGTGGATAGAATACTGAATATGGCTGTACCATATTGATAATAACATAACAGTATATATATGATACTGGATTTATTATTTTAGAATGTCAACAACAAATGTAGAAGAAGTGGAAGAAGAAATAAACTTAGAAAAGGGTGGTGAAATCATTACCTCTTCTTCGGGTTCTTCCTTTTGATTTGATCAAAAGGGCTCCTTAGGTTGGCTTTATGATCAAACTAAGGCCCCTAGGTTGTAGTGAGGGAAGTTGGGAGAGTATTTGTGCAGAGTTTGGCCGAACCAAAAGGCTTTGAAGGTGTGAAGAAATGAGAAGGAGGAGTGCCTTTTATAAGAGGGGTGAGGGGCACCTTTGGAAAAGCTAGAAATATTAATTTATAATAAATTCATATTCGGTTTCTAATGGATCCAAAGCTGATTATTCAAAGGTTAAGGTGGGGATGGGTCGAAAACAACTCAACCAATAGAATTTATACAGGTTTGGGTACTTATATTAACCTTATCATTAAGTTTTAACTCTATGTTAATTAGTTTCACTTTTACAATGTCTCTTTGTATTTTTATATAATATGGTTAATAAACTTACTACATACATCCAAGCGACCCCCCAGTGGTCCATTAATGATGCACCTATCATGATATAAGTCTCTTGGCCTAACCTTAGATTTTTAGGAATTTAATATCAATTAATAATATAATATTTGTTTTAAGAACTCTTTTATGTCAATTTTGACACTATTCAATAGTTGATTTTTTTGAAACTCATAACAGATTGATTACATCGAAAAAAGTCAATTAAATCAATCCAAATATATCATATTATCCTATAAAATTAGTTTAATTCATTAAAAGTTTCATATTATATTTATTTGGGTATTATAATATCAATTATTTTAATTTTTCACTATTATAGTAATTACTGCATCATCATTGTGTCATAAATAAAATAAATTAATTAATGTCTAAAAAATATAAATAAAATATCATTATGTAGTAAATCTTTTTATATTTCTAATTAATATTTATAATCTAAAATCAAACATATATAACCCTATGTAACAATTGTTTTTCTAAAAGATATATGCTTGTGTCATTTTTGTATTCATTTTAACTTAATTAAAATAAAGTGTCATTATCACTTACAAGTGGATCCATGGGGTCCCAAAATCGACCCAAAGATGCCCATGTTCGAACATGTATCAACCAATGGGGTTAAGACACGTTTTAGGGTAAATTAGTATTATTATAATATTATTTGTTAACCCTTATTTACCGGATTTACCCTTAACCATGGTAAATAAAATATTTACCGCAGTAATTATTCAAAATGTCTAAAAATAAAAGTTACCTATTTACACAATTTGAACATCCTGATTCCAAATATGGAATCCATTTTCCTAAATTCAAAACACAGAAGTGGCAGAAATTAATTTAAAATCAATTCCCGCTGTCAAAATAAAAAGCGTGTTTTTAAGAGATAATAACTATCAAAAGATTGACACTTGTTTATGTTCGGTTTAATTGTAAAATTATGTCCAATGACCAAAATTATATTAAATGGTAAAAATATATTCTAAATATACTTTAAAACCACTCAAATTCATAATTTATCACTATTAATTATTTTGATTAAAAAAGTTGTTTTTAAATAAAATTTAGTAATTTTCACTATTCATCAAAATATGAAAGTTATCCGAAAAGTACCAAAATTTCAACTTAGGCTAAATTCGATATTCCGAATCCAGAAATGAAGTCCATTTTAAAATATAAAATATATATAATTTTGAAAAGTAGATATTACTATTCATAACGGCTAGTTTGATTGGTTGTGGTGTGTGTTAAAACTCAAGGTTGCGTACAACACACGCTACTGTATTATTCAAAGAAAGCGTACCGTGGAAGCTTGGGATGTTTAATTTTAAATTTTTTATGTCCCCATTTAGTCAAAAAGTTTAAAATATTGTATTTAAAAAGGGTTCACTATTAAAAGTTGATAAAAGTGCAATACTGAAAATTTATTTGTTCTTGCATTATATCTAAGAAACTCATAATATGGATTCTAAAATTATAAAGATTATATAAAGTATAAAATTTAGATAATTCTATTCATAACCTCTTTTGAATGGCTTTTTTTTTGTAAGTCATGGTGTGATTGAACTCGGTGTTGCGTGTAGTGAAAGTTATTGAATTATTTTGATGAAATAACACACTATGAAATCTTGGGGTGTTACATTGTACTAAACTTCCTCTGATACCAACTATAACGCATCGACCCTAGTTACCCAGAGTCGATGCATTATTACATAACATTAGCATGATCACATGGAAATCTTGTCTCAAATGACCGATCAATTTAGTATTATTGGAAACAAGATTCATATATAAGCTCAACTTCATAGCTTTATGAGAAATTCAACACGAATATATTTCATTAGAAACATCCAAGTTTCCTAGATTATGCCTGCAGGTTACTCATAACTAACTTCTTTATGTTATGGGCAAATGAAACATAAGAAAGGGGTGAACTCAAATGCTCAGTAAGAGTATGTAATACAATGAAAAATGACACAGATTTTATGCATGGTGAACAATTGAAACCACATGCCTTTACCAATAATAAACATGAATAATTTTATGGAAGGAATATGAGATGAGTAAATAATGCTATAATAAAACATAATATTGGGTATTCTACTAGAATAATGACCACATGAACCATCAATATTATTTTCATAAAGAGGGAATGTATAATGCCGGACATTCTGAAACATTTTTTCCAGGCCACGACCAAGATGTCTAAAAATGATTAAGGCCTCGGCCAAAACAACATATAAAAACTAGGAAAGGGCATCTTCCAATTCCACATATAGTTGTCTTATGAGACCTACCGATGCATCGAGGAGCTATAGCGGGCTCGACCCATCACTTAATAAGTCCAATACATTCCTCATATGAAAAGGTTTAAACATATCATAAACATTCGTATTAAAACTAGCATATGAGATGTCAATATTTTTTTCCATAAACCATGATTGGTATAAATATAACACATCTATAGTCAAACATATCACAAAACCTTTAATACAATATGGAAGTTCTGTATCATAATAAATAAACTTCAAATAAAATTAAAATCCATCAAAGGATGTTAACAAAAATGAAATCAAAACTATTTGAGAGAAATATCTCTTTTTTGAAATCATTTAAAAGTCACATAATTATAAAATAAAACATTTACATTAAAAATATTTTTATAAGATTTTAAGGGAATCTTAGATGATTTTATAACAGCAGAAAATAGTCACACCCGACGTATAAGTTAAAAAAGGACATTCTAACCTTAATTCTGTCGAAAAGGATAAAAATGACCTTGTTTGGAAAAAACCCGAAAGATTACATTATAAAAATCTTATAAAAAGTTAAAAAAGGGTATAAATGACTTTAACCCATAGTCTATAAAATCTTAAAAATGTTTTGAAATACATTTTTAAGAATCATTTATGTGGATGATAAAGATGTCCCAGTAAATAATTATGTATAAACAACCTCAGATCATGAGAAGATTGTGAAATAAACCCTTACCTTATACTTTTACTTGGTGAAGGGTAGTTTAAACTCCTGTATAATAGTGAAATAATTGCTATTAAATTATTAAATAATCATTTACATTAATATGATATCATATATGATCTTTTAACATTGCTTTGTTAATAATATATTAGTATTATTGTCGTTTCGGGTGTTAACGGATTCACTTTTTTTTATATTCTTTTTCAAGTGAGTCATATTTGTTGTGGATGGGATGTATCTTATTCATATAGATAATTATATCAAGTATTTAAAAATTATTTCTAATCATCAAATAAAAATTATTCTTTAATAGATACGACGGTGAATGAATCTCATCGCGTTCGTGGAGACGGTAATCCGTACATACGCCCGAGCGATAATATCATTTTTTTGATATTAAAATAATATATAATTGGATGGTATATCATATATACAGAATAATTCTCATGTTATATTCATTATTTAAATCAATTACATATCATTAGTATACCTATCCAAATAATAATGTATTGAATAACAATTACACCACGACGTGGAGACAGTAAGCCGTATGTACGCACGTATGGTGACGTGTCATTCAAAGGACAGATAAAATAATGAATATGGTTGTACCATATTTATAATAACATTATAGTATATATAAGATACTGGAGTTATTATTTTATAATCGAAATAACAATTAAATAAGAAGTGTAAAAAGAAAAGAACTTGAAAGAGGGTGGTGAAATTATTACCTCTTCTTCAGGTTCTTCCTCTTGATTTTATCAAAATGGCTCCTTAAGATGGATTTATGACTAAAGTAAGGCCTCTAAGATTATGTGAGGGAACTTCAGTGGATATTTTGGAAGATTTTTTCTGATCCAAATGTCTTTGATGATGCGAATTAGAGTTAAGGGGAAGCTCCCTTTTATAAGAGGGTGAGGGGTACCTTAGGAAAAGCTGAAAATATTATTTTATAATAAAATCATTTTCAGTTAATAATGGCTCCAAAATGGATTATTTAAAGTATAATGTGGTTATGGGTAGAACAACACTCAACTAATAGGTTTTAGGTAGGTTTGGTTCACTATATCAACTTTATCTTTTAGATTTAACTCGTAGTTAAATAGTTTGACATTTACCATGTCTCTTTGTATTTTTATATTATATGGTTAATAAACATACTATATACTTTAAAGAGAATCCCAAGTGGTTAATTAATGATACACCTATAATTATATAAGTCTTTTGGCAGAACATTAGATTTTTAGGAATAGAATATAAATTAATAATATATTATATGTTTTAAAAACTCTTTTATCTAAATTTTGACACTATTTGGAATTTTGGTTTTGCTAAATTCATAACAGAATTATTAAATTGAAAAAAAATTCATCTAACCAAGGATAATATATCATATTAACCTATAAAATTATTTTAATTCATAAAAAGTCTCAAATTACATTTATTTGGATATCTATAATATCAATTATTTCAATATTTCATTAATTTGGTAATTACTAGATCACAAATGTGTCATAAATAATGTAAATTATTTAATGTCTAAAAATTATAAATAAAATAAAATTATGTAGGAAATCCTTTTATATTTCAAATTAATTTTTATAATCTAATTTATATTATGTATAACCCTATATTAAAAATGTTTTAGTTATTAAACATTGATTTTAACTCTTTTAACTCTTCTTTGAATTAAATAAAAATAAATATCCTAATCTAACCAAAGTAGAACAAAGAGGTTCATATTTTATTTCTAAGGTTGTTTTTGGTCTAATTATAATATTAAAATAGAATTAGGACATGTGTTAAGGTAATAATAGTATCATTTTTACCCTTAATTACCCAATTTTCTTTTAACCGTGGTAAATAAAAGTAAAAAAGTTATTATTCACCAAAAATTATTTTTATCTTACTCAACCACATTTTACTCCTTGTATTAACTATGTCTCTAGGATTTATGAAATTAAACTCACATAAGTGGTAAAATTATGTTTTATGTGAGTTTTCAAATTCTCCTAGGAGATGGGTAAAAGACGGTGAAAAGTTCAATAAAAATATTTTATATCTAAAATTATTATAATCCTACTTAAATGAATTAAATTGAACATATATAGGTACTATGTATCTATTTTTACTTAAAATATATTTAAATAATATAAATAATCATCTAAAAAAATTCAATTTTAAACTATAACTCTATGTTTTTCACTATTCATCAAAAATAGAAAGTTTTCATAAAAATACCAAAAATTCACCAAAAGATAATTTAGATTTTCCAAATCCAATAATGAAGTCCATTTTGAAAGATAAAATTTATAAAATTTCAATAAGTGGGTATTAATATTTATAACGTCTAGTTTGATTGGTCACGGTGTGTTAGAATCTCAAAATTGCACACAAAGCAAGAAATTGCATTATTCAAAGGGAAACGTATCATGGAAGATTCGGGTGTTACAATCAGTCTATGGATGATATTCCATTTTTAATTTAAATTGAGAACACATATGATCTGAAAAATATTTCCCTAAAATAATAGTCAGCAATGTTCACCTATTATAATTTATTTCATAGGGACCCCCATGAAGTCTCATAACCTCTCATACATACAAGTGTTTGAGATGATCCGACATTATTATCTTTTTGAACATTAGGAAATGAGATGATTTTTTGAGACGATCAATAATCACCCAAATTTATTCCTTCCCACAAGATTCCATGGTAATGCAATGAAAAATTCAATTGAATTATCGTCCCATGTCCATACCAAAATGGGTAATGATTTTAAAAAACTAGTAGTTCTTCAGTGTTCTGCCTTAATTTATGATAAGTCAGAAAACATGACCTGAAACCAACAATAATACATCTCATCCCCAATCACCAATACTAACATCTCATTTCATAATACATACTTGATTACATAGGATGTAAGACCCAACAATAATTCACTATTCTTGCTGTCAACTCCCACCTGAGAGGAATATGAACAACCATGCTACCGATGAAACATAATAGACTAGTGGGATACTATGACCACATGCTCAAGGTATCCATCCGTTTTGGATTCTTCTAAAGTGATATCATTTGATTTCTCCCACCATTTTATGATAAAATTAATCATAAAATGATGATTCATCCTACAATAATGCTAATAATACCATCCCACTAAACACTTCCACTTTCAAGAGAATCTTAACAGGAAAACTCACTTGAGAGAACACCTCGACTAGCACCTTCAAAATTTTATTTAGTAATTTTTTTCTCAATACATTAGTAGAAACATTTCCTTTCCAAAGATTATATAAAATAAAAAAATGAATTATTTAGAGATACTCATTCAACTTCCTCTATCACAATTAAAAATCCATATAAGATCATATATAAAATAGGATTTTGTGATGAAAGTATACTAAAAACTACTCCCCAATGATATAGTGACATCATGTTTTGAGTTCATGCATAAACACTACTTACTAAAGATCATGGGTAGGGTAGTTATTCACATGAGGGAATAATTATTGAGATCTTTAGTCTACCAAAAACTGCCATTACCCTAAGAAAAGACCAAAAACCTCACTAAAAGAATCATATATACCATCATAAACTACACCCAATTCTGGAAAAATAAAAACTAATGATGAATACAGCCTTAATATTAGTTTATTAAAATATAATTGATATTTTACACCCCACTCAATCATGAATCCATTATAAGTTAATATAGTCCTATGGGAAGAATGTTTAGAGGATCCCTGAATTAACCATCCACAGTTACCTTATAAGACAAAAAAACTATAGTTCTCAAACACATTTTCAGGATGATTCTCGGAAATAACAACTGATATATTTTTTGGATCCATTGAAACTCTCATCTAAAATATAATATTCCACATAAATTTTACCAATTGGATCGAATTTTGACAATTAGAAATATTACCTTAAAAGTGATGTTATATCGAGGTCTCAAAAAAGAAATCCAAATTATTTGGGTGCTCCACCTCTGACCATGAATAAAAAAAATATCATCCGAATACAAAAACAAGACAAAGTTAAATAATCAATCAAATATTCAGTTCATTAACTCCATAAATTCTATAGTATAATTAGGCTGATCGAATGGAATAAATTGAAACTAGACATAACAACAGAAAATCAAAAAATTTATTATAGTTATATACACTTCTCATAAAATCAATTTGTGGTACCATGATTGATGTGAAATATTTAACAAAAAATTTCCACTCTAGTTTCATTAGAGAGATAATCAATTATGGGAAAGGGATACTTGTTCTTAGTGGTCACCTGATTTTTTTTGTGAATATTCAATACAATGTTTGAGTCTCCCATATTCCTACATAGAAATGAGTACATTGACATCACCAAGTGTCATAAAATTATAAATAATTCCCTTAGTCTCATGGTATAAAATCTAAACCGCAAGTTCATGATACTCTGTATGTGTTTTGTCATAGGATGAAACTGAAATTGGAATATTATCATGTAGTAGTTTTTTTGGTAAACTCAACCTCCCTTAGAGACGGTAAAACAAAACAAATCATCTAAAAGGGGATAAATATGTACATTCACCACCAAATGATAGGGGATACTAAGAAAATGATCAAAAAAGACATGGAATTCCTCTAAAAACTAGTTCTAGATTACCTCATCCTAAGGAAATAAAATAGCCACCCTCCCCGATTTAGAAGCAAACTCACCTTGAGAAAAATGAGAGTCCCCATCGAGAGATAGAAATTGAACATGATGATGATAAAAGATGATATATCAATTAACATTTATTATCCAATACATTATAAAAATCAAGTAAAGGATTTCATGATCATGAACTAAGATGTCCCACACTTCCTCAAAGGTAGTTATTATCAACCGATAAGTGAGATATTTGAAAAATTATTCATAACAATTTCCCAAATCCATGATTAGATCTAAAAATAATAATCAACAAATTTAATACCAAATCAATTATAAAAATTATGATATAAAATAATTACTAGAGCCAATATCAAATAAATCTATCGCCATAGGGGATTACATAAACCTCGAACATCTACTAGTAGCCATCTCTTCCATGGAATCATCTAGTGTATACTCTATTGTGTGAGGATATAAAATATTACCCTATTTATAAGATATATAAACCATAAAAATATACCTACTATCATTAAGAAAATAAAAACCACCTTTTGAAGAATCAAAATTAACATGCAAGCCCTTAGTGAGAGTAGATCTAACCTTACTACCTTAGGACAACCTTATACAAAAATTCCTCAGATTGAAATATTTTACACAATGATTACATTTATTGGGAACCTCTATATATTTAGTGTAAGTATAACCAAGCCTTCCACATATATTTTAGATAACCATATACTATATTGATGATTCCCCTGAAACTAGTCCGGAGGAAAACTAGCTAACTTTGTGCATTTCTTTTAGGTCATATGATAGGCATTGGCTAATAACTGCATGAACCGAAGAACCACCCAAAAAAAAATTTATAGATATTTATACTTATTCTATAGGAACTTTATCAAAAAACTCCTCAATTTTTGGAAGTAGAAAGGGAATCAATATCAATAGAATATCATCCCTCGCTCCCATCCCAAACCTCACAGAAATTAGGAAATCATTTGTATTAATCTCTAGTTCAAAGAGGTAAAACTCATTAAATTCAGTGGAATACTATAGAATGGTAAGATCCCCATGATATAAGGATAGAAACTATGTGTTCTTTGATACCCAAAACATCTTTATTTAAAATTGGTAATTGACTATTTTCTTGAAGGAATGCAATTTTGGATTCTCATAAAACCTAGCATGCACAGTAGTGTCCACCCACTACCTTCTACGATCTTAAAGAATATACATGAAAAAAACCAACCAAAGAGTACTCAAGAGTTTAATTATTTTGAATATTCTCTCAATAAACTCAATCCATTAATCATATTCCTAAGGTTATTTATCACTATAGAATATAATGGTATTTTCATGGAAAACTTCAATCCATGATCCATCATCCATCCCTTACTCATAAAACTGGCTTGAACCATAATATATATAATTATGATTATTGATTCCTCCAATAATGGTTCCACTAGAGAATTCATCTCAAAAAACAATTTCAATTACTCCTCACTTAGATTTAGAAAACCCATATATGTGGAATTGTCTTATAAGCACTTAAAATTTACAAATCACTTTAAGGAAAAATTCCAAAATCATATGACCAACTTTCATAATCCATATAAAATTCTATAAACTAAAATAATTAAAAATAGTTATGATTTATAAAAATGAAAGAAAAAAAGGAAATGAATAGTTCCATTTAAATAAACATTTTTTGGGTTCATCTAACAACCTAAAACATAATGTATTATTCTTGCCTGAATTCCAAACCACCCTTGGTAACATGATTTTGTATATAGAAGTGAGTTGTCCATTCACCCTCCCACACATACTATAAGAAATGTGATAGTACAAACACCCATCAACTGAAGACCCTAAAAAATGTAGGCATTAACGCGACACTTTAATCAATGTATTTTAATGCCCAAATATTTTATGGTATTTCATTTTTTTAATTTAATTTTCTTGACAATATTGGATTCACACAACATCAATCTGAAATGATCATTGGTAAAAAAATAAAATTAATTATTTTTAAATGACCATTATAACATAATCATTAAAATGATGGGAATAAACTATATTACCAAAATTATGAAATTTATATATTATATGTTTAATTAAATA
Source organism: Viscum album (assembly GCA_963277665.1). Classification (NCBI taxonomy): domain Eukaryota; kingdom Viridiplantae; phylum Streptophyta; class Magnoliopsida; order Santalales; family Viscaceae; genus Viscum; species Viscum album. The sequence continues at coordinate 1,521,273,325 of OY728157.1, read as the reverse complement.
TTTTTACAATGATCCAAATGATTTTATACGAATAAGATAAGAATAAGCCCAATTTTATACATAAAAAACAATATATTTATAAAAAAAATCACTTTTTAACTGAAAAATTATAATAATTATAAATTTTGACACATTGATAAATTATATTTGAAAAAATAATAAAATTCAAAGTGTAATATCAAAAAGTACTGTGGTTAAATTTTTTAAATTTTTTTGATAGGCCTAATTTTTTATGAATAGTAATATGGACTTTTGAATACTAATGTGACCATTAGTAATAGTAATATTTCCATTTAAATAATAAAATAACCTATTAAATTATAAATAAAATTTAAGAATCTCTTTAATTAAAATAAATTTTATTTATATCATGTAATATATAAATAAATGTCTTGAAAGTGATAAAATAAGTGTTAGTATTTTTGTGAATCATAAATGTTTATTTAAATTTTTAAATAAATATTATGTTTTAAAAGAAAATTGATATTCATAAAATAGATTAAAAAATGAATATTTTTCTATCTTATGATGAGAAGACAATGATATGGGAGATTAAATATTTTTTCAAAGTGCCATAAAAATAGAAATAATATTAACATAGGTATTTTGAATTAAAGAATGATATCATTTAAAAAATAGATTATATTATATATAAAATTATTTTAAGAAATTTTATTTCATTTTTTAATTATAAACATAGGAAAATAGAAAGAGTTAATTTTTCGTATTTTTCTAAAATTGTTAAATTTTTTGTGAATAGTGAAATTCACTAATTTATGGTATAAGATAAATACATGAATTATTGAGTTATATATGATGTATGAATGATGTATTCAAATAATATAGAAAATTAATTCATTATATTAAAATATTTTGTGATAATTATCAACCTAATCATAGTATTGATCCAAAATAATACACAAATGAACAAAATAATAAAAAAACACCCCTCCCCTCCAATATAAATGCCACCCCTCACAAACTCTTCTCCTCACACCTTCAAAGCATTTAACTTTGTAAAATTTATTCTGTATACTCTTCCCAATCCCATCTGTCACATTTAGGAGATGTCGGTATCAATAAAAGAAAAAACCAATCCCCTTAAAAAGGTTCACATAGAGAAGTATTCAATGATAAAAATCATTTTTCTTTTCTGTTATTTTCTTTTCAACATCATTAATTTAATTTTCCTCCCCTACCATCCAAAATACAAAAAGACATGATGAATCAATTATATTTTATATACTCTAATTTTATTATGTTAATGTAAAATAGACCATTGAGCCTCTTCAAATGTTCTTTTTTATTTTAATGATGAAAACATCATTTGTGAGGTGAAAATTTTCCCTTTCAAGGATGTTGTATTTTTGTTTTTAAATTATAATTTAATGGTTGGTAATAAAACCAATTTCTGGTAAAAATGAATTTAATTTATCTAAAAATATTTAATGTTTTGAAATGAGTATATATAAATTATATTAATTCAGAAAATAAAACTAGTTCATCGGGTTCGGAAAACTACCAAAACAAAATGACTATCATTAAAGTTCTATATAATAAATCATCCTAACTTCTGGAAAGTAAATTATATATAATGACATTTAAAAATATATATGTAAATTAATAACATATAACCCCAATTCTAGATAACCATTCCCATTTTACATGATTTTACAAACATGTATACAAGTATATCGTCTTTCGAAACTAATGAAATGAACCTCCCAAACGATGAAGTTGTATCTTATAACTCATTGAAATGAAAATAAATGAACAAAGTAATATTATAATAAACAAAATAAATTTTTAAAAGGTTCTTAATTAATTAATTAATGGGTTTAATTTTATTATCCATGGAATTAAGATCAATTACAGAACACTTTCAGACCTAAGGTATGTGTCTTCTCATCTCACTTTTCTTTCTGTGAGATTTTCCTTATTCACCATATTCCATGTGTGTGGTGTTTTTGTAATACAATTTTATGTATAATATAATTAATATATTTATATTCATGGTATTCAGTGCTTTATTTTGTGATTGTTATTTTTTGGGGGTATACGATTTGATTGATTACAAAGCTGTAAGGGTTTCTTTCCGAACCTCCATTTTCCATTTAGGTTACGCTTTCTTCCACTTTACCCCAATGTAATTCATTATTAATTTTAAATAATTATTCTATATAATGTGTATATGTTTTATAGTCAAATATCAATATCAATTGTTCTTTATTTTATGGGAGAATACATGTTTTGTAATGTTTAATTTTCCATTCCTCATGATAAACAAGCCTAATTTAAGGGAACATTACAATTTCATATGCATTTTGAAGTAAAATCCATAATATGTTTTAATTCAAAAATATTTTTTAAAAAATAACACTTTTTATCAAAAAAAACTATCTTAATTATTATTTGGTTTTATGAAAACAATTAATCCTTTATCTCTTGTAAATAATCTTTAATATTTTTACTTAAACCACACTAAAGTGGCTCATTTATAATGTTACATAAAAAACATTTTAAATATTTTTACTTAAGTTAGACATCATTTATTCCTCAAACATAATTTAATTATACATATATTTTATTTTCTGGGATATTGATGTTTTCTATCTGATTTTATGAAAAATAAACAGGATTTTGAAAAAGAACATCTATTTGCAAAGTAAAAGGGTATTTCAATTAATAATTTTCTAATGATTGTATTAGAGAATTATCATATATTATTATGATTCAAATATTTCAATGTGTTTTGGGTCAATTTTATTTAAATATATCTTTTTATTAGTCATATTGATAATTCATTGGACTTAGTAAGTGATGAGTGATTCCCATTATAGATCCTTGATGCATTGGTAAGTCTTAAGAGATAAACTAGAACAAAAATTGAGTGAGGCCTTACCGATTTATGTGGAATTATTGGCTAATTTCTTGATGGTATTTGTATGATGTCTTATATTATTATTTATAAAATTATTTTATTATTAATTGATAATCCATGTGATTATTTTGCTAGTAGAATATCCATAGTAAAGAGTTATTCTCATTTGATTAATTATATGAGATTTTTAATCATATTTTATTCCTTCTATATTATACTCAAGAGTATATTCTAATAGAATTCTTTAGTCCTTCACCAAGCCTTATTTTTTATTTTTTATTTCACGGTATTAACTACCCTTACGTATAATTTCAACTCACCCTTTTCTTATGATTAATTTTCCCCAAATATGTGAATATATATATTATGAATGACTTTATGGGATGATCAAGGAGTTATTGATGCTTCTAATGTAGTTTCTATGTTCTCTTTCATTTAAAGTTTTAGTGTCAAATTTTTGTATGTAATCTATCTTCCAAAAGTACTTAATGTTTTGGTCATTCATAATGTGATGCCCATGTTTATTATAATAATGTAATAAAGTAAAGAACCCACTTTGGGAAACTTGGTTCGAAGTATTTATAGTAATTATTAAAGTATGTTTATTAGAATAAATGGAAAATGGATTTAGAAAAAATGATTTGGGAACATAATCCTAATATATAAATTGGAGATAATCATATAAGAACAATAACGACCCATACATTACATACAAGGTTATTACTTCAAATATTGAATCATACTTATTACAACACATAACAAAACCACGAAATGACCATATATGTATAGTGTCTTTAGAAACTGGGAAACATAAACAACTGGTTGATAAACAATCTACGTTGTCCCCCATTTATTTCATCATATCTAGAGTCCCTTTTGGAATATTCTACTTAATACCCTTCATCCAGAACTCGGGAAAATAAAACATACAAAAAGGTGAGCTCAAATTCCTATTAAGGGTAAACAAAATAAATATCAATCATATCATATTCATAAGAACATAACATTTTGAATATCTTAACCTGCAAAAGAGATCATAATGTCATAACATGGGATAAATCATAGATGTTAAATGTAATCCCAAATAATCATAACATAAAACATTATACTTTGTAACATACACACAAAATCATTGAAAATCATTTCATATTAGTCAAGACTCATTTCCAAGACTATCATAGCATACAAAGTCCATTATTGAACCGAGTTCACACCCCGTTCCAGTCCTGTATCACTGAACCAGTTTAACTTGTCGTTCCATCCATGTTTATCTCATGAGATATAAATCATTACCCAATGCATTGGAGGGAGATATAGGTCCCACAAATCTCATAATGAAACCATTTTTATGTGTGCCACAAAATCATAATTCATACATCATAGCATAACCCATGTAATAAAAATGGGATTCTTAAACGTCATGCCATCATAACATAATCCATATAAGATAAAAGGAAATCATAAAAATAATTCCATCATAACATAATCAAATAAATGTAAAAATAGGGATAGAAACAGAACCCCACATTATCTTATATGGAAAATAATTTTGCTAAAACACCTGAACTCCATTCTTGAGGAAAATATCCTTTCTACTTCAAATTCTTTTTTCCTTTCTCAACATGTCATTCAATTTTAAACTAAAAGAATTTGACTAAAAATAAACTTGAAAACTTGTAAAGTAAGCTTACAGGAAATAATGTTATATGAAATCATAATAATCCATTCATGCTGTATAAGTTAAAAAAACTTTCTTCTCGTAATTTTTCCAAAAATGTCAAAAAGTACTTCGTACGAAAAACGACAAAAGATTCCTTTCATATCTTTTACTAAAAACTCACCGAAGGGTAAAATTGGTTTTAAAAAATTGTAGGAGGATATAAATAATATTAGATATTGAGGAAACCTGGATGTGGATGATAAATACACCCCAGTAAATAACGAAGTATAAATAATCTCGGATAAAAATGAGACTGTGAGATTTTCCCTTACCTTTGGTCCGATTTTCTCTGTACGTGTCCGAAACTCTTGTATAATGACTTAAATAATTTTATTGACTTATTAATGAATCTTAATCATTGTTATTATATCATATATGGTCATATTCCTAGCTTCTTATTAGTAATATTTCATTGTTACTTGTTATTCGGGTGTTTATTGCTTTTTTTTCTTCTTATGCGTGTTTTGTCAAATAAATTATTATTATTATTTTTAGGTTATATATACCTCATTTACAGAATTTTATTTGTATAATATATATCATATTTATTCATTCAATTCATTTATATAATAATTATTCAATGAAGATCTGGTAGAACGAGTCGCATCACATCGTGGAGACGGTAGTTCGTATGTACGCACGAGCGAAGATATCATTCCCATGATCGTGGAATTCTATTGAAGTGTATGTATACTATTTAAGAATAAATATAACTTTATAATAATCATATATAGTTATTATTTATACCATTATACCCATCCAAGTAAGGTGGTGGTGGAAAAACTGATTACACCACGGCGTGGAGACGGTATTCCGTACGTACGCAAGTGCGGTGATTTCATTTTCCATATGATGGATAATAGGTGAAATGAGGTTTTTTCATATTTATAATAACATATTATTATTTAATTAATACTGATTTTATTACTTCATAATGAAACAACTAAAGAATAAGAAGTTGAAGAAGAAAGAAATTGGAAAGGATCGGTAATTGATATTACATCTTCTTTGACGCGCCTCTTCATAACCTCCTCTTAGGGAACTAGGGTTGGTCTTTGAAGAATACCAGGTCCTATAGGATGTTTATAGGTAATTATAGAAGAGATATTGGCAGGGTTTGGCCGATCTTGAAGGCTCAAAGTGGTGTGAGGAGGAGAGGGAGGAGGTGCGCTTTTATAAGGGAGTAGAGGGGCACCATTGGAAAGTGTGAAAATATTATTTTATTATAAACTTATCTTCGATTTGAAAAGGTCAAAAAATCATTAAAGATGAAGATAAAATGACTCATGGTTGAAATAAAATCATCCACTCAGAATTGGAAATGTTTTGGAAAATATTTTAATCATTATAATCTTATTTATTTAAATCATTTATTAATGAGGTAAATACTGCATCATTATTGTGTCATAAATAATTTAATTTATTGGATGTCTAAAAATTATAAAAAAATTATAATGTAGTAAATATTTTTAGCTTTCCAATGAATATTTATAGTCGAAAATATAATTTATATAACCCCTTATAAAAATTAATTACTAAAAGATTTTTGTTAATGTCAATTTTGTATTTACAATAAATTAATTAATCCAAATTGTCATTATCACTACCACGTGGCTCAATGGGGTTGCAAAATTGACACAAGGATGCCCATGGTCAGTCAATACTCATCTAATAAGGTTAGGACAAGTTTCAAGTTAATTTTGAATTATTATAATATTCTTTTATCCTTGAATTACACTATTCACCTTTAACCGCAGTAAATTAAAATTATTGTAGTTACTATTCATAATCTAAAAATAAATAAAAGTAACCTATTAAAATAATTTGGACCCACTGAATCCAAATATGGAATCCATTTTTCAAAATTCAAAACACAGAAGTTTTCAGTAATTAATTTAAAATTAATCTCATTGTTAAGCAAACAGGTTTTTAAAAGTTAAAACATTGCCAAAGATTGAAATGTTTTTACCTATGAATTAAATGTAAAAGTAATGATAATGACATAAATTATATATAATGGTAAAAATATATTCTATTTATACTTTTAAACCATTCAATATCATAATTTGACCATATAAAGCATTGCAGTGAAAAAAGTTGTCTTTAATTAAAATATAACTTGTTTTTACTATTCATTAAAATATGAAAGTTATTAGAATATTATGAAAAATTTATCCAAAGTAAATTTTTATATCCTGATTCTAAAGAAGAATTATATTTTTTCAAATTGAAATTATAAACTTGTCAAAAACTATATTTAAAGTGGGTCCGCCATCAAATGGTGATAAAACTACATTTTTTGAAAAATACTTATTTGACCCGAAAAAATTATTTTGTTCTCGTAACATGTTCTTTAAAATATGTAATATGAATATTAATGTTATAAAATTTAAAATTTAGTTAATACTATTCATAAAGCCTAGTTTATAATATTATATTAATATATCATTGTTTAGTGGAACTCGGTATTGCGTACTACATACGCTATCGAGGAAGGTCACGATTGCGTGTAACGCAAGCCAAGCTAGTGTTGTGTGCCATGAAAGATTCCTTTGAAGTTGTGTATAACATAAGACCTAAAAAAATAATTCTCATAAAATATCAGGGTGTTACATTCTATCCCCCTTAAAATGAATTTCATCCTCGAAATTCTTCACTTTTTAACAAATAGTTGATGATACCTCTCCCTCATCATATCCTCAAGATCCCAAGTAGGTTCTTCTAATTGGTGGTTCCTACATTAAACTTTAACCAAGTGAGCGGTCTTTTTTCGTAGAACTTTTTCGATTTGATCCATAATCTCTATCGGATGTTCTTCATAAGAAAGATCTTGCTCCAACGGTACAACATCTAAGCTTAGTACATGTGAAGGATCAGGTATGTACTTTCTCAGGAGAGATACAAGGAACACATTGCGAAGTTGAGATAGATTGGGTGGAAGCGCCAATCGGTAAAATACTTTCCCAACACGATCCAGTATTTTGAAAGGACCAATATACCTAGGGTTCAACTTTCCCATCTTTCAAAATATCATTACTCTCTTCCAATGAGATATTCGTAAGAACACTTTATCACCCACTTTAAACTCTAAGTCTTTTCTTTTGTTGTCGGCATAACTTTTTTGTCGACTCTGAGCTGCTCTTATGTGTTGTTGAATAGATATGACCTTTTCTTCCATCTCATCAACAAGATCAGGTCCTAATAGATTTCTTTCCCCAACGTCATCCCAACAAGTTGGTGTTCATAATTTCTTCCCATAGAGTGCTTCATAAGGAGCCATCTGAATACTGGTGTGAAAGCTATTATTATAAGAAAATTCCACCAAAGGTAGGTGTTGATCCCAAACACCTTTGAAATCCATTGAGCAAGCTCTCAACATGTCTTCTAGAGTTTGAATTGTTCTCTCAGACTAACCGTCTGTCTGAGGATGATAAGTAGTGCTGAAACTCAACTCTGTATCTAGAGTATGCTGAAGACTTCACCAGAACATCAAGGTAAAACTTGGATCTAGATCAGATATAATGGAAAGTGGTACTCCATGAAATCTTACCACTTCCTTTACATATATAATGGAAAGCTGATATAGGGAGAAATCCTCTCTAATAACAATGAATTGTGCCGAATTTGTAAGACGATCAAATATGACCCAAACAGCATTATTGTCTTTGGATGTTTTAGGAAGTCCAGTGACAAAGTCCATAGTGATGTTTTCCCATTTCCATTCGGGTATGGTCAATGGTTGTAACATCCCCTTATAATTCTATCTCTTAGCTTTAACTTTCTGAAAAACCATGCATCGAGAGACATATTCAGAAACATATCTTTTCATGCCATCCCAGCAGAAGTACTCTTTTAGGTCCCTATACATCTTTGCGCTTCCAGGATGAATAGAGAATGAAGAACTATAAGCCTCATCCAGCATCTCCTTCTTTAATTCTGGGATGGGAGGAACACAAACCTTAATCCTGAACCTTATTATCCCATCACAATCAAGGTTGAATTCAGGAACATTTCTCAACTTCTATTGTAAGTCTACATCTTATTTTTGTGCCTCTTTATTCTTCACATGTATAGATGGTTGAACATTCATTTGAGAAAGATAATATTTTTCCCCTTCCATTATAATTCCAAGATTCATCCTTTGTAAATCCATAAATATTTGATCTTTTGTGATCCTCATCATGGATAAGCTAGCAAGGTCTTGTCGACTTAATGCGTCTGCCACCTTGTTTTCTTGTCCAGGGTGGTAATGAATTGAACAATCGGAATCCTTAAGCAGCTCCAACCATCTCCTTCTGATGAATATTCAGCTCATTTTTTGTGAGAATATACTTTAAAATTTTGTGATCAGTATAAATATCACACCATTCACCATAAAGATAATGCCTCCAAATATTTAATGTAAATATTACCGTATCTAACTCCAAATCATGAGTTGGGTAATTTTGATCATGGATTTTCAACTTTCATGAGGCATAAGTTATCACCATATCATTTTGCATGAGAACACACCCCAATCCCTTCTTGGATGAATCACTGTATATCATAAACTGTTCTCTACTACAAGTTAGTGTGAGCACAGGTGAACTGGATAACCTTCCTATCAACTCCTTGAAATTCTCTTCACACTCCTCCATCCACACGAACTTAACTCATTTTCGAGTCAACCTGGGGAGTGGATTAGATAATCGTGAAAAATCATTCACCAAACGTTGATAATATCCATCCAAACCAAGAAAACTTCGGATCTCAGTGACTGTTGTTGGTCTCGACCATCTTTCGTTAACCTCTGTTTTTGCTGGATGTATAAATATCCCCTATTTTGAGATTATGTGACCAAAAAATGCAACTTTTTGAAGCCAAAATTCACACTTGGTAAATTTTGCATAAATCTTCTCCTTTCTCAGGGTCTTCAATACAATTCTCAAGTGATCTTCATGTTCTTACTTTATCTTTGAATAGACAAGAATATCGTCTATAAACACTACCACAAACTGATCAAGATAGTCTCTAAAGACTCTATTCATTAGATCCATGAAGATAGCAGGGGCATTAGTAAGACCAAATGGCATCACTAAAATTTCATAGTGCCCATACCTTGTACGAAAATTTTTCTTTAGTATATCATCTTTTTTTACCCTTAATTGATGATACCCTGAACGAAGATCAATCTTGGAAAAGTATTGAGCTCCATGTAGTTGGAAAAATAAGTCATCAATGTGTGGGAGAGGATATTTGTTCTTGATAGTGATCTTGGTAAGTTCTCGATAATCAATGTAGAGTCTCATTGATCCATCTTTCTTCTTAACAAATAGAACGGGTGATCCCCAAGGTGATGAACTAGGTCATATGAATCCCTTATCAAGATTCTCTTAGAGTTGATTCTTAAATTCCTGCAACTCAATTGCGGACATTCTATAAGGTCTATTTGAAATAGGCATAGCACCCGGTATGAGTTCTATTGAAAACACAACTTCACGATTTTGTGGAAGACCTGACAGTTCCTCCAAAAAGACATCATCAAACTTCCGTACAATGGTCATATTCTTAATCATGAGTTTCTCTCCCACCGTTTGAGATAAAGAACCTTCATTTAGTGGAATCAAGACCCATAAGATGGAAGAAATTTCCATTGGAAGGTTCTGTTCATCCTTGCATTGATAGACGATCATATATTGATCTAGAATATGAAATGTGTCTTCCCTTATTTGGAAATTGATATGAGCTCCATATAATGAAAGCCAATCCATGCCACGAATCACAAAAAATTCCACTATATAAAGGATAATAGGATTTGCAGGAAGCACTTTCTTAAGAACTTCAATTAGAGAAGAATTGTAAACTTTTGATGCGACTGTTGTGCCATTAGGGGTTGTCACATCTAACTCAACATCTAATTGTTGAGGTAATACAACGATACCCTTATAAAATTCTTCAGAAATAAAAGAGTGGGTGGATCCAGAATAAAATAAAAAAATTTCTAGTTTAGAGTGGATGGTATGTGTACCTTTCACCACTTCATTATTGTACTCCACAACGCCGATAGTAATTGCATGTGACTTTCCATTGTCTTTGGCATTAAGAGTTTGTTTACATCAATCATCATCAACAACCCTTGGATTTGGTCATTGTTTGTCATAATTCCCATATCATTGCACTTGAAGCATTGAAGTGTAGGAGGTGTATTCTGGGTATCCCTTTATTTGTTCACATCATTAGACATCTTCTTCCCATTATTTCAACATTCAACTACCTGATGACCTTCTTTTCCCCACTTAAAACATTTTCTTGTCCCTTTAAGACAATTCCCTCCATGTTTCTTTCCACAATTTGTGCATAATGGAAAACTCATCTTCTTTTTAGTGTGGTATTTAGATTTTCATTTTAATTCCATTTTCTTATTCTTATCAAACCCATATTACTGGTGGGTTACTCCAATCTCCATATCACCCTTGAGAGCACATCGAAAAATTTCCTCATAGATATTGAATTACCTTATGTCTAACTCCCATCAAAGACTTGGTTTTAATCCACTAAAGAATCAATTTATTTTACTCTCAGGTTGGATAATAATTCCGGAAGCGTACCTTGAAAGTTTTGTAAAATTTTCTTCGTAGGTACCAACAGATTCATAATCATTTTGCTTTGGTTCAAGAAACTCCTTATCTATCTTTGTTCGAAGAATACGAGGTAAGTACTTATTGAAAAAGAAAATTCTTGAACTCATCCCATTACATGGACTCAATTTCATCCCTTTGCCTCGTATTCTTGAAAAGATTCCACCATTGATCGGCATCACCTTCCAAAGGATACACTACTGAGATGACATTGTCATGTTCAGAACATTGTAGAACTGAAAATATCTTTTTAGTGGTACTAATCCATTGTTCATCCACTAATGAATCAGAAGACCTGTTGAATGAAGGTGGACGCTGCCTCATGAAGGATTTAGCAGAATGTTGCTCTTTCCTTTGTTCGTTTGGAAGTCCTTCTTGGTTCGTAGCTTGAGAATGTTGTGTGAGCATGGCTACATGATTTTTCATTCTAGCTCCCATAACATTTGTTTTATCAGGGGGACAATCATTTCATTGCCCGTCACATTCAGCATTAACACGGTTCCTTTGAGGTCCACCCATTGACTAAAACCAAGAAGAATAGTGTGAACAACACTAATTATAATAGGAAAACCACACAATCAAGAATAAAATATCACACTTAAGGTCTTATCATAGGTTTTTCATGGACATTTCTAAAACACTAATATTGTGTGATATTCTTATACACATCCTTAGGGTTCTTACTAGGGCTTTCACATCCCAGTTTCCAATGGTTGACTATACCTTTCCTCTGATACCAACTATAATGACCCATACTTTACATACATGGTTATTACTTCAAAAATTGAATCATAATTATTACAACATATAAAAAAACCATGAAAGGACCGTATAGTTAGAGTGTCTTTTGAAACTGGGAAACATAAACAACTGGTTCATAAATCATCTATGTTGTCTCCCATTTATTTCATCATATCTAGAGTCCCTTTTGGCATATTCTACTTAATTGCCTTCATCTAGACACGGGGAAAAGAAAACATACAAATGGGTGAGCTCAAAGGCTCAGTAAGGGTAAACAAAATAAATATCAATCATATCATATTCATAAGAACATGAAATTTTGAATATCTTAACTTGAAAAAGAGATCATAATATCATAACATGGGATAAATCATACTGGTGAAATGTAATCCCAAGTAATCATAACATAAAACATGATACATTGTGGAATACACACATAATCATAGGAAATCATTTCATATTAGTGAAGACTCATTGTCAAGACAATCAGAGCGTACAAAGTCCATTACTGAACCAATTTCACTCCTCGTTCCAGTCCTGTATCACTGAACCAATTTAACTTATTGTTCCATCCATGTTTATCTCATGAGATATAAATATTTACCCCATGCATTGGAGGGAGATATAGGTCCCACCCATCTCATAATTAAACCATTCTTATTTGTGCCACAAAATCATAATTCATAAATCATAGCATAACCCATGTAATAAAAATGGGATTCATAAACGTCATGTCATCATAACATAATCCATACAAGATAAAAGGAAATCATAAAAATAATTCCATCGTAACATAATCAAATCAATGTAAAAATTGGGATAGAAACAGAACCCCACATTATCTTAGATGGAAAATAATTTTGATAAAACACTTGAACTCCATTCTTGAGGAAAATATCCTTTCTACTTCAATTTTTTTTTTCATTTCTTAACATGTCATACAATTTTAAAATAAAAGAAGTTGATTAAAAATAAACTTGAAAACTTGTAAATTAAGATTCATGGAAATAATGTTATATGAAATCATAATAATCCATTCATGTCGTATAAGTTAAAAAACCATTCTTCTTGTACTTTTTCCGAAAATGTCAAAAAGTACTTCGTACGAAAAACGACAAAAGAATCCTTTCATATATTTTACTAAAAACTCACTGAAGGGTAAAATTGGTTTTAAAAAATTGTAGGAGGATATAAATAATATTAGATATTGAGGAAACTTGGATGTGGATGATAAATACACCCCAGTAAATAGCGAAGTATAAATAATCTCGGATAAAAATGAGATTGTAATATTTTCCCTTACCTTTGGTCCGATTTTCTCTGTACGTGTCCGAAACTACTTTATAATGATTTAAATAATGTTATTGACTTATTACAGAATCTTAATCATTGTTATTATATCATATATGGTCATATTCCTAGCTTCTTATTAGTAATATTTCATTGTTACTTGTTATTCGGGTGCTTATTGCTTTTTTGTTGTTCTTATGCTTGTTTTGTCGAATAAATTCTTATTATTCATTTCAGGTTATAGATACCTCATTTTCAGAATTGTATTAGTGTAATATATATCATATTTATTCATTAAATGCATTTAAATAATCATTATGCAATGAAGATCTTGTAGAATGATCCACATCACATCGTGGAGACGGTAGGCTGTACATACGCACGAGCGATGATATCATTCCCATGATCATGGTATTTTATTGAAGTGTATGTATACTATTTCAGAATCAATATCACTTTACAATAATCATATATAGTTATTCTTTACACCATTATACCCATCTGATTAAGTTGGTGGTGGAAAAACTGATTACACCACGGCGTGGAGACGGTATTTCGTACGTACGCATGCGTAGTGATTTCGTTTTCCATAGGATGGATAGTAGGTGAAATGGGGTTGTATCATATTTATAATAACATATCAGTATATAATTAATACTGATGTTATTACTTAATAATGAAACAACTAAAGAATAAGAAGTTGAAGAAGAAAGAAATTGGAAAGGATCGGTAATTCATATTACATCTTCTTTGACGCGCCTCTTTTTAACCTCCTCTTAGGGCCCTAGGGATCGTCTTTGAAGAATACCAGGACCTCTAGGATGTTTCTAGGGAAGTGTAGAAGAGATATTGGCATGGTTTGGATGAGCTTGTAGGATCAAAGTGGTGTGAGGAGGAGAGGGAGGAGGTGCCCTTTTATAAGGGAGGAGTGGTGCACCTTTGGAAAGTGTGAGAATATTATTTTATTATAAACTTATCTTAGGTTTCAAAAGGTTAAAAAATAATTAAAGAAGAAGATAATATGACTCATGGTCGAAATAAAATCATCCAATCAGAATTGGACATGTTTTGGAAAATATTTTAATCATTGCAATCTTATTTATTTAAATCATTTATTAATGAGGTAAATACTGCATCATTATTGTGTCATAAATAATTTAATTTATTTGATGTCTAATCATGTAAGAAATATTTTTAGCTTTAAAATTAATATTTATAGTTTAAAATATTATTTATATAACCCATTATAAAAATTAATTATGAAAACATTTTTGTTAATGTCAAATTTGTCTTTACATTAAATTAATTAATCCAAATTGTCATTATCACTACCAAGTGGCTCAATGGGGTCCCAAAATCGACCGAAAGATGCTCATGTTCGGCCACTACTCATCCAATAAGGTTAGGACAAATTTCAAGTAAATTTTGAATTATTATAATATTATTTTATCCTGGAGTTACCCTATTTACCTTTAACCGTAGTAAATAAAAATTATCATAGTTACTATTCATAATCTCAAAAAAAATAAAAGTAACCTATTAACATAATTTGGACCCACTGAATATAAATATGGAATCCATTTTTCAAAATTCAAAACCCATAAGTTTCAATAATTATTTTAAAATTAATCTCGTTGTTAAGAAAATGGGTTTTTAAATGTTAAAACATTGCCAAAGATTGAAAAGTTTTTACCTATAAACTCAATGTAAAATTAATACTAATGACATAAATTATATTAAATGGTAAAAATATATTCTATTTATACTTTAAAACCATTAAATATTATAATTTAACCTTGTAATGCATTACGGTGAAAAAAGTTGGTTTTAATTAAAATATAAGGCGTTTTTACTATTCATTAAACTATGAATGTTATCAGAATAATATGAAAAATTTATCCAAAGTAAATTTTTATATCCTGATTCTAAATAAGAATTATATTTTTTCAAATTGAACTTATAAACTTGTCAAAAACTAGATTTAAAGTGGCTGCGCCATCAAAAGGCGGCAAAAAAGTATTTTTTTGAAAAATACTTATTTTACCCGAAAAGTTTATTTTGTTCTCATAACATGTTCTAGAAAATATGTAAGATGAATAATAATGTTATAAAATTTAAAATTCAGTTAATACTATTCATAACGGCTAGTTTATAATATTATATTAATATATCATTGTTTAGTGTAACTCGGTATTGCGTACTACACACGCTATCGAGGAAGGTTGCGATTGCATGTAACGCAAGCCAAGCTTGTGTTGTGTGCCATGAAAAATTCCTTTGATGTTGCATATAACATAAGACATAAAAAAATACTTCTCAAAAAATATTAGGGTGTTACAAGAATATCCTATAATTTTGGTAAGGTAGTTATTATTTGGGTCTTCTTAAGAATACAACCTTTTCTGAGTACTACAAGAGGACATGGTTCAGGAAAAGATGTACATAATGGTTACAAATTTGAAAAGTTATCTCGATTCTTACATGGGGTAACATGGTACATGATAATGGGCCTTACTACGCACCTTGGTTGGCGTTAATAGGGTATATTCTTACGATCATTCAAATTTTATTTATAAAAAAATATGATTGATTAAATTGTTGGGCCAATAAGTTTCTTTATGACTTTTCCATTCCTATATGTTTTGGAAATAACAAACACATTTTCCCCTGGAAAATTCTTTCTCTAAGAAACATTTTATTAAGGAAAAATCTATTCCACTAAATGGTTTTGACTTTACATATGGTTAACAATGCCTTACCTAATTATTTAATAATTAAACCTCACTATATTTTCTTTATGTAAAAAATCAGATCCTTATCTAATTCAAAGCCTTATAGTTCCTCAAAATCCAATTTTTATAGAATTTAGATTCGGATTTCTACAGAATTAGGTAACCAATATATAGATAATTGAGAATATAATTTCTCTAGAATTCAGATTCTGGTTTCTATATAATTGAGAATATTATTTCTTTATAATTTTGAATCTGATTTCATTAGAAATCAGACTCTGATTCTCTCAAAAATCAGACGCTGATTTGCTCAGAAACCAGACTCTCTTTCTCTCAAAAATCAGACTCTAATTCTCCCAAAAATGAGACTTTAATTCAATCTGAAATCATAATCAAATTATCTTAGAAATTATACTCTGATTGTCTCAAAAATCAGACTCTGATTATCTTATAAATAAGACACCAAGTTTCAGAAAAAATTGAATCGGATTTTCAATTTTCATAGAATATGATTGTCAATATTTTTATACTTCAAATTAAAATATCTTAAGAATATGATTAAATTATTTTGATATAGTTATCATATTTCCTTAATTAAGATTTTCATTTTATTGGATCCTATATGTGATAATTTTTCATAATCATTGTAATGTTTCTCATCGTTAGTTTTATAAAAAATGACATCCAATATGTTTTCACTTAGCTGTTTCATTAAATCCACATCTACAGGTCCCTCCAAAATTTAACGAAAAATATGACCGGTGGAGGAGGAATTCGACCGTTGGAGATTTTTACACTAAATACCCATCCATTTGAATTAGTTGGTAGATATTGAACTCTAGAATGAAGTGATACTCTATGAGAGCTATGCTCAATATTCATTGTATGAATACTGTGAACACCTTTTTCAAGTTGAGAACAACTTGTTCAACTTACCTAGAGCGAATATGATATTTGATGTGATCAATAGAGGTATTTCGGTGATAATAATATAAAGGTACCAATAACCTTATTAATGAAAGGTTTACATGGATCGAATCACATATAACAATCTTTATATCGAGGGGTTACCCTATTGTGAGTAAGCCAGATTTTCTTGAATGAATAAATCAAGGGACCCTTATCCAAGGTTGTTAGATACCCTTATCATTAGGTTAAAATATTTCATTATTACTTGTTGCCTATTACAAGTGTTTTTATTTTCCACTTCATTGAATTATAGATAGAAAGTTTAACTTTATTAAACATTATTATTCTAGTACAATATCTGATTCAGATTCTACACACTTTAAGATATAATATTTTCCTGAGTAAATTTTTTTTAAGTTTCTTTATCTGATACATATTATCATATCTTAAGCTAGTTAGTTTATTTATTTAGAACTAAATCGGTCCTGTGAATTCATCTTTTTTATCATTGTTAAACATATATTTTCTTAAGTATAAGAATGAATGTTTTTAAAACCTAAAATTCACCCCCTCTTGTAATTGTGCATTCTACATCTACATTTCCATTTTATAATTGATATCAGAGTCGGTCTCTGAATTACTTATACTTTCAAATAAGTTTCCTTGTAGACCATTTATTATATAAATTTACTTGTTCATGTTTTCTTCAAAAAAAATTCTTTATAAACTCTTTGATTATAAACTTTTTATTCTAACCCATTTGATGGAAATAATTTTTTTTATCAATGACATGAAAGAATGTTGGATCAATTGAAAACATAAATACAACCAGAACCCCAATTATTGATGGAAATGACTATGAACACTATAGAGACAGGATGAATAATTCTATTATCAATACCAGTGTAGATAATTGTTTTATGAAAAATAAATATTACAAGATTCTTGATACGGAAACTAGAAAAATCATCAATCAGAAAAAGAAAGAGTACCATCTTAACATTAAGGTACACAAAACATTATTATATTCTATGACTAGGAAAATATATATACATATTTCATCAAGTGAGGATATTAATAGAATATGGGAGAATTTAGAAGTTACATATTTTGGAACATCCAAGGTTATTGAAACCAAAAGAGCTATGATTAGAACTGAATACCATAGTTTTGTGTTTCCTTATGAAGAACTTGAATGTAATGTTTAACAAAGGATTATGACTATTGTCAATATCCTTTATTATATGGGTGATAAATCACTTGATGATGAGATTATTTTGGATAAGATAATATATATTATGCATAATGAGTGGAAATCTAAAACAACAGTGATTTATGAGAGTAGGAAAGTTTCAAACATCACTCTTGATGAGTTATTCAGGAATCTTCTACAACATAAAACTGGAATTAAGAGATATGTAGAAATAAATATAAAAATAATGGTAATGGAAGTTTTTCTTTCACTACTACATCAAATCCTTTTAAATCCAAGACTCCTCATTGAGATAATAGATCAAAATCCATGCAATCTGCATTAATATCTAAGTCAAGTGATAGGGAACATTCTAGGAATGAACATGATTATATTTCTTGAAGGATTCACAAGGTTGTGGGAAGGAACAATTTCTAAT
Source organism: Viscum album (assembly GCA_963277665.1). NCBI lineage: Eukaryota > Viridiplantae > Streptophyta > Magnoliopsida > Santalales > Viscaceae > Viscum > Viscum album. Next base: position 1,521,254,804 of record OY728157.1, on the reverse strand, counting down.
ATAGATACATGAATAGAGATAGAAAGGATAATAAGGATTCATAAGTGACTTGTTATGAATGCAAGAGGGCAGGTCATATCAGACTAGACTGTCCTATTCTCAAAAAGAAAAGAAGAAAAGGATTTTCATTCAGAATGAAACAAGAAGATATACTAAACTTCTATGTATAGAAATATACTGAAATCAAATTATGCATGTTGTGAGAATAGTGGAAATTATTATAATGAATCTTTCGATATTGACCCAAGTATACATAAGAATATGGGTCTTATAGTTGGAGTTTATAATGAAAATCAATGTCTCATGGATAAGGTAAACTCTGATGAATCATTATCAAACTTATCTTTATGTTCTAATTATCCTAAAGAAGAATATTATGAATCATAAGATGAATAATATTCCCCATCAAAAGATAATACTGTACCTTCTTTTAAATAAGTTTCTTGGTTTTCCAAGTTACTTGAGAATGAAAATATTGTGATCAATAATAAATACGATAAGGAGAATAAATAAAATAACTATTTTAAAAAAATTAGTATGACATCATTCCAGATATCTTGATTAAAAAATACTTTATTTTTTAAAATTTTCCAAAAACTATAAAGAAATAAATTATGAAAAGGATAAACATTCTATGTATATCGAAAAATTATTTCCAAGATAAATATTTTATAGAAAAACTCAAATTCTAAAACTAATGACAATGAGGATAAGAATTTAGTCATTAGATTATAATCTAAAATATTTTCCTTAAAAACCATTTTTCAAACATTACTCATGAAAAAGAAGGTCTTTATGAAATTTAATCACAACTTTATCCTCTAATAAATTGTTCTAGATTATTTTATTCTAATTCAAACCCATTTTTTAGTTAGAACTATTTTGTTCCCTGAAATTCCCTTTTTCCCCTAAGTGTCAATTTAGTTGACATTGGTAGAAAATATATTCTTTAAATAAAACCGATTTTGTAGATTTTAATAAATCCTATTTTCTCAGAAAATATTGATACCAAATATTTTATTATCTATCACTTCCATATCAAATAATCATTTGATTATGAAAGTTTAACTGTTTTATTTTTAGGAAAATAAAGGAAGTTCGAAAAAAAAATTATATGGGTATAGTGGATGTTCCCAACACACGACTGGTAATAAAACCACCTTGGAAATGATAATAATTATGAATGGTGGAATATTCACTTTCATATATAGTGATCAAGGAGATGTTATTTGTATATTTAACATTTTTATTCTTGAAAAATACTAAATTTAAAATTTTTTATTTGATAAATAAGTTATCATTCTTCATTTTATTGGAATGCAAGATCAACTTGCTGACATATTCACAAAACTTTTACCCTACAATAGATCTAAATACATTAAACAAAATTTAGGAATTATAACATTAAGTTAATCATCCATATTATATTTTTGTTAAATCTTATCTCCTAACATTAAGATAAACATTTTTATAATGGGAGTACTAATTTTTTCTTATTTTATATTTCCTTTCATAATTTCTTTTTTTATAAACTAATTTTTTTAGGAACCTAAATTTTTTCTAGAACATAATTTTTTTCCAAACCTAATAAGTTTAATTTTCCTAAATAATCTAAGAGGAAACATATTAATAGTAACATTTCTTTTTGAGCAATCTGTAAGGTAAAGTTATTACATATATCATCTTAATTTCATCTTTGTTTTTTTGTATTTAAATATTTTTTTTTAAGAAAACCTTATCAAATTCACTTTCCTTAAATATGATTTTATCCCTTAAAACCTTAAAATACCGAAACCTATAAATCCTTCTTTGGAAATGATATCAACTGTCAGATCAGATCATGTAAATTTAAATAGTTGGAATGAACCATGAAGATAGAAAATAGTCGTGAAGGAAATATAATGGGACCCCATATTGATGGCCCATATAAATTTTCACTGTGTTTATGCACCGAATATCTACTACCATTCAAGTGTGTCGAGCGGTTTTACCCTTCCCCTTAAACTCAAAATGTATCTTGAGATATCTCTGAATACTCTGATGACATCCAACAAGGAATTAATAGATTCTATAATTTTTATGGAAATGTCAGTTGACACAAAATTCATTTCCATGTATAACTCTCTGATTTCAAAAGTCATAAAGAAGAATTTATGGGAATTCCTCTATATAGCAAAGGAAAATAATCAGGATCTAGTGTATTCCAATTTATTTATAATGTATTTTTATATATATTTTTTATAATAAATGAGGATAATAAATGTTTTAGTTTAAGAGTTATGAAAAAAAATACTATCTATCTTATAATAAGACAACATGTATTTTGGATATACCAAATGAAGGAGAGGAAATGTTTTTCTCACATAGGTTTATTGATGAGTAAGGTTCTTTTATGAAAATTAAAGCTATTGAGTGCCTTCACCTTATGGGATTGGAGATTCCCAATATATCACATCTTTCGACAAAGAATAGATTTAAAGCCCTTTGGATTCAAGGCTTTTGGATTCAAATGAATGGATATAAGGATTCTCAAAAGATATTTGGTTTCATTATGATGGAATTCTTGGTGAATGTAAGAATGTTAAACATCAATAAGTACATTCTTTTAATCATTAAAAACATTATGAATGACTCCATAAAATCTCAAATAATGATGTAACCTACAATATTGTCTACAATCATTATCTTTTGACTAGACACCATTAAAATTCCATGAAAGTCAACAACCAAAACCTTTACGATCATGTTGTTAAGTGATGATACCTTGATAAGGATGATGATCAGATTCTTTGACATGATAGGATAATTATTTTATCTTCTTGATAAAGACAACCATGTTGCAAGCATGCAAGGAGAATTTAGAGAATTCTCCAATCCAACTCTGAAGAAAAGAAAATCCAAAGACTGGAACTATAGGAACATGAACCAGCCGCTGAACCAATATCTACTCCACCCAAGTCCATTAAGTATAATAATTTTTATGATGAGTTTGTATCCAAATTGATAGAGATGAAAAAGACGAAAAAGGAAGGTGAAGTATTTTTTAGGATAGATCCTAGCAAGTATAAGGCCCTAAAAATTATTGAATAGGAAGAGATTGATAATCAATATAATGAAAATAAGATAAAGAAGAATATGTCAGAAGCTGATATTTTCTAGGCCTTGATAAGAGAAACCAAGACTTCCTCTAAACAAGTTCAAGTAGCAGAATCATTCATACAATAACCCATGATTCCACTGGTACTAGATAAGGGAAATAAGGATATTTAAATTCCAAAACCAATAATTGAAGAAGAATAAATACAGCGTGAAAAAGCAAAAAAATGAAAATATGTGATACGAATGGTAGAAGTATATGATTTTAAGGAGATCCCTTCTAACCAGTTATCAATAAGAACATCCCAATTTACAACTATATGGATTATTTCATAATGAAAATATTTTCATAAAGATTATGGTGCCCAAGATGAGGTCAATAAAGTTTCTTAAGATGATGAAAATAGTAATGATAATATTTTCCAATGTTTGGATGAAAAGGAGGATAAATAATTTGATGAAAAATAAGTTGATAATGTTTCTGATGAAAGTTTTATTAAAGAAGAAGAAGAATATGATGATAGAATTTTATTAGTTTTTGATGTAGAGCATGAGACATAATATATCGAGAATAAAATCACTATGAAAGAGAAAGGAAAGGAAGTTTTTTCAATACACCTAAGAAAGCTATTATTGAAAAAATAAAGAAGGATGTTATTGGAACATATAATAACAATGAAGATGGGAAAAATGAAGTTTCATCACCAATAAAAGAATCTTTTTCGAGATCTTCTTCATTATTAAGACATGATTTTGTGGTTCAGTTGTTGAATATTATTGTTACCTCCATTACAATACTTCAATGTATAGAATCTAGATGTAATCTACTTCATGAAATATTTTATCAGATGAAGGAGTATAAAAATCTTCTTATGGAGAAGTTCATAAAACTAAAAGGTGAGTTCAAGACTTTTCAGATCAGCAATGATGCCCTTAAAAGGCCATTCATTGAAATTATAGTGTTGTCGAAGACATTCATATATGATCTTAAAATGTTTGATGATTTAACTAACACAATAAAAGTTGATTTTGATAAACCTAATGATAATTTTAAGAATATATCCACATGTTTTTCAATGAAATTTGATATTGAAAAATATGGACATGAACAAGAAGAAAAAGATCTGAATAGGAAATTGAACTCTCTTTCTCTTAATATAAAAATTAAAAGGGAAATTAAGAAAGGGTTCTCTGAAAAAATCAAAGACCGAGAAGAATTGTCATGTCTCAAGGTAAAGTAACTAAGTCCTAGGAAGAGTGAATAAATGATCTTGAAAGAAAAAATTAGGACCAGGAAGAGTTGCTCATGAAGTTAAGAGATGATTATAATGAATTGATGATGGTGAAGGCCACTTTTAAAAGGTTGAAACCAAAGATGAAAGATAAGGATGAATAATTATCTTTTCAAATTCGATTTTTTTAATTATAATTTAATGCATTTGATATATTAATGAATGTGTTGCTTTTCATTGTTTAGTTATGAATGTTTCATAACATTACAGGTAATTTTTTTCCCTCTTTTCCTTTTTGAAAATCACAATAGGGGAGAAAATAATGTTAAAAAATAATATTATGTTAGATGAAGAGAATTCCTTTGTAAGAGGGGGATTACTTAAAGAAGAATTTCTTATGTAATGGTGGTTTATGCCTCTAATATAATAATATGATCCTTATGGATTTCAAAAATTAAGGAGGATTTAGTCATATTCATCAAGAGCCATAAACAAGAAGGGAGATAAGATTTTTTAAGATTCAAAATGAAAACCTTAGATCCTTATTTTATTTTATGAAAAGTTATTTGTTATTTCCAAAAAGGGAGATAGTTTATAGTAAATATGTTTCCTTATTAATATTATATTCCTTTATGTTTTATAAATCCCAAGAAAATTTTTGTATGGAAAATTATATTTCCCTATGAAACATTTTCTTAAGGAAACATTTCTTTTTCTAAATTGTTTTTACCTTACCTATGGTTTCCAACTCCATACCTAATGTTTTCATAACTAAACCTGAAGATCTTTTCCTTTAGTCAAATATTAGTTTCTTATCTAACTTAGACCCTATAGTTCCTTAGAATCTTATTTCCATATAATTTAGATTCTTATTTCTCTAGATTTGAGATTCTGATTTCTCAATAATTGAGATTCTGATTTCTCTAAAATTGGGAATTTGAACTCCCTATAATTCATAATATGATTTATCTAGAATTGAGAATCTGATTTCTCTATAATTGTGAATCTGATTTCATCAGAAATAATACTCTCATTCTCTCAAGAATCAAATTCTGATTCTCTTAAGAATAAGAATCTAATTTTCTCAAAAATTATACTATGATTCTCTCATAAATACGACTACGATTCTATCTAAAATCAGTCTACAATTCTCTTAGAAACAAGACTCTGATTCTCTCAGAATTTAGACTCTGATTCTATAAGAAATCATGAATCAATTTTCACAAAAATTATAATATTATTATCTATTTTATTTGAATCTAATTTTAAATATTTTTAGACTCCTAATTATACAATCTTAAGATACCAATTAAATTATTTTGTTACTTTTATCTTATTTATTTAATGTAGAGTTTCATTTTTCTGGATCCTAAATGTTATAATGTATCTTAAGAATAGTAATTTTTCTTATAGTTACTTATATAAAACTATTTCATCCAATCTATTCTAAATTATCTTTTTCATGAGTTCTTTGTGTACAAGTCCATATGAAATTTAAGAAAAATTATGACAGTTGGAGGAGGAATTTTCCCGTTTGATATTTTTACTATAAATACCCAATCCATTGAATGAGGTGTTAACTATTTAACTTTGGAATGAAGTGATACTCTGTGAGATCTCTACTCGATCCACCTTGTGCAAATGTTGTGAATTACATGTTTAAACTCAAAACAACTAGTTCATCCTACCTAGTGAGAATCATATTTTTGTTGTTATCAATTGAGGGATTTGGAGGATAGGAAGACAGAGGTCTAGAGTGCCTTCTTAATTAAGGAATTTTGGGGATACAAATGTAGATATTGATCTTTATAGCGAGGGATTACTCTGGTGTGGGTAATAAAGACTTGGTTTAATATATAAATTAAGGGACCTTTATCCAAGGTTGTTGGATACACTTCTCTTTGGGTTAACATATTTATTTATTACTTGTTTCTTATTACTAATGTGTTTAATTTACAATTAATTTAGTTATAGATAGTATTTGTAACTTTATTACGCTTTCTTATTCTTGTATAATCTCTGATATATATTCTATACACTTTAAGGTAGAATCTTTCCTCAAGTAAACTTGTTTATGTTTCTTTATCGGATCCAAATTTTCAAATCCTAAGAATGTTAGTTTCTTTATTAATAACTAAAGAGGGTTTGTGAATTCAAATTGTTTAGCATTGTTAAAAATATATTTTATTAAGTATATTTTTTTAAAAACCTACAATTCCCCCCCCCCCACACCCTTTGTAATTGAGCAATCTACATCTACATTTCAATCATAGACAAATATATATAATGAAAATGAATAACCTATGTTAAACCTAATGCATTATAGGTGGAAAATATTGTCTCGTTATATTATATAAGTGATTATAAAGTTTTCTCAATATGATTATTTTTACTCACACTATTTATTCTAGATTATTCAATGGTTAAAACCCAATGGATTCATGTTAACATTGAACATCATGGTTCAGGTTTTGGTGATTATTAACTAAATGGGATGTTGATAGAAGTTAAATATATCATCTTTATGCCTAAATAGTTTTCCCAAAATATTATTAACAAAATATACCTAACCTAACTCCTAAACTCACAAAATAAGTAAAGGATGGAGTTTTCTAGGAGCTCTAGTAGTGGAGATCATGGGAAAAAGAAGCCTTCATTTCCATAATGAAAATAATGTGCAAAAAGGAACTATGAAATGTTTCTCAAAAAAATCAAGATATGATTTAGGCGTGGGAGAAAATTACATAATGATAATAATTATGAAGGGAAAATAAAGAGTATGATTGAAGGAAATAAAACCTATCATAATAATCCATTTGTAGTTTATTGCCTTAAATTCAGGGAACTTATGCATTACTTGAGCCACTGCCCTATTATATATAAAAACTCTAGACCATGTAATTTCCTATGTAGAAGGAAGGGATGAATTATTTATATACTGGGGTTGACTTGAAAATAATTTTTAAAATAATATTCAAAGATTAAACTTATTTTAATGGTTTCCATCATATTTATTTTGGATGTAATATTAATATGTTCTTAGAAAAAGGATAAAACACAGCCCGGGTGAAAAACCATCACATATGTCAACATTGTATGGTTCGAACCCACAATCGAAGGGTGACAAGGGTGCACCGCCTACCACTAGCCTACATGAATTACTTGTTAGGATTTATTTATTTACTTAATATATCTAATGGATAAATTTTATTTTTATTTTTGTGTAATTTTTGACATATAGATAACTTTGGGATTGGGAAATTATTTTTTATTAAGTGATTAATGTTTTTTTTGGAAGAAGATATCTATTTTCGGAATCCAATATGATTAATTGATATGGAATATTTTTAGGAAAAAAATTTAAATTGTATTCTGGATTCAAATATGATTTTATTCTGGATTTATGTTGATTCATGTTATTTATAAAAATTCTTCAAATATATTAGAGATTATATTATAGGAGAAAATAAAATTTTTAGTATATGACATTGAGAGGGTTTGATCTCATTTAAAAGAAAATTTGAAAAAAAATCCTTATGATTTAATTGGGTTATAGTGTTGAATATTTTATGGATGGATAGAATTTTTTTAAAAGATCTTTTTTTCACTTATAATATTACACTTGAATTTTCGATATAAATGTTTTTTAATATATAAATATTAATTATTATTAGGTAATTGAATTATATTATACTAACCATTTCGTTTTTGGTTAATTTATAAAGATAATATGAATATATTTCTATAATTTTGTGAATTTTTCTATCAGTAGAAGATGATTGTATTTCTTTAGGCATGACAAATTCATCTTAAATACATATCCTTTTGAGAAAAATATGAATTTGTGGTGGAAAATAATTAAAGGATGAACCTATAATTTTTATTGATCTATGATTCATTATATTATTATTCTACCAAGTAAAATAATTCTTTAACACTATGGAAAATATTTATGGAAGAAAAAATGTCATATGTTTACTTTACTTCATGAGAAATCGATGGTATTTTAACCGATCAAAAGATTTATAGTTTTTTAAGGTTAATATTCCAATTACCATGTTCAATATCACTCCCCATCAGATAATGATATTAATATTTCACTTCTATGTCAATGTTATCTTTTTCCACTATTGGTTTCTTAATTAATATCCAACAATTTTTAGTGACCTTTTATTTTCTATTTCCTCTTATTAAGGGGATATTTTAATAACCCTATTTTCATGGTGGGGTTCCGAAAAAATAATTTTAAAGTATTAACCACTGATTTTAAAATTAAAATGTCAAATTGAAAGGATGAAATTTATTGTAGGAGTGGAGAATATAACACCCCAACAGTTTATGGTATGCCGTTTTTTAATTTAATTTCTTCAGTAGAATAGGTTTCAAACAACATCAATCTAAAATAAAAAACTATATACAATTAAATATCATTATTTTTAAGTGGACATTATATCCAAGTTGTTCATTTAATGGGAATAAATTCAATTATATAAATTAGGAAATTTTATATTATATATTTAATCAAATGATTTTACATTCATCCAAATGATTTTATAGGAATAAGATAAGAATAAATCCAATTTTACAGAGAAAATACTATATTTTCATAAACATTGTTTTATCCCCTTTTTATAGAATGTTTTTTTAAAATATAAATTTTGACACATTTATAAAATATATATGAAAAAATAAATAATAATTTTGAAAGAACAATATCAAAATTATATTTGGTTAAATATTTTGTATTTTTCTGATAAGATTTAATTTTTGATGAATATTAATGTTGTTGTTGGAATAATAATGTGACAATTAGGAATATTAATGTGGATATCAGAAAAATGACATCACTAATTAATGTATAAATAAAATTTACGTATCTCATAAATTAAAATATATTATATCTATATCATTGAAAATGTAAACAAATATTTTAAAAATGATAAACTATGTGTTTGTGTTTTTTTGAAACATAAATGTTTATTTACAATTTATAATTAATATAATGATTTAAAATAATTATAATTCTTATAAAATAGTTTAACAAATTACTGGTTCTCTTTTTTTTTTATAAGATAATTTTATAAAAACATAATTAATTTTACAAGGAAATATAAAAAGAGTTGTAATATTAAAATCAATATATTTCAAGTTAATAATGATTTTATTGAAATGTTAATTTTTTTATTTACTGAAAAGTATTTCAAAAAATTGATTTCATTTTTTAATGCTACAAGTTGAGAAATGAAGAAGGTGAATTTTTAGGATTTTTTTAAAATAGATGAATTTTTTTAAATAGTGAAATACGCTAATTTACAGTACAATATATATACATAAATTATTGATTCATATATGATATATGGATGATGTAAGCCCATTATATCAAACCTTCCATCATTAGATTAATATATTTAGTGATAATTATGAAACTATTCTTCATTTTGTAGAAAAATACTAAACAACTGAATAAAATACTCAAAAAATAGCCCTCTCAACCACAATAAATACCACCCCACACCACCTCTAATACCCAAACCTTACAAGATTTTATCCCTCACCAATTTATTTCTAATATTATTACCAATATTCCCAAATACAAGATCAATTTTTCTTATGAAAATAAAAATACCAATCCCCTAATGAGGGTTCTTAAGGAGAAGATTTTGAGTGGTAAAAATCCAATTTCTTTTATTTTATTTTCTTTTCAATTCCTTTTCCTTTAATATGAAAACCCTTCCCAACCCTATCCAAAGTGACATGAAATTTCCAATATATTTTATATACTAAAATTTTATTATGATAAATGAAAATTAACAATCAAAATTTATCTCATTTTCCATTTATTTTTATGATGATAAGATCGTTTGTGTGGTACCGCTTAACCACATACAAGAATGTCATGTTTTCATTTTCAATTATGCCTTCAAGTGTAGTCATAAAACCATTTTATGATAAAAAAATAATTTCATATATTTTATAAAACTTATTAAATGTTATGGAACTCGAATATATACAAAATATTAATTCATAAAACCAAACTAATTTATTGGGATAGAACACTCACCAAAATAATATAAACAATTACCATTAAAGTTCTATCTAATAAATCATCCTCATATCTAGAAAATAGAGAATATAATATAAAATTTAATCCTACGAAAGTTCATTAATAACATAAAATTCCTATTCTGGATAACCATTCGTATTTTACATGATTTTTTAAACATGTATATAATTAAGATGATAAAGGAAACCAAGGAAACAGACACACCTGAATGACAATATGGTATCTTATAACTCATTAAAAAGACCAAAAATGAACATAAAAAATTTTTGATAAAAAAATACATGTATAAAATGTTATAAATTAATTAAATTATGGATTTAATATAATTATTTAGGATATTATGATCAAGTACATAACATTTTTTGACATAAGGTAAGGGTTTTCTCATCTCGCTTTAATCTCCATGAGATATGCATTATTGACCACTATTTCATGTCTGGGGTTCTTTTATATTATTCATTGATGTATCATATCATGAATCATTGTATCATAATTGTATTTTGAGATTCATTTTATTACTATTCATTTTATGGTTTATACTATTCTATTGATTTTAAGTGGTAAGTGTTTCCTTCCAAACATGTATTTTCCATTTAGGTTATGATTTCTCTCTCTTTAACAAAATTAAATCCTTTATTAAATTTAGATAAATCTCATAAATTTAGTTTATATGTTCCAAACTCGTTTTTCTCTATCATTTAAACATTATTTTATTGGAGAATACATGTTTTATAAGCATACCTTTTCATTTCCTTCTGATAAACAAGCCCAATTTATGTGAACATTCAAATTTCATACACATTTTCAAGTACACTCAACAATAAGTTATAATCCTCAAATATTTTTCAAGAATCAATCTTTTATCAAAAGAAATTATTTCTTATTTAATTTAGGGTTTTATTCAAACAATTTATATTTTTTCTATTTTAATGAATATTTAATATTTTTCCTTAAACCATGAGAAAGTGGCTCATTTATAATGTTTTTTAATGACTATTTTTACATTTTTTTACTTTATATAGACATAATTTATTCATCAAACATTATTTTATTGGTATTATATTTTATTTTTTGGGATATTGATTTTTAAAATATTATTTATAATAATAATAAGTCATTTTCCAACAGAAATCTTATTTCCAATGTAAAATAGTATTTCTCTTTAGAATTAACCAATGATTTCATTAGATTATTTTCATCTTTGATTATTACTCAAATATTTCAAAGTGCATATTAAAATTTAGAATTAAATATATATTTTTTTAGAAAAATGAGTAATGCATTGGACTTAGTATGTGATGGGTGGGGCCTCCTACAGACCCTTGATGTATCGGTAGGTCACATGAGACAAAATAGACTAGGTTTTCGCTGATGAATTATGTATTTTGGTAGAATTGTTATTATATTAAATTATGGAATGTTTATAAGGTCTATAATTATAAATTCCAACATTATTATATTATTAATTCATAATCTATGTGATTATTTCACTAGTAGAGGGTCATTGGTTAAGATTCATTCTATTTTTATTATTTATATGGAATTATTTATTCAGGGTTTATTATTTCCTTATTATTCTCAATATTATCTTCAAATGGAATTTTTTAATATATTTACCATTAATTGTGGTTTATATTTTCTTTCACTCTACTACTTACCCTTACTGAGCATCTATTATCACCCATTTATTATGTTTTATTTTTCCCTAGGATGTTAAGACGTATATATTGAATGAAATATATGGATAAGCATGGAGTTATGGATGATTTCAATGAATTTTATATGATTTATTTTCATTTTAAGATGTAATGTAATTTTTTATATACTCTACATTCCAAAACTACTAAACTATTTTGTCATTTGGTATGAGATGTCCCTTTTTATTATAAAAATGTAATAATGTAAGGAACTATCTTTAGGAAACTAGGATCATCTTATTTATTGGTATCCCATTAAATGCCATTTTGTAATCAACCAACCTTGGTAAAGTAGATAAATAACCTAATTAGGACTTTTATAAAGTGATAATCACCAAAATAACCAAAAATGTCTCCTTTATAACTGAAAAACATTCAATGTACAATAAAAAATAAATAGTAAATATCCATGAGTAATATTCTTCCAAGAAAAATAGGATAAATAAGTATGTAAAATAGGTAAAAACTAATGCATAAATTCATGTGACCATCCATCACTGCCAAAAAAATATCACTACGAAATAAATAACAAATATAGGTAACTTAAATGAAACACAATTACCTTCACTTTACCCATGTACAAAAAAAAATCATCAACAACCACCAAAATCCAAATGTAGGGAAAGAGAAAAATTCCTAAAATTATTTCATCAACAAATATATAAAAGGTATAATTTCAAGCATGACATAACTCTTGCTTTAATGAAAATCTAGTTTAAATAAGTATCTTTATTAGATAATATGATTTTGAAAATCATACATTGGTTTTCATAAATATGTTTCAATATCCACATAATAAGGAACATGAAAATTAAATGTGATATATAATAAAATAATAGTCTAAACCAACAATTTATAAAATATAAAATTATAATTAAACAATATCATGAAATATACCATAATGTGAAAAACAAACTATAAATGAAAAATCATATGAATTGGGATCTAACCAATTGGAATATGAGATAGAAATGAAATAAAATAACAAATATATTCATATGGTTGATTTGACTAATAAAAACTCAAGTAAAATTACACACACTAAATTAACCGAAAACCTCAAGTGGCATTGCACACAGACTAAAGGGACAAGTCTATATCACGAAAAACCCATAACAAACCAATATGTTATGTTTATCAAATACACATTTAAAAAAAATTATCAAATTTTATTAATAATTTCATTTCAAATCATAATAAAGTTCATCATTTAGAACCCATTTGATAACCAATATCACCTTTGATTCAGTTCATCAAACACCTGGTGTTCACTAATCTATTTAGAAACATAATGCACAATAAAAAAATAAATATCATTAAACAAAACCACAATGATCACAATTCCAATTAATTTATTGAATAACCCAAAGAAATTTATAAGAACATAAGTATATTTATTATTTAATCCATTATATATATAAACTTCCATAAAAATTGTGTAAAAATTTACCAACTTAAAAAACTAAGGTCAAGAATGAGCATATCATGATCTAGAAGAAAACCAATGAAGTAAAACTAAAAAAAATCAATTAATATTGAATAAAATTTATTAGAACCCTTACAACTATAAATAAAACACTTAAAAAAATGAACAATAATGCTAACCCAGAGGGGAATACTTTACCAACTCGAAGGAAGGAAACCAACCACACTGGTGATCAATTACATTGAGAAAAGTGACCTGGTGGAACTGAAAAACTAAAAATGCTCCAATAGGTGACCTAGGTCTCGAGATAGTTCTATTAAAAATGAAACAATTAGTCTTATTTTAGAAGAGAATAAATTCATTTGGTTATGGGGGAATCATTTCTTAAATCCCATATTTACACTATGAATTCCTCATAACCCATATACACATAAAATTATGTCACCTTGGGTTAAATTAACCTTACTGAAACTTTCATGATGTAAAAGTGGTTCTTATGAAGAAAAAAACTTATATGTATTGAACCCTATGACATATTTAAATTGTTAATATTAGTTTCACATGAATAAGTGGTATACAGGATGTTCTATGCCCTTGTTCTGTATATATTTCCAAAAAAATAAACCTTTCCCACCGATTCTATGGGAAATATATTCAACAGTAAATATATTTTTGATTTTAATAAATCCATTAAAATTTCTACAACCATAGATGACTTTTTTACAAAACAAATATAAAATATATTAGAATGATGAAAAAAAGGACACTACAACCTATCATATTCTTCAGTTCCCATGTCTCATGGCTACTCCTTATAATATTCAACAGTACATGGACCATGAGAATTTTTATACCAAACAGTACCAATTCTCAGTGATCCATAACCTGAACTAGTTTTTAGCCATGATGATGTAATGATAAAGATCAAATTCTTCTCATTCAATCAAATGTGAAGGATTCAATTGATACCACCTCATCTGAGAAAAATGTAACATGTCAATAGTCAATGTCAAATGAGAAGGAAATTAAAAATAATATGCCACCTTTCAATTTTTTATAATAATCTCAAAGGTTCCAATAAACCATAGCGACAACATAATAATCTCACCCAACATATGATGTCCCATGTGAGGTGAGACTCAAAGAAAGGCCTAATAACAAAACTCAAACTAAGGCAGTCATCAATGACGGCCGACATTGGTTTTCTAAGGACTCTGGGTCCTGACCAATTTTATTTTCTTCATCTACATGATTCTTCTCATCTCATGAACAAGAACATGTCTAACCAAGTATTTATCTATAAAAATTTTATTGCATAGGGGTTATCTATATGACCACCCATAAAACACATCAATGGCTTCTATCTTAAACTAATCATGATAATTATTTTTATAGTAAAAGTTTTCCATAAGGATATGCTTTTCCTATAATCACGAAAACCAAGAACATAATAACATAGCATATCATCATGAACAATGATATCTAACTTGGTCTATCCATATATAGGCATATTATATTCCATTATTTATATCATCTTAAACCACATTAACTCCTTTATAACATTCCCAAAAAAATTGTGAGTAATGGATCTGTCTCATGAATAATTGCATATGGAACCACATGATGTCTTACAACCTCTCTAACATACAAGTTATAAATCTACTCCACCTTTTTCATATCCTTAATGAAAATAAAATAAATTTATTTCTAGAATTTTTTAATGGTCACCCAAATCCCATCATTACCATCAAGATTTTATAATAATGAAATTAAAAATTCTACTGAAATAGCTTCGAACATCTATACTATAATGGGTATGGTTGAAACAACCCATTAGTTCTCTATTGTATCACCTTAATCCGTTGATAAGTTAGATACTATGACATAAAACCAGAAATCAACCATCTTATATATGGACATAAATACTAATGTCGTAAATCTTGATACATCTTTATAGACCCATGGTGTATGAATGTACAGAAATAGTGTGTATTATCCATCAACACCATCTTTAGAGGAATAAGAATTACCTACCTACCCTAGAAAAAAAGCACCACTATATGATAGAGACCACTCATGAAAGGTCTCCCCACTATTTATCATTATTTTAAGGATCTCACATTTAATGTATTCCACTATATATAGATTATATCACTCATAAAATAATGATTTATCTATAAATAAATATATGAAAAACTTATCCAAAGATAATCTTAGTGAAAAAACAAATTAGAGACCACTCATCCACTACCTCTTAGATGACACTAGTCGGTAATTTTAACCTCAATGAATCCATGAACACATTTTCATTCCCATGAGTATAAGAAATATCAATTTAAAAATTCATGTGATACTCATCCAAGAATCTCAATTTCAAATTCATATCACTCTGTGTGAAAATATGTTGTAGGATGTTATGACCAGAATTTACTAAAAACTACTCCCTAAAGAGATTGTGAAAATACTATTAGAGTGAATTCACAACTTCTTCCAGCCCAAGATCATGGGAATGGTAGTTATATTCATGAGGGAATAAATGGAGAGACACATCGGAAAACCCATGCCATAAGAATCATGTAAAACACATTTATGACCAGTTTCAAGGATTTAAAAACCTATATATTTTCAAGATCCACTAAGATAACCATATCAGATAAAATATACCTAGTAAATTTCACATATTCAATCTAAAATTCACACATAAAAATATTTCCATAAAAGAAATATTATCTAAGTTATTGACGAATGTTAGTTAAATTATTCCATTGATAATCTTCTACCAGAGAGTATAATAACATATCATCCACTTTTACGACCATGAATGAGTATACGAATTGATGATTGATTTAGTTCCATGACACCATAAATACTATAGGAGAATTTTTAGGACCTAATGGAATAACAAAATACATTAATTCCCATATCATATCCTTAAAAATTTATTAGTTATATCATCTTCCTAGGATCTAGAATAATAGAACCCTGACCAAACCTTAATATTTAGAACCCATCATTCCCCTATGAATTGATCAATAAGATCCTAAACTTTATTCCAGGGATATTTTTTCTTAATAGTATCCCAATTTATTATTTGATGATCAATAAATGTCTGAGGTACCTCTCTTACATCATAACAATTAGGATAGGTGAATCTCGAGGTGGCACACTAGAATGAATAAATCCATTAGCTCATGGTCTATATGAAGAACCATGGATCCCATAACTCTTTATGTCCCATGTGATATGATGGTAGAATAATCGGAATCCTACCTAATAGAAGGAAAATGGTAATCTCCGTAATTATCTAATATTTTAAACTAGGAAAGTAATCTAAAAATTCATCAGGGTACACAATTAACAATTTATGAAGTTAGATGATCAAATAAGGATCAATAGAGAGAAGGAACATTTCTGAAAACTATCATGATATTATCCAATAATATGGAAAAAATTTCCCCATACTCTTTGATATAGAATCACGCTCACCATTAAAGATATGTGAGACCCCATTAAGTGATAAAAATGAAATAAATAATGATAACAGTCAATTAGGGAGTTAAAACTAGTAATCTAATCCCATCTAATAATCCTTTCAAATATGTCAATATCTAGAACTAAAAAGACCCTAACTTCCTCAATGTCATATAATAATATCCTGAAAAAGTGGGGCATTTGAAACTTTGTCCATCAATTGTTTCCAAAGGCATGTAATGATACAACAAAAAATTACGTAACCTACAAACATAATCCCAGCACATCAATAAATATTGATGATAAAAAAGAATTATTAGAAATTATTCCATGTAAATATGGAACCATATATGATCAAATAATCACCATACATCTATCCATAGCTAGCCCTACCCCTGATTCCATTTGTTCAAACTCTACTATGTATATTCATTTGATATCATCTCTTTCATAGGCATTAAAATCCATATGAACGTCCCCCGTGAATTGAGGACAAGATCCACCACCTAATGATGACATATAATGATGCTATAAACCATATGTGAGAGTGGATCCAGCCTTAGATCTCTGAGGTATTGTTATATCCTGGCCTTAATCAGGTATACACCATTTTTAATTATTTTGGTTTAATTATTTATGTGACCCATGGTGAGCGTCTTTGAACCTCGTTGTGGGTCTCAGGCAGCTTTTTAATTAATTTAAATAACTACATATGTTTTATGAAAAATGATATGTTGTTCTTTAGCATGGTGTTCTGGATTAAAACAATTAAGTAAAGTTCAAAAAATAATAGTACAATATTTAAAGAAGAATTAAAATAAAGTGATAAGCAATAAAAAGAAATTTTGAAATAAAATAGAAAGGGGTTTACGGGAAAAATATAAATAATTAAAATGGGAGATTTCCATTTTTTTATTGTTTTTCCATCCCATCATTTTATTCTCTTTTACTTTTATTTTTATTTTCACTTTTCATCTTATTTTATTTTTATCTTATTTTTCATTTCATTTTCTCTATTTTCTTTCTTTATTTTTTTCTCTTTTCCTCTCCCCCTCTCCCTCTCGTCGCCCTCCTCCCTCTCCCTAGATGGTGCACCACCCTACAGCCCCTTCAGAAGGCCACCGCTCCTCTATTTGTCATCTGTTTTCTTCCCTGTGAAAATATCGGTAAACCTTACGGCATTTATAACCTTGCACAATTGAAATCATAGGTTTTCATTGAGTATCTTGCACACTATTCGTCGTGGTAGGATTTCACCCTATTTTGGGGTTTCTATAAAATGTTCAGTTTTCTTCCATTTTCGGTCAAATCAAAGGCTACCACAGATCGTAGAATATTTTAAGACTATAATTTAGGGTGTATACTCTCTTTAACTATGTTTCTTTGAGATTTATAAAAAATTCACCATTTTTCCATTAGTCAGTGCCTACTGACTTTGTGAAAATTCAATCAATTTTCTTTAATTTATTATTTTTCCAAAATTTTACAGCCATATTGATAATGAATTAAATCTTTTGAATTTTTTTAATGTGATTAGATACCCCTTTGGGTGATATGACATGTTTGGAATCAATTTCGTTAGCCCGGGTATTTAATCCATTTAACTGCATGTGTTGTACAACCTATTTTTTATTGTGTTTAATTTATATAATTATTTTAGAATAATTGTAAACCTTGAATAAATTGATATTTTGTAGTTTTTTATGCTGAAATATTTATTTATTTAATTATCCATGATCGAGAATTTAATTTAATTCATTGTATATGTTGGGAATCCTATTTTATGTTTTCTTTAATTTAAATTATTAATTTTGATTAATTGTGAACATTGAATTGTTGTATATTTGGTAGTTATTTGTGCTGAATTATTTATTTATTAAAGAGTGATTTTATCTTCTTATGTTGATGCGGTATCGATCCTTGTTAATATTGTTCTGCTGCAATATTTAATTTATACCTTTTGATGCACAGGTGTATCTATTTAGATTTCAAGATGCAAGAGCATATGCTTATAATATCATATCTGCCTCTATATAATCTTTAATTAAATTTAGTGAAAGGAAAGAAGGTGGGCCTTATATTTAGGGCCATATATCGACCATCCATTCTTGACTGTTAGCATTACACATAGAGAGGTGGTGTCTTTTTCTTTTCCAGACCGAGACTTCCCCAGGCTTTCTAATACTTATGATTGATATTGGATGCAAAAGGGCCCATCAAGGACGGATCTATTGGAAATGTGGCTAAGCTAGCCTGAGATGATGCTCGAACCCTTTTTTGCCAAATCAAGATCGACTCAGTGGAAATCCATGCCTCGAGCGATACTTGGTATTTCGAAATATAGACTTGGACGGGTTGGTGGTATTGGATAATTTGACGGATGTTCTGTAGCGATTCCTTCAGGATTGGCTCGGACTCCAAATCTCAACATGAACCTTAATAATGATTCACTAAAGGTTTATACAAATTCCATTTTGAGTCTCCTGAGTTTGATGATATCTTTCTGGTATGCTAAGCCACACCTAGTTGTCACATGACTAAGACCCCATGTTAATGCACTAGGTTGGGGGTATGCCTCTTACTTGTTTTACCATATTCTTCTAGGATTTATTTATATGCACATGTGTATTCTATTTTAGTTACCCTTTAAGAAATATGGATTAGGCCGAAGTATGTGATTTGGCACAAGTTTCGTTCGAAACTCGGGCCGTGTTATTTGTTTCACTGCACTTAATTAATTATCTACAATTGTTATATAATGGTACACTAAATTTAATTATTGCTAGAAATGGAAATGTTTAGACACTGTGGGTGCCAGCCTAATGGGATTTTATCTCACACCATGGTCAGGCGTTTTTGACACCTGAGTAGATTACACGCTTGCAGGTATTGACAAAGGGAAATGTGTCTTTCTCGATGCATGATTGTTTCAGGCCACCTAGGATGGAGACTGTTTAGAGGACCAAGCCTTTATCGTGATGCAATTTTTTCTTTGTGACATTTATTTTAGTTGATATTATTCTTGAGTTTCAATTTTTTGTGAAATCCGTTTATACATACATCAGGGCATGACATCCTTTTGTGAGTTTCTGCACTGGATTATTATTCAGTTTGATTATTTATATTTCTTCTGCTGTAGTTTATTCATTTATATGCGTATGTTATTTATTATTTATTTGTTTTTACTTATGCTATGATATTTACTATTACCTTGGAGGTCATATTCTACCCCACATACATTAAAAAAGTCATCACTGTTAGTTACCATCCTCTAGCATTCGGGGAGATGCGATTGAGGTTATGTGGCCAACCTAGCTTGGGGAACTCTTCTGGTGGCTTCCAGGATGGGGATGCTACAAAGTGGTATCAAATGTGGTTTTTCCTTTTATCTTACTATTTGGAGTTAGGAAGGAGACTAGGATATAGGGATTTGGAATGTACTCTATGTTCGAATGTATCTAACCCATGTATAGGGGAAAACCCAAATTCCTTGGTTGGGGTTGCAGTTATTGATTATACTAGTTACTCTTGATATGATTTCACAGTTAGGTGACTCATTTGTGCTAAATTGTTTTTGTGTTGGTATTTTTTAGATAATGGGATTTCCATTGTAGCCTGGTGATATGAGGGGAATACATTACATGCATTATAACAGGAACTAGAGGATTTAAAATATCATACATATTTCCATACCATATCTACTTTCATCGTGCATTTTCCTGTTTGCATGTGATTGTTGTTGTTCCTAGTGGTAAATATTTGAAATGCTGGTTTGATAAATATAATGATGTGATATTCTGTTATATGTTATCCTGAATTAACATGGTAATGGACCATAGAACATGTTTATTAAATCCTTTTTAGTTGTCTCTCTCATATTGAAACCCTGCTCTTGAAGTGGGTTGTTTGTGGTTTAGTGCTCATAGGTAGGCTATGTACCAAACCAATTTTTGCACCTTACATTTATTTCTACCCTTATTTACTCCTTGTCTAATGGTGTTTTTTTGGATATTGTAGAAAAATTTCATTGCGATGTCTTCGTGTCATGCCTCATTAGAGTGTGAATGAGCACATTCCTGAGATGGTGGGTCCCGAACCACCAGTAATACCTCTTGTAGTGCCTCCTATAGAACTACATTCGGTTGAACTTCTGAGGGACCATGATGCTCAGTTTAGGGATAGTCTCCTCTTGTGTATGCAATCAGTTCAGAATATCCCTAAACCTTCCTCGTCTATGGAAGACATCACACATTACTTTCTACAACAACACCCTCCCACCTTCTCAAGGAGTGGAGGACCTCATGCTACAGAGTCATTGATAGAAGCTATAAGGTCTATCTTCAACCACCTTGAGATGCTTCCAGAGATAACGGTTAAACTTGCAGTCTACATGCTTCGGGACTTTGTTTAGTGTTGGTGGGATGTTGTTTCTCAGGATTGGCAGACCGGTGACATGGTATGGGCTGACTTCCAAGAAACATTATATGATCAGTTTTTCTTGCAGACTCATAGAGATGATCATGCGCACGAGTTCATATATCATTAGCAGGTCTCTATGATTGTGCTAGAGTATTCAACTCCTTTCACAGAACATCATTGTTTTCCCCCATCTCTAAATGGTGATGCATAGACTACTGCGAGACATTTTGAGGACGAACATGAGTATACTATCCTCTAACAAGTGAACATATTCTGTTTGAAGACTATTATAGAGGTAGTAAATCAGGCTCTAATCTGAGAGTAAAATGTCAGGGAAGCTAAACCAGTGATCCATGGTGGTTTAGTTCTAAGATAGGGTGATGGATTTTCTGGTTGTAGGAAATTCCATTTTGAAAGTGAATGTGGGGGAAATCCTATCCAACCACCAAATTTTGATAGCTCGGTCACATGTTATCAGTGTGGTAGAGATTGTCAAAAGAAGCCATAGTGGATGAGAGACCTAAAGGGGTGATGAGTTTGCATCAAGATGGGTCACCTTCAGCATTTCTGTCATTCATTCTCTTCCGCATCTAGTGGTAGTGGATCTACACCCCTACCTCCATCAAGTATGGGGTTTTTGATTCCACAGTAGGATGGAAGTTCTTTTTCCACCGTCTGATCTGGACGAGGTAATGGTGGAGGTCGGGGTTGCGGATATCAAGTTCTAGATTATCAGTGTTAGTAGAGTGGGCCTGCTCAGGCCAACCAGGCTGTGTATTAGGGTCGTGGCTCAGGTCTCATGTTCACAGTGAAATTAGCACTTGTGGAGCAGAGTGCATGACCATCTATAGTGATTAGTACTATTCTAGTAGCCTCTACCTTAGTTTTTTCTCTTTTTGATATCGGCGCATCACACTCCTTTATATCTGCTACTATTGTTTAAGGTTTTGGTTTTCCAATTTTTTATCTTTGTCGCATCATGTCTCTCAACACTCCTCTCAGAGTCAGGACAAAGGGTATACACCAGTGCAAAGTGTTCCCCCTTGAGATAGGTGGGTACTGTTTCATTTGGAATTTTTATATCCTCGACATATCTGGCATCGAAGTCATTCTTGGTATGAACTGGCTTCTTCCTTATCATGCATAAGTGGATTTCTATCCCTATAGGGTGTCATTTACATCCCCTGAGGGTGACACATATCATCTACAAATGAGAATGAGATATGCAGGAAGACCGAGCTAATCCAAAATATGCAGGGTTGAGCAGAGTGACAGCTCAGTTGGTAAGTCTATTTATGAGTAATCAGGGGACATGGATAGTTGAATTCCCTGCAATGGTGGATATTTTCAGGGACGTCTTCCCTGATGAATTCTCTAGACATCCTTCTATGAGGGACATGGAGTTCACAATGGTGATTTTTCCAGGTGCGTCACCAGTGTCTATTCCTCTTTATAGGATGGCACCAATAGAGCTATAAGAACTCCAAAAGCAACTTGAAGACCTCGAGGCTTTGGATTTAATCAGACCTATCACATCGCTATTGAGTTCACATGTTCTTTTTTCCAAGAAGGCAGATGAAACCCTCAGGTTATTCATGGATTATAATTTACTCAACCAGCTCACAGTAAAGAATCGATATCCATTACCTCATATAGATGATCTCTTCGACCAGATCTGGGGAGAAACTATTTTCTCCAAGATTGATCACATGTCAGGATATCACCAAGTGCATGTGCGACTTTATGATATACCACATACATCATTCCAAAGAAGGCACCACTTGTATGAATATTTGGTTATGTCATTCAGTCTCATGAATGCACCAGAAGACTTTATGTCTCTGATGAACTGTGTTTTTCACCCGTATCTTGACTCCATTGTGGTAGTCTTCATGGATGACATCTTAGTGTATTCGTGTTTTAGACACGACCATGAAACCCATATTGAGATCATGCTGAGTACACTAAAAGAGAACCATCTATACATGAATCCAAATAAATTAAACTTCTAAATTGATAAGGTACACTTATTGGGTCATATTATATCTAAAGCAGGGGTATCAGTTGTCCCAGAAAAGGCAAGAGTCGTGGTTTCGTGGGTGCATGTAACGACCCAACTCTTTCGCAAAGGTACAGATCATCAGTTCTTATTTCGAACCTTTCCTTTAAGCTTGTTTAATGTGGGTAATTTTCTAAAAAAGGTCCGGGGAGCATCCGGGGTTTGTTCGAAGCCTAGGAGGTTAGGAAATGGGCATGAAGACAGGGGTGCACGGCCTACGCATGGCTTGATCATGGTTTGGATAAATTGTGCAGACTTTGGTATGGGAGCAGGGAGGTGCGCACAGTTTCGTTAAACTGTGCGCGTAATCCATGCAACCCCTTTTTTTAGAGGCAGTGAGGTGCGAACGGTATGCACACTGTTTGATAAACCATGCGCCTAAACCGTGCGACCCTTTTCTAGTTGAATTTATAGTTTTTTCCTTAATATCTTTAAGTCCTTAAGCCTTTCCATTTTCATTCCAGCTAACAAAATTCAAGGGACGACCTCTTTTGAGCTCTAAACCCTCTCCTCTCTCAATCTCCTACTATTTCTTCATCCGGTGACCGTTCTTCGATCTGTCGAAGGCGTTTGATCACCCAAGGTTAGACTTACCACACCTAAGCCTTTTTCCTTTATAAATCCTGCCTTCTGTCTTTTTATTTTGATGCAGGATCATATGACCTATTTTCAGGGAATTGGAATGGAACTCAGATCTCTTCCAATCTACTATGAATATGAGGTTGATATCAAGCGAGCCTACGCATAAATCTCTAAGGTAGGTGGTCATGTGGTTTCCATTTTGGGTTTTAGCCTTTTTGAGTTATTGTTGTCATTCCATGGTTTTTATTTTTCCAAACCTCTTATTTATAATGATTGCTTCATATCTAAATGACATGTGTGGTATAAGAGTGATGAATCCAACCTTTCTAGGGTGTTTGGATTTGTTATGGACCGGGAGTGGTCAACCATAGGTGTTATGACTTGAGAATTGGCCCCTTTTCACCTTTGAACCTCAATGAAATGTCTTGAAAAAGGGTTTTCCATATTAGGAAAATGAGATGACTTGGTTAGAGGTTGGTTAGGATGAGAGAGCCGGAACCCCATTAACGAATTGAAATATATGTATCCCATTTCTTTGATTATGTGATATTATAAGATGGATATGCCTTTCATTTCTAATGTGATATGATATAAGATGGGTTTCCTTATATAATGTGATGTGAATGGTTATCCTTTTCTGTGTTGATATGTTTGTGGTAACCCGTGTGTTGGGCAGGAGGCATTCTTACCCCATGCCAGATAAATCTCAGTGATTGAGGATGATAGGCATTTATACCTCATGCCCATATAAACTTTACAGGTGGGAGGCATTTGTACCCCACACCGGCTATAGTGATTTAGGACGAGATGCATTTATACCTCGTGCTCATATAACCTTTTCAGGTGGGAGGCATTTCTACCCCACGCCGGTTACAATGCTTTTGGATGAGAGGCATTCATACCTCGGGCCAGAAATAATTATCACAGATGTGAGAAGTATGGACGAGAGGCATGTTTACCTCATCTCAGTGATAACCTATATCAACGTACTTATACCTCTGGTGATTGTTCAGTTTACCAGTCGTGATCTGAAGCAGGTAGACCCTCCAAGTGTCCTTCCAGAACCTGAGCGCGAGGGTTGTTTATTTACTTTGCTTTACTTACTTACAGAATATTACTCACATTTCTTGAGAACACCTATTTGGATTACACATAGACATCGTTGACGATGGCTTACTGAGACTTGTATCACATCCTACCCAGGCGGCCTCTTGGGAACCATTTTAGACTTTACTGCTGCAGGTACTAGTAGGAGAAAAGGCCCAACTTTAGGTTGTTGATGCATTTATGTTCTAGTTGGAGATCCAGAGAAGAGGATAGAGCTTGGATAGAGATTCTCATTGACTAATTTTGTTCTTTTTATTATTGTATAGAATGCTTGTCTTCTATTTCTATTGTACTAGAATGCCATGCATCGATTTTTTATCAGACACTGCCTATGTGGCTTTGGTATATTTATGAGGTTTTTCCTTAATTCTGTTGTTTTTTGTGTGTTTCCCTTTTTATCCTTTTTGTACATTGATTTTTCTTCCTCTATTTGTATCACTATATGCTATTCCACTGCGCACTCTTACATGGGGGTACAGTCTCCCCACTGATATACCATTACACCCCCGCTACTAGTCGGCAGCCCCTGGCCTATGGGGAGACAAGCCAGGGGTCTTGTGGCCAACCGGGCTCGGGGCTCATGTTGAGGGGCAGCCTAGTCCGGGACGTCACAAAGTGGTATACGAGGTTTTCTATATTTCTTGCTTTACTATTTTGCGACGACATAATTGGAGACTTGGAATCCATAGGGACATAGTTATAAGTCATTCTTGGGTGTCATGAACCCATGTACGGGGAAAAGACCATGTTTCCTATTTTATGTTGTTAATGATTCTGCTATTTACTGTTGATATCATATCACCATTGGGTGCTTCACATGTTTTGTGATGTTATTGAGATTTGCGATGTAGAAATTTGGATTTCATGGTTCAAACCAATGAAATGAGGGTTATGCATTAGAGTATGCATCACGATAGGAACAATATGATCAGGCCATGCATAATTCCATGCCACGTATAAATTTTCATCGAGCATTGCCTGTTTTTTATTTCCATTCCTTGATAATACATGTGAAACTATGGTAACCTTTCATGCATGTTGTGAATTGGGGCAATAATGTGATTTTATATGGTGTCACTCTTTGGTTCATAAGGTATATGGACCCTTATGGATCGGAAAATGACATTCCAACTAAACCAATCATTTTCTTTAAAGGAAATTTAAATGCTTGATTAGTACATGAAAATAAAGAATGACATCCATGTGTGTGTCATCTTTCAGTTCATGAGGAGTATGGGCCCTTATGGGCTGGGAAATCCCATATCACCAGACTGAGTTAAATTGGAAAAGTTTTAGGCCTTACTAATTATTCTAATGGGTGTGGATATGTGATCTTAGGGGTAGGAAGGCTTAGTACCTATCCTAGCTTCTAGAGTTCAGCCTTTAATTTTGTTGGTTTCTTATTTTGAGACGTTCGTTTAGAATTGTAGCACTATGCCTCCGAGACTTCCTCGAGTCGTGCGTGCTGAAGGAATCAACGATCCCATTCCTAATGTGGTGGGCCTAGAGCTGCCAGTTGATCTTCCTGCCAAGCCACATGTGGCACCTCTTTCTATTCCTAAGATG
This sequence comes from Viscum album, assembly GCA_963277665.1. NCBI lineage: Eukaryota > Viridiplantae > Streptophyta > Magnoliopsida > Santalales > Viscaceae > Viscum > Viscum album. The sequence goes on along the minus strand of OY728157.1, from coordinate 1,521,228,085 downwards.
GGCACTGATGCCCAATTCTGTGAGAGCTTCTTGCATATGATGTATTGTATGTAAGGTGGAGTGCGACCGACCTCGATTATGGAAGATTTTACCCGCGAGTTTCTGTCACATCATCCTCTGACATTTATGGGAAATGGCGAACCACTAGCTGCAGAGTCCTGGTTTGAAGCTATTCTGACCATCTTCGAGCACCTTGAGATGCCTCTAGAGCATAGGGTGAAGCTCACAGCTTATATGCTATGTGGTTTGGCCAGGGGGTGGTGGGATGCCATCACCTAGTTAGGACAGCAGAGAGATATGATCTGGACTAATTTCTAGACCGTCTTCTATAATTACTTCTTTCCCTAGACATTGAGGGTTGACGATGCCAGGGAGTTTATGAATCTGCAACAAGGGACCGTGACAGTCATGGAATATTCATCCTGTTTCACTGAGTTACATCTTTTTTCTTCTACACTACTTGCCGATGATCTCACGACCACTAGGCATTATGAGGATGGGTTGTGTTACGCCATCCGGCCGTAGGTTAATGTGTTCATGTTTACAACCATTTCAGAGATTTTCAATCAGGATCTGATCACAAAGAGGAACTTGTGATAAGTGGATAGTGTGAACCGGGGCAGTTCGGCACCAAAGGATCTATTGGATCTGCTTCTAGGAAGAAGCGACATTTTGAGGACTCTCCTGGTGTTAGTTGTGGTCAGACCCTTTCCTCAGGTGTTACTCCTATCTGTCACCAATGTGGGGTGCCTGAACATATGAAGAGGCAGTGTACATGAAACACAGTGGAGTGTAAGGGTTGTGGTAGGTTGGGTCATATCTACCGCTTCTGCAAGACTTTTCACCCAGAGTCCAGTGAGCAGGGATCATTACCTACTCAACAATATGCTGCTGGATCGGCAGGATCATGTCAGTGAGGCGGCTAGAATACCACTGATCGATCAAGTCGTGGCGACAGTCGAGGCAGAGGTAATAAGGCGTATGACTCTCAGCACCAGTCGGGCTGGTCTACACAAGGTAGCCAAGCTGTGAATCATGGCCGTGGTGCCAGCTATATGTATGCAGTCAAGCCTATGTCGTGGGAGTAGTACGCTGGACCATGTACTGTACGAGGTATGATTCTAGTTGCCTCTACGTTAGTATCTTCTTTATTTGACACAGGCATTTCTCACTCTTTTATATCGGAGGTGATTATCAGATGATTGGGCCTTGACGTTGATTCATATCATGGTATGATCATGTTAGATACCCGGTATCCGTTTAGAGGGAGTTAGTCATTGTCAGAATTGTCCCCTCGAGGTGGGAGGTTACCTTTTCATGTGGAACCTGTATGTTTTGGATTTGACAGGTTTTGATGTAATAATCAGGATGGACTGGTTAGTCCCCTATAGAGCCTTGATTGACTGCTATCGTTGGAGGGTGGTGTTTACGTCACCAGAGGGAGACACACATATGCATAAGGGAGAGTGGGGTCTTAGTGTGACACGAGTAGGACCAGAACACCAATGTTTTTGGTGGTGTCACTGCACAGGTTTGCAGTCTTTATCTTGGTGGCCAGGGGTTACAACCCTCTTCTTATCCTCCCTTGGTGGATCATTTCAGTGACTTATTTCCTGATGATTTCTTTGGTCTACCTCCAGTGCGAGAGGTGGAGTTTTCTATTGAGATTATACTAGGAGCAGCACCAGTGACCATCCTTCTTTATAGGATGGCACCGAAGGAACTTCTGGAGCTTAAGAGTCAGCTGGACGACCTGGAAGAAAAAAGCTTTATACGTCCCAGTACTTCTCCTTGGGGATCACCGGTTCTCTATGAGAATGAGACAGATGGTACCATTCCCCTTTGTGTGGATTCTCATAAGTTGAATCAGCTGACTATTTAGAATCGGTGTCCTTTACCTCGAATTGACGACTACTTCAATCAGCTCATAGGAGCGAAGGTGTTTTCAAAGATATATTTGAGGTCGGGCTATCACCAGGTGAGTGTTAGGAATTCTGACATACCTCACACGGTGTTCAGGAGCAGGTATGGTCTCTATGAGTACCTAGTCATGTCATTTGGGCTTACGAATGCACCTATAGTGTTTATGGTTCGTATGAATCAGATTGTTCACCCGTACTTTGATTCTTTTGTGGTTTTATTTGTGGACAATATCTCAGTCTATTCACGCTCGAGACACAACCATGCAACCCATCTTGAGATCGTGTTGAATACACTAAGAGAGCATCAGCTTTATGCTAAGCTCAGTAAATTCCACTTTTGGATTGAGAAGATTCACATCATGGGTCACATTATTTCTGAGTCTGGAGTTTCAGTTGACCTAGAGAAGGTGAGTGCTATAATTTCCTGGGAGCATCCCAAGAATGTATTTGATATCAAGAGTTTCTTGGGGCTTGTCGGATATTATAAGCATTTCATTCATGACTTTTCACGCCTAGAAGAAATGCTTACATCTTTGACCAAAAAGGGGGTGAGATTCATTTGGACAGAACCTTGTGAAGTAGATTTTCAGGAAGTAAAGGGAAAACTAACTTTATCACTGATACTGATCATGCCGGAGCTAGGCAGATATTATACAGTATTTTGCGATGCATCAGGTATCAGGCTGGGAACTATCTTGATGCAGGATGATTGAGTCATTGCAAATAGTTCTCGCCAGTTAAAGCCTCATGAACGGAACTATCCGACGCACGACCTCGAGCCCACAACGGTTGTACATGCCTTATGCAGTTGGTGAAACTATTTGTAGGGAGATCACTTTGTAGTATACACTGACCACAAAAACCTCAAATATATCTTCACTCAGCAGGATCTAAATTTCAGGCAATGCAGGTGGGTCGAGTACCTACAATCCTTTTATTTCGAACTGGCCTACACTCCGGGGAAAGGAAATTCAGTAGCCGAAGTGTTGAGTCAGAAAACTCAGTCGTAAGTTGTTCGGGAATCTAATGAGTAGTGGAAGCTGAGGTCCCTATTTTCGGAGATGCACTTTGAGGTTAAGGAGGGTCAGGATCAAACTATCCTCTCAGCCTTAGTGGTTACATATACTCTTTTGGAACGGGTCAGGGCTAGGTAGTTGTCAAATCCGAAAGGCCTTGTTCTACAACAAAGTGTCGCTAATGATGCCTCTATAGATTGGACTGTGGATGAGGGTGATACTTTATTGTTCCGTGGGCGTGTATGGGTCCCACCAGACATTATAGAGGAGCTAATGAGGGATTTCCATGCCTCAGCATGGGAAGTTCACCCAAACATCACCAAAATGTATCATGATTTGCGAACACATTACTGGTGGCCTAGAATGAAACGGGAGATAGCCAGTTTTATCACGCGTTGTTCCACCTGTCAGCAGGTGACGGAAGAACATCAACGTCCGGCGGGTTTTTTGCAGTCATTGTCCATTTTGGAGTGGAAATGGGATGATGTTTCTATTGAATTTGTAACCGGTTTACCCAGGTCACCTCACAGTAATGATGCAGTATGGGTTATAGTCGACCGTTTGACAAAGGTCGCACATTTTTTACCAGTTATAGAAACCTTCATGGTTGATTACTTGGGAAGAATTTATGTCATGAAAATAGTGCACCTCCAAGGAGCACCTAGATCTGTTGTCTCAGATAGAGATCATCATTTTACATCTCGGTTCTAGTAGAGTTTACAGAAGGCCTTGGGTACGCAGGTACTTTTGGGCATGACCTATCACCCGTAGACAGACATACAGACAGAGCAGACTATACAGGTACTAGAGGATATATTACATGCATGTGTTCTCAATTTTGGAGGTTCATGGGAGAAACATATTCCACTTGTCGAGTTCAGTTATAACAATATCTTCTAGGATACTATTTAGATGGATCCTTATGAAGCCTCATATGGTAGGCCTTGTCGCTCGCCTTTGTGTTGACCTAAAGTAGGGGAAGTAGCTATTTTAGGACCATGTCTTGTACATGAGACTATGGAGCAGATATAGCTTATTAGGAAGCGTATGTACACAGATCAGTCTAGAAAGCAGTCCTATGCTATCAAGCACCGGCGACCTCTTGAGTTCGAGGTTGGGGACCAGGTTTTCTTAAAGGTCTCACCAAGGTTCGGGCAGACACATATACGGATGCAGGGTAAGTTTTCATCGAGGTTCATAGGACCCTTTTTGGTGGTGAAGAGGATCAGAACAGAAGCTTACCAGCTTTCACATCCATAGAGATATCAGGACATGCATGATGTTTTTCATGTATCTCAGCTACGTCAGTACTTTTCAGATTCGAATCACATTTTCAGCCTGATTAGGTTTAACTAGACATGGATGCTTACTTTGAGGAATATCCTATGAGAATAGTTGACCAGGGCGTGAATACACTATGTGGAAAGTCTGTTCCTCTTGTACGGGTACTGTGGCAGCATGGCTGGGTAGAGGACGTGACCTGGGAGTGAGATGATGATGTATGTTCTCAATGGCCATAGCTTTTAATCGATGACACCTCAGTATCCTCGGAAGGCCAACTCGAGGATGTGTTTCTTTAAGAAGGGTAGGTTGTAACAACCCGACACTTTGGAAAAGGTACGAATTGTTTGTTATTATTTCGAACCACTCCTTTAAGCTTGTTTAATGAGTGTAATGTTCTATGGAAGTTCTGGGGAGAGTCTGGGGTTTATTCAAAGCCTGGGAGGTTGAGAAATGGAATTGCAGATAGGGGCGCATGGCCTACACATGGCTTGCGCATGGTTTGGATAAACCGTATGACCATTGGTCTAGGAGCATGGAGGTGTGCATGGTTTGCGCATGGTTTGGGTAAACCATGTGCCTATATCATGCGCCTAAACCATGCGACCCCATTTTCTAGAGGTAGGGAAGTGCGCATGGTTTTCGCACGGTTTGGTAAACCATGTGCCTAAACCATGTGACCCTATTCTAGGAGAATTTACAATTTTTCCCTTAAATATCATTAAGGCCTTAAGCCTTCTTTTTTCATTCCAGTGAACAGAACTCATGGGAGGACTTTTTTTTGAGCTCTATACCCTATCCTCTCTCAATCTCTTGTCGTTTCTTTATTTGGAGACCTTTCTTCGATCCATTGAAGGCGTTGGATCACCCTAGGTAAGGCATACCACACCTAAGCCTCTTTACCTGATAAATCTTGCCTTCTGTCTTGCTATTTTGATGCAGGCTCATATGCCCTATTTTCAGGGCATTGGACTGGAACTCAGATCTCTTCCAATCTACTTTGAATCTGAGGTTGATAGCCAGCGATCCTATACCTACAGCTCTAAGGTAAGTGGTCACGTGGTTTCGATTTTGGGTTTTTACCTTTTTTAGTTATTGTTGTCATGCCATGGTTTGTCTTTCTCCAAACCCTTTATTTATAATGAAGGCTTTATATCTAAATGACCCGTGTGGTATAAGAGTGATGAATCCAACCTTTCTAGGGTTTCTGGATTTGTTATGGACCGGGAGTGGTCAACAATAGGTGTTATGCCTTGAGAATTGGCCCCTATTCCCCTTTTAACCTCAATGAAATGTCTTGAAAGGGAATTTTCCATGTTAGGAAAATGAGATGACTTGGGTAGAGGTTGGTTGGAAAGAGAGAGCCTGAGCCCCTTTAATGAATTGAAATGTATGTATACCATTGCTTTGATTATGTGATATTATAAGATGGATATTCCTTGCATTGCTAATGTGATATGATATAAGATGGTTTGCCTTATATAATATGATGTGAATGGTTATCCTTTGCTGTGTTGATATGCTTGTGGTAACCCGTATGTTGGGCGGGGGGAATTCTTACCCCGTACCAGATAAATATCAATGATTGAGGACAAGAGGAATTTATACCTCGTGCCCATATAACCTTTATGGGTGGGAGGCATTTCTACCCCACGCCAGCTATAGTGATTGAGGACAAGAGGCATTTATACTTCGTGCCCATATAACCTTTGCGGGTGGGAGGGATTTCTACCCCACGCTGATTATAGTGCTTTCAGATGAGAGGCATTAAAACCTTGGGCCAGAAATAATTATTACAGATGTGAGAGGTATGGACTAGAGTCATGTTTACCACGTGCCAATGATAAACTATAACTATGTACTTATACCTCTAGTGATTGTTCAGTTTACCAACAATGAGCTGAAGCAGGTAGACCTGCCAGGTGTCCTTCCGGAACCTGAGCTGGAGGGTTGTTTATTTACTTTGGTTTACTTACTTGTAGTCTATTACACACATTGCTTGCGAACACCTATTTGGATTACACGTAGACATCGTTGGTGGTGGCCTACTGAGACTTGTCTCACGCCCTACCTGGGTGACCTCTTGGGCACCCGTGTAGACTTTATAGCTGCTGGTACTAGTAGGAGAAAAGTCCCAGCTTTAGTTTGTTGATACATGTATGTTATAGCAGTATATCCAGAGTAGAGGATTGATCCTGGATAGAGATGCTCATGGAATAGTTTTGTTCTTTTTTTGTATTATTGTATAGTATACTTTTCATCTATTTCCATTGTACTAGCATGTCATTCATCTATTTTGTATCAGACACTGCCTATGTGGCTTTGGTATATTTATCAGGGTTTTCCTTACTTCTGTTGTTTATTGTGTCTTTCCCTTTTTCTCCTATTTTTCCATTGATTATTCTTCTGCTATTTGTATCACTTGATATTATTCCACTGCGTACTCTGACATGGGGGTACAGTCTCCCCACTAACTTACTATTACACCCCCACTGCTAGTCGGAATCCCCTAGTCGATGGGGAGACGAGCCAGTGGTCATGTGGCCAACCGGGCTCGGGGCTCGGGTTGAGGGGTAGCTGGGTCTGGGACGTCACAGAGCATCCCAAGAGTGTCTTCGACATCCGCAGTTTATTGGGGCCTTATGGCTATTATAGGTGTTTCATCCAGGTCTTCACCCTCTTAGCAGCACCTCTTATGTTCCTAACTAAGAAACATGTACAGATCACCTGGTCATATGATTGTGAAAAGTCTTTTCAGGAGTTGAAGGGAATAATAACCTCAACCCCAACCCTGATTATGACTAATCCTTGTAAAATATATACTATTTATTGTGATGATTTATGAATCGGACTGGGAGTAGTATTGATGTAGGGTGATCGAGTCGTGGCTTATGGATCCTGCCAGTTGAGACCTCACGAGTGGAATTATCCTACACATGTCCAGAGTAGGTAGTTGTGGTTCATGCTCTATTCTATTGGAGACACTATTTCTTGTGTGAGAGATTAGTTGTTTACATAGATCAAAAAAGATTAAAATATATCTCCAATCAATAAGACATTAACTTAATGCAGCGCAGGTGGGTCAAATACTTGATGTCATTTGATTTTGAGCTTTCTTATACCCCTGGTGTGGGTAATACCATAGAGGATGCTATTTGATACAAGACACAAACACAATCCGTTCAGGTAGCCAGTAATGAGTTACAAATGATGGGTTTGTATTCAGATATGCATCTGGAGGTTTTGTAGTAGAGCAGGCAACCATTTATAGCAGCACTTACAGTGACGTCCTCTCTCCTAGAACAAGTTCGTTGGAAACAGTTGACTGATCATGAGGGGATCGTTTTGAGGGAAATCATTACAGGAGATAACCCACCAGCTTTTGGGGGTTGTTTCAGGAAATTAAACTATCCTTTACCACATCCATGTATGGATACCTTCGGGTATACGAGAAGTACATATGTAGGAATCTCACTCCTCTATTTTGGAGGTTCATCCTGGGCTGGCCAGATGTACATAGATATGTGTCGATAGTAATGGTGGGCTGGTATGAAAAAGTAGATAGCATGTTTCATCACTTACTGCTCCACCTTCCAACAGGTGAAGGCAGAGCACCAATAACCTTCTTGACTCAAATATCTTCTATCTTTTATTGAATAGAAATGGAATGGTATCAATATGTATTTCGTTAAGGTCTTTCCATGATCTCCTTGATGTAGAGATGAAGTTTGGGTTATTTTCGATAGATAGACCAAGGTTAAAAAATTTATACCTTTCCAGCAGACCATTATAATTAATGAGTTAAGAAGCATGTATATCCGGGAGATACTGAGACTTCATGGCATACCTCATTCTATTATCTCAGATAGGGATGCCCGTTTCACTTCACGGTTTTGGAAAGGTTTGTAAAAGGTATTGGGTTCACTGCTACTTATATGTACTACATATCACCCTCAGACCGATGGGTAGTATGAGAGAACTATATGAGTGTTAGAGGATATGTTACAGGCTTGTATCCTTGATTTTGGAGGTTTGTTGGTGAATCATATACCTCTTGTTGTGTTTACCTATAATAACAGCTTCTAGGAGACAATTCAAATGGCTCGGTATGAGGCCCTCTTTGGTAGAAAGTGTCATTCACCATTATGCTGACTCGAAGAAAATTTAGAATCTCTATTGGGTCCTCATCTCATTTAGGAAAATTTTGAGTAAGTCCAACATATTTATATGTGTACAACTATAGCTCAGTCTAGATAGAATTCTTATAATGATCATCGTCGTAGACCTCTAGAGTTCGAGGTGAGACATCGAGTATTTCTACGTGTTTCTCTAAGGTTGGGTCAAAGGTGGATATGGAGATAGAGGATGTTATCACCAAGATAGGTTGGGTTATTCAAGATAGTTGGGAGAGTTGGTCTGATAGCCTATCGGATACTAATACCTCAGAGGTACCATTCTATGCACAGTGTCTTCCATGTATCTCATGTCTGATAATATCATCTAGACCCGTCTCATTATTTTGACCCCAATGACATCGATCTTGAGGAAGATGAATCCTTTGTAGAGCATATGATCTGTATCGTCTATTGTAGCACAAATGTACTCTGAGGAAAGTCAGTTCCTAGGGTCAGGGTGTTTTGGAATCATGGACACCTTCAGGACGAAACATGGGAGTGAGAAACATATGTATGTGTGCAGTGGCCAGAACTTTTTTCAAGCGATGTTCCACCACCCTTGGAAAGGAAACTCGAGGATGAGTTGTCTTATGGAGGGAAATTTGTAAACTCCGAACCTCAATCAGATAATGACCACTTTTAATTATTGATGCTTAATTCTTTAAGTGACCAAGGGTGAGAATTTGTGCATCTCACTACGGGTCCCAGGCAGATTTTTAATTAATTTAAATAGATGCATACGTTTTATGAAAAATGTCATATCGTGCTTTAGCATGCTCTTCTAGATTATTATAATTAATTAAAGTTTGAAAAATAATAACAAGATTATTAGGAAATATTTTAAATAAATTAAGAAGGGATAAAAAGAAGTTTGAAAAAAATAGAAAGGGGGTTATGGGAAAAATAAAATTAATTAAATTGGAAGATTTCTTTTTTATTTATTTTTATTCTTTTTCCTTTCCATCCTTTTAGTCGATTTTATTTTTCTTTTTAGTTTCCATTTTTTTCTTTTATTTTTCTCTTATATTTATTTTCCTTTTTTTTTATTATTTCATTTGTTTTTCCTCTCTTCCTCTCCTCCTCTCCCTCTGGTCACGCTCCCCCCTCTCCCTAGGTGGTGGACCACCCTACAACCGCTTCAGAAGGTCACCACTCCTCTATCCTTTATCCATTTTCTTTGTCTTCAGGTGCAATGTAAAGCTTAGTAAATGGATAAACTTGGACAATTAGAATCATAGTTTTTTGTTGAGTATCATGCGCGCAGTTACTCACATAATGATTTTACACTATTTTGGGGTTTCTCTAAAATATTATATTTTCTTCTGTTTTAGGTCAAAACAAATCCTACCTCAGATGTTAGAATCATATATGACTATAAGTTATGGTTTCTACTCTCTTTCCCTATGTTTTGTTGTAATTTATAAAAAATGCACCATTGTTCCGCTAGTCTGTGCCTACCAACTTTGTGAAAATTCACCCAATTTTCATTAATTTATTAATTTTCTTAAATTTTGTAGTGAAATTTATCATGAATTAAATCTTTTGAATTTTTTAAATGTTTTCAGACACCCCTTTTGGTGTGCCGATGTGGTCATTTTCAATTCCATTAGCCTGGGTATTTAATCACTTTAACTGCATGTGTTGTGCATCCTATTTTTTATTGTGTTTAATTTAAATAATTATTTTAGAATAAATGTAAACCTTGAATTGTGGGATATTTAATAGTTGTTTGTGCTGAAATGTTTATTTATCTAAATGTACATTCCAAAGAATTTAATTTAATTAATTTCACGTGTTTCGCAGGCTATTTTATGTTGTGTTTAATTTAAATAATTAATTTTGATTAATTATGAACATTGAATTATTGGATATTTGGTAGTTTTTTGTGATGAATTATTTATTTATTAAAGAGTTCTCTTATGTTCTAATGTCGATGCGTAATATTTCAATGTTAAGATTGTTATGCTGCAATATTTAATTTATACCCTGTGATGTGCTGGTGTATCTGTTTAGAATTCAAGCTGTAATTGCATATACTTATTATGTCATATATACTACTGTGAAAGAAATATTAAATTCAGGACAGAGAAAGAAGGTGGGCCTGTAATAAGGGTCACACTTAGATCCTCCATTTTTTTTACTGTTACCATTACACGCCAGGGGATGCAGTGTCTTTGGTTTCTCTAGATCGATACTTCCTCGAGATTTCTAACACTTATGAGTGATACCGGTTCAAAAAGGCCCATCGAGAATGGATCCTTGGAAATGTATCTAAGCCATCCTTAGATGATGATCAACCCCTTTTTGCACGATCGGGACGTACATAGTGTAAACCAAGGCTTTGAGAGATACTTGGTCGTTGGAAGGATTTCATGGGACGGGCTCAGTGGTATTGCATAATTTGACGAACGATCTATAGAGATACCTTCAGGAAAGGATCGGACTCTAACTCTCATCATGAAAATTAATACTGATGAACTAAAGTATTATACTAATTCCTCTTTGAGTCTCTTGAGTTTGATGATATCTTTCTGGTATGTTGAGCCACACCTAGTTGACACATGACTTAGACCCCAAGGTAAAGAACAAGCTTGGAAAAATGTCTCCTCCTTGTTTTACCTTATTCTTATAGGATTTATATATACTAATATGGGTATTCTGTTTACAAGTACCCTTTTATACTTCTGCCTTAGGCTGAAGTAGTTGATTACACACGAGTGTTTTTTGGAACCCGGACCGAGTTATTTATTTCATTGCACTTAATTTATTATCTAAAACTGTTATATAATAGCACACTGTATTTTATTATTTCATGAAATGGAAAGGTTTAGAGACCATGGGTTCCAGCCTACATGGATTTTCTCTCACACCCAGCTCAGGTGTCGTTAACAACAAAATATATTACATGATAACATGTATTGACAATGGGAAGTGTACTACTCCTAATAGTTGATTGTTTTGGTCTACCTAGGATAGAGTCTGTGGAAGAGGACTGAGCCTTGGTTGTGATGCAGTTTTTACTTTGTGTCTTTTCTTTTAGTTGATAGTATATTTGAGTTTCTGTTTTACATACATTCATTTTAGATAGACATCATGTCATGAAATTCTTTTGTGAGCTTCCACGCTTAATTATTATTCAGTTGGATTATTTATACTGCTTCTCCTGTAGTTTATTATTTTATACTCTTCTGATATTTATTATTTATTTGATGTTACTTCCACTATGGTATTTTATATTACTTATGGGGTCATAGTCTCCCCATGGACACAAAAATGGACATCACTGTTAGTCGGAAGCCAATAGCATTCAGAGAGATGTACTTGAGGATATGTGGCCAACCTAACTCAAGGCACTCTTTAGGTGGCTTCTGGGACGAGGATGCTATAGATATCCTTCCATAAAACACCTCACATGGCTAGATTATACATAATGGTAATAATTATTAGGAACCTCTATATAGTTGGGATTAGTTATTCTAGGCCTAAAAGGACTAATAGAAGAAAAAATATGTTATCCTGAAAAATTGACTAAAATTTGTCATGAAGATAACATGTTACCTTTGACCTTCCTTTTCATGCATGTTAGCACACACTGGCTAACAACTCTACAAAACGAAGCTCCACCCAATCCAGTTTTCTTATATATGTTCACCTCCATTATATAAGCTTTAACATTTACCTCCAAAATGGATGTAAGAGACATGAGAATCAGTATCAAATGAATATTGACGCTTAATTCCATTTCTATATTTATATGTTTTTTGAACCAATTTTTAACAAGATCTAATGAAATGTGTACCAACTCCAAAAAGTCTGTGAAGTACTCTAGAAATGTAAAATTCCATTTCTCTATGGATAGAAAATCCAGGGTCAACACTCCCATGACATCTTAGGATAAAAATATTAATTGAATATTTTTTGATGGAAGCTGACATAAGATTATCCTGAAATTTATCTTGCATTATGGACTCCCACCATCTCTTTCCTGGTCCTTTAAACGTACACATGAAAAAATTCACCTTCGATTACTCAAGAGTTTCTGGATACTGGAAGATCTACTAAATCCACACAGTCCTTTTTTCATATTCATAGGTACCTTTTTCAAAATAGAAAACTAGAAGATTCATATTGTTAAATTCCAATCTATGATCTGCATCCCATCCTTGGTTCGTGATACCCTTGTGACCTAGAGTCTAAATAGCGAATATTACAGCTTATACTAAGTAATTTTCCATTGGTGATTCTTCGAAAAAACCTATCTCATATATTCCTCACTAATATTTATAAGACCATTTATATGATGAAATATCTATTGAACAGAAGATAAGAAAAGTATCCTTACAGAAAATTTCCAATTAATATGACCATATTTTACTATCCATATCATTGATCCTAAAATAAATCAATTTAAAAAATTTAAGAAATATTCGAATGAATTAAAAAACATAGGGATATTAAAAATTCCATTTAAATAAACCCTATATCTTTTTTATTAAAAAAACCAGAAACACCATGTTTCAAGCATGAATAATATCCCACACCTCACATGGTTTCTCAGTTTCATACAAGGAATTTAGATGGACATTGACCCTCCACACTTACAATCAGAAATCTGAAATTCTTAACTCACCTTAATCAAAGTCCCTATAAAATTCAAGTAGGTTCACCACACTACCAGATGTGTATTCCATTTGATATAGTTTTTAATTATCCATCTTGGGTCGACTAGATATGCCACCAATGTAGTCCCTCTATAAGATGTGCATCATAAAAAGAAATAAAACATGTATTATGTATAAAAAACAATTTAAAATATGGAAAACCCAACCAAAGACACCATATGACCACCAATAACCACCAAAACAACTCACAACTGAGGAGATAAAAAACAAATGGAACCAACATGCTATAAAATTCCCATACTTTTTACCTAATTCATACAAAGCAACATCTAAAACTGGCCATAGATAAAAACAATGTGTGAGTAAAAATTGCAATAGGATTTTCTCAAATAATATATGAAAGTTTTTTTGTCAAAATTAAAATATATCTACTTTAAAACTAATCCATTTTATATAAAATTTTAATAAGATAATACCATTTTTAAAATAAAATATTTTTTTCAATAATAGAAAATCATATTGACAAAATATGAAATATGACAAGTATATGGGACGTATTATATAAATGTAGTCCAAAATATTTATGTATACACCATAAAATAATCCTTTCTGAAATGAATATGAAATATAATACCATGTTCATAACCAAGAATAAATTACTAAGAAATCCTTTTATTCCCTAACATATTTTAGTACATACTTAATATGAAAGGAAACAAAAAAACATGGGGATATAGTTGATGCATCCAACATTTATTTTAGTAGAATTACACAAACTAATTAGAAAGAAAACCTTTACATTAATTACACATTTCAAATTGAAATGATTATTTCATGATACACTGAAGGATATCCAATGTGCAATATTTGTTAGAAACCCATTTTAAAACACTTTTCAATGGGTCTAAAATATTTTTATAGAAAACCATAAAACAAACATTCTATAAAACCAATTTTATAACCAAAAAACCAATTGAAGAATTTCATTGAACACCTATAGTGAACAAATATTTTCTACAGGAAAGTAACCTTAATATGAGTTTTGTCACAAAAAATCACAATTATGATAATTAATATAACTTCATTGAATAACACAAAAAAATTATAAGTAAAAAAGTCATTTCATGAGTTATTACATTATATAGAGATAGTTACCTTCAACATGAAGGGAAACCTTATAGCCATTCTGTCACGAACCAGGCCGGGTCTCCATCTGACCCGCCGCCTGACACGGTCTGCGACATGGCATAAAGGGTGTTCCTGATCCCCACGGGCTGGCACAACTGCCTGGGTATTAGAAAAATAAACTTTGGAATGATTTACTCGAATAGATAGACATACAATTAAAAAAAAGATGAATAATTTAAAACTAAAAACATATATCCAAACATGACCTTAATCTACAGTGAAAATTTTAAGTATACAACTTCAACCAAAAACCCAAAAAGGAATTGCAATAAAGGGAAAACTAAAAACACTAACTCAAACCTCCAAGCACCATGAGGTGTAACAACCATAAGCTACAATCACCAAACCAACATGAGGACACTGTTGATGTCACGAACCACCAATGTTGTGTACAATGCCTCAACCTAGAATGTAGAAGAAACAGAATCTACATACACCCAAGGGTGTATGTAGGGTGTGAGCTAAAAGCCCAGTAGGATTCCACCGAGAAAAGGGTCCACACATAATTATTAAATGAAAAATACATATGCAGTTTAATGGAATAAAAATAAATTTGATCTTAAAGAATTTTAATGAAAACAGTTTTTTAGGAAAAACTACTCAAAATGGAAAAAAACTTATATTAACACACATACACTCACTCACACACACACACACACACACACACACTTTCTTGGTAACCCCAACGTCACACTGTGTGCCGACGATGAGCGCAGAGGAAAAGAGAAGTACAATACATGTGAGAGGCCCTACAGATTCTAGCAAGAAGTGGGACCCTAGAACATCACGTCTCATTGAGAAATAGTATAGGAACACAACAATATATGTTCTGGTGCATGAGCCACTAGTAGGGATACACATCCATAACCTAGTGGTCTCCAATCATCATCCAAAAGTTTAGTTAGTGTTGTAGTCATCAATCCTTCTAAGTGATACTGGGCCGAGGCCACTTCTGAATCACTAGCGCACTAGTCCTAGTCTTCCCACCTAGTACCCAGGATTCTCGTTTGGGCTCAAGTTGTTAAGAGTTCAAGTCTTATGTCAATATCACAAGTTTAGACAAAACATGACACTATGCACGTTAAAAACCACCATTTATAGACACAAAGGCCATTTCAAACAAGATGCACACTAAGAGTATCCCAAAACTAAATCAGCATCACTCAAAAAACCAAAATAAATACTTCACAGTAAAATAAACCACTTTCATCTTCAAACACACAATTAAAAGAATTTTTTAAACAGTTTCCACACCTGTCGCATGACTTTAAGCACCAAAAACATTTACACAATTCAACAAAAACAATTTCTCAGCCTTAATAATTATTTAATGAAACAATCCAAATTTTCAGATATAAATTTTAAAGAGAAAAACACTACTTTACACACTAGACTGACCCAAACCCTCATATTTGACCAAATGCACACCTCTCCATCTTAGAAACACAATCTGCATTACACACACAATAAAAAAACCACCCACATAGTTAAAAATACCATTTCTATAATTAAAAGAAGTACCAGAAAAATTTGTCAAACTATTTTGAAATACATAGCATGACATTAAATTCCAAAACTTATTAAATGTTCATTTATGACAAAACTCATATAGACGCTACGCCCAAAACACCATTTTCATCCTTTTCACTCTCTAACAAAATAAATTGCCCATCTTATGAAACACTAGCAAGTAGTTCCAAAGGGGTTTTCACCGCAAAATACTCATTTCATATTAACATGATAATAAACACATTAAAACAATTTGAACCTAAAGTAAAAAAATTCAATACGCACCAAAAAACTCTTTAGTAAACATGCTAAATTAATTAATTATGCAAATGAACGTAGAAATTAATAATCATACATGAAACCACATACCTCGGTGTAGAATGAGTTCGCAGTTTTCCACGAAACATCCACGCCACAAAAATGAAAATATGAGCAACCTCAATTGACTATAATGAAAACATTTTTTCCAAAATAATCAATATAGATCCCCAAAACGAAACACTTCACAATTGAATCAATAATTATACCAAAATAATATAAACCCTAAAAATGAGAAATCATATCAATACACCATTAATGAACCAAATACACTGAAATTGAACCAAATCTACACAAAAAACCCTATGGAGATAGAAATAGAACTTACAATTGTGAGCAGAACTGGGGGGAAAATATGGGGGCTGCTGGAGGTGTGACGTGCCAAAAAACTAGGGCGGTGCGTGGTTGTGCGAAGGGAAAAAATGCAGCAATGACGCTGGATGCCAGTGTGATGAGGTGGTGCAGTGCAAGGCGACTGAGAGGAGGTGTGGAGCGTCGGTTCGAGGAGAAAAAAGAGGCGGTGTCAGACAAGAGCAGCGGTGGTGTAACTCAAGGATGGTACAACCATGGAAGGGGGTGTATAGTGGGATGCAATGTTTGGCGTGAGATAGTTGTTTGTATGGTTCTCCAAAGGAGAAGGGTGATGATCCAGAAGAGAGGGTGGTCTGTGTTGGGAGATGCCACACTGGAGGAAGTCACGCCAAAGGAAGAAGACAAGTGGAGGGGATTGGCGGCGCGGGTATGGTTAGGAGGGGGGTCACTGCACAAAACAGGAGTCCGTCTAAGAGATAGGGGAGGGATAGATGGAAAAGAATAAAAAAAGAAAAAGGAAGTAAAAATAAAATAAATAAAAAAGATAAATTAAAACTAAAATAAACAATAAAATTTACATACAATAACAATAATATTGTTAACAATAGTAGTAGTAATATTAGCACCAAAATATACTGTTAAAGAAAAACTTATAACATTAACTTAAAAATAATTATACCCTAATTGAAATATAAAAAAAATTAATAATAGAAATAACATTTAAATTTACATGCTGATAATTTTATGACCATTTTAATAATTTAATATTATTTAACTAATAAAAATATTAGCTGAAATAATAAGAAGACAAATAATCCACAAAAATAATAATATTATTATTATTAAAACAACTCTTAAATTAATTAATCATTTTTCATATTTTATGTTTCATTTAATGTATTACTTAACTCCGTAATAAATTGATTACCTGTGCACTGTGTTGGTGACACGAACATATGACGAAGCCATGCGGCTCCGCCCATTCCTTCCCCATGCCCCGAAAACTACCAAGCCCAAACACTGATTTATCATCAAAACACAAAAACTCATGTCGGGTCTGGAAGCGTGCATGGGGTCATGTGCAAGGTCGCGCACCCAAATAATAACACATTTCAAAATAAAACATCATCCAAATACGATTGGGCACTGTGCACGGTCGCGCGTATGGGCGCACACCAATATAATATCCCAAATCCCTTTTAAATTAGAATTGATTCAAACCGAAACTAAAAGAAAGAACCAAAATAATTAAATTAAATAAATTGTCGGTCAGGTGTGAAAATTATCCCCACCATTACATATTCTACCCCCATAAATTCCCAACAGACTAGGTCAACCAAGGTTTCCAAGTGTGACCATGGAGACACATAAAACAAAACCTCAATCACCTGAAGATCAGGCATTCAGAACACCCATGACCTGAATCTTCAAAGAACTCAAAGCCCGAAACAATACAAAAAAATAACTAACAGCAATGAACTCACCTTCAAACACATCCACAACATTGAACACCCTGACCCATAACATAGGGATTACCAGGGAAGCTCGAGATCTCTATGAACAAAAATCCAGCAACCCACTATCTGAGCTAACCAATTAGCATGGTCGAGGTTGGGCGGAGCAGAAGCAAGGGGTTGCTCTGCTAAGAACACTTTGAAGATAGAGTCTTCCACAAGCCTATCCTATGGTGGTCTCCCCACCATATTTGGGTTCTCGTCAAAAATTGGTTCTTCAAAGCAAAACAACTCACAACTAATACAACCTCTTACACTAGCATGACCCTTAAAGTTCCCTATGTTTAACCAACACAAGAGGGGATATCGGCGAGACCTGCACAGGGTATCCCCGCCATTTTAAAATTTCTTAACACCACGAAACTCGCACGAGCATTCCTAGTTTACTTTGAGCAATACTAACTGAACCTTTCATCACAAACCCACCACACAGGCCGACCTGCACTGATTATTCCTACAGTGGACAAAACTCGGCCACATGAGATAGCTTTGATAGCAGAAACCCCTAACTAAGAGGCGAACCAGACAGGCGCACGTCAATTCCACAAGACATGTGCATCTTCGACCGCAAGAAGGTTCATGGAGCACACCCATTGGCTTTATAGGAATACGGATTTTCTGAACCTCTTTAAGGCCCAAGAAGAACTCCCATAAAATAAGACCACGACAAGTAGACAAGGGATCCATGCACCTCACAACAATAATGATGCCTTATGAAAGGGTACCACAATAGGGAAATTTAATCTTTCCCCATCCCTCCATTGTGAACATAAGTCAGATCAAGCTCATCCCACGTCCGATGAGTTTTGGCTGCACACAAGCTTCACCCTAATACCTATGGTTGGGGCCCAGATGTCCAAGGCATCTACTGCCTCGCAGTCATAAGGTGACCACCTCTGATTGGAACTTTCTCTGCTAGAAAAGCAACCTGCATACTACTCCTCCTCCCCCAAGTGGACACTCTATCAACATACCAACAAATAATTGCAGAAAACGACATAGGGAGTCCGAATGACCACACTAGAGGTAGGAGATTGAGCAGTCTGTCAAACACACGACTCAAACTGATTAGAGAGCCACTCCAGGAACAAGTCCCTTTGGTTCACACTCTTCATCGAATGAGGAAACTGCACTTACCACAGTATGGAAAAGACCAAAAACTATTACAATCTTTAAGCATATTGTTCCAAAAACCTCTAGAGAACATGAAACGAACTCATCAGAAAGGTTAACACACCTCAATCTACCCATGATGATTGATTGAGAACCTATGAGATCAATCAATTTCTCTGGCCTTCACATCCTTGGGTACAACTGCGGAATATGGATAGTCTTGTGGATTGCTCACAACCTTCCCATTCACAACTAAAACAGAATAATCCATGTTCATCAATCTAGTACTACTCCACCAGACATACCTGAGACAACTTACACCCACAAAAAATTAAAACTTCCTAAAAACCTGAAGGAACTTATAACTCTCCCAAAGCATTCAACAATATCTAACTGACCTCAATGTTTACGAACAATTGACCCCACTGAGTAGAACCCAACCCCGCCGCTCTACTAGGAGTCTGGGCTAAGCCAAGAACTGAAAGACTTTCTAGAAACTCATGAGACATTTATAGGGGGAATATCCCAAAAAAGAAACACAAAATCGCCTTCCACAAATCCAGACACATCACAAATCAAACATCCATATATCAGATACAAATAAAGCAATTTAATTTTAAAACATCAATTCATCCTTAAATAAAATCACCCTCTTGAAAAAAAAAGCACAGAACAATAAAACCAAACAACTACTTTGAACCCATCGCTTTCACTTCGGACTCAAAACCATTTTCCAATTCCAAAACCATTTAAGCACAAAAACCCCTTTTTGAGGAATCCCACTTTTCCAAAAACAAGATGCATCTTTTAAAATCATTCACTCACCACTGATATTCCTGGATGCCTCACAGATTTTTATTTTCATGCCACCCAGGAACCCATCCAAAAATCAACCAATTATCAATTAATCACTTCCATGTGCCCACACGAGCATCCATAGGAATACCACTATACAATTAAGGTTCATTTGCTTTCAAATATAAAACATTCTCACTATCCAAAAATACTTTTTTCTAAAACCATTTCAAAAATTCAAGGAAAATTTCCAGAATGATTTCCATTTCTAAAACAACCCACTTCAATTTCAGATAAGCCATGAAGTTGTTTTAGGAATAAAATTTTCAACAAATCAAATTCCAGATTTCCAAAAAATAAGGTCCAAGAGAAATTCACCCTAAATATCATGCAAACCGCACACCCAAAATAAAACAAGAGAAGCACCAAAGTCAGCATCCCTTTTTAATTGAAAAAAATTTCACACCAATCCCATAACTGAGGCAAGACATCACAAACATTAAATCGCCTAGGTGGAGGACTAGTGGTCATGTCTAACCCGGATACTTGATTTTGTAGATCGTTCACTAGGAAAGCACCAACCACAAGGAGTGTCGAACCGTACTCTTGGGCATCACATGGGTTGCTAGTCCATGTGAGACTGCGTGCAGTACTGGTTTACTCCTACTATCATCCCCCCATCCACATAGACCAAAGTCAAAGGCTTATATCCCAGACTACCCCTGGTTATTCGAGGATCGAAATGAGAAAGAGTATGTGACTCTCTTCTCTCACCTACCCCTCGAGTACTGACAATCCTATCCTCGATCTACCTGACATCACAAATAATAAAAACAAAAACCTCCCTCTGATACCATTTTATCATTAACCCGGCCATGTCGTCATCCGACCTGGCACCTGACCCAGTCCGCGACGTGGCCCAAAGGGCGTTCCTGATCCCCATAGGTTGGAAAAAGTGACCAGATATAAAAAAATAATCTTGGGAATGATTTACCTGAATATATAGACATACAATAAATAAAAAGATGAATAATTTAAAACAAAAAATAGATAACCAAACATGATATTAATCTATAGTCAAAAATTTAAGTTTAGAACTTGAGCCAAAAACCCAAAAAGGAACATCAAGAAAGGGAAAACTAAAAACACTAACTCAAACCTCCAAACACCATGAGGTTTAACAACCTCAAGCTACAATCACCAAACCAACATGAGGATGCTGTCGATGACACGAACCACAAATTTTGTGTACGATTCATCAACCTAGAATGCAGGAGAAACAGAATCTACATACACCCAAGGGTGTATATAGGGTGTGAGCTAAAATTCCAGTAGGATGCCACCGAGAAAAGGTCCTATGCATATTTATTAAATGACAAATACATGTGCAGTTTAATGGAATAAAAATAAATATGTTCTTAATTAATTTTAATGAAAACATTTTTTAAGGGAAAAATATTCTAAATGAAATAAAACTAAAATTAACACACACACACACAAACATACTTTCTTGGTAACCCCATCGTCACACCATGTGCTGACGATGAGTGCAGAGAAAAAGAGGATCACAATACATGGGAGAGGCCATAAAGACACTAGCGAGAAGTGGGACCCTAGAACATCGCATCTCGGTGAGAAATACTATAGGAACACAAAAATATACATTCTCAGGAATGATCCACTAGTATGGAAACACATCCATAACATAGTGGTCTCTAAACATCATCCAAAAGTTTAGTTAGTGTAGTAGTCGTCAATCCAACTAAGTGAAACCGGGCCGATGCCACTTCTGAATCACTAGCGCACTAGTCCTAGTCCACCCACCTAATACCCAGGCTTCTCATTTGTGCTCAAGTAGTTAAGATTCTATTTCTTATGTCATAATCACATGCTAAGACAAAACAAGACACTACGCACGCCAAAAACAACCATTTGTACACACAAAGGCCATTTGAAATAAGATACACACTAAGAGTATCCCAAAACTAAATCCACATCACTCACACAACCAAAATAAAGATTGCACAGTCAAAGAAACCACTTTCATCATCAAACAAACAATTAAATGAATTTTTTAAACAGTTTCCACACATATCGCATGACATTAAGCCCAAAAAACATTTTCACAATTCAACCAAAATAATTTATCAACCTTAAAAATTATTTAATGAAACAATCCAAATTTTCATAAATAAATTTGAAGGAAAAAACAACACTTTACACACTAGACCAACCAAAACCCTCCTATATGACCATACGTACACCTCGCCATCTTATAAACACAATATGCACTATGGACATAATAAAAGAAAACCAACCGCACAGTTAAAAATACCATTTCTATAATTAAACAAACTACCGAAAAAATTTGTAAAACCATTTCGATATACGCCGCACGATATTAAACACCAAATACTTATCAATTGTTCATTTATGAAAAAACACATATAGACGCTACCCCCCAAACACCATTTGTATCCTTTTCATAGTCTAACAAAATAAACTACACAACATATGAAACACTGGCAAGTAGTTTGACATGGGTTTTCACCGCAACATACTCATTTCATATTAACATGCTAATAAACACATTAAAACATGTTAAACCTCAAGTAAAAATTCAATATGCACCAAACAACTGATTTGTATACATTATAAATTAATTAATTAAACAAATGAACTTAACAATTAATAATCATACGCAGAACCACCTACCTCGGTGTAGACTGACTTCGCAATTTGGTGCAAAACATCTAAGACACAACAATTGCACTATGAGCTACCTCAATTGACTCTAATTAAAACATTTTAACCACAATCATCAAAATAGTTCCCCAAAATGAAACACTGCATAATAGAATCAATAATTATACCAAAAGAATATGAACCCTAAAAACTATGAATCATATCAATACACTATAAACGAACCAAATACACCAAAATTGAACCAAAGCAACACAAAAAACCCTATGGAGATCGGAAGAAAACATACCAGCGTGAGAAGAACCGGGAGAAAAAGATGGGGGGTTGTTGGAGGTGTGACATGCCAAAAAACAGGGGTGGCGTTTGGCTGTCCGAAGGGAAAAAATGCAACAAAGACACTGGATGCCAGTGTGATGGGGCAGTTTAGTGCAAGGCGACTGAGGGGAGGTGTAGCACATTGGTTCGAGGAGGCCTGAGAGGTACTATCGGACAAGAGCAGGGTGGCACAGCTCATAGATGATACGGCCAAGGATGGGTGTGTGCAGTGGGCTACATAGTTCGGTATGAGAAGATTGCTTGTCTGGTTCACCAGATTAGGAGGGCGATGGTCCAAAAGAGAGGGATGTCCGTGTCGGGGAGGCCACACTGGAGGATGTCACGCAAAAGGAGGAAGACGAGTGGAGGGGATTTGCAGCACGGGTAGGGTTAGGAGGGGGGGATCATTGTGGAAAACAGGAGGGAGGGGGAAGGAAACCCATGTGAGAGATAGGGGTGGGATAGAGGGAAATGAAAAAAAAAGAAAAAAAAAGTAATTATAAATAAAATACAAAAAAAAATTAAAACTAAAACAAACTATAACATTTACTTAGAATAACAATAATATTGTTAACAATAGTAGTAGTAATATTAGTGCCAAAATATAGCATTAAAGAAAATTTTATAACGTTAACTTAAAAATAATTATAACCTAATTGAAATATTAACTAAATTAATAATACCAATAACATTCAAATTTACATGATGATAATTTTATGACAATTTTAATAATTTAATATTATCTAACTAATAAAAATATTAGCTAAAATAATAATAAGAAAAATAATCCCCAAAAATAATAATAATAATATTAAAACAACTCATAAATTAATTAATAATTTTTAATATTTTATTTTGTGCTTAAATTATTACTCAAATCGTTAATAAATTGATTTCCCAAACAACGGATATGTCACACGAACATCTGATGAAGCCATGAAGCTCCGCCCATTCCTTGCCCATGCACCAAAAACTACCAAGCCAAAACACACATTTATCATCAAAATGCAAAAACTTAAGTCAGGTCTGGAAACATGCACGTGGGCATGTCCAAGGTCATGCACCCAAATAATAACACATTTAGTAATAAAACATTTTCCAAATACGATTGGGTGCTATGCACGAACATTCGTACGAGCAAACACCTGTATAAAATCACAAATCCTTTTTAAAATATAATTGATTCAAACCTCAACTCAAAGAAAGACCCAAAATAATTAAATTACGAAAAAGCATTGGTTGGGGTGTGAAAATTTGAAAATGAGGATCTATAACTAGTGTATTGGCCTCGAAAGGACAAAGCATGATAGAAAACGAAAAAGTATTGATCAAGGATATATCGTTGTGATTAGATTAAAAAAAGTACACAAATTAATAAAATAGATATGAATAATTATAAATATGAGCCTGAGATCCCACATATGCAACATAAGAAAAATAACAAGACTAAAAATAAACTGCACCAATAAAAGATATCTGGGAGAACAAAAAAACTTCAAACACACCAAGGAAATACCTAGGGCTCAAGGGATTTGGATTCAACATAAAATAAGATGGTGTTATATATGTGGTAAATAAAACCCACCATGATTAGGTAATTTACATATTAAATCCAATATTTTTGGTGTGGACATAATAATACCCATATATAAGAAAAATTACACCACCTAAGTTAAATTATCCAAAGTGACATTTTTATGTCCTAAATTTGGGTTTTATGAAATAAAATGGTTACATCCAAAAAATTTATGTCCCACACCCCATGAAATATTTACCCCATAAATATTAACTTTATAATGTGAATATGGTATGTAGGAAGCTTTAAGAACATGTTTTAAAGATACTCCCAAAAACTGTCCATCTACCCTCTAAAACTATGAAAAAACTCATAAATAATAAAAATGGATTAATTTTTAAACAGGTAATTCCATATAATTTTTTTATATTTGATGAGGATATTTTTCAGGATTAAATTACTTTTTTATAATACTTATTCATTTTTCTAGAAAATTTGGGGAACTTGATGGACTTTTCCAAAGAAAAATAATGATCTACATCAAGAAATAGTGAAATTTGAGTGAAATAATTAAACTCTTGGAAAATGAATCTTCAGATGAATTTAATTCATATATCATAAATTTCATTGTTCGATATTCTCAAAGATTATATTCTTTTATACCTTGAAAAAATTAATTATATAAATAATTTAATTGTTTTTTTATATTTTGTGAGTGACTTTTCCGAGATTAAATTTTTGTGATTGTTTTAGTTTCATATAATTTATTATCAATAATATTAATTAAATAAGTTACATGATGATTTTATAACTATACATTATTTTTATGGAGGAAATAATGATTAATAGTTACAAAGGTGAAAAAATGAATTCCTCTATTGTAGAGTGTTAAATAAAAATTTAGACATCAATGATGAGTCAAAATATTTGTATTTCCATTAACATTATATTTTTGAAACTGTATGTTGGTGTTAAGAATATATAATTTAGGTAGAATAAGTTTAAAAGTATGTAAAATTTAACTAAAATATTTTATGAATTAAAAAAGTCTTATAAATTGATATTTTGGATGAAATATTGTGATATCTTGTGTTAGGAGAGTTGCAATCAGTGGAGGCTTCCACTAAAAGGAGGAGTATCATCAGTGAATGAGGAATGGATATGTTTAATGTTTATTTCATTGATTCAGAAATAATAATTTGAAAATTTATGGATCTTGAAATATTTTAATTTATTATATCATTTAATGAGAATTTACCGAGTGAAATTTATGATGTTTTTATATAAATCATGAAGAATTTAATTGTAATAGTTGATGCACCCTAACATACTATATGTGGGGGTGATGTGAGATAGGGATTTTTTTTATCATTTTCTACATTTGAATCATTTTCCTCTATTAGTAAGAAAAAAGATGAACCTATTATAATCAACCACACAACCAATGCATCTAAATATGATGTGTAAAATAATTCATATGCTTATTTCACTTGATTCACCAATAGGGGTTACTACGAGTCACATAAACCAATTATTTTCAATATACAATGGATATACCTATTAAATGTTTGTTATAATGTTATTTTTTAATGGAACACTAGTTATTCCAGGGTAACTCCACCTATATATCTTCATACACATTATTTATAAAAAATGAGATACATTAAATGAAGAAACATTTACCACTAAAAATGATATTATATGAAAATTCCAACACTAAATATCTCATAAACATTTAATTTCACATTTATAGGTTTAATTACATACTCATCAAATTTACCAATAAAATTTTCCCCTTTCCAATTTAATATAATAGACCTAAAGGATATCACATTATCTACTATGTCACAAATAACTCTGACCTCCTGTTTGTGTTGGATATACCAAAATACCTCATCAAAATACTTCAATACTATTTTTTACACCTTATTTCATATAAGGATTTCACAAGTCTCCACAACATTCTTTATGATCAGGTCATATGAGTGTCACCATTTTTCTCCTCACTGCGGAGATATCTTTGCTATAAACAATTAACCCATGTCCAAAATAAAATTTTATGATCTAAATGACATTCTTTACATATAGAAATTTCATCCATCCTCCTGGTTTTCATAACAAAATTATGTTCAACACCAATATGATAGGTAATATGAATCATTCAATAAAATAATTCATACTCTAAAACATTTTCTATAAGATTATCTAAAACATCATACTAATCCAAATTAAACTTCAAAATAAAAACTGAAAGTTTTTATTAATATGAAACATAATACTACCCAAACCATTAAGTAATGGTTAGAATATTTTTTAATAAATCCATTTTCTCCCATTTTAAAAAAATTAGAACCAACATTCCCTTTTTAGTTTTATTATCAGTAAAGGTGATATTGAAGTCTTCTATACTCTAAACAGAGATAATATCAAAATAATAACTCTTTCATAACTCTAAGTCTATGAGGTCAATTATTGGTGGCTAAAAAATAGATCAAATGAGAATTAAATTATTACCATCCATACCGCATACAATCAATAAAAAAACAAGTTGATGTAGTCACCAAGACTCTATTATAACTCCCCTTGACTTCATTCATGTTAATATATTTCTATCTATCCCCATTGATTATATATTCTCTTATCATTCCAACCCCACAAATATAGACTCCTTATAGATATGACCATTCTATATACACAATATTTTTGTTTATCTTAATTAGATAACTCATTCTCAAATACAAAGATCAACTTATAATTTCAAAAATTTATTAAAATTTTATAAGAAACCTAAAGAGAGATTTCATATCAAATTTAAAAGTCATTTTTTCAAAATAAACTCAAATTCTAATAAGATATCTAATAGAATTCATCTAGATATGGAAGTTTGGTTCACACCAAAATTCAACTGACTCTTTTTCAACACTAGTTTATATAACATTTCTTTTTAATGTACACTACTTATTTATTTTTGAGAATATTCCAGAAATTAACGATTCCATTCCCTAACAATTAAATTAAAAATTGAAACCAAATATGTATATACTTAATGGGAAATTACTATAATTGATTATTTAGAAATTAAATAGTAGTTCTATTTTCAGAATGTATCAATATATGTAACATCATATATTCAAATACACCGTTCAATTATTTCATCATCAATATAACTTTTGTGCATAATTTTAGTATTGAAATATAATATATTGAAAATATTCCAAGTGATATTCTAGAAAGATTCATTATTATATTGATATAGAACATTTTTTGAAAAAATAATGTGTCTTTAATAGTTGATATTATATCCAAAATGGCTTTATTATAGTCTCCATCTGAAAAGACTATTAATTAATTGCTTTACTTGACTTAAGAACCAATCACCAGTTAAGTGTACATCAAACATTCATCATAATTCATTTCACACAAATCAAATGCTCTTACATTTTATTTTTCTAAAATTGAGAAAATGAACACATAAAAAATATAATGTAAGGAATTTTCAATTTTAAGTATATTAATTTTTTAATAATTCAATGATGTAGAATAGGATCAAAAAATCCTACATCATTATTTATTCAATTTTTTATTCAATAATGAATGGAGATTAAACTATTTTTCATTGACATTTCTTAATATTATTTAATAACTTATTTATATAATTTTATTGATATATAAAATTTTATTCATGTTTTTCATTCATTTTTGACATATAAAATAGGGAATATCTCTTCTCATTGACATGATAAACTCTTAGATGAATTGGATTAAAAATTCCTCCAAAATTTTTATCTTTCTTCTCCTTAATATATTATCATCAACACAGCTGAGTAAAATGTACTTATATTCATTTGATAATTTCAAAATGGGGTTACAATAAACACTACCTATTATGAATTCCATCTTCTCCAAGTATGTGTCTAACTGAGTATACCATAATTGAATTAAATAAATCAATCTATAAAAATACAAGTTCAATCATCTCATAGCTATTTCATCTTCACCAATATTAAAAAATCAATAGTTTTTATATATACACATCCTCCTCAATCGCTCTAATAAATAATTATATCCTTAAATCAATTTGATATAAAATAATTCCATTTTCAATAGTATTTTCAAAAAGGTGTCTTATCAAATCAAGTATAATCACAATTGTAAAATTAAATTTTGTATAAATTCCCAAAATATGAGAATAACCCATAGACACCAATTTCTCATCTTCTAGATAACATTTACATACTTATCATACTATTATTTTAACACCAATTGTTTTATGATTTTGATAATATAATATTGTTAAAAACTCCAATTTCTTATTTTTCTCAATTTCATATAAACATTAATTCATTTATTTAAACTATGATTCATCTCCCAATACATTTTTTAATAATGATAGATTTATAAATGATAGATAATAAATTATTTATAAACTGTTCAACCTCCTAGTTTCTGTTGGAGTATTTTTACATCAAATAGTTTTTAACACAAATATTTCATCTCTTGTTTATAATATTTTAGTTTATGATTGGATCTCCTTAGTGGCCCATTTCCCTTGAAATTATATTTAGAATCCTCATCATGTGATGAAATATTTACACATCTAGAGTTTATTAAAACCTCATCCTCTTCCTTAAAAAATCCATAAAAATATATATTTAATTATTAATTGTTTTCACAATCATTATAAAAATAAAAAACTATTATTAATTTATTTACATTCCTTAGCATGGTTGAGTTTATATTAATATCTCTTCATTTTCCACATATTAATACATTCCTTTAATTACTTCTTTGTTATGAATATTTCATTTATTGCCAAGAAATCTAGTATGATTAAATGAAGGATTATATCTATTCAATATCTCATATGGTGATATAAAATACATCCTACATAGAAAATAGAAAACTAGTGCATATAATTTGATTAAAACAATTTGTGTGTATTATATTCATTTTTATTGATCATTTAGTGAAATTGTATCATATTTTTACTATGATATAATGAATAATTTCTGAGAGTAATTTCTTGGAAGTGTGTTGAATAACCCTATCATGTGGACCAAGGGATTGAGTTCATAAGAAGGAATTTATTATTAATAAGTGAATTAATATTAAAAAAATTAATATTAGAACACATAATAAAAGAGAATATCATTATATATCATGATTTGGATATCTATTAGTACAAAATCAAAATATTAGTTAGAAAATTATAGTATCATGGAGAATTTATAATGATGAGTCTTTTCTCTCTTTAATGATGATATTTATAAAACTCTATATTAGTGGGTAGGGAGAAGTTTTAAAGAGGAAATTATGAGTATAAGGATATACAATGAATAGAAGGTTTGAATATTAATGGTTGGAAGTTCATGTGTGTGGTTTGTCTTGAAATTATTATTTCATAAAAGAATGTATTGAATACGATTTATTAAAAATAATAATATGTTGCTAAATCAAGTCCATATGAATTATAGATCTTATAGGATATATCAAAGAGACAATTAACTAATGTCTAATGATATCTAGGTAAATAATAGAAACATAGAGGAGGCACAGAGGCTCTATAAGGAGGATTATGGGAAACGAGAGAAAAGATATTTTAAAGGGTAGTATGAAAATCCCATCACATAATTCCAACCATAAGGTATTTTATAAATCCCCAAATGGAGAACCCATTCATATAAACTAGTGATCAAAGAGATGGGGAAATCAATGTGGTACTAACTAATACATAGAAATGATCATAATTTCCATGAAACGTGTTTCATAAGTTAGATGATGATGTGTAGATATTCCACACATGAAGGAATATATGAAAAAATGGAAATTTTTATATCATGTAACACCATTGGAAAAGAATTTAATTTTATGCAAAGATTCTCTAGACTACTAATGGAGGATTCATAAAATAAAGGTAATAATTCATGAACTTTTTTAGTATTAGAATAAGACAATATATATAAATAAATGTTTAATAGATATCATAGTGGTGTGGCCTATGATAAGAATTTGACAAAAGTTTTTGTATTGTAGTATGAGGAACTTTATAATAACGAACATTAAACTTCATAACGTACATTTAAAGATTTCTATAAGTCACAAATAGATTTAATTCAATGATTATAAAGAATAGTCTCTTATGATACACAACCATATTGTATATGAAATATGTATACCTTATAATAAATAAAAATATTTTATTATTGAATCCACATTTGGAATGATACTAGGAATACTCTTAACATATGTAATTTTTTTAAATATTTTTATACTCTATAATATAACAATCATATGGTATATTCATTCATATAAATGATGAGAAATGAATATGATGTGTGATTGCGTAAGATGATTTAAATGTGTATGAAAAATGGGTCATGTAAGATATGTTTCTCATATGATATAATTAACATTTAAGATGTGTACTAAATAAGATATCTTAAATCATGATAGACTATAAATTGAGAATTTGTAATTTTGCATAAACATTCTAGATGAAACCAATGTAGTGAATTACAATAAATAAATCATGATTTAGTTAATTATGATTCTAGAGGATGACAAAATAAAATGAAATTACATTAGTCTAATAATTATGCCTTACTATTAAGAGAAATGTGACTAATTTATATATGGTATAATTTGTATATAGAATGATTTGAATAAGAGTATTTTAGGGAGATTTCACAACATATGGGATCTGTTTTTTAAGATATTAATTTTGAGAAAGATATTATATTTATAAATATCATGAAGAAGTTGAGAATTTTTTAAGTCCAATGATTAAGGTGTTTTAAGAATCCAATTATTATTCATGATTTTTAAAGAAAAATAATTTTTCTTTACAACAACTATTTTATGAAAATAATATTCAAATAATACCATGACTATAAAAAAATATTATGTCTTAAAGATGGAATTTTATATGTGGACTGACACAGAAGTTATAATATAAGTTTATATTAGTTGAATAAAATAGTGAGATAAAGAACTCGTTTTATTCTCATGTATTGATGAAGTGGAAGAAGATGGAAGATAGAAGAGTTTAGTGTTGTATAGTCCACATTGGAAAATTATTCTCATATATTTTAGGATAAGAAAATTATTTTGGGACACCCTAATATTTTATGATATATTTCTCTTTAAATAATTTGATTTTATTGATACCTTGTGATACATATCCACCCAAGTCTAAATGAACCTTAATGTAATATATCTTTACTTCCAAACCATTGGATTTATGATTATAAATATGAATACCTAAATTATGAAAAAATATATGTTTTAAAAATGTATAAAATGAATTTATTAGAAAATAAAAAGTTATTTGAATTTAAAATAGACATTTTCTAATATATATTTGAGTGCATGAAATGTGATTTTATATTATTAAATTGATATTGTAACAATTTTGGAATAATTGTGCTGAAATTTATATATTATGAATTCAGTAATAAAATTAAACATTTATCCAATTTTTTTCAATGCATCGGATAATAATAAATCATTTTCATCCTAAAAAACACTTTTCAAAAAAACTGTTTTTATCTTATTTTTTAGATATTATTTTTAAAACTAATTTATGAATTTTTTAGAAATTTAGTTATGAAAAATGAATACTTTTATGTAATTTAGTGCTTATTTTTTTATAATAATAATTTTTTATTTTTTGTCATAATTAATCGTTATTATAGTAAAATTGATCACCTCATTAAACAGTAAATCTGGATTACCTAGGATAAAAATAAGTGTTACAGACACCATATTTCATTTTAATTATTATTTTTTGATGTTATATAAACCCTAATCACTTTTGTACCTTAATTATATTGCTTAAGGTAAACATTTTTTTGAAAATGTAGTACTTATTATTTAACACAATGAAATATATGAACCATCACTTTCCTGCTTTTAAATATCTCATATGTGTTCACATAATAATAAATTAATGTTTTGAATGAATATTGATGGTTATTTTTAGAATAATTAAATTATTTTCATGATTATAATGTGTTTATAATTCTTCGTGATTATATAATAACTCAAAATTCGTATGCAACAGAAACAAAATTAAATAAATTAATAGAAAATATAAAATAATTGATTTCAAAAATATTAAATGTCATATAATTTGAGTTATTTATATTGTTACAATAATATTTTAGATGGATATAAAATATTTATAACATGTTAATGGATTATACTCAAATTAAATTTTTTTATTTATTTCTTTAATATCAAATTTAAAAAATAATGTCATAATGGGATAAATGAAATTTTATTTAAATAATATATGAATTTTTTTTAAAACATAAAAATATTTATACAGTGAAATTTGGATTAGATATGGATGAAAATACCATCCCTTTAATTCTTATGAGTGGATTTTTTCCTTAAATGTGAAATTAAAAACCATCAAGAGTGAAATAATCATTACCGTAGTTATGATTGAAATAGTTTAACTGATTGTTTATAGTTAATGTTATGGTTTGAAAACCCTCATAAATTTAGCCAAATAATATTTGTTGATCATTTATAAACCTAAAAATACCGTTCATTTTAATATTTATCCATTTGGATTCATTATTATAAAATTTTATTGTTATATTTAAATATTTTTTGAAATTTTAAGAGATTCCCACCTCAAATTTTTAAGAGGGGACCCACACTTTCTTTTTTCTAAGCCACATAGATCCATATCGATTGACTAAAACAAACCCCTATGTTTTCTAATCATCCTTATATATTATTTAGATTTTATGTTTTTTTTAAATAATATTCCTGTATTCATTAAAAAGCGATCAAAAATAGGCTTATCAAGGAAAACATATTCATCTTACCCAGCACCATTCAATTTATTTTTTTATATCTCCTTTAAATATATGGTATTCATCATAAAATTTTAAATTTATTATCCTCGATATATAAATAATTTATTAATACTATGAATCCACCTTTACTAAATATTTAATTAATCGAATTGGAAGTGAATATATCGATCATTCCTACATATGACATGCCTTGTCCATTATGGGAAAAAATTAATATTAGATCACCATATATCATGAATGAATATTGTGTTTAGATTAAGGAAATTAAATATATTTTTTGAAATATTTTTTTATTCTAGAATTATTCTATAATATTTATATTAATACATACAAATCCATTGGATAATGATAACATCATATGTATATTCATGTATAATACTACCTTCATTAAGTGAAGTTATTAATTTTAAATTTTTCTCATAAATATATGGTAAAAATTAAAAATTAATGAATATATATGATATAATTGATTTAATAATTATTCTTTAAAGGTGAAATATTATTTACCCTTTATTTCATCTATTGAAAATCAGAAATAACGTTTATGTGTATGTTAGGAAAACCATCACAATTACCAGTTTAATTAATTTTTATATGTATAAATTTAATGAAAATATATAAATATTTACATATATATAAGTAATATATATAATATTTATATAAATAATAAAAATCTTGAGATGATGGATGTATCATCAATGTATATGGACTAGGACCATCGAACAGAAACATGCACTAAAAAATAGTTATCAAAAAGAATATTGGTTTTATTAAAAAAACTATTAATGAACGGGTGATAATATTTAATAAGTTAATCATACATGAAATAATATATATGAGTCTGGTTCTAGAATATATCTATAAAAAAATATATTTTTACTCTATTAGAATTTCAAATGTGTATAAAGAAAGGCAACATTTTAGGTAAGGGACTTACATTTTAATCATATTTTATTGATGATTGTTTATTCTTGAATTTATATTGTGGAAATTATATGATTAATATATGATATGTTTTCTAAATAATTGAAAATTAAAGAGGTTGAATGAGAGTTTCTATTTAAAACAATCTATGTTTCACCATTTTGTGATGAATATTTTTTATCCATGTAGATGTTTTCTATAAATGTTTTAATTTTTTTTTATTATTCTCTGATTGTTGTTAAAATAAATTTTCACAAAAGTTTTATAATTTATATAAATTATTAAAATTAATAATTCTACCATTTTATGATTTTGGTTCTCTATTAAATTTTTGTAAAAGTGTTAAATTAATGTTTTCATTTAACATATACAGTTTGAAATTAATTTCCAACTATAATCGTAACACATCGGCCCCAAATGCCTGGAGTCAGTGCCGTTATTAAATTGTCATGATTATAAGGAATCAAATCTTAACAGACCAAACAATTTAGTAGTTTTGGATTCAAGAATATAAAAAATACACCCACAATACAATAACAAAATAAAACAAAGTATAAATAATGAAAAAGATCATCAACCTTGAAACTCATTCCAAAAATTCATATTTATAACTTGGAAAAATGAGAAAAATATGGGTGAGGTAAAATCCTTAGTAAAGGTAATGTACAGTAAAAGAAATAATTAATAAAAAAGATTAATCAGCATGGGAAGGTGAATAACTAAAAACACATTCCATTTATATAAATTGATATGGAATCATCAATATGGAAAGTTAATTACTCAAAACACATTCTATCTAATTCATAAACTGGGAACAAAATATATCCATAGATTTTTACTTAGTAAAAATATATTGAATTAAAATGATTACTGAATAATGATGAAAATACTTAATCTTTAGATGTCATGTTTCCTAGGAACATGAAACCTTTAAAATCAAAATCCATCTTCGAGAAAGATTAAAATATAATGGGTAAAACCAATCTGATTTAGACAACTAATTTGTCACATGATACTACAGATGAATCTAGGGTCATTGATTTTTCATTACACAACTTTTATTGTTAATCTCTATTTAATTACTCATATATTTAATTATTTATTTAATTTATAAATAAATATTCTTATCAAATATCCATATTGATTAAAGAATACAAATTTATCAATATTTCCCCAATTATTAAAATATTATTCAATGTAAACACCATAAATATAAATTGTAAATAGTTTAAGAAATAATAACATTAATTACACTATAATATTACTATTTAATAGGAATTTAGTTTCTAATGAAAACTTGTAAAATAAATTGATCATTTCAAGAGAATATTTATAACCACAAAAGAAAGTGAGATTGTTAAATAACTTTTTCAACATTGTAATTTACAATTAAAAAATACCATGGAAGAAGTAATTAAACATGGAACATAAAACTACAAGAAAAATGAATGAATAATGATATTACATGTCAATGGGAATTTATATACACTACATAAATTTGAATTTTTTTCATAATAACAAATATGTCTCAATGGAATGTAAATTGCAACGAAATCCATTCCCTTACATTTTCTTTTGGGTGAACGTATTTTAAAATCATGTATAATGGTTTTAAAAATTTTTTTAACATATAATATACCAATAAACATTTTTATATTAGGAAATATTATCTTCTTATAATATATTATTTCTCATTTATTAGCAATCATTTAATACTTTCACTATTCTATGTGATAATAGCCTTGTTTTTTAGTATGTTTTGAATTTATATGTTTGTTTTAATTAACTATATCTTTATTTAATTATATAAATATCATATATATTCAATATATAATTATTTATAGTGATCCATAAATTTTGGAGATAAGAAATGAAATACCCCATTCTTGGAGACGATTTGTCGTAGGTATGCATGAACATTGTCTCCATTTACTTGTCATATTAAAAGAATAAAAATTAAATGATATATATGTATATTATAACACCAATATCATATTTTTTTCATATATTTCACATGTTCTTATTAAAACATTCCATAAAAAATTTCATGTAATGTGGAAGAAAATCCCATTTCTTTGAGGAGGGGGTATTCCACACGTCCTGAAATGATGATATCATATTCCCAAAAATTTGTAATCATTATGATATGTGTTATATAATATCTAAAGCAACATAAATAAATATTAAATATAATATATATCATATATAAATAATAAGTCCATAAATATTCTTAACCATGAAATTTTGTAATGGAAGAACGAACATCATCAGTTAGTGTGGTCGTAGTCTGTTGCACGCGTAAACAATGATTGCATATCACATGTGATGGAATTTTGTGTGTGTGTGTAGATTTTAACCAAGATCTAACAAAAAAATAGATTTTAATATAATTATTTTATAATATAATAATGATATAATAATAATTTAATTGGTGTATAATTAAGTAAAACAAAAGTGGTTATTGAAGAACAGTACATCTTATTCGGGTAACTCATTTTGGATTAGACCAAAGAAATTCCTTGATTTTCTTTTTTCCCCATGTGAGGATTCTAGGATAATGGTATGGAATTTGGAATTCTACATTAGTATGGTTTTTATTATTCAATGTTCATTATTTTTTAGAAAAAGTAAAGGCGTGGCATTCGTCTAATAGTGGAGGAGGAGTGGCATTTGGTAAATATAAAAAGGATGACACTATTGTGATGTCTAGCTTACGTCATCTGCTTAAAATAATGAACCAAATTCTATAGAAGAGGGTATATATTTGAAATATGGAAATTAAATGGGATTGTTACATGATTATAGGTAATTTGGGGGAAAAATATGGTTTACCCCCTTGTTAAGCTGGTTTTTCTTTTTTAGCAATGTAATTGATTTTATTTTCCTTCACTAATATTTTTTAAACTAATTTTAAATTACTAGATATTTTAAATTATTATTTTTAAAAAATTTGAATTTTTTTTATTTCCAATTACAGAAGTGGAAGAAATCATTTTAATTGTAATCCGGCAGATGTGATGAGAAAACCATTTTTTAATGTAAATCTATTCAATAGTCTGAAAAGGTATTAAGTAAAATTAAAATGAAAAATTGATTAAAAATTCCTAAATTGGATATATTAATTAATAAATTATCTAATTGTATAGTAATAATGATTTAAAATTTTATTTAATAGTGTAAATTATTAAGATAAAAAAGTAGTTTTCAATTTAAATTCAGTATTTTTTACTATGCATCACAAAATAAAACTTCATAAAAAAATTCCAAATATCCACCCTAAGATAATTTTTATGGAAATATTAAAAAAATTAATTTTATTATTTCAATAAATTTTATATTATTTCAAATATTTAGTTTTAAAATCCTCCCAATTAAATGGTTGTAGTACTATCTTTAAAAAATATACCTTTTTAAGGGTAAAATGAATTTTTTCTTACCTTATTACTATAAAATATATTATATAAATGTAAAAAATATTTTATAGACTATATTATATAAAATATACATAAATATCAAACACTAATTATTATTAATTGAATTTTTGGGATATAAGTCTTTTGTGGTCATAAAGAAGTCTTTTTTTATAAAAAAGTATTCTCTTTATATTTGATTGGTTGTTGTATTAATTTATAATTAGTTTTCAACCAATTAATTAAAACATATATTTGAATATGTTTTTTAATACTAATTATAACCTCCAATATAATGTTCAGGTAATGTATTATTATATTAAATAACATATTTCTAATAATATATTGTTATTTAGTAAAGTATTGCAGTATTAAATTCTCTAAAAAAATATATTTCATCCTTGAGATTGAATATTTATCTCAAATATTGATGGATTGATATTTGAGATTACTGTTTCTAAAAATAAACATTATAAAAGAGATCCTAAAATATCATCTTAATAAGAGATAAATTGTGGAATAAAAGTAATCAAAAATAATCTCATAACTAGATTTCCAGATAGGAGAACATAGGTGGGAAATGAGAAAATGTACATAGATGATAACACTAACTCTCAAATTCTAAGGAAGTGTGATAGAGAACATGTTCAAGATATTATAGTTGAACAAAAATCTAGAAACCAAAGGTGTCAAAAAATTATTGATATAATAAAAAATGATGATAGTATGACAAGAATTTTTTCGAAGACCCTTTTCCTAGAGTTATGGAATTACTTCATTCAATAATAATATATTAAAATAGTTTAACATGAAATGTTTCAATTTAATAAGCATAATATTATCCTTTTTATTTTCCATGAACAATTTCTACATCATTTCTTATCAAATGTTGCGTCATATGGTGGAGCAATATAATTGTATATAAATACACATACAATTTTCATCTTGTATCACTTCATAAATTGTGAACCATGTGAAATTTCCATGTATTATGATCCATAACACTAGATTCACATCCAATATAGTTAATAGTATCCAATTTTATTTACGCATAAAAATCATCTCTTTATTAAGACATCATTATCTCAACATTATGTTCATATTAAGGGTTATCTTCCCTTCAACCATGTATTTTCTAAAAAGATCGTTTTTCTAATTAATCACATTTAATAGTATAATTAAATACATTATTTTAAATAATTTAATAAATTTTTCTACCTTGGATTCATTATAAATTCCATAATACATATAAATAGGATAGCATTAATAAAATATTTTACAACATTACTCAAATATACAATAACATAACCTCATTAATCCTTAAAAATTGTTTGTATCGAAATCATAAGCCTATAATTGATCCATTAGCCTATTATATTGTAGATTTATTTGATCCTTGTATAATTTATTGGCATTGTACACCATATCATTGAAGATAAAACACTAAATAACTATATTTTTTCATACCATGGAATTGTTTTTTCTGGTGACCCTTATCTCCATGGTAATAATAATATCTCAATCCTTTCATAAATTTTCTTATTGTGATTATTTCCATAGTTATCACATGTGGGGATATCATACATTCCCTAATTTCTATTATTTGTGATTTTCTCTTCCATTATCTTCCAATATTTAATACCTTTCAACACATAATACATGGTTAATTTCTTTTCGTTCTTGATATCAAATGAAACTATTTCATCAAGTGAAAAAAATTGCAACACTATATCTCCTTAAATAATTGGCATATGCCATTTAATGAAGAAGTCAGTCATTGTCTCTATGTTGTGTTTGTAATATATCCATACCTAGATAACATTTTAATAGTATATCCATACCCTAAAACACATTCTTATTCTTTTTTATTTATGTTATGTAACATCATATTCATATAAGTATATTGCTCGTGAGGGAAATAATTTTTAAACAATGTATCCTTAAAATATTTCTATTCCATGAGGCCTTTATCATATTGATCCCTTGTATTATAGATGAAAAACTACAATTTATCCACATCATATTTCATAAAATACACTATAACGACGACCTTCTCCATTTTACCACATCCTAATGTTGTAGATATCTTCTCCAAAGACAAAATCCATTGTTCATGGTAGGTCCACAAGGTTAAATACCCTTAAAGGGGGGGGGGAATCAGGGTATTACATATTAAAACAACTGCACCTTTTGATTTTGTTTCATTGTTAAAAAACAATCTTTTATCTCTTTACCATAGAAAAGTATGACTAGAAATTAAATAATGCATGTGACAAATCAATTTTTACTTGGTTCACCTTCACAGAGCTATATATAAGGAGAATACAATGACAATGTGACAATGTAAAAAATCTGTAAGAAGCTGGTTCTTCCTTTGAGGTATGGATCTTTCCTTTTTCATTTTATACTTAATAAAATGGGGGAAAATATATCATGGTCCCACTTCATGCCAGTTACATGTCATGATGGGGAACTATACACCATGTACATATAGGTGCACCATGGTTATTTTAGGATACATGAAATTTAATCCCAATAAACGGTCATCTAATGGTCTGGAAAGAAACTGTACGGACACAGAATGTAGTCTCATGTACATGCCGTGTAATTAGTATTAAATATTAAATTGGGAAACATCATCATTTTTGTGAAAACAGATAGTGGCTCTACTGAGTTGATGAAAAAGAAGAACTAAATGGGATTTTTTCTTCCAAATCATCAGCCAAACCTTGATTCAATCACCACCAGAGGCATTTGACCCCAATCTGCAAGGTATCAATTCTTCTTAAGTCATTATTCAAGATTTTTTCTATTGAAGAAGTAATTTAAGGTTGATATTTTATCATTTTTTTGTAGATATATTTTTTTTCTAGATAAAATTAGAGGTTTCGGCTGGACATGGAGAGTCTTACTATGATTAGGTTGATGGTCTTGTGCATTTCGGTCATTTTCAATGTGTCGTAGTGTCGTTCATCCATTTTTATGGTGTATCCTTAAATAGAAACTGGTCCTTTTTTCCTAATGATTATTTGGTCATCAATTAAATTAATGTAAGCATGTTTTATCATGTTGTTTTGATTAAGGGACACTATATGGGTGTGCATCCCTCAGATGGCCATTTTTTGTCCATTTAGCCTCGGATGCCTATGGGCATGCCTCTGTTTCCCATTTTTTGATTTTTTTAAATGAAATTGGTTAATTGATAGTTTCCCATGTGATATTACAATTTCCTAATACTTGTGATAGTTTAATTCACATGTTCCCTTTTTATACATAAACTTCCCATGTTACTATATTTTTTTAAGCCAGATAATTGTTAGATTACATTATGTTTGTGATATGAATTTCCCCTGTGAGTATAATTGTTTAAGCCTTGTGATAGTTTAATTAAATTGTTTCTTGTTTTTTTGATCCCCCATGATTTCTTATTATGTTTACCATGTAATAGTTTAATTTACATGTGTTGTCTTTTTTTCAAAAATTCTCATATACCAGGCACGACCCTAGAATTGTTTATGCCTGTCGGTGAGGATTTTCATATATACGGGCAAGGAAAGTATGGCTTCAGGTGAGGAATTTGTATTCTTAAATGCAAGGATTGGTTATACCTATGATAAGGGTTTTTATATACCTGCGGGCAAGATATTGAGTTGAATATTGAAATGGAATGACTTATGATGCATCTACCAAGCCAAAGAACAAGCTTGGATTCAGTCTATACTTTATTTGTTTTGATAGCCTTCTAAAATATCTATTGAGAATTCATTATATGGCGGGTTTATGGGATTTTTATGGATCTTGAGAAATATATAATTAAATGTTATTGAATGGTAGAATGTAATATAATTAATAAAAATAGGGAACAAGACTTATATGATTATTTACTTTTGACAACTTCCTAGTTTATTGTTCTTCCTTTTTGGTACACTGCCTATGGAATATACTCAATAACATATAGGAATAGATCCTGGGTGGTTTAATACTAGTATTTATTCCCCAAACCCTATTTGGGTCACGTTTTTTGCCCCAAAAATTATATATTTTTTCAGATGTTGATAATGGAAAGAACCCTTCTACAGGTACTTGAGATGTTGTTTGGGATTCTGAGAGCATGGTACCGAGTTGTGGCTTGTGATGCTACTTAGTTTCCTTTTTTTCTTTTGGAAAAAATAATCTGGATTCTTGCAGTGTATCTATTTTGGATATTTTCTTAGAACATAATATCTTACATCATCTTTCTTATAAAATGATTCATGGTTATGTATCTTATTAGTCTTCCATGATTTATTATAGTTGTTTGTTGTTTGTTGTTTCTGCTATTGTGTTATTATTTATTCTGTTATGTTATCCTCTTCCAATAAGGGTATAGTTTCCCCACTATCACACCCTAGGCCATCATTACTAGTCGGTAGACTCTGGTATTTGGGGAAGTGTCTTTGAGGCCATGTGGCCAACCGACTATGAGGCATCAATTGAGTGGAAACAGGATCCAGTACATTACAAAGTAGTGTCAAATGGTTTTTATTTTCTGGTTCTCATTATCTTTTGGTGATGATAAACAGAGATGGATATGAAAGGGATTTGTAAATAAGCTGTTCTTGGGAATTCCTACACTATGTATAGTGAAAATCCAAATTACCTCAAATTAAATTATGAATTTGGATTTGAGCTATTAAAATTGATTCAATTTAACCTTTGGGTGTTACTTTTTTTCAATTGTTATGGATGTTGTTTTTGGTTCTACTTTGCGGAGAACTGATGAAATGAGGATATTTCATCTCATGCATCATATAGGCATATACAAGAAATCACATGTCATGCATTCTTTCCATAACATTTAGAGAGCATTAAAGATTGTATATTTTTGTGATATATGTCATGATAGATATACATGTTTTTGTGATAAATAACATGATTGATATGCCTAATATTTTGATTGGTGTATTAGTACATATTATGGTTGAATTGTATGGATGCCAAACTTTGGTCCCTGAGGAGTATGGCCCCTCTTGGATCGGAATTTGGTGGATTATGTTTTGGCCATGTGACATAAATTGTGTTGTTATGTGCAATATTTTGGTTCCATGTATGGATTCTTGGGGATTATGGCCCCCTATAGATTATAATTTGGCACACTATTTCTTTATTTATGAAAAAATAGGGGTTCTGGGGAAGTTTTTGAGGCTTACTGTCTGGAAACCCAGAAAAAACGGCATGCGGTCCTATGAACCCATGCCATGTGTTCTTTTGTTCAGGAAGAAGAGAACCTTTTAATGTACAGGTTGTGTACTCAGAGTACACATAGTGTAGTTGATAACTATGTCATCTTCCATGTGAGAGAAAACATAGGTTTTTGATTTTTGATCATAAAATGTTGCGTACCTTATGTACATTGTGTCTAGTTTTATATAGATAGACCTGTGTAGCTATGGAGATGTAAATGTACATGGACAAGAGATAAGACATGTGTATACCCCATGTACTCTAGTAACACACAGTGTACCTAGTGTGTATACAGGGCTAGTCTGGTGGGACTACATGACCATTTAAGATCATAAGTGTACACTCTATGTATAGTCCCCACACATTGTGTTCCTATGGTGTTTACATGACTAGCCCGGCCGGAGTACACAACCATGTAAGGGATTAAGTGTACATTTTATGTATGGTTCCAACATGCCATGTGGTTTCTTTTGTGAAATTTTGAGACTTTTCTTCTCCATTTTAGTTCTTTCACTCTTGAATTATGTACCTTTATGAATAATCTAATAATGAGGTGTATCTGCTAGTTTCAAAAGATAAATTCCACCAAGACG
The DNA here is from genome assembly GCA_963277665.1 of Viscum album. Lineage (NCBI taxonomy): Eukaryota > Viridiplantae > Streptophyta > Magnoliopsida > Santalales > Viscaceae > Viscum > Viscum album. The sequence goes on along the minus strand of OY728157.1, from coordinate 1,521,184,805 downwards.
AACTCCAGTTGTATGCCATGAGAGTAGTAATGATCATACCATGTATGTGGTAGGTGATGGGCTACCCATTAACCCGCCAGACATGCCAATTACGACACCATCTATTATACCAGACAGAAGAGTGGATGCATGGTTTCATGAAGGATTCATGAGGTTTATACAATCCTTCTAGGGAGTACCTCATCCTTTCATTTCTATATAAGAACTAATGTGAGTATTAGAGCATCATTATCTGTCTAAATTATCAGTGGATGGTGGAACACAGAATGAAAATTAATGGCTAAAGTATGTGCTTATGATCTTTGAGCCTCGGGAGACACCTCCTCAGCAGAGGGTCAAGATCATGACTTATATGTTGTGTGATTCTTTCTAGATTCAGTGGGATCTTATCAGTTAGACAGAGCATCATCGGGACATGGCATGGGGGAATTTACACACTATCTTCTATGACTATTATTTTCCCAGAACATTTATGGAAAATAGATCCCCATAGTTCATGAATAATTAGCAGAACCCTATGTTAGTGATGGACTACTCATCCCATTTCACTGAGCTTCAGATATTCACACCTATTTTTATAGGAGAAGAGACATCGGGTTCTAGGTGAGTAGAGATTTGTCTTAGGTACAACATTCGATCATAGGTGAACGTTTTCAAGATTCATATTGTATATTCAATTTTGAATCAACCGCTGATTACCCAGCGTAATCTACAGGAAGCTAGATTTGTGCACCAAGAATGTTCAATAACAAGATATGGTACTCTCTCGGCTGGGAGAACGAAGCATTTTCTGGTTATTTTTCGCGGTGATTAGAGAAGTCGGTATATTTCTTCTGATATCCAGATGAGGTGCTTCCAGTGCGGTAGATCTAGGCATATGATACTATAGTGCCTGATGGGCCCAATTGAGTACAAAACTTTCGTCACGATGGGAAATTTATAGTGCTTCTACCCGGAGATTCCACTATCATCTAGTGAGAGAGGTTCCTTACCGACTACATTTTAGGAGCACGATCAGTAGCTTCTCACCATTCTGTGAATTAGAATATATCAAGACATTCATGAAGAGGTGTTGGTTGTTTCCACGGTATCCATAACCTAGGATCTCAACGATAATAGGTCAAGTTAGTTTGGGGTAGCCATGTAGTGTCTCAGGGTCGTGGTACAATTCTGACTAATGCAGTGTTATAGACACTTCTAGAGCAGGAACCTAGACATTCAACTATCATAAGTACTATTAGTTTCACCTCCATTTTATCTTCTGCACTCTTTTATAGAGGGGCATTAAATAGTTTTATATATGTTCCCATTGTAGAGAGATTTTGGATCTGTTTTTTCTCTTCTGATGATGTTATGATGCAAGAAACACCATTAGGGATTAGGACGGAAGGTGTGTGTCAGTGTAATGAGTTACAAATTTTGGTTGGTGGGTGTCAAATCATTTGGGATCCTTATATATTAATGATTAGAGAAATTTATTTCATATATAGAATGTATAGGTTATTCTCATTTCAAGACTTTACTGATTTCGATTGTCGTAGGGTGATTTTTTCGGCACCAGAAGGTGGATCATTTCTATAAAATGGAGAGTGGGATGTACATGAAATTATAGCTAGACCTGAGAAATGTGGGATGTGTGGGATGAAAAAATATATTTCCAGTTTGTATTTGGATGACTAGGGAACATGTTATAGGGATTTCCCTCATGTTTTTGATCATTTCTGGGACGTGTTCCAAGATGAAATTTCAAGCTAACATCAAGTATAATAGGTGTAGTTATTTATTGACCTTGTACTATGAGATTCACTTATATCCATTTATCTATATAGGATGGATATGATAGAGTTAAAATAGATTAAAATGAAGCTAGAATATTTTTAGTTAAAGGGGATTATCCAACCCAATACTTCTCCATGGGGTTTGTTGGTCCTTTTTGAAATGAAGGTGGATGATATGCTCAGGCTATGTGTGGACTATCAAAAACTAAACCACCTAATGGTTAAAAACGAATATCCATTTCCACGGATGGTGGACATTTTGATCTACTACAATGAACCTAGGTGTTCTCGTAAATTGAATTATAGTCAGGATATCTCTAGGTACATGTTTGACCTTTAGACATTCCTCGTACTATGTTTCGTAGCATGTATGGTCTATATGAGTATCTGGTTATGATGTTCGGTCTCACGAACGCACCTGAAGTTTTCATGGAGTAGATGAACAGAGTGTTTTATCCCTACTTTTATTCTTTTTTGGTGGTTTTCATGGATGATATCTTGATGTATTCTCATAATCAACATGGCTAAGCCAACCGTCTTGAAATCGTATTTAATACACTAAGAGATAATCAATTATATGCTAAGGTCACAAAGTGCCACATCTGGATGGATTAGATTCACTTTATGGGTCATGTCATCTTGAAGATAGGAGTATAAGTGGACCTTTAGAATTTGATAGTAGTAGTTACCTGGGAGCAGCCCAATAACATCTTTGAGGTGTATAAGGATTGATGGTTACTACAATAATTTCACACTGGAATTATCCCTCTTATAAGTGTTGATGAAATCCATGAAAAATATGGGTGTCATGTATGAATGGTCATATTCTTGTGAGATATCCTATTAAAAGTTGAAATGAAGATTAACATCATCATTGATACTAATTTTTCATGATCTGAGCTGGTGTTACACTATGTATTGAGGCACATCAAGTGTCAGGATGGGAGAAATTCTTATGCAGTAGGATCAATTCATTGAGTACAGGTCTCGGTAGTTGAGGCCACATGAGAGGAATTTATTAATGCACGATCTAGAGTTAACTATGGTTTTTCATAAATTGCTTTTTCATATATAGTACTTATTGGGGAAGCGTATTATGGTGTACACAGAACACAAAAGTCTCAATTAAATCATTACTAAGTGTGATATAAATTTCAGGTAGTGAAGGTCATTGGTGTACCTTAAGTCATTCAAGTTCGATATTTCCTACATTCCTAGAAAAGGTAGTTCTTTGGCTGATGCACTCAACAGGAGGAATAAAATACAGGAAGTGAAGGAGACCAGTAACAAGTGGAAGCTTATGGAATAGTTCTCCAAGATATATTTGGAGGTGCACGATAGTCAAGGAAAACATTCCTTTCTTCATTATAATTGAATTATACCCACTTGGAATGAGTGATTATGAGACAACTACCATATAATGAGGTACTATTCATGCAGGAGAGTATCATGTGAGGATCCATCTCTTGGTTGGATAGTAGGTTATGAGGTGATCTTGTGGATCTATGGATGTATCTGGGTTCCAGTGGACACCCATGAGGATTTTATGTAGGATTTTTATTCATCATTTTGGGTCATACATCCTGGATTTATGAAGATGTATCATGACTTTCACCTTCAATACATGTGGTTGGGTATTAAGAGAGAGGTGGATGGTTTTGTTATGAGGTGTTCCACCTGTCAGAAGGTGAAGGTGGAAAATAAGTGTCCAGCTAGGATTTTATAGCTGTTACCTATTCTGGAGTGAAAATGTAATTATTTCACAATGGATTTAATGATTGGGTTACTGATCTCAACTATAGCCAATGTTTTTGTGTCGGTTGTGGTTGGAAGACTTACGAAGTTTACTCACTTCTTTCCGATCATTGAGGCCATCAACGTTGCTGATCTTGGGAAGCAGTATATTCGTGATGTGGTATGAAATCATGGGGTCACTCAGTCTATAATTTCAAATAGGGACTATTTATTTAAATTTCATTTCTATTAGAGTTTTCAGAGGGCTTTGTGTAAACAAGTGCTTCTGAGCATAGAATACCGCCCTCAAACTGATGGCCAATAAGAGCATACGATATAGGTTCTCGAGGACATGTATCTTGCATGTTCCCTAGAATTTTGGGGCTCATGGAAAAAACATATTAAAAAAGTTTAATTTTCCTACAATAGAAGATTCTAGGAAACTGTTGAGATGTCACCTTATGAGGCTTTGTATGGAAGTCCATACCGATCACCCAAGTGTTGGCTGGATGGGGGTGAGGTTGCTTTTCTGGGACCACATCCCTTGAAGGATACTTCTTTGTAGGTCTAGATAATTCAAAATCATATGGATATTGAATGGAATCATTAAAAATTTTATGCCGATCACCTGAGACGAACTCTAGAGTTAGAGTTTGGGGATTGAGTTTTTTTGTATGTTGCATTGAGGTTGGGACACAAGAGAATCAGGAGACAGGGTATGCTTTCGTCGAGATATGTCATTCAGTTTCAAATTCTGGAGAGGGTCGGGCTGGTTGCCTATCGATTATAGTTACCTTATAGGTACATGGATATGAACGATATCTTAAACATTTCTCAGTTGTGAAATTACTTTTCGGATCCATCTCACACCTTTCAGCCCATGGAAGTGGAGTTGCAGGAAGATTCATCCTTTAAGGAGAATCCCATTGGTATTGTGGATCGTAGCATAAATATTCTTTTTGGCTGGTCTGTTCCGAACTGACTCTATGGAAGTACAATAGAGTATAGGATGAGACATTGGAGTGGGAGACGTACATATGATCAAAGTTGTCAGTGTTGTTCTGATATAATTCTTAATCACCCTCGGAAGGGTAATTTGGGGACGAATATATTTATGTGGGGAGGGGGGGTTGTAAGAACCTGGTACTTCCATTGAGGTATGGATACTTCCTTGTCAGTTTATACTAATCAAAAATAGGGGAAAATAGGTCAAGGTATTCCTTCATGCTTATTACACAACGGGATAGGAAACTACACACTTTGTACTTATGGTACACACCGTGCATGTTAGGCTATGTGCCATGAAATACTTGTGCAATTTCATGTAATGGTATGGCCATAAACCATATAGACACTATGTGTAGTCTCAAGTACATTCCTTCTACTTTTTTGTTGATTAAATAGGGTAATAGTGTCGTTTTTGTGAAAATAGATAGTAGATAACCCGAGATGTTGAACAAACAACACCAAATGGGATTTTTCCTCCTAAATCTTCTTCCAAAATCCGATTCGATTTTATTCAAAGGTATTTGAACAAAATTTGTTAGCTCTTGATTCCTATTGAATCATTCTTCATGATTTTTTCTCTCAAGGATATTATTTAAGGTTGAGCGTTTATCATCATTTTGTAGATCTACGTTGTTCTGGATTGAATTGAGGGTTGAGACTGGATGAGGAGAGTCATATTACAATGAGGTAGTTAGTCTTATTCCTTTTTCTCAATGTTGAGTTGTTTATATGTTTCATAGATCCATTCATCCTTGTTTAGGTTGAACCCTTGAATGTAAATTTACCCTTATTGTGGTGTAACGATGATTAGTTGATGAATTAAATTAAATTAATCATGTTTCATCTGGTTTGATTAAGGTCCATCCAATGGATGTGTTTCCCTCAGATGACCATTGTTTTTCCATTTGGCCTATGATGCCCATGGGCACACCTTTTCTCCATTTTTGGGTTGTTTAAAATGAAATTGGTTAATTGAACGTTGCCCACAAGAGATGGAAATTATTTAATCCCAGTGATATTTTAATTCACATTTTGTCTTTTTATACATAAACTTCCCTTGTGAATATATTTTTAAGCCTTGTAATTGTTCGATTACATTACGATTGAGATATGAACTGCACATTTGAGTATAATTTTTTAATCCTTGTGATAGTTTAATTCACTTGTTGCATGTTTTTTATGATTACTACGTGAGTTTTTATTATGTTAACCATGTAATAGTTTAATGTAAAGGTGTTGTATTTTATTATGAAATTGTGACATACTGGGCCCGACCGTGTTGACTGTTATGCCTATGGGTGAGAATTTACATTCTTGTGGGTGAGGATTTGTATGCTTGTGAGGATTTGTATTCTTGTGGGTGATGATTGGTTATGGATATAGGTGAGGTTTTTCTATGCCTGTGGGAAAGATCTTGAGTTTAATATTTAAATGGAATGACTTATAATTAATCTTCCAGCCAAAGAACAGTCTTGGATTTGGTCATCACTTTATTTTTTTAGATAGCTTTATGGGGTATCTGTTGAGCATTATTTAAATGGTGGATTGAAAAGCTTATGAAATATCATGAGACATATATGACTCAATGTAATTGAATGCCTGAACTGAACATAATTAATGATACTAGGAAATATAACTTGTAGGATCATTTACTTTTGAGTACTTCCTAGTTTATTATTCTTCCATTCTTGTATAGTACATTTTGCATATACTCACTGATAGATAAACACAGATATTGGGTGGTTGCCCACTGGGATTTTTTTCACACACCGGGTTTGGGTTATGATTTTGGGCCAAAAAAGATTATATTGTTTCTTGTATCGATAAGGGAATGTTCCCTTCTATAGGTACTTGAGATACTGTTTATGAGTCATAGATCATGGGACCTAGCTGAGGCATTCAATGCTTGTTAGTTTCTTTTATTTTTTTCTCTTTTGGAAAATATATTGTGGATACCTTCAGTTTATCTATTTTGGATGTTTTCATAAAACATAATATGCTATATCAACTTTTCTAGGAATTTCTTCTTGGTTATTTATCTTCTTAGTCTTCCACTATTTATTTCAGATGGGTGATGGTTATTGTTTCCACTATTTTATTTTTATTTATCCCATTGTGGTTAACTCTTACATTATGGGAATAGTTTCTATACTATCACACCCTAGGCCCTCACCGCTAGTCGGAAGCCTCTGGTGTTTGGGTATATATGCTTGAAGCCTTATGACCATCTGGTTACAACGCACCAATTGAGTGGAACCTGGATCTGGGACATTAAAATATCCACTAAAAGTAAACTTTTGTTAACGATTTTCAGAGAATACTTATTGTACCTCCTAGTTTACAACCAATCACAATTTTAAAGCACATTACTCTCTCAATTGAAGTGTCCTCACCGCTTCTTCATAAGATCCACTCCATGTTTATAGACTTGCATGTCCTTTCATTATCTCTAATGAATTAATCCTACACTATATTTAGATGAATTATTGATGTCTCACTTTAATCCACTAAAAAATATTGATTTTCTACATTTGTACTGTGAAACCTTATATCTTTCTCTAAACCATTACTACGCCTTGCACACATGTTTTTTTCATTACGATAAAAACCTGTTCCTAAGCGCTACGTCCTTGTTACATGTGATACCATTCTTACATGAAACTCACTTTCTTGATATAAACTCCCATTCTTATGCTCAACTCCAATTCTTACGTGAAAATCCCAATACACACAATTCATATCCGATTTAGAGTTATTATTTCATCTATGTGTCGAGCTACACAAATGAGGGGGTTCCATCTTATTTATTGGCAGCACCAACAACAGCATAGAAAACCCTTATGCACGTTGAAAATATGCTTAGATCATGGTAAACCATATTTGATGTTATAATTGGAGCATATATATCTTTCGAGAAACCTCTTCATTTATACGCATTCTAGACCTTTTTTGCACTTCATGATTTTTCCATATTTCTTTGTTCTAATACTGAAACATGTATTGCACCCAACATTCAAAACTAAGTTCAGTATTGAGAACAATATCCTTTTCTAAAAACATGTTTCTTCCTTTTCAGGATTTTGAGGACTAAAAACTTTTCAAACACTGGGAAACATCACCACCTTGAATACGTTCTTTTTTAACCTCTTCAAAATAATATATTTATTTTTATCATTCATTATCAACATAGATTATGAAAAATATCTATGTAACTCCACAAAAGACCATGGCAACCATCTTTTTTAACAAACATAATCATCCAAAAATTTCATCAGTGTTACTTTGAGGGATTTTCCCCAACAATCTCCCCCATTGGGTTTTTTGAAAATGCTTTAAAAAATTAATACCTCTATGTCACTTCATCTATCTTCTACCACCACTCATTTTACACAATTCATATAGAGATCAAATATTTACTTAACACATAATATAAGCCCAAATGAGATATACTCAATGTGGGAAACAATAGAAATATGCAACGTTCATCAATGAACCACTTCATTTTATTCCAAAACCACTCTTCAACATTCACTATAATCCTTCTATTGTGATAATATCTATTGATCAAATACATCTAGAATATTAAAATTTCAAACATCCCTTATCCCTCTGCTCCCCATTTCTCGATGCTCCACCTGTCATCTTCTCCCTGTGTGTTTTCTAATAATTTTTCTCTCTTTTCACATCCAAAATTTCTTCCCCTTTTAAAATGAACCAATGGATCACTATTTTGTGGTCTGTAATAAGGTAAATAACACATATCAATACATTAGGTAAAACACACCATACCTCATATAATGGGTGCCTAATATCTAAACTTTTTAAAGTTCTTTGAGTAAACTAAACTCTTAGAGCTAGTCAATGCCTCTTAAACACTTCTTTGGAAAATGCCTTTGTCATAATGAATATAACATGTAGTTCACTAGGAACATATTCCAACTTCCAAATCCCTTAATCCAACTTTTAATTGATAAAATGATAATTCATTTTAATGTCCTTTTTTCCTTTAGTGATGGACTAGATTTTTTTATGTTTGATAGCACCTGAATTTCCACCGTAGATTCTTCTTGGAGGCTTCACTTCAACTCCCATATCATCAAGATGCTACTTTATCCACAATAACTATGTGCATGTGTGAGTTATTATAATATACTCAGATTCTTTAGTACATAATAAAATGAAATATTTTTTCTTTCTAAGTTATGAAATAAAAAAATTACCAATATAGAAAGCAAATATTGATGTTTATTTCCTTTCATATACTGTATTGGACCAATCAGATATGTATGTATCAATAACTATTTTTGAGATTTTTCATTATACATCAAAGAAAAATCCACATTTCCCTTGATATATTGGAGTATGGTTTTCTCTTCACGAATGTGGCATTCATTGGAATTGCATTGAAATCTTGATGCTTGGAATGTGAAAAAAAACAAGGGCTTGTCTCTATCATGTACTATAAACTTCCAATGATTTTTCTATATTTTATGAGATTAGGTTCCTTGTCATAATTATCTGTTAATAGTTCCAGCTGGGTAGCAACAAGATGTTTCATATTCGTGGAATTTTACATTTCATATATTTTTAGAACCTCCTTGGAATCTTTGGATTAAGAAATGAATTGGACATTCCTTCCTTGTGTCATTTGTAATCCAAGGAAAAATGTTATCTCACAAATCATTGAATTTTCAAACTCACTTTTAATGAACTCAGAAAACTATCTACATTGGGCTTCATCTAATCGACCAAATATTATGTCATCGACATAAACTAGCATCATTATTATTTGAATACTACCATAATTGACATATATATTGTAATCAACTCCACCACTCTGAATCCCAACCACATCAAATACTGATCTTTTCATAAATATCATTCCCTTTATGTTTGATTAAACCCATATAACACCTTCATTAATAGAGAAACTTTGTTCTCATCTTCAAGAATGAGAAACCCATATGGATTATCAATATATAGTTATTCTTATAGAACCCCATTCAAAAATGTGGACTTGAAATCCATCTAGAAAAATTTGTACTTATTTCACACTACAATGGTGAAGGAAAATATGAGTGTCTCCATCCTTGAAACACGTTCAAATGTCTCATCAGCATAGATACAATCTACATGGGAGATACCTTTTCACACCAGTCACGCATTATTTTGAATTACTATTCCATCTTCATTCATCTTGTTTTGAAGTACATATTTAGTCTCAATGTCATTCTTATCTATTGGCCTAAAAGGAATCTCCATGAATGATTATTCACTGTAGAGTCTAGCAATTCATTCACTATATAAACCGAGTTTTCATCCCCAGCTGCATCATAAAAACATTTAGACTCTTCCTAAGATAGGAAATATGCCGTTCATAATGACCACAATCGTCTCGTTTGAACTGGTGTAGTCTGATCACTAAGGATATTTTTTCTATAAATTTCATCTCGTGACACTGGCTTATTCATAAATACATACATGAATTTCTCTAGATAATCATCATTATCTTCTTCTAAATAAGAATCTTCCACTTTTCTTCCCATGTGTTTCTTACCTCCTCGTCACATTCATCAGGAACTATTCACTATATTATTGAATATTCTTTTCATTTTCCACTATACTAATTTCATTTCTATCAACTAATTTTCCCAATCTATTACTAAAGAATTTATATTCTTTTTTTCTTGAGTAGCCAAGGAATATCTCCTTATCTCAAGGTGTTTCAAAATACATGTGTTTTGTTTTTGAAAATAACGAACTTATTTCTAAAAATTATAAAGTATTTTTACATTAGATTCTTTAAGTACCACATATCTTACGTATTTTTTCCTTCTTTCAGACTCAAAAGATCCCTATGTGAAATGTAGACCAATGTTAAGAATTATTCATTTCAAAATTTCTATGGTAGGCCTTTCTTAATAAGCATCATTCTGGCTGTATTTGTTGATGATCTGATTTCTCTTCTAAAACACTATATTATATTGAGGAGTTCTTAGGGAGACAATTTGATTCATTATTTCATGTTTCTAAATATATTAATCAAATTTTTATTTTGTGAATTGCATACAGTTATCGATTTGAATCCTTGTAATTTTATACCCAAATGTCATTTCACAATCCCTACGGTATTATTTTATTCAACTAAACACATCAGACATGTGGTAAATGGCCAAAATCCATGTCATTATACTGAAATAATCAATGAAAGGGACATAATATCTCTTCCCATCAATGTATCTTGATGAAATAGGTCCAAATACATCTTTACGAACCAATTCAAAAACTCTAGTTTACTTCGGTTTCTTTACCTTGTATATATTTCTGATGTTCTTCCCTTATTAAAAATCTTGACACATATGAGTATGATCACATGAAATATTAGTCTGTTCTCTAGCTCTATCACACTTTAACAGATCTTTGAGGGATTGTATTAATATATGACTGAGAGGTTTATCCCATTACTTTTTTTCTTCCTATTTGGACAATATGTACATATCTTCTTCTCCACATACAGCTGTAGATTTCCCCTTTTCATTTTCCCTATTGAATAACTGCAAAATATATTCCTTTGACAATATAAATATTTTTAGTAAATTGTATAGAATTTCCCAAGTCACAAAGTTGACTGACACTAAGAATGTTGTGCCTGAGGCCTTCTTCTACCATGACATCAGGACGTCTCAATTCTATTCCCTCAATCCTATACTTTCCCATGCCAACTATCATTTGGTCATCATCATTTCCATATATTAAAAATAATTCTTTTCCATATTTTATGCCATTAATAATATCCTAATTCCCTATCCTATAGGATATGAAACTGTTGTCAAATATCCATAACCCAAAACAATATGATGCTTTAAGGATAGTTTCCAAAACCACAGCCTTCTATGCTCCTTTATTTTTTATCCATGTTTTTTACATCATACTCAGTATTGACTGATAGTATTGATCTCTCTCGGAGTGTGATGATGAGATTCATCTTGTAGAGATGAAAATTTATTTTTCATTTTCATCTCAACTACTGATTCATTGATTTTCTGATCATGACCACTTTGGTTTTAATTTGGCATAATCATCTACATGTTTGATGTACAATATCTATCCTTGTTCCCAAATCCTCAACACCAAAAACAAAGTCCCCAAAAATAAATGTTAGACTATCATGCTCTTTTTTCTTCCTCGTGTTGTTTTAATGCCCTTCGGTATCTCTTAGCTAGGGAACACACATTCTGTGAGTGTCCCATATTTCCACATAAGTAGCACCTGATGTAGGTTGCATTCTTGCATGTCACTTCTGCACTATTGGGTTTACCTTTGATTCTTTAAATCTTATAATTATACTTCAAACCCTATTCAATCTCGAATATCAGAGTGAATTCTTGTGGACATACGTCAACCATAACCACTTTAATTTTTTGATCAAGCCCTAAACCAACCTTATCATTTAGATTTGACTATTTCTTCTATTTTGATGGTCCTCTATGCTCCACTTCCAACTTTTCTTTATTTTGAAATACCTTAATTCCCAATTTCATATTAGGAGTTAAGAGATTTTATTGATCCCTACCTTTTCCTCACAACCCAATAAAAACCTCTTTTATTTCATTGATACTTTTGATTGGATCTCTTACAATGTTAGTTGAACTATCGATGTAACTCATTTTTTCATTGATTTTGAGTATTTTCTTGAACAGCCTTTTTTGAGATCTCGCATGTTGACGAATTTTGTTATTTAATTTCTTCCATAGTATCAAGCATCGCTTCTTGTTTCTATTTCATATAGAGTTTGGAATCACAAACCATTTTGTTAGAATTATTTGTTTTGCATCTCCAAAAATCAATATCTTCTAGAGATGACTCTAGCTCATCCTAAAAATCAACACTTACTTCAATATATTATTCATCAATGTCATCTCTATCCTTCTTTAGAGTACTACTGAAAACTACCTCTATAGAATTTTCTCGACAAGAATTGTAGTTCTCTATCAGTATAGCATAAAATTTATCTAAACTATCACATTCGTTTAAAGTAAGATTATTCTTCTTTGAGAAATGTTTCTTAATTTGTTTTCCATAACATAGACTGGTGTCTTACTCGTAGTGATTTCAACTTCATCTTTTTCATATTTTTGGAACTACTTGATGATCCTTGTTGGAAGATGACAAACATTTCCACATATGAAGAAAGAAAGGGGATGTTTTCCATGGAACATTCCAATTTCTATATGTAGATTTGAGGAAAGGAATAACATCACTTCATCATTCTCTTACTCTTCCTAATAATTTTCAATGGTGTGATTCTTCATAGCCTTGAATGGAACTACCTTGGAATTTTATTTTTTTGTAGATGTAATTTCCTCATTTTTCATCTCATATGTGACAAGAGTACTATAAAAGCTATCTATTGTGATCCCCTTTGGATATTTTTCCTCCCATAAAAAAACATTTGAATTCAACCAAGCTGAAAGTCTTCTAAAGATGTTCCATATGATCTTTACATCTTTAATAATCCCTCCAAGACCACATATGTCTTCCAACATGAAATATACACTATCAAATATTCTATAAATAGACCCATTTGGATTCATTCTCAGATCTTCATTCTTTTTACATAGAACTTGTAGCTTTGCCTCTCTAACCTTTGAATTATATTCATAAATATTCAATAGATTCTCCCACATAGCTTGTTATGATATAAATGACATCAACGTCATATATATTTCATGGGACAAGGCTCCCCCTAAAGAATTGATTCATTTGGCATCAAGATTCAATTCCCTTTCTTCATCTTCTGATATAGAACCACTATCAATGTTAGACAAAATACCATGCATCGCTACTAAAAAACATTCATTTATAAGGACTTGATGTAGTGTTGCTTCTGATTATTCCATAACTAAAAGTTATTCCAGTTCAATATTGGAATCCCTTTGTGATTAATAACATCCAAATAGAGAGAAATATTTATATAAACATTTCCCTAATGATACCAATTGTAAGATCCACTAGGTCAAATACACTGGGGTGTGAATTAGGGTATGGAAAACTAAAACAATTTCCCGATTTTATCTATTTTAGTTATAAATCAGAACTCTCTTCTCACTCTTTCGCGTAGGAAGGAATGAGAAAAAAATTAAATAATTAATGAGACACAAAAAAATTAACTTTTCTCACCCTCACCGGGATACATCCAAGGAGCATAAAATGATAATGTACCAATGTACCAAATCCACTAAAAGTGAACTTCTATATATAATGTTCGGAGTAGACTCACTTTCCCGCCTGGTTTACAACCAAACAAAATTTGAAATCACACTACTCTCCACAATGAAGTGTGCTAACTGATTTTTAGAACATTCACTCACAGTTTATAGAATTATAGGTCCCATAATTATCTCTAATTAATGAATCATCCACTGTATGTATATTCTCTAATTATGTCCCACTTTCATCCACTAATGAAAACAACTTTATCAAATATGTACTAGGAAACATCAAATATTTCATGCAACCCTTATTATAACATGCATGAAAGTTTTTTTTATCTTCACAAAAAATGGCTTCTTATGAGAAAATTCTTTCTTATTCCCATTACCAGTCTTACATGAAATAAAATTTCATGCATGAAACTCCAAATCTTACATGCATCTCCCATTATATGAATTTCTTATGTTATTTAGAGCTCTGATTTCTTCTATGTGATGAACTACACAAATGAGGGTGTCACCACTTATTTATTGTTATCTCTCTCTTCTACATGAAAAATCCTGATGTAAACAAAAAATCCTATTAATGCATGAAAAAAAGATTTGACGTTGTATTTGGAATTCAAGTATCTTTTGTGCAACCATATCTTTCATGAACATTCCATAACATCACGCACTTCATGCCATGTCTATCTTTCGATGTTCAGATCTTGAAAAATGAAATTTTCACAACCTTCCAAACCATATTCAATCTTGAACGCAACTTTATTTACCAACAACAAGTTTCTCCAGTTTCCTGATTATGAGGCCCAAAAATTTGGCAGACACTGGGAAATGATTCCACATTGTATACATTCTTTTTTTACCACCTCTAGATCTTTTATTCCATTTTCATGGTTATTTTTAACATATATTGTCAAAAATATAACTAGAACTCCAGAACAGACCATGGAAATCCTATTTTTCAACAAACCCAGTCAACCCAAAAAATGCTTCAATATTATACTGAGAGATTTCCCCCCAACACTTGAGTTACATCTAGATTGGTATTTCTACTTAATTTTGGGGGACTCATTCACATAATGTTATCTTGAAGTAGATAATCTCTCTACGAATTATGTTTCTCCTTCATGGTATGGTTATTTTTCATAACCCAATTAAGATTCCATAATATATCTATAGCATGCTTAGTTACAATACAAACAATATTGGATCCATCCGTAGGACAAACTCTACAAGGGCCCTGAGTATTGATACTATTATTTCCTCTAGGAAATATTTCTAAACAATGGAATATACTATAATATATAATAACCTTATTCAACATAATTTTTAATCTTAAAAATAATGAAATAATTATTCTAAATTGAAAAACATATGCATATCTGTTATCATAATCATAAACATTGATTATTGGGGATCTTCTACTATTCTTATTGTCAATTTTTATCATAGGGTTATATTCCCTAATATATGATTTCCTTGTTATTGTTTCCAAGGTTTCAACCAAAATTCATTTGATACCACCTATAATTCCCCAACCCCAAAAGCCCACAGATAGTGCCTTATTTTTTTACACCGCCATGATTACATGGAATAAAATCCTAAATGAATGATTGGTTTAGTAGTTTACAGAAATAGATTAAATATCTGGTATCCAATTTACATTATTAAAATAAAATATTGAATAACTAAATTATAAGTATAACACCCTTGAAACTCATTTGAAGAATTCATCTTAATAACCTATGGAAAGAAAACAAAATAAGGGTGGGCTCGAATGATCTATAAGGGTTAAGAATAATGAAAGCTATAAAGAATATCTACTAATAAAAAACATGTAAAGGGTAATAATAAATAAAAACTTCTAATCAAATAAATAGATAAGGCATAACTAATATGGAAAGGTAAATAACTTAAAACACAATCTATCTAATAAATAAACAATGAGTGAAAAATATGCATATATTTTGTCAAAGTAATAGTATAATTTATAGTAATAACAATTTAATAATGACGGAAATTATTAATTATTGTATGTCTTGTTCCTTAGGGACATGACACCATTACTGTCAAGATCAATCCTCAAGAAAATTTACTATATACTATTTAAAAACCCACAGGATTTGGACAACTAATTCTTATCATGATATATCTGATTCATTGAAAGGATTTTATTAACCAGTCCCCAACCCATGTTGTTCATGTTTATGGAATTACTCATATAACGAATATTTGATTTAATTCATAAAGATTTTTCTTTATCAAATATCTGTATTAATAAATGAATATGGATTTATCAATATTTCCAAAGTCAATCAAATGAATTTCAAAGTAAGAACCATATTAAAAATTTTATGTGTTTTATTAAATTATAATATTAATTGAATAGGAATATGTATATTTATATTAAATATAATGACCAATGAAAATCACTACAACAAATTGATTGTTTCAATAGAATGTTAATAATCTAAAAAGATAGTGAGATTGTTCAATAACTTTTACTAGTCAGTAATTTCCATGTCTAAATATCATGGATGAAATAATTCAATTTGGAACATTAAATACCCCGTATAATTGATGAATAATGACATTACATGTCAAAGGAACAATATATACACCACATCCAAGTTAATTGGTGCATAATAATAGATATATTTCAATTGAATGTAAATTGATACAAAATCCCATACCTTGCATTTCCTTCTCGATGGAATTCCATTAAAATAATATATAATCGGTTTTAATAATTTTATTAAATTATAAATTATACATAATAAATTTTATAGAATCATATATGATCTTCTTATAACATCTTATTACCCGTTTGTTAACAATCTTTCATTATGTTAACTATTTCGGGTGTTAATTGTTTAGTTTTTTATAATGTTTAAATTTTTTATTTTTGTTACTACTACATAGATAATGATATCATCATATCCATATTATATATATTCTATATATTTTAATTTTGATTAATCCATAATTTTTAGAGAACGCAAATTAAATACACCGTTAAAAGAGATTGTAGGTCATTAATATACATGAATGTTGATTCCATTTTCTTGTTATATTAAAATAATGGAAAGTAAATTGTATATATGTATTTTATAATTAATATATCATATTTATGTCTTATATTTCACATATTTTTTTTAAAACATGACTAATGAAATCCATGTAATGCATGAACAAATCACGTCGCTTTGAGTGGGTGGTAGTCCACACATCCACTAACGATGTTATCATATTCCCAAAAAATAGAAAAAAATAAGGTATGGGTTTTATAATAATTAAATAATCATAAATAAATTTAATATATCATATGTAAACTAAAATATAATAATTATTCCCAACATTGAATGGTGTAAATGGAAGAATGAATGACATTAGTTCGCAAGGTGGAAGTATGTCATACACACAAACGATTATTGTCTATCATGCTCAATGGAATAGTCTATGACTGTAGGTAATACCCTTGAAATAAAAAATATAATTATTTTTTGATACAAAGGTTATTATATAACAAATTTATGTGAATAATTTAATGGGTGGAAAAATAAATGAAACAAAATTTCTTGTTAAATAATGTTACCTAATCTTCGGGTAACTCTATATGGATTGTACCAAAAGACATCCTTGGATTGATTTTTACCAAATTTAGGATTATAATATGAGGGGAAGGACTTGGTGGTGTATGTTTTGAAGGTTTTAATTATCCTAATGGTGTGATATGTGTGAATAAGTAAGGGGTGAGTTCCCTTTTGGAATGGACAAGCAGTGGAATTCGTATAAATATAAACATTTATACACTATTTGGAGGTATAAAATACAACATGTTCCTACATTATTGAACCAAATTTTACATAATAATGTATATAATAGAAATATGGACATCAAATGGGGTTTTGACAAGTTACTAGGATATTTGGACCCAATGGTTGAGGTTCAATTCTTTATTTTGATAGATTTTATCTCTTAGTTGCTGTAAATAATTTTAATTACTTGAAGTAATATTTAATATAAATAAAGTTAAAATTACTAGATATTATAAATTATTATGATTCCAAATGTGAAAAAAAAAGACTCTCTCGAGCTATAGTTTTTTTAAAAGTGCTTCTATGGGGGAGGCTTGCGTGTTTCAGCCTCGTATCTCCCTTCCCTATCTTCCCCCTTCTCCCTCCCTACTCTCTCTTGGTTGTTATACGTTTTTCTATGTTTCACCCACTTAGTCTATAAATTTTTATTCCTTCATATTTGAGTCCTTATTGAATCCCCCATTATCTATTCCTCTTCTCTTACCTTCTGGTCACCGTGTTTCTGACCCCATTATGGTTGGTTCACTGGTTATCTTAGGGAGATTTGGGATGTGAGGGTCAAGTATAAGGTGGTATTTTTACATGGTTCTAGATTTAATGGCAGTTCTGGTGGTCTGGGCATGTAAAATAATCAATTTCGGTACCCTTGACTACATTGAACACTATTATGAATTCATGTTCAATCATATATCTCCTAGTTGGTCATATAAAATCATTTGAAAAAAGTTTTGGGATGTGTTGTCCAGTCGGTCAATATTGTTACAGGAGGCACACCCTTCATTGGACTCGATATGGGTTGTAGTGGTTCTTGTATGACAATTCACATCGTTGGTGTGAGGTTTTAGATGTGTTGGTCAATAGTAATGGATTCAATGGTTTCAATTAAGCTAATGGAGAATTTCTTGTATTGTTTCTTTTTGTCATGATTTATTTTTTACTAATTATGGGGTTTTCTTTCTATTGTGGTTCATCACTGGAATTGGTATGGTTGGAGTGATGAATATTCAAGGTGTTTTGATTTAGATTTTATTCAGTTTTTTGTTTAGTTTTTTATCTTTGTAAGGTGTTAGAGGGAAGATCTATTTATGTCTATCTGAAGTTCACCTTGAAATGATAATGAACATGATTATGGGATTCAGATGATTTTCTATTGGTTGCAGTGATGGTGTTCGGAGGTCATTTTGGTTTTTACAGGTGAATGGGTAGAGGTCATTTGAATTTTGAATTCTTTTATTTTAAATTTGGTTTATGCGGTCCTTTTAATCCTTTTGATGTACCCTGTCTTTGGGACATTTGTTCGAGTTCCCAATTTCCCCCTAAAATGTGGTTTAGAAATAATAATTTACATTACAAGTGTATTATTACAAATATGGATTCGATTTTTCCAAATTCCAATCACATAAGTGGATTAAATTAATTTGATATTAATCTTGTATATGTCATAAGAATGAGGGGTTTTAAAGTGAAAATGTTCCAAAGAATAAAATGTTTTGATATTCATTGTATTTATGAAATTAATTAGAAGGACGTAAATTTAATTATTTTATGTATATCTGACCTAATTTAAACACACAAATAATTTAAAACATAATTTTATATTAAAAATTATTTATATGAAAAATCATTTTCAATTAAAATTTTATATTTTTCACTATTTTTCAAAAAGGGAATATTCTCATAAAAATACTAAAAATTCACCCTAAGATAATTTTGAAATTATTAATTAAAAAAATATTATTTTTCCATGTAAAAATTTAAAATATAACAAAATTGTGTTTTAAAATGGCACACCATTAAAAGGTGGAAAAACTACTTTTCGATAAATATAATATTTGAAGCCTAAAATTGAAATTGTTCTTATCTTATAACTATTAAGTGAATTTTAAGAATCTAAAAAATATATTACTGAATAAATAATATATAAATCTATTAAATATCACTAACTAATATTGATTAATTTAATTTATTGGATTTAATGCCTTTGTGATCATAAAAGTTGGTTTTTATAAAAAAACATTCTATTTATATTAAATTGTTTCTTATATTAATTCATAATTAGTTTATAATGATTGAATCCAACCACATATTTTCATAATTTAGTTAGTACTATTCCTAACATCTAATTTAATATCTTCGTTATATCATATTATATTATATAATTTTTTTAATAATTCTTTTTGTAAAACTCAATATTCTGTGTAACACAAGCCATTGAAGAATTTCATTGTTGTGTGTAATGAAATATAACCTTGGATTTACATGTAGGGAAAGCTAATAATAATTTTGTGTGTAACAAATTCTAAGCTTGGTTATTATTATAATTTATTCTTAACATTTTTTAGGTGTTTACAACATGTTTTAAAAAATAAAATTTATTCTAAAAGAAAAATATTGTAATATATTGGGGTGTTGAAGTCATGGTCATTCAATATGATGAATTTAAATTTATATTTTTATGTTTTTCTATTCATAGAAAAAAAATTAAAATCATAATTTTTAAATTTTAGATATAAAATAAGTTATTTCTAAAAGAAAAGTTTAATTTTCTCAAGAAATACTTCAGTGATTATTTTAAATAAATATTCGTTTATGATAATTTTCTTTGATGTTAGTAATGTTTTAGTAGTAATTTCATCCAATTAAACCATCCTTAATATTTTTTTTATGGTTTATGATTATGATTAAATGATGTTTACAGAACCCTTTTTTTCCATTGGTTATGGTATGATGAAATTATTAAATGATTATGAAACCAATTTTCAATGCATTGGTTATCATATGGTGAAATGATGATTTTTTATGACCATGTTTCACACATATGTATGGTTTTCATTATGTGATTTGTGGTACTGAAATTATATAACCCTATAATTCAATGGGAAATTTTTTACATATCATGATATAATTATGGGATTCAATTCAACCTGATAAATTAACTATGGAAAACAATTATTCGTTCTTGATAAATTATTAGAAACAAGAAAATGTTCTTGATCCTATATGGAAAATAATTCAATGTGCTTTATCCTGTATAAGAAAGTTTTGGTGATTCCATATCATATATGAATTTATGGACTTACTAATTAACTATTACATATGAAATGGATTATATACATATGACGTTGACACACTTTTTGACATTAACATATATTTTGTGGTTTACTGATTAGGATTTATCCCTCTAATGATTCATTAATTAGAAATAATAATTATTTATACCATGATTCATATGTATGTTCAATGATATTCAAGGTATGAATGTCATAATTTATGGTCATGATCTCATACTATTGTTCCAATCTTATTAATTTATTTTTTCATCAATTGATATATCTCATGCTTACCATTACTGGGCATATGATATAACCATTTATTATTTTTTCATTACTCTGTATATTACGAAAGGATTTATGTTGGGTAATTCAAGATGGGTACAATTAGGGGTGAAACATTTCAAGTGATGATGAATAATTTAACTAAATATTATATTTATCTATGTGGTTTTCAAAGTCCCTAAACAATCATGGGTATGGGATGGATCATAATTTTATATATGATAAATTTATCTAAAATTATGTATTCATTATATATAAAATTATTATCTTATAATAGTTGGATTAAAGATGGGATTAATTTATAATTATAGATTAGGATTAAATACACTGGTGAAAAATATAATGTATAAGTCTATGTATAAGATGAAATCTTAAATTGTTTCTAATTAAAATGGATATTGAATGTTAAACATATGGTTTCATAATTTAAGAAGAAGGTATCATGATGTATAGATCCTAGTAATTTTATTTCATACTTTTAATTTTTCACTTTTATTTTTACATCTTGATTCTGACAATTTTATTTGGGGTTTTAGTAAATGGATAGAGTGAAAATACATCATAAAATAATGAATCAGATGGAAATGCAATGAATTTATACTAGAGGATAAATTTTTATGGAAGTGTGAATGTAGAATCTTATTTATATGATCTTGAATCTTTATTAGGACATGAATGATTATGGGCATCCCAAAACCCAATGGAGGAAAAAATATTTTTTTTAATATTTCATGAGTTAACGTAACTTTTATTTTATTGGGTATTATGATCTAATAGGGTCTAAGTGATAGATCAATTCCATTTAGAAGATATTTTTTATTCACTAATTATCGAAACATGAAAAGGATATCCTAGATATTTATTGTTTTCAATTAGATGTAAATTAATGGTGGAATATTAGTGAGAATATGATTTAGGAGGAAGAAATTGAATCCATGGAATGAAATGTGTTAATAGGATATTATTTTATAATTATTGGCCTTGTGTTCTACATATATACATATAGAAGTTATTCCGTGAGTTTAATATAAATGGTGACTCATACATTAGTATATTTTCAAAGAATTATACATGTCATGAATAATATTTTTATTGATTAATAATTAGACATAAAATTAAAATTGATTGATTATTTTTTGACGTAAAAGAATTTATTTGGAGGGAATTAACTATAAAATACTTTATTGGATACAAATAAATTTCTTGATGTACAATAAATGTATAAATATAAATTATATATCCCCGCCACTTTTATGGGGCTGAAAATAAAAGGAAGATGGAGTCTCAAGAAAAATAAAAAGAAAGTCACATTTTCTAAAGTTATACTATCCATTTACATGGCATAAATATGAGAATAAATGAAAATTAGATTAATTATATGGAAATGGGAGGTGATTTAAATATTGAATGGTTCCTATAATGCCAGTGAATGTCAAAATGAGATCAATAGACTGATCCATTTAATAGAGGAAATGAGGATGACAACTATTGCACCACTCATGATCCAATGTTTCCTAATAAAAGGTGTATGGTAATTACACTAAAAATTAATAAGTATAATGGTTTTTTGTTGTTTATCAACATAAAAACCAATTTATATGAATAAAAAATTGAAAAATCATGCGATCATGACCATCGATGTGGGTTATAATATTGACATGTTAAAAAGTACACTAATCATCCACTCTAGAATGGATAATATTTATTTGGATAAATATATATCCAATATATTCTATCTAATGAATTATTATGTGTATATAGTAACCACCTAAATGATAATATGTTGAGGTAGTGGTGAAGACTTTTAATGATATTGTGGTCACCACTATCGTCGATTTTTCCTCTATAATTGATCCTTGTGGGAAAGTGCTCCATTGAAATCTTTTGAATCACACTTTAGTGGAATTTTATTATATTTTACTACTAAATTGGGTTTAATTAAATATATTCCATATTAATTTACATAGAAAGTTGGTCACATTTAATAGTCTAAATGAACATATGATTTTTCATAGTGTGGGGGTGAGTACAATCATCCAATATAAATTACTTCTATCTTTTGGTTCTTAATTCATATCCAATAAGTGTATCTATCATAGATGGTAGGGGAGAAAATGAACATTGATGATAACCCTTTTATAAGGGAGTTTTCTTATAACATTTTGTAAAGTCAATCCTATTCTTCCTCAAGATCATGATATAGAGTTTTCTAGAGAGTGAATACATGGCGCTTAACCTATTTTCAATCATCTATATTGAATATAACCAATTGATTTGATAATGTTAAAGAAGAAAATCCTTGAGAATCTAGATAATTGATTCATTTGAATTAGTGAATCACCATGAATCGAACCAATTCTTTTTGTTAATAATAATGATGGTTCAATGCATCTTTTTATTGATTACCACAAACTTGAAATGATAAATATAAAAAATACTCTCCTCTTTTTCATATTTTTGATTTGTTTGATCAATTATGAAAAACACTATACTATTTTTAGGATTGTTCTTTGATCAAGATATTTCATGATATGGTTTCTGAAATATGATACACCCAAGACTATATTATCTACATTATATCAAAATTATAAATTTATGTTGATTACATATGGTCTTATTGATGGTCTAATGTCCTCATGTGTTTAATGATAATCATGTTAACATATTTCCATTATCAGTTTATGGTAGTATTTAAAGCCTATATTCTAATATATTCAAAGGTAAAGTACTATGGTGAATATTATTTTAGATTTTTATTAAAGAAACTAAAAGGTGTAATTCATTGAACATTTTAACAAGTGTTAAATTTTTTCTCTCAAATATTCAATCATGGGTCATATAATATCAAGTTTACGTATTTTAGTGGAAATTTCAAGAATGGGTGTTATTAAGAAATGTACTAGACCAACCATAGTAACAGAAATTCTTAGTTTTCTATGTGTGGTAAGATATTACCAATGATTTGTAGTAGTAATCTGATACACTGATATTGTTTAATAAAGTGTTGGTTATGTTATTTTTTAGATGAATGTGTAATGAATTTCAAGGAACCAAAATAAAATTAGTTTGTGATGTTGGCCTCAAATTACCCTATATCGCAGAAGGGTTAGTGATGTTTATTAATGCATAAAAAAGGGACAATAAGGAATCCAAATATAGATGATAAAATGATATAATATTCCTCATGGAAATTTAATACATGTTAGAAAAATTATATGACTTGTTATTTGGATCTTACAGTAGAAAATTTTCTTGAAAATATGAATACATTGTCTTTATATTGAAATGTTTGACATATATATAGATTCTAAATGTTTAATTTCTATATTCACTAAGAATTAGTTGATTCTTCTCCAGATAAGGTGTTTGTATTTGATTAAAGTGTATGAATGATCAGTAAATTACCACCTCAAGAAAGTGGCAAAGGCAGCTAATTCTTTTAGACGAAAGGATCATACACTACTAAAATTTGAGGTATTTGTGATGGGCTATTTGCGAAGGGACCCCATCACAAATGGGATTTTCTGAAGGGGTCTCATCAAAAATAGTCCATTTTAGAAAATGGCGTCACAATAATTATTCTTTACGATGACCCCATTGCAAAAAATACTATTTTGGACGGGAAGCTATCCCATCACAACTAGCTCTAGGATTATATCCATTATATATATATAATGTGTTACGACAGACCCATCGTAAAAAGTATTTTCAACAGGACCATTTTCCTATCGCATATAGTTCTCTATTTATATATGTTATATATATATATATATATATGAAAATCTTTTTGCGACGGGCCCATCGCAAAAAAAGGTATTTTCGGAAGGCCCTTTTGCCCATCACAAATACCTTTAAAATATATATATATCAACTATTTGCGATGGGGTCCCATCGCAATGAATCCCATCATAAGAACTGAATAAAAAAATATTTAATAAAATTATCATAAATTAATGAAAAAAATAATATTTCTAATATTAAAATAATAATAAAATAATAATATTGTTATCAATATTGGAAAAAAATATAAAATAATTATAAAATATTATTATTATTATTATTAAAATAAAAAAAACATTAAAAAATATAATACTAATAATAAATAATACAATATTAAAATATTAAAAATAAAAAAAAATAAAAAAAATCATTAATTCATACAATATGCACACCAATATAAAAGACAGAAACTATAAATAGTTAATATTATGAAAAATCTTAAATTCAAATGTTTTTTACATAATAAAAGATTCACTGGGGGATAGTCTTCTGGAGTAGATGGATTAGCTAGGGAAAATGGTGGAGGAAACTCTATCCCTAAACTACGAGTCGGATAGTGCATGTATTTCATCTTCTCATGCTGCTACTGGTACCATTGACGCATCTCCTCCTCGTACTACAATTGTTTCTACTTCTTCCATCAATGCATATCCTCCTTGTATTGCAGGGGGTGTTGCTACTGACGCATCTCTTCCTACTGCTTCTAAAAACTCTATATAAACTCACATTTATCACGCAACAACTCTTGATAATCTGAGCAGAAGATGATGTCTCTCCAAGAGCTCCTCTCATGTTGGACGCCAACATCGCAGTAGTACCATAATAAGTCCCATGAGTCAAATGAGAGTTTCTACCTTCTACTCGGCCCTACTCGAAGGCATATTGAATACTTAGCATCCATTCTACCTCATCGAAAGGGTTGGCACTAGTCTGATCAGCCATATCGGCATGACTCTTAGCTTGTGTCTGAGAAGTTGCAACCTTATATTACTCATTCAATTCAAATTTTAAATTAAAATAGTGAAAATATTATATAAAAGTAATTTTCAAACTTAAAAAAAACAATACTGATCACAATTCGATGCTAGAAATCACCTCTAATCTCTCTAATGGAAGGATCACTGTATATCCTCTGATAAATGGCATACTCTGTAATATCGGGCAGCTCTACTACCTATATGAACATAAAATTAACTGTTTATATTTAAATTTATATACACTATTTAAAAAAGATACATACCATATTCCCTCTATGTGTACTGAATATACAACTACCATATCCCTGAGTCATCTCCTGTCTCCCCCAGTTCTGCTGACCCAATGAAGATCTTCTCTAAAATCCACCACCAAACCTGTGAGAACATCATCCATCCCAAATGTGAAATAAAATGTCCTCTGGTTGGTGGTCTCTACACGAATGATCAAATACTATCAATTGTTCTTTATTTATGGAATTTCTTCTCAAATTGTACAAAAAATGATGGAAATGGTCACACATAGACACCTTCAATGTCACATGGATAGGGTCACACATTCTATCACCAATTGGATTACATAAACCATACAAATAATTTATAAAATCCTGTAATTAATGGAATAAATTTCCAAATAAATATTATTTATTTATATACCAGCCAATGATTGAAAATGCCAAGCTACACATCAATAGGAACCTTTTCCCATGTGATCCGTGGCAGAGAAAAATAATTGTGCAAGATAGCTCTCCCCTATCCAACAACAATTTGTCAAATTTTATGAAAAAAGAATAAATGATCAATCAATTAGTATAAAAATAATTTAATTAAAGTTTACAAAGATAAATAGGTTACGATACCTCCGCGTGCGTGGATTGAAGCCAAGATGTGGATGTCCCTCAGGGATAGGGTCAGGAATCATCAATCGTAGAAGACCTTGCCCCCTCTTTATACCCCCTGAACCTCTAGTCGATTGAGGGTTAGATGATCCAAAATCCTACTCATTCAAAGGTATCTCAACCTCCAGAAACTTATAAAATAGATCATCATTCATATAAAACACAAAATGATTCTTTTTAGTAAAAATTTGAAAATAACTATTATAGATAGATCTATATTAGTTGTGATTATAATAATCATTTATCTAAGTCAATGTTCACCTTCATCTTCATCTTCATATCTCAAAATTTCAATGACTTCATATTCCTTCTCGACACCATCATTATCCATTTGAGATTCAGTTTCATCATATCTTGTCATTTCAAATTCATTTGTAACCTCATTAACATTATCATCACCATCGACCTTTAATTGTGGGGTGTCTCATCGATATACATGTCTCTTTATGAAAAATATGGATTTTTAGCATTCTCTTGAAAAAAATTAAATTTATTGCACTTCAGCAGATCCGTATTCACATTGAGTAAGCTGATTTTCCCAAGATTTCATTTTCATTATGCTCCACCAATCACACAGGTCTCTTGAAGTAGCACTGTACATTGCGTAATAAATTTGGTGTGTATGTTAAGCAAGTAAAAATGGTTCATTTACTACATGAATAATTTTATATTTAATATCAATGATTTCATGAGTCGAAATAATATGCAATCCTCTCTCATAATCCAACCACTGACAATTTAACATCGTTATGTAATTTTCTCTTAGATAACAATGTTCTATAATTTCATCCAGAATTCCGTAAATGTCAACTTCAATTTCACTTTGATGAGATACCCTAAAAAAACTCAACTGTTCATTTTTATTTTTG
The DNA here is from genome assembly GCA_963277665.1 of Viscum album. NCBI lineage: Eukaryota > Viridiplantae > Streptophyta > Magnoliopsida > Santalales > Viscaceae > Viscum > Viscum album. The sequence continues at coordinate 1,521,157,395 of OY728157.1, read as the reverse complement.
ATTCCCCATATGCACATGTATGAAATATAAAATCACTCAACACATTTGCATTATATACATTAACCATTTTAGATGGTGTTTTACTCAATATACATAGTCACTTATCAATTTTATTACCATGTTGAGAGACATTTAAATTTATTAAAAAATTATCAATATAATAAAAAAATAGAATTGATATGTTTAACCATCAATAATTTATGTTCCCAGTTTTTAAAACCATTGAGAAATTATTTTCCCAACATTTTTCAAGAGCACCTACTGTAATTTGTGGAAGTTATTTCTTGATATTATTATCATATAACCAATAAATAAAATAAGTTTACTTAATGTAACAAAAAATAGAGAATAATTTACTGAAGCACTCCCAATAAAAATAATTACATTTCTTCAAAGTTAAGAAGAACATATGTATGAGCTCTGTGATGTTCATCATCTGAAATCCATAATTCATGAACTCCACCAAAGACAAGCTATAAATAATTAAAAATAATATTTGATTTTCCATTTTGTCATTATCATTCCCCTCATTATTTCTTATGTGTTGGTGTTTTGAGTGATATTCAGATTCAAAATAATGAGAGTATAAAAATCCAATTTTCTCTTGTAAAGAAGCTTTAGAAATTGAGCCTTCAACTGATGCTTTGTTACATACATTTTTCTTCAATTTCTGCATGAATCTCTCTAATGGGTGCATCCATAAAAACAATACGAGACCTAAAAAATTTTCTTCATGTACAAAATGTAATATCATATGGTCCATTGAGTCAATGAAATATTGCAAGAAGATTTTTTACAGTTTAAATATAATTACAAATACATCTTATTCATGTTTTCTTAGTGCATCATAGTCTGTTGTCACTGCACAAATGTCTTGAAAAAAATTTTATTTCTGTTATTGGATCCCAAATAATATAGTTCCACAAACCTCTTAATCCAATTGTCATAAGACATTCCATTATAACATGACATTTATGAATTTATTATCTGGTAATATGACCATTCTTAACACATCTGCCCAAATTTGAGGCATAACCATCTAGAAGTCTCAAATCAGAAATCCATTGACAAAATAATAAGTGAATATCTTTGGACAGTGTATAAGCTTCATTTGGCATCATTAATCTCTTTTATCTGACATTTTCAAATAGTTCAAGTTTTGGTCTCTTGCAAATTTGGGCATGATCTAATTGTGCCTTTACATTATCTTTGGTCATACCTAGTTAATCCAAAACTATATGAAATAAATTATCAAAACAATTCTTCTCAAAATGCATGATTGCTAACATGTGGTAGAACAACAAATCAAACCAATAAGGAAGATCCCAAAAAATGCTTCGTTTTATCCAATTTTGTTTTTCCCAAAGACATGAATTTTCTATTGGTTTATTATTGGTCCAAATGTGATGGGGTTAATGAAAATACAACTGATTTTTACTTGGTACCAGATATCATTTTTGGAGGTTCATCCCTTTTAATTATTCCTTTTCTATAATGATATGTGTTCCTCCAAAAAGGATGATTAGTTGGAAGAAATCTGCGATGACTATCAAAATAGATAGGTTTTTTTCATTGGCGGGCATAAATCCTTTGTTGTCTCACGTAGTGTAAAGAAACGATTTTGGGCCATGTGTCCTCTAGGCAGATAAAATTTCATATGTTGGGAAGTCACTAATTTTCCACATTAATGAAGCTTTTAGTAGGAAATTTTGTTTCACAACAACATCATATGTACTCACACAATTACTCCACAATGAATTTAACTAATCAATCAATGGATTAAAATAAACATCAATATTATTTTTTGGATTTCAAAGGATTAATAAGGTCAAAAAAATATAATGTTCCTTCATCAACACCCATGGAGGTAAATTGTACAGAGTTATAAAGGCAGGCCAACATGAATACTAACTACCATAAGAACCAAATAGATAGAAACCATCAGTATAAACACCCAATCACAAATTCTGGTCTTCTAAAGCAAAAGACGGATGCACTCCGTCGAAATGTTTCCATGAATCACCATTATATGGATGATTCATGTTTTAACTAGTCAAAATAATTTTTTTACATGACGATATTTTTGTTCTGTTCTGAGACATAAATAAACCATGCAACCTTAGTGTAAGTAGGAAATATCTCAACTTCTTTAAAGGAATCAATCCAGACTTCCCTGTTTGAGCATCATTATACATCAATATTTGGCATGTGGGACAACTATTAAATGACTAATTATCACTAGAATATAAGATGAAATAATTTTCACATGCATGAATCTTCGGATGACTAAGGCCTAAATTATAAACCAACCTCTTTATTTCAAAGTAATTTGTAGACAACACATTTTTTCATGTAACAATGTTTTAACCAAAGATAATATCTGATCAAAATAGTTTTTTTATTCAATTATTTTATTTAATAGACCTACATTTTACAACTACTTCTAATTTATTATCATTAAAACAGGATATAATAAATCCTTAACAGACCTCAATAACTCCTAAAATTCAGTTGGTGACAACTGGGGAGTTAAATCAATATCATCCCGAGTTTCAGTTTGTTGAACAAGTGGACCTACAACATCATGTCCTAAATTTTGAAACTGTGATGGATCTAGAATAAAATTATTATTATCTTTTCTGTAATTATGTTCACTATTTTGATACCAAAAAACATAATCTGGTTGAAAACCAATACCCAAGAGATGTCCCCCAACGTTTTCAAATGTTTCAAATGTTTTCAGAGTACATTTTTTACAAAGAAACTTAATTTTTCTTTCTGGAAATAATTCTGGTTTTGATGATGCAAATGATAATAAAGCTTCAACACCCTCAATATATAAAGGTTTTAACCAAGAACCGTATGGATTTATTTACTGATTTATCCAAGATATATCATCTAATAATGACTGATGTTGACTTCATTGTTCTATATTTTCTTACAAAATAAAAAATCATTACTGTTTTTAAATAATTAGAAATAAGAAAAACATTATCCAATAAACGAGAAGATAAATCATTACAGCTACTTCTTACTAATTACCACTAATAATGGGTGACACAAGTTATAGTGGATTGAGGGATAATCTTTTTTCTAATGGCTCATTTACATGTAACTTTCTCACATTGAAATCATAATAAAGAATCTGCTCGGAGGTACACATATCCATTCTCGTGCATATGAGAATACATAAGCATACCTCCAAAAAGATTCTTCATTGTGATTTTAGTGTGACAAATATGCAAGTAAATGAGCTTTCAGAAAATGGATCCCTCTTTTCATCAAAGAATTATCTTCTTCCAACTATCATCACCTAATAACATTATGAAAAATATGGTCTTACGACTGCACATTCCATCTCATTCAATTGAGACTGGATATGCATATATTGAAGCATATTTTTTGTAATGTTTATAGTTAGTGAGAGTTGAAAGGAGAAGAGTCGTCGACCAAAAGTAGTGCAACCAGTCCACTAGAAATTATGCCAAGTTCTTACAATTTCTTCTTAATTTATTCCAAATTTATTCCTAATACATTTATAATTTATTCCTAATTTATTCATAATTTATTCCTAATTTATTCCTAATTTATTCTTATTTTATTCCTAGTTTATTCTTAATTTATTCCTAATTTATTCATAATTTATTCTGAATTTATTCTGAATTTATTCTTAATTTATTCATAATTTAATCATACTTTATTCCTAATTTATCCTTAATTCATTCCGAATTTATTCCAAATTTATTCTTACATTATTGCAAATTTATTGCTAATTTATTGAATTTTTTTGCTAATTGTTTGATAAATTATTGATAAATTATTACTTATTTATTTCTAATTTATTCTTAATTTATTGCTATTTTATTGCTATTTTATTGCTATTTTATTGCTATTTTACTGCTATTTTATTGCTAATTTATTGCTAATTTATTTCTAATTTGCTGATAATTTATTTCTAATGCATTTCTAATTTATTACTAATTTATTGGTAATTTATTTCTAATTTATTGCTAATTATTGTTAGTAATTGCTAATAATTTCTAATTTATTACTAATTTTTTACGAAGTTACTGCTAATTATTGCTAATTATTGTTAATTATTGATAATTGTGGCTAAATTATTGCCAATTTATTACAAATTTATTGTTATTTATTTCTAATTATTCCTAATTTATTTATAATTAATTCTTAATTTATTCTCAATTTATTCATATTTATTAGTAATTATTACTAATTATTACTAATTGTTAAAATTTATTACTAATTGTTAATATTTATTAATAATTGTTACTAATTATTAGTATTTATTACTAATTACTAGTATTTGTTACTAATTATTAGTCTTTATTACTAATTATTAGTTTTTTTACAAATTATTAATATTTGTTACTAATTATTAGTATATATAACTAAGTATTATTATTTATTACTATTTATTACTAATTATTAAATTCATTTACTATTATTTAATATTTTTACAAATTATTAATATTTATTAGAATTTATTACTATTTTTTCACTAATTAATCTTATTTATTAGTATTTATTACTATTTTTACTAATTATTTCAATATATTCCAAATTATTTCTAATTTCTAGTAATTATTAATAATTAGCGTTAATCATTATCAGTTACTACAAATTACAACTTCTAATTACGAACTACCACTAATTGTTTATAATCATTACTAATTATCTTTAATAATTCTTAATTATTACAAGTTATAAATAATTAGTACTGATAATATAAGTTTAGTATTACAATTAAATACTAATGAAAAAAAACCTAAATTTAATTTAATTACTAATAATTAACAGTAAATAAAATTAATATTGCAAAATTTAAATCAATATAAAATTAAATAAAACATAAATACCTTTAAATATGATCTCTTATAAGTAGAGACAACTTCAAAAACATCTTCGTAAGAAAATTCTAACTTAGAGAAATTTTTACTCTAAAATTAGAGTTTAGAGAGAGAGATAGAAAGTAGGAATTGAGATGAAGATTGAAAACAGATAGGGAGTATATATTAGTTATATTAGTTGTGAAGGTACTATTTTTGACCAAAGAGTCATTGCAAATGATACTATTTGCAATTGTACCCATCCAGAATACCTTCGGTCGCATTAATTACTGTCAGTGGTTAAAAGGGTTTTTACGATGGGATAACATCTCATCGCAAATAGTATTTACCACCTCCCAATAATTAAGACTGGACCCGTCACAAATACCTTCAACCACATCAATTAATATTGGTTGCTAAAGGGTATTTTCGATGGGTCTAATCGCAAATAGTGTCATACTAACATACTATTTGCGACGGGTCAACATCATATTGCAAATCGTATTTACCGCCATAGAGTATTTTTGATGGGTACCATCACAAAAACTAACCCTCATATGAACTATTTACGATGGAAAAATTCCACATCACAAATCATATTTATCTCCTCTGGGTATTTGAAAGAAGGGGTTCATCCCTGTCAAAAATACCCTTCTCGCAATTTGGCATGCAAAACGTGCCAAACCACACCTCACTTTTCATGACAAGACAACATGTTTGTTGCAAATAACTAATTTTTGTGATTGGTGGATGCCCCCATCACAAATAATATATTCGACAGACTATTTGCAATGGGAATAAACCTCGTCGCTAATAACTTGTCGCAAAAATCCATTTTCCTGTAGTGATAATTGATTATTTATGATAAGGATCATAAAATATCAAATATTTTTGGATTTTTCGAGGATGGATCCATAAATATTAATAGAGAGGTAGAATTTACATGTTTGTTTTTTTTCTTTTTTTACATATAGTAAATAAAAAATTTATTTTATTACTATAAATCATGTCACACTAATTATAGAAAAAATATTGTGTAACCAAGGAAATAAAGGCATGAGGAACATATTGGGTTCATGGGGGTCTAAAAAATAAATATTTCTCAAATATGTGTCTAACCATTTATTCATGAAAAAAATTAAAGAGGCATAAATGGAAGATGTGGAATTTTAGATGAAGGACATAATTGTTCCTTAGTTTTTTCTTAACTGTAATGTAATGATATGATTTAGTAACCATTTTTTGTTGTGCACTTAACAGATTTTAAGAAGTTTTTGGAAGTGGCTCATAAATCATCTTTATAAATTCATCCTAGATAAAAGGAAAAGTATAGAGATATAAAAGAGTATTTTTGGTTGGATATCATGTAAAGAGATATTTCAATATTTGTATCTCAATATTTGGTATGTCAGAATGATAGGGATAGATAAAGAAGTCTAATAGACCTCTTCTCATACTAAAATGGAAATCGGAAAACACCACTGTGATTTTTAGACTCCCTAATACATCAAAATGATATAATTTTATTTGTGTTTTATTCAATCACATTACGAATTTCATATACTTAATTTCCATTAGTGAATATTTATCTCTTGTGAAACATTCCAGAGTACACATTAAAGAAGTTTTATGGTTTCATAGAGTACCAATTTATATTTTATCTAATTTTTAAATGTGATTTACATCAATTTTTTGGTAGAGCCTTCAACATTAATTGTATATAGAGTTCTGTTTCATCACTTCTTATTATCCTCATAAAAATGGTATGTTTGGTATAACCATGAAAACTCTATAATAAATATTGAGATCATTTTTCATGTATTTTAATGGTGGATGGTATAAACACCTTCCATTTTTTAATTTTAATATATCAATAGTTTTCACATTGATATTCATATTGATCCGTAGGAATCCATCTATCTTTATAATTATAGATTTATAACATGATAATATAATGTTTAAGAAAGAATACTTTTGGGATAGGACCAAGCTGAGGAAATAGAGGTGAAAATCATAAACATTGTACAATGTTTAATGACACATCAGCGTCGAAGAAAACTTATTCTAAAAATAATTAGTGAGGTATAGAGTTAGAATTTCGTAAAATTTTATTCATATGAATATCTCCTGGGAATAAATTTAGGATATTAGGAAAGAAGGGAAATATGTTCCCAAGGTATATCACTCCCTTTGAAAATCTTGATCGTACTGGGATAGAAGCTTTTCTACTACAACATCCACATAATCTCCCTCATGTTCCTAACATGTCCATGTGTCTCTTATGATGATGTACATACCAAGACCTTCACATGTATATAAATCAATGGTTCTACTACTGTAATAAGAACCGAATTTTTAAGAACAACCACTAGAGATTCGATATCATAGATAAAATGTTCTATGAGACAATACCTCTCAACTGGTCAATGTTTTTATGAAAAATAATAAATTATAGGTAGCTATATTGGAACCTGATGTTGTGAGGAGATAGATATATCAATAAGAATTTTTATCAATGTGATGGAATATCTACGAAGGAATTCATTTTCCGGTGAGTTGAATGAGACACTATGATATTGTAGGATACATTTCACATTAAATAGTTTAATTTCTTTGATATTAAGAGATACCTGAAAACCCAATTCAAAATAAATATTAATGAATTATATACTTATCTAATAGATATTGGAATCATGGGTATGAATATGACTAATTACAATCAGAAAATTTTTGTGGTTTAAACATGATTATAATTATGTTATTTGAAATAATAATATTTTTTTGGATGTAAAAATAGTTGTATTCTGAAAACTATTTTTAGGAACATGGTGTGTTTGAAAATAAATTAATTCATTTAATAACTATAAGTGAATTATTTTAATGAAACTTATATATTATATATTAAATTTTTAATAATAATGTAATGTTTTTCTAGGCATTGGATATTATTAAATGCTGATTTGTGGTTCAAAATCCACTATTCTAAAAAGTTAGGCCTCATTTCTTTTTAGAGTACTTATTTTAAAAAATGTTATAATACCTTCAAAAAATTAATTAAAAAATAGATCAATATATGTAATCATGAGGTAAAAATATAGTAAATATTACCCTTTAATTTTTAGACATTACATATAGTAACCAAGTTTAAATTTAATATCTTGGGAAAGGGCAAATCGGGTTAACTTAGGTAAACAGTAAGTTATAAGGACACCATATTGTTTCATAATTAAAATTGGAAAAATTTAATTTGACACTTATCACATTATGTTAGAAATTTATTTATTTAATATATATGTGTCCATGAAGACGATGTATATAATATTTAAAGAAAAGAAAAATAAAAAATTATATTCTTTTGCTTTTAAGTATCTATTACGTGTTAATATAGGAAAAAAATAATGTTGTTAAAAAATATTTATATTTTTTGTGATAAAAAATAAATTTATTTCATTAAGGTAATCTAATTATAATTTTAAATGATTATATAGAAACCTTAAATTCTTAAGTAACACTGATAAAATATTTCATCAATTAATAAAAAACTAAATAAATAATTTGTGAAATATTTATTTTAATATAATATGAGTGAGATATAGTTTACCATGGATTTATGAGACAAATATAATACTTATGGTGTAAAGGATTATATTTTAATTCTATCATTGTCTTGAAAATTTAAAATAATAATTAATTGAATATTCTCAAAAAATGGATTTAAAGATAATTTTTTAAAAAAATTCACTAAATTATTTTAAAATCAGAAAAATAACTAAATATGATAAAAGGTCTAATATATGGTTTAAATATCTTTGATTTTCCATTTATGGGCAAATTTTTAAACTTGAATGTAAAATTATAAACCACAGAGTTTCAATAAGTTTGTATTGAGTTTAAAGTTAAAATATGTTATGGAAGTGAGTAAACAAAAAGATAATGTTTATTAATCCACATAAACCTATAAAAATTTTATTTGTTAAGGGGATTTATACAACACCCTCCATTTTAATTTATTCTTTGTCCATTTTTAATAATTTTATATATTTTTTTCTATTATAGTTTAATCTTTTATTAAATCCCAAAAGTATACCTCCCCTATATCACAAAAGGGAACTCATCCATTGTCCGTTATACACGCCTTTAAGGGGTCTATCTCATCTAATCACTGCACAATTATATTCAAATCATCCAAATATATGAATTGTAGTTATTTTACTTAGAATACTATTATAGGGGTCCTTAATTCATTATCTAATGGTGGATTTCCAAATAAAAGGTAATAATCTAACCCAACCTATTTCAATTTGTTTTATCTTATACTGGATCCAAATTTATAGTATACATCATAAAATAGTAAATAAGGTTCCCTATATGCTATTAAATTTTATTATAATTTTTAAACAACTTATATTCTCCCTATTCTCTATAAAATGTTAAGTGAAATTATCCCTCATTAAAATATTTGACTTATCGTCTCAAGGAAGAGATTAAATACATATTCTTTCAAAATCATTCATGGATGGAAATTATAATGGGTTTAATTTATAAAATTATTTTAAATAAATATTTATTTATTGGTGTTTAAAATATCTTATCTACCTTCTTATATCTTAGTCCTTTGAAAAATGATAACATCACTCATGCATACATGGAACAACCACTTCCACAATGTGATGTTATTCATTTTTCATTTTTGTATTAGATTGGTGGTAATAAGGATATATTTCATTAATAGATATGATAAATATTATAAAATAAATTATTCTATAAAAGTTTATTAATTTTTTTACCTTTTATTCATTTCATATTTTTATTAATAGAATAGGTGTTCATGCATATTTACTTCATACTGTCTCCATGAATGGTGTAAATCATTTTTATATCTCTATATTATATGGATGATTTTAAAAATAAATTTAATGATTATATATATAATTTTCAAATAATTATTAAAAATATATTGATTATTTAAACATTATATAGTCACATGGACTTATATTAATGACCTAAAGATTTCATCTAAAAGTATGTAATTATCACCATGAATAGTGGTTTTAGAAACAAATTGTTAATATATAGGTTATAAGATTTAATTAGTAAATCATATTTGTTATAATATATATGTTTATCATTTTTGGACACAATTATAATATATATATTTATTATAAAGGGTTTTCAAAAACATTTGATGAAGTATGAGACTCTGGATGAGGTATTTACGTCAAAATCCAATTTTATTCAGTATTTTTGGTGCATTAATTTCCATTTTGGAAATTATATAATGAAAATATGATAAATAAATTTAATTTTTATTCTAAAATTTTTTATTTATCAAAATATTTTGCACATTCATTTTATTCACATTAAATAATAAATATTTTGAAATAATTTTTTTAGTTAAAATAAAAAATGTATTACTATTTGGTAAAGAATATATTTATTTGATGTCCATATTTTATCTAAAAATATTTTGATAAATCATTTAATATTATCTTATGATTGTATAAATTATTTTTACCCTTGTTTACATAATATAATAATGATTCAATGGAATCATTCTATCATTTTTTAAATGGTTATCTTTTTGTTTTTTTATAAATGTCTAAAAGGTATGTTTTCTTATAAAATATACTGCAGAAGAATAATTTCCCACCATCAATACCACTCAATTATTTAAATATTCCTTTACATGTTTACATTTTATTTTCAACAAAACATTAATCTATATTTTGTATAATTTTATATTTTAATTACTTGATTTCAAAATTAAAAGGGGCCTTCCCTCAATAAATATTCTATATATTTATAAATGAATTTTCACCTGAGATAAAAACATTTTGTGTTAATTATGTTTTATTAGAGATGTGATCAAATGATACCATAATTATTATTTCTATATACAGTTTATTATTATAATGATGAGATGTTTATGTAACCTATTAATTTTAGTTGGCATATGATATGATGATAGAGTGAAATTCTTATTTAATAATTTTTCCTTGCATAGGTTATGATATGGTGATATGATGATTGTTTAATGATATTGTGGAATACATATGTATTATATCCTTTTTTTGATTGGTGGGCCAGAAATTATACATCCCACCAATTAATTTTTAAGCATTTTTTATCTCATGGTATATTTAAAAAACAATTATAGGTTTTTGAAACACTAATGGAAACAAGTCGATTACTTTGTCTACTGTGGGAAACAAGTCGATGTTCTTGACCCATTACTGAAAACGTGTGATCATGCCATATCCACTACGATTTTTTAGTCTCAATAATTAACTTTTACATGTGATATGGTTCTTATACCTATTATGGTTCCATACTTTTGTGACCTGAAATTACGGTTCGTGGTTTTTTTATGAATATTACTGTCTTTTAAAATTCATATATTTTGAAATTATAATTCTTAATGCACTGAATAATTTTTTTAATCTTTATAAAATTCATTATAAACATAATATGTTCTTTTTATATTGTATACAATTACCCTTATCTCAATATATAATATGATCATTGATTGATATCTAGCATGTTGACCCTTAATGAGGATCTGAGCTCAACATTTTTGATGTTTCCTTTCACACCTTATGAATAAATGTTAAAATTATGGTAAATTAAGATGTTCTAAGAATCCTTATTAATGATGACATATCAAAATATTCAAAATATATTTCACTTGATTTATTAAAATATGTGTTTCATAGATTTCCCAAAGTGAAAGACTATTTTATTTCCTTGAAAATTTAAATTTGGAAGGAAAATATTTCCAAGATCAAGGAAGAGGTAGAAAACAAGGATAAAGAATTATTTGAAATATCTACAATATTTGTTAATATTTATAAATAATTTGTATCTAATGAAGAAATAAATAAATATCATGATGTTAGGTTATCCAAATATGATAGTAAATGTCTCAGAAAATTTATAATAAAAAATAATTAAATGAGTAAATTAATTATAAGATCATTTAATTGTAATATAAAAAATGGGTTTTTATTGATGTCAAGATTAATCTATAGGGTTTAATGGAAATTGAAATCAAGAAACATGAAATTTTTTTCCTCAAATGAGCTAAAATTCATGTGGAAAAAGTTTTAAGAATGAATTAGTGAAGTAAAGTTATATATGATATAATAGAGACAGAAAAATCTATTCTCAATATGAATGTCATTGAAATTGACATCAAATTGAAAAATTTGAAATATTATCAAGACATGTATTCACTATAAGGTGATACAAAAAAGTGTTACTTTTACAAAAATTTATAAGGGTGATGATTGTTCTTGTAATATGGCGATTTCTAAGAGAGAGACAATATGTTTAATATTATACATGATTCACTACTTTGATCATAAATGAACAACTAAATATTATTATTTAAATGTTACCATTATAACCTAGGAATTGTAATGGAGGGAATGAATGGTATCAATTTAATTATAAAAATATGGTTTAAACATGTTTAAATAATTATTCATGTGTTACCAAAATGAATAGAAATGTAAATAAAAACCAATTGAATATAAAGGATGTGTTTTTCGGAAAACTTATATTTTAAAAATAGAATAATTGTATTTATAAAATCATATCCCCCTTTACGGATTTTTATTGAATGTAAAATATATATTATATATTCAATATAATGTTTTTAATTCATCTTATATGTTTTATAGATATGATATAAGAAGAAATTCTAGTTTTTGGATAAAAGAATTATTTTTCTAAATAGGCAGTTTTATCACCTTTTGATGGATTACAATTTTTAAAGTTGGTTTTTGTAACATTTATATGTTTTATTTTAATAAATAAACATCCTATTTATAATGGGGACATCAAATTTTACTTTGGATGAATTTTTTATATTTTTCTGATAACTATCATGTTTTGATGATTAGTAAAAATATACTAAAATTTAATTGAATACAAATTTTTCCATCAAAATAATTTATATAGTAAAATAATATAATTTATTGTTTTTAATGTTAAAATGGATTATATTTTTAACATTTAATATAATTTTGTTCATTAAAAGTAATTTCACATTGAAATTGGACAAAAACACATGTCGATCCCTTGGTAGTTTTTACTTCTTAAAAACACATTTTCTGGTTTTGAGAACAAGAAATAATTTTAAATTAATTACAACAAATTATGTGTTCTGAATTTGGAAAACATTATTCCATATTTGCAATCATTAGGTAAAAATTGGGTAAATAGGTACCTTTTTGGACATTATGACTAGTAACTTCAATAATTATTTTTAATTACCATGGTTAAAGAGTATTTTAGGTAAATTAAGGTAAATAATTATATTATAATAACATAAAACTACCATAAATGTTTCATAATCCTAATTAATGATATATTTCTGACCATGATCATCTTTAGGCTGAACTTTTGGCATTTGGGAGCTACTTAGGTGTGAAAATGACATTTTATAATATTTAATAAAGGAAAATATAACATAAATAAGTATATTTTACTAAAAGAATTTTAATACAGGGTTATATAACTACTCTCTATGATTATAAACCATAATTATAAATTTAAAAAGTTTTCCTACATCATGTTGTTTTATTTATAATATTTAGATATTAAATAAATAAATTTATTTATGACACAATGATGATGAAGTGATTAGCTTAATAATGAATGATTCAAATAAATAAAATTATATATATAAATTGAAAATTTTGACTCCATCCAAGACTTTTATGGATATTTATGATATATTATCTTTGATTTAATTCTTCTGGTTTGATGAAATCAGGTTTTTATTACTTTAAAAAAAATCAATTACTAAATAGTGTTAAAATTGACCTAAATGTGATTTTAAATCAAATACTATTTTATTAAATGATATAACAGTCTTAAAAATCTAAGAGTCATCCAAATGACATATATAATATTAAAATTTTCATTAATTATACACTAATGGTTTTATTGTAATTTTATAGTAACTATATTAACAATATATTGTTAAAATAAATGAATATATTTTAAGAGTTAATGTTTTTAACTAAGGGTTAAAGAAAATAGATAAGGTCAATTTTATGACCTAGATTTTCCAAAAACTTATTGGTTGAAATTATTTCTATTCATACTCATATTATACTCTAATTATATAACTTGGGAGATATTATAACTCAAAAAGAATTTTATAATTAAATAATTATTCCAGACTTTCCAAAAGTACCCCCTCCACCCTCTTATAAAAGGCCACCACCTCTAACCACTTACTCAAACCTATAAAGCCCCTTCGATTGTTTAAATTATATTTACATAATCTCCCTACATAAATCCCTTCCTTTTATAAACCTTTCCTTCGGAATAAGGAAATTCAAGAAAGGCTTTTGGCTCAAATCAATAGAAGTTACCCAATTTGGAGGTAATGTCTTCTCTCAAGTTCCTTTCCTTTATTTTCCTTCTCCACTCCCTATGATCTTTTTATTATTTTATGAAATATAAAATAAATAATATAAAATATATTTTGATGTTTTAATGATATATATTAGAACTACACTTACACACACCCCCATTTAATGGATACAGACATACTGAATCTGAGTACGGCGAACTAGTGCCTCATGAAATGATGATTCTTAAATTTTTTACTACCATCTCTAATGGTGGCCCTAATGATCACATTGTATTTATATATGATATATATTATATTTATATTGTATATATTCTTATGTAATTATTATTTACAACATAACTTTATTCTTTCAATAACATGTAACATGATAATTTCATTTGAGGAAGTGCGGACTACTGCCGCCTCAATGTGATATGACTCGTTCATTCCATAAATGAAACATATAAAGAATTGTGTTAATGAAAATATGTAACATATATAACATTTATTTTATATTGTAATTTTAAAATACTTATTTATCATTTAGTATTCATTCCTTTAATATGAAAAGGAAATGAATGTAGCATTCATTCGTACGTACTGCCTTCAGTCTACATGAACAGTGCATTTATTTCTTATATAAAAATGTTATGGACTCTTATAAATACTTATATACATGATATATATGATATATAAATCATTAAAACAATTCTTTAGAGGATATACTTTTGACAACATGGACAATTTACATCAAAACGAGTTCATTTTCGACTCATGTATCGAACATCGACCAAAGGATACATATGAACTTAAGTAATTATATAATTTTTAAAACATGATAGAAAGTAATATAAAAAATAAAAATAAACATTAAAATGGTTCTAAGATTGTATAAATTATCCTATGTTTAATATTCAAGAATATAAAGAATGAACGACACATGTTGGACTCAAGGTAATGGACTTCATCTCAATTCCCTTTTTGTTAAGGAAAATTTTGATAATACACATCCCATTATTTTATACAGTGTCTGACAAAACCCAATGAAATTTAATTTCCTTAAAAGGGAATCTTTTTTCTACAACCTCTATATTAAAAAATTCATTATTTTATATTTTTCTTCCTCTATAATCCTTAATGTTTTTAAAAGGAATATAAATATTGTATTCCCCTTTTTTGTATTCTAGTATTGAAAATGGTTTTTGAAATTGATTGAGTATTTTAATATCTTAAATTGATTTATTGTTATTTCAAATGAAATGTTATTAGTGAAATTTTTATATTTCAATATGTTATATGTTATTATTATATAAAGGTACTTGGAATTTTGACGGTTGGTTATGTGAGAAACCAAGATGGGTGGTTATGGGATAAACCAAATGAAGGGTGGTTTTGTGATAAACCAAGGACATATGGTTACGTTATGACCTCCAATGTATTGGGTATGTAAGTAGTCCATATGGATATTCAATTTAGGGATATGAGTAGAATTCAGCCATATGGTTATTCCATTTAAATATGATTATGTCTCATGTTACCATTATATGTTATATATTACTTTATAAGGGATTTAAGGTCATATTTTGGTTACAAAATAGTTAAGAAATGATCATATATTTAGTGAAGTTTATTTCCTACTTCTTAATGGTGATATTTATTACTTTATGATAATGTGTTCATAGTTTCATGGTATCCCAAGACTAATATTTTTTCATTATTTGTGTGTCTATTACTGATATTTTTATTCTCATCCCGTGTTTTGTAAAATGTTTTTAATGTAACATAAAGAAGAATAGATCAAGGGATGGGATCGAAGAAAATTCATATTGTTTAAACATGAAACAATGCCATGTTTCTTTTTAAAGAGTTTTGGTTTTATAAAAAAATGATATTGAGTAGAAGTGTCAACATGTAATATTTAAGTTTATATATATGAGTATTGGCCTAATTTTATAAAACACTAACCCTTAAAAGATACTCAAATTGAATTATAGTCAATTGTCGACTTATCTCATCATTAATGAATGTATAAGGTCAGGGCCTCATAGTTGGTATCATAGATCAGTTTAAATAACATTAGGGGTAAGGGTGTTTTTTAAGCATAAGAGAAATGTTTTATATAACCATAATTGTTAGAATAGTATAAAGGGGCATAGTTAATTTAAAAAAATTTAATGAGTTTAAGATAAAATGAATAAGTATATCTTAGTTTTTACCCTCCTCATAAGAGAGTATATGATGATTTTACTAATATACTCACACTGACCTTTTTGGTTATGGTAAATGGATGGATCTAGAAGGAACCAACGTAAAAATGGGTGTGATGGAAACTGTGGTGGTTTTCTAAATAATCTACTGATTAAAATGGGATCTTAAATGAGAACTCTTGAGGTTATTTATAACAAAATCTCTAGATTCATTATTTAACACTTGAACCACGGTGGTTTTTCTATGGTGTCATATATGCGAGAAACGAATACCTATGGATTTTCGGGTAATAATTCAAAATATAAGTATATTTAATAACATGTGTGTCATGGATGTGGAAAGAAACTCTTAGGAAATGTTTCAAATGGATGGTAAGATGATAAATATGTGGTAATGAATGTCATAAGGCAATGACCTATAATGGAAAAAGTAAGTGTTATGTTGACTCCATGAAAGAGAAATAATTTCATTATGTGTTATCAATTGAATGTTTTAATTGTAGAGTGTATGATCATTGTACATATAGTTTTAAAATGGAGAAGTTATATGAATGGGATAATAAAGACTTAAAAAATTTATGTTTACCATATTCAAAATTCCATTACAATTGAATTTGAGGAAACTAAAAATAACCATGAAAGGAATGAATTATTTCTTAGCTTATTTTTTGAAATTATTGAATCTCGGTACAAGATTCATGATTTTTTTTATGTAATTTGTTTTGGAATAAGTTTAAAAAACACATTTAATGGATCATAAAGAATTTATTAAGTCTAAATTTTATAAATTCATGAGTTGTGTTAAGTATATGGGTGATGACATATTTAAAAGTATTAATGTTATTTTTTATGGGATTACATTGGAATACTTTTCTATAGTATGTGTAACCCCAAAGTTAGTTATGTAAAAATTATATTTGAACATGAATTAACTTATATTTTGTTTATATAATTATAAATAATATTTATGTTCAACATGATTCTTGATTTTGAGGTAATTATGTGTTAATAAATTTTGATACGAAAAATGAATGGAATGAGAAAAACATAGAGTTAAGCTATGTTATTGTTATTTTTGAGTATTTTCTCTAATTTTTGTAATTTTATAAGAATTTTAATGTTATTTAAAAATCACAACACACAGACAATGTTACAACTCATTGTGTCAGATAAAGATGCAGGAATTGAACCCACAACCAAAGTGAGACTCGATTTTATCACCAACTACTGGCTTACATGAAATCCTTGGTTATTATGACTTATTATTTTTAGATAAATGATTTTATGGATTAATAATATGTTGATTTTGGGAACTTATGTATTACCAAACATATAAACTTTATATAGGAAAATGATTTGGGGATTATGTTATAAATGTTATTTTGGAAGACGTTCTCTCTTTTGGGAACACTATGTGCATAGAGAAAATAGAATACTTTGCGATCTAATTTTAGGGGTAATGATTTAATTTTATTTTGGAAAAATATATGATTTCATACAATGATTTGGGTTATTAACCTATCATGAAGAATGCATGATTAGGATAATTACTTTTCAGTATAATGCTTTAAGAATGATTGATTTTATTTGGAGATACATGTCAAAATTTATCTTAGAAGACAATGTTATCAAATTCTTTCTGAGTTTTGGTTTTCAATATTTCATTGGATAATTTTTAATCATTTTTAGGAAAATTATTTTTTGAAAGGACTTTGTTGAACTCTGTGTATTTTTTGTTGAATTTTTTAGATTAAGATTATTATTTATATTTATAAAGGATTAAAATTTTGGGGGGATTATTTGACCTTTTTGTTACATTTTTTTGTTAATATCCAAATGAAATGGAAATATATGGTTCATATGTTTTGGATTATGTGATTCTTTATAAGTTTTTTATTGTACTTCAATAGTGACCAAGTCATCTTGAATACTCATCAATTGGAGAAAAGATGAATTTGTGGTATATATTAATATTAATGGATGGAAATATTCAGTAAAAATAAGTGTGTTTCCTTATGTTCATATTCTATGTAGTAAAATGAATTACTCAACTTTAAAAAAATGACCTTAAAAAAAATTTCTGTTTACTTTTGCTATGGTGAAATCAATTATTATTTAACACATCATGAGTTTATGGTTTTTTTGTTAACTATCTCTGGATCGTGATTTCTATCACTAACCCTAATAACTTTATAGTTAGTTTTATCTTCAATATCAATGTTTTCATACATGGTATTTTAGTATCTATTATCTTGGGTGACCGTTGTACTTATCTTTATTTCTTTTAAAGTAATTTTTTTTTACTCTTTTTTAAATGTGGAATTTTCAATTAACATACCATGACTATTTTTAAAATTGCGATGAAACAATATCATCAAGGTAGGAATGATGTAATATCCCAAGATTTAGAATAAAAGCACTATTTTTAATATCATACAGGATTTGCTACATTGATCTTAAACGAACAACTAGATATTATTATTTAAATGATACTATTATAGCCTAGTCGTTGAAATAGAGGGAATAAATAGTATCAAATAAATTATGAAAATATGGTTTAAAAAATCTAAAATAAATATTCAATAGTTAACAAATTTATTTTTAATGGAAATGAAAACCAATTGAATATAAATGATTCATTTTTATGAAAACCAATTTTTTTTAAAAAGATAATAATTATGTTTATAAAATCCTATCACCCTTTATAGATTTTTATTTAATGAAAAATATATTTTATATATTCAATTTATTGTTTTAAATTCATCTTATATGTTTTATATATGTGAAAAAAGAACAAATTAAATGTTTTGAATAAGAGAAGTATTTTTCAAAAAATTCAGTTTTACCACCTTTTGATGGATAACAGTTGTTAAATTTAGTTTTTGAAACTATTATATGATATATTTTAGAAAATAAACTTCTTATTTAGAATCAATACTTAAATATATAATTTGGACGAATTTTTGATATTTTTCTAATAACTATCATATTTGGTGAATAGTAAAAATATGCTTAATGTTAATTGAATAAAACATTTTCCATTGAAATAATTTATATGTTTAAATAATATTATTTAATAGTATTAAAATATTAATGGAATATATTTTTAACATTAAATACAATTTTTGACATTAGAAGTAATTTCACATTGAAATTGGACAAAAACAGAAGACAATCTTTTAGTAGTTCTACCTTCATACAAACACACATTCTGGTTTGGACAACAGGAATTAATTCAAAATTAATTAGTAATATTTATGTGTTTTGAATTTTGAAAAATTAATTACATATTTTTAATCATAAGGTCCAAATTTTGTAAATAGGTACTTTTTATTTTTTGACATTATGAATAGTAACTTCATTAATTATTTTTAATTACCATGATTAAATTGTAAATTAGGTAAATAAAGGTAAAAGAATAATATTATAATAATATAAAACTACCTTAAAATGTTTATTAATCCAATTTGATGATATATTTTCAACCATGATCATCCTTAGGCATAACGTTTGGATTTTGGGAGCCACTTTGGTGTGAAAATGGCAGTTTATAATATTTAATTTAAAGTAAAGGGAAATATAACATAAAATGTATCTTTTACTAAAAAAATTAATACAGTGTTATGAAACTGATATATATGACTATAAATAGTCACAATGAATGATACAAATATTTCCTAAATCATGTTATTTTATTTATAATTTTTATAAATTAAATATATTAATTAATTTTCCACACAATATTGATGTAGTGATTAATTTATTAATGAATGATCCAAATAAATGAAATTATAAAAATAATTTTAACATTTTTATGACATCCAAGAATTTTATGGATTATTATGAAATATTAAATTTGATTTAATTCCTTAATTTCAATGTAATAAAGTTTTTATTACTTTAACAAAAATCAATTACTAAATAATGTCAAAATTGACATAAATGAGTATTTAAAACTAAATCTATATTATTAAATGATATAATAGTCAAAAAAATATAATATTTTAAAAAATAAATTATATAATGTTCAAAATGTCATTAATTATCCACTTATTGATCTACTTGAATTTTATAGTAACTATTGTAACCATATATTGTGAAAATATAAGAAGATGTGGTAACAGTTCATTTTTTTAACTAAGGGTTAAAGCTAAAAGATAAGGTTAATTTTATTACCTAAAATATTCTAAAACCTGTTGGATGATATTATTTCTATGAATCCTCATATTATACTATAACGATATCACTATCTAAATATTATAATTAAAAAACCATTTTATAATGAAAAAATATTTCAAGACATTTCTAACGTGACCCTCCTCCCTCTTATAAAAGGCCACCGCCTCTATCCAGTTACTCACATCTCTCAATCCCCTAGGATTATTGAAACTCTACTTACATAAGCTACCAAAATACCTCCTTTACTTATAAAAGCATTACCTTGGGTAGAAGACAATTCAAGAAGGCCTTTTACCTCAAATCAAAAGAAGTTACCAGATTTAGAGGTAATGTCTTCCCTCGATTTCCATTCCATTATTTTCCATGTGCACTAAATATTATCTTAATATTATTTTACTACAAAATAAAAAAAATATCTTCAATTTACTAGGATATTTCATATGATAAGTATTATTACTACACTTACACACACCTCCATCTAATGGGTACAAACATAATATTTTTGTGTATGAGAACTACTGCCTCATGAAATGATGATTGTTCAATTTTCTCTGACCACCTCTCATGGTTGCCGTTATGATGTAAAAACATTTATATATGAAATATATTATATTTATATTTTCCTTATTATTCTATAATTTTTATTTACATCATACCATTATTCTTTTGAAAATGGTTTAATATGATATTTCATTTGAGGTGGTGCGGACTACCGTCGCCTCAATGTGATATGACTCATTCATGACATACATAGAGAATTTAAAGAATAAATTTAATAAAAATATGTAACATATGTAACATATATATTATATTATTATTGTCACGACCAGTCCTCGGGGCCCGTGCTGTGATTACCCCAAGACTGCCTTCCATAGGCCAGGGGCTGGCGACTAGCACCAAGGCGTAAATCGTGGAAAAATGGAAGGCATTGCCTTTGAAAAGTAAACAAGCACCAAAGAGTAAGCAAACGGAAAGGTAAACACTAAGAAAAAACTGTAACATGTTGTGCTAAAAGTAAAAGGGGCCTGAAATACAAGCCCAACTGTAAAGTACAACTGAAAGTGGAAAACAACAACTGAAAAGAAAAGCCGCAGCGTCGAGCCGTCCTCTGGAAGTCCCACCTGAGGGGTGGGTACAGATAGCCACCACTGCTCCTCGGGTCCAACTGATCGAACCTCTGCCTCTGCCTGGGGGGCCCTTCATCCATCTGCTGGACATCTGTATGGCAGTTCGGACAGTCACGAGCCATGTGACCAATCCCGCCGCAGGAGTAACACTTCCCTCTCATGGAAAGTCGTTGTCCACCCCGAGTGCCTCACACAAACGATCCAGAGTCATTCTGTCGACCACCTGTAGGTCTAGTCCTCTTGGACCCCTGCATCACCTGTCTACTGCGCGCTGTAGAAGACTCTGCCGCATGCCGGCAAGTGGTGGGTCCTGCTGCTGGAGACTGCTCAGTAAGGAAACTCTCCACTAAGAGGGCTCGCTCCAACACCCCTTCCCAAGTCGGAATGTTGAGGGAGATCATCGAAGCTCTGATCTCGTTCCTCAGTCCCTGCTCGAAGGTCCAGGCCTATAAGAACGAGTCTCGTACCATATCTGTGGAATAGCGCGAGAGATCAGTAAATCTCGCAGAGTACTGGGCCACTGTCATGCTGCCCTGCTGTAGCTGTAGTAGCTCCTAGATGCGTACCGCTCGGAGGGTGGCTGGGACAAACTCTGATCGGAAGAGGCTCTCGAAGTCCGTCCAGAGAAGAGATGCCTGATCGTGCACCTGGAGCATCAAGCTCCACCATCGGCCTGCTGCTGCATGCAGTAGGATCGCCGCGAGGATTACCATGAGGTCTGATGGTGTCCTCACTAGCCTGAAAACTCATACGACCGCCTCCAGCCAGTCCTTGGCTGCCTGGGGGTCCGTCTCCCCACGGAACCTGGGCGGTCGATGGCGCTGGAACTCATGCAGTGCACTAAGGTGACGTGCATCATTAGCGGTGAGCCTACTACACGCAGCAGCGGGCCGATGGTGGAGCTTGATGCTCCAAGTGAACGATGAGGCATCTCTTCTCTGGAATGACTTCGAGAGCCTCTTCCGCTCAGAGTTTGTCCCAGCCACCCTCCGAGCGGTACGTATCCAGGAGCTACTACAGCTGCGGCAGGGCAGCATGACAGTGGCCCAGTACTAGGCGAGATTTACTTATCTCTCACGCTACTCCACAGATATGGTACGAGACCCGTTCTTCCGGGCCCGGACCTTCGAGCAGGGACTGAGGCACGAGATCAGAGCTTCGATGATCTCCCTCAACATTCCGACATAGGCAGGGGTGTTGGAGTGAGCCCTCTTAGTGGAGAGTTTCCTTGCTGAGCAGTCTCTAGCAGGAGGACCCACCACTTGCCGGTATGCGGAAGAGTCTTCTGCAGCGGGCAGTAGACAGGTGACGCAGGGGTCCAAGAGGACTAGACCTATAGGTGGTCTACAACATGACTCTGGATCGTTTGTGAGAGGCACTCGGGGTGGAAAACGACTTGCCATGAGAGGGCAGTGTTACTCCTACGGCGGGATTGGTCACATGGCTCGTGACTGTCCGACCCACCATACGGATGTCCAGCAGATGGACGAAGGGCCCCCCCAGGTAGAGGCAGAGGTTCAATCAGGTGGACCCGAGGAGCAGTTCTGGCTATCTGTACCCACCCCTCAGGTGGGACTTCCAGAGGACGGCTCGATGCTGCGGCTGTTCTTTTCAGTTGTTGTTTTCCCCTTTCAGTTGTACTTTACAGTTGGGCTTGTATTTCCGACCCCTTTTACTTTTAGCACATCTTGTTACAGTTTTTGCTTAGTGTTTACCTTTCTGTTTACTTACTCTGTGGTGCTTGTTTACTTTTCAAAGGCAATTCCTTCCCTTTTTCCGAGATTTACGCCTTGGTGCTAGTCGCCAGCCCCTGGCCTATGGAAGGCGGGCTTGGGGTAGTCACGGCATGGGCCCCAAGGACGGGTCATGACAAATTGGTATGATAAAGTGTTAAATGACTAAATGATATGGCTCATGTCAACAAGGTGCACCTTCCTTTTCGGGATCCTGTCTGATTAGAACTCCACAGTTAAGCGTGGTTGGCCTGGAGTAGTGATGAGGATGGGTGACCTCCTGGGACGTTTCATAGGGTGTGTGTGAGTGAGAAAAAAGCACACTAGAAAGGATATGTGTTGGCATGTGGGGACTTTCATTAGTCAGATGACCCGATCAGGCATGTGGGTGGACCCTGGGGTGGGCCCCATGTGTCTGCGGGGCAACTGGGGTACCTAGTAGGCCAGGACCTGACGGTCATGTTAAGGTGGGGTGTCTGTGCTGTCACTGGGACCCAGTTGTCACAATTATTATAGCATACCTATGTATGATTTAGTTTCAATTATATAACATGACTAATAAATTTATGTAGTGTTCATGCGTATGTATGGACTACCGTCTCCATGAACGGTGCATTTCATTTCTTATATCTAAATGTTATTGACAATTATAAATACATATATACTGCATATATATTATATTAAATCATTAATTTCATTCTGTTGATGATGGAATTTTGACTACATGGTAGATTTACATCAAAACGAGTTCATTTTCGACTTATGTACCGAACATCGACAAAAGGACACATATGAACATAAATAATTATAAAATTTTATAACATTATAATAAGTAACATAAAATGAATAATAAACATGAAATAGTTCATAATAAAATAGAAATTAACTTATGTTTAATATTTTAGAATATAAAGAATAAACATGGAAAGTGGGAAATAGGGTAACAACCTTTATCTCAATATCCTTTTATTGAGGCATATTTTGATAATATACAACTCTTTCATTTACATAGTGTATAATATACCCCATATAATTATAATTTTATTCAATGGTAATATTTTTTATATGAATCATTTTACTAAACAGTAAAAGGATTTTTTTATGTATGTTGTGACAACGACCTCTCTTCCACCATAATCATTATTTGATATTTGGCATCCTGTACAAGCCTTAATGTTATCAAAAGAAAATAATATACCTTATTCTCTTTTTGGGTGTTTTCGTTTTGAAAATGGTTTTTGAAATGGATAGATAATTTCAATATATTGAAATAAAATCTTTTTATTTCAAATGAAAATTTATTAATGAAATGTAAATTTTTGCAATAATTTATGTGTAATGATTATATAATGGTACATAGACTTTTGACGGGTGGTTACATGATAATCCAAGATATATGGTTACATGATAAACCCAATGATGGGTTTTTATATGATGAACCATGTATAGGATGTTATGTTATAACCTCTAATGTATTGGGTATGGAAGTCAGTCGTATCACTATTCCATTTAGTGTTATGAGTGTAAGTTGATCATATAGTTATTCCATTTAAGTATGTTTATGTCCCAAGTTACCATTAAATGTTATATATTTCTTTCTCTGGGATTTATATTAATATTTTAGTTACAAAAAGGGTATTCAATGAGAAAATATTCAGTGAAGCATATTTAATACTTCTTAATGGTGAGAAGAATTACTTTATAACAATGTGTTCATGGTTTCATGTTATTCCATGACTGATACTTTGCCCTATTTTTGTATCCATTATAGATCTTCTTATGCCCATAACTTGTTTAGAGAAATTTTTTTCATTGGGCTTAAAGAATAATAGAGTCAAGTATGGGATCAAAGAAAATTCTTGTTGTGGAATCATGAAATGATACCATGTTTCATTTCAAGGAGTATTTGTTTTATGAAAAAATGGATTGTGAGTAAAAGTGTCTACATGTAATATCTAAGTAGCTATATATGAGTATTGGCCTAATTATATAGAACTCTAAACCTGAAAAGATCCTCGAAGTTAATTAAATTCAATTATTAAATTATCTCAAGATTAATTAATGATTTAAGATGGGACCTTATAATAATAAAGGACGTATAATTAAATTTTAATGGGTAGTTCATGTTTAATAATAAAATATATAGAAATGTTGGTAAATAAACGTTTTTATTTTCCTAGTATCAACAGAATGGTGGATAAAAGGGATTATAAAGGAGTTGGTTCTCCAAAATAATCTCTTCCAATAATGAAATATGACTAATACACGGATTCTATTAAATATGTAAAAACAAAAAGTCATGAAATTAAAATAAATATATCATGATCTGTGGGTTATTCATAGTGTTGTATAATGTTTAGGAATAGATAATTTTAATATTAAAACAATATATCATCTTTATAATTTTATAGAATAAATATATATTGAGTGAAAAAATCTAGGGTGATGTAACGTCCAAAAGAAAAAGGAAAATTCCATCTATCTCAAGTAGATTTGAAAATCATGTATATATATTTGATATTTGACATGGTTCGGGTAATAGAATTGGTACATACTCAACTGATCATGTATTAAAAATACTTTAAGGACCATTGAAACTAATAAATAATGATATGAGGACCTTTGGAGGTATGCTAAATAAAATATTAAACTAGAACATTACCACATATTTTTAAAATAATAATCTGGAATCCTTTTGTAGTATGACAAAAAAAGTGCTATTTTAAAGAATCACACAATGTCAAGATTGTTTTCTATACCACATAAGATAAATTGTCCATTTTTAATTTATGAAACACTTTTAACACATGAAAAATTCCATGAATGTAGATCTCAATGAAACTAAGAAAAATAAAAATATTTCATTAGTACATGAATGAATGAAAGAAAATTATTTAGTGATGGACACACTTAAAGTGACATGTACAAAGTAATTTTTTTTATTAAGTATAGATGAATTATTAATTAAATATAAAACTGTTTTAGTAAAGTAAAAGTAGATGAAAGAATAAAAAGTGGATACATGCATTAACATGAAAAATATTTCTATGGGAAGATATTTAATTTAATGAGTAGTAGTGAAAAGTTAATGTCCAAAAAAATCCTTATAAATTTATAGTAGGTGTGAGGAGGTTTTAAAGAAACCAAAATCCTATATAAAAATCCTAAAATTCAAATTATTAATAATGAATAAGATTATGAATTAACCACATGATTCTTTCGATTATAAAGATCATGTAATGATAAGAATCACATACAGTGATGTTTAATTATTGAACAGTTCTATGCTCCAAAAAACAAAAAAAAATGAAAAAATAGAGAATGATTAATGGGGAATCATGGTTGTGAAAACATTAAAAACCTTTCTATTCAATTTAAAGAACAAAAAACTCCACCTAATTAAATTAACCATATTTATTGTATTTATGTGATATTATTTCATGGAATTAAAGAAAAAAAAAATTCTCTAGAAAGGGAGAATAAATGGTGTATCAAAAACCAAAAACTATATTAAAATTTTAAGAAACCTCCACCCTCTAATGATGTATTAATTGGTATTCAAAAAATATCTGATGAAATGATCATTTGTTATGAATATGAGTACGCTATAAAAGATATGTATGTTTTGGATCTCATTCTAGTCACTGATAAAAATGTTACCACTCATGAATATGCGGACACATGTTGATAAAGAGAAGTTATGTGTGGCCTTGAGGGGTAGAAAAGTGTAGAAATAATTGATAAGATTTTAGATGTATCATGTCATTGAGATATTAACTTTTGAAAGGTTCCGGAAAAGGTGTCAAGGAAAAGGTATTCTTTATTTATTTCTCATTTTTTGTTTTAAAATACATAATACAGACATTAATGATAATATTTTTTCAAATAAATACATGATGGTTAAATACTATAGAAAATCTTGGAAAATCTTCAAATTATTAAAACCTACTAATTTGTTTTTGAATTTTTTTGAACTATGTGTTGATGTTAGTATAAGAACTAAATTTTTAATGTTACTTGAGAATATATATAATAGTTTCCATAATTTAATATATCTACCTATAAATAGTTGGAAATTATAGAGGAAGCTGATTAGTGATTTTATTTTCGATACAATCAAATTATGTTTTCATGGATTTCTTTGATGTCAAAATCGAACCATATTATTTTATAAATTGATAATTGATCATGTGAAGTTATAATGGAAATATTAGGTGAAAATTTAATGAGAATGGACCGGTATAATAATCTCCCAATTTCTTATTTTTTAATTCTAAAATAGTGTGAGTGATAAAAATAAATTATTAATAAGAATGGAGGTGAGTAGGACAGATTAATGATTGAATTATATATATTGAAAAATAATTTTATCAGCAATTGAAAAAATTAAAAATGGGATTCTTCTTATTCAACTTTGTGTGTGTTGTAATTTTATTCAATGATTATTGAATGAAAATGATGATTCATGCAAATATGAAGGGAATTGGAATTTCCACGAAGTGATTTGAATATTCCAGAAATGTTGGGAATGTTATTATGTTGAAAGGAAGGAATATATATTTATAATGTGAATAAAGATTAAAGAAACACATATTGTGACACCAATAAAAATCTATGATCTATATAATTTAATTTTTGGTGATGCAATGATATTAATTTTTTTTTACAGAATTTGTGTTCAATAGAGAATTTATAATGATTATATTTTCATTCATTGAAGAACAAATTAGATATGTTTAACCATGTTGGTATATGTGAATTATAAAATAAGGATGGATGAGGTTTATTGTAATAAACTTAATGAATAAGACAATATAAAAGGATTCATGTTTATTTTTTTAGAATTATAATTTTATTCTAGAATAGAAAGTGAAAAATATGATTTAACCAAAATATATTTGTAAAACCTAAGTCTAGGTGAGAACTCGAGCATGAATTCCAACACAATATTACAAATAGTTGACCTTAATGGTTATCTAGATATCCAGCAATAGAATTTAATAGTTTTAGAGATCGTACAATGTAGGGTAGGAGAAAGAGGAGAAAATCTACCATGCATGGTAACATGATAGATCATTTAAGATTGTCATTATCTATGGAATAATTTCATGCTTTAAATAGAGTTACAAATATTATTAACTAGATTCCATAATCATAGAAAAATATATGTGGGGATTCCGAAAACATAAAATAATTCACTTGTTAATATCATTACATTTTCATGTTCAAAATGACTCATGTACATATACCTCATGTGAGGCATTATATGGCATGACTATAATTTTTATACCATCTTACAATATTCAAGTTGAAGAAAAAATTTAGTGGACATTCCATTAAATTTCCATAAAATATTTGTATGATAATGGATGTGATAAATGAGTTCTTTAACTACAGAATAATCCTATAAATATCATCACATGTAAAATTGTTATGAAATTGATGAGGAATATTTAATGAAATGGAACAATATTTCATATGGTAGTATGAAGAATATTATAATAATGAATAGTGATATTCATAATGTACATTGGAATATTTTCATATGGTACAATAAAATTTCTTTTTTAAAGGTGATGTTTGTAAATAAAAAATAATCTTTTGTGTGTGTCAGTTTTAATTTATAGAAATATAAATGTTAATATGAGATAAAGATAAATCAATTAATCTAACCATGTGAAGGTAAAATAAGGTTATAAAAATATATATTAAATAAATTCCCCAAAACTAATTCACCCCCATATTAGTGTTGATCATAACATAAAATGATATATTAAACTACCATATTCACTACACACTTCCAATAATATATTTAGATAACACATCCAATAATTCACTCTGATGTATGATTATCCCACAAAAATATTTTAATAAGGTGTTATAATGAATAAAAAATTATCAATTATTTTATACTTTTATAGAAACATTTCTACTATAATAGGCGTTTCTTCTATTCACTATGAAATGAATAGTGGAGGCAGATCTATCAGATGATGTTGGGAAAATTTCTAGTGGACCATAAAATACAAAAACCCTAAAATCATGTGGATTGAATGTAGGGAGCGTATCAATGTGAAAATCGCTATAATCCTACAAAATCAGAGACATCAGATACATGTTTATTATATATCATTATTATTTACTACAATTGTAACTAAAAATAGTGGTCTAATTATATGCATTTGGACTGTAGTAACATAGGTTTCTATAACTCTACAATACAATTTGAGATCATTTTTTATGAGTGATTCTAAACATAATGTGGATTCCATGAAATTTTCTCCAGGATATTGTGATTTTCATATTCCTCCATTTTCATATTGGTATAATTATTGAACCATACACATCACCATTTTAATGTTATTTTATTTATTTTTCATCATTATTTTTGTCTATATTTCTCTGCATTTTTAAAGATTATCTATCTGATCTCTTAAAATTTCAATAACAATTATTCAATAAATAAATTTTTATATTTTTTCTATTTTAATGTTTTGATATCCTCTCAATCCTTTAAATGAAATCCATTAATTATTTCATGGTTCTCATTTACATAATGGAACTTATCCATCTATAATCATCCAAAAAGTAAATGTAATACTTTTCACCATAGATCTTATTATCTGTCTGGGACAATGAAAATTTGTATGAATCACATTACATAAATTTGGAACACTTTACCTCTTTATTTCGAAAGGTTTTATCACCACCTCCTATCATTTACAATGAATATTTATTTCATTTTTCCCAAAATTAAATTATGGAAGTGAACCAAAACAATAACCTTTCATAAATTATTAATTATTTATTAGTGAATATCACTATGTATATTATTCCACAAAATATTCCCATATTCATTAGTAAATATTTGGCCTCTATTATTTCTACATTGTATAAGTTTCCATTTGTTCTCAAATGATTCATAAATAAAATTCTACACATTCATTTGATAGCGCAACCCTTTCGATTTAAGTTTATTTCATGTCATGTGTCACATAGTTTTCTCTTACTTAGGATACTATATAAATGTCCATCTAATTAATGAACTAGTATATTTTTCAAATGATACCGTGTAAGTGTCAATAACCCACTTTACACTATCTTTAATGTATTTTTTGTCGAGAAATCAAAATATAGCATCTATAATACCATTTAGATTATTAATAAAGATAATATTATTGGTAATCTCGCAGTGACACTAATAATTAAGGATCAATTAATTTTTTTTAATTTTTTGAAATTACTTAAATCCTAGAACAGGTAGCCTTATCTGTTAACCTATATTATTTCAAATAAGTTTTTCGATGAGATGAGTCATATAATGATCTCCCCTGATTCAATTTACAATATGTATCATGGTCATACTCTTTTTATTTATGATGGAAAATATTATTAACAAAGAAATAAAGATCTTCGTTATTATATCAATCCTACTTTCATTATCTAATGACTTATTTTGACTCCTTGATTTCCTATAATTGAAATCATTATGGTTAATTATATATGAGAATACACAATATCAAAAAAAAATTCTTCTTTGAGGCATATAATATACTATTTTTCTCATTTATTGACCTTTAGGTAGTATTACGACGATATAACACTCATTTTATTAAAATTAATTAATATTGTGGTATAGGTAAAAATAGAATTTATACTTCATCAATTAATATAAATTTTCACCAATTTTTGTGATATTTTACATGTCTTTGTTGATTATTAATATTTTATAAATGATTGAAGATTGGTTGTAATAAAAAAAATTATACCACTATATTTTACACCTTTTATCCTAGCATTATATGTTTCATATATCCAGAAAGATTCACCTATAACCATATAGTCAGTTCTGATCATTCAACATGTTTAAAACAATTTTATTGCTTCTACAAATTCTTTCAATAAGTTATTTATTTTAAAAATGTATTAATTGAATAATATTTCTGAGAAATTATTCCCTCATTATAGTTTCTCATTTACGTTAGGTCATTCTCTTGAAGACATTATTCATATTCCACATTGAGAGTCACAAAACCTTCTATATTAATTTCATACATGGTGTTATACTGAGTTTTCATGAATTTTCCCATAATATCATCATAAAATTTTTCATTTTGTGTTTTCCCATATTATTCAAAAAACCCATTATCAATCTGTTTTTTAATCACCAATACATTCGATTGAAATTTATTTTTAGAATTATTTTTGGGATGAAGTCTCATTTATGGGGAAATAATTTTTAATATCTTTGATAATATGAATACTCAAAATCATCACATTTATTTAATATTAAACAAATTTATATTTTATCCCCTACCATTATAAAATGAAAACTATCAATTGGTAACATTCTATGAAATCTTCCTCAATCAATTTTGAATTTAATTTCTATAAGTTATAGGTTTGCATCCTTTATGTCCTATTGTCCTTATAATTTCTCAGGAATTTAAATCATATTGATGACCTTAAATGCAAATTTATTTTATGAATGGCTCATTACATATTTTTCCTTCACATATATTTTATATGCTATAAGATTTCACGATAAATAATCAAGTGATATCATTATAAAATTTCTTTCATAAGAACTAAAAAATTTTGGTTTTTAATGGTTGTTATTTCCCTTGATTTTCCTCAATGATGTAGAAATCATTAAACTCATCCATTTTTCCATGAATATATTTAGTATCCTCATTAATCTAGAAAAATAAAAAATTGATGTTTTAACATGTAATCTTTTTCAAATCATCAAAATTACTATGTTGCATTAATATATTCTCATATTTTACCTTTCTATATTCTTCGTAAACATTAGGAGAATATACTAATAGTAATTTCATGGATTTTTATATCATTAAATTCATATAAATAAAATATTAATATGATATAGATAAGGAATTTTTCTAAATCTTATCAATTTAAAAAAATTATAACCTCTTCTATAATAGAAAATTCCATAAAATCAGTCACATATATTCCAATAATAGAAATATAATTGAATTAAAGTAAAAATTTACACAAATGTAATCTATATCAATTATTCTATATATGGGGGTTTCATAAATTATATATAGGAATGCCTTCTTCATTGAATTTTTTCTCAATACCAATGATCCTTTATAAATAAATTCATAATAAAAAATCGGCCCTTATTACCACTTGTTGAAACCAATGATAAAATAAAATCCCTAGGAGGGGGTAATTGTGGAATCGAATATTTCTCCATATCATTAATTATATCTTTTTCACACATTAGTAAGGAAAAATAACTATTCACCATCAAGAATAAAACTAAATCTACCGAATATGGTGTTTCAATATCTGTTCACAAGAATTTTACATTGGTCACCACTAAATGATACTCTAAACAGAATATACTAATAATTTTTCATTGAAATATTTATATAAATATATATCCTATATATTACAATATTTAGAAATTTATCATTACCAATCTATGGGTAACTCCAGTACAAATCTTTCCTCCAACTGATATGAAATAAGTTATATAAGAAACAATTACCCAATACTTTGTAATTGTAATAAAATTAAATAAAACCATAAAAAAATCAAGGTATTCTTGGTAGTTCATTAATTTTATCTATCTATTTATAGGTATTTAAAATATTTTTCTACAACCACGCTTATTTAAGAAAACATTATGCATCAGTTATTCCTTGCTTTTTTCCTCTAAATATCATATATTCTAATGTTCTATATGCTCTTCAATAAAATAACATCTATTTAAACATAAAAATCATTCCTTAGTAGTTATCAATTTAATAATATCATATTTTTCATTTATTTCATAAATTTTTAGTTAATTAATTCCACAAATAATGTACATTTTATTTCTAATATCATGATTGACTCAAAAAACATATTTTTTAAATTTAACTATCCTACATGATATAAGAATATCTATATATAATACAGTGGTTTATTGGGTAACCACTAAATCCAGATACCATGAAATTAATTTTAGTTCATCTCAATAAATTTGATGATTTGTAATAACAAAACTATATATATCTCTATCCAACATGGAATAAATATCTCAAGAATGTGAAATAGTTCAATTAAAGGTGAAATGAATTTATTTGAAGTCACTCAAATCGTATTTTTCTAATAATATTTAAATCATATATAAATGATATACACCATGAAATCTATTGTGAGATAACAAAGTATCACTTTTTATTTTATTCCAATATTCATAAAGACCACCACGAACTCTTATATTCTTATTTCCATAATTTATGTAGAATCCATGGATTTTTCAGTGTAGAAAGACAAGAACATTGATATTGTTATTATTATATACATATTTTTAACACCACTTTATATTGAACTATAATAATAAAATTTCCCTCCTATATAATAGTAATTATTTTAGAAAAAAGTTCATATTATCTTCCATTATACTTCTTCCTTCTTTTTGGTTAATTACCCCACATCATGGTTAACACAAACATAATGTGGTGTATGTTTCTATCAACAATTTTTAGTGAACCATAATAATTATTCTTTAATAGTCTATAAAATAGCATAATAAGTTAAATAATACTCTACAATTTGAATATTTATTATTTATTATTGAAAAACCAAATGCTACTCTGAAAATTTTTTAAAGGTTAAGAAAATCTATAATATACCCATTATTATACCATTTGAAAAAATTTATTCTATTAATAATTTAATTTTATTGGTCATAATATAAATAATGGATTTTTACTAAACTATTGATGAACTTTGAGATAAAAAATCTCCAAGATTTTTTATAGGAAAAGAACGTTGGTTCAATATTTATTCATTTTATATGTTATTCTTTATTTTGGTATAGACCAAGGGAATATGAATTTCTAAATTTGACACACACATTAGTAGATGTTATAGGGATATGTATAGTTGGATTAAAATTATTAGTTATATAAATTATACTATTTATTAAATTAGAATATTTGAACTTATGATGTTTTATAAATGTTGATAATAATCAACTATTATTTATTTTTCAAAATCTTATACAAGGATATTGAGAAATCATACAGTGTATTTTTAATGACTTCTTTGATAAAATTTTGATAATATATCAGTATTTATGATTAACCATATAAAATATATATTACTAGAAATCCATAAATTTGAAAAAGACACTAAAATAATTAACCCAATAAATAAATTTATTATTTCATAGAAAACTGAAGCATTTTTTATCAACTTAATACTTTTCCCTTTGATTTCACAAATTTTTTCTTGAATATATGATAATGGTGAACATATTAATGAAACCCATATCTTAAGGATACGAATTGTAGTATTTTATAGTTATTCAAAATTTTCTATCTCTTGTTTTCTAGAAAGAATGATGGAGATTATAGAATTAAAAATGAGGTGGTAATAACACATCAATGATCATCTGGTAAATGATTTAATGATATGTATTAGGGAATAAAGTCATATCGATGGTGGAGTGCTCAGATTCACATGACAAGGTAATGAGATAATTTGGTCATCTAAATAATTAAATGAGAAATGAATTCATGTTTCCTTGTGTCCATGTGGATATAAACTCAACTATAGATAATTATGGGGCAACAGATAATTAAATACCAATTTTACATTATCTCCATAATATAATTATTGTTCCCAATGGAATAATACAGTGGGGGTGAATGAGATTCCAATTAAAATTTCTATTTTAAAAATATTTAATATTAGATATAAAATTTAGTAATTATTCATTTCTAACTAGAAAAATTGAATTATACATTTTTAAAATTCAAAAAGGATTTGTATTTTTTATATCAAAATTTGATAAATATTTTTTGGAGAACTATTTCTAAATTTAGAATAAATTTTACTTGAACCAAACATATTGTATAAAAAGAAATTAGAAATATTTGGTTATTTTTATAGTCTTTTTATAAATATAAACTATTACGATTTCAAATTAAATTGAAAAAACAGATAAAAATATACGAGAGTAAACAAGGGATTCTTTCTCAATCTGTTTTCTATTCCCCTCCACTTTTAAGTCACCCATTTACAAAAAAAAGTACTATATAATAAAATTGACAAAAACCTAGATCGTATTTTATACCAGAACAAAATCCTTTCAGGGGTTCATAATTTATCTTCCATTATACTTTATGGGAGAAATAAATGGTAACAACCCTGGGTAGTCAGTCCATGATGCACAATATCTTCTACTGTTCTCTATAGGGGTAATGATAATGAATTGAAAGAGTGTGGATTCAAATTTTTAGCATAGTGTACAAGATATTGATACAAATATTAAAAATTTACAACACACGCATATCTCAAAGGTAAATAAAATAGAGTAACATAAGGTGAAGAATTTGGTCATTCTGAATTTGTTGTTCTTATTGTTCTGTTGGTATTTCTTCTCTTATCATAGTCTCATTATGATTTTAAATATGTACATAAATATTTCAAATTTTCTCATGATATGTCATCAATAAATTGGTGAGTATAAGGACGTTCAAGATGTTCTGTAATAGAGTTTACAATATTCATTTTCATTTAGGATAAACTTTGATGTCTCTATGTCACATGTGCCCATTTCTCTCTCCCTCTCTTAGAATCCAAATGTTTTTCAGACATCAATCATCCTTTTAAATAGAATCACTCAATAGTAAGATCCATTCCTAAAATCATCATAAAAATCCTCACACAATGGAATGAAATATTGGTTCATAAAATTATTTTAACTGTTATTTAATATTACATATAAAAGTGGTTAAATTAATCTATTTAAAGATATAATAATATAAAAATTACATTTAGAAACGATTTATTTATATATTCCATGTCAGTATCCACTATTGATTCGATGCTTTTAGAATTAAACGATATATTATACTTAAAACAAATGATGCAAAGAAACCATCCAAACCACCTCTCAAATCTACATGCCACATTCATGTGGACTGTCCCCTACCCCTTAGGCTAATAGGAAGCAAAAAATGGAATCAAACATAAGTTTTGGGCACAATTTCACCCTAAAATATCCAAATATAGGCATCCAAACCTGGTATAAGGAAAAATATCTAAATATAAATACCAAATGAAATCTCATAAAAATACTCTTAATGCATGATTACACAATAATAACACTAGTTGAATGAAAATAAAAGGAAATACAAAAGAGGTAGTTACCAAAAGAGAGAAAACTATTTTTGATAAATTGAATTACCAACCATCATCTCTGTGCGACTAACACATCACCAAATCAAATCCAACAACCATCGGTTTCCCCAAGAAAGATGAAACCATATATTACTGGAAAAAAATTTACCTTAAAGAAGCTAAACAATATAAGGATACTACATACCCACCAATGTGAGTTTAAATTTTGTGAGTCAAGGACAATATCATACAACCCTGAGTCCATTTCATTACACTTTTAATAGAAACAAATTGTTCTAGTTTGAAAAAAGGGTGTAAAAAAATATGTTATCATTTCCACCTACAAAAATGAGAGTAAAATGTGTATAAAACATAAATATACCCAAAGTGTTCCATTTACAAAACCATTTCCCAAATAGGATCATTTTATAAAAATAATTAAAAATTTGAAGAGATCTAAACCATAATCATTAGAACATCACACTTTTCCAAAGCACAAACACACATGATTTCAAATATTTCTTATGTTCCAACCAATAAAAACCCATTGAAAAAAATTCACCATTTAACATTAAATTATTTACCCGCCCAAAACTATAGTAAATAGGGAAATAGGTGAAAAAGAGAAACAAAACGATAATTGGTTATAAATAATTCTCATATCTAGATGGAAGAAATAAATTCAGCATCATGAATAAGTCCCCAAATTGAAACACACATCAAGAAGTAAAATCCAATAATAGTAACATGCATTCATATATGCAAGAGGGTAAAAACATAACATACATATAATTACATCATAAAATAGGATAGATAGCATTGGGGAACACTTACAGGACTAACAGGAAAACTTAAGATATATACATGTGGACGTACTATAGGAATGATCGTAGTCAAGCACTAATCAGCTAAATCTCTCTAACAAGTGTCCTCAGTGATCATCCTAATATCCATGTTTCACGTACAACTAGATGATAATAGGTAGTAAAAAATCAACTATCCAATCAATTATGAATAACATCCCACCTAGAAAAACAATGGTACTCATGTGATAACTAAGGGATATGGGACACTATCAAGTCTATGTTAACACATGGAAATATCAAATCCCCAATGGATGACATCATAATTAAATTCTTCCCTTATCCCACACTTCCTTAATTCTATCCTCAATACATAATAAAAAAACAAACCACATAACAAACTATTCACCACATTATTAATAACAACAACCAAAGGACGCCTATTAAGGGAGAAATCAACAAGAAATATACCATCACATCATAATAATCCATCCATGCATTTATATTATCACATATATCATAAAAAATTAGAAATACCTATCTCAAATCAATTTGAAATCCAACTCCAATTAAAAAACAAAAAATAAGAAAAAGGAAATTTCATCTCACATTATTAGATGAAACAACCCTTTTAGTACAAACTAAATCCTTTCTCTAGAATATTGAAACCAACTTGTGAAATTTAATTTAATTTTAACAAAATAAACATGTTATTTGTGTGATGATAACCATATTGGAAATTTTATCAAAAATAATGAATACATAACAAACTGTATTACACTAATGAACAATTTTTAACATGAAATTAATATATTTTTCCATTTAAAAACAAAACAAAGTCAAGGTAAGATATAATAAATAAATTGTATAAAAAAAACAAAATATATATATAGGTTATGCATAAATTTATAAAACCCAATAAACAATAGAAAACTTAAATAAAATAAAATTAATTTGAAACACCAACATGATGTGTTGAAACCTCATATCCTTCGATAAAATCCACTGGAAAGATACTCAAAAATTATCTCAAACCCCTTATAAAACAAAATCTATAATTATAACAACATTTACCAATGAAATAAGCTAATAATGATCACTTAATCTAGAGGAGAAGTGAAAAATTTAATAATAACTAATAAGAAAAGTTATACATCCTTAAAATTTCAAACCATGTTATGAATCACTAGGATCCCACTATAGAATCATTATATAAGAGTTTTGAGAAGCCAAAGTGGGTTTGGAGAAGTTCCATGTCTAGGGGAAAGGAAGTAGGAAATATAATGGAGAAAAATATGGTTAAAATGAACCAAAAAGGAAAAATTCACATATTTGAGTAGATTTCATGGGTTTTCAACATTGTTAAATATAAAGGAGGTAATCATGTAAGTCACCACAATCAGTAAATTCATGGGCTTCAAACATAAGATATATTTTTAGTTTAATAGTATGAAATCATTTTTATGAGTAGAAATAGCAACCCAAATTTCACCTTTTTAGCCAAATACGACTAAAAATGATGAAATAAACTACCCATAACATACCCCCACATAAATGTAACATTATATTGTCACAGCATCCCGACCAAAATATATTATTTTCATAGAATGTTATATGTAATGATGGATGTAAAAAAAACATGGATAAACCCACAATCCATGATGTGAGGTGAGTCGAATGAAAAACCACTAGGGGGTCCCTATGAAGAAACTCTCATCAAATAACATTTATTCAAAACCAAACTACTAAGACCATATTAAAAACTCCACATTGAAAAACATAACCACACTTGATTAAACAAGACCTAATAGAAAATGGATATCAAGAAAGGGTTTCCCCACTATTAAAAAAATCATAAATAATGTTACAATGTGAACACCTCAAATTAATACCATAATTATGGGTAAACATATTTCAAAAAGGATCCAAAGAACAAATAAGAAAGGAATCCTCAGTTAGTAAAACGGAAAATAATGCTAACAAATTCAATACACACATGGTTGATTAACTAATATTATTACCACTCACCGTTATAAGATTAAAATTCATGTTATTTAAAAAAAATTTATCTTGTTCCAGGTTAACTAACCATAGGGGTAAATTAGGACCTCATGTCATAACATAATCCCATTGAGATCCAAAGAAAACTTTTCACCATCTAGTGCTCCTAAGAGTAATGGCGACATCCATACAAATTTCCTGTGTTCTAATCCCAATCTCACATACACACTTGTTAGTATGTAAATGACATTAAAATATTCCACAAAAAATAATAAACCAATGGATTTAAAAGATTTCAACTGAACACCATGTGATGAACCCATGCTCAAAACACAAATCACCTCACATACTAGACTGGCGTACATAGAATAAAAAAAAATAGAAAACATGAAAATGTATTTTAAAAAATAAAACCATTTCGATTAAATAGAACACGATATTGAAACTAAACATTTGTATCCTCATCCCCCTCTGTGAAAAACTAATAAAGGACATGTTCTTATAAACAATGTAAAAAACAAAAACTCATGTTTTCCTCTATGAAGTATTTTTCCAAAAATCATTTCAAATTTAAAAACCATTAATTTAATAAAACCAATTTCTATATCATTTTCATAAAAAATAATTTATCTTAAATAAAAACAATACTGACCCATTATATTTATGAAACACTAAAAGATCCATATTTAAATGGTTTACACTAGCTTAAAAAATAATTTTAAAACTAATCTCTTGAAAACTGTTTTGAAATAAGAACCATAATAATGTTTTTCCACAAACCCAAATAAGAAAAACTTCAATAAAAAAACTATATCCATTTAAACCCTAAATAATGTTCAAATTCTATATTGATAATTTTATAACATGACTCAAATGAGTTCAAAATCTATTTAGAATGTGACATAATATTTCAAATCATTTTTTAAAACATATTAATACTGCTACTTCATATCCCACATGAAATGTCATGTAAAACCCATATTTCTAGGGAAATATAATAATAAAATTACAAAAAACTTTTAAAATTTAAACCACAAAAAATGAAAGGGTTGTACTTCAACAATTGGGAATTTTTAAATTAACAACAATTCCAGGCATGAAAATAAGGATAAATGAGGGGGAAAGCCTAAAATAAGGCCATCAAAATAAAAACAAATTGTAAAAAAAACACCTTATTTAATCATGTCTTATCTAGGAGGAACTTAGAAAAGAAAAACAATACATGATCCCAACAACCCATGATCCACAAACTAAAATAAGAAGTCTCATAAACAAGGTAATAAAAATAATGACCTCTTAAAAACATCCTTTAAAAAAAATCATTTTTTTGAAAATATCATTTGAATTTCCAAGAATTTTCCACCACTCATCACATAGTACTTCAACACATTACTCACAATGATCTGTTACAAGACCCATTTATTCTAAAAGATATTCCCATTGATTTTCGAAATCAACATAAAAACATTCCATAAAACGGTAATATCACATTTTTATCCAAAATAATTCCAAAACATCCTTTTGAAAAAAACCATCTCTAGAGTAAAAATTTTAATTAAAAAATTAATAATCCACAGACATTAAGAATCAAAATATTTCAAAAAATATCTCTTTTTGAATTAAATTTTTTGTGGGAACAAAACATTTTCATTAGAAAAATCTAAAAAAAAAACTAACAAATGGGATTTTTAAACTCCCAAAAAAGTGGTTTAAGAAAGATTACCACTCTATTCTAGTTGGAAAACAAAACATTGGTTTTGAAAAGAAATGTCCCTAAGGGAAAAACCCAATAATACATACAAAAATATCCATTAAATTGACATTCAATCGCATCACTTGAAATAAAATCCCAATGAAATATCCCATTTAGGATACTATAGAAATTTCATAACCCATTAAAGTCTCTCCTTTATGAATGGGAGTAAAACAATCTTGGAGGAGGAACTATACTATATACAGTTTGGATACACTGGCTGGTAAAATGTGTTCCAACCATAAAAAATTTACAGTTATTATAACAAATCCATATAACTTTGGTACCATATGTTATACCAAGTAGTTCAAGATAATCAGACATTTGTTGTCTAATTACAATTTTTCAACATCGAAAACCATACCGACCACCAAAATAATCGATAAATTCTAGTGAGATTAAATATTCATATCAAAATATCAAAATCCTTTAAAAGAAACAAATATTTAACAAATGTAATGTATCACACTTGATACACCCATGGAAACTCAATTTCCAGTGCGAAAAAAGATGGTTTGGACTTTCCCACACACTCCACCTATACCCTAATGAAAATCCTAGTCTCTAGACTACCTAAATACACCCCAAATAACCTATGGTTTATAAGATACCATTTTTTAATAAAATATCCTATGAAACAATATAAACAAATTTCAAAATCAACCAACCACATACCCGAGGAGTGTCCCCGATACCCCCAAGGTTGACGAAAATCCTAGAGGGTTCCAAATATAATCATTGGGGATAATTTCAACATCATTGAAACAATCATAGAAAAAAAACATTGAAAAATGAAAATTATATTTAGATAATTACCAATGGACATATAAAAAAATTGATTGTTTAATAAATTGTTGCAAAAATAAAATAGAAGCTAAATTAAATGAAAATTTTGGCTAAAGAGTTTGTTAAAAAAATGAGCAAGAAAGTTTGATGAAATGGATGGCCTTGTCATCATCTCCCTGTAAATCAACTATCACCACCGTAAACCAATCGACCAAATATTTTTCTATCGAAGATGACACCAGTTCCATCTCGAATTATAAGACCTTAACGATCCAAAAAAATATAATAAGACTGCATGCCTAACAAAATGAGAAAGTGTGTTGTGATCCAAATCCAATAGGACACCAAATTGAGTTCATTTCTTTTCTTTTATCAGTAAAAGAAATCTATTTTTTTGAATATCTGTTGGAAAAAATAGGTTTCCATTTTTTTACAAACAATGGAGAACATGATTATAAAACATCCATCTTCCTAAATTGTAACATTTGAAAAATCATCAAATTATGGTTGTAGTTTTACAAAACAATTATAACTTCAATGGGAGCGGAAACATTGTCTTTAGAATATCACATAATTTTAATATAAACCCATTCTCATTTTAAAATTTTTCAATAGATCTACTTGTGGAATATTATTTGAAAATAATTTACCCTTTTTCCATTAATTCAATTATACACTCATCTCAAGAAAAAACAAGGAAAAAATATAAATTTTTTTAATGAAACCATATCAGTTTAAATATAATTCTAGTAAATTTATTGAACAGATTTAGAAAATATAATGTCTAAAAAAATAAAAGGAACACCGCATCATGAAGGTATAAACCACAGAAAAAACATATAGTCCATTATAATGGAAAGGCATAACATAACCTATAAAATATGAAATAAAAAAATGATACATAACATGGGGAAACACAACCATGATTAATGGGAAAACATAAGAAATTTTCTAATTATCCTATTTATGTAAGGTTATTGATCGTACATAGTAAAACCAAATCAATTTAACCATTCTCTTCAATGGTCATTCCAGTAGGATGTTGTTACATTCAACTAGGGGGACTAAAATGTGAAATACTCAAAATATCAAAAAATTCCCAACTATTTCACCCCTACAGACCCAAGGTTCATCATATAGTAGCATAGGTAGATGAGAAACTATCAATAACTTGTCATGACATGAAAACACGAATTCCCATAGGGTTAACACCACAACAAACATTTTCTGATGTCCCAAACATCCCAAACATGATCCTTAATATATAATATTAACATGAATCACATTATAGTGAAACCACCTGAAGTATTATTATAATATTTTCAATAGAAAAAGGGGAACAATAAATGAAAAATCAATAAGAAATGAACCAGCATAATTTAATTTAAAAA
Source organism: Viscum album (assembly GCA_963277665.1). Lineage (NCBI taxonomy): Eukaryota > Viridiplantae > Streptophyta > Magnoliopsida > Santalales > Viscaceae > Viscum > Viscum album. The sequence continues at coordinate 1,521,114,049 of OY728157.1, read as the reverse complement.
AATGTTTTAAATTATCAATTATATCACATAAATTCAGAAATCCATTTTTAAAAATAATTTTTAATCAAATAAAATTATCAAAAACCATAAAAAGAATGGGAAAATCTATTTCAATTTACAATACAATGGTACCCTATTGGAAAAATTAATTCAATTTACCAAAAAAGGGAAACCTGCACTTGAAACTCCGTTCGGCATGAAACACCATAATCAAGTTTTTTCTTGAATGAAAACAAAATGATGCATTTTAATAAATAGAAAACATGTATGCAATATGATTTTTGACCAACAAACCATTTTAAATATGAAATTATGATAATTTACACATAAAAACAAAACACTTTCAAGTAAGTATTTATCAAATCTAAAATAAATATACTAATAACAAATTATAATTTTTAAACATGAATTTAAAAATCCCAAAAATCCATGAAACACACAAATAAATGAACATGAGAGACAAAAATATACCTAGTGTTGTGGAACCTTCTCCCGTTTGAAAAAATCCACCATAAAGGGACTCTAATTTTGGATTAAAACCATTAATAATGAAACCAAAAATTTCTACCAACCATATCCAATACAATTGGACATAAATGACAACTAGGGTTAAAGGATAAGTGGAAAATGGATGTAAACCCATGAAGATGAGGATTTGAGAACTAACCTTCCAATTAAGGTGAAGAATCACTATAAAACCCTCTAAAAATCACAATTTAAGGAATTTATATTAGAAAAATCGGACTAAGAGTAGGTTCATTATTGATAAAATGAATTAGTAAAGCCAAGGGAGAAAACCCTAATTAAATAAGACCCAAAATGAAAAAATACCCTGATTTTTGTGGGTTGCATGGTTTACCAACATAGTTAAACAATCCATCTATTATCCCCGAAGATCCCCACTATCATGATAAGGAAATGTTTCACATTTAGGTTTCATGGTTAGTTTAAGCCTACACCTTCACCATGAAAGCTACAAAAAAGTATCCATATATCACATGTTTCACCCTAGAACACCTTTAACTCACGAGACTAAATAAAACACAAAATAACATAACTAAAAGTGACACTAAAAGTTTCATAGTATGATCACTCAATTTTTTATAATATCCATAAAGTTTTATTACAGTTTCTATTGTTAAAAAATTGGTCAATCACATTTCATTACATTAAATTCACATACACTTGAGAGAAATCACATTGTTATATAGTTGATCTTTATAAACTTATTTTTGATATCCTTGAACTTGGTTTAGTTCCAATACATTGTTAATATAGTGACCAATCACCATGGTTTCTTTACATTTTCTTATGTTATATTTGATAATTTTTTATTATATGAATTCACATATGGTTGTTAAGTAATTATCATGTAGTAAAACTAGATAATCTTTTGGTCAATATTTCAGGTGTGTAGTCTATTAATGAAGTAATAAAAACACTTCATTTCTATAGTATCATGACACAATGTGTGTCAATTCAGTTCATATGACATTTTCATGGTTCTTTTATGGTATATTCATCATGGAAAATCTTGTGGTTGTGTCGTCAATCACTTATACCATGATCTCGATTCCATCCTTATCAAAGACTTAATTATTTTCCATAAAATGAATTTAAATTCTCAAAATATAAAATAGATTATAAATAACATAAACATGAATTCAGATTAATAAAAAATATTTTATTTTTAAAAATCCAACAAAAATCACTTTTTTAGGATAAAAGTTTATGGAATATATTGTAATTCAAATAAATAGATTGTATTCATTCAAAATAATAGTGTATTGTAGAATTTATAAATAGAGAATATTCAATGTTCATTTTCCAGTATTAAACATTAAAATTAATGATTCATTTATGTTTACTATAAGTTTACTCTTTTGTTATAATCATTAATCATTTATTCATTATATTGTATTCCCATATTGGATTATCAAAAAATAATAATGGGCTAAAGATAAAAATGTATTAATAAAAAGAAATTTGAAATAAAAATAAAAATAAAAAACACAGAAATAATAATAAAATTGATTTATCATTATTTTTCGAAAAGTTTGTACATTTGATCGGCGGGTACTATAGCAGTGGTAGGGTACTATGGTGGCGGCAGGGTACTGTAGCAACGACGGGCACTATAATAGCCAGGTTACTATTCACAGAATAGGCCTTAGGCAAACAAATTTTGGATTAAGGGATATTTAATGGGATACATGAACACTAGGCCTTCGATCTATGTAATGGGTCTCCCTCTACCCAGTTAAAAGAGGTCTTTGATTTGGTTTAATAATAAAATTAGGCTTCTTCTCTATCCTTTAAAAAAACACTCTCATGGAATAAATACAATCTATATCCAATGACTCTGAACATGTAGATGGTTTAATGGGATCCTTATCATTCCCAATATTCGAACCAAGAGCATTAGTATGAGTTCAAAGATCGCCTAGATATATACATATGATGAACAATTTAGTGACGTGATTGATCTGGACAAGGGATTGAGAAATAATTATACCAAAAGGTCATGTAAGATGTATTGGTGGGGTAGAGTTTGTTATAGATGATGTAGGAGTTGAGGATTGTGAAATATAGGTATAAAAGAGACGTAGAGGTGGATTTGGAGGTTATATGACATGGTAATTAGCAACATAAATGTATTGTATGATTCCTATAATATTATCCAGAAATATTATTCCAAATTTCACAACATGAAGGTATTGTTCTTTTTATGAAATGAGTTGATTGAGAAGAGGAGTATATACTAATAAATTCTTTACTATAGATTTAAAATTATAAATCAGATGTAAAATTTTCAAATATATAGATAATTAATGAAACTCATTATTATGGTATTATTTAGTGTGAATCCTACTCAGATATTACATTATTTCCACAATGTTAAAACATTAGCTATAACATTTGAAATTAATCTGTCCTTAATTAAATCATGTTTCCTCTCCTCATGAGTTTAAATAACCATTTGAAAATTATTTGCCATATCTTTTACACTTTTTAGAATATTTTAAACCTCTTCACAAATCATATTTTTTATTAAGTCGTCATCAAATTATTTTTTAATAGAGTTAGAATATGAATACGTTTTTTAGGTTTTAGAAGGACTATTCAACCCAAAAATATAACTAACATCCATGTTTGTGATCATGTGTGATAGATCACATCACAAGTATATAATTTAAATTGATAAAATATTCATTTATCTTATAAAATATTGAATTTAATGGCACTAGTGATTCATTTTCAGAAACAGTCATTGCTGAATTTGTGAGAAACGAGATTTGATGTTTATATGCAATGTTAACTTCTCTATAATAATTATTATCCTAGAAGACACAAAAAACACATATTTTTGGACTTATAAAAGATAATTATTGAATTTAATGAATACAAAATTTATTATTATAGAGGTTTGAGAAAAAGAGGATCCATATTATATAGATGAATAAAAATTTTCTTGAGTAATGGAAATTATCAGTCGGGAAATCATAAACTAGATTATATGAATGATCACTTAATTAAGGAGTAATTATAAAATATTATTTTAAGGTGAGAATATCCCCAGTAGAGTCTTTATTAAGATTAATCTGGCCTCATATTTTTCTTCAAAATCATCCATGTGAATAAATTAGTTTATATGAGATGTATCATAGATCTACAGTTCTTGAGAAATATTCCCATGGGTATCCCTGGGAGAAGGATGGGTAGTAAGAATCTTTAGTGGATATTCATAGAATTAGGTCCCTTTAGTATCTCACAAATTGTAGTAAAATATTTGTATGAAATAACTATTCTTTTCCTGAAACAACAACAATAAAAGTTTCTTTTATGATTTCTATCTATATCATCTTCATCATCATCTCCATCCTTAAAATTAACCACATCATAATTTTTATCTTTTTTTGTCATTTTTACCATAATTTTCACAAAAATAAGGAATAAATGAACCTATATTAAGGTGAGAAATAAAAATAATACTCCACATATCTCCAAAATCGGTTGACTATCCATTGCAACAAGATCAGAATACTTATGACATCATGAATTTGTAAGGGATGGTCCAAAAAATCATTTGACATAGAATTGTATCCCCTTGAAGAGGCATATATTATCTTAATAATTCATAGATCATAGGTAAAACTGTGAATCTTAAAAATTAAACATGAAACTGACATGATTTAGGATCAATATAAACATGATGTACTTTTTTATCCATTGGTTTAGACTCATCTTGAGCTTCATGTACATGTTTCATTTCTTGGATTTCCTTAAATGATTTTTTAGAATCCATATCTATGTTCACAGCATGGGATTCATCCTTATATGGGGAATAATCAAAATGAATGATTTTATATTTTTACAAAATAGGGTCAATTAAATCGTGTTTCCTAGAAGTATGAGATATTAGATTTAACATCTTATAAAACTTCTCCTCGTTAGAAATCCATATCCTATTCCAAGGGTTCAAGTTGATCTTCATGATCTTATAACCAGTATTTTCTAAACATACACCACTCTTATGTATAATTCTTTCATATTATAGAGGATATATTTTAATCATTTCCAATTATATACGAATAAAATATCGATAGGATATTGAGGTAAATATTAAAATATTTTTGGTTAACTCTTCTATACATCTCATTAATAATTGATGAAGACTAACATTATTTCGATAAACCATTGGGTATGGAAAAAAAATTTAAGATAACAATTAGAACTAAAATTTCCCTTTGTGAAGAAGTTTTAATTTTGAATATACATCAACAATATCCCTCACTCTAAACATAGATCATTAAAAACATGTAATTTAGAGGTCTATTTTATTTTTTTGTTTCTATAGCTCCTATCTGATATTGAAATGGGGATGGTTTGTTAAATTAGAGGTCTGTTTGTTTTCATATTATCCAATATACATAAATCCTAAACAAAAACCATATATGGTCTTGATAAATATATATATTTAACCATCATATCTATTCCAATCACAAATTCATTCTCCCCATCTTGAAACTCATTATTCTGATAAAATTTTACTTATAATGTAATGATGGATTGGCCGATCTTCAATAACATGCCCAGTCATAACAAAAAGGATCTATATAACAATAAACTAATAGTTATTAATCAATCAACATTGAATTATCCTTAATATATGACTTTAATATAGTCTAGATGTATTTCCTAAAGATTATTAGAGTCACTTCAGAAGTCTTTAAATATCTTAGTAGATTCAGGGAATCATCAACAAAAGATATCTTCATCTCTAATGAATAAAATAATAAATGATAGATGAGATATATGTATTAAATTAAGGATTTGAGAAATATTTTATTAAAAGAGTTCCCAGATGAGATTAATAAATTTATCATGGAAACACATTACAATATACTTCTTTTAGAATAAAATTAATTTCTCTAAGTGATACTCTATTTAAACATGACCATTATAAAATATCTTTTAAATTTTTGGATATTAATAAAAATGGTTACATTGATGAAAATATATATTTCTTATATGATCATTTTTTATCTATTTATTATAAATAAAAATAAAATTCATTTAAATTAAAAATGTTTTTTATAACGAAAAGTATATATTCAAAAAGACCGTTTAGTCAAGATTTGCACACAAAAGTTAAAATTAAAATTTTACAAATTTAGAATTTTAATAATGTAAAATGAATTATTTTTTTAAATTATAATATTATATCTATATTATGGTGAATTTTTTGGTTTTTATGGAATTTATAATTTTTCAATGAATAGTAAAAAATAAAGTTTTTTTATTGAAAACTGTCATTTTTATTAAATTATATAAAAAGGTAAATAATATTATTAATTGGTTTTTAAGGAAAATATTTTAAATTATAAATGAATTAGTAAAATGTATTCCACTGAATTTATTTTCATAATTAATTTTTTGGTAAATACATTCTAAAATTTTGATCATTTTTTCTTTGAAACCCTTTTTTCTCATCATGACTATGAGATTAATTTTAAATAAAATTATATAACATATGTGAGTGGAATTAGGAAAAAGGATTAAATATTTGGTACCTATTTAATTTATATTATCAAATAATTTAAAATTAGTTTTTTATCATAATGAATAATAGAAAAATAGAAAATTATTTACCTTGATAAAGGTAAAATTAGATTTACTAGGGGTTAAAATAAAATATATAAAGGTTAAATTTACATTATAAATTGTATAAAATATATTTTCAAAATTTATTTAGACCCTTTAATTTATAATGGTTAATATTATTGTATTTTTGAAATATTTTTTATTGTGAAAAACATGGGTACACATTTTTCATACCATAAATTACAAGTGTGACACTTATCTAACTCCTAAAAGTAAACCATGTATCTTTCCTTATTCACACCATAAAAACATTTTGAGTCAAAAAATAAATAATAAAATCACTTCCAAAATTATTTAGCTTCATTATAGAATCCTTTTTTTGTGAATAAATCCATCATACAATGGATTTTGGTGAAAACCTGTTACGGTTACCCGATGACGAGGTAATGTTCTTCAACGAGTATTTTTATTTTATTTCATCCTACATGAATTTCAATTATTATTAATACATAATGAAATAATAACTACAGTATCATCCATACACTGAAATATATTAATAAAATTTTAATTACCCACACCCATCCCTACATCTATCAAATGTGTTATGAAATCACTATTCATGTGTACAGATGACTACCACATCCTGAATCATTTCCATTAAGTTTTACATTACCACATATCATTTTTTTGGTATTATGATGGATATAATGTATATATAATATATATAAGAGATAATTATTCCTATGGATCCATTATATCATATAAAAATTTTTACTTCCCATTTCGTACGGGATATGAAAAAGTCGTTGTTTGTATGGTGGACTTCCACCTCACGAAGCGTTGTGATTCATCATTAAATAACACTTTACATGGGAGGTTATATGGATACATTTATTGATTATACATAACATAAATTAAATAATTAATATATTAATTACATATTTATCATTAAAAAAATATAATATATCATTTTAATTCTTACACTAAAAAATAAAAACATCATTAATTTATGTGTGGACTACTGCCTTCGTGAAGCGAGGTGAATCTCTTTTAATCACCACACCTCATAGATGATATATATAATAATATTTAAAAAAATATGTTATTAATGATATTATGAAATAATTTTAAAGATAAAATTCCACATAACACCTTTACATAATGATCTTTTATAAATTAAAATATTACCCAAACGTTCGTAAGAAATACCGTCCCCATAATCGTAACATACTTCATTTTTCAAAACCATAATTCATTACTAGTCTTAAAAAGTTTAATTGATGCATATGTAAGATTAATAATTTATTATTTTTATTTTCTTATGATGGAAATAAAAAATATGAAAAATAATAGAAAGGTTCATGAAAAGGAATGAATGAGAATACAAGGTATAAAAACACGAAACAATGAAAATAATGAAATATTATCAAGGTAAGAGTGGCTATATGTTATAAAATAATCATATATGATATTATAACTATTAATTTTGTTTCTGGAATAAGTTTACAACACGTTTTAAATAGCTATATAGGATGTTAAATCACATTCAACAATAAAAATAAGCATGATGTATTGGACTACATCTCTATTTCCCATCATCAAGGCATATTGTAATGTTATGCAACTAGTTTATTTTATATTGTGTATATAATTACCATTTTAAATGTAATATTATGATTCATTTATACTTCATGGGATTTTATGTCTCTATTTGACTTATTTCTTTGAATAGATTTAACTTGAAAATTTCCAAGTGGTATAAGTTATTGTATAATCTCACTTTATTTTGTGATTTTTAACATTCTCTTAAAACATTCATTTTATAATGATAATATTTCATTGGATATTATATTATCTTAATGATTATTATTATTTTATAATGTGTATTATTATTTCCTAAATCATATAACATTTTACTTATGGTTTTTTACATTTCTTGTTATTTGATTAACTGTGGAAATGTGGTCAAATATATATCCTTTACCCAATATGTATATTTGATGATAATAAATATTGATTCATAAATTAAATTGATTACTAAATATATTTGGAATTATTTAGAAATTATTAAATTAGTGGGTCCTTATTATATATTTCCCCTTGATCCACAAATTGTCCCCACTGGACAAATTGGTGTCTATATAAAAATTGATTATACCAGTAGTTTAAACCATGTATTGAAATGTCTTGATGATATAGGTGTCATGGTTTTTTAGATAATGAAATAAAATAATCAATAATTTAATTCATTGGTAATATATTAATTATCACTATCCATGATTTCATTATTATCATATTATCTATGGATGAATTTCATTATTAGTTATTGATTAAATTACTTTTATTTTTTATTTACCTTTGTATATTGATTGTTCCTTATCTTATCATGATAGTCATGTAATTTAAATGGAATTTTTTCTCACTTGTTTAAAATTCCATTTTTATTATTATTACTGATTCATGATAGATTTTATTTAACATAACCCTTGCCCATAATTTGAGATCATCCTTATCATTTTCCAATTCCCTAAAAGATAAAGAAGAATTATTGGAATGAGTTTTCAAGGATGAAATTCATTTAATTTAATTGTGTATTATGTTTTAAATTTTATTCCAAATATAAAATTGGTATCATGTATCTATCATGTTCTCCAGAAAATCTAAACTAATGGATCCTTGTGTATTTTACCCCTTGTATCAATTCCAATGTAATAAAGTTGATTATGTCTATAGGTTACTAGAGTCATTGTCATCTGAGTTTGAATTAAATATTGTTTAATAGAAACACTATGAATCTAATTCCTGAAAATTTTTATTTGGGCAAACAAAAATATGAAATAGTTTGAGTATATTATAGAATAGATTCCTAATATTTTTTTAAAAGAATTTATTATATTATATTTAATATAAATATATATATATTTTGATACTATAAGTGGATGTGGTTCTAGAAAAAATGTACATATAATTAAATTCTATAAAAAAAAGGTTATATTGGGAATTACCCTATCATCACCTAGTTAATGAATACAGTCCTTGTAATGCATCTAGTTTGAAACTACTAGTGTATATTCTTAAACTAACTAGTATTTTCTTTACAAACCATTGTGAAGGATTTAAAAAAAATATCCTTAAAGAATCCATGTTTATATTTATGAGATTAACATTGCATAAACATTAATTTATGATAGGTGTTACACTATATTTGGATTTATAAATAATAAATTAAAATTAAGTATTATATGATATAATCAAATATATAATTTTTTTTAGAAATGGATCATTCAGGGAAGAAGGGTATCAATTTTAATGGCCAATATAGATATTTCACTACAGATAAATCCAATATAGCTGGTATTGGAACTATAATAATTATTTATATATAATGGAAACGTAGTATGGTTATAAAAAATAACCTTTCTTAGATGGTGGGACGTATTCTATAGTATGATTCCCCTATGTTGGATCACTTTATGTGAAAGAAGCCCCAATATTTGTTGGGACTAATAATCCAATGCTAAATAAGCGATGGGTTATGTCCTTAGAGAAACATTGTATTTCTATGGGAAGCAGTGAAAAGGAAAAGGATACCCTTGAATTGTATTTTCATAGAGGTTCTATTGATCAATGGAAATAACTGATCCATAATAATAGGGTAAGATAAAATATAAATCATGGAATGGGATGTTTTTAAGGATATATTATTCAATAAATATTTCTCATAGTAGAAACAAACTATAATGATGATAATTCTCTTTACCATTAAGTAAATGTAAGATGGATTTTTTAAAGAGTATGAATATACCTTTACAAAGTTATATAGGTATGATATGGATTGAATATTTAACATGTTGTGCACAATTGTGTACTTATTATTTGGGAATAATCCCATTCTATTAAGGGTTTCTATAGATAAAAAAATTTATTCATATAATGGTATCATTTTATATTATTTAAAAAATAAATTATGCATCTTCTTGATATCACATATTCAAAAGAAATAAAGATAATAATATGTCATCCAAACTCCACAAAAAACATAATTTGTCAACGAACAAGAGAGCATAATGATTTCCACCTGTGAAAAAATGTTTGCATAATCATCCTATGAAATGATTGAAGGGATTATGAGTATCTTATATTATCAGAGATATGGGTCCCCTTGATCATGAATTTAAGTAAACAAAACAAATTAATTATTTCTTTTGACTCAATTGTAAATATTAGGGGCATTATATAAATGAATACCCCAAGAATCAATAGAATCCACTATAGAAGAGGCCATGGGGAGAAAGCAATGCTAAGGAAATTAGTAAGAATAATATTGAAGTAACCAGTAAAGTCGTGGTAGGTACATTAATCATATAAAAAATTTAGATAATTCTATATTTGAATCAATATCCTCATTAAAATTATATCTATCTAGTTTTCTATGAAAATTACTCTTTTCCCAATTAATATAAGAATGTATTTATCTGTTAAAACTCATAGTGGAAGTCTCAATGAAACAAGTATGAGTTGGGAAGTCCCCATTATTTGGAATAATCATTCATTATATGTCGACCATATTATTTTGTATTTGGATGAGTTCAAAATAATACTCGGTATGTACTAGCTTCCCCAATATGAATAAAACAATTATTCTAAGAAGAATGTAATAATGATTTTTGAGTAAGATGTAGTATTCCATGTCTATAAATTATAGACTCCACCATCCATTTTGTATCTATATTCACCTCCAGAATCCCTAATAAATGATAGAATAAGAGGAAAAATGATATGGAAGGAGCAGGTAATCACCATATTTAGTATTTAATAATTTTATAAGAATACATTGATATATTTCATGATGTATTAAATGGAAATCCCATGTAGTATAATCTTGAGTTTTCTATTGATTTAACCCATAATTAAATAAAAATATCAATGAATATCTATATAATGGACACTTTACAATTAGTAGAGTTAACCAAAAATCTAGAGGAATTGGGTAATAAGCGATTTATTAACCCTAGTGTTTAACCATGGGGACCCTATTCTATTCTCTTATAAGAAAGATTGATCAATGAGATTGTGCATTAATTATAGGGAATTAAATGATATTAAAATAAATAAATGGTATTTTTTTCCTTTTATTGATGAATTATTCAATCAAATTTAGGGAGCATGATATTTTTTAATGATTGAACTTATTTTTGGGTATCATCAATTTCAACTAAATATGGAATACATTCAAAATATATCTCTTTAAATTTAGTATTAATATAATGATTTTAATGTAATCCAATTAGGATTTACTAAATTACCCTTGATTTTTAAGGATCTAATTAATATAATATTACCAAATATCATAATGAATTTGTTTTGGTATTAATTGATAATATGTTCGTGTATTGTAAATGCAATGAGGTCCATGATAATAACTTTTGGATAATTCTCGTGACTCTTAGAATGAAATATATATATATATATATATATATATATATATATGAAATTTATTAAGTGTAATTTCTTGACTCAATAAGTTTATTTTATTATCTATATTATCTATATATAGGAAATATCCGTTGATCCTATAATAAAAAAGGCTAGTAGATAATGGCATACACAATTGATAATAAATGGGGTTTGTGGTTTCATTGCTTTAGAGGATTATTATCATCAATCTGTTCATATTTTTCCCTATTATATAACCCATTAACAAATATTACATGAAAATTGGTTATTATTATTTATATAGAGTAATTTGAAGAATTATTTGATAATATAATGAGAATGTTGGACAAAGATCCAATTTTGAACCTACCATCAAGAAATTGTGGGTTTTTGATATATAATGATTCATAAAAAAGGGGCTCAGTTACACCCTAATGGAAAATGATAAATTTTTTCCATATGAATAAGGGGAATTGAATACATGAGAATATTCCCATACAAACCATGGTCTTTAGTTTGTAGTTGTAATATTTTCTTTGATGATGCGGCTAAATTATATCTTTTTTTGAATGATGTGAGATATAAATGGATTATAAAATCCTAGAATATATATTTTCAGAACAATTACTCAATATAATATAAGTGATATGGATCAATCTAGATAAGGATTATTATTTCTCAATACACTACATCTCATTGAATGAAAATAAGGTAGAATATTCATTTATTTAGAAAGATCGTGGAAATATGAAGGAAATAGGGTCTAAAAGGGACAATATGTTCATGAATCTAGTAAATTTTAATATGGTAATTAAAAAGGAATAAGATAATTTACCAATTTTTTAAATGATTGTGGATCTATATTTATTATAGTTGACAAAATTTTATTAATTGGATAATAAGAACTTTTAGATGAAAATTAATGTCTTGAATGATGGGATATTAGTAGTTTTCATTTTTAAATATGGTATTCTGAAATTTAGAATGATATTATGTGTTTCATTTATACCTAATCTAAAAGGGATATTATTATGTGATTCTCATATCTATAATTTCAATATACATCATGGTATCCCAATAGTGTATTGGGAATTGTGGGGACATTATTTATGGTATAACATGAAGTGGGAAATTGCGGATTTTGTGTCCAGATGTTTGGTTTATTAATAAGTGAAATTTATGAGAAAATTTTTGGATAATCATGCAACCTTTTACTATTATTGTATGTAAATGGGATAATATTACAATGTATATTATTATAGAACTTCCAAAAACTCCTACAATGAATGATAAAATATGAGTTATTGTTGATCACATAACCAAATTCTGAAATTTCATTTCTATAGTAGAATATTTACCTCTTGATTACATCATAATTATATATATAAATGTTGTTTTAATACTTTATGGTGAACCTCATTCAATTGTGTCTGGTCAGGATCCCCATTTTGTGTATAAATTATAGAAATGTTTTCTGATGTCTCTTGATAGTGATCCTCAATTAAGAGCTTCCTAACATCCTAATACTAATAGAGAGTGAAAGAGGACTATTCATACAATATAAGAAATTTTTACTTCATTATTACATTAGTTTCAATATATGTGGGATCAGTATTTAGCTTTTAAAGAGTTTTCATACAACAATTGCTTCTATCCAAGTATCCAAATGACATCGTAAAAAGCATTAAGGGAATGATATTTCATACTCAAAATTGTTGTTAAAGATTTTGTGAAATTAAACTCATATCCCTATAACTTTTTGAAGTTACAAAAGAAATTTTAAATCTGTTCATGCTCACATTAAAGAAACATGAACTAGGAAACAATGTTATGTTGGTTATCTTAGGAATGGTTTTTAATTCCATGTGGGAGATAGTGTTTTCATTAAATTTTATCCATGTATGTGTGTTATAATAGTCTTTATAAAATGTAAAAAATTTCCCCAGGTATATCAAACCCTTTTAAACACATAAATTGTTTAAAATGTTTTCTTATTATTTAGAAAAGTCCCAAAATATCTCAGAAGTACAAGATGTGTTCCATATATCATTATTATGGAACCAAATTCAAGAACTTATTCATTTGATGAAATCATATGAAAATGAAATTTGAGAATGAAATATGGAACTATTAAAATCCCATATTGATTCTTTATACTAGATAGAATGTGATGAGGAATCAGTTTACTAGACTAGAAAAGGTACTTGGGAGAAATTATAAAAATAAAGAAAGAAGCATGGGAATTAGATGATATTTGGTGAAAAAAACTACACTCATTTATTAAGAAAATAATATACATGAATTTTCTAAAAAAAATTTAGTAGGCAATAATGTCATATTCCATGAATGTAAAATATAATAGTCTTAGAGTAAATTTAATTTACTCGATAGCTTCTGATCCATATAACATCGGGTTTAAATAAAATGATATATGGTTTTTCACTATGTGAATTTTAACCTAGACATTAAATTAGAAGGTATAAATAGAACTAAATAAATTATGGAAAATATATATTTTATAAATGATCATTTTTAATTAAATTATCATAATTAAAAATAATCATCATTTAAAAAAATATATATTTTATGAAATTTTTTTATTATTTCTAAAATATTGTTTAGTGAGGCATCACAAAAATTATTTGAAATTAATTATGAAAAAATTTAGAAAATATATTAAATGATGTGAAAATAAATATTCAAATCACTATTTCAAAATTATATTATGGTCAATATTTGTGATTTTTTGGAAAAGATTCATTTTTCTATGAATATTTGAAAAATAATGAATTTTAATTGAAAAATAATTTTTAAAATTATTTATAAAGATAAATTATATTTTGATTTAGTTTTTATTTAATATTATATAAATTATATATATATTAATCCAAATTAGTTCATTATAATAAATTTCATATTGATGTTTTATAGAAAAATATTCAAAGCATTCAAGAATTTTTTCTTTCAAAACTAGCTTTCCTATCATGACTACGAGATTATTTTTAAATGAACATTTTTCACTTATCTAAATGGAATTTTTTAAAATTTATTCTATATTGGAAATTAGTTTACTTTTAATTTTCTAATATTTTGTACTTAATTTTTGACAATAAGGAATAATAAAAATAGTAAAACATATCTACCATGATTAAGATGAAAATAGATTTACAATGGGTTGAACAAAATTATAAGGGTTAAATTGGACTAAAAAGACACATAAAATAAATTTTATTGAAATATTTTGACTCTATAATTTATATTTGTCATGGATAATCTATTTCTGACCCTTTTGGCTAGTGAAAAATTTTGGTATAACTTTTTTGTTCCAAAAATTACAGGTTTCTCACTAATCTCACGTATAAAAGGCCACCCCCTTTCCTCTCTTATTCACACATTAAGAACATTATATTGGAGAATAAATACCCATATAACATAAAAAAATATATAATCTCATCATAAATTCTTTGTTTTTTGAAACAAATACATCATTGGATGGCTTTTGGTGAAAACCTAAAAAGGTTAACTTAAAAAGATGCAATGTTCTTCAATGATCCTTTTTATTTCATTTCATTATTCACCTATTTAAATTATTATGAATCCAAGTCGATATAATAAAAATAGTATGTAAAAAATATTTAGATGTTTTTATGTAAGCATCATTACTGAAAATCGTCCCCACATCCATCAAATGGGTTATGTAATCATCATTAATCTATACGGTGGACTACCACCTCACAAAATGATGTCATTCATTTTTTTAGTACCACCAATCATGTTTATGTGTTATATGTTTTTCTAAAAGTTAATATATGAAATTTATTACATAACTATACCTATCTATTCATTATATCAAATATAAATTTTATACACCCATTTTATAAGGGATATAATAACGTCTCACATGTGTACTACAGACCACCACCTCACAAAGATATTTGATTCATCATTAAAGAATTATTTATATGGAATTTGATAATTATAAATATAATTATTATTTTTATATAATCAAGAATTATATTTACAAAATATATATAATTCATTAATGTTAATATATCATTTCGTTCATACATTGAAAATTGATAATATCATTTGGTTATGTGTGGACTACCACCTTTGTGAAGTGATATGACTCTCTTTCCATCACCACACATAAATAAATGATATATATAAGTATACTTACGTAAACATGGTATTTATGATATTACAATCAATATTTAAATATGAAACATTACTTTCCCCATTTCCATTATGATATTTTAAAAATGGAATTATTATCCATGTGTACGTACTGTCTACCGTTTCCATGATCGTAACATACTTCATTTTTAAAGCCTGCTTTCATGATTTGACTTGAAATTATACCTTATGAATAAATATTATTATTATTTCATTATTATTAATATTTTGATTATGTTATTTTATAATATTCACTTGAACCAAATCTTTCATGAAAATTCATGAATGGGAAAACAAAGAAATTAACACAAAAATGTATATAATTAATGATTTTTAATGACTAGGTTATAAGATGTGATAAAAGGATCATATATGATATTATAAATTTTTATATGATTTTTTAATAAGTTAATTAATTTTTTAATAAAACTATATATGAGTTTAAATCTTATTCATCCAAGAGGAATCCCATGGTAAGGGGCTTTATTTTAGTTTCCCTTCATAGAGTTATATTATAATGTTATGCACCTAATTTCAATACCATGTTGTATATACAATCAAAATTACATGTAATAAATTATTTCATTTATAAATATTATTATTTTTTTAATTTGACTTATTTCATCAAAGGTTATTAAACCTAAAAATTACCAATTAGTAAAAGTAATTTTACAACACCATTTTATATTTTGATTGTTATCATTCTCTTTAAAAAATAAATTTCCTATAATAATTTTACATTTTCAATTAAATTTTATTAAATATAAATATTTTAGTATAATATATATTATTATTTCAAGAACCGTATTTTATTTCTTACATAAGATTTTTATTTTTAAAATTATTTTATTAAATGTGGATATATTGAAAAATATGTATTCTTTAATCAATAAAAATATTTTTTGTTAAAGAATATTGGTTCATAAATTTAGTAAATTATTTGATATAGGCGAAATTCTTTAGAAATATATAAATGGGTGTTTCCTAGTTATATATATCCCCTCAATGTGTTGATAAGTATAATGAGATAAATCTATTGGCCAAATTATTATGCTACTACCAATATTTTAAATCATCTTTTTAAAGGTCTTGATGGTAGAGGTTTCATGATATCTATTAATTAATAATTTATTTCTATGAGAATAAATTAATTATTATTATACAATAGATTATGACAATGATATTATATATCTTGTATTTTATTCCTAGTTATTGAATAAATGGAATGTGTTTTTAATTATATATATTTCGATATTAATTAGGAATTATCATACCATGATAGTCATGTAATATAAATGGAATGTGTGTTATGTTATTTAACTTTACATATTCATTATTATTATTGATTTTTGACATCTTACTCATTAGTTAACTCTTACTGATCATTTGAGCACACCCTTATTTTTCTTCCATTCCCCTGGATGTGAAGTTTAATTCTTAGAACGGGGTTTCAAGGATGAAATTCATTTTCATTTATTAGGTATGTTTTTTTATTATCAATTCACAATGTATTATGTGTATCATTTATTTATATGGTCCTCTGAATCTTCTTAAATTGAATGATCCTTCTAGATTTTACCCTATGAATCTATAATGGTGTAATAAAGTTGGAACCAACTCCAAGTTACTATATTTGAGGTTATTATGGAAAATTTCTACATTTTGACTTCAATTTGAATGCGTAAGAATTTAGGGATTTTAATTATACAAATGCAAGTGGGTATATATAATATGTATTTAATATATTCCCAAATATATAGATTATATTTTAATGATAAATATCTTAATTAATAAACTGAATTGATATATAAAATAAAACTTTAATGAAAAGAATATTAAAATTATTATTAATAGATTATTAAAATATATTTTATAAAAAAATAGTAATTTGTAATTATGTTTGATATAATCCATTCTCTCATAACATAATGTTTTTGTGAAAATATTATCAATATGACTCTCTCTGCCAAAAAGATTGAGTAGTGTATCTCTGTTTTGAATATGATTTCTCAAAAAGTGTTGTCGTATATCAGTTCCTTCAATGTGATTTAGAGTTCATAGAAATATTTATCAAACATTTATTTTCACAATTTATTGATACATGTAAATATTAGTGTCTATAGTCTAATAAAGTGAGCATTATCCACAAAATATATTCCTAATAACTACCTATAGTTATACAATCATATTTTGTAATAGAAAATAAAACCAAGTTTTCTTAACTACTACACCATAAAACTAAGTATTTTAATAAAAAGTGACATATTCTATAAATTATTTCTCAATCTACCATTTTAGCACCAAAATAATAATATTAATAACTCATTAAATCAAATTTCAATCAAATTTAGTCATATAGTTCTAAGATGGTTGTATTCTTGTGGTCATCATTGTAACTATTTATTATTATTTTTGAATGTGGACACACATAAAAACACTAAAAATAATATATGAAAATCTAGAAAATAATTATGTTAAACATAAAAAACGTACCTCTATTACTGGTTATTTCTATTTTTTTCCTAATTTCATAATTATCAAGATGACATGTTATACTAAAGTTGTATCAATACCTTTATAACAATCCATAATAAGACATTATCTGATAACCTTGGTGTAATATATTATGTATTAATTATTCCTTAATTGTTTAAAAATATTTTAAATCCCTAAATGTATTTTAACAGAAAAATTAAATTCATTTTAATTTATTTTTAATCATTTCGGATAATTTGGTTGATAGGGAGTTTTTGGTTGATCCCAAAATAATATCATCAACATATATTTGATTTACTGATACATATTTTTAAATTATTTTGATAAATAATGTAGGGACATCAACATCTTTTATAAAACCATTTGAAATAAAAAAATTAGTGATCCTTTCATATAAAGATATTGGATCATTTTTAATCTATATAATTAATTTTTTAATTTAAATATAGGATTTCAAAGTGGATGGTTTTTTGAAATATAGGAGGGTTTTCTACAAAAACATCCTCAATTATATAACTATTTATAAATACACTTTTTACATCCATTTAATATAAATTAAAATCCTAATGTGATTCATTGTCATGAAATATTTTAATGTCATCAATTCTAGTTAATGGGTCAATGGTCTCTTTATAGTAAATACCTTCTTCTTTACTACAACATTATAATACCAATCATTATTTGTTAAAACAATTTGTACAATATAATTCAATAATGTTTCCACAAACCCACATAGTGCCAATGTTTAGAAAATATTTTGTTCACTCTACTAATTTTTGGAATGTTTTCCTATAAAATTCTTTCAACTCTTATTTTATTTATATTTTATAGAATTCCTTATCTATTTGATCAGTTAAACTCTTAGGTTTAGGATTTGAAAATAAAATATTATTCATAAAACTCGTTTTGAATATAAGAAATAGTATGAGTTCATGTATCAGGGTCTCTGGCTATAGAATCCAAGGGATGTTCTCCACGAGTCTTAATAGTTATATAGATAGAAGTATTTTATAATTCAATTTCTTCAATAGGTTCAGCTCCATATAGTTCATTATAACTGAGGTATTTTTCTAAATGTTTTGAATAATTGTTAGTTTTTTTTATGATGATATTTAAATTTTAAAGGTAGTCCCAATTATTTTCGAAAGATGTATTAGGTTCATGTGGAACAATTTCATCAAATTTGAAATATATTGATTCTGAAAAAAAAATTAGGTTCTTTTATCAAATATATGGTATTATTTAATGGTTTTTTTAATATTAAGTGAAAATTCCTTTATCAAATTAAATTAATTTTTATATAAATTCTCCAATTTATTTTTTTATAATGTGTGTGTAGCCAATAAACACTAAAGTAAGGAACTACTTGGTTTCTATAATAAATTAATCTTTTGGGGGTGTTTTGATTTTTTATAACAAGAATTATATTAATAATATATAATTATATATTCATAGCCTCTTCCCAAAAGTAAATGGGTAAATAGTACTAATTAATCATGGTATTGGGAGTTTTTGAAGAGTTCTAAATCTTCATTCTATAACAACATTTTGTTGTGGGGTCATAGTAGTATATAAGTTTTTATTTTAGCAATATTTTGTTAGTATATATTCAAAATTTTCATTTTTAGACACATGGATTAGATAAATTATTATGATTTAAATGGTATTTCTTCTATGGTTTTACAAATATTTTTCATACCTAGAAGAATAAGAACAAACATCATTTTTTGAGATAAAAATAATATCTAGGTGTATCTGGAAAAAGAGTATACTAAAACATAAGCATCATGATTATCATTTAAGATAGATAATCTAGAGGGTCCAAAAAGTTTCATGTAAACAACAATATGGGTTGAGAAGTTTAAACATGTTTTTTTGTTTCAAAGAGATCTTACATTGTTTCCATTTTTGACATGGGATATAAACATTGTCTTTTATGAACTCTAGTTTAGGTGGATCTTTGGATAGTCCCTTCCTAGTAACATTTATTTGTGAAGGAAGGTTTCAATTTATCATTATCTTATTCCAATGAAAAAACTCTTTATTAAAGTAATGTAAAAAGGGAATATTTTTATAAAATAAGAAATTGAAATAGGTAGAATAAATAATATAATTTCATAGTGAATTGAAAACTAATATATGATTACAATAATTATGCTAAAATAATTATTCTCAATCATAATAATATATCTATCATTAAATTACAATGAAATTATAATAAGGTATATTATAATTCGTCCAACAAAAGAAATTAGATATAAAAACCGAACTAGAGTTACCAATTATTGTGTGTCCAATTATTTTTCCATTATCACTATAGAAAAATGTTACATGTCCACTATATACTTTGATATGTTTCGTGAAGAATGTGTAGTAAAATTTCTTGTATCTGGAAAATTTAATATCAAGATACCATATATTTTAATTGGTAATCTTCAATCAGGTTTCCTAATATAATATTTAACTAATAAATTATTTTTATACCTATATTTTCAAGGGTCCAAAAAAGTTAGTAATAAAAAATTTACAAATCTAAATTTTTTAACTAGTTTCCCATAAATAAATTTTACACTTTTAATGTTATAAAATTTATATGGATCATTTTAATAAGGATTATTCATTGAATTGGCCCAATTAAAACAAGGAATAAATTTATTCTTATTAATATTCACCTTTCAATGATAGAATCCAATCCCATTTTTTAATTTTGGTGTGGATTTTTTACCATGATTCATTGAAATAGTTTCACTACAATGATAAAATAAATGATGAAGATGAAAGGGGAAGGGGAGATGTATTCCCTATAAATAATTGATGATAATTTTCCCCTAAATCACCCACATGGTATGACTCTGTACTGGTATGCACCGAATCAGAATGATATTGGGATTCCCTTATCATATTAAAATAGTAATAAGTGAAATAAGGATAACCTAGAATACTATTAGTATAATAAATGGGTGATAGACCTTAGAAAAAGAATTTCATTCACTGAAGAAATATCTGATTTAGTCCCCACTAGGAAGGAGTCTAACTAGCCTCTAATTAACAAAAAATTAAAGGATGGTGCAATATCTATGGTTGTGGATATAGATTCACTATAAAAAAGGTTGGATATTTGAATATTTTCATTACATGGTTGAGATTAAAAAATGAAATTTGAAAATCCTTTCTCATATGCTGATCTAATATATTGAATTTCTAATTGCTGGAGTTTTACAAAATTGAGAACGGTTCTGATATGAAAGGGTTATTTTCACATTATATTTTAAATTTAGATTGATTAATGGTTTCTTAGATTAGAAAAAAATCTAATCTTAATTTGGGATACCTATGAATTTAAGAATGGGATGCAATATTTTCCCCTTTTAGCAGAGGAACTCAAACACTCAGGTATGGGATCATTTGCATAGTCTCCCTTCAGATTATTGGAACCCCTGGATATTCATTGATCTAGTAGCAGGTATTGGAACACCTCTAAAAAATTATCAACAAACATTTAATGGTGACATTGGCCCATTATCATGACTAGATATTGATATCAACAAGGATGTCCCAACGCGAAGGAAAATATCCCTTATTTCTAATGAGAATTATTATTATATTAGGATAGAAATTGAATAATTCCCTCATTTAATTAGTATTTAAAATGGTTGTAAATTCAATACAGAAATTTAGAATTTTTATGAACAAACTATGTGATGAAAACATTTAATGTAATGGAGAGAAGTTCAAAAGGGAAAGAAAAAAACACCCTTAGATTTGGGGGCACGCGCAGTGTCTACCAATGGTTTGGATATTAATGTAAAAAATGGTTAGAAATTGGTTAAGAAGAGTCACACCTCCCTAATTATTCTGATAAATCTGAGAAGACTTGTTTTCTTAATATAAAGGACACTCATTTCCAAATGGGCGATGCCTGTTTACTGGAAATTTCCCCTAATATTTTTTACTTAGATAGTTCAATAAAATATGAATATTTCATTGTTGATTTTATTAATAAGTACCTGGATATAGTGTTAAGATTATAATATAAGTAGATGATCAAAACTAATGATAATATATAATATTCTCTTGATCCAGATAATAATACTCATATACTCAAGATTCAAAATGAAATGGGAACAATTATGACCCCAATTCCAATAAACAACTCTATGTAAAATAGTTATTTATCTAAGAATGATAGTCCTGTTAATTCTAGTAAAATCACAAAACACATAGTTAGTGAAAAAAAATATGAACCTTCTTGGAAATAAAAAATATAACGTTTGCAGAAGAAAAGAAAAGAGGGATGCCACCATAAAACTAGTTTATAATAGGGATGAAATTTTAGAACTATCAGGGATTAGGGAACCTTAAAATGGTTTGTTCCCTTAGGCTAATTTTCAGAAAGTAAAGACCCAAAATAATTGGAATCTATTGTCCCAAGAAAATTCTCAATGATCCTGATAATTCTCTTACAATATATGGGTATATCATTCTTTGAAAAAACTAGATAAGAAACATCATTCATATACGTTGGCTATTGGTACACAAGATGGACATTGATCATATTCTGGTAAATTCAAATGAAAAATATATAACCATATACTTATATGATTCAAGTAAAAATATCTTCTACTTAGTGATATATTACAATAACTCATATATTTATATGATAACAATCTTTTCACATCTGAATAATCATTGAAACATAATTTTATATCCTTGGATTGTCAATAGTTGTTTTAACTCTATTGTATACATGAATGAGAAACTAGGATCAGTTTTACACTCCCTCTCCATAGAATAATTCAAGGAATGCATTGAATAACTTATTATTACAGAGATCAATCTAGTTGGGTGAAAAATACATAGTATAGTAAACACCTCAATGGAATTAAGGCTAGTAGAATTGACTGATGATTTTTCAATGAAATATCTCTTTGCAATAGTATTTCATTATCATGTGTGACACTCACTAGATGAAACATGGATTACCATACCATTCTTCTCAAATATCTAAATAAATAATTAATTTATACAATCCCTTTTAGATTAAAAAATGCATGGACTACTGATCTATGTTGCCGAAAAATAGTTCGTGAAACTTGGAAATCCTTTAATGGAAATAAGAAACCACCTGGCATGAATCACCAAGCTAAAACTAATTAAATCGAGACTAATGAAATAGATCAGGAGAATTTTTAGTCTCCTGGATGAATTAATTGAATAAATTTAATTCACATTATCTTCCCTCCAAGTGTCCATCGCCAAAAAACATCACTAGGAAACATACTCAAGAAAAATAATTGCCTACCATGATACAAAATATTCTTAAACTAAAAGACATCATCCAAAGAGATATTCTCAATGTCAAATAGCTTTGTTTTGTGGATATAAATACTAAATTTTTTTATTCCCTCCATATAACTAGAAGGGATAACATGCCTCTTTGTCTTCCCAATGATGTTGGTCAAATCATTGAGGGAATTCAAGAACTATCCAACCACATTATATCCTATTATATGATCCTTTTCAATGCCCCAAACAAAAAATGAATCCATAAAGGAAGGTATTGTTCACAAACTATTCACTAAAAAGGAAAATTTTATTCTTATTGGTTCCACCAAGGATCTTGAATTTAAATATGATGTGTTTGGTCTTAAATAAGGGAGCTCCCCAAGTCCAGATGGATTTACCAACCACATCATTCAAGTTTATTGGGATATCATACAGAGGTATGTCTTAAAAATGTTTAACTGCTTCTTCAAGAGTGGATCTCTGGTGCATGGAAGGAATTCTCAATTTCATTCCATAATAACCAAAGTCTATAATTCCAATGACATTAGCCAATTCATACCTGTGGATCTCATCAACACCATTCACAATGTGATCACAAATAATTTGTCCAATAATATGTAAGGGGTTTTAAATAAAGTTGTTTATTTGAATTAAATTTTCTATATTAAAGGAATAAATATTGAATAAAATATACTCATGTATTTTGAATATGTGAAACCTATCAGGAAACCTAATAGTGGAGTTAATGTTGATCTTAAGATATACATCAAAAAATCCATTTATACAATTGATTGAAACATCATTTGAAATGTTTTACATAACGTTGGATTTAATAAGAAATTAATTCTTTGGATAAAACTTCATCTATTCTCATATAATTTATCTATTATCATAAATGGATCACCAGAAGGTTACTTAACATGCTATTGAGGTCTTAGGAAATGTTACCCTCTCTCTGTAATCATCGTTTCCATTGCCAAAGATTATTTTAGAAGACTATTCATTCAAATTGATAAAAATGGTGACATGAATTTGATTAAATCTTATATAGGTACCCCATATACCCTCAAATCTTTGTTTGTTGCTGAGATTATTATTTTTACCAAAGAAGATAGGAAAAACATTAAAAACATAAAAAATTATCTCTCACACAATGAAAGTGTATCTGGACATGAAATTAGCTAGGGGAAATATTTTTATATAATTTATAAAAATATTAATAAAAATGTAATAAGAATCATTGTGAAAATTTTGGGAATTAAGGAATGTCATATTAACTTCAATTACTTAGGTGTCCCCCTCTTTTGGGGATGACCTAGAGCTTCTTACTTCACTGAAATTTTGAGATCGATCAGAATAACATTGTCATCATAAAGAGGAAAACCTCCCTCAAGGGTAGGGAGAATCTACCATGTCAAGAACATCATGATGTATAGGGTTGATTAATACTTCATGGTGTATTTCTGGATGATATCTATGATTAAAAGTATTAATGCATCGATGAGGAACATAATATGGAGTGATATCATCTCTCCAAGAAAAGTTCTCACTCTTTTATAGACAATATGATAAAAACCTTATATCATCAAGGGGGTCGGCATTAAGAATATGAAATGTTGAACCTTAATCTCCATGAAAAATTCATATAGATGTGGGAAATAGAAAATATAAATCCTTGGAAATGATATAAACTAGATTAATGGAGTAGCTCATGTCTGGAAAATTTCATTATGTGGAATCCTTGATATGGCCTGGATTGGGAACTTTGTTTTATAATTTGTATAAGAAGTATCATTGGATCGTAAATTTCATCTTATCTATATGATAATTGAAGAAAAAATAAATGGAAATTCACTTGATGAATAGGAGAAACATAGTGAATCAAAGAACTGATCATAATATGACAATCAAAGATAAACTAAAAACATGGATCACCACTCAAATGATCTAGAAACTTCCATTTCAAATCTGGTCTTCCTGAAATAAGATGATTTCATTGTTTGGGTACCACCACCAAATTGTATTATGGACACTAAAAACTTCTAAAATCATGAGATGAAAGGGAATCACTATTTGATTCATGATTTTAATAACAGTTGGATTTAGCCGTCTCATTTTACACTGATTTGGAGGATATACTTCTGTTGGGTTCCAATTGATGATTATATCCAATAAAGAGATTTTACACTCTATCCTATATGCACTATATGACACAAACACAAGGAATATATTGACCATATTTTTTTTATCTTATTATACAGATTGAGCCTTATAGAAATAATTATTTTATTGTTTGATCTTTAGGTTACCCAAACTGATAGATTTGAAAACCTTTTGTAGGAAGTGTTGAAAAAAAGGTATTCCAAAAAACAAAAAATCAACATCGAATTACGTATGCCAAATTAATCCTTGTGGTATGGCATGGAAGAAACAATGTTATACATGACCACACTACTTTTATCCTTCAATAATCATTTTCGGACATCACAGAGGCTACTCGTAATGCCAAAATTCCAAAAGAGGGATAACTTAGTAACTCTGTTGGAGACTTTGTTGTGCTCAGGTGCCTAAATATCCATTCTTTGGATTCCCCCATTCATGGAAACGAAAAGTGAAACATTGATGGATCTTATAAAGGAAAACATGGTCTAGATTGCTTTGGGGTAATTACTAGGGATAATAATAGAGAGATGACTGATTACATTCATGGGCCTTGTAGACATTGCACTTCCCTTGAAGCTGAAAGTATTACCTTAATTATTACTATCTACATGGTTAAACAAAATAAATGGAATGGGTTTGGTTCAAATGTTACTCTAATGCTATTGTTAAAGGGGTCTTGGTATCATACATATTTCATATAAGCTCACTACAAGATGGAATGATTTCATGAGAAAGTTAATTAAAATGATCTACATAACTCATGCCTATTTTGAATATAATAGTCTCACCAATTATATTGAAAACAAATGAGTTTTCCAATATCCTAAAATAGATGCTGAAACACTCCCTCTTATTTTTTTTATCTATTCAGTAAAAGGAAAAATTTAAATACATTATTTTTGTCTCATGTAAATTTCTATTTTATCTAAAATAGGAGTCGATGTTCTCATGTTTCTTAAAAAAAGTTTCACTTCCATTGTAGAATATTCCTATATCATATTATAATTTCTCATTAGATATATTAATTTCATTTCTATCATTTAATAATAACTTTTTTTAATAAAAATTACAACAACATCTTTTGTAAAATGAACTATTAGAGAACTATTATTCATTAATCTTTTATATTAATCATCATTCTTATAAAAAAATTCATCAACCATATTACAATATTTAAATAAATCCCTAATTTACATATCTTCTTTATTTTATCATCATTTAAAAGATTTGAAATATGTTTACAATATTTAGAAGTAATATTTTGTAATTTAGATTTATTTTTAATGAAACATATCTTACCACAAACATTTTTAACTTCCATGAATGTGAAGAGTTAGATGAACTATTTTTATTTGTGTTTGATTTGTCTTTCAAATTTTTTTTATAAAATTATTCTTTTCCATTGTACATGTTTCTTTATTCAGTTTTGAAAATTTTTCCTTAATGAGTCCTTCTATTTTACACTCAAATAAGTATACCTCATTATTAAAATCATATGTTTTCCACTCTTTCCTCATATTTTATTTTATGCCACACATTCATATATATGTATATCAGGTCCATTACATCCACCACATTAGAACACAATGCAGTGAAGGAAAATGTAGTAAACATGCAGGATCGGGGACGTGACCTCATGAATTGCACCCAACCCACCAAGATCTTACCACCCCACCACCAATGGTGGGGATTTTTTTATTTATTTTTATTTTTTTTACAGACCAAACCCTTACCACCCCACCACCAACGATAGGGAATGTCACAAATTCATACATTCTTTGTTTTTTTAAATAATTTATTCTTCCTATAAAATCTCATTAATGACTGAGATAATGGTGTAATTTAATCACCACTGTATAAGTGTGATTCAACATCACTAGAACTATAAACTATTCTCTTCTTCTTTATTTGATTCATAAGACATAAAGGATACTAACTTCCACTTTGGTTCATATCCTTCATCTTTTTTTGTGAAGTTACTACTCATACATCATAATCTCTCTAATAATATCAATTATTGAAAAAATTACGATGTCATCAGATTATATGATGGAAAAAGAGGTTCATATTAAACTATTATAGAGAATTATTAGAAGTTTGATCACATGATATTTGATTTCAGTCTTCTTCCCTAGTGGGGGAATAATGTTCACAATCCCATGTAACCTAAGATACATTTTTTATATTTTTTTATAAATATTCAATGAAATAGTGTAATTTTTAATATTATATATATTGAAGCACAACTCTGCAAGAGTTGAGGTTACCTCGTGGGATATAGAAAGAGTGAACAAAATTCAAAATAAATAGAACAAGAATATATTATATTAAATTTTTATGCATATATTTTACATAAAACTACATTAATTTCATTAAAATCACAATCATAAGAGAATCTAGTGGCATTTATCCATTCATCTCTCTCAACTTTTAGCTTTTTATATTTATCCTCAATAACTATCAAAAAACCAATTACTATGATATCAATTAGAATTTTCATCTAGATATTCCATTTACCATAATTAAATCCATTAATATAAGGAGGCTTATTATTGAATTTTCATTTTTTTTTGTTATTTTGAACCACAAAAAAATTAAAAATTAAAAGATGTTTTTGACCACTAAATAAAAATAGATCACAATAAAATATAATGATAAGAATTCCCTAATACAAACTTTTTATCCCATTGGAAAACTCAAGGGGGTGAATTGAGATTTAAATTAAAAATTAAATTGAAAATTGATTTAGAATTATATATTAGGTTTTTAAATTAAAAAAAGTTAATAATATTTTTATAATTATATAATTAAATATTTCAAAATGGATCTCAAAATATATTTTAAAAAAAATTATTAACATATAGTTTGAATACAATATAGAACTTTTTAATAAATTTTACTAGAATAATACACATAATATAAAAAATTAAATTCAAATATTAGATTATTATTTTGTTTTATATTTTTGAAAACAGATATTTCTTTTTTAAAATGTAAACCAAAATGGATAAAAACACCTTGTTTAATAATATTGGGCTTTAGGATGCAGTTATAACATAATCCCTTCCACATAGAAATAACACATGACAAAGCATTTTTTTTATAAAATCAAAATCATACAAAAACTGTTTCCGGTTTTACTACAATAGACATTCTTCCCATGTCTCACAAATCCTCTTACACCGTTCTACTTAGGATAAATAAATGATTATAACCATGGGAATGTTCTCTATTCTATACATCATCTTCGACTATTCTACATGGGAGTAAAGATAATGAAATAAGAGGATGTTTCTTGAATTTTAATGTTCAGTGTAAGAGTTTTTACAATAAATATATATAGCATATATTACACACACAACCAAAAAGTAATTAAAACCTATTAAAAGAAGGAGAATAATTTTTTGTTGTAATTTTTATTATTTTATTTTTTAAAATATTAGTAGTCATTCTCTTATGATAGTCATCAATTTTTTTAAGTTGGTACATGGGGATGTTAATATGTTATCTTGATATGTAGTTTATGATCTAATTTGATTTAATACTCCATATTCATTTGAAAATAGAGTATATGATATTCATTTTCATTCATAGAAAAAATATGATTTCTATGTGTCACGTGTTCACATTTATATTCCTCGTGAAATCCATTAGTTTTTAAAACATTAGTATTATTTTTAAAATATTAGATCTCCACATAAATATCAAATCTAAAATAATTATAAACTTCCTCAACCATTGGTAAGAAATCTAGGTTCATTTTATTATTCTGAACAATATTTAAATCTTCATAGAAAATTGGTTCAAAAAAAAATAGGTAAAGATATAATAATTTCATATGTATATTCAGATATGGTGGATTTAATATTTGTAAACTAAAAACTAATATTTTTATTATCAACAAACACATTAATAAGGAATGTGAGAACCTGCACAATAAAAATAGATGGTCCACTAAAAGAAACAACAGAATTATATAATGGATTGTTTGAGATAACTATAATCATTCTACCTAAAGAATTTATCAAAAATACAAGTTGCATGTTAACCTAGATCATCCATTAGAAGGTCTTGAAAAATATATTCCAAATAATCCCATGGTTTCATATATTTTGATTTATTGATCTTACTCACATTGAAGACTCTTATCAAAATGTGTTCCAGCTTGGAAATCTAATCAAATTTTTCAATATTAGTGTCCAAACAGAGAAATATTCCCATAATTTCATCAGCATCATCATCTGGGGAATTAATCATTAGAAATTCTAACAACATTTCTTCCCCATAATTCATTATAAATTCAACATAATCACATTAGGAATCATCAAGTGTTTGTTTGAAAGAAATTACCTCATAGACTATAGAATCCACCCAAACAACAGAGCAAGATGCTTTAGGGTTAATATACATCTCTTTTCCCTTCATTTGTTCGACATATCCTATATCTATTAGATAGGGTAAATAGGAATAATACTCTTACCCCTTCCTAGAAACTTTCTAACCCTTCATCCTCATTTGATTAATGATATATTCCCCTTGGGGTCATCATTAATATCCATTGAAAATTGAACAGATTGGTCATCATGGATACCTCACCAAGGTCTCCATGTTCCCTATTTGGTGCTAAAGTTTTACATATTCATCCTCGTAGTCCTGAATAACATCTAAGCTCTCAAAGTTTTCAGCTAACATTAAAATAAAAGAATCCCTTCTCGATCATGGTTCCATTACTGCAACCGGTTCCATTTCAATCTTTTTAGGTTGTTGATATCCCTTTCTTATTATTGGACCTTGACATATCTGTACTATATTTGTAGACGATGTACCATTACGAGACATTGAAACTCCACTATCAGCCACTTGGACACTTTCCATGCTTCTTGAACCCAAAGTAGTAGATGATGATGTTTGGGATCACCCATATTCTTTATCGGCTACTTGAAGACATCTTCTACCAACAGGTTACCCCTTGCTTCTCCTATTGAACATCCTGGAATATTCCATATAAACTTCTATGATAACATCCAAAATTTTCATATTCTGTGATATATTTTACTATCAGTAATTTGTTTATTCAACAATTCATTTTTTATTATGGTTTGTCCTCTTAAATTTGTAGTTGATAAAATTCATTTTCAATCGATCCACTTACCCTAGTTTTTGATCGCCATATTTTATAGTTGATCAACATACACATGTAGTTGATAGCATTGTACATGCAGAAGATCAAATAATTTTTCCATCCTAATAGTAATGACCATGGTCCCATTATATTTTCTTTCTTCTCATTAAATAATTTATTAATGTTATATTTCATATAAATTTGATAAGGAATGATCGTTCTATTGATCCATATAATCTTATAGTCCGTCTAATTGGTGTGTAGTTCATTTATTCCATGGTAAAAAAATATTTTCAAGCAGATGATTGATAAAACATGCAGTCATTTGGTTCTTCTTATTTTTTTGGTTACATTTTCATAAATACATCACAATCAATTAGGTTATAGTGCAATCAATCATACATACTTTTGGATCGATTCCATAATAAGAGAAAACACCCTTCTTTTCTATAAAATGAATATGAATCCAAAAAACGTGAAATATATAAGAAATAGTAGAAACGTTATTTGTGACTTTAAAAATATGGAATTTCATGACTAATTCAACAATAAAATTATACATAAAAAAATCTCACTTTCTAATGAATAGAGTGTTTAGTTTCTTGGAGGGACAGATATATTAGTAATTTATTTAACAAAAATTGTTAATATATCTCTATAATTGAATCATGAAACTATTATTTTATATTCAAAAGTGTTTCGAATTTATAAGGTACCACATTGATATATTTCGAAGATAAAATTATAAGGCTTCTAAATATTCCCATCCAATAGTTTTTGGACAAGTGTAGGTCTTAGATATTACATTATCTTTCCATTTTATTTTAATCGTTAAATAATGAGTTCATCGCGGCATCATCATGATGTCATAAATAATTTAATTTATTTAATGTCTAAAAATTATTAAAAAATTAATATGATGTAGGAAATCTTTTTAGCTTTCCAATGACTATTTATAAACAAAAATATGATTAGTATAACCCCTTCTAAAAATTTGTTTAGTAAAACAATTTATGTTAGTGTCATTTTCACCTTTATTTAAAAAAAAGGAATTAAAGTCATTATCTCACCCAAGTTGCTCCATGGGGTCCCCTAAATAGACCCATGGGTTGTCTTGGTCGGCCATGAAACAACCAATAGGGTTAGGACATGTGTCAAGCTCATCTCATTTTATTAAAGCATTATTTTTACCTTAAACTACACTAATTACCTCTAATCGCGATTAATGAAAAAAGTTACTATTCACCAAAACATTAGTTTCATCCCATTGAACTACATTTTACATACTAATGACAACCATGTATGTAGTTTTTTCAAAATTCAATACTCATTAGTGGTAAAATTTCATTTAACTGAAAAATCAGTTTGCTTGATTACCACTTAGTGGTTTCATTATTCATCAAAAATTTGAATTTTTCAGAAAATTACAAAAAATTCACCCTAATCTATATTTGATATTCCAAATTAAAAAATGAATTCTATTTAAAAAAAATCAATACATATAAGTCACATTAATTAATTTAATAATTATTTCCCGTTGTCAGAGCAAATAGCGTGTTTTTATGAAACAATAAGTATCAAAAGATTGACACCAGTTTAAGTCCAATTTCAAAGTGAAATTGAATCCAATGACCACCATTGGATTAAATGGTAAAAATATATTCTAATTACACATTAAGAACAATTCAAAAGATAATCTAATCATATAAATAAATAAGATTAAGAAGCAATTTTTATGTAAAATGCAGTATTTTTCACTATTCATTAAAAAATGAATATTGTCAGAAAAATACCCAAAATCCACACAAAGTAAATTTTGATGTCCCGATCATAAATAATAAGTTTATTTTGACAAACATAGCTTATAAAATTGTCAAAATATTGATTTAAAAATGGTTTTCCATCAAAAGGTAGTAAAACAATCTTTTAAAAATATTAGTGTATTACATGCTTAAGATTGGATTTATTTTCATTTTAGGCCTCTAAAACACTATATAATTCATTAATAGGCATAGATAAAAATATATATTATTCATTACTTACTTGGGATGTTACACTTATGATGTAATGATATTCCCAGTCCATTTAGATACACTACATTACCTAGTTCTATGGTTTGATTATTCCCTTAGTGGGATTTATTTATCACCGCATTCATAGGAATGTTCATTGATCATTGAATTAATATTTAGAAAAGGAATGCGATTTTTATGGAAGATTATTGAGTTCTCAAAAAGTGTTAGTATTCCAATGTTTTAATATATGAATCTATATAACTAATTTATAAATAATTCTAGGCCTAATTATAAGGACCCGACCTTAAAACATTAAATAATATTGAATTAAATAAATAATTCTCCTTTAGGATCGTTTCAGGTTTAGAGTTTTAGAGTTTTAGGCTCTAACTATTACATTTCAAAATATTACAAAGTAGACACTTCTACCCAGTATCCATTTTTTTGAAAACATTAACTCTTGAAAAAAAGTCATGTCTAGTTCCATGTTTAAGAAAGCATGTATTTTCCATGATCCCATCCTTGACCCTATTCCACATTATTTCCTATGAAAAAAATTTAAAGAACATGTGATGAGCATAAAAATCATAGTATGGGATACACAAAGAAGTAAAAAATTTAGTTTTTCAAAATAACATGTAAACCATGAATACTTTAACATAAGTAATAATTTTCACCTTTATTAACTAGTAAATACTCTTCACTGAATAAAAGATCATTACTTACCCTTTTGTGACCAAAATATTAGCATAAAACCCCTATAAATAACACATAACTTATAAAGGTAACTTGTGACATAAACATACTTAAATGGAATAACCATACAGTTGACTTCCACACATAACACTAAATGGAATAGCCATACGTCCAACTTCCATACCCAATGCATTGAAGGTTATAACGTTACCACCCATCCTAGTATTCAAGACACCAAACGTCATATGGTTTATCACGTAACCACCCGTCTAATGTACATATACCATCATAACACATAAAATATTTCAAATATAAATATTTCACCAATAATATTTAATTTTCAATCACAAGATGTAATTTCAATATATTGAAATAATCAATCCATTTTCAAAAACCATTAAAAAAGTATTTTTGAATCAAAGTGTCCCATAACACTTTAAAGATTTTAATGGAATTATAATTTAAAAAAATTAATGTCTATTAAAATAAATACTCAAAACCAATGTTAAAACATGGACATTAAAGGCAAAAATTTAGAATGATAAATATTTAAAACATATAGAAATTATATTTTTGTTATAGATTTTTTAACAAAATGAGAGACTCTCGAATACAAATAATTGCGGTATAATATTTAATAAGAACTTTATTATATCATGAGAATAAAGGGATTCCGGATATAATATGTAAAAGGACAGTATATACACCATATAAGAGTGAATTAGTGCATAACAACAATGAAGTCTCAATGGAAATGCAAATTAAGATGAAATCCCTTATAAAGATGGTAACCTTAAATTAAGAATAAATCAATCACATAATTAGGTGTGAAAATTATAAATACACAACATATAAGTGGATGTTATGTGTAAAAAAATAAGAGTTCATTCATACACATTCATTAGATGACATATTCAATGAGTACAAGTTGAACCCAAAGAATTGAAATTAGGTTAAGAGGTTCCCTTGTAAAAATTCGACAGCCTAACGGCGTCACATTAAAATTAAGAAATAGAGTTGATGAGATAAAAAACGGAATATCATCACTTGGATATAAATTTTACATTAATAAGGATATATAAGAACATATCCCACCATAATAATATGTAAATTAAAAGGCATAACAAAAATAAGTCTTTATAAAGAGGAGGGTGAATAGTTCCCTTACCGATTTGTAAACTTACAAAGCATACACCACGTCAAAGAAGGATCATACAATGAAGATTTAAGTACTCATAAATGAAATTATATTATATAAATAGTAAAATCATGGGCAGTACATACACCAAAAAAAGTAAATAGTGGAAAATATAGCTTGAATCTTACGGGAATAAAAAGTGAGATGAAACCCTTTACCATGTTGTAATAAACTGAGTTGTATGACCAAAAGTTAATAACAACAAAATGAATAACAAAATATAATGAATATAATTATAATAATTATAATATATATCAAATGGTATTACATAATACAACACATGAAATGAATAAGTGGCAAACAATGGAAATCTCACGGAATTAAAAGTGAGATAAGAAAATCCCTTATAAAAATTCGGCAGCCTAACGACGCCTTTTAAAAATTATTAAAATGAATTGATGAGAGTAATAGGGGGTCTCTCATCATATTAAAATACAAATTAAATTATGCTGAATATAAAATAACATCCTTAAACATAAGAACGTGGAGCATAAAATAAATGATATAAAAGAGAGTACTTGAAAAGAAAAAGAGAGGTCAGATCCCTTACCTCGTGTCCGATTTGACTCAATCATTCTTTAATCTCATGAATAATAAAATAAATATAATTCATACTTTATTAAGAACCTTTTAAATTTTATTATTCCTATTATATCACTTATTACTATTTTATAAACATTATGTAATCATTTAAGTTAGTAACGTCCATTTTGTCGATATTTGGTATTGGAGTCAAAAATGGGCATCTTATAATCACATGTTGTTCATGTGGTCAATGGTTAATTATATCCAGAATGATATTAATGATTTTTATAACATATATATCATACATATCCAGTATATAAATGTATTTATAATAGTACATAACATTTAGAGGTAAGAAATGAAATGCATCGTTCATGGAGACGGTAAGCCGAATGTACGCATGAACCCTACTTTCAATTCTATTTCTTATTTTAATGGAAATAAAACATAGTGAAACATAGTTATTATAATTCCAGTATAATATAATTTATAATATCATTAACTCCATCCTTTATACATCCAACATAGGGCATTAACGAATCAAATCACTTTAAGGGGGCGGTAGTCCGCACTTCCTCAAATGAGATTATCGTATTTAACCACTATGGACACCATAAAGGCATGCTATAAAAGGGAAATACAGAAGAATAGAGAAAAAATAAACAAAATATATATAATATATAAATACAGTTCCATCATAATGGCCACCATGAGAGGTGGTTGGAGATATTCAAGCAATCATCGTTTTGTGAGGCGTTAGTTTGCCATCCACATGAACATTATGTTTTTCATACATTAGATGGAGGTGTGTGTAAGTGTAGGTCTAATAATTCTCACAAAAACATCCTAGTATATTGAGGATACTAATTTAATTACAAAATAAATGAATAAAAATAGTTTAGGGTTTGGAGAAGTAAAAGACAACAATTTAAGAGAAACCATGACCTTCAATTTGGGTAACTTCCTTTGGTTTGAACCAAAATGACTTATTGAAGTGCCTTCTGACTAAGGTAAGGCATCTAGGGGGAGTAGATTGATGTAGGGAGATTAATTGGGAAGAGGTTGGACGAGCCAAATGGCTTTAGAGGTTTGAGGAATTGGTTAGAAGTGGTCACCTTTTATATGGGGGAGGAGGGGATCTTTTGGAAAGTGTGAAACTATTATTTTATTATATAATTATATTCGGTTTCTAACAGTCCAAAAATAATTAATGATGGAGAAAAGATGACTAATGGTCGAAATAAAATTATCCAATCATAATTTTACATGTTTTGTATATTATTTTAATCATTATAATCTTATTTATTTAAACGATTTATTAATGAGTTAAATACTGCATCATTATTATGTCAAAAATAATTTAATTTATTTGTTGTCTAAAAATTATAAAAAAATACCATGATGTAGGAAATAATTTTTGTCTTTATAATGAATATTTATTGCTTAAAATATGACTTATATAACACCAAATTAAAATTAATTACAAAAAGATGTTTGTGAATGTCAATTTTGTCTTTACATTAATTTAATTAATCTAAATTGTCATTATCACATCCATGTTTCTAAATGGGGTCTCAAAATCGACCCAAGGATGCCCATGGTCGTTAATGACTCAACCAATAAGTTTTGAAAAAGTGTTAAGGTAATTTTTAATTATTATAATATTTTTTCACCTTGAATTAACCTATTTACCTTTAACCGTAGTAAATAAAAGTCAAAAGTTACTATTCACTAGAATTTATTTTAATCTTAATGAACCACATTTTACTTTTTGATAATATCAATGTATGTAGGATTTTTGAAATTTAATTCACAGAAGTTGTAAAATTTCATTTAGATGAAACCGTCAGTTTTTTTAACTACCACTAAGTGGTTTGAATATTCATCAAAAATTGAAGTTTTTGAGAAAAATACCAAATATTCATCAAAAGATATATTTGATATTCCCAATTCAAAAATGATTTATATTTTTACAAAGTAAAAGAATAGAATTGGAAATAATGAATTTTAAAATTAATTCCTGTTATCAAAACAAATAGCGTGTTTTTAAGAAACAATAACTATCATAAGATTGATACTTGTTTATGTCTAATTCCAAAGTGAAATTATTTCCAATGGCCAAAATTAGATTAAATGGTAAAAATATATTCAAATTAAACTTTAAAACCAATTAAAAAGATAATCTAGCAATATAAATAAATTATATTAAAACACAGTTTTGAATTAAAATACAATATTTTTCACTATTTATTAGAAAATCAACTTTATCAGAAAAAATTCCAAAAAATTAGACAAAGTAAATTTAGATGTCCCCATTCTAAAGTAATATTTTATTTGGTCAAATATAATTTATTAAAGTGACCAGAATTAGATTTAATGAGGGTTCTCCATTAAAAGGTGGTAAATCGGCCTTTTAATGATAATTCTGTTTAAAATTAGATTCATTCACATTCTAAGCATCTAAATTTTATTGGATAAATGTAAATACATTTAAAAAACATATATATTCATATTGTGGTTAGTTGTATTCATTCCCTCCAATATAATAGCTAGGAGTTAACTACCATTTAAAATAATAATATTATATTATTCGTGTGCAATGTAAGATTTCAAAGAAACTCATTGTTGCG
This sequence comes from Viscum album, assembly GCA_963277665.1. Classification (NCBI taxonomy): domain Eukaryota; kingdom Viridiplantae; phylum Streptophyta; class Magnoliopsida; order Santalales; family Viscaceae; genus Viscum; species Viscum album. The sequence goes on along the minus strand of OY728157.1, from coordinate 1,521,076,201 downwards.
TATCAGGTATGCTATCGAACATAAAAACCCATTTAAAGTAAAATTAATATTTAATTCACAAATATTAATAATTATGAAATTTTCAAATTCTTCATTTATCTGGGATGTTACACTAATGATATTCTGTGATTGTATTATGTATACCTTTATTCAATTAATAAATAGATAACGTATATTAAATCATTGGTTGTCATATCGATAATTTTGACCTATTTATTTTGAAATGAAAAAAAATTTATAAAAAAATTAAAAAACTTCTAAATTTAACTTATAAATGAAAACATATATTACATGATTATGAAATTTTTTTTCATTAATAATATTTTTTTTATTGTGGGTGATTTATTTATATTATTTTTTATATCTTTTTTACTACATCTATTATAAATAATTATTTATTATTCTAAACAATATATACTCTATAAAATTATTCTCCCAATTATTTTGATAATAAATTTTAAATACATAATGAAAAAATAGTAACAGTGAAATGAACGATATACATAATGATTATAATTTTATATTAATGATAGTTTTACTTTTTCAAAAACTTATTTATAATAACATCAAGACATTTTTTATAATAATACACTATAAATAATAGGAACATCATTATTAAATAACAATTATAAATATTTAACAATATGGATTAATTATAAAAACAAGATATTTATCATGTTAAAAGGATACGTTTTACTAATTAAATATGTACATAAATAAGAAAATTACCATTATGAAAATAAGTGACATATAATATAATCATATGTCATAGATTTGTAATATATTAATAGAAAAATAATATTAAACCATTCAACATATGTTGAATAAAATGTAATTACATTCCATTGTTATTTGTTATAATTTTTTCAATACTTGTATTTTATATTTTTAATTATTAAAATTCCATGGGTTATTTAACATGATGACATAGGAATGTAACTTTTAATAGTTATTATATAGTTATCATCGTATATATTTAATTACAATAATGATTATAGGGAAAAATATTTTATGAAACAATTTCATTAAACCAAAATCCCTTATACATAAATTAACATTTTAATGAAAAACAAGTAAATGAACCAACATCGTTCAAAAAATGTGTACATAAATTCTTTTATCATTTATACATATAATTTATTAATGAATATTTATAAAATAAATTACTCATTGTTAATATAGGATGTTACAATCCATCCCTTTTAAAACTGTTTCATCATAAATTGTCTCTTTGGTAAACACCCACTATATAAAAATGTAATCTTTAATTTTATCTATATAAAAACCCATTATAAATTTGATGAAAATTAATCTCACAGGTTAATAAAATTTATACATGTGTTAATAATGAATAGTAAACAATTATCTATCAATGTATCTAAACCCAAATATTCACAATCCCAATTCCCAAAAATTACCAAACTCTTCACTAAGGAATATTAGAATGCTCTAGACCCACCATTCTAGATATACTGCTGAACATAAATACATTTAATATATCAAGGTGATTAAAATAAACTCACAAGATCAGAACATTCCCAAATTTTGAATGTTTGTACATTTCCAACTAAAATCATGGTATAAAAAAAATTTCATCCAAAATGATTCCCTACATATATAAATCTTCTATAAATATCTATTCATAAAATATCTTAGAAGAAAGTGGAACAAAATAAAAAATTCATCAAACACTCATTATGTTGAAAAAAATTTCAATGAGATATTATTTCTCATACATGATAACATTAGAAATACCATAATTAATGTCTTAGGAGATAAAAAATTATAAAATATGCACGAGGTAGCATTAATAATTTATGGCATAAAATCGAGGTAGGTGTCGTCATAGTTAGTATGAATAACATGGAATCAAACACAAAGACCAGAAAGAAGATATAATATGCAATTTGTACATGTTAATATTGAGGTTCAATGATATGATGAAAAACCTAATTCATGAAATAATATGCATAAGTCATGGTTTATTTCAAATAAAACAAAAAATACTATAAAAAATTCACATAATAGAATGATTTACTCCATATTCCCATATTTATCATCTCATTAGATATTATAAATTAGATAATGAATCAGACCAATATATATATATATAAACCATTCATTTTCACAATTTGTAAAAGAATATGTGTGACACATAAAGAAAAAAATATAAATATATCATTAATACCTACAAGAACTATTCTAAAATGAACTTTTTTCTAATGAAATTACAAATTTATATTGGTATATTACATTCAATAAGAATAATGAATTATGAGTTATTTATAGTAAATGTAATAAATGATTTTTAATTTTCTAATAATTTTTCATAGATATTCAATGAATACGTGACTTGGTTAACACCATTAACATAGAGAAGCATACAAGGGTATCCACAAGGGAAATGTGTTGGATGAAATTCCATGAAAATATGATTATATGGAAAGATAATGGTAGTGATGGATCATTCCTCACATAGATATTTTATTTCCATAAAACAGATGTAAAATCTAACTAATTCATGAAAAAATTAAATAAATTTTTATTGGAAGTTACTTTAATGGTGCAACGATATCAATATAAAAAAATCATCAATTACTTTTGTATTGGGTTTTTATATTATTTGATGTATATCCCCTAGAATTGTCTCAACACTTCTTTATTATTAGTCCCACTCATCATAAACCAATTAAAGATCATGTCGATACCCAACCATTATTTTTTAAACTGATTAACTCTACCTTAACATGAGAAACCACCTCATCAACATTCAATTCTCCAGACATGGAAATAATTGATAATATATAAAATTATTTTCTAATTTTAAAAAAATTGACAATATCTTGATGCTAGATAAAATTTTAAGAATTATAGTGGCTTATAAATGTTCCAAAATTCTATAAAATATTGATATACATTAATAAATATATGAAATTAATTATTAAAATGAATCTTATTAATATTTATAAATGAAAATAAAATAAAATTTATGTATTTAAAAATGGTATGTATTTTTTGTATAATTTTGGGTTTACAAGAAAATTATGTGGAAGTATTTTTAGAGTAATTAAATTGTTATGAACACATGGTAGCATAATAAAATGAAAATGAAAATGTTTATTTCTAATAAAGTAAATGAATATAAATAGAGATGGATTTGATCCATTATAATTAGACATTTCCTCCTAATACGTTGGAGTATATCCTTAAATATATTTAAAATACTTGGGAATTTTATAAATAAACATGATTATAGAAAATTCATGCTTTATGTATTTATAGTGAATAAAAAGTGGTATAATGTGTGGCTATTTAAATGAATATATATGGAATTGTTTATAAATTTACAATAATAGTACATGGAAACCAATTTAACAAGAAAATTGAAAAATATTTGGCCACCTAATTGGTTTAACATATGATTTTTATAAATTAGAAGTAGATTTTAATATTACATTTTCTTACTCATTAAGACCTTTAAATAAATTAATTCATGAAGTTTATGTGAGTATTGTTCGTAAATATATTCATTTAAAATATTCCAATTATATTTAGTATTAATGTCTTCATTATAGGTTTGAAAATGTAATAATATAACAATAAAATAAATTGTATTAAATGAAAAAGTATATATTTGGTCAGAAATGAATTTATTGATTTGATTAGACCACTTTTATGTTATTTTTATTTCATAAAACATAATTTATATTTAGACCATATATAATGGTTAGCCAAAAATTTATTTGTTCTAGAAATTGATTACCAAACCTCATTTGGAAAATTTTAAAATAAGGATTTGAATATTGAATATCTTTTATAAATTTAATTTTTTCAATTTTATGAAATCTTTTTATATAAAGTAATATAATAAATGGAAGAACAATTTATTTTTAATGAAAACAATTTATTTTTTTGTCTGTGATTACATTTATATTTTTAATTAGATCATATTTGTTACATGGTTTATAATAAACAATGTATAGCTTCAAAACACACACACAAACACACACACACACACACACACACATATATATATATATATCAGTTTATTCACCATATTATGTGTAACATATCTTCAATAATCATAATCCTGAATATTTTGTTAAAATAATGAATGATATACACAATTATTAAAATTTCATATCAATGATTTTTTTATTTTCTAAAAAAATTTATTATCAACTCATTGAAATACTTTTTTTATAAGGACTCACTATATATAATATGAGTAAAATTAAAGAATAGAAAAAATATAACATTTTTATTTATTCTAAATCATGATACATACCAATTTAATGAGTAACTTTTAGTTGGGAAATATTTTCAGAGGTTATAAAAAATCCATTAGAATTTATACAATTTCTATTGTATTTAAAATTGAGGTAAAAGTATTAATTTTTTATAAAATTAATATTTAACTCATTAACATATTTTTTGTATAAAGTTATATTGAATTACATATTTATATGTTACAATTTCTTGAAGACATGTATAACAATTTTTGAAGAAATATATTTTAATGGAATAATAACCATGATGATATAGAAATGAAACTATTAATAATGGTAATGTATTTATATAACTATATATTTAAAAATGATCATGAATTCAAAAAAAATTTATTTAAAAAAGTATTTTATTAAATAAAATTCCATTATAAAAAATAAGATTTTACTGAACTACATATATTTAAATCAACTTAAGAGATAAATATGTATAATAATCAATATAGTCCTTAAATTTTTTAATTTAGGAATGAAAATTTATCAAGAAACTTTTCATTGGACTTCTGGGATACAATATCTCACCCTCACAAGAGTGGGGACCCCTATTACCCCATGTTATAATGATCAACATTGGATCTCCATTAATATGGGATATCCCCCTATATTCCCTCACTAGGGCGACCAACATTGTAAGGAATCCATAAGATAAAAACACCCTCTTCTATTATCCCACTACTAGGTTGAACCATTACTACACACACCAATCTATACAAGGGACAATCTATTTTGTTTTTTGGGGTTCTTCACATGGGTTCCCCTATAAAGGTGAAGTCATTTAACCCATGTCATACACATTCATAAACTTGTTAGTGATAATAAATATGCTAAAAATCTTTTGGGATAATAACCATAAAGTTATCCATCAATATTGGGAGAATTTTGACTTCCCAAACTCAGAAAAAAGAATCCCCATGATATTCCAAACTAATTATATGTACCTTCATTTTCCATTACTATCGCTATGCTTAATTTTATCCTGTATTTGGTGTTATTCATTTGTTATGAAATTGATGAGGATAAAAACCTAATTTAGATAGTAGTTTGAACTTAATCACCCAAGTCACACTCCTTTGATATAATTAACCAAGTAGTAACATGTGTTATTCTATTAACCTAGGTTTAAAACCTAGGTAACAGCTTTCATAGGTCTAAATCTTGCTTAACAATTCACCTAGGTCTCGCACTTTTATACCAATTCTCATAGGCCTCACACAGTTTCCCAAATCATCATGAGAAACTATGAGTTATGATCAAATTTTTAATTTTCCTATACAAATAGAGTTGATATACACATTATTTTTTCAAATACCATGAGTCGAGATACTTCTCATGGTGTTCCAAAAAAAATATATTCTAGGGAATCCTCTCAATAAGTTTTTTTTCTCTCAAACAATTTTATTTGGTGACACATGTGTGGAAATTGTCATTATGTTCAATTGACCACCACATTTATGTGGGCGTCCTTCATGTTTTTTATATCCACATTTTAATTTGATTCATGAGATGTTTAAATTTATAGGATTCATTGTTATATTTCGGTTCATATATTTCATGGGTGTTTTGTAGTTGATATATAGTGATAATGTGAATGGTTTTCAAAGGTGAAATATTCTGTGGGGGAATAGTCATGTGGGTATGGAAGAATAATTTTTTCTAGCCTATAGGGTTCTTGAGGCATTTTAAAATTCTACAAAACTACAATGGCTTGTCATTGGTTCCACCGACTAGCCCATGCACCCAATCTATGGGTGTAATACATTCCCCTTGTATGATTTTAATTCAATTTATTACTGATCCTATTTAACATACAAATTATGACCCATAGATATTTTTCTTCATATTATATCTCTATTTTTTATTCATTGACATTATCATTCATATCCCTTAACATCTTAATAATTTTCATGATCCGGTAACACCAAATTATTGATTTTTTGCTAGATTTATGGAAAATTATCAATCTTTTTTTTGATATTAGAAAGTATTTATGATGGATGTGTGGTTTCAATGATTATCTAATGATAAATTTCAACATTATTCATTGAATGAAGGTATATCTATAATGGTGTCATTGTTCCATGATCAAATTCAAATATACCTTACGTAATATATATTAATGGATATGTTTTTGGGAACCATCAACCAAATCCTATTATTTATGGAGGAATGATGATGAAACCTTAATATAATTACAATGTTTTGGTAAATTGTTGACAATATTGATAATTAAATTAAAAACTATCCTGAATAAATAAATAATTATCATTAACCTAAAAAATAGAAAGGAGAACTCTATATATCAATCATAGTGAGACCTATTTTATAATTATTATCACATTAAATATCTTTCATGTCGATAAAATTGGGATGAATAATTATTTTATATAAAATCATGGATAGATTTAAGAATAAATGAAAAATTCACTATCTATTATTTAATTTAGAATAGATTTGGTGAATTCGTGCCCCTCCTATTGATATAGCATTGAATTGGTTCCATTATAAGACTCATTAATTTATGTTATTCTATAATCTTTTCATTTCTTGGAATATCCTTGAATATAATTTCTAAACTACTTTCCTAAAAAATAGTAATATGATTTTGGATTCTAGGATGAACAAGATAGTCATTTCTAGGTTCCCGATGTGACTCAACACACATTCTTTAGCTAGGTTGGAGTAATTTATAAAAACCATTCTAGTATGAAGTTCTTAAACATTTTTTGGTCTTGTATATACATGTTTCCTTGGTATAGTTTTTTAGAATATCATGTTAATAAATTATGATGTTGATCACTTGTGGGTGTGAGTGTATTCTATATGACCATTAGGATTCTTGATTACAAGAGTTTTTATAGAGTATATAATCACATTACTGATGTCAAAAACTTGTTTTTATTATAAAGGAAATACAATCTCAAGATTATATGATATAATAAACATTTATTCTTTTTGATTTTGTATGTATTGACACTTATTTTGCGGTTTCTCATGGAACTCCTAACAAGTTGACCTTCATGGAATGATTACCCTATATAGGGGGGAGTGAAAGACTTGTAATAGTGAATATTGTAGAACCTTACATAGGTTAGGAAAATAAAAACCCATATAGATGGACTAGATCTTGATTCCATGATGATACTAGTTAATGTTATAGAATATAATACCTTATGTATAATTATTATAATTGTTCACTCAATTCTATGATGATGCTGAGTAATATGTTCTCTAGACTTTCTGCTAGACCTAGATGACTTCTGAGATCCTCTCTTGTTATCCTACCTCCATGGAGTTGATGAGGGTATGTATGAGACTCATTGGTAAATGGTTTGAATAGTTTTTACAACAATTTTTTTTATACTTACTTCCATGTTAACTATATTAATCACATACATCTATTGTCCATGGGTGAAATTGTTACGGTTTAATTATTGGTGTCATATTAGATTTTCTTAATCACTCCCTATAAAATAATTTTAGTTCACTTTAACACAACATGTAAAGGGATACATGGAAATTCTAGGGGTTTATAGAGGATCTTTTAACTGATGAACAGAAGGTTACATATATTTACATGATGTACTATAGATTACACTACATGTTTTATTTTATTCTAATTTTATAGAAAAATGGAATGGTTTCCAAAAAAATTATGATTATTTCCCCTAAATGACATTTTCTCCTCCTTTATTTCTTAAATATGTTAATATGATTGTTAATTTATATTATTATATTTTAATTTTTTATGTTTGGATATGACATGATACAGATTGTACAGTCTCCCTTCGAATGGAATTCGGACTGTCACTACAAAATTGGAATCTTTTAATTATTTGGTCAGGACTTAAGGTCATGTGACTCTTTGCCTCTGACCTGATTATTCAGATCAATGTTTTATGATAATGGCATCATATCAGTTTTCAACTATCTTTTTAATATTATGGGAAATGTTCAAAATGTTATAGGTATTTCTAGACTCATGTTTCCGATTTTCCTTGTGTAAATATAGTTCATTTCTAAGAGTCCTAGGAGTTACCATTGAGAGAAATATTGATACAATATTAAGGGTTTTTTTTGCATTCAGATATCACGAGTATGCATTTATGACCACATTTCAATATATATACCTATTATTGGGATCTATACTAGTTCAATAATTTAATGCATTGATTTGTGATTTCTAATAGAGAGTGGCTTTTATTAGAACAACACATCTTCATTGCACCGGAAATATTACTATTAGAGATATATTTCATTTAGATATCACAATTGATAAATTGACATGATTATTATAGAATGGGAGTAGAAAGGAAGTAGATTTCGTTCAGACATAACCCTTCATTTGATGATCAATATACAGATTTCATGTTTATATACATTAGTAGGATTAGTTGTTTCATCTTGTATTTCTTCTATTTTTAGACCTCTAAATGGATTCTTTCATAGATTTATTCATATTACATTTCATCAATAAATGAGTTAATTTTTAGAAAGAAATTGTTCTGGGTTTGAAACACATTTTAAAAACCAGTTATGATATGGTCCTGACCATTTTGAGGGAACACAAGGTATTACTCATTGAATTAGAACAGAAGCTATTTTTTAGAATGAGTACCATAGCATAGGGTGAACCTATTTTAATCCCCAAGAAATAAGATGGTATTATTTAACTATAAATTGAATAATGGAAGGAGAATCAGTTTATAATGAAGACTAGATATATCATTTCCCTAATTAATGATATTTATATTAGTTTTGCTGATCTCGATGATTCAGAAATACAGATCTTCATTATGGCTATAAAAAATTGAGATTTATTGAGGAGGACATATTGAAGATGGTGTTTTGGAGAAGAAATGGGTAGTATAATTACTTGGTGTTGTCTTTGGGATAGAATAAAGTGTTATAAGTGTTCATGAATTTTTTTTCAAGATCTTTCATCCATATATAAACTCACTCATTGTGGTTTTTATTCATAACATCCTAATATACTCACCAACACAAGAATAGCATGATAGATATATGGAGATATTATAGATTTCAATTGGATCACATAAACTTTATTTTAGGATGTGTAAGTGTAACTTAGGATATATTCAATGAATTTATTAGGGCATATGTTTTCAGAGATATGTAATTCTATTAAACCATTAAAAGACGAGGCAATCATGTCTCGTAACCATGAAAAGAATGTGTTTGAGATCAAGATGCTATTATTTTTAGGTATATATTATTATGTTTTTATATAATATTTATCTCATTTTTAACACCCATCACCATGTTTAATTATAAGTTAGTAATGTATTAGTGTTTTCACTAATGTGTAGAGTTATTTCCTGAGATGAAGTGTAGGTTGTCTCTGATTTCCTTATTTATTATACCTATTATTAGATATTAGTATTTTATATATTATGATTCATCAAGATATTTCTTGGGTTTATTTGTGATTCATAATTGTGAGTATTAGATTATGGTTCATGTTAGATTCTACTCCATGAGTAGAACTATCATATTGTTTCATTGGAATTAAAAATGGTGGTCAATGCACTGATGTCTTCAAGACACCATATTTTCAATGAGTGGGTTTTTTTTGAATTGATCACAATATCCTCAAATATATATTAACACAGCATAACATGAATCTATTGTTTTTTTTCAAAGTATATTACTATAAAAAATTATTTATTTGAGATAACCTATACACTTGTTAAAGGTAACACCATTGCAGATTCCCTAATCCATTAGGAAATAGTATATTGGGTTATTTTTACTGACCATGAGAGAAATTGTGGTTCCAGAAGATATGGTTAGGTGATTTTATGATGGATTCATTTAAGGTAAATAGGTCTACTGATTAATCCCCATTTGGGATCCCAATGTTTCATATAATAAACATCGACGCGGGTCTATAATCAATCTCTGGGTGTATTATTGTGTGGGAACAAATTCTGATGGTGATATGATAACATGGTGGAAATCAAAAATCAATGATATACTCATTGTAAATATGAGAGTGGTAAACCCTATATATTTTACGGATGATCTGGTGAAAGTATTCAATATTCCAATATAAGACTAACATCATAGAGTGAAATTAATGTATAAAAACATTAGTTGAATATTTTGGTGGTGGTAGATCAAGAGGGACATTGTTAGATTTATTTCCTGATATTTTACCAACCATAGGATATTGTTTGAGTAACAGTTTCATGACCTGACCCTAACCATGATTGATCCACAACTACCCCCAAGCCCTCTACCATAGGCTCGGGGGTGAATAAAAAATAAAAAAGAATAATATAAATGGGATGACCTTCTTATTTACATGTACGAACATGGAAAAAATATCATTGATATAGTAAATAGTAAAAATAAATAAAATATTACATAAATAGAAATTAAACCATGAATTGAAAACCTCTATGGTGTACAAGAGTACAATAGTGAGAACATAAAAGTAAAGGGTAAAAATAAAAAAACAACCAAAAATATGTCCCAAACTAACAATACTAGAAAATTAAACTTGTGAGATAGCCTATTTCTTGATCTCAATGTTTCAACTGCAGTACTCTGTCTACTGTATCTAGTATCTCAATGCTCCTATAAGGTCACCACTGACCTATCACTCAACTTTAGAATACAAATAATGTGTTTGAAAATCCAATGAAGGGGATAACATATTTTTACCCATTAGGGTTCTATAAATGTTTAAAGGGGAATCATGGGAGATAGATTCCGAAAGAAATAATGTATAAAGAACACATGAAACATGATATATTGAAAGATAATATATCAACCTAAACCAATAGAGAGTAAAATCATCTGAACATAAGGAGATCAACAAGGTTTGTAGATAATCTAAATGTTGAGTCTCTTCCACCAATATATGGATTTGGGACACATCCAAAGATGAGAAGATAATCATGGAAATCACCTGACACACCCCACGTGTCTTTGCAAATCATTGAAAGAGAGTAACAAAATCCAATGTTATGGATATAGGAGAATATTTATATATATTATCAATAAAAATAATCCAAAATGATAGAGAAAGGGGTTCTCCGTCTCATAGATCATCTGAGAAAAAAAGTGTATCCATCATTTCTAAAAGTCCATCAACGATTCGCTACATCTCAAGTGTCTTCCCAAATGTTACCATCTAATTCAAACCCCACCATGTCACTATGACACACATTGGAGGTGAAGAAAACATGATGTAATGGAACATTACCCTAGTAAGTCAAGGGGGTTCTACTCAATAAGTATCTATAGAGAAACCAAACCCTAGTGTGTTAGGGGAGGGGGGTTCCACTATGGTGTCACGAGGACCAATTCCCTTTTTGATATGGGCTTTCCACTCTGTAGTAAAGGACCCACGATCAATATGGTGATGGGTTACAATATATTGATTGAGAACCCATTCCCTAGTACAATAGGGGAACTACTCAGAAGTTGATGACCCATTCCCTGCTATAAAAGTGGGTACCACTCAATTAAATGATGACTTTCACCCTATCTGATAGGGGTGAACTCTAAAGTTGATGACTTATGTCCTAGTATGATAGATGGTTCCACTCTATTAATTAAGGTCCCACAAAATATATAATATTATGGTTTCACTTGGATGTCAATGACCCATGCCCTAGTATGACAGTAGGGTTACACCCTAGACATCGAGGACCATCTCCCTATACAATAACGATGTTCCACGATGAAGATAATTTTAGAGGAATGACACACATGCTGATGGTGGGGGGATGGGTGAACTCCATAAGAATCCTTCCGTGATTCAATTTGATCATTACCATCATCAAGTGTCACCTAAAGAAGTTCCATACCTAGAAAAATCCACCTCATAAATCTAAGGACAGAACTGAGGACACTATCAAAATTTATGTGAAAAAGAGTCATTATAGGATACTTGAATTTCAAAATATGAGTTCAGTATTATTAGATATGAAACCTTGATGTTTCTTTATATGTAACCAAGGTGTACAAAGAGATATAGGTGATCCCCAAAACTTGTAGTCCCTTTCCATGAATGACCATTTCTCTAGCTAGAACATGGTTCTAGAGCCATGTAGAAGTATACTCCTTGCTGGGGGACTACACAACATGTCCATTCTATCATGGGTCAAGATGCATCATTCTAGCCATGTTCATGTACATAACCTTATGTTTATGTACTTTTGTACATTAACATCCATACGGCCATGTAATCCAACATGTAGTTCTGCATGTGTGATCCATCACATGTCTCATCCACTCATGGATGAGTCACACAGTGTGTAGGTGTGATACACATAGTGTCACAATTGGGATTTTTGAAAACCCTAACTGACACTAATAAAGGGATCTATGTCATCTATTCATCACTATACAAAACATGTAGTTGGGCATTTCATATATTTTTAAATACAATTCCCACACACAAAAATATCGTTTCATTTAATTTAATCCATTATTATATCCATAATAGATGAACCTTGCCCAAATCTATTATTTCTAGCCCTTTAATGGAAGGATATCAATCTCTAACGATATTCATAGGTTTTTTTCATAAAATATACCTCTCTAAAACATTCATCTTTATATTAATTAGAATAATATAATCCAATGAATCATAAAAACACACAAATCCATAATATTACCTTGATTCATCGATCTATTCCTTTATAATTAACTTTTTGTAGTTTTGGGGGTCAGATAGGGTGTAGTACCTCCTAGAAATATAAAATCAGTACAAAGAGTTCGAAGCACTTATGAACATAAAGAAAAAAAGGATGAAAAGAAAAATTAAATTCTTTCAAGAATTTTTTCCAAGAGTTCTTTTCCAACGATATGATACATGCTCATTGGGTTTGAAAAAATTGAAATAAAAAATTTCATTCAATTTGTAGGAGAGTGATAATGCTGATTTTGGTGAAGATCAAGAGAAGATATTGACATGTTCAGTCAATTTAATCAACAAGGTAGTAAAGAAATTGATAAGTCCCATAAAATGATCATGTTCTTCTTTATTGAAGAACATTACCACTGAGGATTCAAAGAATTAAGGGCATTTATTCTACCCTGATCTTCACTAATCTGGTGTTTTTATATTGACTTATGTGATCAAATAAAAGAATGAGAAGGGGATATTTTGAAATTCTACATGGTTTTATTTAGATAACCCTAAACAATTCCCCGTGATTGTTTTCTTCGATAATTTAATTTATGAAAAAATTAATGAATTAATTTATTTAATAAATTTATTAATCCCTTTAAGGAAACTTCAATGAGTAAGATATCTAAATCCATAAGTTAACCTATTTTATGTCTTCCATAGGATAAACACCATCTTACGGATGTAACCATGTTATCATATTTCTTATTTGAACTTCCATATAAGAGATATCCCATTTTCATTAATAGAATTCTTGTGAAAGATAACATATATTTAATATTTTTATAAAAATAATTCTTGGAACATCGGGGATTAGAATCTCATTTCATCCCATCACCAACATATTAAAATATATAGAGATATATTTTAATGTCATAGAAGAAAAAACCAAGTCTATATATCATTTACTACTTTAATATTTTCTTACCCAAAAATCCAAACTAAATATAAAACTTAGGAAACTATGTTTGTAATTGGTTGTCATACTGCAATGAACTCTTATTCACGTTCTTGTGCTACCATAACACTTGAACCAATGGAATGTTCCCTTAATTTATGGTCATCTCCTCTAAATCCACAATTTCCACCAAGGTCTCTAAAAGGTGTCTCCATCTCCGATGTTCATCTCTCCCCTATTGATGAACTGTGTGGGGTCATGGGTGTAACTCCTTATCTGAAACACATGGAGGATATCATGAATATGCTCAAGTTGTGGGTGTACGAAGAGGAAATAAAATGTTGCATCCCTTTACACAATCTACAATGACACAATGAACATCAAGGATAGAATTTTTTTTAAAAGGAACCTATGTAATCCTAATCATGTGGATACTCTCAGAAAAACTAAATATCCCTACTAGAACATCAAGTGATTGTGATAGTGATCTGTACAATATTTCTTATGTGCATTAATCCATCCTCATCCCCACATAGATCAGATAAGATTTTTATTCATCAATTTCACCATATCATGGCCCATAAGGGATGGTTCAAAATCTATGGCTTGCACAAGGGGGAACTAAAAGGTCTCCCAAACAGTTCCTCATATGTTTCTACATCGATGGTAGAGTGGAAGTTATAGTTATAAGAAAACTAAACTGAGGGAAACTGATCCTCCCATCTACAGATGATGACAAACACACAAGCCATATGTATTTACCCCAACACTTATTTATTTTACTCGATTATCCCATCGATCTGGGGGTGAAAGGATGCAATAGACCTCATTTCATTCCCAGATTCCTCATATATGATTCCAAAAAATTGTCACATTAACCACATGTAATGATCAGAGACAATCATCTAGGAAACCCCTTAAAGTAGAAATACCACCCATATATAAACATACCCAAATTGTTTTACTGAAATATTCTCACTTATTGAAAGGTTGTTTTCTATTTTCAAGAGTTAGTCAAATACAACCCAAATATTTTTCTATACCAACACTATTAGAGAAATACATGTCTTAATTTCCCTGTATATGCCTTCCCTATTCCACATTAGAATCTCAAGGGGATTCAATAAACCTAATGGAACATGGTTCTCATCCTTCGCTTAATGATATGTGAGGCACTGATATATGGACATAGCTATTCATAGTCTAATGAAGGACCACCAGAACATACTCAAAGGTATCCCTTAATTTTTCAACACTAAAATGGACAACTATGGGAGATGTGTTTAGAAATAACCTCACCTACCCCCATAACATGACTAAAACCATAGTCCATCCTAGGAAAAGGTTTAAATTAATTCTTCCTTTATAATATCAATGTAGTGAATCAAATTTGGATATTTGGATATTTAATACATCATAGTCAATGTCTCCCGGTTTGTACTCCCTTACACTCTTGAAAATAGGAGGAGTAAATACCATTGAAGAATGAAAAGTTGTACGCCCACCATGGTTAGATTCTAGGGGGAAAACATTTCTAAAGACTCTTATACCATGTGATCCTTGGACATAAATCTAATGGAATTTTCTAATATATTTACCTTCCCTAGTGTATATCATATATCATGGTCATTTTCACATATTTACTTTAACCATCATCAATATATCTCATTTATGTCTCAGTACATGAAGACATAACTGAGACTATGTTGGTATGGGGAACACACAAAGAGATAAACTAGAAGGTAGTTCCTCCACATCCTCAAGGTGAAGACGAAATCTTCCAGATCTAGGTCATGATTCATGTAGTTCTACTCATATGGAACCAACATCCTCGACTCGTACAAGATAACTATTTTTTGATTCATCATTATGAAATTGATCCTAGATCACTACTCATCACAATACACAACATACACCACATATTCCTCTCATAATTTAAATACATGACTACTCATAAAAATTATCCCCAACTTCTCATTGGATCTTATCAACTTCTTTTTCCTGGTAAACGAAATCCCTTTACACATCGTGGTGATCAATGGAATGAAATCTTGGCGAAGTATCCCATAAACCTAATGTAGTAATCTTCCTATTAAATAAAGCTTTTCACCCATGATTTTCTCTTTGGAGGATTCTAATAAAGAACTACATCAGTATAAACTAGATCCATGGATAAACCAATCTCAAAAATTACATTCCCTATAAATATAACCTGAAAAATATATAATTGGAACTTTGAGAAAATTCTATAAAGATACTTCTATCATAGAATGTATAGATACATCACTATATTCTCCACATGCTCCCACTATGAGGAATTGTATATGAAAATTTCATGGATGAAGACGACAAAAATATTTTCCCTATTCAGCAATAAGATCTGGTTTTTCTAATCAATAAACAATACTGGGGGTATTCCTCACATTAGAGGATATCACTAGAAACTCATAGTGTCCGTAGAAACATCCGAATGAAAACATTGAAATTTCATTATTTTGAACCCACAATTGGGGTTACCTAGACATAATATTGATATTCAAAACCATATAATTCCTTGAATATATTCAAATACATAATAAATCATTGGGAAAGGGTACTTTTTCTTTATTTTTTCCTAGTTCAGGTTATGATAAGGCACAAAAATCTGCATTATCCCATTTTCCATTTTCATGAAATACACTAGAGCGGCCTAGGGGAAAAGTCTACAGAAATTGAAAACATTCTCTCTACGATCCTATAACTATAACCGTAATCAATATATCTTAGTAGGGGCTATTTGATATGATGTAGAAGATATTCAAGATGTCCAGTGATGAAAATCAATGAAAACTACATCCCTCGAACGAGTGAAGTCCCATAATGTCCACAATGAAGAAAACCATATAATACTCCACAACTAAATGAATCCAGAATCTTGAAGATATTTCTACACTATTTTTTGTACTCATCATCTATTGGGTGATGAGATGAAATCACCTACTCACAGAACCCACTCATCCCTCTGTGATATCTCTCTTACCCATTTATGTAAATATAGTACCATCATTAAGAAGTCATCTGAATCATCAATAGTGACACTAAATTTAGAATAAACCAATAGAAAAGAAATACATAAATAGAATAACATCACACGGTTCCTTCATGATGATATTATTTCCCACGCGAACCACTATCCACCAAGAAATATCTCTCACTATTAGAAATAAATATATTTACAATAAGTGATTCTCATAGGAATATCAAGATGAAGATTAAGTCTCTCACCTCAACTGGGACCTTTATCTCTCAAACAATAAATATATAGATGAATTAATGAATGGAACCTATGTATAATAACACTAATGAAATAGTATAATAAAAAAGGTTTTATTTCTAATCATCTCATGTTATGTGGGGTTATAAGACTATAAAGCCTTCAATAATCTACGATACAGACCACCAGCTCCTAGATCAGGACATGGGCTATGTTGGGGTGATAGTGGAAGGATCTCATTGAATATTCCAACACCTATACCTCCTCATTGTCATATGATAATCCATATCTTTGAGGACCTACATATCGTTTCCTTGTAGATCCATGATCATGGAACTACCTTTGTTGTGGTAGTACAACAGCTACCTGCCTATGATTCTTAGAATATCTAGTCGAGATGTCTCACTCCATTTGAACTCACCCAATAAAAGAATAAACAATACCTCCTTAAGATTACATATCCCTCTACTCTTTCCTTGACCATCGTCCAGAGTCTGACCATGTGGAGGACTCTTGCATCGATATTGTAGCACCCGGTGTCTGCCAGATTTTGTAGACAATTATACTCTAAAATTCCCACTACCAGCTCAATTTTTTTGATGTCTCTATTATTGAATTATATATATCACTTGAGGCTTACCTATAACCTCGAAATAGGTAGGGATTCAAAATGTAACTAATTTGGAATGAATATTTCTAAGGAGAAAATAGTTAATATTTCGTGATCGGAATTAAACATCTCAGATCATGTTGAGGGTGTAACACATATGGTCTTTGAACCATGCTACATACACAGACACAATCATACATCCATAATGAATCTCCAAATAAACTAAGACATGAACTGAGCACATGTAGGTTGGATATTACTACCTATGTAATAGGTATGAGAATATAGTCAATGAGAGTGTGGACTCATCTTGCATCTATAAAACAATATTTTTCAATCACCTCGATGCTCCATTTAATAGAAAATCTACCAGTGCATCCAACTATTTTATTGGTTTTTATATGAAGCTAAATACAGAGAAAAGCAATCATAAGAAATAATATGATTCTTGTGGATCTTTCTCACCATGAAACCTCAGTATACTCTCACATGTGAACTGACAGAGTGAGATAAACTAGTGTGCATCATCATTCAACTCTATTGGGATGATCTATTTCTTGAAATGTGTTGTTGTTTCGACCTTCCACCTATAGGAAGTATCTCATTATATGGACCGCAACTACGGAAACCTGACTTTTTTGGTCATCTTGTCGATCTATAATTGGTTTCCTGGGTGGAAATCATTATAGAGGCATCATGATATTGATCAATAAGTACCACTGTATAATGATAATAAATGTAACAATAGTGGGGAGATAACTCAAGATGTAAAATAAATGAATCAATTTAATATGATTCATGTTCTATTGATACCTTCAACCAATATAAAGGTATGTTGAGTTGATAAGTAGCTATTCATGTTCTAGGTGAATGGATACATTAGAAACATGCACCATCATTAGATTTCCAAGCCTAAGAGACACACTCGAGACACTAGGACATGGTTTCACTAAATAAAAACCAACAACTCAATTAGTGACTAGTCCAAACAAAACCCTATCGAATGAAATCCTCTAATAAAAATATATCACAACCCGAACCTAACTGGTTTCCCTAAATAACTATCCCAATCCCATCCACATAGGCCATGGGTGGAGATAAGAGACAAAATGAAAATTATAAAATGGAGGACTTTCTATAAGTACAAGGATTCACCCAACACAACATATAAATGAAAAAGATAATAAGAATAATAATAAAATATGAAACAACTAGAAAGTAAACCAAGCCTGAAAAAGTATCTACGGTGTACAAGATTACAAGAGTGAAAACTGAAAACTAATGTAAAAAATACCCACAAACCAAAAACATGCCACTCATAAAAAAAATTTAAATGATATCTTCTGAGAGGTCTAAGAACGTGATCTACATGTCATGAACAATATATGTATTGCACTATGAAAATCATCTCTACGCTCCTCTGAAGTCACTATTAACCTATTCTTCATCTTCATAATATAAAATAATGGTAGGAAAATCCCAGGTTGGGGTGAGTATACGCATACCTAGTAGGAAACCATGAACGATGATGGTGGTGTAGTTAGATACACAACATGAATGAAAGAAATAATATAACACACTATATAATATATATATAGTGAAAGAGACGATCTCAACAAAAACCAAGAGATTCCAATAGATCATCCCAGGAAGAAAAGTCACCAACAGTTTCAAAAAGAAGAGTACACTCATCTAACCATGAGATGCTAAATAGATAGAACACTTAGCATACACCTCAAGTATTTTTAACCCATGGATGGGGAGAAACAAAAACTAAAGATATGAATAAATAAGAATTTATAAATGATCTATCAAAATAAAGATAAATAATAGATAATAGGGATATCAATCTCATAGATCATCCCAGGAAGAAGAGTCACCAACAGTTTCAAAAGGCCATCAATGATTCATAGCATCTCCCACATCTTCCTATAAGTAAACGTCCAAGTCAAACACCACCTCAAAAATAAGTCACATATTTTTGGGTGTAGTAACTCAATGTAGAGGACGCATACCATAGAATATTAGGGGTTCCATTATGTATGTATCGGATCAGGACAACCATCCTAGAGCATCATGGGGGGTCCCACTATGGTTTAATAATGACTCTAATTGTATGATGATACAGGGATCCACTCGGTTTGTAAAGAAATCCCTCCCAAGATGATTTGGGGGGTCCACTATATATGTCGAAGAGACACACCCTGGTATAAAATGGGGTCCACCATATTTATCCATAATCTATAAGATATCTGGTATTTTGTTCCATGTGGATTACAAGGAATGGATCCCTTGTATGATCGATATTTGCACTCTAGTCATCATGGAATCGCACCGTATATGATAGGGGGTTCCACTCAGATGTCGAGAACCCACACCCCAGTACGATTGGGGGTTCCAATCTATTCATCGAGGGCCAAAACCCTGTCATATAGGGTGGGTTCCACACAGATGTTGATGACTTAGACATTAGTATGATAGAGAGGTTCTATTATAGTCAATGAAAAACTACACCCTCTATGATTGGGTGGATCCATAAAGAAGGTAGCTATAGAGGACCTACTCCCCTAAAGATGGGGGATGGGTTACACTCCATAAGAAACCTATGTTGATTCTATCTCCTAACTGTTGTCATCAAGAATCACTTTAATATTTCATGTTCTCAATTCATTCCATATCATCTCAAAAAATATATAACCAAATGAAAAATTTACTCTTACACGTAAAGACACTCGTATAGTCTCCTCGTGGAACAATATACGAGTTCAAATGATGGAGATATAGAACATTGGTGTTTATTTAAAAGCAACCAATGGGTACATAGTGTGTGAGGGGACCCACAATTTTTGTGGTCCCCCTCCATGCTTTCTTGTGTCCATGTCCATCACACGACTCCCAAGACATGGATGATTACATTCCTAGTAGGTGGAATAAACAAACTATCCAAGATATGCAGGGACATGTCATATCATTTTGGTTGTGTCCATGTACATGAAACTTTGTTGGTGTACTCTCTTACATAGCCATGTGCCTAGCCATATAATCCAACATGCAGTCTAGCCCATGTAATCCATCCCAAAGATATCCCAAATAATGAAGTGTCCCATGACATAAAGTATAGTAACACGATGTTCCATTCTTATGATTTTCTGAAACTATAGTTGTCACTACTAGGGGGTAATAAAATGTGTGTTCATCCTTGTACAGGAAATGAGGTGGGGTTTTCACATATTCAGAAATATAATTCCCACACAACAAATCTGATCTTTTCCTTTGATTTTCCCAGACTCCACTAATAATCATAGGATATGGTCCTAATCAATTAATTTCGGCCCTCTAGATGGATGAAATAGATCTTCAAAGAAACTGTAAGTTTTCCACACAACTCGTACATACCTAATACCTTTATCCTTCAGTTAATTGATAAAATATCATCTAAAATATCATCCTAAAGAAAGAAACCTCCCATATAAACCCCTTATTCATCAATCTACTCCACTATCGTGAAATTGTTTCTTTTTTGGGGGTTTCAAATGGCTCGTTACTGCACGACAATGTTGAACTAGGACCACATGGTCCAATAATTGTTGAACACAAAGAAAATAATAGGGAAAATGAAAAGAAAAAAGGTTCATGGATTTCTACTAATACATATTATCCAATGATCAATATAAAAAATCTCTAGGTATAAAAGTTTTAAAATATTCCATTTAATCTTGTACGTGTGATCATGGAAAGGTTAAAATTTGACCATATTAATAGAAGATATTGGTATTCTCAATAAATTAAATCAAGAGGGGTGTTAAAATATTGAAGATTTTTATCTAAGGATATGTTAATTATTTATCTAATAAAATTCTTTTATATGATCAAAATAAGGGATTCCTTTTTCCAGGTCCTGGCCTTCTCTGATCCATTATTTCATTTCCATCTTATGTGATCTTCTACTAGAAATTGAAATTCAAGATCTAGAATTCATCATGAATTTATACAAAAACACAAATTGAAATTTCCATTTATATATTCTAATATAATTTCATTTTTATTAAAACCACATAATTCATTAATTTAATTTCTTAATTTATACGATGAACATTATTCCAATGGACGATATGTCTAAACTCCCCATGAAAACTAATTGTATTCATGGCATTAGTAAAAAATGATTTCCTGACACATCTATTGTGTCATATTTATTTTCAAAAATTCTATTTAAGAGATATACCATATTCATTGACAAAATTTGTATGAGAAAAATAAAACATATTAAATATTTTTATAAAATTAATTTCGGGGACACCAGGCCTTAGAATCACACATTTCCGCAAAATTCAAGCTCTTGAAATATATAACGATATATTTCAATGTCTTCTATTGATGATATATGGCCTCTAAAACTTGTTTCCTTATGGTTTACTCCATCTAATTGATATACCCTTGTTGAAGTGTGATGACATCATGATGGAATTTCAAATTGGGTTTCCTAAGACCATAAAAAACCATAACACTTTCTTTTTTAATATTATTTAGCTAATGAAATTTTCTAATTTATTATAGATCAGTGCAAATCACTCAATGGATAGCCTGGGAATGATCTTTGTTGTGATATTTGATTCTTTCAAAAATTCAAATCATATTTTTCATAAGATAGAGATACATGTATTACTTTTATACTATTTATGGTCTTCATTGTGGTCTTAGGGACTGAACTATGGTTGGGAAGAGTGTACCATCCTATGAATGATGGAAAATCAAAGTGTAAAATCAGTATTTTTGGATATATTAATCGAGTATGATCCGTAAAATTTCATAGAATATGGGATAATCCACAATATCAAACTGAGTTCACATAAAATAGCATTTACCAACCATTAATTCAGATGGTACCTTATAAGTATATTTAAAATAGACCTTTTCTTTCATCCCATTATTGGAATGGGGTTTGAAGGAAATTATTAGTCATTAAGTGTGTGCTTTATGAGAAATTTAAATGATTTCAGCTAGTTCAGAAGAGGTTGATCACAACTTAAATTTAGAAAAGATCTTATGACTACCATATGAGGAGTCCTCTCGAGCTATCTGAGGGTGATATAGATTTCTATGTTGTGACTCTTGCATTTGGGAACCGATGTTTGAGGATTAATACTGTTTGTGTCGCATATAATGTTAGACCCTTCAATATAACAGTGTGTGTTTAGATTGTGGCATTCCATCATGATGTACCTTTACATTTTATTGGGATGAATGATTTATTTAATGTGTCTCTACCCTAAAGGTAAATGAATGATATTGAACATTCCATTCACTATATGCATATTTATCTTGATATTGGCGACACTTATGAGGAGAGCCTAGTGTATATTGTAGACCAAAATGATATTGTCCTTGGCTAATGTAGGTATATATTTTCCAAGTTTTTTCGTGTCATGGATGTATCCAAGAGGAGTCTTGGAAGTGGTGGATAATTTTTAGACTTAATGATCTTATTCATTAGATAGAACCATCCCAGGATCATCTCATGGATGAGAAAACTTTTGATAATGATTCTTGATTGTGATATCCTGTAGGTGTGTGTGATTTTATCCTATAAGACCGTTATGATGTTTTTTCCCTAATAATTTCTAGAGTGTCTTTTTCTTTGTAAGATTTTGATCACATAACATTAGTTCATTTCTGATATAATATCATTATGATATTATACAAAATTCATTCATGATTTAACCTTCTATGATTATTTCTCATTCTTTGGAGGTTTTACATTGAAATCATGATAGGTGTATTATTGTGCTAGGATTAAACATAACAGGGGGAGTGAAAAAAAACATAGTGCACCCATTATAGTGGACCCTTACACGGGTTGGGGTCCTGAACACCATGTAGCCCTACTGGAACATGATTCCCAAAGGATTCTAGGTAATTCAATGGAAAATGATACCTTGTGGATTACTAGTATAATTTTACACTTGAAGCATATATGATGAAAATAAATATGTTTTATATCATTGAAATAGGCCATTTATCTCTTCAAAAAAATTTATGATTATCCTATGAGTAGGGAGCGACATCATGTGTGATTGGGGCTTGCAATTTCTTGGTTGGAACATTCGTGATCAGTATATGTTTTTTAAAACTTTAATTCAACTTTATTATTATCATGGAATATTATTTTTATACATGAGTATATTTATTAAACATTGAATAGTGTTATTAAAATGGATTTTATTACTCACACCATACATGGTAATTTCAATGTACATGTTGGATTCATCTATAAGGATCCTAGATAGTGTACCTATCCCATGGAATACAATTTAGTTGAGCATCATGAAGTTGGTGGCAGTACTAAAATTTTATTCAGTTGAAACTATACGATTTCTATTATTTTTGAAACACTTTTACTTGGTACTGGCTCTCCCCACTATGAGAATTTTTTGTCAGCAATATGAATTGATCGACCTCATTATTGTATCCACCAATTACTCTAATTTATTATTTATATTTAAATATTTTTATATATTATGATATGATAATACATGATACCGACGTTATAGTCACCACACCAACAATGATCATACCATCGTTTATAGTTTTAATCCTCTAACATAAGGTGACTGTCACATCCCGGAAATATTTTAAAGATATTTTTTATTTAATTTCCATTACTGATTAATTTTGGGGGGTTTATATTCATTTTTGGTTGAATGGATGTGTTTTCATGATATGGGCCAAACCGTGAGCCCAATTACATATTTAAAAATGACTTTTGTTTACTTTATAAATCCTTTATTTTTCCACATTATTCATCCATTTCAATTCCTAAATTTCCTCCCTATACTTATTAACACCACCATATTGATTTGGACCATTTAGGAATCCATAATGATGGTGGATTTGGGTTTTTATTTAAGGGATTTGGTGAATTTTTATTATTTAATAAAATATAATTTTTAACTATTTTCAATGATTCCACCTCAAACATTAATCTAACATCCTTATAAATCTCCCCATTAACTTTCCCCCCTCTTTAGAGTTTGTGTGCATCGAATCAAAGGGAAATATTGTATAGGGATTTTCAAATCATGTTAATTTTAAAAGATAACTAATTTCCATCATAACAACATCATTTATTTCTATTTCCCACCATTCCAGTTCATATATTATCTCCTCATAATTTTTGAAACTCCACTAATGTTTTGGCTATATTTAATTTCATATACAGTAGTGTTTGGGGATATTTCTTCATGATCCCTCAAGTAAGTGGGTATCTATTATTCTTCTTTCATTTTCCTTAAGGTATCATTCATATTTCAAAGGGATTATTCCCCTATATTTGAGGTTCCTAATGTCCTGAAACATTTTATTGAACCTAGGTTTTATAATTGTGTTTTCTAAGTCCATTATTCTGATTTTAGTTTCAAGCTATGTTCCTTGAGGTGTGACGGTGGTGCGATTGAATTTTCTCTGAAAGGATTCAAGGGGTTTTTTAATTTGGTAGGTGATTCCATTTGTATTAAAATTATATGAATTTTAATGTTGTGTTTATGATATTTTCATGTTCATTTCATTTTATTATATCTGTGAAAACTTTTTTTAGAAGAGTTTGTAATGAAATTGAATTTTTAATGCCAATTTTATGTTAAATTTGTGGGTTTCCCTAAAAATATTATAACGGTTCCATACGGGCTACCCTACAAATACATAGTTGATTTTTTAAAATTTTATATGGATTAAAATCATGTTAATAATGTTTAAAACCATTGGTTGTGACTCTAAAATTGGGACTTAAATGAGTTTTTTGATCTTTTTATCTTTTAGTGCAATGTTTGTTTAAAAATGAATGTTTCACCAAGATAGAATTAGTTGGTTCAAATAGAGATTCCCTAAAAAAATTTATATTGTTTATTTCAAATTTATTTTGGCTTCAATTTCTATTTTGGTGACTTTTGAGTTTTCACATGGTATGAAAAGTGGGTATTTCAAAGAATTTTCGGTGCAAAACAAATCGGGATTTTTGAAAAATCATTTTATTAAAAAATCAAAGTGTTTTATTGTGTGTTTTATGTGGTTTAAAATGTGTATATCGACATTAATGATTTTATATTACAAGTAGTGTGATATTATATAAAAATATATTTGTTTAGAATTATGAAATTGTTTATGCATAACGTGGGAAGCTGAGGTACTTAGGTGGGGAAAATATGTACTAGTACAACTAGTGGACCAGATGGGTTTTGTCCATATTTCACATTGAATTTGAAAAAAGATAACTCCAAATAAACTATATTAATTATGATTTGGGAGCACTATGTTATTCTAATGTTCTTTACTTGTGTCTTGTGCACGAGAACTGATTTTACTATGGTAACTTTACATTGAGGTATGGGGTATATGGGGCAGGAGACATCTAGTGCCTAGGGGTGTTCCCAATTATGTTTCTCATTGGATTTGTGCTATTTAGACATTTATTAGGGTGTGTTTTTAAGTATATCACATTATTTAACATGAATATTTAAATGTTTTAACATTCCAAAATATTTATCTTGAAAACTGTTTTCAATTGAAAGTTTCATTTTATAGAATTTTTCACCGCTTTTATGAATATTAAAATTTCTAGCTTTTCACAATGTATTGAATTCACTATGAAATCATTGGGTTGTATCCTATTGGTATTAGGTTCACTCCCTACTAACACTAAGCGTGTGTAAATAAAATTAATTATTCTTGACTCAGGTAAATGGAAGACTTTGGGTGATGGGGGTTTGGGGTGTTATTCTCATCCTTGGGGAGGAGTTGTAGAGATGACTTGTGGGTGATGACCCCTTGTCATTTGGAGTCCTTGTGGATGTCTTTCTGTTTTGTTTATTAGTATTTGGACATCTTGTATTGTATTCAAGGACATGTACTAAATTCTATTTTTTTCTTAAGACTTGTTTGGCTGAAAATTTCATATTTATATTATTGATTTTTTTTAATGTTTTATGATTTCATACTCAGGTAAATCTTTCCAAACCTAACTTTTTTGATATCTTGTAACTTGTTCCAACCCGTGGGGGTAGGTAATGCCCTTTGGGCCTTTCCATATGATGAATTTGGTTCTATATTTAGTTTATATATATTTGATGTATTTGATTAAAATATTCAGAAATTTGGTAATGATTATTCTTTTGTGGCTATTGCATTTTGAAGAAACATGCCTCCCTTGAAATCACCCACATTCCCAAGGGAAGAAGCCGGAGAGATTTCTCCCCCATAGACTGATCAAGGGCTAGTAGAGGGTATGGTCTAGGATATCCAATAATTGAGATAGAGACCATCTCCTTATTCTATTTTTATTATAGTAGAAGATACAGATACTAGAAATGATAAAGCACATGAGTTTTTGAAAAACAATCCTCTTACCTTCTGAGGCGTCTCAGAACCCTAGGAAGTAGTGGAATGGATCTTGAATATTGAGTGTATGTTTGAGTTCTTAGAAACACTCTAATGCTCAGGGTGAAGTGTGCATCATTTATATTGGAGGTTCCCATCTGTAAGTGTTGGTAGTTAGTGCTTCAGACATGGGAGAATGAGTAAATGCACTGGGGAGTTTTCAAGGCCATCCTAATTAAACAGTAATGCCCTGAGGTCTTGGAATATTCCAGGTCCAGAGAGTTTATAGAACCTTTTCAGCTGAATATTTATGTGATGGAGTACGCAAACCATTTCACAAAGTTGGTTCGGTATGGCCTTGAAGTTGTCTCGAATGAACAATTGAAGGCCCAGAGGTTCAAGAAAGGCTTGCAACAAGAGATACACTACCAGGTTTTATTGTTCACGAAGAAGAGCTATGCCGAGTTTGCTGACCGAGCATGTATGGTAGATATTGACAAGAATTAAAGGGATGGTATCTATATTTTATTATTAGTAGTGGGCAGTGGAAGCTCCTCAGAAAAGAAAAGTAAGTGGGATGAATAGGTGAATAAAGGAGGTGGGGGTTCACGCCACTCTTTCATTAAGTTTTTGTCTGCAACTTATGATGCAAGATGAGTCGTGTTCCACCGGTGTGTGAATATTGGGCACATCCGACCAGTATTCCCACTTCCTCTGAATCCTTATTAACAGTGTAGAGTCATGAGAAATTTATAGTGCTTCTATGGGGTGGAACGTCCACTTTTGAGTGTGGAAGGGTTAGTGGCTCGAAGAAGAGTTTCAGCACTGTCCGAGCTATCAAGGAATGGGGGATATCGATTTGGTGGTCGTGGTGGTAGTTTTGGGTCATCTTCTGGGTAGATCCAGTTTAGGGTGCATCCACATAGTAGCAACTGTCCTTAGGTAGACACTGGACATTTCCATGCAGAGGATCAAGCACTAGTGGGATCAGAGGCGGGATCGTTGACTATTCTAGGTATTGTTTTGATCTTATATTCTATAGATGTTTCTCTTTTTTATACTGGTTCCTCTGTTTTATTATTTTCTTCCCATTTTGTGGACACACTAAATTTACCAAATGATTTTTTTTCTTTTGTGATGGAGTTGGTGACACCGCTAGGAAAGAAGTAGAAGCAGGGTCTCTGGTTCCCCTCATGTGCGCTTTCCGTGTTAGGGGTTGAGATAGAGTATGACCTTTTGGTCTTAGATATGGAACTATTTGATATAATACTTGGAATTTATTATCTATTACACTTTCATGATAACATTTATTGCTTCCGACGGAGAGTGATTTTCATAGAACCTGATGGGAGACGTCGGGTTTTTTGGGGAGAATGGGATCCTTGGTCAGGTTATGTAAGAACCTCCACTATAACGACCCATACTTTACATACATTGTTATTACTTCAGAACTGAAGCACACTTATTACCACATATAACAAAACCAGGAAAGGACTGTATAGGTATAGAGTCTTTAGAAACTGGGAAACATAAACAACTGGTTCATAAAGCATCTACATTGTCTCCCATTTATTTCATCATATCTGGAGTTCCTTTTGGAAAATCCTACTTAATGAACTTCTTCCTAACTTGGGGAAAGAAAACATACAAAAGGGTGAGCTTAAATGCTCATGAAGGGTAAAAAAAACAAATATCAATCACATCATATTCATAAGAACATTAAATTTTGGAAATCTTAACCTCCAAAAGAGATCATAATTTCATAACATGGGATAAATCATAGTAGTGAAATGTATTCCCAATAATCATAACATAAAACATTAAACATTGTGGCATACACACATAATCATATAAAATCATTTCTTATTAGTCAAGACTCATTGCCAAGACTATCTTAGCGGACAAAGTCTATTTCTGAACCGAGTTCACTCCTCGTTTCAGTCCTGTTTCACTAAACCGGTTTAACCTGTTGTTCCAGCCATGTCTATCTCATGAGAAATAAATAATTACCCAATTAATTGGAGAGAGATATAGGTCCCACCCATCTCATAATTAAACCCTTCTTATGTGTGCCACAAAATCATAAATCATACATCATACCATAACCCATGTAATAAAAATGGGAATCTTAAACATCATGCCATCATAACATAATCCATATAAGATAAAAGGACATCATAAAAATAATTTCATCATAACATAATCAAATAAATGTAGAAATAGTGATATAAACAAAACCATATATTATCTTAGATGGAAAATAATTTTGATAAAACATTTGAAATCCATTCTTGAGGAAAATATCCATTCTACTTCAATTTTTTTTCCTTTATTAACTTGTCATACAATTTTAAACTAAAAGAAGATGATTAAAAATAAACTTTAAAACTTGTAAGAGAATAATTTTTTAAAAATCCATTCATGTCGTATAAGATAAAAAACATTCTTCTCATACTTTGGCCGGAAAAGTCAAAAAGTACATCATATGAAAAACAACAAAATATTCTTTTCATATCATTTACTAAAAACTCACCGAAGGGTAAAATTGAATTTAGAAAATTGTAGGAGGATATAAATAATATTACATATTGAGGAAACATGGATGTGGATGATAAATATTCCCTAGTAAATTGTGAAGTATAAACAATCTCGGATAAAAATTGAGATTGCGAGATTGTCCCTTACCTTAGATCCGATTTTCTTCATAAGTGTCCGAACCTCCTGTATAATGATTTAAATAATGTTATTCACGTATTCCAAAATCATAAATATATTTATGATATCATATATGGTCATATTCTTATCTTCTTATTAGTAATATTTCATTGTTACTTATTATTCGGGTGTTCATTGCTTTTTGTTCTTATGCATGTTTTGTCGAATAAATTCTTATTATTATTTTTAGGTTATAGATACCTAATTTCAAAAATGTTATTAGTGTAATTCATATCATATTTATTCACTCAATTCATTTATGTAATTATTATTCAACGAAAATCATGTAGACCGAGTCACATCACATCATTGAGACGGTATTTCGTACGTACGCACGAGCGATGATATCGTTACCATGATCATGGAATTGTATTGGAGTGTATTTATACTGTTTCAGAATCAATATAAATTTACAATAATAATATATAGTATTTATTTACACCGTTATACCTATCCATGTATGGTGGTGGTGGAAAATATATTACTCCATGGCGTGGAGACGGTATTCCGTACGTATGCACCCGCGGTGATTTTGTTTTCCATAGGATGGATATATGGTGAAATAGGGTTTTTTAATAATTATAATAACATATAAATATATTATTGATACTGATGTTATTACTTCATAATGAAAAAATTAAAGAATATGAAGTGGAAGAAGAAATAAAGTTGAAAGAATCAGTAACAGACATTGCCTCTTCTTTGAAGCGCCTCTTTGAGACATTCTCTTAGGGTACTAAAATTGGTCTTTGAAGAAGACCAGGACCTATAGTATGTTTCTAGGGAAGTGGAGAATAGAATTTGGCAGGGGTTGGCCGAGATTGAAGGCTCAAAGTGGTGTGAGGAAGAGAGGGAGGAGGTTCCCTTTTATAAGGGAGGAGACGGGCGCCCTTGGAAAAACTAAAAATATTATTTTATTATAAAGCCATATTCAGTTTTTAATAGCTCCAAATTGATTAATTTCTAATCTAAGGTAGGGATGGGTCGAAATTCTCTCATCCAATATAATTTGGAGAATTTTAGGTTTCTATTTTAACCTTATCATTTAGTTTTAACTTTAAGTTAGATAATTTATCTTTTACTGTTTCTTCTTGTTTTCTTACACTATAAGGTTAATAAACTTACTATAACAAGCCAATCGAACCCCAAGTTGTTTATTATTAATATATATAACATTATATAAGTCATTTTTCCGAACCTTAGATTTTTAGGAATAAAATAAAAATTAATAATATAATATTTCTTTTAAAAACTATCTTTTGTCGATTTTGACACTATATGGTAATTGATTTTTTTGAAAATCATAACAGAATTATTAGTTAGAAAAAAGTTAATTAAATCAGTAATAATATGTAATATTAACCTATAAAATTATTTTAATTCATTAAAAATCTCAAATTACATTTATTCTTGTATTTATAACATCAATTATGTAAATATTTCATTAATAATATAACTACTCCACCATCATTGTGTCCTAATTAAATTACATTATTTAAAGTCTAAAAATTACAAATAAAATACCATTATTTCGGAATGATTTTTATCTTTCTAATTAATATTTATAGTCGAATTTATCTTATGTATAACCCTATATTAAAAATGATTTACATATTTAACTTTGATTTTAACTATTTTAACCCTTCTTTAAATAAATTAATATTAAATGTTCTAATCTAATACAAGTGGGCCTAAATGGTCATATTTTATTCCTAAGGTTGTTTTTGGTCGATTTAAACTTATCCAATAGAATTATGACATGTTTTAGGGTAATAATAATATCATTTTTACCCTTAATTATCTTATTTACTTTTAACAGTGGTAAATAAAAGTAAAAAAGTTACTATTCACCAAAAATTATTTTCATCACATTGAACCACATTTTAATTTGTGACATCCACCGTGCCTCTCGGATTTTTGAAATTCCATTCACAAAAGTGGTAAAATTATGATTTATTTGAATTTGGAAATTCTCCTATGAGGTGGGAAAAAGACGGTGAAAAGTTCAATAAAATTTTTATATATCTAAACTTTTTATAAAATAAGTCCAATGAATTGAATTGAACTTATATAGGCATTATGTATCAATTTTGACATAAAATAAATTTAAATAAAATAAATAATTATTTAAATAAAAAGACGGTTTTTAAATAGTAACCCAGTGTTTTCACTATTCATCAAAAATTGAATGTTTTCAGAAAAATATCAAAATTTCAACCTAGGCTAATTTTGATATTCCGAATCCAAAAATGAAGTCCATTTTGAAAGATGAAATTTACCAAATTTAAAAAATTGGTTATTACTATTCATAATGGATAGTTTTAATAATATTTTAATAACATATTTTTGATTAGTGAAACTCGGTATTGCGTACGATGCTGGCTATCGAGGAAGGCCGTGAGTGCATGTAAAGAAATCCAAGCTAGTGTTGTGTGTAGTGAATGATTACTTTGATGATTTATATAAAAACAAAATATTTCCCAGAAAGTTCTCCGGTGTTAAATTCTACCCCCATAAAATGAATTTCGCCCCCGAACTTCGTCACATTGTAACAAACAGATGAGGATACCTCTCCCACATCATATCCTCAAGTTCCCATGTAGCTTCTTATAATTGGTGGTTCATCTATAAAACATTCACTAAGAGAGTAGTCTTGTTCCGTAGGACTTTTTCTCTACGATCCAGAATCTCTATCAGTTGTTCTTCATAAGAAAGATCTTGCTCTAGTGGTAAAACTTCTGAGTGGAGTACATGTGAAGGATCAGGTATGTACTTTATTAGGAGAGATACATAGAACACATCGTGAACTTGAGAGAGATTTGGTGGAATCGCCAATCGGTAAGCTAACTTCCCAACACGATCCATTATTTCGAAAGGACCGATATACCCATGGCTTAGCTTTCCCTTATTTCCAAATCTCATTACTCTCTTCCAAGGAGATATTTGTAAGAACACTTTATCACTCACTTAAAAATCTATGTCTTTTCTTCGGTTATTGGCATAACTTTTTTGTCGACTCTAAACAGCTCTTATGTGTTGTTGAATAGATCTGACCTTTTCTGCCATATCATTAACAAGATCAGGTCCTAATAGCTTTCCTTCCCCAACATCATCCCAGCAAGTTGGAGTCCTGGATTTCTTTCCATAGAGAGATTCACAAGGATCCATCTGAATACTTGTGTGAAAGTTATTATTATAAGAAAATTCCACCAAAGGTAGGTGTTGATCCCAACCTCTTTTTAACTCCATAGAGCAAGCTCTCAACATATCTTTTAGAGTTTGAATTGTCCTCTCAGACTGACTATTTATCTGAGGATGATAAGCAGTGTTGAAACTCATCTCTATATCTATAGTTTTCTGAAGACTTATCTAGAACTTTGAGCTAAACCATGGATCCCGATCAGATATAATGGAAAGTGGTACTCCAGGCAATCTTACAACTTCCTTTACATATATCCTGGAAAAATTAACAAGAGAAAAATCTTCTCTAATAGCAACGAATTGTGACGACTTCATAAGACGATCAACTATAACCCATATATAATTATTTCCTTTGGATGTTTTAGGAAGTCCAGTGACAAAGTCCATTGTGATATTTTCCCATTTGCATTACGGTATGGGTAATGGTTGTAACATCCCCTTAGACTTTTGTCTCTCACCTTTAACTTGCTGACAAACCAAGCATCGAGAGACATATTCAACAACATATCTTTTCATGCCATCCCACCAGAGTTAATCTTTCAGGTCCCTATACATCTTCATGCTTCCAGGATGAATAGAGAAAGAAGAACTGCGAGCCTCATCCCACAACTCCTTCTTTAATTCTGGGATGGGAGGAACATAAACCCGGTTCCTGAACCATATTATTCTATTACAATCAAGGTTGAATTCAGGGACATTTATCACCTTCTTTTGTAACTCTACATCATCTTTCTTTGCCTATTTAATCTTTACATGTATAGATGGTTGAATATTCATTTGAGAAATATATAATTTTCCCCCTTCCATTATAATTCCAAGATCCATCCTTTGTAAATCCATAAATATGGGATCTTTTGTGATCCTCATCATGGATAAGATAGCATGGTCTTGTCGAATTAATGCATCTGACACCTTGTTTGCTTTCCCAGGGTGGTAATGAATTGAGCAGTCGTAATCCTTAATCAGCTCCAACCATCTTCTTTGGCGCATATTTATCTCCTTTTGTGTGAAAATATGCTTTAAAATTTTATGATCAATATAAATATCACACCGTTTTCCACAAAGATAATGTCTCCAAATCTTTAATGCAAATATTACCAAATCTAACTCCAAATTATGAGTTGGGTAATTTTTCTCATGGATTTTCAACTGTCATGAGGCATAATCTATCACCATTTCATTTTACATGAGAGCACACCCCCAATCCCTTCTTCGATGCATCAATGTAGATCACAAAACTTTCTCTACTGCAAGGTAGTGTGAGTACAAGTGCACTAGCTAACCTTATTTTTAGCTCTTTCAAATTCTCTTCACATTCCTCCATCCAAACAAACTTAACTCCATTCTGAGTCAACGTGGTGAGTGGGTTAGATAACATTGAAAAATCATTCACAGAACATCGGTAATATCCATCCAAACCAAGAAAACTTAGGATCTCAGTTACTGTTGTTGGTGTCGACCATCTTTCGATAACATCTTTTTTTGCTGGATCCCCAGATATCCCCACTTTTGAGATTATGTGACCCTAAAATGCAACTTTTTGAATCCATAATTTACACTTGGTAAATTTGGAATAAATATTCTACTTTATTAGGGTCTTTAATACAATTATCACGTGATCTTCATGTTCTTCCTTACTCTATGAATAGACAAGAATATCATCTATAAATACTACCACAAACGGATCAAGATAGTCTCTAAAGACTCTATTAATCAGATCCATGAAGATAGCATGGGAATTAGTAAGACCAAATGGCATCACTATAAATTCATAGTGTCCATACCTTGTACAGAAAGCTGTCTTTGGAATATCATCTCCTTTTCCCTTTAATTGATGATACCCTGATCGAAGATCAATCTTGGAAAAGTATTGAGCTCCGCATAGTTGGTCAAATAGGTCATCGACGCATGGGAGATGATATTTTTTCTTGATAGTGATCTTGTTATGTTCTCGATAATCAATGCAGAGTCTCATTGATCCATCTTTCTTCTTAACAAATAGAATAGGTGCTCCCCAAGGTGATGCACTATGGCGTATGAATCCCTTATCAAGATTCTCTTGGAGTTTCTTCTTCAATTCCTGCAACTCAATTGGGGCCATTCTATAAGGTGAATTTAAAATAGGAAAAGCAACCGGTACGAGTTCTATTGAAAACTCGACTCCACGATTTGATGGAATACCTGACAATTCCTATGTAAAGACATCATCTAACTCCCGTACAATGGGAATATTCTTAATCGTGATTTTCTCTCCAACCATTTGAGATAAATAACCATCATTTAGTGGAATAAAGACCCATAATATTGAAGAAATTTTCACTGGAAGGTTATGTTCATCCTTGCATCGATAGATGATCATAGATTGATCTAGAATATGAAAGGTGACTTCCCTTCTTTGGAAATTGATATGAGATTCATATAGAAAAAACCAATCCATGCCAAGAATCACATCAAATTACACTATAGGAAGGATCGCAAGATTTTCAAGAAACACTTTCCCACAAACTTCAACTGGAGAAGAATTATAAACTTTTGATGCGACCGTTGTTCCATTAGGGGTTGTCACAGCTAACTCAATATCTAATTATTGAGTTAATATGGTGATTCCCTTAGAAAATCCTTCAGAAATAAAAGAGTGGGTGGATCCAGAATCAAATATAACATTTTCTAATTTAGAGTGGATGGTAAGTGTACCTATCACCACTTCATTTTCATACTCCACATCGGCGATAGTAACTGCATGTGACTTTCCTTTTTCTTTGGCCTTAAGAGTTTGTTGACGTCGATCATCATCATCAACCCTTGGATTTGGGCATTGATTGGCATAATGCCCCATCTCCTTGCATTTGAATCATTTAAGTGTAGTAGGTTCATTCTATGTATCCCTTCCTTTTTTTTCATCATTATACATCTTCTTCCCATTAATTTGACATTCAATTTCCTCATGACCTTCCTTCCCACACTTATAACATTTTCTTGTCCCCTTAAGACAATTTCCTCCATGTTTCTTTCCACACTTTGAGGATAAGGTAAAATCATCTTCTTTTCAGTGTGGTCTTTAGATTTTCCTTTGAATTACATTTTCCTCTTCTTATCAAACCCATATGAATGATGGGTTACTCCAATCTCCATCTCAACTTTGAGATCACATCGAACAATTTCATCGTAGCTATTTTAGTCCCTTATGGCTAATGACCTTCGAAGACTTGGTTTTAAGCCACTAAAGATTCGATAGATTTTACTCTCAGGTTGGATAATAATTCCGGAAGCATACCTTGCAAGTCTTGTAAAATTTGATTCATAGGTACCAACAGATTCATCATCCTTTTGCTTCAGTTCAACAAACTCCTTCTCCATCTTTTTTCGAAGAATACGATAGAAGTACATATTGACAAATAAGTTCTTCAACTCATCCAATTCCATGGACTCAATTTAATCCCTTTGCCTCATATTATTAATATTATTCCACCATTGATCAGCATATCCTTCCAAAAGATACACTGCTAAGATGATTTTATCATGTTCAGAACATTGAAGAACTGAAAATATCTTTTCAGTGGTACTGATCCATTGTTCCGCCACTAATGTATTAGTAGACCCGCTGAATGAGGGTGGACGCTACCTCATGGTGGATTAAACAGAATTTTGCTCCTTCCTATTCTTATTTGGAATTCCTTCATGATTCATAGCTTGAGAAAGTTGTGTGAGAAAGGCTACAAGATTTTTCATTCTAGCTCCCATAACGTTTGGTTGCTGAGGAGGACAATCATTGAATTTCCTGTCGCATTTTGCATTAACACAGTTCCTTCAGGTTCCAGCCATTGACTAAATCCATGAAGAATAGTGTGAGAAACACTAATTATAATATGAAAACCACATAATCGAGAATAAAATTTCAAACTTAAGGTCTTATCATAGGTTGTTCATGGCCATTTCTAAAACACTAAGACTGTGTTCTATGCTTAGTCTTATCCTTTGAGTTATTAATAAGGCTTTCACATCCTAGTTTCTAAAGGTTGACTATACATTTCCTCTTATACCAACTATAACGACCCATACTTTACATACATTTTTATTACTTCAGAATTGAATCACACTTATTACAGCATATAACAAAACCAGGAAAGGACCGTATAGGTATAGATTCCTTAGAAACTGGGAAACATAAACAACTTTTTTCATAAATAATCTACATTGTCACCCTTTTATTTCATCATATCAAGAGTCTATTTTGGCATATCCTACTTAATAACCTTCTTCCTGACTTGGTGAAAGAAAACATACAAATGGGTGATCTCAAATGCTCAGTAAGGATAAACAAAAGAAATATCAATCACATCATATTCATAAGAACATAACATTTTGGAAATCTTAACCTCAAAAAGAGATCATAATTTCATAACATGGGATAAATCATAGTGGTGATATGTAATCCCAATAATCATAACATAAAATGTGAAACTTTGTGGCATACACACATAATTAAAGAAAATCATTTCTTATTAGTCAAGACTCATTTCCAAGACTATCTTAGCCGACAAAGTCCATTTCTGAACCGAGTTCACTCCTCGTTTCAGTCCTGTTTCAATGAACCGGTTTAACCTGTCGTTCTAGCCATGTCTATCTCATGAGATATAAATCTTTACCCAATTAATTTGAGGGAGATATAGGTCCCACCCATCTCATAATGAAACCATTCTTATGTGTGCCAAAAAATCATAAATCATACATCATAACATAGCCCATGTATTAAAAATGGGAATCTTAAACATCATGCCATCATAACATAATCCATATAAGATAAAAGGACATCATAAAAATAATTTCATCATAACATAATCAAATCAATGTACAAATAGGGATAGAAACAAATCCTTATATTATCATAGATTGAAAATAATTTTGATAAAACATTTGAACTCAATTCTTGAGGATAATATCCTTTCCACTTCAAAAACATTTTTCCTTTGATAACATGTCATAAAATTTTAAACTAAAATAAGTTGATTAAAAATAAACATGAAAACTTTTAAAGAAAATAATGTTTTAAAAAACCATTCATTCTGTATAAGTTAAAAAAACATTCTTCTTGTACTTTGGCCGGAAAAGTCAAAAAGTACCTCGTACGAAAAACGACAAAATATTCCTTTCATATCTTTTACTAAAAACTCACCGAAGGGTAAAATTGGATTTAAAAAAGTTCAGGAAGATATAAATAATATTAAATATTGAGGAAACATGCATTTGGATGATAAATATTCCCCAATAAATTCTGAAGTATAAACAATCTCGGATAAAAATTGAGATTGTGAGATTGTCCCTTACCTTTGGTCCGATTTACTTCGTAAGTGTCTGAACCTATTATATAATGATTTAAATAATGTTATTGACTTATTCTAGAGTCATAATTATTTTTATGATATCATATATGGTCATACTCTTTTCTTTGTATTAGTAATATTTCATTGTTACTTGTTTTCCGGGTGTTCATTGCTTTTTGTTCTTATGCATGTTTGGTTGAATAAATTCTTATTCATATTTTCAGGTTATAGATACCTCATGGTATTAGTGTAATTCATATCATATTTATTCACTCAATTCATTTATTTAATAATTATTCAATGAAAATCATGTAGAACGAGTCGCATCACATCATGGAGACGGTATTCCGTACGTACGCACGAGCGATGATATCATTCCCATGACCGTGGAATTGTATTGGAGTGTATGTATACTATTTCAGAATCAATATAAAATTTACAATGAAAATATATAGTAATTATTTACACCATTATACCCATCCAAGTGAGGAGGTGTTGGAAAAGAGATTACACCAAGGCGTGGAGACGGTATTCCGTACGTACGCACGCGCGATGATTTCATTTTCTGTATGATGGATAGATGGTGAAATAGGGTTGTTTCATACTGATAATAACATATCAGTATATGAGTGATACTTATGTTATTACTTCATAAGGAAACAACTAAATAAGATGAATTGGAAGAAGAAATAAAGTTGAAAGAATCGGTAACAGATATTACCTCTTCTTTGAAGCGCCTATTTGATACCTACTCTTAGGGCACTAAAATTGGTCTTTGAAGAGGACCAAGACCTCTAGAGTATTTCTAGGGAAGTGGATAAGAGAATTTGGCAGGGTTTGGCCGAGCATGAAGGCTCAAAGTGGTGTGAGGAAGAGAGGGAGGAGGTTCCCTTTTAAAAGGGAGGAGAGGGGCACC
This sequence comes from Viscum album, assembly GCA_963277665.1. Classification (NCBI taxonomy): domain Eukaryota; kingdom Viridiplantae; phylum Streptophyta; class Magnoliopsida; order Santalales; family Viscaceae; genus Viscum; species Viscum album. The sequence goes on along the minus strand of OY728157.1, from coordinate 1,521,036,967 downwards.
TTTGGAAAAACAAAAAATATCATTTTATAATAAAGCCATATTCGGTTTTTAATAGCTCCAAATTGATTTATTTCGAAGCTAATGTAGGGATGGGACGAAATCCTTTAATCCAATAGAATTTGGACATGTTTTGGTTACTATTTTAATATTATAATTTAGATATAACTTTAAGTTAGATAATTTAACTTTTACCGTGTCTTCTTGTTTTCTTAGACTATAAGGTTAATAAACATACTATAACAACACAAAAGAACCCCAATTTGTTTATTAATAATATATATTACCTTATCTAAGTCATTTATCCGATATTTATATTTTTAGGAATAAAATAACAATTAATAATATAATATTTGATTTAAAAACTATTTTAAGTCAATTTTGACACTATTTGGTAATTGATTTTTTTTTGAAACTGACAACGGAATGATTAGTTCAAAAAAAGTTAATTAAATCAGAACTAATATGTAATATTAAACTATAAAATTATTTTAATTCATAAAAAGTCTCAAATTACATTTATTTTGGTATTTATAACATCAATTATGTCAATATTTCATTAATAATATAATTACTACATCATCATTGTGTCAAAAATAAATTAAATCATTTAAATTCTAAAAATTAAAAATTAAATACCATCATGTAGGAAATATTTTTATCTTTATGATAAATATGTATAGTCTAATTTATCTTATGTATAACCCTATAATAAAAATTATTTACTTATTAAACATTGATTTTAAATATTTTAACCATTCTTTAAATAAATTAATATTAAATGTCCTAATCTAATCCATGTGGGCCTATATGGTCATATTTTATTCTTAAGGTTGTTTTTGGTCGAATTACATGTATCCAATAGAATTAGGACATGTTTTAGGGTAATAATAATATCATTTGTACCCTTAATTACTCAATTTACTTTTAACCGTGAAAAAAAAACTAAAAAGTTACTATTCACCAAAAATCATTTTCATCTCATTGAACCAAATTTTACTTGATGACATCAACCGTGTCTCTCAGATATTTGAAATTCCATTCACAAAAGAGGTAAAATTAACTTTAATGCGAATTTGGAAATTCTCCTAGGAGGTGGTTAAAAGACGGTGAAAAGTTCAATGAAATTTTTATATATCTAAAATTATTATAAAATGACTCCAGTGAATTGCATAGAACTTATATAGGTATTATGTATCAATTTTTATCTAAAATAAATTTAAATAAAATAAATAATTATTTAAATAACAAGTTGGTTTTTAAATAGTAACCTAGTGTTTTCATTATTCATCAAAAATTGAATGTTTTCAGAAAAATACCAAAATTTCTCTCTAGGCTAATTTCGATATTCCAAATCTAAAAATGAAGACTATTTTGAAAGATGAAATTTAAAAAATTTCAAAAAGTTGTTATTACTATTCATAACGGCTAGTTTTAATAATATTTTAATAGCACATCGTTGTTTAGTGAAACTCAGTATTGCGTACGACACATGATATTGAGGAAGGCCACGGTTGCGTGTAAAGAAAGCCAAGATAGTGTTGTGTGTAGTGAAATATTCTTTTGATGATTTATATAAAAACACAATATTTCTGATAAATGAATCGGGTGTTACATCCACTACTAGATTTGGGAAGTACTATATTCTAGTTATAATAACTTGAATCAGAGGATGATGGTCTTTACCCTGATGGCGAACTACCTCATGTAGTTAATGAGTTTCCAGAGGTATTCTGTATGATTTTTCAGTTTTTTCATCATAGAGGGATGTGGAGTTTTTGAATGATCTGGCACTAGAAAGAAATCTGATAACTCTTTCCTCTTATCACATGGCCCCCACCGAGCTGAGGGAATTAAAGATATAGACTGATGACTTGTAATACAAAGGATTAATTCTCTTGAGCATCTCTCCTTGGGCCTCTCTGGTGTTGTTCATGAAAAAGGATGATGGATCCCTCAGGAAGTGCATTGACTATTGGAAGATGAATAAGGTGACAATTATGAAAAAATACCATTTTCCCAAAACAGATAAGGTATTTGATTAGTTGAAGTGGAAAAGTGGTTCTCAATAATAGACATGCATTCAGGATACCTTCATGTTAGGGTGAAAGAGTCAGATATTCCAAAGATAGCCTTCCAAAGCTGGTAAAACTACTTTTAATATTTGTACATGCCCTTAAGATTGACCAATGATCCATGAGAAGTTATGGAACTCATAATCTAGGTGTTCCATTAGTATATTGATTCCTTCTTGGTGGTGTTCGCGGATGACATTCTAGTATACTCTGGCTTAGAGGAGGAACACAAAAATCACATACAGATTGTTTGGGGTGCCTTTCAGGGTCACCGCCTCTATGAAAATCTTTCAAAGTGCACTTTCTAGATAAAGGATGTGAAATTTTTGGGGCATGTGATCTCAGAGTAGGGGGTTTCAGTAGACCCCAAGAATATCAGGGCAGTCATTTCATGGAAGGAACTAAAGAATGTGTTTGAGATTCAGAGTTTCCTTGGCCTAGAGAGTTATTATAGGTGATTCGTTTGGGATTCCTCTCATCTTGGTTCACTGAATAACACTGTAACCTAGAAAGGGGTGGAGTTTTTATGGGTACCATAATGTTAGGAATCATTCGAGGAGCTAAAGCTGTGGTTGAATACCACACCTATATTGATTTTTCCCAAGGCAGGGAAGGGGTATGTTGTATATTGTGATTCTTCAGGTATGGGTTATTGGTGTGTTCTTATGGATGATGATCACATGGTGGCGTATGGATCTTGCCAACTCCAACCACAAAAAGAATTAACCAACCCACGACTTGGAATTGGCAACAGTGATGGATGATATGAAGATCTAGTGTCACTACCTCTTTGGTAAGAATTTTTTGGTCTAATATTATCACATAATCTTGAACTATATCTTCTCGTAGAAGGACATCAACATGAGGCAGCGTCGTTGGATTGAGTACTTATAGGGGATCGACTTTGACATTGTATATACCCTAAAAAAGGGTAATATTTTGGCTCATACCTTTATCAGAAGAGTTACAGTGTAGGGATTGAGAGAGTCTAATAATTAGTGGGCTTTGTTGGTACTCTTTTCTTAAATGCATGTTGAGACCAGGGAGAATAGTGGATGTGTGTTACTAGAGAGCTTCCAGTTGACTCCTTCTATGTTGGAGTTGATTCAGCTGGAATAGCCTAGTGATGAGCTTTTTCAGCAGTCAAGGCAGTTTCATCATAGAAGGGAGACGTCCTCTGATTGGTCATTGTCCCTTGAGGGAATCTTATGCTTCATGGGCCCCTCATTAGTGCCATCATCTCTATGGAAGGTGGTGATGTTGGATAGAAACCAATCACAGTGGGTTCTCCATCCGGGTGCCACCATAATGTATTATGATGTGTGACAACATTTCTAGTGTCCAGGTTTGTGATTGGACATAGAAAACATTGTGTCTAGATGCTACACGTGCCAACAAAAGAAAGAAAATCATCATAGATCCTGTTGTTTTCCCTGTCCATTACCCATTCGTACCTGGAAGTCGGATGATGTTTCCATGGACAACATTCTTGGCTAGACTAATACACCATAGGGTAAGAGTGCCATTTGGGTGGTGATTAATTGTATAACAAAGTCAGACCACCACATTCTGAAAAAAGATCAAGCTAATTAGGATGAGTTGAGCCGTTTGTATCTTCATGAGGTGGTGAGACTCCATGGAATTCCATTAGTATTTGCCTCATATAGAGACCCGTGTTTCACTTCTCGGTTTTGGGAAGGCCTTCAGAAGGCATTGATGTTTCAGATTAAGATGATAACGACATACCATCCTCAAACAGATGGTCAGACAGAATGGGCGAACCAAATTCTAGAGGAAATACTCCATGTATGGGTTTTGGACTTTCAAGGATCTTGGGATAGACATTTTGGGTTGGATGATTTTTCATTCAATAATAGTTACCAATACTCGATTCGAATGGCTAATTTAGAGGCGCTCTATGGTCGGCCTTGTCGGTCCCCCCTATTTTGGGCTAAGGTAGCTGAGACAACACTACTAGGGCCGAGTCTAGTGCAGGAGACAAATGAGAATGTATAGTTAATCATGAATCATTTTTTGATAGTTCAAAATCTCCATAAATCATATTCTGATAGGAGGCGTTGAGACGTAGAGTTTTCTATGGGTGACTGTGTATTCTAGAAAGTGGCTCCTCATTTGGTCCATCGTCGACTAGGGATGCAAGGGAAGCTGACAACGTGATATGTCGGCCCTTTTGAATTCAGTGAGCATATTTGAAAGGGGTCTTACAGTTTGGCCTTACATTATCTACTGACATCCATCCATGACATATTCCATGACTCTTAGTTGAATAAATACAACCTGGAACTATCCCATGTGTTGAGTTATGAAGAACTAGAGATAGATCTTGATGTTTCAGTTTTTGAGTGGCCAGTGCAAATATTAGACTCCCAAAACATGGTGATTCAATGGAAGTCTTTTCTGTTGGTCCAGGTTCATTGGAAGCATGGTAGTGATACACAAGAGACCAAGGAGTAGAAGTCATGGGTTGAGGAGGAGTACACGTTCCTGTTTTCTGATCAAACATCAGGTTGACTTTCCAAGGGAAAAGTCATTCATAGTGGGGAGAATTGTCATATTCATTATGTTTTTTAAAGGTATTATTAATTTAACTCCAATTATATTTTTTTGGGGATTTTCCAAGAATTTTTGGATGAATCAGTGATTTTTCATGAATTAGGCCAATCCTTGAGCCCAATTCTATATTTAAAAATAATTTTTTTCTTTATAACTCCTTCATTTTACAAAATTTTTTATCCATTACAATTCCTATTGACCTACCCTTACCTATTAACACCACCAAATTAGTTTTTACCATTTACGAATCCATAATAGTGGTGGATTTGTGTTTATATATCAGGGATTGGGATTTCTTGAATACCCATTTCCAAATTTAAAAATTAATATTGATTATTTAATAATATATTAATTCTTTACTCTATGTTAGTGATTCTAGCTCCCACTAGAATCTAAAATACTATGGATCATCCCCACTACCTTTCCCCACTCATTGGAGTTAGCCTACATCGAGAAGTTAGAAAAACTTTCATAGGGTTACTCAAATCTTCCATATTTGACGAGGTAACTTCTTTCCTTCATAAATAATTCATTTCATACTATCCCCCCCCATATAGTGCCTACATGATCTCCTAATATTTTCTCGAATCTCCAATTAATGTTTAGTTGTTTAAAAATTCAGATACTGTTGTATTTGAGGAGATTTATTCAATATTCCTCAAGTAAGTTGGTCTCCTTCATTCTTATTTCAGTTTTCTTAGGGTTTAATTCAATTTTCATAGGTTTTTTTCTCTTATACATGAGGTTCCTAATGTCCATAAACATGGGTTTCGATCCTATGGTTTAATATTTGGGTATTTAATGGTCCAATATTCTGAGTTTATGTTCAATCTACCTTCCTTGAGGTGCGGCGGTGGTGAGATTGAATTTTCACAAAAAGGATTCATGGGTTTTCATTAATTAGGTAGGTGATTCCATGTGTATGAAATTTTTGTGAATTGTAATGTTATGTTGGTGATATTTCCTTATTCATGGCATTTGATTATTGCTGCAAAAACTGGTTTAGTGGATTTTGTAATGCAAATGAATATTTAGGGCCAATTTTATGTGAAAATGGGGGGTTTTCCTAGAAATATTTTAATGCTAAAATTGGGGATGCCGTATAAATATTTAGTTTATTTTATTTAAATTCAACAGGGTGCAAAAATCATTTTTTTAATGTTGGACCCCTTTGGTTGTGGCTGTGAATGTGAGTTTTAATGGTGTTTTTTGAACATGAGAACTTTAAGTTCCATGTTTGTTTTAAAATGGATGTTTTACAAAGATAACAATTATTGGTTCATAAAGGGATTCCCTAAAATCGATTTTTTGGTTTATTTGAAATGTATTTGGGCTTCCATTTATGTTTTAAGGGATTTTGAGTATGCACATGATATGAAAAGTAGAGATTTCAACGAGATTTTGGTGCAAAATAATGCGGGATTTTATTGGAATCATTTTATAAAAAAAAATATGTGTTTTATTGTATGTTTTAAGTGGTTTAAAATGTGTATAGATACTATATGGATTTTATGATACCATTAGTGATGTTTTATATAAAATTAAATCTGTTTATCATGCTGAAATTGTTTGACCACCAAATGGGTAGCCTGTGTACTAAGGTGGAGAGGATATATTCTAGTACGGCTAGTGGACCGGATGGGGTTTTCCCATGCTTAACTTAGAATTTGGATGAAGAAAAAACTAGCTAAACAATATATATGATTATTGGGGACCACTAGGTTTTGGATATTTCTCTACTAGTGGCGCGTGAACAAGAACATATTTTACTATGTTTACCTTACACTGAGGTATGAGGTAAATGTGGACCAAGACTATCTAGTGCCTATGTGTGTTCCCGATATCATTACTCAATTTATTTCTGGTATTTACCATTGTATTAGTGTGTATTTGGATGTATATTATAGTATCTTAAATGACTATATAAATATTTTAACATTATGAATGTTTTAGCATGAAAACAATTTTCAATTGAATGTTTCATTTCTTGGAATTTGTCCCATCATTTCATTGTATATAAAAACTACATTATTTTTCACCTTGTATTTCTTGAACATTGGAATCCATTGGTGGTATCCTATTGTGATTAGGTTTAGACCCTACTTATTCCCCTTGTGTGTAAGTAGAAATTATTATTCTTGAATTAGGTAAAGGGAAGGATTTGGGTGATGGCAGTTCGGGTTGTTAGTTCCCATCCTTGGGGCAGAATTATAGAGACGAATTATCGGTGAAGGCCCCTTTTCATGTGGAGTCCTAGTGGATGACTTTCATTTTTTTTAGTTTAACCTATTGTACTGTATTAAAAGACATGTATTCAATTCTGGTTTTTTCTTAAGACTTATTAGGATGAAAATTTCAGATTTATATTATGGAATTTGTTTAAGGTTTTATGCTTTCATACTCAAGTAAATCATTCCCAAACCTAATTGTTCGATACCTGGACAGTTTTCCCTGCCCGTGTGGATAGAAAACACCATTGGGGTCTTGCCAAAGGCCGGGTTTATTGCCAGTATTTGTGGCGACCATATTTGGTTCGTGAGAGTGATGCAGACTTTATTCCATATTGATATCTAATTATGACATCATTCTTTGAGTCGATGTTTTATAGATGTGTAATCCCCAAACCTTCAAGAAGTTACCTATGTCACCACCCATTTTTGGAATCTAGGGGAATCTCACATGTATTCCCCAACCAGTGTTATATTTTCACCAATTTTTTGGGAAAATGTAACTTACATGGGACTCCTAATATGTTTAATCCCCAATCCTTCATACATTCACATGAGAAACTTCCAACAATATGAAACTAATGTAATCAATTTCATAATACCAACTTATTTTATTATTTTAACATCATTTTAAAAAAATATATTTTTCATGGTCCATCTACTAGGTTTAACCCTTATACCTTGTTTCCATTACCAAAGTTCCTTTTGATGTCACTCATCTATGAGCATCTCATGAATAGGTATAATATAAAACTTATTATATCTTCCTCATTGTTTATGATCCTAGGAATTCTAGAGTGATGAGCGTGTGACCTCATTATAATGAAGAGTGTGTGGAAAGACAATATTATTTAGTGATAATGTATGTATTCCTTGGGTGATGATCGAGGGATTACCCATAACTTATCCCACATAGTTTCTAATATATAGGAAAAAATGTTCCACTAAGGGATAATTCCCAAACCAACCATTGTTTGGAACCTTTCATCCAGCGGTCCTTACTATTTTACACTAAACTACAATGATTGGATATTTCAAGGTTACATTTAAGGGAAGGATTTGTCTCTCTAATTCCACTAAACTATATGGTATTTTATTTCATTTCTCAAATTATTTGAAGGCAAACTATGACTTATGTTCCAAACTCTATTTTATGAAATACCTCCCTAGAAGAATGTAATATCTAAAATTCCAAAAAACATGGCATTAAAATATTGAATCTATAGTAATTTGATAATTATAAAGAACCTATAATTAACACATATTTTTAAATATCCGAATAAACATGATCATATAATTAGAATAAGGTTAATCATTCCATCATGAAAATTTGGGCACGATTCGAAGATCTACAATAAATCTATAAGATTTTACAGTATTAGAAAACCATTATTACTTACATTGATAGAGTATATTGACCTACAATCTTCAAAAACAACATATACTATAATGTGTAAATTTTATGAAACCCAAGCTATCTTTTGAAATTTTAAAGAAGAACCAAAAAAAGTTTCCCATCAAACAATCATGTAATTGGGATCCATCGGAGTTTCCATTGAAAAAACCCACCATAGTAATTCATGTTCCTTAATCATTTACACCACTTGTTTATCCATCAATTCTTCACGAGTATCAAAGAAATTTAGAATGTTTTTTGAATTACCAAAACATTCATTTTCATAGTTGAGTCCTGAATTAACCAAAAATATTAGTGGAATGTATCTCTAGATTTCAAATGATTATTCCACGTGACATGGTTCATCAATTTTATTTTTATTATCTATATATTCTAATTATTTCATGGTTTCCAAAGAAATATTTTAGTTCACATGTGGTTTAGGTGAAACCCCATTCTCAATATCACCATCTTGTTGGTTTTTATTTCACTTCACTGGTTGTATCATTATATGACCATTGTAATAATATCATGTCATTTACTAAATATTTCTTCAATCCTTGGTTATAATGTATTTCACAATATTTCATGAATGTTTATAAAAACATAATTTCCTAATAAAAAAGAGATGATAAAATCCATGTGAGAAATATCTTTACTAATGAATGATTCTAAAATCTAAAATGATAAACCCATGAAGATAATAAGACAAAATTCCTAATATTGTTTAACATTTTTTACCCAAAAAACTGTAATAAGATTAATTTATGCATAAATTGTTTTTCTACACTTTGTTTTGATATACATTTCATGTTCCAAAAATTATTTTCTTAATAATACAATCCCAAATAATAGACTGTAGAAGGATATAATATCTGTAACATCCCAAAACATTCCCAGTGTCTTGTAAAAAAACATAATTCCTCTAATATTAGGGGATATCCCATGGAATGAAAATCTTTTAAATAAATTACATGGTCTTAAATAAATCATGGGGTATTATATTACATTATTTAGACAACATGAATTATACTATAATGATGTGATATAAAAATAATCATGCTATAATGAAAAATAAGAACCAATAGAGAAACAGGATGGAAATAATTTTTGTAGAAGAATATAATTCAATAGAAGGATATAAAATCCCTAATAAATGAAAGAATAAAAATTTATGGTGGAACCAAGATAGCAAAAAAAAAGGACAAACTCTAATATTTGACTACCATCAAACATGACTGCATCATCCTGGTGTTCCAATAGTGAACAAAAAATATTTTTCTTAACTATATCATAAAATACATTTTCTTTATACCAATTGGGTCATATGATAGGGGAATGTATAAATGGAAACACTCAAACCATAGGACATCTAATACATTCTAGTTAAATAATATAAGGGGATAAAATATTAATAATATAAAACAAATATAGTGTATTGAAATAAATTACTCCTTTATATATATATATTTACATTTGTAATACCACAAACTAAAAAAGAACCCTTGCAATGAACTGATACATCAATGCAAAGAAAAAACCCAAATTCAACTCTTATCATAGTATCCCTTATAGGTAATCCAAATCACATGTTAAAATTAATACATCCAAACCAAATATAATGCTAGGAGGTATATTAATGTGTGCACTATAATTAGAACAACATATACTACTAAAAAATAAAGAATATCACATGTGTTAGTGAATGAATTCTGAGCATGTCTATTTTATATTTTTCAGCTAAAATAATTATTTTTTCGGAAATCCATCAACCTATAACATAGAAAATGTTTTCGGAATCAACCAAAAAAACAAGATTTAATTCCCAAATATTAATAATAATTTCCAATATTGTTTTATAATGAATTTTATAGTTTATGAAGAGAAAACGTATTATGGAAATATAAATCCTTTGAGTTACATAAAAAAGTAGAGTGATAGAGAATATGCTTACCTAAATATTTTTATATATGAAGAATCATTCCATGATTCTTATATTTTGGTTACCCATTAGTTCCATTCAACGAATCCCAATTTATTTATAAAAAATACATAGAATCAATGGAAGGAAATGGGAATATAATGAACCTAAAAATAAAATTGGTTCTCTATTGCTGACATCATTCATGCTATAATGTGTTCAAATCATGGATTATTATGGTACCCACTCAACAAAATATAATTCCATATTTCCATAAAATCCCAAACTCATTAACATAGTGAACAATTTTTTTATTCATTATTAGATACCTATAATATCTCAATTGAATGTAATAACGATGTTCTATCAATTGAAAAAACATCCTGTAATGAAAATGAAATATTTAATTCATTAAAAACTAATATAAAACGGTAAATACCTCAATCATTGGGTGATGCTGGTTGTTTGTAAATATGATCTCAATCTCTCTTCTATATAAATATATTTAATTTTTGAGATAATGAGATATTTTTATTTTTTAATGGATGAACACTTGTTTTTAAAAATATTGGTAATATTAAAATATGATTAATCCATATTTATGGATCTGACATCCATTTCTAAATAATTTTAATCGATAGTAATATAATTTTCCTCACTTATTATAAAACTACCTTCCCATTCACTTATAACATTATTAATCTAAACATTTTGTTTTTTATTTAGTTCTTGTATGAAATTTTTAGGATCCATTATTCTCATTATATTAACTTCTAAATAAGATTCTTTCGTATTCATATTATTTTTTTATTTTTCTTCAAATTAAAGAATCATATCGTTAATTATTTTATTAATAAATGATTAATATCTAAATTTTTTATAAAATGTTTCTTCATTAAAGAATGTATTTTCATAAAAAAGTAATTGGGACTCGTTCCTATCTTGAAATTGTTGAGTGGATGTTCTTAATAATTTCAATTTCATAGATAATTTCTTAATGTATCATAATTATTTAATTACAACATAGTTTTCTCACAAACTAATCCTGTTATTAAGCCAAATATTTTTGAAACATATCCAATATTTAATTTTTTTCATGTAATCCTTAAAATCAGGGTGGAGTTCATCAATTATTCGATGGACTCACTTTCCCTATACACATCATATTTCCTTATTGATTAATTAAGTGGATAATTAAAAATAGTTTAAATAAAAATCTACCACATTGGTTACCCTCATGTAGTGGTGAATCCTATATCATAATTGAAAACAATTGAACATTATGTTTTAATTTTTTTAATAGAATTCATATGATTAATCCAAATCATATCCCATTGGGGTGTCAATTTCTAGGTGTTTTTTGGAACATTTTTTTTCACTTATTAAAGTTCGAGTCAATAAAAAATGGTCCTTCATAAAGGTTATCGCCCCTGGCTACATATGTTCAAGATCCCATATCCACCTATATTATCTGACGAATTATTTCCTATTCATTAAGACAGAGACGCTTGAAAATACCAATATTTTTTATGCATTTATCTATTTATATTTATCCATTATGTTTCCAATACTATTTGAGAATTATAAAATCTTATGAAGTTAGGATATTGAGCATTAATGGTGTTCTATAATTGATAATATGATATGGAATTTATAATAATAAACCATAATAAAATTTAAAAAAAATAAAAAAGAACTAAAGATTATTAAAAAAATAAATTATAAGAAGGGAATAGGGTCCCTTACATCACATGAATAATATCTTAGGAAAATATCATAATGTTATAGATTAATAATATATCCTCAGAAATATATAAACTAGATTATGATTCCATGTAATTTAAATAATAGATGTATATATAAAATAAAATTTAGTTGTTTTATATGAATAGTATATCATTTAAAAATATAGAGTGGGATTGTGTAACCGTACAATAAATAGTTTATTATAAAAGCTAGAAAAAGAACCTTATAACCATAAAACACAATAGAGAGAATATTTGGAGAGAGAATAAAATAATATTTTTGATATTTTTTCAACTCATGAGATTCTATGAAATATTTTTCCTTATATAAATTTAAATTCATTGATAGATTACATTACACACAACACCATGTTTAATCGAACCATTAAATACTATTGAATTATTATTATTTAACATGATGGTTTTTCATTATAATTGAATTTGATGAAATAAATATATGTGAATAAATTATTAATATGTATTATATATATATTTGTATATATGAAATTATTGAATTTGTTTTCAATTAGATAAAAATAAAAATAAATTCAATTAAAAAAAATTTAGATTTAATAATTAATGGTTTTCATGGGCAGAATTAGTTTTTTCCATAATAAAATAAATTAATCTATATTGTACATAACACATTCAATAAAAAAATTTAACAAAATATAATAGTTTTTACATGAAATAGAATAAATTTAAACATAGTCTAATTCATAAAAATAATTTTTTGTAAATAATGATTTTATTTCATTTTGGGCACAAATTTTCCAATTTATTTTTCCAACATATTAAATTTGAGTCTTATAGAAATTTTATATTATAAAAAAATTACTATTTTGGAAGAATAATAAATAATATTATATAATTTGGTAATGTTATTTTTTATCATTATGAATAGTAATTGAGATAAAAATTCAAAACTATTGTAATGGTTAACAAGGCATTATCAATGGGTTAATATAAGGAGATAAAATGTAAAATTTAATAAAAATTGTCTATATCCTAATTTATGATTTGATTTATATTATATAAAATCCTACATTCAAAATTGATCTAATTTGGAGAAACATTGCCTTGAGAGTGACCTTATTAAAATTTAATATTCATACTAACTACATGTGTTCCACTCCATTCACTTCAAAAATATATTCTCATATACTATATTTTATATACCACATAAACCATTTATGATGACCAAAAGAAACCCAAATCTCATCCAAACATTCCTATACACATCCTAGAGGTTCAAATTTTCTTGAAATACAACTCCATGAGTCCTTACGAAGTGATTCAAAGTTTAATTCTTAATGAAGTTGTATGTATTCTTAAAAATAATTTTCAAGTTAAATTCTTCTAATGAATCATCTAAATATGTTTTTTCAATCATAAAAATTGAATATTGAATAATAAATATAATTATATATTATTATGGTTATTTTAAAACCAATTTGACCTATTTCGAATCAATTTCGAAATGAAAAAATTCCTCGTGTGCAAATTTAGACTACGACCTCTATGTAGTGACTCATTTCATTTTCCATAAAAAACATTTATTAGTGGTTTTTATATTAAATTTATTGTCTATAATATATATTTTTGATACAATTATTCAATTTTTATAATAATATCAAACTAAAAATTAATAATATAACATCAAGAACACTTTTAAGGTGTGAGTGAAAACCCAAAAAAAACAGGAAAAATCCAACATTATATCATGAATGAGATTAACATAAAATTTCACAAATAACTAAAAAATAAGGAATAAATTACATAAAAAATTATATATTAAATTCAGGTTGCCTGTGTACCTAGATCTACTTTTATGAGGTCCTCAAATTGGTAAGATATATTTTCCTAAGTCTCGATGTATTCATCCAAACATATTTGTCCCTTATTGAATTTGTGAAAAAATGGGTTCTAATGTTTACCCAATAATAATTTTTACAATTTATATCCACTCTAATAATTTATTATAAAATATTTCATTCCATGCTCACTTGAAAAAATTAATAGAGTTTAATCTACTAGAATCAATTGGTTAGAATGAAAAAGAAGCTACATGACAATTTTTCTTGTATGTTCCTTCTTGAATGTATCCTTATAAACCACCGCTTTTGATTATATAATCTGATATGGATTATTTTGTTGTGGGATTTAGCTCCACACACCTCATCATAATTGTTATTATTTCTCCTATAAAAAATGATATCATGGACCACGCTAGGGATATGGGACCAAGCAGACAACACGCAATCAACCTCATCGAGGATTGGCTTGCCAGCAGATCTTGTTTCATTGGGTTTTGGTAATTTATAGTGTTCAATATGTCATCATATAATTTTCAGTTTTTTGACAAGATTATTTCATTTTTCATGAGTTACTTTCATAAATTTTCATAATAGAGTCCAAACATCCACTATTTGGTGAAGGTCTTATTCAAAATCTGAATTATGTTGAGATTCTTATTCTTTAACAATCAACATTATATCACACTGGTTCATTGATAATTCTTGATTCCCATTCCACTATTGAAACAATATCTTCTACCATTAAAAAATATTATAATACTCTATAATTTCATTAAGTTAGTTAAACAGGTTGTGGAAAAATAAAGATTTCAGGGGTGCCTACAACATAAGAACCACCTGGGGACTAAATTTGTCAAGAATAACTATCACGAAAGGATATATGTAACACCCCAAGATTTCATAGTGTGTTATTTCTTCAAAATAATTCAATAACTTGCACTACACGCAACACCGAGTTCAATCACACCTTGACTTACAAAAAAAATCCATTAAAAGAGGTCATGAATAGTATTAACTAAATTTTAAACTTTATATAATCCTTATAATTTTAGAATCCATATTATGAGTTTCTTAGTCATAATGCAAGAACAGATTCATTTTCAGTATTGCACTTTTATCAACTTTTAATAGTGAAAACTTTTTAAATACAATATTTTAAACTTTTTGACTAAATGGAGACATCAAAAAAAATTAAAATGAAACATCCCAAGCTTCCACGGTATTCTTTCCTTTGAATAAAACAGTAGCGTGTGTTGTACGCAACTTCGAGTTTTAACACACACCACAACCGATCAAACTAGCCGTTATGAATAGTAATACCTACTTTTTAAAATTATATATATTCTATATTTCAAAATGGACTTCATTTTTGGATTCTAAAAATCTAATTTAGCCTAAGGTGAAATTTTGGTACTTTTTGGATAACATTCATATTTTGATGAATAGTGAAAATTACTAAATTTTAATTAAAAACAACTTTTTTAATCAAAATAATTAATAGTGATAAATTATGAATTTTAGTAATCTTAAAGTATATTTAGAATATATTTTTACCATTTAATATAATGTTGGTCATTGGACATAATTTTACAATTAAACCGAACATAAACAAGTGTCAATCTTTTGATAGTTATTATCTCTTAAAAACACGCTTTTTGTTTTGACAGCGGGAATTAATTTTAAATTAATTTCTGCCACTTCTGTGTTTTGAATTTAAGAAAATGGATTCCATATTTGGAATCAGGATGTTCAAATTGTGTAAATAGGTAACTTTTATTTTTAGACATTTTGAATAATTACTGCGGTAAATATTTTATTTACCATGGTTAAGGGTAAATCCGGTAAATAAGGGTTAAAAATAATATTATAATAATAATAAATTACCCTAAAACGTGTCTTAAACCTATTGGTTGATACATGGTCGACCATGGGCATCTTTGGGTCGATTTTGGGATTCCATGGATCCACTTGTAAGTGATAATGACACTTTATTTTAATTAAGTTAAAATGAATACAAAAATGACACAAGCATATATCTTTTAGAAAAACAATTGTTACATAGAGTTATATATGTTTTATTTTAGATTATAAATATTCATTATAAAGATAAAAATATTTCCTACATAATGATATTTTATTTATAATTTTTAGACTTTAAATAATTTATTTTATTTATGACACAATGATGATGCATAAATTACTATAATAGTGAAAAATTAAAATAATTGATATTATAAATACCCAAATAAATATAATATGATACTTTTAATGAATTAAACTAATTTTCTAGGATAATATGATATATTAGGATTGATTTAATTGACTTTTTTAGAAGTAATCAATCTGTTATGAGTTTCAAAAAAATCAACTATTAAATAGTGTCGAAATTGACATAAAAGAGTTCTTAAAACAAATATTATATTATTAATTGATATTAAATTCCTAAAAATCTAAGGTTCGGACAAGAAACTTATATCATGGTAGGTTCATCATAAATGGACCACTTGGGGGTCGCTTGGATGTATATAGTATGTTTATTAACCATATTATATAAAAATACAAAGAGACATTGTAAAAGTGAAACTAATTAACTTAGAGTTAATACTTAATGATAAGGTTAATATAAGTACCCAAACCTGTCTAAATTCTATTGGTTGAGTGGTTTTCGACCTATCCCCACCTTAACCTTTGAATATTCAACTTTGGAGCCATTAGAAACTGAATATGAATTTATTATAAATTAATATTTCTAGCTTTTCCAAAGGTGCCCCTCACCCCTCTTATAAAAAGGCACTCCTCCATCTCATTTCTTCACACCTTCAAAGCCTTTTGATTCGGCCAAACTCTGCCCAAATACTCTCCCAACTTCCCTCAATACAACCTAGAGGCCTTATTTTGATCAGAAATCCAACCTAAGGAGCCCTTTTGATCAAATCAAAAGGAAGAACCCGAAGAAGAGGTAATGTTTTCACCACCCCTTTTTAAGTTCCTTTCTTCTTCCACTTCTTATTTCTTTGTTATTACCATTATAAAATAATAACTCCAGTATCATATATATATACTGTGATGTTATTATAAATATGGTACATCCATATTCAGTATTCTATCCATCCTTTGAATAACATGTCACCATACGTGCGTACGTACGGCTTACCGTCTCCACGTCGTGGTGTAATTGTTATTCAATATATTATTATTTGGATGGATATAATAATGATATTTAACTCATGTAAATAATAAATATAACATGATAATGATTCTGTATATATGATATAAAATCCAATTATATATTATTTTAAAATCAAAAGAATGATATTATCGCTCGTGCGTATGTACGGACTACCGTCTCCACGAACGCGATGAGATTCATTGTCCATCATATCCATTCAAGTATAATTATAATTTGATTATTTAAAAATAGTATCTAAGGACTTGATATCATTCTGGATATGAATAATATACATCCCATTAATAACGAATATGGCTCACATAACAAAGAATATAAAGTAAAATGAACCCGTTAACACCCGAAATAACGATAATTCTAAGATATTATTAAATCAATGTTAAAAGATCATATATGATATCATATTAAAGTAAATGATTCTTGTATTATTAAATAACAATTATTTCACCATTATACAGGAGGTAAACCTACCATCGACCAAGGAAAAAGTACAAGTAAGGGATTTTCTTATCTCACTTTCAATTCCGTGAGATTTCCATTGTTCGCCACTAAATTATTGAAAGTGGTGTATTGTGTACTGACATTTGATATATATTATCATGATTATATTTATATTCATGTTATTCAGTAAATCATTTGGTGGTTATTAACTTTTGGCCATACGACTCATTTGATTAACGTGGTATGGAGTTTCTTATCTCGCTCTTAATTTCGTGAGAATTCCATTGTTCACCACTTAATTATTGCATGTGGTGTTTGTGTACTACCCATGATTGTATTAATTGTGTAATATAATTTAATTTATGGGTATTTACATCATCTGGGTATGATACTTCTTTCATGGTTGTATGTTTCGTAAGTTTCCTAATCGATAAGGGAATTTGAAATTTCAATTTCCACTCATTTGGCTTTACACATATTTCATTGATTATATTACTCCAAGATTATGTGTGGAATCACTATTCATTTGATTATGTCATAATTTCCACTCCCCTTCCTGTGGATATACGTTTGATACACATAATCACTCCATTGTTAATTTTCAAGTCATTGATATGAATTTGATAAGAGTAATTTTAACTCATTCTCCATTTTTTTTGAGTTAAACATCCAATTCGTTGGTGTTGTTTTTACAAGAATATGTGTGAATGTCCTTTGATTGTTTTACACTGAATATCCAATCATATTTAGTGTATTTATATTTGTCACACATAATTATGTCGTTGATTTATCCTTAACCTAAGGATACAACCTTTATGAGAGATTTCATCTCAATTTACATTCCATTGAGACTTCTTTGATGATATACACCAAATCACTTTTATGTGGTGTATATAATGTACTTTGACATAGTATATCATGAATCCCATTATTCTCATGATATTACAAAGTTTTGATTACCTCAATTATTTGTATTCAAGTGTCTATTTTGGTTATAATCTCTAACTAAAATACCATTTTTAAATGTTTTAAAGACTTATTCATCTAAACCTTTCTCATTAATGTCCATGTTTTAAAAATGGTTTTAAGGATTTATTTATATGGACATTAAAGTTTAGAAATTAAAACTCCTTTTAAAAAGTTTCAAAGTGGTATGGGACACTTTGATTCAAAAATCTACTTTTAAATGGCTTCTTTACAAATAGTGTGACTTTTAAATGTTTTCAAGAAAAGGGGGATATTTCTCTCAAATAGTTTTAATGATTATTTTCATCTATGTCAACATCCTTCATTATTCTTGATTGAGGTTAATGTGATACAATACAATCTTCCATATTGTATCGAATGAGTTATGATTGACTGTGGATGTGCTGTTTTTATACCATTCATGGTTTGTGGTAAAAGTATTGACATTTCGTATGCTATTTTTAATACGAATGTTTATGTTATGTTTAAACATGTTCATATGAGGAATGAATTGGACTTAATAAGTGACGGGTGGAGCCCGCTATAGCTCCTCGATGCATCGGTAGGTCTCATGAGACAAACTAGTGTCTTGGCACAAGGCCTTGGAAAAATCTTATTTGTAGTCTTGGCACGGGGCCTTGGATATGTGGTTATGATAGTCTGGCATTATGCATTCCATCATTATTAAAGTGGTTATTGATATTTCATGTGATCATTCGACTAGTAGAATATCTATGTGAGTAAGTAAATGGCATTATTTCATTTTAACTTTGCCATTTTATGCTGAAGTTCATGTTTAAAACGCTTTTGTTTTAGTTATAAATTGCCTTAAGCGTTTATGCTTATTTATGAATGATTCTGCTATAATGTTATCCTTAATGAGCATCTGAGCTCACCCCTTTCAATGTTTTATTTTTTTCCCAGGATTATGAAGAAGTAATTTATGAATGACCTGCAGGGATAGTATGAGGGGATATGAAGACAAGATGTTTTTTTATGATGTAATGTAAAATTTATGGATGTATCTAGTTATTCCAAGGCTACTAAACTAATCGGTCTTTCAAGACTTGATCATTCTCGTGATCATGCCAATGTTATGTAATAATGCACCGACTCTAGGTAATTAGGGTCGGGGCGTTACAGTTGGTATCAGAGGAAGTTTAGTACAAACCTTGGTAGCTAGATTTAGATAAACTCTGATTAGAGCACGTAGACCTAAGATGAACTTTGAGGATTAGTATAAAAGAACTTCCTAGAATTTTGGTATTGTGGAGATTTTGTGAGTTTTCCAAGCAATACATCCCTGTCTGGATACAAGCAGGTAGAGGCGGCTCTGGGACAGATGTACCTAGGGGTAAAACCCGAAAACACCGCTTTGAGCTATACTCGAACGGGAACTGGTGCACGACAACGGGCCTTGCTGCACTCTTGGTTACGACACTCCCGAGGGATATGCATATGATAATTTACATTTTCTTTACAAACCAATTTAAGTAATATATACATAAGATGAGAGTAAATGACCTTGGTTAATCCTAATATGTTTCAAATTGAGAATATGGTGACATTTTAATCTCTAAATGATTTTACGAATACTATTACTCACACAATGCTTTCTGGTTTTAGTCAATGGCTGGATTCCAAGGAAGTCATAGTGACTTTGAGAATGATGTACAAGGTGGGAACGGTGGTGGAAATGAGCAACAAAATGGAATGTTGATAGGCGTAAAAGATATCGTCTTTATGCCAAATCAGTTTTCAAAAAATATGATCAACAACATATATATTAACCAACTTCCAGACTCAACAAGGAAGAGAAAGGTGATAAATGATAAGATCTCTAGCAATGGAGACCATGGTGAAATGAAACCTCAATTTTCATCATGCAGGAAATGTGGAAAGAGACACCCAGGAAAGTGTCTCAATGGGACAACGAAATGTTTTACGTGCGGGAAGGAAGGACATAAAGTGAAGAATTGCCGAAGAAAAATGAAGAGTACTATGGAAGAAGATAAAAATGGTCCCAAGAGTCCATTTACAGTCATTTGCCTTAAATTTAGGGGACCTGGCCATTACCCGAATGAATGTCCTATCCTATAGAATATTTTCTTGGTCAAAGAAGAAGCTATGTGGAAATAAATGGTTGGAGAAAAATTTAAAAAGTATTAGCACTCCTTGTTGATGGGTTTACTTTGGAATAATTTTCTCTTGTATTTGTAACCCCGCTGTTTTCCATGTGAGAATGATATTTGAGGAATAATTGTCTCTTCTCTTGTGGATATAGGTATAAATAACCATTTGGTTTTATATGATCATTGGGGTTTGAGAAAATTATAAGTTATTATAATTTGGGATGAAAATGGAAGGTATGATATAACATTTGTGGTTAAATTATGTTATTTTGAGGAATTTATCTCATTGGTAATATTATAAAATATAGTTTTTGAAAAAGGACAACACATAGACCGTGTGACAACCCGTCGCATCGGACAAAGCTATGGGAATTGAACCCACAACCAAAGTGGCATTGGGATTTATCGCCTACCACTGGACTACGTGAAGTCCCTGGTTAGTGTGACTATTTTTTTTGTTAAATGATTTTATTGATCAATAATAAGATGATTTGGGTTCTTATGTCTTATCAAATGAATACCATTGGTATAGGAAATAGATTTGGTGATTAAGTGATAAATGTTATTTTGGAAGATGTCCGCTTTGTTGGGAACACTATATGCCCAAGGAAAATAGAATACAATGGGGTTTCATTTGTAGAGTAATGGTGGATTTTTATCTACGTTTTTATTGTGGATTTATAGTGATTTGGGTTATTTATGGAAATGATTAACCTATAACAGAGAATATGTGATGATGTTAATTACTTTTAAGTATGTGACTTTAAGAGTATTTGATGTCATTTGGAGATACAATGTAACATGGGAGACTACATAATCAAATTCTTCTATGTTTTGGGTTTCAATATTAGTTTGGATTATATTAAAGGATTTTAAGGACAATTGGTTATTGAATGGTATCTATTTAACTTTGGGGTATTGTTGGTTTAATTTTAGAAATTAAGATTAGTACATATTTATCTCAATGAATATCCTTTTGGGGGATCATTAGATCATTCACTAACCATTTTGGTTTTGATTAATCTTCAAAGACAATGTAAATATATGGTTTATCCTCCATGGATCATGTGATTCTATAGAAGTTTATTCTAGCTCTTACAGTGTGACCAAGTCTTCTTGAATACTTATCGTTTAAAAAAAATTGAGTTAGTGGTGGAAATTTATTAAAGAATGAAAATATACTTAAAATGTAAGTATATCTCATAATGTTCTTAGTCAATATCATAAATGAATTCATCTTCCTTATGTAATGTAACTTTAAAAGAAAATGTTTTCCTAGATAGTACCTTAAATCATCACTAATTTATGGCTTTGGGATTGTTGTCCTTTTCATAGCCATGTTCCCTGCCACTCTCCATCAGATAATTGATGGTTAGATTTCTCTTCCCTATCCATATTTTCCTACATGGATCCCTAGTATGTGTTATTTTCGATAATCTTCATACTTTCCACTCTTTATTTTAAATAGAGGCCTCATTAATTCATTTTTCGATGTGGGATTTCAACTAAGATATTTTGAAACGTCAAAAATGTGTTATCGCAATACCCTATGTTTTGTTGGACCGATGGTATTTCAAATCATCATAGATTGATGAGTTTAAGGACCTCAATTTTATACTAGTTTTTGATTGATGACCTCAATCACTACCTATAAATATTTACGTTTTTCCTCCAATTATATTTCTCTAATTACCACCAATGTTCTCCTAATCGAGATCATAATTCGATGGTGACCCTTTCATTTCTCTTTTACTCATATTAAGACTAAATTTTAGTAACCCAATTTCCGATGTGGGTTTTCCCACAAATATATTTTCTATTTTCAACCTTTTATTTTCGTAGAACAATTTCAAATTGCGAGGACGCAATTTATTGAAGGAGGGGATAATTTAACACCCCAAGATTTCATAGTGTGTTATTTCTTCAAAATAATTCAATAAATTGCACTACACGCAACACCGAGTTCAATCACACCATGACTTACAAAAAAAATCCATTAAAAGAGGTCATGAATAGTATTAACTAAATTTTAAACTTTATATAATCCTTATAATTTTAGAATCCATATTATGAGTTTCTTAGTCATAATGCAAGAACAGATTCATTTTCAGTTTTGCACTTTTATCAACTTTTAATAGTGAAAACTTTTTAAATAAAATATTTTAAACTTTTTGACTAAATGGAGACATCAAAAAAATATAAAATGAAACATCCCAAGCTTCCACGGTATGCTTTCCTTTGAATAAAAAAGTAGTGTGTATTGTACACAACTTCGAGTTTTAACACACACCACAACCGATCAAACTAGCCGTTATGAATAGTAATACATACTTTTTAAAATTATATATATTCTATATTTCAAAATGGACTTCATTTTTGGATTCGGAATATCTGACTTAGCCTAAGGTGAAATTTTGGTACTTTTCGGATAACTTTCATATTTTGACGAATAGTGAAAATTACTAAATTTTAATTAAAAACAACTTTTTTAATCAAAATAATTAATAGTGATAAATTATGAATTTTAGTTGTCTTAAAGTATATTTAGAATATATTTTTACCATTTAATATAATGTTGGTCATTGGACATAATTTTACAATTAAACCGAACATAAACAGGTGTCAATCTTTTGATAGTTATTATCTCTTAAAAACACGCGTTTTGTTTTGACAGCGGGAATTAATTTTAAATTAATTTCTGCCACTTTTGTGTTTTGAATTTAGGAAAATGGATTCCATATTTGGAATCAGGATGTTAAAATTGTGTAAATAGGTAACTTTTATTTTTAGACATTTTGAATAATTATTGCGGTAAATATTTTATTTACCATGGTTAAGGGTAAATCCAGTAAATAAGGGTTAAAAATAATATTATAATATTACTAAATTACCCTAAAATGTGTCTTAAACCTATTTGTTGATACATGGTCGACCATGGGCATCTTTGGGTGGATTTTGGGACCCCATGGATCCACTTGTAAGTGATAATGACACTTTATTTTAATTAAGTTAAAATGAATACAAAAATGATACAAGCATATATCTTTTAGAAAAACAAATGTTACATAGGGTTATATATGTTTTATTTTAGATTATAAATATTTATTATAAAGATAAAAAGATTTCCTACATAATGATATTTTATTTATAATTTTTAGACATTAAATAATTTATTTTATTTATGACACAATGATGATGCAGAAATTACTATAATAGTGAAAAATTAAAATAATTGATATTATAAATACCCAAATAAATATAATATGAAACTTTTAATGAATTAAACTAATTTTATAGGATAATATGATATATTAGGATTTATTTAGTTGACTTTTTTCGAATTAATCAATCTGTTATGAGTTTCACAAAAATCAACTATTAAATAGTGTCGAAATTGACATTGAAGAGTTCTTAAAACAAATATTATATTATTAATTGATATTAAATTCCTAAAAATCTACGGTTCGGAAAAGAGGCTTATATCATGATAGGTTCATCATTAATGGACCACTTGGGGGTCTCTTGGATTTATATAGTAAGTTTATTAACCATATTATATAAAAATACAAAGAGACATTGTAAAAGTGAAACTAATTAACTTAGAGTTAATACTTAAAGATAAGGTTAATATAAGTACCCAAACCTGTCTAAATTCTATTGGTTGAGTAGTTTTCGACTTATCCCCACCTTAACCTTTGAATAGTCAACTTTGTAGCCATTAGAAACTGAATATGAATTTATTATAAATTAATATTTCTAGCTTTTCCAAAGGTGCCCCTCACCCCTCTTATAAAAAGGAACTCCTCCTTCTCATTTCTTCACACCTTCAAAGCCTTTTTGTTCGGCCAAACTCTACCCCAATACTCTCCCAACTTCCCTCACTACAACCTAGAGGCCTTATTTTGATCAGAAAGCCAACCTAAGAATCCCATTTGATCAAATCAAAAGGAAGAACCCGAAGAAGAGGTAATGTTTTCACCACCCCTTTTTAAGTTCCTTTCATCTTCAACTTCCTCTTTATTTGTTATTACCATTATAAAATAATAACTCCAGTATCATATATATACTGTGATGTTATTATAAATATGGTACAACCATATCCAGTATTCTATCCATCCTTTGAATAACATGTCACCATACGTGCGTATGTGCGGCTTACCGTCTCCATGTCGTGGTGTAATTGTTATTCAATATATTATTATTTGGATGGGTATAATAATGATGTGTAACTAATGTAACTAAAAAATATAACATGATAATGATTCTGTATATATGATATAAAATCGAATTATATATTATTTTAATATCAAAAGAATGATATTGTCGCTCGTGCGTATGTACGGACTACCGTCTCCACGAACGCGATGAGATTCATTGTCCATCATATCCATTCAAGTATAATTATAATTTGATGATTTAAAAAAAGTATCTAAGGACTTGATATCATTATGGATATGAATAATATACATCCCATTAATAACGAATATGGCTCACATAACAAAGAATATAAAGTAAAATGAACCCGTTAACACCCGAAATAACGATAATTCTAAGATATTATTAAATCAATGTTAAAAGATCATATATGATATCATATTAAAGTAAATGATTCTTGTATTATTAAATAACAATTATTCCACCACTATACATGAGGTAAAACTACCATCGACCAAGGATAAAGTACAAGTAAGGGATTTTCTTATCTCACTTTCAATTCCGTGAGATTTCCATTGTTCGCCACTAAATTATTGAAAGTGGTGTATTGTGTACTTCCATTTGATATATATTATCAAGATTATATTTATATTCATGTTATTCTGTAAATCATTTGGTGGTTATTAACTTTTGGCCATACGACTCAGTTGATTAACGTGGTAAGGAGTTTCCTATCTCACTCTTAATTTCGTGAGAATTCCATTGTTCACCACTTAATTATTGCATGTGGTGTATGTGTACTGCACATGATTGTATTCATTGTGTAATATACTTTAATTTATGGGTATTTACATCATCTGGGTATGATACTTCTTTCATGGGTGTATGTTTCGTAAGTTTCCTAATCGATAAGGGAATTTGAAATTTCAATTTCCACTCATTTGGCTTTACACATATTTCATTGATTATATTACTCCAAGATTATGTGTGGAATCACTATTCATTTGATTATGTCATAATTTACACTCCCCTTCCTGTGGATATACGTTTGATACACATAATCACTCCATTGATAATTTTCAAGTCATTGATATGAATTTGATAAGAGTAATTTTAACTCATTCTCCATTTGTTGAGTTAAACATCCAATTCGTTGGTGTTGTTTTTACAAGAATATGTTTGAATGTCCTTTGATTGTTTTACACTGAATATCCAATCATATTTAATGTATTTATATTTATCACACATAATTATGTCGTTGATTTATCCTTAACCTAAGGATACAACCTTTATGAGAGATTTCATCTCAATTTACATTCCATTGAGACTTATTTGATGATATACACCAAATCACTTTTATGTGGTGTATATAATGTACTTTGACATATTATATCATGAATCCCTTTATTCTCATGATATTACAAAGTTTTTATTACCTCAATTATTTGTATTCAAGTGTCTATTTTGGTTAGAATCTCTAACTAAAATACCATTTTTAAATGTTTTAAAGACTTATTCATCTAAACCTTTCTCATTAATGTCCATGTTTTAAAAATGGTTTTAAGGATTTATTTATATGGACATTAATGTTTAGAAATTAATACTCCTTTTAAAAAGTTTCAATGTGGTATGGGACACTTTGATTCAAAAATCTACTTTTAAATGGCTTCTTTACAAATAGTGTGACTTTTAAATGTTTTCAAGAAAAGGGGGATATTTTTCTCAAATAGTTTTGATGATTATTTTCATCTATGTCAAAATCCTTTATTATTCTTGATTGAGGTTAATGTGATACAATACAATCTTCCATATTGTATCGAATGAGTTATGTTTGACTGTGGATGTGCTGTTTTTATACCATTCATGGTTTGTGGTAAAAGCATTGACATTTCGTATGCTATTTTTAATACGAATGTTTATGTTATGTTTAAACATGTTCATATGAGGAATGCATTGGAGTTAATAAGTGACGGGTGGAGCCCGCTATAGCTCCTCGATGCATCGGTAGGTCTCATGAGACAAACTAATGTATTGGCACAAGGCCTTGGCAAAATCTTATTTGTAGTCTTGGCATGAGGCCTTGGCTATTTGGTTATGATAGTCTGGCATTATGCATTCCATCATTATGAAAGTGGTTATTGATATTTCATGTGATCATTCGACTAGTAGAATATCCATGTGAGTAAGTAAATGGCATTATTTCATTTTACCTTTGCCATTTTATGCTGAAGTTCAAGTTTTAAAGGCTTTTGTTTTAGTTATAAATTGCCTTAAGTGTTTATGCTTATTTATGAAAGCTTCTGCTATAATGTTATCCTTACTGAGCATCTGAGCTCACCCCTTTCAATGTTTTATTTTTTTCCCAGGATTATGAAGAAGTAATTTATGAATGACCTGCAGAGATAGTATGAGGGGATATGAAGACAAGATGTTTTTTTATGATGTAATGTAAAATTTATGGATGTATCTAGTTATTCCAAGGATATTAAACTAATCGGTCTTTCGAGACTTGATCTTTCTTGTGACCATGCCAATATTATGTAATAATGCACCGACTCTAGGTAATTAGGGTCGGGGCGTTACAATATAAATATTCTAGGGGAACACCAACAAGTGGTAATGAAAAAAATACACTATCACTTCCAATGTTTCTAGTTAAAGAGATAGATCTAGGGGAAACAAAATGATTCTATCCATTTCACCCATGATTTGCAGACACTGTCTGAGAATGTGAATCAAGCATGGTGGTTGACTTCATCCCCTCCTCACCCACACCCAGAATGGTTGTTTTAACTCCTCCCAATTCATGAAATTGAAAAAAAGCTGTCCAATACCATATGTTCAATTTTATATGAGTTTTACCCATTCATGGAGGTTCATAACTATCTTTTGAGATCCCATTTAAAGGGCTTCATGAGAAGCACCTTTCACCGCATGTCATCATATTGAAGGTTCATGAAACATAAAATTATAGGACCAGAAGAAATTTAAAAAATCATATATTTGGCTTCCAATGATTCTACCCCTTGAACACAAGTCAATTGAAGAACACTAGATACATGGACACATCTATTACAACAGAAATCTATGGTGAAACTGAGTGACTAAAAAAATGTATGCAATTATCCGAACAAAATTATCATCCATATATATTAATAAAAGTATTATTTTGAATTATAAAAGAATGATACCTAGTATTTTATACATGAATACGAAATCGGAACAGATTTATAGTAAATATATATTTACTATTAAATATTTTTCAGGTGTGTTAATAATGATTTGAACTTTGGAATGGGATTTTTATAACATTATAATCTCTTATCAAGATTACTGCCATTAAATTTAAATTGAGGGAAATTATATGAACCTATCCTTAAATGACCATATATCTTCATCAACCAAAATTATTTATAATTTTTTCATGTAATCCCTTTATTATACACACTTTGATATGTAATACCTTTGAGAACGTATATTTAATATAAATTTAATTTATTACATCATTTATTTAAAATACTTCCCTTTCATATCAATATTTTCATTTAAAAATTTAAAAAATTCTTTAATTTTCTCCTATGATATATTAAATTTATTTCTACCCATATTTTACATTTTATAAATTAATTTAAGAAGAATTTTCATTGCATTTTTTTTAATATGGTACTTTTTACCGTATATATGAATAAAATTATTATTTTAACCTATACTGCATGGGTTCATTATCCAATCATTAGGAATATTAATTATATGGTATCATAAATTTTAATTTTCCATGGTTCTTTTCAAATATAATGTTTTTCATAATATAATTTATTTTTTATATTATATTTAATTTCATTAAAAATAAAAATAAAAGTATCCTCAAAAAATATGTCATTATCATTTTAAAGTTACTTTCATCTATGAAATTGTCATATCATATAATTCATAATTCACTAGAGTTGTGATATAATGATACAATCCTTATTATTTGTTAATTTTGTTAAATATAATTCTCTTAGTGAATCCTATTTTCGGTCACATTGGTTTGGATGTCATGAACTGATAAATATTTTCATGGCCTTGTGTGAAATAGACGAATTAATTATAATTATTCTGTGGTAGGGTATAATTTATACGTCAAATGTATTGTGAAATGTGATACAGATATCTCATGAGATAATGATGATGATATTAATAATGAAAATGTTTTTTAATATTTATGTTCACATTTGTTGTGTGACTTTTATTGCTTCTAAATATTCTCAAAGGATTATTAGTTGAGATTATTGGTCCCAAATTGAGGATAAAAAATATCAAATAGGGATTTGTGTTGTATTTTTTAAATAAATTTAATGATATTACCTAAGTTTTATGTTTAATTTATTGAAAATAATATAAATAGGTAAAAATAAGTTTATTCAAGTTTCGGTGAAATTGATTTTACTGTACCCTTCTATTATCTCAAACATAAAAAGATATGAAACCAAATATTTCTAAAATCAAACACAAAAAAATTCACACCTAGGTTCAAAAATTAAATACAAATCTTTTTTCCATTGGTTTTTTAAACCAAATAATAGACTACCATTTGATATTTCAATCCATAACCCAAAAACTCCAGAATTTTTCCCCTAGAGGTGAAAAATAAAAAGTATTTCCTTTTCCCAAAGAGGAACAACCTAAATTTTCCTACATTTTGCCATCTATAATAATAAATGAAATTAACTTTTTTGGGAATTAAAACCCAAAAAATATCATGTTCCTTTTAAAGGGGTTTTATAACTTACTAAAAGATAATTAAAAAAGAATAAAAAGTATAAAATCGGTAATAAAAAAGATGAATAATTTAGTGTCTATGTGTCGAGAAAAAAATTATCTCACTAGAAACAAAGTATCAAACAATTATAGTAAAATTTTTATTATTAGTTAATCTCCAATGAATATCAATAATGTACTATTCAAGAAAATTCATTACCTCATGTTTATATTTGGATCCATCTAACTCCTTGTATAGATATTTTTAATTGGTACAACATCATTCAAATATGGTGACTTCACCATCATTATTTTTTCCCAATTAAAGTGATTTGTATATAAATCTATTAGAACACTTCAGAGTTATATGGTGTTATATTCCCATTATATATTTCCGATGTATTTCTTTTATAAATTAAAATTAATATTCATTTGAGTCCTTCTTTATATTATGAATAAAAAACCAGATAGATAGTTGAAATTATTGGAACATTTAATAGTTAAGAAAATAGTATGTATTAACAAAGTTGTAAAGTAACATTATTAAATAAAATAATTAATTTTTAGTATTTAAAATAGTTTTAATTTTAATATTATATGTTCTAAAATATATGTGTGGATATCTTTACATGATTAATCATATGTGTATTTCATTTAATTCTTCATAAAATAATCTAAAACCTTTTTTTATGGATTTAATGTTTTCAATTTGTATCATTATATAAAATAAATCACTTTGAATATTCATAAAAATATTATAGAAAATGAAAACATAAAATAATATGTAAATTTTAACAACATTATATGTTTATAATATCATGTAGAAACATGCATGACCATGTTGGTGAATTTCACCATATAAGTGAAATTTTTTTGTAGATGCATTCCACATATCCAAATTCACATAAGTGAATTCATATATGATAATTGTCATTAAATTATCATGTAATATAATTTGTTTATCTTAATACATAGAGTAAACTTTTTGTGGATGAATTCACATAGGTGAATAGATATAGGAGAATTATTTTAAGTGAACTGATGTATCAAAATTGACATAAGATAATTTACAGTGGCTAATTTTCTTTAGTAAATTTTTGTTGTTGAAATCATGTATCATATTCCCTAAATTTGGATTCTTTGTTCTCAGTATGGATACACAATTGAATTACCTACATGTTGTGGTTATTTGGTTTGGCTACTGTGGATAATTTTCTATGTGAGAAAATTAGCTATGTGGTAATAATAAATGAGATGTATAAATTATATTTAAAGGTCTAATGTCATTAACAATCCTAGGTGCCATAGTATAGTGATAACCGAGATGCCACTAACATGACTTGAAGGGAATTCATAATCTTCATGGGACGGTGACTACAACCTATTGTCGTACAACAGAAACATGGGAACGATTTAGCCGCAAGAATACGGAATCAAAAGGTAAAAGACAATATAAATTTTAATAGAAAAACTACACTGGGATTAAAAGTACCAGAATAAAATGAGGCATAAAATCCAAATTACTACAACCCAAAGTAATAAATAATAATATAGCCTCAACGTCCCTAAGGACATAAGTCACCAACCCAAATCTCAATATGTGGATCCACCTTCAAGAGATCCCATCCCTTTGCTTGATCCTATAGAAGAATTTCTACAAACAGAAGATGTAAGAACTAGGGACTGAACCTATTCCTAGTAAAATACCTCCAAATAATCTATAATATATTCCATATATGGATTATCCAACGTAAAACATCCAATTTTTTAGAACATACATGCTTGGAAAAGTCAAAGGGATATTTTAAAAAACATGTTCAAATTTTTTAAAATGGTGGAAAATACAATCAAAACATATATTTACATTACAAGAGATAGAATATTTCCCAAAAAATGTATTATGTTAAAAATTTATATAAAGAAGTTCATATAAATTTAGAAAGCATCTAAAGTAGTTCAAATAAACATTGGCACAAATTTATATCTCAAATATAAAAAAAGCGAGAAACATAGTCATCTTCTTAACGGTATGATTTTATTAACAATCTATAGGATTTCACACTCTATGTGAAATCACCAAAATTTGAATACTTACGTCCCAATGGAACTTTCCAAAGAAGACTTGTCACTAACCATTTGGGGATGTGACCCACTACATATATGTTTTAGAACATTTTAATACCTTCGAGAGTATCCAAATAACTAACTAACTACATATGGCTTGCATACACTCATAAATGATGGGAGAACTATTTTAAGACTGCTTAAAATACATTCAATCCCATTCTTCCATTAAAAAAATAACAATTTATTTTCATCCAAAATAGGTTTCATTCAAAAAAATTCCATTTTTAAGAGATAAAACCTCTATATTTTTATCAATCATCATAATTCAGTTTAATGAGTTTGAAATCCATTAAAAACTAATTCAATACTTTCCAAAATTCATTTCCACAATTAAAATAAAAAATTTATTTGAAAAAAAATCTATCAAAATCCATCATTTAAATATAAAAATTTAAATCAGTTAATTATCCACAAACCCAGTCCAAATCATTGGAATTGGGGGTTTTCCAAATTTTCATTCAAAAACCATTTCAGATCCTCCAGTTCATTGGAATTGGGGTTTTATCAGTGAAATTGAAATCATGATTAAATAATTAAATTTCAATCAAAAATTGAATTAAATCAAGAAATAAAATGGTAATCAATTTGGAATATTGGTACGAAACATCCAACATCGTTGCCGAAGAATGACACTCGCAATGGCACCCACCAATGAGAATAAAGGTAATAGATTCCTCGAAACTCTACCTAGTTGCATTATCCGTCACCACAATACATGGATCCATCAATCCTAGTATGATCCTTCAAAAACCATATAGGATAAAGGATAGAAACTCAAAGAATGATTGAAATCAAGATATAACCCTTTACCTGAGATTCACACAATAAGAGAAGAAACATACGAAATCATATCCAATCAAATTAGAAAGAGGGGAACTTTTGAATGATATCTATGATGTATGTAGGGATAAGAAATATGTGTTCTAGGAATAATATACCAATATTTACTTCCAAACTCATTACATATACAAGGGTGCGGGCTGGTTCCTGACATGTACACAAGAGTCATGATTTGTAGTCCACGCTCGATAAGTACGGAAAAAAACCCTGCTCCTCGAGTTCAAACCCCACTATTTGACACTTACACGTTGTGTGCCAATTCACGACATGATCTACCAATTAATGACATGCACCTTGAACTAAGTACATGATGTGTACTTCAAGTACAAAAAATATATATGTTCTACAATCTGCAGTAATCCCATAAAAACACATAAAAGGAATTTTAATCGAAAGGGAACTTAGAAAAGGTGGAAGAAATACTCAATCAATGTAATGGGATGTTACGATATCCTCACAATAAAACATTTCTTCCCCCAGAAATCCTATAAATAAACTTCTGATTCTAAAACCGCTTCACTCTATTTACTGTCTCATGTTCCCACATCTCCTAACTACTAGTGCCATGCTTCCATAGCACACAAACCAAAGGTATCGTCCTCCAATGAAGTATATTTGTATGAGAATAAATTATCCTAACTTGTCTATTACTCAAAGATAAATCTGGATTGATCTCAACATCAATCAAGATCAGAAAGTGATATGGATCAAATATATACATTCTCAACAGCTATACACAGAACACATTATGTATTGGCATCCCCTGTTGTGGAAGTTCCAAATGGTACACAAGCTTCCCCACTTTCTCAACAACATTGAAAGGTCCCACAAATCAAGGATCAATCTTCCCTTTACACCCAATCCATTGGTGACCCATCTTGGATTAAAACGTTTCGAACACCTGATCACTAATGGAAAAATACCAAGGTCTACGGTGTCGATCATCGTAAGACTTATATCGGGTTTGTGCTGTCAACATCCTATAACGAATCAGTTGAATCTTTGTGGTAATATCTTATACCAATCTTAGTCGAACCAAAGAACCTTCAACATCCTATGACCGACATAATAGATATTAATAAGGTCGGCCATACAAGTCCTCAAAAGGATCCATTCTTATTAAGGATTGGAAAATGTTATTGTCAAAAAAACTCAACCAACCAAAAGTGATCATCCCAAGCCCCGCTAAAGTTGAGAACATAGGCGCGGATCATATCCTCAATAATCTATATTTCTCTGTCATTATTTCCATCCTACTGTGGATATTAAGTCGTGGTCAACCAAACATTAGATATCAGTGCCTCCTAAAGGCCTCTCCAAAAGAGTTAAGTTAACCGAGGATGCCTATAGAAGACAATAGAAGATAGAACTCAGTAAAAATGAATAATCTAATTCATGTTTATGTTTAACATCTCCTCAAAATTGGCCATATCTTTAATGGGTATAATGTGAGATGAATAAATCAGCATATCGATCAATACACATATTTTGTTCTTTATTCTCTGGCTATGAGGAAACCCAACCACAATTTCAATAGATATATCATCCCACATTCACTCTAGGAGTGGAAGTGGTTGATGGAAACATGAAGTTTTATGGTGCTCCACCTTCAATGTTTGGCATCTATATCAATGA
This sequence comes from Viscum album, assembly GCA_963277665.1. Classification (NCBI taxonomy): domain Eukaryota; kingdom Viridiplantae; phylum Streptophyta; class Magnoliopsida; order Santalales; family Viscaceae; genus Viscum; species Viscum album. Next base: position 1,521,002,991 of record OY728157.1, on the reverse strand, counting down.
GAGACATACTATACAATGTAATTTCTCATAAATGGACACCAAAACAACCACCTCATATTATAAAATATTTTTTTGGTTCCTAGGTGAACATACCACTGAGAGCTATGAAGATATCCCATCAGATCCTTAATTACCACTAATAGTACCACGAATATAATCTGATATCATAGAACAACCTCTTTGGAGAATAACCACTGAGCTACTATCTCCCCATAATAATGGTTTTCTCTAATACTATAGAAATAATCATCTGTAAATTGATCATGATGAATCATACCGAGAATACTAGACATCAACTACACACCGACTAAAGAAACCTCATCCCATTCCTCATGAACTCCAATACAAAATTGTGAAAAAGATCCATCAAATTCCACTATTCTAAAGATTCATTCACTGCATGGGTTGGAAGATTTCTGCATAATGTCAGAAATGGCATTCCCTTTCCCCGGGGTATAGTATATGACAATTTTGAATGACTATAGGTACTATACCTAGGGCCTCTACCAAAGATTCCACACTTTTTGGAAGAAGATAAAAATCAATATTTTGTTATATGAATACACTCTAAAACATTTTCAAAAAAGGTAGGGCCACCAATTATTAAGAGAGTACATCATAGTTGTATGTTCCATGTCATGGGTAGGATAATTATTCTCATGTAGAATAAGTTGACAAGATCCATATGCTATGACATGATCACCTTGCATAAGAATACAGCCTAATCCAGAACCTAATGCATCACAAAAGATTACATGGACCTGCCCAACTTCTAGAAGAGTCAACCCTAACATATTTCTCAATTGACATTTCAACATGACAAATGAACTCTGACATTTATCTTCCCATGAAAAATTTATCCAATTCCGAGTCTGACCAGTCTCTAGAGAAGGAAGCTTCTAGAATCTTTCATAAACCTTTAGAAATATCTTTCTATTCCCAAGAAGCTCTAGATCTTGAAGAAATTTTGTGGTTTTTCCTACATCATAACAACCTTCACCTTTTCAGGATCAATCGATACACCATGTTTAGACACGATGTGTCCAAAAAATTTCACTTCACGAATCTAGAAATCGCACTTCGAAATATTGGCATAAAGGGGTTGAGTCTTATCTGATTTAGTTCCATTCCCATATGTTTCACATGATTCTTCTCATACATTTAGTAAACATGAATTCCATCAACAAATACAAAAATAATGTTATAAAGATACTTATGGAATATCTCGTTCATTAAATCCATAAAAATAGAAGGAGAATTTGAAAAAGAAAAGCGAATATCAAGGTATACACAGTGCCCGTACCTACTCCAAAAGGAGGTCTTGAGAATGTTAGATTCTTTTATCCTCAACTGATTGTAACCATATCTAAGGTAAATCATTTAAAACCACTTCACAACTTTTAGATTATCAAACATATAATCAATCTACGGCAATATGTATTTTTTATTTATCGTTACTCGATTTAGTTTTCAATAATCAACACATAGGTGAAGAGGTTCATCATCCTTTTTAGAAAAGAGAAGTAGATTTTCCCATGATGAAACGCTTGGACAAAGGAATATTTTCTCAAGAATATCATCCAACCGATACTTTAGCTCTTTCAACTCACTTGGTGCCATGTGGATTGAGAAGATATAGACTGATTGAGTACTATGAATTAAGTAAATATAAATCGCAACCTACCTCATTGGAGGTAGACAAGATAAATAAAAAGGGAACATTTCAAATAACTAATTGAAAATTAGATGAAGATCACTATCTATTGAATCTCGATCCATGTCAAATGAAAAAACTAATATCAATTTCCCCAATTTTGGATAAGAAGTTCCAGCTCTTATCGAACTTGTGTCCCATTTCCCATGAAAAACAAGAGGCTCACCACTAGGTGTAGTAGAGTAGACTCGTTGAAGATAAAAATAATTTCAGGATTTATTGGAAATGATATAATCCATCCTAAATATGACGTCTTGAGATATCATATCAAGAACTAGAAATCTTTATGCTAGCTCGACATCTAATAGATATACGATATAAGTTGGACAATATATTCCCTTCTCTCTCTTTGTACTAAGGTGTTTATTAATATTCATTTCACAATAAATTTGTTCCATTGGATGATTTTGAAGATTAATGATATTGGTGAAATAATAGACTGAGATACACTAGTATCAAAAATATAAGTGAATAATGATGATGTAATGGTAATGGTTCCTCTCACAAATTATGGATATATGTATACTTCCCCTGGGGACTCTTCCACTGTGAGAAGAAGCTTCATTCTAGATGTAGGTGGATAGAATTCTGTTTTTAATGAAGCATTTGATTTCCCTACAGTTTTGGGAAGCTTTTATGATCATATCCCACTACATGGAGTAGATAAGTGATGTAAAAACATCTATTAGTTCCATGAACATCCACATGATCTATAGTTATGGGGTGCCTCACTGAAAAAACTCCCTAAATGTATTGTCTTTCACAGTGGTAGAAAGTCAAAGAACATACACCTAGAGCGGTATGAGGTTTTAAATGACTCTTCTATTGAGAACAACCTTGAATATCGTCACAAATTCATTTTTATTCAAAGGAAATGTCACTTCCACTGGGAGAAAAATGAACTCTCATCAACCGTGACTTGCTAGCCAAGTCCATCTTTATCACCATTTCCCTATCCAACACAAGAACAAAAGTAGGAAGCTTAGAGAAGAAAAATTAATAATTGATATATGATATAAGTCCCAACTAGAACTATCAATACATAATCCTATAATTAGATATAATATATGGATAATACTGCATTAGATTAGAAAATTTGTATGAATACTCGTTCAGGGTGTTTTCGGCCAGCTCATGCTTGAAAAACTCTACAACCATGGAAAATACCATTGAATATGGATGGAACTAATATGTGAAAATAACCATGATGTACCTCCACTGTAATACCTCATGTTTACCAACCATCACCACAGTGTCCCACCATCTCCTACCTGGTCCCTCCAATACGAAGGTGGAACACTTCACCATGATCAATTATGGTGTCTCGAAGAATATAAACATACATTCTATCATTCCCAACCATTCGTCGTCATGTTGGAGATTAATGGAGATATTGAAGACTAGTGTATTTTGGAAAAGGAACTTATGAGAAATATTCTAGTTAGAATCCCCTTGAAGATCCATAGCTGGAGCCTGAGCGGGAACGAGAGGTGGTGTTTGTCCCATAGCATGGATTATGCAAAAAATCACCTGAACTAGATTAGGATCAACAACCTGATTTTCTTACTAAGGTTCATAAATATCATTTTATAATATCTGATATTTATGTCTTCTCAAATGAATAATGTTATACAACATCAGAAGACTAATGGTATATATTATATTAACCCTCAAACTGAGTATAAAGAGAAAATATTCTCAGTAGAAGCGAAAAACATGATTTGGATTTCTCTCTATCTAAATATAAATTGGAAAAATACTATAACTAATCCATAAGAAATATTTCCATAAACACACAAGGAGAATTATGGTTCATTGTGGTTAGAGTTGTCCATTACTAAATCACAACTACCTCCAAATACCTCACATGATTTCAAAAATCCATATGTATTTCAATGAAATAATCAACAACAACCTCTAATAAAAACTTGACATGAATCTGTATAGTTACTCTGGTAACCCGATAATAGGGATGAACATGACATGACCCAAATTCAATTATTGATCCCCACGGGCTGTCAATTATCACTTGGCATCATACAACATAAAATTGGGAATGATTTTTTCATGATAATGTGAAAGAAAAAGGTAAAACAAAATATTCATATCAACAGTAAAACTCTACTATTAGTAAAAGTGAAAAAATAAAATGAGCCATAAAATCCAAAGTATTTATACTTAACGTTCTAAACAAGAAACATTCTCAAATTCTCTATGTAAAAAACTCACAAAGACCAATGCTCAATAGCTCGATCCACCTCCAAGAGATCCCTTCCCTTTGCTCCATCTTAGAAGAAGAAAGTCTATAAACAACTAAATAAAAAAGTAGGGTGTGAGCCTATGCCTAGCAAGATACCACCAATTATTCCATAACATATTACAAATATATATTATCTAAAGAAAAACATTGAATTTTCCAAAACCAGTGGGTTTGGAAAATTCATAAGCATATTTAAACAAAACATGCTAAATAATTTCAAAATGATGGAAAATACATTCAAATAAGAGGCTTTAGTTTACAAGAGATGGAATATTTCCATTACAATTGATTATGTTAAAAATTTATATAAAACCATTTATATATATTCTGATGGAATGTAATGCAGTTCAAACAATCATTGGAATATATTTATTTCTCAAATATGTAAAAAAAGACGGAAACATGGCCATCTACCAGAAGGTAAAATAGTATTATCCCGCCATATGATTCCACACTCTCTATGTGAACTATAAAAAATGTTTATACACACGTCTCTATGAAAATAGACGAAAGAGAATTGTCTTAAACCCATTAGTGATGTTACCTGATGCATGTTTGTTTTAGAATTTTGTAATAACATAGAGTGTATCCAAATAACTCACTAACCACCTAAGGATTTCATTCACTCTTACATGATGGGTGAAGTATTTTAAGAATTCTTAAAATATTATCAATCTAGTTATTCCATTTAAAACATTCCAATTTCATTCTATTTCAAACCAAAATATAATTAATTCAAAAAACATTCCTTCTTCACAAGATAAAACCATTCGGTTTCCATCAATCATTTTATGCCATTTTCATGGGTTTGAAATCCATTAAAAAATAATTACATACTTTTCACCATTCATTTCCACAATTAAATTCAACAATTGAATTGAAACCATTTCTATCAAAATCCATCATTATATTCAACAATTTTAACCCGTTAACTTTCTATAAACCCACCCCAATTAATTGGAATTGGGTGCATCCAAATTTCTAATGGATAACCATTTAATAATATTCCAAATAATTATTATTGGTTTTTATCAATAAAATTGAATGAATGATTTAAAAATTGAATTTAAATAATCAATTGAAATAAATCATGATATATGATGGTAATCAATTTTTAAAGTTGGGACGTAACCACTAACCTCTTTTCTAATGAACTAAACTCATAATGGCACCCTCCAACAAGAATGAAGGTGAAGGAGTCCTCAAATCTCAAGCTAGTAAAAAGATCTAGCACCGCAAGACATGGATCCATAAATCCCAAGATGATACATTGAAAACCGAAGAGGATGGAAAGAGAGAAACTCAATGAATGAGAGAAAACAAGAGAGGACCCTTACCCTTGAATCACAACGTAAGAGAATCAATGATCCAACGATGATCTGATCAAACTAGAAATAGGGGTACATCGAAAAACTACTAAGAAGAGTCTAGGGTCAAGATCCAAGAGTTATGGGAATAATATATTGAGTGGAACTTCCAAACAAATTAAATAAATCTGGGTGTGGTTTGGGTTACAACGTGAACCCAACCCTCATGACGTGTATCCCACACTGGATAAGTACACCGAAAACACCATTGGCTCATGTTGGAAAACCCCTATTTAACCCCTACAAGATGTGTACTAGCTCATGATATGATCTCCTCATTCACAATATGTAACCATCACCTAGTACATGATGTGTACATTAGGTACACAGAGTGTACCTATTCTATAGTATGCAGTTAACTCAAAAAAACACATAAATAGTTTTGTAACTAAAAGGGGACACTGAAATTGTGAAGAACTTTCGTAATCAAGGTAATGAGATGTTACATACAAAATTACATATTTAGTATAATAACTAAATATTAAGAATTAAAAACATGTTATTTCCAATTGTAACATTAAATATTAGTATATTTTGTGATAAAGAAATATTTTGATACATTAATGGTTTGGAAAAATATATTCAATACATTAGATAATAATGATAACAACATAATTCATTGTATTAGTAATTTTAAAGGAATAAAAACAAATAACTATTTTTAATTATAAAAATATAATGTGGTTTAAGGATCATATCGACATTGTCTACCTTTTGAAAATAATAAAAAAATGTATTTTAAATTCTCTCCCCAATCTCGGATTTATGATGTATATTTAAAAAATTAAAAACAATAATTTCCCCCAAAACAATAAAAAATTATAAATTTTATATAGACTTCCTCATCCTTAAAATAATAATTTCTATTATAATAATAACCTTAAATAAAATGATATATATATATATCTAAAATAAATTACTCGCCATAAATTAATTTTTTTAACAAATTTATAAAAGGATTATTGAATGAAAAAAACTGATATTCAAGTAATTTTTAGAAATATGAATAGAATAAAATATTTACCAAATATTTAAGAACATTCGAGTTATCTAAATGAATAAATGAAGTTAAATATTTATATAGAAAACATGAAATAAATTTAATGAAAAATCTAACACAACATATGATAAGTCAATATGAATATGCATTTAAAAAAAGAATTGATTTACAGTTTTACCTATAAAATGATTTTCAAACTTCCCAAAAATATATATATTGATTTTATTTTTGTCATCCCGAGTTAAAATTTGATCTTATAAAAATTAGGAAATTATATGTGTTTAGTAAATATCTCATATTACTAAATTACTAAAGATACATATTCCATATTAAAATTACCTAATGAATGGGGAATACAATGAATTGATATATGACATCTATATTTTTAATCCACAACTTTTATATGGTATTTTAAAAAATATAAATAGAATTATTTGTAACAAAAAAAAATTTAATATTATATTAATTTGAAAAAAAATTATGAATGTGTTTTCTTATTCAATAGTTATTATGAACAATAAGATAAAACAAATCTATATTAAAATTAAGATGACGATATAGAAATATAATTTGGTTTTATTGAGTCCCATGAAACTAAATATTTTGTAAGTAAAATGAATAAACCTGAATTTTGTTTTTAAACTATTATAAATCTACCAAAATTAGAATTATAATTGATTTCCAAATAAAAATTAGTTTTAAAAATGTAATATAATCCATGATTCAAATATCAATTAACTTATTTATTAATTTTGTTATCATGTCTAAAATGTCATTACATAAGGTCACATTAAAATATATGAGACATGAAAACTAAAAAAATAAATTACTCTTAAAGGTTGTTTTGTATTATTAAATTTTTATCATCCATGTATATTTATTTACATCATTAAATTTTACATATTTATCTAAATGTGATTTTACAAGTTTCACTCATGGAAATATTTTCAATTTTAGAAAATTATAATCAATATATCGTAATAAGAACATTCAAATACACCGATATGTTTAGAAAATTACAAATATTTTATTGAAATATCAACTAAAAAAGAAATAATTTCAATTCTCCCATCATAGTCATAAAAAATGTAGAATTTATTGACTTGTAAAATTAATTACACTAATTTTCACATGATGATTAAAAAATAATATCATAAACATAAAATTTCATAATAAATATATTAATGAATTTTTATATTACAATTAATTTATTACAAAAATATCCATAAATATTTTTTTAAAAAAACTTGGTATCCATTCATACCATTCATGATGATCCGGTTTCAAAAAACATAAATATTTTCATAGTTTAAATAATTATTAGGATGGTTTTCATTTTAAAATGAGGAGGTTTTTTAATATTTTCTTCTTTATGAATATAAAAAATTAGATATTTCTTTTGGCCATCTGTTTGAAATAATATAAATCCACTAAAATCATCAAAAGATAATAATAATATTATTTATTATAATTTATGAACATTAAAAAATGATTCTTTAAAATAAATAAATTCTTCTAGAAATTATCCCTGATCGTGATATAATTATTCATTTTTATCTATCTTTGTTAATTCATTAAATTTTTTTCTCATTATCTATTTTGGTCCAATAACATGATATTCATTTGTTATATAATATAAATACCAAACATTATTTTATGTAAAATGATTTATGTAATATTTCATTTAAAGATTAAAATTAGAATCATTTGAAGATTATTAATTATTCATAGGTAATAAATATGGTGTGAAATCATGAAAAGAATAAATATTCAAAATATATTTTCAAGATTGAAAATTTGGCACAACCTTGCTAATCAGATTATCTTTTGAATTGTCACTATTAGTTTACCAAAATATTTCATGTATATACTTATATTGAGAATAAATATTACCAATCTCATTCTATTTATCATTATCTTGACGTTATTATTCATAAAAATTTATGACTACGAATTAGTCATCATATTTATCATTATCATCATCCCTTTGATCAAATATTTTTCATCAAATATAACAATTATTAACTATTAAAAAATCATATTTATTTTATTTTAAATTTTTTATGGAATAATATTTCATAAATATTCTGAGAAAATAAATTCATCATGTTTTAAATAAAATTTATCCAATGAATCTCAGTATTGATATTAAAATTGTTACACCTAGAGAATCTAAAATATCTAATCATTGATTTGACCCCATTCCATAAATTATAAGGATTCCCTTGCAAAAAAGGTTGTAAAATAATAATATTGGTAAAATGAAACGTTAAATTTTTAACATCATCCCAATTGTTTTCTAAATATAATACTAATTTAACATGGTCATATCCATTAAATAAATATATATATTTTTTCTATCTACTACATCGTCTCATTGAGGTCTTATACGAGATGAAAAATTATGAAAATACCTATTTTATTTACAAAACTAGATAAAATAATTATAAAATAATTCACCCACTGATTTTATATAATTCATTTAATTTAGTGACATTTGATTTTTTAATTAATTTAAAAAATGATAAATATATATTAAAATTAATATTTTATATATGAAAATAAACCTATTTATATCGAGTAAAATAATTAATAATGATAAAACCATAACTCTTAATAGCCAAACTAGACGGTTTAGTGGGAATAAATATATGCAAAAAAATCAGATTTAGAGGCCTCAAAATACATAATTCAGTAATTAAATAAATTTTATCTATATTATATCATAAAAAAGTGAAAATTCATTTTAATACAATGAATTTATCATTCAGAAATTTTAAAGACACTCTATCACTACGTAGTTCAGAAATTATTATGATATTATGTTTTAGTCATTCAACATATACAGCTTTAGAATCAAAAACAGTATTCAATATTCCAACCTCACAAAAATATGTTCTCCTTCCTTTAGAATGTTGAGAAGAGGTTGAATTAACTTCATAGAATTTAATAAATCTAGGATTTTTGATATATATCTAGTAATATCTCAGGAGAATCAACTATTCATATACCAAATATCAATCTTGTTTCTTCATGGACATATTCCCTGCAAATTGTTTAAGAATACTTTGGTACCAGAAAACCACATTTTTCCAAAGTTATTGTCATACATAATATTGGTAATCAAAATTAATTTCAAAAATATGTTCCTTTGTAATATATAATATAATTATTTAAAAATTAAAGCCATTAAATGGCCAAAATATTGTTGATTTTTCTAGGAGAACCCATTTTCATTATGATGATTCATTATAAATCTAAAACATGTAATAATATATGTACATAAATTAGTGGTCTGATCAAATAAATCATTCACCATATATGATAAATTTCTTTCATAATAATGGTATAATATCTATTTATTCACATTATCAATTCTCTTCATTTAATCATATTTTTCTGTATCCTAAAAAAATGACAATATTTTACATTGAGCATACACATTGTTTTATGAATTGATCATTATATTTAATAATATTTTTGAAATTACTAACATTAGATTAATGGAAATTTGACATTAAATAAATTTATATTAATAATATTTCTCTTTTAGTAACATATGTATATATATTTCCTTCATAATACATTTAATTTGTAATGTTAGTTTCTATTCTTTCTAATTTTCATTCCAATAGTTTTTAGTTTACCTTAAGCACAATTTTATGTTGAATCTTATAGTTATTATATAAAATAATGATCTATTTAGAATTATGATCATGTATTTTAATATTTTCATGTATTTATTATATAATGAGTTTATATGAATTAGATTCGAAGTAAGAATAATATATTGAGTAATTTATATGATTTGATGAATCCATTAAGCTCAAATTTTATATATCTATTTACAAACCTTATTCTTCATCAGTACTTTAGTCTTATGTTAATCTTATAGAGAATAATTTTATTTATTTTAGATTATTTATACCATCTTTGTATTTATTCTATATTTATTAATGATAAATCAGGCTTTACATACACCTTTTTAGGCTCATAAACGATAATATCTTGAGAATTATTTGAAATAAAATTTCATTTCATCTTCTTCTTGAAATAATCTTCAGGATTTTCATTTCCAATATCTTATTTAATACTCTTTCAATAAAAAAATATTCTACATTTGATTCATATGTAGTGTAATTCATGTCTCTTATTTGAAACATATAATTTGAATAATAAGTAAAAAAATTTGACTTCAAATAAATTCTATTTGTATTTATAATATATTCTCCAGCATAATTTTTAATTACTAATAAAAGCATTAAGAATGATCCAATAATCTTATCAAGAGTATAAAATGTTAATTTTAAGGATTTATATATAGTATCAATTTTAGTATTCTATATATTACTACATGATATAAGAACCTATTCAATAATAAAATTGTTTTCTACAGTTTGTCATAAAGAATACATAATTTTTATAGTACTTGTTAATATATTCAATATTGAGTTAATATTTTCTTATTCATACATTATGAATTCAATATATTATACTCTTATAATTATTGACATATATCTAATAAACATATCCATTATAATATGTGTGACTTGGTGGATTTTACAAATGTTGTGTGTGGTTTTATAGATAAGCACATGTCTACAATTTTCTATTTATTGTACAATATAAAATATGTATCACTTTGTAATTATAAACATACATTACTACATCAATGAAAAATAATTATTTAGTGTTACCTTTCAGATGTTTTTATGATTTTTACATTATTTTATAGTGATAAATTCAATGTTGTTTTAAGAATTATTTCACATTAGATTTCTATCCTCTATGGCTAGTTCAATTAAAATGTGGTGGTATTTGATGTATCCATCTATCATTAAAACTCATTCCTACGATGTTAAGTTCAACTTCCACCCATGGTAGTTATATTTTGGAATACGTAGAATAAATAAAAATATATATTGTTATATGGGTAAAACCCTAATGCATATTGTTGTTCCAAAATAGAATATTGTAGCATACCCAATAATATGGTGAATGGGACTTTTTAGAGAAATTTACAGATTATATCAGTGTTTTAAATTTATGATAGTGGATATAAAATAAAAAATAATAACATATTTTTATATTTTTTCTGATTAAAATGATCCTATTATACACTTCACCCCTATAATATGAAGAATAGATGTCTCTACTAACTAAAGAATCTTAAAATAACATTATCTTATTCAGATTCACAACCCAATTATAAAATCCGTTCACATGGATGTTTAAACCCATTATTAACATTTTTTTCTATATATAGTGAAGAAAATTAATATTTCATATTTTTCCCTAAATGAATAAAATAAACAGTCCTACTTATTTCCCAATAATGTAGACTTAAAAATGATATGAACTCCCCCCAGATGGAAAAGAAAAATAGTTATTAATTATTTCACTCATAGACACATCCTAATTTAACATTTACTTGGGATTCAAAACCCACATAATGAATCCATTTAATGGGGTACTATAAGCAAGTCACACCTTATGACTGTTGAATAAAAAAATAAAAGCACTATTCAAATAGATTAACACTTAAATGTCTATGTGTTGAGGAATAAAGGAACTCTCCTGTTGAATATGATTAAATTATTATAGATCTACTAAGAATAGTATTAAATGGAAAAATTATGTCACCCTTTTATTGATAAATAAAATCCTTGATTTTTTGTACATATATTCGAATATATAGAACTACTTATATATAGAGTTTCTTCATGAAAAATACCTTTCAGATTTAGAGATTGTTTAATTATTATTTTTCCCAATGAAAGGGTTTCATCTGTAGTATCACATAATTATTTCAATGTAGATTGGTCTTGATTTATTATAAAATAAAATACATTTATTTCATTCTTGAATGAAAAATAAATTTTTACTTAATTGTTCTAAGATATTATATAAATCATATAAAAATGGTATAATATATATCATTGAAAATCATAATACTCTTGTAAATAATTATTCATAATACCCTTCTAAGGCACCTTGATAATATATGTCACTATATCGACATATTTAAACCTGTTTGAATTTAAATTTTAGATGTTATAATATTTATAACATAATATCAAAACATTCATAACCCTATGATTATTTCATTTAGTTTATCAAAAAATTATCTAAACCCTATTTTCATGGAATCTAGATTAATTCATGTGTAATTTTAGAAAAAATAAATTACTAATTATATTCATAGTATACATTAATCAAACACACATATAAAATAATTTCAAAAACATAAAATAATGAAAATTTTATAACATCTTTTAGTTTCCTGCACAACATGTAAGTGATTTTCCACATGTATGAAAAACTATATATGTATGCTATTTTAAACTAGAAGAATTCACAAAACCTAATTAACATAGGAAATATCATATAGATGAATTTTCAAAATTTAATTGGCATAGAAAAAGCGACTTAAATGAACTCAGGTCTCGAAATTCACATAAGTTAATTGACGTAGCTAAATTTATTTTATTGAATTAATGTATATGAATTCATAGAGGTGAATTCACATAGATAAATTCATATAAGAGAATTTAAATATCCAAATTTTCGTATTTTATTTCATGTATCCCATTTGGGAAATATTATTAAGATGATAAGAATATTTTTTTATCGTCTAGTTTCCACTAATTTATCGCTATGTGGGTTTTCTATGTTATAGAATTTGATATGTATGAAAATATGCTATGTGGGAATGATAAAAATTATTTAGGATTATTATTTAACATTCCCAAATGATAATTCGGTTTATAGAAAAATAGAATGGAAATTGTAGAACATGTTATGAAAAAATTGAAGACTAATGTAAATATATTTTAAACAATGAATTATTTAAGTAAAATTGTGGTTAGTTATAATTTTTCAATACACGGGATAATAATTATAATAACTCCATTCATAATAATATTAATTTTAATGGAGATATAAAAAAATTATTTATAATTATCATACCATAATGAGGTTCGTGTATCCAATCAATAAAGATAGTTTTCAAAATCTATCGTCACATTTTTATGAATGAGTATGATTTCTTCTAGATTTTTTCAAAATAGTTTTGTTGATAAGATTTTCAATAACTATATTCAGAAGATTATAATTTACCATTATTAGGATGTGATATTTTTATCTTATTAATCTTGATTATTTATTTAAAATATTTATAGCCTTATAAATCAAGATGGTGGAAATTAATTTTCATTGGAGGTTTAGATCAATGATATTAAACATATGAATATTTTATATTCATAACAAATGAATGATTATGTTAGCATAATCTTATGATATATTTTGTAAATATAATTATTAATATATCCATTGTTACCCATTTTTAGGTATATATTGTCACACTTTAATATGTTTTCCATACATAGAATCAGTTGAAGGATTTATGAATGATATTTATAAAATGATATTAATATTGATATCTTTGTGGGATATAATAAAAATTCATTATGAAATAAGTTTATTGTGTATCATGTATGTTATGGAAACAAAAATTAATGTTCCTTGTGAATTAATTATAAGTACAAATATAGAATATTACTCTAAGATGACGAATCATTTATTTTTTTTATTCTTTGTTCTTCTGAATTTTTTTAAGATCAATGTTTGTTATTTTCTGATACTATATTATATAAAATATAATTATAAAAAATAAGAATACATATGGGGATCCAAAATAGATTTGGGATAGAAATATAGATTCATAGCTTGATATGAAGTTGTCTTTTTTTTAGGACATATCATGAATTATATTCTTATTATTTCTTATTCTTTTTACAGTTTCTCAATACCAATAGTTAAGGGATGGGACAAGAAGTTATCATGAAAACAAACAGTGTGGTGAGAAATTAAATTAATGTACTCATGATTAACCAAATTTTATTAGAGTTGGAATGAAATATCTTATGGATGTGGACACCCAACTCTCTAAATCTTTCACAATTAACTAAAACTATGTTGATATTCTGAAAGCACCAAGAAGGTAGAAACATGTTATTGATTATTTCATGTGAAAACAACCAAAAATTAATTTTGGTTAACTTAATCACCTATTTTATGAGAAATATTTAAATTTTTGGAAAAATATATTTTTTAGTCATCAATTTTGTGACTAGGGAAAAGTTTCCTCAATAGACTATTTCTGGTAAGGATAAGCCAATAAATGGTGGAATCTAATCAATAAAAAAAGAAGAAAAAATAAACTATATGTAATGTGATACATTTTAGAGGATATTTATCAATATATACATTATTGAAACTCATCATACTATTAGGGAACAATTCATTCTGTAGCTGAAATATAATGAGCATCAATCCATTTGTCGTAACCAATAAAACGTTACAATACAGTCATTTTATGAATATTTCATTTTATTGAAAAAATGGATGATAATTTAATGACTATTAATTAGCTTTAAAATATTCCTTCTAATGTAATTGTACACAATATAAATTTCTAACTATAAATAAAACAATCGGTGTGCATTAAAGGTAAAATGTTTTGTGGGAACTCCAATTATTAGTATAGTTTTAATGAATAAAAGATAAAAATTGAGGGTTATGGAAACTAAAATATTAAATCCCATACTGGAATGAAATTTAAACCACTTCCATGAAAAATATAGACGAACTAAAAAGGATGGTTTATAATTTAAATGTTAAATTATTCAATTATGGAAGGGCTTTTCATCAAGAATGTGATAGTTTATGGGTGTTGAAGAGGTTTTCAGATACAACAAAATAGATAAATATTATAAAAATGACCTTCACTATTTTAGATGTTGGGAGATTGAGAATATGTGAAAAAATTACCTAATTGAAGACCTAATATGTATATTAGGCCACAACAAACCCTATGTAAATCGATAAAGGGAAGGCCTTTTCCATCACAAATTAAGTTGGTCGAATGAATGATAAGGTGAAATGTACATTTGTCATCAACACTATAACTATAAATATTTTATTTAAATATGAGTCAACATTCAATTTAAAATCATAATAATTTATTAATAATAATAAATCACAAAACATATTATTAAAATTTCATGTTTTAGTAATCTACATAATGGCACAATGACCTCATAATAATCCGGGAGCTCCTTAAGGATATAAGTTTCAAGGAATGTGATTCTTATAATTCATGTGATTCTACCTATACATGAATTTTTTGTGGTTTGGGAAAAGTATTGGATTTCACTACATAATTCACATATCAATTAAAAAGGACAAAAAGTTGAGTTTGATATTCTAAATTATCATATGATTATTTTTAGTGTGCGTATGAACATAAACTTCTAATATTTTCCACTTACATTTCTTGGGTATTACTAAATATTGATGACGGAATTTTAAAACAAATAGTTTGGTTGAAAATCAATATTGATGATTTTCATGTTGTTCTATAATATGTTTATGTATTTCTTGATAAATTCTGTAGTCTCCCAAGAACCCTGGATTTTAATTTTCAATAGATATTATAAAGAGTGTTACTTCTATTTCAATAAATCATTATAGAATTTCTGCAATTGAGTTACTATATTAGAAAAATAAACACCATGTAAATCTATAAAAGGTTGTCCATATTCATATGTATATTAGCATGTGGTAGAACTACTTTTTTTAATAAAAAATTGGTTAATCTACATTTTTATAGGTTATCAAAAACCAATAAAAATTCAAACTGAGTTCTCTCATATGTAACAAAACCATGTTGGAAACATGGTAACAAGCATGTGATTCCATATTCTAGAGGCTAATAACTGTCATAGAGATTCTAATGTGATATAATGGATAGACTGTACCATAATTTTTATATTGGTCCATTTTTTGTAAATAATAAAAATAAGTAGTATAAAAATTATAATAAATAGAATAATATAAATAAATAGGGATCAAACTAAATGAATAAACTAACATAAGTAATACCAAGTGTCATATACAAAATAAAGAAGTAAATATTCTATTCAAAAATGTGTGATTCAAGGGAAAAATTGTAGTTTCAAAAAATATCACATTTTCTAATAAATAAACATATAGAAAAAACATATATCTCAAATTGTATCGTTAGCACTATCATAATCTTCATTAGCTTTCATACTACATCCTAATATTGACAATCAAGATAAAATAACTACGTTCATCAATTTTTTCTATATAGATTCCTTGATTTCTATCTGTATACTTATCAATACCTTAAATAATGTTTATTACAAACTTATTGGACCACTAAAAAGGTATCTTTCACTCTTCATCATGTGGAATATAATAGATAAATGTTTTGAATATATAATAAGGAAGAAAATAAGTAAACGTGTTCTTCTTTGGTTCCCCATGGGATAACCATATGAAACTAACTTCTTAGGACGAAACTATAATTTATATGATTCCACACCATTTTAAATTTACTTCTGTAGGGATTTGGAAAATGTTATATAACCAATGAATCCATATATACTTTTAATCATATAAGGTTCCATAACATCAATGGATATTATGTTTCAAAAAATTGGTGATATCCTTAAGAGAGGGCCCTTCATTTTTAACCATAAGTGTATGTTCTACAATAGATATAGATACATGTAATTGGAATCCTTGGGGTGAAACTTAAATTATTCACAAGGAATTATCAAAGGAGGTTCATAATATCATGTAAAATAAAATGAGAATCATTAATGGATTTCTACTTAATTTCATGATATATAGGAATTCTTCAATTCAAATTAAGGGAATTCATATTAAATGAAAAATTCAAAATCCATTTAATTATGTTTACTCAAGATATTCCTCCAAGAGATGGTTGGAATCTAGTTATTCAATCCTTTTCTATCCACAATGGTATTCTAAGAATCATTCATATAATGAAACACCTTTAGTGAAATTTTAGGTATATGACCTTTGTTAACATAATATAAATGTTAAACTAAAAGGTGGTAAAGTGTATAACCCCAAAAATCGGATTATTAAAATTTTATCATTCCATTGTTAAATAAAAAATATGACAATGAGAACAATTAAAGCCTTTTCACGCATTATTTTATCTCATTTAGTCGTGGGATTAATTCATAGTTTAACAAATGTTAAATGACTTTCCATGTAATAACCCAGATATTTATAAAAAAATAAATTTTTGTATCTATTAATATTTATGAATAAAAAATTAATTTCACATAAAATGGGATTATTTTTTGGATAGTATACTCAACACACAATAATGGGTTTCTCCGAAATCTTACGTTGCACATAACATTGAGTTATATTAAAAAATAATATAATAATATTATTATGATTTTGAATGGTTTTAAAGTATAACCATTAGAATGGGAGAATGAATAGTATAAAATGAATTATGAAAACATGGTTTACATAGGTTAAAATAATGGTTATTTGGTTACCAAATTTATTAGAAATAGAAATAAAATCCAATTGAATATAAGGGATGTCTTTTTATGAAAACCTACTTAAAATAGAATAATGGTGTTTATAAAATCATATCACTGTTTATGTATTTTTATTTAATGAAAAATATATGTTATATATTTTATGTAATGTTTTAAATTCATTTTATATGTTTTATAGATATTATATAAAATCAAATTCAATATTTCAGATAAAAGATATATTTTTATAAAAATGTAGTTTTGATGTATTTTGATAGATAACCCTTCTTAAATTTAATTTTTGGCCACATTACATGATCAGTATGACCATATAAACTTATTTTTTTTATTAGGGACATAAAATTTTACTATGGATGAATATTTGATAATTTTCTAACAATTATTATGTTTTGATGAATATTAAAAATACGCTAAATATTAATTGAAAACACATTTTTCATCGAGATAATTAATATGGATAAATCAAATTATTTAATGGTTTTAAAGTATAAATGGAATATATTTTAAAAATTTAATAATTTTTTGGTCATTAATTGTATTTTCACCTTGAAATTGTACATAAACACATTTTAATCTTTTAGTAGTTTTTACTTCTTAAAAACACACATTCCAGTTTCATCAATGAGAATTAATATTAAATTAATTAGTAAAATTTTATGTTTTTCAAAATTGGAAAAATTGATTCCATATTTTGAATATGATGCTTCATATTATGTAAATAGGTACCTTTTAATTTTCAAAATTGTGAATCGTAACTTCAGTAATTATTTTTAAAGACCAAGGTTGAAAGGTAAATTATATTAAGAAGGGTAACAAAATAATATTATAATAATATAAAACTACACTAAAATGCATCCTAATCTTATTGGATGATATATTTCCGACTATTATCATCCTTAGGCCTATCGATTAGCATTTGGGAGCCACTTGGGTGTGAAAGTCAGATTTTATGATTTTTAATTTAAAGAAAATGGAAAATTATAACATAAACATTATCTTTTAATAAAAAAATTTTCATACGGGTTTATGTATGAAATATATTATACCATTAATATTAATTATAAATATAAAATTATATCCCACATCATGGTATTTTATTTATAAATTTTAGATATTAAATATATAAATTTAATTATGACACAATGATGATGCAATGATTACCTTATTAATGAAAGATTGGAATAAATGTTTTTACCAATACTAAAATAAACATAATTTGATTATTTTGATGTCATACATGAATTTTATAGATTATATTGACATATTATATCTTAGTTAATTTCTTTTTTTGAGGAATAAAGTTGTAATAACTTTAAGAAAAATCAATTACTAAATAGTGTCAAATTTGACAAAAATGGTGTTTTAAAACAAATACTATTTTAATAAATGATATAAATTTCCTAAAAGATATGATTCTGTGAAAATAATTATATAATGTTAATTATGTCGGTAATTATCCACTTATGGTTCTATTGGAATTTTATACTGACAATAGTAACCATATATTATGAAAATACAAGAAGACATGGAAAGAGTAAATGTTTTTATCTAAGTGTAAATCAAAAATTATAAGGTTATTTTTTTTACCTAAACTTATCTAAAACATTTATTTACAGTATTTAGACCCAAAAATATCTTATATTAGAAATAAATGTGTTGTGTAATTTTTTTCACGAAAAATAAATTTATAATAAAATAATATTTCAAGACATTCCAAAAGTGCCTATCCTTCCTCTTATAAAAGGACACCACCTCTACCCACATAATCACACCTATCAATCCACTTGACTCTTCAAAATATTGTTAAAATAAGCTTAAACAATCCCTAACTTACTCTTATAAGCCTTACCTTAGGCAGAATAAAATTTAATAATTCATTTTGGCTCAAATCAAAAGAAGTTACCTTATTTTGAGGTAACGTCTTCTCTCAAGTCCCTTTCATTTCTCTTCCTTATCCACTCCCTATGATATTATTATTATTTTATTTAATAACAAAAACATTATCCAAAATATAATATGGAGTTGTTATGATAAGGATTCTAAATAAACTTACAAACACCATCAACTAATTTATATGAACATACCATTTCTATGTACGATGAATTACTGCCTCCTGAAACGATTATTGTTCAATTTTCCCCTACAACCTCTCATAGGGGAAGTTATGGTGGAACAATATTTTTATAAGATATATATTATATTTATTATATTTATATTTTATATATTTTTTTGTATTATTTATTTACTACCAAACATTATTCATTACATAATGGGTACATATGATAATTTCATTTAAAGAATTTTGAACTACATCCCCATAAAAGTGATATTACTCATCCATGTCGTTCATGGAATATATAAAGGTTGGAGTTAATGTACTTATATAAAATAAATAAAATATTATATTATATTTTAATTATAATATACTTGTGTATCATTTAGTTTTCATTCCATTAATATTACAAATAAATGAATCTTGTCTACATTTGTACGTATAGCCTACCCTTTCCATGAACAGTGCATTTCATTTATTATATAAAAATGTTATTGGGTGTTATGAATACATATATAATGGATATATTGGATACTTAAATCATGAATAATATTATATTGATGATTCTATTTTTACTAAATTGACAATTTATATCAAAACATGTTCATTTTCAACTCAAGTTCCGAATATCAACAAAACAACTAATGAGAACATAAATATTTACGTAATTTTTATAACATAATAATAGGCAATATAAAAAGAATGATAAACTTTAAAGAGGTTCGGAATATAATATAAATTAACTTACTTTTATTATTCATGAATAACATAGAACATACTTGATGATTTGGACTCAAGGTAAGGGAATCTACCACCCTCATCTTTTCAAGCACTCCTTTAATGATATGCCTTATTAACTTCTATTTTAATATGTGGGATTTTTCATTGAATACCCCCTCCACCCCCCCACTATAAATATTATTTATAAATCATTAGAGACAATTTTTATCTCAATCAACTCATTTTATGAATTTCTATGTAACATAGTTAGTCTTCCGAAATTTTGTAAGGGAACATCTTAACCAAGCTTCCTTTCTATAGGATAATCTTATACTTCATGATTATGTTGTACTATAACTATGTGAAAAATGAATTTTTATATCCTATATTTTATTTATACTTCAAATATGTGTATTTATATTTAATATACATAATTATTCTATTTTATTTAAAAATGGGTATTTGTAAGGGAATTTAAAAATTCAATTTCCACTCGTTGGGTTTTACGCATACTTTGATAATTTTAATATGCCATGATTATGTATCGAATAACTATTTATTTTAATATATTGTAATTTCCACATTCCATTGAGTTTATATGATGTTTATACACATAATGACTGCATTGATAAATTCCTACATCATTTATATGAACTTTGTAAGGGAAATCTCAAATCAATCTCTATTTAGTGAATTAAATATAAATGTCATGGGTTTGTTTTTCCCTTAATATGCTGGAATGACCAATGATTGTTTTAAACTCAATGTCCTATTATACTGGGTGTATTTATATTTTTTCACACATAATTATGTCATTTATTTATCCTTATTTTTAGGATACAATCATTGTAAGGGGTTTCATCTCAATTTACATTTCATTTAGACTTCATTATTGTTATAAACCAATAAATTTTTATATGGTTTATATACATCCCTTTCATATATTATATCATAAACCTCTTTATTCAAATTATATTATAATTTTATTAATGTTATTATTTAATTATTTGTATACAATTGTCTTTCATGTTGTATGGGAGACTATATAAAAAATATTATTTTAAATGTTTTATAGATTTAATCATCTAAATATTTCTCATTATTTTACATGTTTTCAAAATTTTATTAAGGATTTATTTATATGAATATTACTTTTTAAAAACATAAATTACTTTAAATTAAGAAATGTGGTATGTGATTCATTTATTATAAAATCTCTTTAATAAATGTTTTAAATAGTTTTGAAAATGGATTGAATACATAAATATAATTAATTTATTTATTGTGATTTATGAGTGAATTGTTGATAATTTCAATCTTTTATGTGTTATGATAATATAATGGTACTTAAAAATTTGATATGTGGTTAAGTGATTAACCAAATATGAGTGGTTATGTGATAATCCGGGGGAGGGTGAGCCCATGATAGCTCTCTAATGCATTGGGTAACATGACAGAGGTAAACATTAAATATTCTCCTAAGAGAATTATTCAATATAATGTGATTGGTATTCCAAATGTATCCCAGAAGGTTACTCCCTATTTAACATTGTATGATATAGTGTATCTATATTATGGATTCAACAATTAAAATTTATGTTTTATGATTTCTATGATATTTTTTAGGAATCATATGATTACATGATTCTTGCAAAGTAGATTAATTTTTCTGTGAAAAGTGTGATTTCATTGATTTCTATGTATTCATTGACTAATGTTTTATTTCACTATTTTATGTCATTTACTTAGAATTTTATTCCCATCCCATGTTTTTGAAATTTTTTTCATAGGCAATAAAGATGGGCAAGAGAAAAGATGAATTTAAGAATATTTTTATCAAGAAATGAATAAATAATTTCGTTTTGGAGTTTTAGTTTGGTGAAAAATTGGATAGAGTAAGTATCTACATTGTAATATTTTAGATGTAATATAATATTTATAGCCTGATTATCTAAAAATATACTTAAAAATATCCATAATGGGAAGAAAATTATATTCTTGATCAAAACTCAAGATTATGTAAGGTTTAAGGAGGGGGCGTTATAGTTGATATCAAAGGAATGGTTTAGAAAAAAATTACAGATTACAAGTATTTGTTAAACACATATTTAATCTCTATGTCTATTATTTATGTTAAATCCATGTTTTAATACTTATTTAGATCAATTAAATTCAATTACAAATGGAACAAGAAGAATCTCAGATGACATTACTATATCTTTATGCTGACTTTCTTGCAAAATATTTTGAAAAGTCATGTCCAAATGATTTTGAAACATTTTCTAACATAAAACATATTTTCAGGAATTGTTTTTAGATATCAAACATCTTTAACATACCTCGATACCATTGTGGATCATGTGTTACATTTAATCTAATCGTATTTTCTTAATATTATATGATATTAAATAATGGTAAATATTATCAAGGAATTTTTAGATGTTTTACCTTATCACAAGATTTTGAAGCATACTCTGATTTTTTAAAAGGTTTTAAAGAAGGTGAACATTTCACATCCTATATTATATAATCTCTTAAAATATATTCTTCTAGAACATACTTATTGTATATTGAGAGAACTATTTATTAAAACATTCAACTCAATCTATGTCTGGTTGTTTTATAAAAATCATGTTTTTTCAAAGGTTTTGAAATTATATGACATACATGATTATTTTTCAAAACCATTCTCTTTTGAACACCCATATGACTCAAGTTGAACAAGATATATTTTTATAGTGGATGAAAATGATTTTCAAGGATCTCTAAATCATTGTTGCAATGCATCAACCTTATATTTAAATGAGCAAGATGATGATGAATACAGGTGGACAACATGATCAATGTATAATGTTTTTTCTATTAACAATAGTTTGATTTTATCATATATAAGTGAAAATAAATTTTAATATATATAAGACATCATGAATGAATATGTTGAGGTCATTATGAGCTGGGGTAAAAATGAGAGGTTTAAGACAACCATTGAGGTTAAAACATGTTAGGGTTATTTGAGTTTTATAAAAAGGGAAAACCCACAAGATGGGTAACAACTTGTCCCATCTCGAAAGGCCACACGAATAGAACCCACAACCGATGGGAGATAAGGGAACATCACCTTCGACAAGCCTACATAAAATCCTTGGTTTGTATGACTTATTATTTTTAAATGATTATGTGGATCAAAAATAAGTTGATTTTGGGAACTTCGGTTTTATCAATGTGATATACTTAGTATAGGGAAATTATTTTTGGTTTAAGTTATAAATTTTGTTGTGGAATACGTTAAAAATTTTGGGAGTCCAATATCCTTAATAAAAATATAAAACTATGGGATTTTATTTGAGGTGTATGGGATGAATATTATTTTGGAATACTATTTATTTTATTGTATACATATGGTGATTTGGGTTATTTAAGGAAATGATAAACTTATCATAGAGAATGTGTGACTATTTTAATTACTTTTAAGTATAAGACATTAATATTAGTTGATGTTATTTGTAGATAAATGTTAAGATTTATCATGGAAGGCAGTTTGATCAAATCCTTCTAAATTTATGGGTTTCAATTTTTAGGTTTTGTTATTGTTTTTGGGGAATTATATATGCAATTATTTTATAATGGTATTTTTTTATCGTTTTAGTATTTTTTGGATATTAAGATTAATATTTATATTTATAAAGGATTTTTCATTTGGGGGGGATTATCTGATATTTCACTATCCATTTTGGTTTGGTTAATATCTAAAGACAAGGAAAACATGTCCTTCATATTTTACGGATTATTAGATTCTATAGAGAAAAGATGAGTGTGTGGTATAAATTTATTAAAGGATAAATCTCTACATGTCATGTAAGTATATTTCCTTATATTATTATTCTATGTATAATAATAATTCATCAAATTTATGAAATTTATATTAAAAAAACAATCCCGTTTACTTCTCTTAATATGAATTCAATGACTATTTAACCAACCATGTGTTTAATGTTTTATATTTGTTAACGTTCTCTTAATAATGTTCTTTATTACTCTTCATCTGAACTTGATGGTTAGTTTTATATAAATATTCATGTTTCCTAAATGGAATCCTAGTTTTTGTTATATCAAATGACCTTTTTTTACTTCTCTAACATTCTATTAAAGTAATATTTTTGTTGATTTTTTTACAATGTGGGATTTTCAATGAATATTTCATACCCAATTTTAAAATTACAAGGATGCAATTTGAAAAGGTGGAGAATGATGTAATAAACTAGGTATTTATAGAAAAATACATTGTCACATGTGTTAATATTTAGGAATAATATATTAATTTTATTCTAATGGGGACTCTTTTTCTGGTATCATACTCAACAAAAAATAATGGTTTTCTCTGAAATCTTACGTTTCTCCCGATGTTGAGTTATAATGAAAAATAATTAAATATTATTATTATTATAAATAGTAGTAAATTCAAAGCCATTAGATTAAATGGAATGAATAGTATCAACCGAATTATCAAACTATGGTTTATGAAGGTTGACATAATTATTATTTGGTCACCAAATTCATTAGATATTGAAAAAAACCAATTGAATATAATGGATGTGTTTTTATGATATCGTATTTAAAAGAGAATAATTTTTTTTATAAAATAATATAATTATTTATATAATTATATTTAAATAAAAATATATGTTATATATTGAATTTAATGATTCAAATTCATCGTACGTGTTTTCAAAATATGATATAAGAACAAAATAATTTTTCGGATAAAAGAAGCATTTTTCTAAAATTGTAGTTTAACCGCCTTATCACGGAGAACCCTTTTTAAATTTAGTTTTACACCTTTATATGTTCTATTTGACAATATAAACTACTTATTTAGGTTTAAGATATCAATATTTAGTTTGAATAAATTGTTTCATATTTTTCTAATAACTATGATGTTTTGATGAATAGTAAAAATAAGCTAAATTTTAATTCAAAACAAATTTTTACCGTTGGGATAATATAAATGGTTAAATAATATTATTTAATGGATTTAAAGAATAAATGTAATTTATTTTATCATTTAATCTAATTTTGAACATTATAGGTAATTTCACTTTGAAATTTTACAAAAACAGATCTTAATCTTTTGGTAGTTTTTACTTCTTAAAAACATACATTCTGGTATTGAAAAAAAGAAATAATTTTCAATTAATTATGGAAATTTATGTCTTTTGAATTTATAAAATTTTATTCAATATTTATAATTAAAATTTCCAAATTGGGTAAATAGTTTCTTTTTATTTTTGGACATAATGAATTGTATGATTAATAAAAAAAATTAGTTACCATGGTTAAAGGGTAAATTAGGTAAATAATGGTAAATAATAATATTATAATAATATATAACAACCATAAAAAATTTCCTAATACTATTTGATGATATATATATGATAATTATCATCCCTAGTATGAAACTTTGGCATTTGGGAGCCACTGGGGTGTGAAAATATAATTTTATTATTTTTAATTTAATGAAAAGGGAAAAATAACACGAGCTTGTATATTTTGATAAAAAAAATATTATATGGGGTTATATAATTGATGTATTTAAATATATGTATTAATTATAAAGTAAAAAATATTCTTTACATCATTAGATATATTTATAATTTTTATACATTAAATAAATATATTTAATTATTAACAAATGAGGATTCAGTGATTACCTTATTAAAACAAGATTCAAATAAATGATATAGTAAATATGAAAATAAATGTAATTTGATTATTTTTAAGTCATCCAATAATATTATGGTTGATACTGACATATTAGGTTTCATTTAATGCCTTTTTTTGAAGGAATCAAGTTTCTATAACTTTAAAATAAATCAATCACAGAATAGTCTCAAAATTGTCATTAATGTGTTTTTTAAACAAAAAATATTTTATTAAATGATATAAGAGTTCTAAAAATATATGTTTTTGAGAAATGAATTATATATTTTTTTTAAACGTAATTAAAAATCCACATATGCTTCTATTAAAAATATATAGTAACTATATAAACTATATATTATGAAAATACAAGAAGACATGGTAAGAGTTAATGTTTTTAACT
Source organism: Viscum album (assembly GCA_963277665.1). Lineage (NCBI taxonomy): Eukaryota > Viridiplantae > Streptophyta > Magnoliopsida > Santalales > Viscaceae > Viscum > Viscum album. The sequence goes on along the minus strand of OY728157.1, from coordinate 1,520,976,360 downwards.
AAGATGTAAAGATAAAATATATGGTTAGTTTGGTAACCTAAAATTTTATAAACCCTATTAATTGAGATGTTTTTGAACCACATCAATCTTATATAATAAATAAATGTGTTTAGGTCATTTTGAAACCAAAAAAAATTATAATAAAATAATATTTCAAGACTTTTCAAAAGTACCCATCTTCCCTCTAATAAAAGGATACCACCTCTACCCCCTTACTCACACCACTCAATCCCCCTTGTCTAATTCACATTCTACTCAAATAAGCTCCCAAAATCCCTCTCTTACTCTAATAAGCCTTACCTTGGGTATAAGGCAATTCAATATATCATTTTTCCTCAAACTGAAAGAAGTTATCTAGTTTAGAGGTAACGTCTTCTATCCTCAGTATAATAAGATTTTGTTAGGATAAATTTTATAACTTCACGTACACACACCTCCATCTAATGGATATGAAAATATTGTTTCTGTATACGGTAAACTATTGTCTCACGAAATGATGATTGTTAAATTTTTCCATACAACCTCTCATGGTGGCCATTATGATGGAACAATATTTTTATATGAAATATATTATATTTATATTGTGTAATGCCCCAACCATAGTTACCCATAGTCTTTGAATTATTACATAACATTGGTATGATCACAGGTGATAAAATCCCGAATGACCGGTCAGTTTAGAAATCTTAGAAAATAAATTACACACATAAACATTACATTAATAATTCAAACATAAAAGAAAACATAAAAAATCCATTGAAAATACCATTATTCCCCTCTCTTAACCCTGAATATCAATAATAATACACTTCTTGGAATCCTGGGAAAACAAAAAATAAGAAAGGGGTGAAATCATGTGCTGAGTAATGGTAAATAATTTAACAAAATCTATAATCTTTTAATTGAAGAGGTGAAATAAAAAAAATGACTTTTAAAAATAAATATGAATATAATATGGAAAAAATATATCATACTTTAAAATATAAACATGCACAAGGATATTCTAATAGTAGAATAAAAACATGTAATAATTAATTTCATGTCGATGGAATGCATAATGTAAGACATCATAACCACATAGTCAAGTCCTTGTTCGTAGAATATGAAACAAATTGTCGAGGCCTTATTCCAAGAAACTATTTTGTCTCATGAGACCTACCGATGCATCGAGGGGCTATACCAGGCCCTGCCTGTCACTTAATATGTCAAATTAATTCCTTATATGAAAAGGGTGAAACATAACATAATCATTTGTATTGAAACCCACATATGAAATTTCAATACTTTAAACATAAACAATAAATGGTTTAAAAATAGCACTTTCATATTCAAACATATTATAAATCATTCAATACAATATGGAGTATTTATATATAATTAATTAACCACAATCAAGAATAATAACCAGTAATGGATCTGGAGATAGTTGAAAATGATAAGTAAAACTCTTTACAAGAAATATCCATTTTTTTGAAATCATTTAAATGTAACACATTCATAAAGGAATAAATTTAAAAGATATTTTTGAGTCAAATTTTCCCATACCAATTTTAAACATTTGAATTGAGTGAACATTTTAGAACCATCACGTCCATATAAATAAATCCTTAAAATAATTTTGAAACATGGACATTAATTAAAAATATTGGTAAAAAAAAACATTAAAACATTTAAAATCGTTATCTGGAGAAACAGTCCCTTCAGAAAAACCTTAAAATATTCAATTTGAATATATTTTATGAAGCATGTACATGAATTATAAATATTTCACAAAAAATAATTACACATACACAATCTCAAATAATAATGTCATTAAGGATTTAACCTTTACATTGTACTTTATTTTCATCGAGGTAATGTTTAACCTCTTATATAATGACCATAGCATGTTATTAAATTATACTAAAACCATATAAATATTTATGATATCATATATTATTAATTTGTGACTTTATATTACCCATCTAATAATAATATCCATTTTAAAGTAACATTTTGGGGAAGAAATGCTTTCTTTATCGTATGTGTTCTATGTTGTCATTCTTGATTGTATCACATATCTCATTATTCACATACTTATTGAATATACAACATGATTCATATTTAATATATATAACAAATATAAATATTTATAATAGATATATTTCTGAAATGGAAACACCATTTATGGAGACAGTAGTTCTTACGTACGCATGAACATTGTTTCTGTTTTCTTATCGTATAGTATAGAAGTAAGTAAAAAACATATATTTATATAAATATATATATATATATATATATATTATTCTAGTTGAAATAATATTTTATATATCTCATAATTAATCAATATAAACTATTATAAAAATTCATGAAGGGTGATCGTTGAAGATGAATCTCGTTGCGTTGTGGAGAATTTAAGTCGTACATACGCATGAGTGACAATATCGTTCCATCGTTGATAATAAGGTGTTTAATTGGATGGTATATTATAAATACTGAATCATTAAAATGTTATATTCATTAATTAAATTAATTATACTTTTAATGAACCAAACTTCTTTAAATGAAAATTTCTCTTGGTCTAATTAAATGTCTTATTATGAAGAGTGGTTATGTAAAAAATATTCACATCCTTGGTTTTATGTTTTTGGATTTAAAAATACCATTAATGATTATTACCGTTGCTAATATATTCTTTGAACAGTGATCACGTGATTAGTATAAATGCATGGCTTTAACAAATCTAATTTACTTAGTCAATTGAAGCGATGAACTCATCCAATAGACTTTCCCCATACAAAAACCAATTGTTGGAGCTCGGAAAGGAGGTGTATTTATATGGCCTTCTCTCATGACAAATCCCATTCCAAGCTTCAACATGTTATGATTTAGCATAACATGCTACGGGATAAGTGGATGATGATAGATATTACCACCTGGGTGATGTTATCTAAGACACCCCACTAATCGGTCACTATCGCACACCTTACACTTCGATTTTATGTGGGTGTTATAAGGGGTCATGTAACAAGACCATTGCACTATCATTACATGCATTATTTTTATATATAATAAATAATATATACTCATTTTACTATTGTTACATTGTAAATAGTTTTTAAAGCAGAAATAGTATTTGTTGTTAATATTCAACTAAGGAATATATTTTGATAAAATTAATTTTTTTGGAATTAAATATTTTTTTAATAAAATATTAATATAATTAAATTTCTCTTTGTTCTGTATAAATTATCACAAAATATTTATGAATACAATTCTAATTTTTATTAAGGATTGAAAACTATTTTTGTCAAAATCCATGAATTTTTTATAAGTGTCAATTATTATTTTAAAAGTAAATATTCACATTTTTATAAAATTATTGGGGTAAAACGTATATTTTTTTGGAATCAGGTGGTCAAATTTATCAAATGGTGAATTTTTTATAATTTCCTGAGACAATGGAATTTTTGGGTAGAAAGGTAATACTTTTTAAATAAATAATGTTTTTTATGACAACATAATGACCCAATAGTGATTTAATGAAATACTATAAAAATTATGATAGAATAATATATGTTTTAACATTAGAATAATGTGATTTTAGTTTTGTTTGATTTATTTTGTTAAGCTTTAGTGGACCCATGAAGACTTATAAAATATTTTAGCCTTTTAAATTGGTTTCCTTGAGAGTGTGACTAACCTCCACATAGGAAACCCTATTTTTTAAATATACTAGGAAATTGGCCAAATAAAATATTGTTTTCCAATCCCCATTTTAATAAACCATTGGATAAAACCCTGGGCAGGTTTGTGGTTTTGATTATTTTATTTTGTGGTGTCCCAAACCTAAATAATAATGAATATTGTCTCCTTTCCTATATACATCCACCCAGGATCCTTATTCCTCTTCACTCAAAGCCCTTTGAGTTTGTACAAACTCTTCTATACTCCCTCTATAATCCTCTCTATGTGACTCATTCTCCCAAGAATCCTTTCTGAAGTCTCTCACAAGCCTTTGGGATCACACTTCCATGTAAGGGATTCCTCCCTTTCTCATCTTATCCATGTTTCTTAATATTGTTATGCAATTTTGTTTCCAATTATAAATATTGGGGTATGATTTTTAACCTCCCCCATACTTTTATATTTATTTTTTAATGTTTATGGACACATTTTTCTCTCATTAATTCCACCCATCTTCACTCATTACCATGCCAAATTTCTGTAATGAATTTATCTCTCCTCATTTACAATCCAGAAGTTTTTGTATTATGAATCCAAATTCAATTATTTATGTTTTCATGTACCTATATGACCCCCTAATTTACATTTCATGTAAATATGATGAGACACCCCTTTCTCTCTCATCTACCATTTGTATGAATTCTTATGTCACGTCTTTATGCTTTTGAAATTGCACCACATTTTTTCTAAGCCAAAGTCATTGTGTAGTGAATACCATGCTCATTTATTTATCAAGAATATTCAAATTTTTCACATTTACTTATTTATTATAGAGTTCCATAAATTAATTCCACATTACATTATTGAGTAATAAATGATTATGTTTAATGAAATAATTTTTTATGATCTTTGTGGCACACGTATGCCTGAAATGAAATGTTAAGGGTGCGCTATAATAACACTCTAATGCATTTGTTAATAATTTTTATCATGATAAATAAATTGCAATGAAGATTTAATCATTCTATTTCAAGTGAAATGAGGATTTACTCAAGATAATTTTTTTGCAATGAGAGTTTACTCATGCTACATGTGAAATGAGCCTTGGATCATGTTAATTCAAGGTTAAGTGTTATTGCCACATTTTCGTGGTATGATAATCATCCAATATCATGAATTTATGTTCAGGTTATTTTATGCTCTATTGATATGACTATTTCCTAACATTTATTGTATTCTCCATGTTATGTCTTGTTTACTCCATTATTGGGATTTATAGCTCACCCTTTTCATATGTATTTCCTTAGGTTATCCCATTCAACACTAAGTATAAGGGTATGTTGTGGTCATGTAATGTAAGTTTTCAATAACGATGTTGTGTGTTTTTTGTTTTAATTTATCATGTAATTTCCCAAATCCCTAAAGACACTATACATCTCGGTCATCCATGTTGTATCAAGTGAAGAGTTTATGTTATAAATCATTTTTATCTATGTAATAATGAGAAGGGTTGTAATATTTGGTATCATAGGATAGGTTTAGTTATTTTTGGGATAATGATAAGAAAACCCTAGTAAATTCCTTAGGGATAAGACTAAGTATAATAAAATCATCCCTAAATTATGGTTTGTATTGAGTAAGTGTTTTATAAAGAAAATTAATCCATGTATTGATACGAGTAGGTATAGGCGACTCAGGAAAATATGTACCTAGGAGTAAAAACTTTGACCAGGTGTTTCGGGCCTGACCTGGGGTATCCTGGTACAAGAATATGGTCCTTACTACACTATTGGTTAAAAAAATCTTGGGGGAAATTATTTATTAAATTCATGATCCTAGTACAAAACATTATTAAGGGAATAAAAAACCAATAATAATATATGTTAAGAAATAGATAATGGATAACCAAGATTTAAACCTAAGGAGTCACAAGTTAGGATATATTTCTCCATTACAAGTTTATCCTTTAATGTTCAATGTTTCCTTTTTATACTCAATAGCTAAGTATTCAAACCCCATAATTGTATTCCATTTTTCATTGTTATAATATGAAAGGGGGAAGATCACGAACAAATCCTATCTATATTTCTGAATAACTACTTGGGATTATTATCATGATGTAATGCTGAGATGACTTTGGAAAATTTTCAAAAATCTAGGATTCCAAAAAAAACTTTATATGTCATCCAATACCTCTACCATCTCCTAATTTTTTTAAGGATAAAGTACAATATATTGGAATATTGTGATATCAACATTCATACCATGGTAAGCATGGAAAGTACCATCTGGGCCTTTAAATTATTATATTTATTTGAAAAATATGAAGAACTAAAAGATTTTATAGATACTGCAAAAGATGGAGACCTCTGAGAAGCCTATATGTATCATATTCTAGATTTTTGTCTTTTGAAAAAAAACTATTTTTCCAAAACCCTATTTTTAAATAATTGATGAAGCATCGGTAATAATTTTCTATAAAAAATGATTTCGGGAAGATGATTCAAAATTATATATAATAAATACCTTTTTAATGACTTATCTATGCTTCCAAATATATAAACCAAGGCACCTATGATGTTTTTGGGGAAAAGAACTATATGATTTTGAAAATATCTTGAGGTACCATTATGACGCATGAACCCATTCTACATGAATAAAAATATAATAGTAATGAATGAGGATCTCTTTGGGGAAATGAAGGAAAAGTACCCACACCTATTTATGGATTAGAATATAAAATTAAATTTCGAGGGTGAAATTTCTTAAGGGGGGAAGATTGTAACGACCCAAAATTCTGTCAATTAAAATCCCTCTTCGTTTAATTAAGTATCTTATTATGCTAAATGGTCATATAAAAAATATTCCCTTTCTTTGGATTTATGTTTTTGGATTTCAAAATAACGTTAAAGACTATTACCATTGCTAATAGAGAGGTTGAATAGTGATCCCATGATTAGAATAAATACAGGGCTTTAACAAATCCAATTTACTCAAAAAAAAAGTGATAACCTTATCTGGAGGACTTTTCCCATACTATGCCCATTTTTCGGAGCTCGGAATGAAGGTGGAATCATTTGGATTCTCTCTTGAGAAAGACCAATCAGAGCTTCCAAACGTTATTCTCAAATAGAACCACCTACGGGAGAATTGGAAGTGGATAGAGATTACCACCCGAGCAATGTAATCTTAGCATCCCAAGGAATCTCTCACCATATCACACCTTACCCTTCAGTATTATGCTGGTGTTATAAGGGGTTATGTAACAAGACCTTAGAACTATGATTATGTGAATTATTTTTTTATATAATAAAGAATAGACATTCAATTTATTATTATTACATTGTAAATAGTTTTTAAAGCACACATAGTATTTTTAGTTAATATTAAACTATGGAATTTGTTTTAATAAAATAAGGGAATTATTAATTAAATAATATTTTAATAAAATATTATTATTTTTAAATTAATTTTTATTATGTATTAGTGATCGTATAAATTTTATGAATATAATTTTAATTTAAATTATTGGTTGAAAGTTATTTTTGTCAAAATTCAAAAAATTTCGATAAATGTCATTATTTATTTTAAAGGTAAAATTCCCATATTTAGAAATTTATTTGGTTAAAATAAAAATTATTTTTATAATCATGATGACGAAATTATCCAATGTTGAATTTTTCATAATTTTCGTAGACAATCAAATTTTTTGTTTAAAATTAAATACCATTTAAATATATAATTTTATTATGACATCATAATAACCCAATAGTGATGTAATCAAATACAATAAACACTATTTTCGGCCAATATAAGTTTTAAAATTAAAATAATGTGATTTTAATTTTGTTTTATTTATTTTAAAAAGCATTAGTGGACTCTTCAAGACTTATAAAACAATTTAGCTTTTTATATTGATTTTACTGAGAGTGTGACTCACCTCTACATGAGATACCTTATTATTTTTAAAATGTTTATACATTGGACATATAAAATAATCTTTTCTACTCCCCATTCGAAAAAATCATTGGTAAAAACCGTGGTCTGCTTTGTTGTTTGGATTTGTTTAATGTGTGGTGTCCCAAACCTAAATAATAAAGTATTTCCTATCCTTTCCTATATAGCCCCACCCAAGATCCAAATTTTTCATCACTCAAAGCCTGTAGAGTTCAACCAACTTCCAACCTGCTCTCTATATGATCCTCCCTAGCTACCCCAAGCTCCGAAGAAGCCTCTCACAAGCCTCTCCCAAGCCTTTGGGATCATACTTCCAAGTAATGGATTCTTTCCTTTGTCATTTTATCGAAGTTTTTTAATATTGTTATACCATTTTATTTTAAAGTATAAATTTTAGGGTATGATTTCTCACCTCTCCAATACTTCTATATTTATTTTTTAAATGATTATAGTCCCATTTATCTCTCATTAATTCCATCCATGTTCACTCATTACCATTCTTAAATTCCATAAAGAATTTCGATCTCCTCATTTACAATTCAAGCAATTATTTTGTATTATGAATCTGAATTCCTTTACTTATTTTGTGACACGTATCTATATGAACTAATTATTATCCATTTCATTGATATATGATCAGACAAACCATTCTTCCTCATCAAAAATTTGTATGAATTCATAGTCCAGATCGTTATGCTGCTGAAATTACACTGCGTTTTTTCAATGCCAAAGTCATTGTGTAGTGAATACCATGCCCATATCACTATGAAGGGGAATTACCATTATGCACATTTATTTATTGATTACAGAGTTTTATGTATGAATTCTACATTCCTTTATGCTGGAATAAATGATGATATTAAATTAATCGATGTTTTAGGATCCATGTGGCACCATTATGCATGTAATGAAAATATTAAGAAGGGTGTTCCCTAATAGTGCTCAATACATTGGGTAAAGATTAATATCATGATAAGTCAAGTGAAATGAGGATTTAATCATGATAATTCAAGTGTAATGAGGATTTATTCATTATAATCCATGTGAAAAGAGGGTTTACTCGTGCTTCATGTCCAATGAGCCTTGGATCATGCTAATTTCATGTTATGTGTTGTTGCCACATTTTCATGTTATGATAATAATTCTATATCTGACCTTTATGTTCATGTTATTTTATGCTCTATTTATATTCCTATTTCCTAACATGTATTTTATTCTTTATTTTATTACTTGTTCACTACCTTAATGGGTTTTATAGCTCACCCTTTCACATGTATGTCCTTAAGATATCCCATGTAATAATATGTACGATGGAATGTCGTGGTTAATTAAAGGAAATTTTCAATAAATATGTTGTCTGTTTGATGTTTTAAGTTGTTATGTAATGTTCCTATGCACCAAAGACACAAGACCTCTAACTCATCCATGTTGTATCAAGTTAAAATTTTATGTAATAAAACATTTTTAAGTATTTAAAAAATAGAAGGATTATTATAATAATCATTATTATACCCATCCAAATAATGTATTGTTGAATAAAAAACAACACCATGACTTGGAGACGGTAAGTTGTATTTACACATGTATATCGACTTGGTCATTCATATGATCAATAAATTAATTAATATGGTTTTACCATATTTATAATAACATCTCATTATGTATAAGGTAATGGATTACTTATTTTACTATCTAAATAACAAAGAAATAATAAGTTGAAGAAGAAAAGAACATTGAACGATGTGATAAAATAATTACCTCATATTCAAGTTCTTCCTTTTGATTTGAAAAAAATGTGTCCTTGTGTTGGATTTATGATAAATCTTAGGCCTATAAAATGTATTTATGGTAGTTGGGAGGATATTTCGGAAGGGTTTTTCCAAACCAAATGGATTTTTATGTTTGAATTGAAGACAAGGGGAGGTTCCCTTTTATAAGCGAGGTGAGGGGCACATTTGGAAAAGAATGAAATATTAAGTTATTATAAAATAATTTTCAGTTTCTAATAGTTCCACATAGATTTATTTTTAGAAAAAGGTGGGGATGTGTCAAAAACCTCTCAACTAATAAGTTTTAGACCATTTTATGTCACTATATTAACCTTATCTTTTATATTTAACTCTTAGATTAATAGTTTATCTTTTTCTGTGTCTTCTTGTATTATTATAATACATGGTTAAAAAACATACTATAAAATTCCAAGTGAATATTAATTGTCTCCTTAATGACATATAGATATAATTATATAATTCGTTTATCTGACACATATATTTTATAGGCAATTTTATACTTTAATAAAATAGTACTTGTTTTTAAAACAAATTTATGCCAATTTTAACAGTATTATGTATTTGGTTTCTTGTAACTCCTAAAAACCTGATTATTTCAAAACAAATATATTTTAGCATCCCTAAAATTTTATATTTACCTAAAAAATCATGTGATGGCAGAAAAACATTCTAATTTTATTTATTTAAATATATATAATATCATTTATTTGATTCCATCATTAATATTGAAAATATTTCATCATTATTGTGTCATAATTAAATATATTTATTTTATGTCTAAAAATCATAAATAAAATAACATGATGTAGAAAATATTTTGAGATTTCTATTGAATATTTATATTATAAAATTTAACTTATATAAATCTTTATAAAATTTTGTATACTAAAAGATATATGTTTATGTTACATTTTCCTTAACATTAAATTAATTTTTATAAAGTGTCATGTTTACATTACAAGTTAGTAAATGGGGTCAAAAAATAGACCCAAAGATTCCCGTAGTCTGAAATGTATCACCCAATCGGGTTAGGACATGTGTTCCGGTAATTTAATAATATTATAAAATTATTTCTTACCCTTTTTACAGTATTTACCTTTTAACCATTGTGAATACAATATTTACTGAAGTTATTATTCATAATATTTAGAAATAAAAGTTACCTATTTACCAAATATGGACCAAATTATTCCAAATATAGAATCCATTTTTACAAACACCAAGAACTTAATTTTTAGAAATTAATTTAAAATTAATTCCCTTTGTCCAAACCAAAAAGTGGGTTTTTAAGAAGTAAAAACTTTCAAAAGATCGACATGTGTTTATATAAAATTTAAAAGATAAATTACATAAAATTACCTAAATTATTTTAAATTATAATAATATTATCTAATTATACATTAAAACTACTCAAATTTATAATTTAAGCAAATAAATTATTTCTATTAGAAAATTGTTTTTAATTAAATTATATTATTTTTCACTATTCGTTAAAATGTGAAACTTATCCGAAAAGTACAAAAAATTTATCCAACATAAATTTTTATGTCCCTATTATAAATAATAATTTAATTTCCTTCAATTGAATATATATACGTGTCAAATATTGGATTTAAAAAGGGTTCACCCTTAAAAGGTGAAAAAATGTATTTTTTGAAAAATACTTCTTTTATCTAAAAAGTTGAATTTATCATTATATTATGTGTAAGAAATAAAAAATGTGAATTTTAAAAGTATATAAAATATATATAATATTCAAAATGTGGTAAAAAATATTCATAACCACTTTTCAAATGGCTATATTGATAGTTCATGATTCTCTTGAACTCGTGTTGTGTGTAGCGCAAGCTATTGAATTACTTTAAAGATATAACGTACTATGAAATCAAAGGGTGTTAAATTATACCCTCATTGAATAAATTTATTCCTGTCAATTTGAAATTGTTCTTTGAAAATTATAGGTTGAGAAAAGAAAATACCTTTGTGGAAAACCCACATCAGAAATAGGGTTAATAAAATTTCGTCTTAATAAGACAGAAATGGAAATGAAAAAGTCACTACCAAATAATTATTTTTAATAATAGAAAATTGTTGGAAATTATAGACACATAATTGGGGTGTAAAATTAATTATTTATAAGGAGTAATTGAGGTCATAAATCATAAAAAAGTAAACAATAAATTAATTATTGAGGGCCTCAAAGCCATAAATATATGATGATGATTTAAAATATCATCGGTTCAATGAATGATAATGTATTATGATAACACATTTTTGTGTCTAATATCCATTCCATAAAGTTTTATAATTAATTTACTAATATAACAAGAAAAAAATAATACTTGAAAAGTAGAGTACCATCCTTAAACTAATTTCTACAACAAACCCATATTTCCATCCAAAAGACAATAGAACTAAAAAATATTCTATTTATCCTAATCGTATAGGGTTCCAAAAAATGAATTTATAATTTATCAATAAGATAATTTAAAAAAACTACATTATACAAACATGGACATCACGTAGGCCAGTGGTACGTGGTGTACCTTTATCAGTCTTCAGTTGCAGGTTCAAGTCTCACGGCCTTACGAGACGCGACGAGTTGTCGCATGACTTCCGAGTTGTCCTTTTTATAAAAATACAAAAATAATCTTAATAAATGTTTTGTACATAAATAATAGTATAAAATTTAAAACTAAATTCATTTCAACCTTAAAACGTATCCAAAATACTTCTTTCTAAACTCAAAGTCCAAACCATATAGTGAAGGTATGCATATTGAGGATATATTTTTCCACATAATAACATGTGAATACCTTCATCATGTATTCTTTTAAAACATTATAACACACTTAATTTCCATAAAATCTTATTGATTACATTCATGTTCCATTATTACTTATTTAATACTATATATACTCAGTATATCCAATAATATTGTAAACTCCAATAATTATGAAATAAACAAAAAATAATTAGTTGCAATGTAGTCAATAATATCCAATATAATTTTTTCCAAATAAATCATATCTTATTATAAAATCATTATCTCAATTATAGAAAAATATTAAGTGTTATATTTCCCCCAACCATATATTTTCCAAAATGTTTAACTTGAAATTGTGTCATGTTACATGGAACCATATAATCTCAATTACATAATGAAAACATACTACAGTACAAAACTTATATACTTTATAATTTTTATAACTTGTACGTCATTAATAAAATACTCAAATTACACAATTATTAAATAAAAAATTAAGAACAACAATCATTATTATTCATTTGTAGTAGTATCATAAGTTGATCATTATATAAGAGAATCATTTGTGGTATACTCTAATGATAGTTACATTGATTTGCATAGTGTCCCAAATCCTTGAATTTGAAGAATTATACATTTGAAACATTTTTCCTACCCTTTAAATCATGAACATAGTTCCCTTTTCTCCAAACTTATAAAAAAATCTAATTTTATTCAATCCCTTATTGGGGTGATTTTGTCCATAGTTATATCATATAGGAAAATCATTCTTTCACTTCTTCCATTTATCCATATTTCCCTCTACAATCTTCTTCTTTTATAGCTTCCCTTAAAATATATATGACTCAAATAATTATTAATATATCTTATTAAGACATGATAATATTTCTTTATATGATGATAATATATGGGGTACAATTTTCTTTCTAAATGTTGAATTATGAGCATGAAAGATATGATCATTCTTACGCTTTGAATCATGCGTATTTCTCGGGTTTTTGTTCCATCTATTGGGCACCATTTATAAAATATGACATACACTAGGTTAGATCATATCCTATTTTATAATCGATGAACTAAAAAAACTATCAACATTAATTGAATATATTCACACATATAGTATCACAATCATAAAAATGGTTTCTTTGTTAACATATTTACCCATAAATACTCCATAATGGTTTGTAAGGAAAATGTGAATTTTCTTAATTATATCCATCGGGAGTGTCTAACCAGGTGTGTATTAAGGCCCATTATCATCTACAAGGATACCCCGTGTAATCCTGAAACCCATTGTCAGAGATTTCACTCATAGGTACATCTATGCCAGAACCACATCCATTTGTAGTATCTAGACATGGATTTATTGCATAAAAAACCCACACAATCCATATATTACCAAAATTCTACGTAGTTCTTCTATGATTATCTATAATGTATATCATAGGCTTACTGTCCCTAATCTAAGTGTTTTAATCTATTTCCAAGGTTGTTGATAAATATCCTCTGATACCGAATATAACGCCATGACCCCAGATACACAGAGTCTGAACATTATTAAATAACATTTTCATGATCATAAGGGATCAAAATCACAAAAGTCCGATCAGTTTAACAGTCATGGAAAATATAATACATACATGAACGTTACATTACACATTCAAACATAAAACACAACATAAAAAAATTCTTTGTGAAGTCCATTATTTCCAAATATTAACCCTTAATATAAATCATAATACACTTATTTTAATCCAAGGAAAACTAAACATAAGAAAGTGGTGAGATAATATGCTTAGTAAAGTTATAAAATTGAGTGGAAGCTATCATCTTTTAAGGAAAAATGTGTAACAAGAAAACATCCTTTTAAACAAAAACATTAATATAATATGGAAAACAATAAATCAAACATTCCCATACAAAAATCCATCTGGATAATCTACTAGTAGAATAATCAAATATAATAACAATTTTTATAATGAGGGAATGCATAATTTTGGACATCATAATTACATTTTCAAGGCCTCATGGCAAGAATATAAATAAAAATTCTATCATGGCCTTCTTCCAATACACTAATTTGTCTCATGAGACAAACTAATGTATCGATTGCATATAGAGAGAGCCTCCCATCACTTACAATGTCCAATTCATTCCTCATATGAAAATGGTGAAACATAACATAAACATTCTTATTAAAACCAGCATAAGAAATTTCAATATTTAACCATAAATAATGAATGGTATAGAAATAAAACATCCAAAATTAAACATATCATAAGAAATTTAATAAAATATGGAAAATTTTATTATTATTAATGAACCTCAATCAAGAATAATTTCTAGTAAAGGATGCCGACAATTTTGAAAATGATCAACAAAATTTTTTAATAGAAATATCCTTTTATGTAAAATAATTTAAAGGTCACAGATTTATAAAGATATTTATTTTAAATATATTTTTGAATCTAAGAATCCCATAACACTTTTAATATTTTAAAATTAATTAAAATTTTAATATAATCACATATATATAAATAATTCCTTAAAATCTTTTGGAAAACATGGAAATTAATTAAAAAGATTTAGAAAAAAAAATCATAAAATCATTTAAAATGATGATCTTGGAAAATATTCCCTACCAAAAAACGTTAAAATATTCATTTTGAATTTTTTTTAAATATGGTCAAGGATTATAAATATTTCCCAGTAAATACTTACGCATAAACAACCTCAGATAACAATGAGATTTAGGAATTAACCCTCACCTTGTACATTCCTTTAGTCGATGGTATGTTTAACCTCATGTATAATTACCATTTTATGTTATTAAATTATAAACTAACCATATTAATATTTATGATATCAAATATAATTCATTTATGACATTATTATACCCATTTAATAATAGTTCCCATGTTAATGTAACATTTTAGTTAATAATCGCTTTCTTTATCATAAGTGTTTTAACATGTAATTCATGATCGTATCACCTAGATCATTATTCAAATACCTCTAGAATATAAAACATGATTTATATATCATATATATTTAGAATATAAATATTTATAATAGATATATATATGAAATGGAAACACTGTTCATGGAGATGGTAGTCTGTACGTACGCCTGAATGTTGCTTCTTTTTTCTTATCATATAGTATGAAAGTAAGTAAATGATATATATTCATCTAAATAAATATATATTATTACAGTATAAATATTATTTCATATATCTCAATCTTAATCATTATATATTTTAATAAAAATTCAATAATGGTGACCGTTGAGGATGAATCTTATCGCATCGTGGAGACGTTAAGCCGTACTTACCTACGAGCGATAATATAATTCTATTGATGGTAAAAATGTGTTTAATTGGATGGTATATTATATATATAGAATAATTACCAAGTTATATTCATCATTTAAATTAATTTTACTAGTTATTATACCCATCCTAATAATGTAGTGTTGAATAACAAGCTACACCACGACGTGGAGACGGTAAGTCGTATGTACGCAGCTATGTTGACTTTCATTAATAGGATGGGTAGAATAATGAATATCATTTTAACATATTTATAATAAAATATAATTATTTATAAGGTACTGGAATTATTATTTTATTATAGAAATAACAATGAAAGAGAAAGTGGAAGAAGAAAAAAAACATTGAAATAGGTGATGAAATAATCACCTATTCTCCGGGAGCTTCCTTTTAATTTGAACAAAAAGGCTCTATAGGTTTAATTTTTGATCAATTTAATGCCTCTATGATTATTTTAGGGTATTTTTTTTAGGATATTTGATCTTGGGTCGGCTGAAAAAAATGGATTTTTATGTGTCAATTTAAGATAAGGGTAGGTTCCCTTTTATAAGAGAGGTGAGGGTCACTTTAGGAAAAGTTTGAAATATTAATTTATTATTTATTCATTTTAGGTTACTAATAGATCCATATATATTTATTTCAATTATAAGGTGGGTATTCTTTGAAAAACTCTAAACCAATTGGTTTTAGACAAGTTTAGGTCATCATATTAACCATATCTTTTACATTTAACTCTTAATTCAATAGTTTAACATATACCATATCTTCTTGTATTATTATAATACATGGTCAATAAAATTACTAAAAACGACAATAACCATCAAGTTGGTTCATTAGTGAAATATCTATAGTTATATAAATCATTTTTCTGATCCTTAATTTCGGTGTACAAATATATAATTTAATAAAATAGTATTTGTTTTAAAAACTCATTTCTGTCAATTTTGACACTATTTTGTATTTAGTTTTTATTAAAGTCATAATTACTTTATTACTTAGAAAATTATATATTTAATCAACCATATAATTTCATATTTAGTTGTAAATTTTTTTTATGGCATCAAAAAATTATAATTTTATTTATTTTAATATTTTCAATATTATTTATTTGATTCTTTCATTAATAAGGAAAATAACGTATCATTATTGTGTCATAATTTATTATATTTACTTTATCTATTAAAATTAAAAATAAATAAAATTATATATTAAATATTTATATATTTCTAATGACTATTTAGTCTAAAATATAACTTATATATAACCTTATAAAAATTGTTTTACTAAAAGATAGATGTTTATGTTACATTTTCCTTAACTTTAAATTATTTTTTACAAAGATCCATTATAAGTTACAAGTGGCTCCATGGGGTCCCAAAATCGTCCCATGGATACCCATGGTCATACATGTTTCATCCAGTAGTGTTAGGACACGTGTTAGGGAAATTTAATATAATTAAAATGTTATTTTTAACCTTATTTACTTGATTTTCCCTTTAACCATGGTAAATAAAATATATATTAAAGTTACTATTCATAATGTCTAAAAATAAAATCTACATAATTTCACAATTTTCATATTTTGATTACCAATAATAAATAAATTTTCCTATCTCAAAATAGAGATTTTGTAGAAAATAATTTAAAATTATTTCCCGTTGTCAAAACCAAGTAGCTGGTTTATAAGAAGTAAAAACTATCAAAATATCAACATGTGTTTATGTAAAATTTAAATGTGAAATTAAATACAATGACTTATATTATATTTAATTATAAAAATATAATATAATATACTTTTAAACTACTAAAATTTATAATTTAACACTCTATATTATTACGATTTAAAAATTAATAAAAATTTAGTATTTTTCACTATTCATATTAATATGAAAGTTATAAAAAAAGTACTAAAAATTATCCAAACTAAATTTTTATGCCCCTCTTCTAAATAATAATATAATTTCATTATATTAAATATATAAAAGTGTCAAATATTTGATTTAAAAAGGGTTCATCATTAAAATGAAGAAAAAAATCAATTTTTGAAAAATACATCTTTTATCTGAAAAATTTATTGTGTCATTATATTGTGTCTAAGAAACACAAAATATTAATGATAAATTATATAGGATATTTATAAAAGTAAAAGTGTGGTTAATATTATTAATATAATCTTTTTAAACAGGTAGTTTGATATGTCGTGATTCGGTTGTACTCGTTGTTGCGTGTATCGCAAACAGTTGGATTACATAAAAGAGATAACGTACTATAAATTCATGGGTTGTTACATATTGTCTCTTGTATTCTCTATTTTATATTTATAGAATACCTTTATGCTTTCTATAATTTGAAAATATGATCATTTAATTTGAGGAATTGTGGACTACAACCCCCTCAAATTGATATGACTCGTTGATTCCACATATAAAAAATTTAAAGGATAGAGTTAATTAACTATTGTAAAATTTAAAAAATATTATATTATAATGAAATTATAATATAACTATGTATCATTATGTTTTGATTCCTATAATATAAAAAAATAATTTAAAGTATCATTCATGCGTACGTACAACCTACCGTCTCCACGAACGGTGTATTTCATTTATTATCTCAAAATGTTATTGACTATTATAAAAATAGATATGAATTATATATATGATAATTAATTAATGAATAATATTATTGTGATTTTGGACTTTTGAAACATGGAAAATTTATATCAAAACATGTTCATTTTTTACTCAAGTGTTGAATATCAAAAAATGACTGATATTAAATTAAATAATTCTGTAATTTTAAAAACATGATAATAGGAAATATAAATTGAATAATTAACATGAAAAATGTTTCTGAAGAAGGTAGAAATTAACTTATGTTTATTATTTTGAACGAACAAGGTACGTATGTGATGATTTGGACTCAAGGTAATGGAATCTACCAACATTCTATTTTCAAGCACACCTTCAATGTTATGCCTTATTAATTTCTATTTTCATATGGTGGGATTAGTCATTTCATATAAACCTAACTGAATATATTATTTAATAATTACTAGAGACACATTTTTCTCTCAATCAACTCATTTTATGAATTTTTATGTAACGTCATTAGGCAGCTGATCTTTTGAAAAGGAACTTCTTATCCTAATATTCATTCTTTTGGTTAATCTTACACTTCTTGATTATGTTGTGAAATAACTACGTGAGAAATGAATTTTGATATATTATATTTTATTCATACTTAATTTATGTTTTTTATAGTTAATATACATATTCAATCTATTTAATAAACAAAATGACCTTTGTACGGGAATTTCAAATCTCAATTTCCACTCATTGGGTTTTACGCATAAATTGTAGATTATATTATGCCAGGATTATGTGTGGAATCCTTGCATATTTATTTATGTTTTACTTTCAACTTTTATTGTTTTCATAAAATTTGTCTACATATAATCACCCCATTGATAAATTCTTACATCATTTATATGAGCTTTGTAAGGGATATCTTAACTCAATCTATATTCAATGAGATAATTATCTATATAATTGGTTTTATTTTTCCATGAATATGTGTGAATGACCTATGATTTTTTTATATTTAATAACATCTTATATTGGTTTTATTTATATTTTTCACACATAATTACGTCATTTATTTATCTTTAATACAAGGATACGATCTTTGTAATGGGTTTCATCTCAATTTTCATTCCATCATGCCTTACTTATTATTATGCGCCAATTAACTTTTATATTGTGTATATACTTCCCTTCGACATATTATATCATGATCGTCATTATTATCATGATATTATATCTATTGTTTAATGTTATTCTTTATTTATTTTTACTCAAGTGTTTATCTAGAGGTAAGGGTCTCTTTAGCTAAAACATTATTTAAAATGTTTTAATGATTTAATCTTCTAAATCTTTATCATTAAATACAATGTTTCCAAAATGGTTTCAATGATTTATTTATATTCACATTAATGTTTTAAAATGTTATTTACATTAAAATTTTCAAAGGAATTGGACAATTTGAATAAAAAATCACTTTAATAAATTTGTCAAATGGTTTTTTGAAATGGATTGAGTATTTCAATATGTTAAATTGATTTCATGTAATTAATTATTGAAATTTAGATTTGGTGAATATTTTATGTGCTTTGATTATATAATGGTAAATGGACATTTGATGGGTGTTTATATGATAAACCTTATATAGGTGGTTTCATGGTAAACCTATGGTGGGTGAGCGTGTGATAGCTCTCCAATGCATTGGGTAACGTGAGAAAGGTAAATGATAAAGTTTTTCTAAAGAGATTATGGTAATATTCTGTGATGGGTATTCCAAAGGAAAAAAAATACTCCCTATTTGGCTATGAATGATACAATGTATGAATTATTTGGATTCCATAAGTTACCTTTATGTTTTAGGTTTCCTATCATATTTTTTCAGAATCTTATGATTACATGATATAAGATATGTATCTTACATTTTATAAGTTAAAAGTATGATTTCATTGATTTCTATATATTTGGGGAAAAATGTTTTCTTTGATTCTTTTATATCCCTTACTAAGATTTTTTGTGTTCACCCCATCGTTTTGAAAAAATTTCACTTGGTATAAGGAAGGGTAACAGAAAGGAAGAATTTCATAATATTTTTATCCATAGAGTAATTCTTTCTTTTTTTAAGGTGGTTTATTTTTTTTGTAAAATTATATCGAGATATAAGTGTCTAATTTGTAATTTGTGAGACATAATGTAATAGTTATGGCCAAATTATATAAAACTCTAAACTTTAAAAGATCCTTAATGTGAAATAAAGTCAATTCATGATCAAAACTAATGATTATTTAATGTTTAAGTATGATTCCTTAATTTCCATTCCATTCATATACTATTAACCTTATGTAAAAAAATATTACTTCAAATTTACTCATTTATTTTTTAATCAATATTTCAATCCATCTTAGGCGTTAGTTTTGTTGAATATGAATTTATAAATCTGTCAGGGGAATATAATTAACGTAGATAAAGAGGTCTTTTTAGTTGGGGTAGAGAACTAGTAAGAATGTCTCAAATCTACCAGAGTATCTCATTTAGGTCTAGGAATTTAATTATTAGTATTTCAAATTTTAGTACCAATAAATGGAATTTATGTCATACAAAACAAAATCATATTAAGTGTAAATAATTACATTTAGGGAAAATAGTTAAACCACTTACCTTATTCTAATAGTATAATCCTCATATAGAATTTACCATCAATATCAGATAGAATGGGAGATATAAGTGAAATAAAGATAATACATTAAAATATAGAATATTAGCTCACATTGATTTATCATTCAATAACGATTGTTAAATTAAAAAATTAGTAATAGGACTCATATTCATACTGAGGGGGGTCTAATGATATGAATGACACATGAATCAGACAATGGATATAGAGGATATCTTAAACCCTTCCATAAGAGTAGAGTATTTCTCTTCATTGGAATAGGTTATGTATATTTGAGTGGTTATGGATAGGGTTTAATGGTTTAAGGTTAGAAGAAACAAGAATTGACTTTCACATGTAATAAAGTGTCTCACAGTTGGATCTCATGGTTAGACAAATAATTACCCATCTATTTTTTCTCTCCTATATGGGAGGCCACAACTCATACAACTAGAGAATATAGTTATAGAAATTATGCACTACTCATGAATGCCAACTCTACAAGGAATGACCCCTCTAATGGTATAGGTTCTCTATTCCACACATTATGTGCTAACCGTTCAATATGAAACCACAATAAATTTTATTTTTTTAAATTAAATTCATGTCTTCTCACATGGATAAACTAAACCTTATCTAATAGTTCATTCTATATGGTTGATCCAGACATTTAGAACTAACAATAATAAAACTATTCACCTCACTATACTTCTCAAAAGAGAGCTCTATTCTCTGACCAAGCTATGGATTTTCCCATAACCATTAAAATCATTAGAATGGCTATTATAGTGGTCAAATTTTTTTAAAAATTAATTGATCTATATAAATCTAAAATGCTGGGGTCCTATAACCTAGTACCCTTAAAACAACTCCTCAAGTAATTTCTACTATAAGGGTTCTTAATAATCATTTAATAATTACTCCGGTCTTGATAATTTACATTGGCCTCTCACTCCATTTTCACATAATATACATCAGTGTACTTCCATGACACCCATACTAGAGGAACTATCCTACCACATAGATCTTTCATGTAAATATTAATAATAAGAACAATGTACACTACAAATGATGTTTCAACATCGAACCCAACATCACCAAGTTGAATGAGATTAGATAGGTCTAAATGATAATGAAATTACTAAGATATGGGAAAAACATAATTCATAGTCATGTATCTCTTATATATTGTTATCTTATAATCATCTAGAAGAACCTATCCCAAATATGAAACGGTCTGACAAAACAATGTGGTTGCTTACCATGTTTCCTAAAATGTTGCTTCCATAGTTTTGTTGAAAATGCAATATGAGTCGATTTATGACGATAAACGATGTAGAAATAGATTATTATAATAAATTGAATTCAAAGTAGACCGATATATATCAATACCCATATTGTTTTGTTGTACAAAATCTAATATATCATGAATGAGATGAGATCCAAGAAGTGTGGACTCTCCTTCCATTAACCAGCACATGGGTGAATCACATGACCTAACATATAAGGCCTCATATAGGGAAATATATATATTCTAATAGAATCAATTATTCGAAATAAAAATAAATATGTAAATGTCTCTACCATGAACCATTTCATTCAATGTCACATTCTCAATGCATGTCCTCTAACCCCAGTATAAGGAACTCCGAGTCACCGTTAGTAGTAAACTGTATTCAAATGTAACTATAAACCAAAACCCCTCTTTAAACCCTACCAAAACCATGATTAAAATGAGATTAACTATCTCATACCATATTAAATTAATGTTTATGAAGGCATATAATATACATTACATAGAGCCTACGGAACTCATCCACTAACAAGGTTTCCTGAATATGCAGAAATTGGGTGACATTATTAGCCTTTTTATGTTATCCTATAAAGATTCATAGCCTCATGGATACATTATTAAGAACATTATAAAATCTAAATATCATATTCCTATATCCACCCAGTAATTTATAATAGATACAAAATTATAGCATGTCGGAGGGGTTATTCCTTCCCTTATGGACATATAGATCATCAAGTAACAAAACCCACTTTATGCCTCTTTATACACATCCACAAATGTTTTAGGTGTATTTCATGGTCGATTAGGGAATTTCTAGTACATACTTACAATTTGGAGGAATGATACTCTTTCATGTTTTCAAGAACCTAGGAACATCCATGAATATCATGTATCAAACCTTCCACAAAGACCCAACTATGGGGTTGTTCCTCACATGAAATTCCCTTTGTAACGACCAAGCCTTCAAGATCCAAAATTTTAATCATATTAACATGATCCATAATGGATAAGGTCACCACTAAATATATAATAACATGATTACTATGAATCATCAGAATCTATATATTCATATTTGAAAATAGAACCATCAATATTCATTCACTGTTACCCTTTTTAAATTCATGGGTATGAGTTTTACAATATAGTGAATCATCCACCAATTTCCATTCCCAGCAAAAAATACGTCATAAAAGAAAAAATATTAGTGGTATTAAACCCATATTCATTATCTATATATTAATCATAGAGTAGGAATATGTATTAAATGAACTTATGGTTTTTGAATAAATCAAACAGCTCTCGTAATAGATAATTCCTCAAAAGAAATATGTCACGAACTATTATAACTAGGTCAATATCCTTTGTTGGGTAATTAATCTCATAGTTCCATAAATTGAAATAAATATCACCTAGGACTCATTCCACTTACAGGAGAAAAACCCATAGTGTTATTCCTTACTAATCATAATAAACCATGTAAATTGTACCTAGATTTGGTAGAATAAATATTTTCACTGATTCCAACATCTATTTTAGCTCTCAAAATAATTTCTCACTAGATTCAGACCATAATAATTTTACACACTTCATGGTAAATACTGTAAAAGGTTATTCCTATCCTGGAATGTCTAGAATAAAATCCGTAAAATATGAATTGTTCCCTAAGAAAATATGTATATCAAAATCCACATTGGATGATCCAAAGAAACCACATGTATAGCCTCAATAGATCCACATATACTCAAGATTATGATATGATGTTCCCAAATAAGTGATCCTCTTCAATTTGAATGTGTGATTTTGTTGGAATGGTGCATAACATATTCTCTCTAATAGTTATAAATATGATATTAAGTTGTTTGGCACAATCTTGGCATGTATGTGAGTACATGGATATTTCTTCCACAAAATCACTAAAAAAATTTATGTATGGGTGGAAAACTAATTCATCAAGTTCTTACAGATATATTGTGCATTAGTGAAACCAAATGGAATTACCAAATATAGATATATGCTTTATCATATTAGAAAAAATGTATTAGGTATATCGGGAGGCCAAAATGATATTTAATGATATCGATTTTTAAAATTAGTTAATGAGAAAACATTTTATCCTCATAATTAGTCAAGAACACGCTCTCTTTGAGGTATTAGATAACACTACTTAATCTTAATCGAATTCAACATTATGAAAATCCCACAAATCATGAATGTACCATCCACCTTCTTGGAATATAGGACTAATGAACCCCAAAGAGACATACTGTGTCACCTAAACATCTAAACATCCTAGTCCTTTATATAAATTTGTATTTTTAGAAGCAAATTTGAAGACATCATGTAATGGGGAACCGATAAAATATCTACTCCTAGAACTATATTGATAGAAATTTGGTCCTCTCACACATGATGTAATCTAGAAACATCATCAAGAAAAACATCCCTAAAATGATCACACACATGAGGGAAATATTTCAATATTGTTCCCAAATCACACAAAAAAAAGGAATGGTAATTTGTTCTATCATTTTATCCATTCTCAAATTCATGGATCAAACTAAACAATCATAGATATGTCATTCTCATTTTTATATAGTTATCTTCACCTTGTGATGCGAAAGACACCCTCTAGTAAAATAAATTTACATGAGTGTGAATAGGTACTAACTCGTCCATCCAAATATTGATATCAATGTATGTCTTCTGAAGTTTGAAAAGTTTCAATAATGAAAAATTTATTCTAATTGTGTGGGGTGAAAATTTTAATTAGCCTACAATTTTTTATTTCACTCCTAATGGAGTGAAAAACGTCATCATTTCGATTATGTATAAAATTTAAAACCTAAAAAAATTACACGATAGACATAGTTACTGATTAATATGGTAGGACTATGACATATAAGATATATACATATTCTTATACTAATAAAATTTCAACTAAAAATTTTGATGTAATATAATTATAATATTGTTGTCTAAATGCACTAAATATATCTGCTTCACATTTCCCCCTGATAAACAACGTTACTACCCTGAGTAGACCCAATTTTCTAGAATTATATATCTGAATTCTAAATTAGTATTCAACATAATAATCCACATCATGTTTATAAATTTGTACTCTATATCCCTACTTGAAAACAATCTACTGATATATCTCCAGATCCTATACATTGTGAAGATCATCTCTCACTCGACACTAGAAGAAAGGTTATACAAAACTTGTTAACATTACTCATAATTATATTCTAATGGCAATATAATAGGTCTTTATTGTTGTGGTGTTTTTAGATTATTTCCATACTTAATTGGAACCAAATCAGAATAATACTCTTCAATAGACATCTAATATTATAGCCTCAATGGGAAGGTTCAAAAAGTCATTTATTTTTTACAATTAAAGGTTTCACTATCCAGGAATGGAAACACTATTCACCCACACCATCAACTTCCCTTGGGGTACGCTCTGACATGAGATATTGGTTTATCAAATTTGTTAATGTAATAAAACCAAATATTTTCATCCAATATCAGATTTCATACATGACACCATACTCAAATAACCTTCCACTAGATAGAGTATCACCATGTACAGAAGAAATAAAACATTGAATCTACATAAAATGAGAGGTGTATTCCATAACATAATAAGTTCCCTAATACTTGTGTATAATATCTCCATCTCATCCATCCATCAATATCTCATGGAATAAATAATGATATAATGATGTTAGAAAATCCATCTGAACCATAAAATGATGGAGATATTCCTATGTTGTAACATACCATCTCCTCTTTAATGAACCCATATGAATATACACCTCGGGATATAATCCCCAATCCTATAGTGTATCCATATTATCAATGATATTTAACATGCCTCTAGTTATTACAAAATATCATTGGGACACCATAGACAAGAAATATTGATAGATTCCTATCACAATCCTTCCCAATAGTGTATATACAACGACTACACCAATCCAACCTTCAATAGGTCAAGGGTTGGATTGCAATTGATAGTAGTCATATAACTCATATGGGAGGAGTTATCCAAATTTACATGTGCACACTCACACATCTCCATGCCCGTAAAATGATAAAATAGGAATAAACTAATAACCATGAATATATATAACTATAATACCACCATCAGAGTATGATAGAATGTATTGGAATGAAAGGGGGAAAATAAAATTCCTTTAAAAACTATTAGAAAGTACCAAAAATAATGATTTTATCGACTACTGTTAAAGAAACATTAGGAACACATGTCATTTTATCCCGCTCAATAAGCAACGCCTAGCCCAAATCACCCTAGGAATATACCTAATAGTCAGTCATATTCATAAAAACTGACATGTGTGGGAAAATACCATGAATGGTGAGTATAAAAATTCCCATTAAAATTCATAGAATTCAGTAATCTTATAACCTCATTAATAATTTTCATCTCCTAATAAGTATGTGAAATCATCACATATAACAAGAATATATACATATACATTTAATAGAAACACACTCTTGAGGTAATTCAATAACCAAGATTCTAGTATAGGATTCCTTCTCGAAATTTCCACATAGTAATCATTTGAGAAATCAAACTCCACATGTCAGATAGAAATTATAAAGTTTTTCTAAGATGTAACACTAATCAGTTCATTCTATAGAATGTAAATAATGTACGTCTAAAAGGAATGATACATATTTGGGGATCAGACCCATTTCCATGGTGTGTACCAAAAACCCAATCTAGATTAGCATGATAAATAGTGGATCAAAACCCACATTGTGTCGGTCACAGTGATATTAAGAGCCACACCGATGTAAGTGATGATAGAGGATATCACTTTAGGAAATTTTATGTAAATCAAATACACTATCCATGATTGGAGTTCCTCAGAGTGGAACAATATCCTATTCATTGGATGCTACACCATGCTAAACCCTCATGTAATGGATCAAGTGAACACAACTTAATAAACCATGTCCAATATGAAGAGAAAAAAATTCTCCAATCTATCGTTGAGTTATAAATTATATTTAATGGTAGGATATACTGTGAAACTCAAACAATGGGACCTTCCCATGTATCACATCTCCTGAACATGTCAGTGTCCATTTAGTAGTACATGATGTGTCCAGGCATGTGTACCATATTCCATGGCTATGTACAGATGGCCATGACTATATATGAAAATCTATGACCATGGATATGTATGTGTAAATCCTTAGGTATATGTTGATCCATCACACGATGTTCAAATTTCATGTGATAGGTGTCACACACCATGTGATACTTTTCTTCTTTCTGAAATAATAACACTACATAGGGGGTCCCACATTGCATGTATTTTAAAAATACATTACATAACCTATGGGGATTCAAAAAACAATAGGTTTTTCCTCTTAGTATTACCACAAAACCATCTCCTTTTATTCCATCATTGATTTCATCATGATATCACATTTATGGGTAAACTGAGTTTGATCATCAATGGACATCTAGAATCTGGATGTGTTATTTTCTCAATAATAGTCCAATGCTTTTAAATTATCTTTATGCTCAAACATGTATGTGAACATCCTGAATTCATTACCAGTCTATCATTTCCATTTCCACTACATGATCGGGCTTACTATTTGATCCTAGATATCTGATAATAACCTATTTCACCATGAAATGAGTGAACAATGAGTTTTTATTTAGTATTTGTCCAATCACCCTAAAAGATTAAAACTTTTTATTAAATTAAAAATAAAAGTGGTAGAAAATATGGAACATTAAAAATATAGAATTACATCAGTTATGTTTAGGAAGGCCTTGATATGTTTCCATCATAATGACAAATGAAGATCCAATTTTAAATCAACAAATTCTCAGAATAATCTCAAAAATTTATCATGATCCCACAATACGATTGAACCATGAATCAATCCATTATTTAATCAATTTTCTTTTGTTGAATGATAAAAAAATCGAGGAAAATAAAATTAATATAAAAATCCTACCTTGAGATAGATTGATCACAGATTAAGAACAATCATGTGGAGTTGTCTCTGATGATACCTCAAAACAAATTTCTCACCAACTGACAATTCACGATCTTAGAACATTTTTTTGAGAATAAACATCCAATTCTTTCTCAAATAACTAAATTTTTTTGTTTCAATCCCTCGTATTTCCTCATATATGTATATTTATTGAAAAAATTGGCAATAAAAAAATACATAAATTAATTTAATAAATTATTTATTTAAACATTTTACCATGAGCATTCCCAACCTGAGAATCCGACTCACTCAAAGGTTATGTCGAGCCTTTGGTAAAAACCGATCATTTTTTACTATGCAGTGGTCTCATATTTCAAACCCATGATTCATTAACGATGAATTCCAAATTTTTCCGAAAAAATTTAAACATTTTATTGTTAATTTATTTAAAATAATTAAAATATTAATCACAAAGACACTTTCCTTGAAATATCATGTCATATTTATACCTATATCCATAAATAATCAATACAATATTAAAAAAAAGAATATATGGAAAAAAGGAATTTATTACATTCTACCCATCTTGAAGATTTACATCCCAAAAATATAAAACAAAAGGCTACACCATGTTATCTATGTACAGATATTACGTCAAGATCTCCCTCTCCTAGGTTCCATATTAATAATCGTTATGCTACCATCAAGAATGAACTTGGGTTATTGATTTTCCAAAAAGAACATGCTATTTCAAATCCTTAATCTCTAATAGCTAATTAGCTATGGTAACTTGATCATATATTTCCATCTCACCCCAGTTGATATAATGTGATGGGTCAAGAATGTACCTCCTCTATTACATCACTTTGTATATTTTTTTACCAAATCTAATATCATTGGTAGAGATAAGTGTTATTTCACCTCACAAAATGTATGTTGTATCTAGAAAAGACCAATGAATGTCATAGATATATTCCCACCCCTTCTAATAACAATTAATCTATGTCATTGGGAGAGACTCATGATCACACGGTATCCTTCTATAAATATTGATGTCCAAATTCATCATTATGCATAAGACATGTAGTGGTTTTTTGAAGTACACTTACTCTCCTGGATGATCTAAACCTTCTTTATAATGTCTCACAAAAACCCTAGGCCCATATTTGTAGAATCTATTGCATAGTTCCATCATAGTTTTCACCTAAAACATCTCTTGTACAAATCCATCATGGTTTCATACCAATGGTGGAATGGTAGTAATTATTTTAAAAAACCTACACTAATGGTTCATTATCCTATAATCTATAGCCAATGTATAACCTGAATTCTCGATGCATGTCTTGAAGGACATGAACAGTCCACAAAGTCTAGCCATTAGTATAGGGGTTGAATACCATGCTAAAATTCAACTGGGTCCCAAAGGATTTCTATAATCCCTTCCATAATAAATATTTGAAATGATCATCATGCGCATATGATATAATTGAGGGAACTCCATGTATTTAAACTATCTTCTCTATATAAATGAATCCTCAGTCCTCAACTAAACTTACCTTATGAAAATATAAGAAGTTATCTGGCTTGGTGAGTCAATCTATTATAACACATATAGAATTTTTTACCATGTAATTATGTGATAAAACAACAATTATTCCATGGATATCCCATACCACTGAAACTCTATCAACTCAATGTCTTGAGATAAACCTGATGGAACTTGGTCCATATCTTTCAGTTTCTACCATGTAAGGTATCCAGAGAAAAACACTTCATCTCCCTTATTCATCAATGGACACCAGAATATTCATTGAATGTTCTAATAATTATTATCATCATAAATACATGTACCTCTAAAGGTGAAGTATGGAACTAAATCAATATCTCTACTCCTATTGAAAATGGTACCATTTTTCATTCTTTTAAAATAATATTATTCATTTAACCATCATAGAATCATTCATGAACATTTCTAGAGGATATTTGAGTATGTAAGGTCTCACATTAGGTATCCCTAATCTTCCCCCTCTAACTATATGTAAATTTATAGGTATAAAAACAATGTAATAGAGTTAGGATTCTCCATCCACACAAAAGCATTATAAATACAAATACATGAACATTTATGTTTTCTCACTCATCTACTATGAATAGGATCTCCTACATAGAGAATATATTATAATTTTCCTCTGAATAGATGTATATATAAAACCGAAATCATAGAGATAGTAAAAATCTAGAACATGAGCCACACCCGGTTGGTGAGGACTCATAAGTGCATCCAGGTGAACCAGGAACAAATCTTGGTGGAGGAACAATTTTCAAGGGTAATCTAGTAGTACTATAGTAGAATTATATTGGGAACTATGCAGTATTGTAGTAGGTACTGTAGCGGTAACTGTAGCAGGAAATGTTTAGAATTGTAGAAGCCGGGAATTTTCACGTGATTGGGCTTTCAGGCCACCAATTTGTTTTCCAAGACATTTAAGGCCTTCCGGCCACCCATGCCTTCAGGCCTGTAATTCGTTCAGGCCACCATAAGTGTAGATGCAATCTATGAAATTTACAAGTAATGAGATGAATAAGTAGGACGAGCATGGAGCTTTCACCACAGCTGAAGAAACACAGATTGCAAGAATGAGAGGGTATAAAACATGCCATCAGGACAAGCCTATGCATGCATGGGATAGCCTAGACGAATAGCCATGTGAATGTGGATAGCTTATTTCATGATGAATATACTGGGGAGGAGCATTCTCATGTTTTTAGTATGGGCTGTATGTAATGTTTGAATCCTTAAAGCAATGAATTACTCTAAGGCCTATGGGCTATATAATTATTATGCATACGGGTCTTGTAAGGGTTCCACCTCACCCCTTGAAATATGGATTACCAAAAATCAATAAAAAATGAAGGCCTTTGGGACATAAGATGGATAGAGCTAGTAGAAATCTAAATATTTTATTTATCTTCAGTTATAATCTATTTAAATGATGATATACATTATATACTTACGGTTAGAAGATATTATAAACCTATCTCCCATCAGTTACTTTCACAAAAACTTAAGTGTGAAGAATACTTATGTAACTCAATAAAATTAATTAAATAGTTATAATCATGTTTTCTCAGCTGATGTAAACGGTGGGAATTCACCACATAACTCTGAATCAAAACAAAACCATGTTTAATCCATTATTCATCACAAAACAATATGTACAAAACAAATTCATATGGTAATTTCATTATGGGAGTAGCCTTTGATTTCTATCTAAAATACTAGGATCCCCATTGAAACATATCTATAATCATGAAAGGATTCCCCATTCAGGTCCAATATTTCAAGGGAGTGGATATCCTAGAGAAATATAGAATGAATCCTTAATAGTAGCATGCAGACCCAAAGATGCTCCTCTCCTCCATCGTGTATTTAGGTGGATCCCAATCTATTGATACCTCAACCTTTTTCGAGTCCACTACTACACCATCTATTTAGCTAACATATCCTATATGGTGTACCTAATAATTATAGAATAGTGAAATCAAGATATATTTATACTGATAGTTCTCTTGAAGAATTCTGAGAATCATTCCCAAGGGTATCGAATTCTCGTCCTTTAAGGCCAAGTACAATAGGATATCACTGATGAAGATGAGCACAAATCGATCTATGAAAGGCTAAAAGATGTTGTTATTGAGTACCATTAATGCTTTTATGGTGGTCATATTTCATAATAGTGTCATCATGTACTCATAATGATAGTAGAAACATCAGAAGGTCATCTTTGGTATATCCTCGTATCGTAAATATAGCTGTTGATAACAATATGTGAGGTTATTCTTATAGAACCATCATGCATCTCTCAAATAATCAAATAGTTATTAAATCCTAATTGGTGGATTCATGTTCATTATGGTATCCTTTCTTAGGAGATGGTAATGCAAACCCATCCTTAGGCTTCTGTCTTCCTTCATTGAGAACTAAACTATTCGTACAAAGGGCAAGCCACTCGGTCGAAAAGACCTTCCTCTAAAATTCCTGTAATTTAACTCTTAGATCGTGAGGATATGTGGGATCCATATGATATGTTTGTGAATATATTGACACCATATCAGGGTGTAGATCAAAAACTATGTCTATCTCCCCAAAGTTAGTCATGCATGGAACATCGCCAAGAAATTTATTATCGAACAATGAAACCACTGCAAAAGACAGAAGGATAATAGCATTCACTACACCAGGTTTCACACTATACAAGTTTTATGTAATCATAACTACCCTCTTATGCATGCATCGATCATTATCATCATGGGCTTCCAATTCACACACAACAGAAAACATCACCCCATCAATGTGGAATCACCACATCTTATTCCTAAAATAGTCGATCTTAATATGAACTATGGATAAAATATCTATAAATAAAATGAAGATGGAAGGCCTCAACCTGAAAAAAAGGAGATCCCAAATAAAAATATATCGTACCAAAATTAGATAACACTAATGGTATATGTTTTTGATTGTGGAGTCACCTCTAGTATATTTCTCCAAGCGAAATGTTCATGCCAAAAGCTCAACCAGAATCTCAATGTATTGAACTAGATAAGTGTAAATTAGGTTTTGACTCAAATTTATGCATATTATTACTATAGGAAATATAAAAAAATATATATTATACCTTCTATAATCTTTATATCCTACTTTTTATAATATTTTATTGACTAAATGTTCCCCCTCCCATGTCCCCAACTCCCTAAGACAAACTTGGACCACCTGGGGTTGGGGTGGAATCACGTCATAAAATATTTCACCTCTAGTAGTTATCCCATCTCTTATTCCATTCCATTTAATTTCTGTGGAAACCAGATTTCTATAGGAATTCCTCTTCCTTATCATACCATCCATTGATTTCCTATTAGTTTTACATCATGACATAAAAACTCTTGCATGATTTTCCTAACCATGACAATAGTAGTACCACCTCTCTGTTGGATGAATGGATACATATTTATCAGACCACAACCATAGGACCTATATCATTGAATATCCTCTTAAAAGGTCTCATAAATGAAGTTCCCTTAATTTTATTTAGGATGCCTACTCCTAAAGGGTCAGATCCTACATTCCCACAATCGGCACCACTTATCTGCCTTTTATTAGCTAGGAATCTATGAACCACCCAATTAAGTTCCATGACCCCAGAATAGGTAAGAATAAATAGAAGTACCATGTAATCTTAGATGTAATTATGTAGACCACTCCCATTACTATGGTCCCAAAAGAACTAATCACCCACCATATCCATCGAGTGATTAGAGAGGATGGAAAACATTTTTAAATACTCAACCACATTCATACTACCTTTTTTAAGTTATTGAAGCTCATGGGTTGACACATCCCTAATGGTAGCTGCAGATAAATCATCTTTGAAAAGGTTCATGAAATATGATCATACTATATTCAACACATCTTTTTCAAGGTCACTATTCCCCACTATCATCAAACAGATCCACTGAGAAGGAAAATTTCTTAAACCGCAATATAATATACATTTCTTCTGATAATATTGAAGAATTTTTTCACAACCTCAAGCTCATCTTATTCTACTTGGAGTTTGGATCACTATTAAATCATAGGATTATCTATATCTAAATAAAATAAATCATTTTCAGACAATACACCTCATCCACTATTAATTATATCAATGTATACTGCTCGAAATGTTCTTGTAAGATTAGTGAACCACCTAGAGGTACCACCTCCATAATGGGTTGCAGTATTAAGGCCTCATTAGTAATGGGATCATCATCATAATATTTCTATTGAATACTAGCTGGAAAATATCATGAAGGAATCATGAATTAGAAAATATGTACCATAGTTAATGAGTATATCAGGATATATGACTCCAGAAGGAAATTGAATCCAACACCAAATCCTATATGATGCATTTAGAAATATTTTCCAAATAACTAATGTCTACATGTATCATGTCAAAAGGCAGGTGATCAAATTTCTGGTGTATAGATTCCTTAGCCACAACACCAACAGAGGATTCAGTTTCTTAAATACTAAAGTCGAAGAACTTAACATTGTATCCCCAAACAAATATCATAGAATTTATTCCTAAGGTATAAATAACTCTAGATATAAAACTCATTAATGAAATAACCTAATAATAACCATACAAAGACTACACCAAGACTTCTTCCAATAAGCCAGGGGATGGTGCCCAACACCAAGAAGGCATATCACACACATGGGGGCCTTACCTTAATATACATATACACATGCACACACATCTAATCCCATAAAATGATGAAATGTAAGTAAACTGATATAAATGACATAATATATCTAAAATATAACAATCATTGTATGAAAATAAGTACTATAATGAAAAATTGGGAAATAAAAGACCACCAAAAATACATTGAATATAATTACAATGTATAATGTGGGTGAGGACTACAGTAAATGAAACAATTGGAACTCAACATGGCCTATCATGCTCACTAAACATTCTCAAGTCCTTTTTCCTCTATGACACCATTAAAATTTCATTCTTCTTCATAAGACATTACATGTGTTGAAAATTACCATTCAAGGTTGAGTATAACAATACCCAGTTTGACACTGAAAAATATCTAAGGAGATACCACAAAGAATAATAGTTATCTCATCAATAGTACTTTAGAAAATAACAGATAGAATAAAAATCCAGAAATAATAAACATAGGAATGTATTAGTGAGGTAAATTCACAACCATAATTCCCTTCTAGGATTCCTGGTCAAAGTATCTATATAGTACACATCTAGTAGAACAAACTCCACGATTTTGATAGCAGTACTAGTGCATGTACTAGATTTCATTCTTATGTGGTCTCAACATATGATATACACATGATAAGAAGGAAGATAATGATACACAAATAGTGAAAAGACCAAATTCTACGGGGATTAACAAAAACACAATAGGGATTAACCCACTTAGTAGGGGATCAATGACCACATAGTGTAAGTCAAGAAGATATCAGAAACCCAACCTAGGAAAATGATGATTGAGGATCACCCACTGGGATACACGAAGGGATTCCACAACTCTATCCAATAATTATGTTCCATAGATAAGATCACTATCCTATGCATTTTATGTTACTCCATACCTACCCCTTGGGAAATGGCTCATGTGGATGTACCCTAAAAAAATTTACAATAACAACTGGAAAAGGGATCCAATACATATCATATGTAGTGAACTATATGTATTGGTTGAAAATAGTGTGTTCCATGGAACTATTTCTTACTTATGAGACATTTCTGTTCCTAAGAATGTATTTGAGTAAGAGTGCTTGACATGTCCAAGATTGTGTACTATATACTGGGTATGTGTATGAATGGTAGTGTCTATATACAGTTATAAGTATCCATGGACATTTAAATGTAACCCCAATATACATATTGTTCCTCCATAAAAGGTTAAAATTATTTGTCACATGGTTTACACATTGCTTTAAACCATTCTTATGACCGAAACCGTAGTGCCACTTAGGGGGTCCCACATGACAAGTAACTCAGAATATATGACACATACATCGGGATTTCAAATAATTGTTGGATATTATCCATTGTATACCCATATCACTATCTTTTCATATTATTATGATGATCTCCTTATTTCATCATGGTTTTTGGTCAACAGAGTCCGATCATCATCATAGATAAAAATTCATTGCCAAATTGGTTTCCTGTGGATCTTCCCATTCATTTTCCATTTTCATACAGTCCAACACACACATGAATTTCCTCATTCAGTTCTTGATTTATCTTCTCCATCATCATATCTTGATCTCATTTCCAATCTGAACCAAAATTTTTGATAAAAAATCTATTTCACCAAGAATCATAGGTGAAAAAATTGATTATCTAGTATTTGATAAGCCATAAAAAAACAAATGTCAATGATGAAAGAACAAATAGTTGTGGGATAACCCAAGAAAAAACAAAATAATGAATGAACCACACCCATGTCTGGTCTATCCTATATTTACTTCAATTATAATTATTAATACATTTTCTAATTAAAATAAATATCTTATCCCAATAATCCCCTCAAAATAATCATGCATCAATAATATGATCGAATAAAAAATAAATACACTGATTCGTGGATTCCCATTTATAATAGGGTGATAAAACAATAATAAATCAATCTAATACAAACATCATACATGGATATTAATCAATATTTAGTAAATAATGATCATGTGTTGTAATCATTGGTGAGATCCTTGAATCATGTTACAAATATATTCATTATCCATTGACTGATGTAATTTTTTTGAGAATGATCCTTAAAAACTTTCTACAGTGCCTCTTGTATTATGCATCTAACATTGGTATTCACTAATATTTTTATACAACAAACAGGTCATGGAAATAATAATTTATTAAATTATTTAACTCAATTTATTTATTCAAACTTTCTAGCACAATCATGAAAAACCAAAGCGTCATATATGCTCCATGTTTATATAATAGCTAGTGTAAAACCTATTCTCAAAACTTAATAGTGGTAACATATTTATGAAATGAGATACAATTTATGATTTATTAATATCTTTAAGGAAAATTACACATGTGTTTTATCAATATATTTAATATATTTCTGAAATTAATTTCTGGTACACCAGGCCTCAAAATATCATGTTGTGTTACAACCCTACTCCATAAATAATCCATTAAATATTCCTCAACAATATATGAAAATTTTTAGTATTTATAATGTTTTTAATGAAAATCTCACATTATGTCGAACATAGAAGTTGAATTTCAGGGACCTTCTATCAAGTAAATTAATTACAATTGGATCCTTCATGATGTTGGGAATCGATTCCCATGCTTGGAATAATGAGATGTTATTTAGTTGTCCTGTATGTTGTGATAGGTCCCACCAC
Source organism: Viscum album (assembly GCA_963277665.1). Classification (NCBI taxonomy): domain Eukaryota; kingdom Viridiplantae; phylum Streptophyta; class Magnoliopsida; order Santalales; family Viscaceae; genus Viscum; species Viscum album. Next base: position 1,520,939,367 of record OY728157.1, on the reverse strand, counting down.
ATCAAGAAAATTGTAATCTATACCCTACAAGAGAATGACCTAAGTTCTTCATGGAGTCATGTATCTACAATTACAATAAATCTTCTCAAAAAATATTCCATTGATAAATTATCATAAGGATAGGTGAATAAGATAGTTACAAATACTTTTTAAAAGATCCAATACCAAACTACATATCACTAAATGTAGGTCGATGTAACTATAATATCCAAGAATTAAAACAAGGTATACATCAAACTACAAATACAAAATTAGGTCAATGTCAAGGTTCCTTGTTTTCACAACACAAGTTTTGTGATATGGATTTATACATAAAATTTATAGAGGAAGATTATATTTTAGATTAAATTAAAATCCTCATTTATTGAAAACAATTTATTTTCACTTTATTGAACTCAACAAAATTGTACTAATATTGATATTTTTCTTCTTATAGTAATATGTGTTATCAATCCTATGTTATAAAATTTTATTCCATTTATGATTCTTTATATACTTCATGTAATTAAACCAGAGTCTTTTATAGTTGGTCAAAGATGTAGAAATTGATATATGATTATTTGATTAAACATATCATCATTCCCAATTTATTGATGTAAAATAATTATAACTTTATAATAACAACAATTTGAGCATAATCTAATAATTTTTCATGGTGGGTAACCATAGATTAATTTCTTAAACAATCCAGAATTTTTATTTCACGGTTCAACCCAAATATATAATAAAATAACCAAAGTAATTATACCTATCCAGGAATATGAATATCACATGAGTACCCACACCCCTATAATGATGCATGAGATAGTTCCTCCATGACATAATAGTCCAAGTGTCAAATAAACTCAATAATGACAATAAATTTGAAAAATAATGTGTGCCACCCAATGGAGAAATCAATACAACTATAATTGGATAAAACCATAACTATATGTCCCATCCAACAAAACATTTCTCTTTCCATATACGTGGTTCATGTACTCCATAGGACAAGGTTCCTTCTAAATTCATAAAAATTCTTAGAATACTATCTATAAACCCAAAATTTTATGAAAATGGAAAAATAGATTTGATCTTACATGTTTTGATAATCTCAATTATGTTTATGTATGCATTGATAATCCCAAAAAATATTTTTCTATATATTAATTATTTCAATTTATGACATCCTACTGCTGAGTTGATAAAATATCAAAATAATCATTAGAATATGTTAATCAATGATTATCTATGTATATACATGCTTTGAAATAATTCTAACTCAATCTGGATGTGTTTTTCATAGAACAACTACTGATAGATTAAGTCCACCGGTATCCACAATAGCTAATGATATGGATAAGTACAATGATACAACAGTCTACCGATATAGATAAGGCCACCGATATATAGATAGTCACTGTTACACCTGAGATACCAATAGAATAAGTCGACTGCTATGCAGAATTCGACTGATACAAACCTACCGATAGAGTAAGTCAACTGGTATATGCATAGTTACTGATACAAATAGACAGACAGACAGCTACCGATGTGAAGTCCACCGATATAGACATACAAAGTCCACCGATAAAGACACACACCGACAGATAGCTATCGATCCAAGTCTGCTGATACAGATAGACGGCTACTGCTACAAAGTCAACTGATACAAGAATTCCACCTGTTAAAAAGAGCTACCGATAACAGGAGCTATCGATGGAAATAGCTACGGATACATAGAGCTACTTTTATAAAAAGTAACAGCTATCGACAGAAGACATACTAACTCAAGTCCATCGTTACAATCTCATTGATATCAGGAGCTACCAATGGAAAACAGTCACAGTTTCTCCAAACTCTATTTCTATTTATTTATTTATAAATTGTCATATTTGATTTTTTTAATGCATATGCTATTAACTAATTATAGTTGTTGTAATGTCAAGAAACCCTACCTCGTACCTATAAAATGTTAATCATTCCCATTACTAGAGCTGAAAGTATATAAAGGAGAAACTTGAAAGAAATAAAATGATATATAACACAAGAAATGATCAGTATTTCCATACACATACGATACAACCTTCTTGTAGATACACAAGGAGTTACATACATAGATGAATAAGGAAGGATACATTCAGAATCTGTAGAACCTGATCACTCACAGTGCAAAGAGATTAAACAAGTTCACCTACAATCAACCTAATCATGCTGATCAACCTGGATGTGAAAGTCTAATACAAAAATGACACTCTGTTTCTCTTGAAAAAAACAAGAGAATGACTCAATGCTTCATCTACATCAATCGAAGGTGTCTAGAGCTTCACCTAAAATATATAGAGCATTCTAAAATCATATCTATTTGTTTAGCTTTATTTTGTTTCATTTATTTACATTTCTAACAGTGTGTCTGCTCTATATTTTTAGGCACACACTATCTCTTGTGCTGAACTGAATTATTTATAAATCCTCACTTAATCATTCCATTACTCTCTTGTATCCCACTATTTATAGAGGAAGTGGTCAGGTGTGACCTGGATAGAATTTGTTCTATTATTTTGTTTTTCTCATGAAGAACTATGGTAGAGGTCATAGTACCTTGAAAATCTGTGTACTGTTGTAAACTAGGATCCATGGTGGGGATCAAAGTTTATATAAACTGTCTGAGAGGACTAGGGTCGTGGTTTGAGACTGAACCTCTTGGTTAAACTAATGTCCTTGTTTTTTTTCAAATATATTGAATATTCCGCTGCTATGTTCTTTGAAATTCAAATATGTTTTAAATTAACTATGATAGTTAAACTAGAAAGAGTTCATAACATTTTTTTTCCAGTAAGTTAGTTTTACAAGTTACTTAATCCTCAGATTGAGTTGACTGAGAAATATTCAATCTCATGAGAAACTAATTGAAAACATAAAATACATTTAAATTCACTACAATTTAATTTTTATTTAAATTCGGGGATTTTAATAATAATGTTTTTAATATAAATTTTAATTGGAACTAAATTCACCCCCCTCTTGAGTGTCCACTATGACCGACATTTGGTATCAGAGGGAGGTTCTTAATTACGTATTTCCAGATAATCTTTCTTTCAACTGTGATTTTAGTTGTATCATAAAGATCTTAAATTTATGTTAGTTCTAAATTTTATATCGTTAAATATATTTTCTAAAATATAATTATGGATAATATATTAGAAGGTACTACTACCAATATTCCACCTTTCTTTAATGGTGTTTATTATTCCCAATGGAAACTGAAAATGAAAATTCATTTAGAGAGTATGGGATTTGATATCTGGTCTACTATAGAGACTCAGTATAAGATTCCATAAACTGAAAGAACTACATGGGATGAACCTAAGAAAATAGCTTACAATAATAATCTTAAAGCAATGAATTCCATTTACAGTGCTTTATGAGAAGAATAATTTAATCGAATATCTGTTGTAAAACTGATTATGGAATCTAGAATACATCAGCTATTTCTCAAGAGGGAACAATAAATGTTAAGAAAACGAGATTAAATACCTACACTATTATGTATGATAATTTAAAAATTAAGCCTGATGAACCTATTTTTGACATGTATCATAGGTTCAAAGAAATTTTAAATACAATGAGCTCACTTGGAAATGTTGTTCCTATAAAAGAACAAATCATAAGGATACTAAGATGTCTGCCAGAGAGATGGAGAGGCACATCAGTTTCAATAAGAGAGTCATTTAATATAAGTTCACTACCTGTTAAGGAGTTAATTGGTAATTTGATGACATATGAAGAAGAGATAAAGGTAAACAAAGAGGAATATGATAATCCAAATAGGAAGTCAGTGGAATTTAAGTCTACTGCCTCAAAGAGCAAGGACATGGAGAAAGTTCACTTACCTACTAAAAGATCAACAAGTAGAGGTTCAGATTCTGAAAATGATGAAGAGATAGCTCAAATAGCCAGGAGAGCCATGAAATACTATGGGAATTTTTTTTTTTCAAAAAACCAAATTATAAAAGAAAGTATGGACCATGAGGTCATTAGAAGAAATTTTGGAAGAAATCTGATAAAGATGACGAGATAGTGTGTTATGAATGAAAAAAGGAATGAACACATTAAGGATGACTATCCAAAATTGACTTTCAAAAAGAAATATGATTATAAGGACAAAAAAATATAAGAATGTTATAAAGTCACATGGAGTTATTCCGAAGAATACACAAGCGAGCCCAGGGTTTCTGATTCTGAAAAGAATCATGCCAACATGTGTTTCATGACTAATACTTATGAGGTACATGATTCCCCTATGCTGAATGATTATTACTATGGGAATGAAATTGATACAAATAGTGATGATAATATGTCTAAAGATAAATTATTTGAATACTATAACATGCTAGAAGATACTTTCAATGAGTTGAAGAATATGTACAATTCATTAAAGAAATTGTATGTCTTGTCGAGTACAGTTAAATATGATCTTAGTATAGAAATGGAAAAGAATGCTCAACTGTTAAAAGAGAACACTCAACATAAATTGTCCAATGAGAAACTTATAATAGATATGGAGATGTTCACAATGGAAAGAAAACTCTAAGAGAAATTTTGGGCAAAAAAGTTACACCAAATTATACTATTGTTTTTGGCTACTAACCTGGAGAGAGACAGCTTGTTAAAAATAGATTTTTTCCAAAATCTTGATAGTATGATGCTAATTCCAACTCTAGAAATTCCTATGTCTCAAACAGCTATTCACATAGTTATGTATCAAACAAATTTTGTCATTCCAAATCTATTGAATCTATAGATTATATGAAACCCATCAGATAAATCTGGGTACCAAATGTTTTGTTTTCCAACCTATCTAGACCCAGGAAAATCTGGGTGCCAAAATAATTTTCTGTTTAAACATGTTTCATAGGAGAATTTCTTGAAGAGTTCCAATAGGACGATATGGTACTTGGATAGTGGATGTTAAACACACATGACATGATATTTTTTATGTGTCAAGAGCTTAATCAAGGTTGATGGAGGACATGTCACCTTTGGTGATAATTCCAAAGGAAAAATCATCATCATAGCCCAGATTGGTAATAATGATTCAGTTTTAATTTATAAAGTATTATTTGTTGATGGATTAAAATACAAAATTTTAAGAATTTCTTAGTTGTGGGATGATAGTTTTAATGTTATATTTGAAATTATGCTTGTAATGTTTTTAATTCTAAAAATGTTTTAGTATTTTTTTCCTTGAGAAATGAAATTTTTTTTGCTGTAGATTTACATTCTTTATTCTAACAAAAGGTTTCCTGTTTAAATTCTTCTCATAGAGAATCTTGGATATGGCAAAAAAAATTAGGACACCACAATGTTCATTTACTTAAGAAACTGACTGAGAAAAATATAGTTAGAGTCCTACCTCAACTAAAATTCCCCTCAGACAAAGTTTGTACTCCTAGTAAAAAGGGAAAGAAACATAAAGTTTCATTCAAATTAAAGAAATAAGTTTTAGCTTCTCAACCTCTCGAGTGTATTCGCATGGACTTGTTTGGACCATCCATAGCTTCTAGTTTAAATGGAAAACACTATGTCTATGTCTTAGTAGATGAATTTTCTAGATATACTTGGATATACTTTTTAGCTCCAAAAGTGAATCTTATTATTACATTATGAAATATTCCAAGTCTATAGAGAACATTAGTGGACTTAATATTAAGACCTTGAAAATTGATCATGGCCATTAGTTTGAAAATTTTGATTTTAAAACCTATTGCTCACATAATGGCTACAATCATAATTTATTTTCCCCTAGGATACCTCAAAAGAATGGTGTAGTAGAAAGAAGGAATAGAACCCTTCAAGAAATTCCAAGTACTATTCTCAATGAATATGAATTACCAGTTTATTTATGGGTTGAAGCTATGAATACAGCTTGCTATATTATAAATAGATTCTTGACTAGACCACTTCTTAAGAATACCCCTTATGAAATATAGAATAATAGGAAGCCTAAAGTTAGTTTCATCAGTGTTTTTGGTTGGAAAGTATTTATTCTCAATACAAAGGATAATCTTGATAGATTTGCTTCTAAAAGTGATGAGGGAATATTTATAGTTTAATCTATAACCAGTAAGTCTTATAGAGTCATTAATAAAATAACCAAATGTGTTGAAGAGTCTATTCACATCAAATTTGATGAAACTGAATTGCATGAACCTAAGTGTTCTTTTTAAAATCTTGAAGAAGATATATCTATTCTGGACCTTAATGATAAAATCAATTATCCTGTTGTAAAGAAAACCAGTTCTGGAAATATTCTAGAAACTAATTCTGGTGAACACGAGCATAGAGAAGAACCTGAAATTTCTAGTCCTACCTTTTCCAGATTAACTAGGATTATAAAGAACCATCCTTTTGATTTTTCTGTAGGTAATCTTGATAGAGGATCATAGACTAGATAATATCTTAGAAACTAGGTTTAATATCAAGCCTTTCTTTCATAGTTATAACCTAAAAATATCAATGATGCAATCAATGATGAATTTTGGGTAATGGATATGCAAGAAGAATTAAATCAATTTGAAAGAAACAATGTCTGGGAATTAGCTGAAAGGCCAAGGACACTTTTACCATATGCAATAAATGGGTTTTTAGAAACAAAGTTGATGAATCAGGAAATATCACTAGAAAAAAAGCAAGGATAGTCGCAAAAGGGTATAATCTAGAGGAAGGGATAGACTATGAGGAATCCTTTTCACCTGTAGCTACATTAAAATCTATTAGGATTCTACTTTCCTATGATACTCTTCTTAATTTAAATTTATATAAAATGTATGTTAAAAGTGATTTTCTAAATGGTTTTGTAATTGAAGATGTATTTGTTGAACAACCACCTTGATTTACTGATCCTCATTTTCCAAATCGAGTTTTTAAGTTGTCTAAAGCTTTATATGGTTTAACAAAGCTCCATGATCTTGGTATGATAAAATAATTATGTTTCATATTTAAAAAGGTTTTTATAAAGGGATTTCTTATCCAAATCTCTTTATTAAAATAATTTCCAAATATGTTTTAATAGTAAAAATCTATGTTGATAATATTATTTTTGGATCTTTTAAAAATACCTTGTGTATTGATTTTTCAAAGGGTATGAAAAATGATTTTTAAATGAGTTTAATTGGATAAATAAAATATTTTCTTGGATTTCATGTTTTTCAAAATGAAAATGGTATTATTTTGAAATCAATGTAAATATACAAAGGATATTTTAAAGCGTTTTGGTTTTGATAGTATTAAGGAATGTGATACACCTATGAGTACTAGTTGTAAGTTAGATGTTGATAAAACTAGAAAACCAATGGATCAAACCAACTACATAGGTATGATTGGGAGCCTACTATACCTTACTGCTAGTCGACCTGATATTATATTCAGTGTATGTGTGTGCAAGATTTCAAACAAATCTAAAAGAGTCACACTTGCTTGCTGTTAAAATAATTTTCAAATATCTCAAACATTCTGCTAACTAAGAATTTTTTTATCCAAAAGTAAAATCATTAGATTTAATAATTTATTCAAATGCTGACTTTTCTGGTTGTGAGTTAGATAGAAAGAGAACTTCTGGAACATGTCATATTTTAGGTAAGTCCCTAGTATCATTGTGTAGTAAAAAAGCAGAACTCTATAGCATTGTCTACTGTGGAGGCGGAATATATTGATGATGGTAGTTTCTGTGCACAAATTATGGCAATGAAACATACATTATTGGACTATAGATATCAGTATAGACATGTATCTATAAACCTTGATAGCACTAGTGCAATTAATATCTCAAAGAATCTTGTGTCTCACTTTAGGACCGAACACATTGATGTAATGCACCACTTTTTGAGAGACCATTACCAAAAGGATGATATTACTCATTTAATTTATAGGTATTGATCATCAATTAGCTGAAATTTTCACCTAGCCCTTATGTTCATATAGGTTACGTTACATTATACATGAGTTAAGAATGATAGACGTTGTAAGTTAGTGAACCTCACCGAAATACCTAACTGTTAGTGAACCTCACCGATATACCTCACTATTAGTGAACCACACCAATATACCACACTTTTAGTGAACCTCACTGATATACCTCACTTTTAGTGAACCTCACCAATATAAATAACTGTTAGTGAACCTTACCGATATAGCTCACTATTAGTGAACCTCACTGATATACCTCACTGTTAGTGAACCTCACTAATATACCTCACTGTTAGTCAACCTCACAGATATACCTCACTATTTGTAAACCTCACAAATATACCACACTTTTAGTGAACCTCAATTTAAATACCTCACTATTAGTGAACCTAACCAACATACCTCATTGTTAGTAAACCTCACCGATATACCTAACCTGTATGAATCCTCACCGGTACATCTTACCGTTAGTTTGTGATGTTTTTAAAATTTGAATCTTTAGCTGCAAGAATCTAAAACGTTTATATTATACTTATTATTCTTTATTTATTTATTTTGTTATTCCTAAATGATAAAATATAAGTCTTGAGCTCATTTAAATCCACCTCATTCCCTTTACCTTCAAGAATTATCTCCCAAACCCTCATTTCTCTCGAACCCTATGCCTCGCGATTCACAGAATGGCAAGAGTGAAGAGACCATCAGTCAATGAAAAGGATGATGATCCAAATGCCAAGAGACTCAAAGGAGAGTATAGTAGTGGAAATGATGTCAAGAAACATACAAATCCGCATCTCATTCAAAGGGAAATAGTAGTTGAGAAAGATTTAAGCACGTAATGGTAGATTAATAGTAATTATTTAGTTCTAGAAGTGATAGAAGATCAGAAATGGGTAGTGTGATTATCGAATAACAATGTTCCCTATTATTTGAAGCTGGTAAAAGAGTTCTTTGAGTTCATTCGTTTTGATAAATCAATATTTGAGAACAAAATGATATCAAAAGTGATTGGGAAGACAATATCTTTTTCTTCTAGTGAGTGGGATGAGTGTTTGAGAGTTCCACATGAAGGAGAGTTTGGGTATTTCTAGAAATTAATACCTCCTACTAGTAACATCTTTGAATATGATGATGCCTTGGAAGAATTAACAGGAGATGGAAAACCAATAAAAGTAGTTTCTACAGAAATGAATGGAGGGAACTGGTTACTGTTAAAATTCATCAAACATGTGTAAAGTCAAGAAGAGGGGACTTTGCGAATTTGAAGTACCAAGATAATTATTTGTTACATTTGATGAGGAATTGTGTAAAGATAAATTTGGGTAGTATTATAAGGATTCAAATTGAAGATATGACCAGGCCAAAGTAAAAAACAAATGCCATATTCTTTCCAATGCTAATATCATTAATGAACAATGTGACGGGATTATATGAGTCTCAAGATGAGACAGTGGTGGTAAAGAAAAAAAAATTCATCACATGCACTATTTGTAAGTACATGAAAATCAATTAGAATCCTTGGACAAGATAATGGTTCAGTGAATAAGGGAAGCTATATGATAATTTTAATCATGTGGATAATCCCTCGAGGACTAAGGATGTGAGGGATCCAGCCCTTGGACCCGATGAAGAGAAACCTCAGTATAGTGAAGATACTGATGAGGAGGATACCTCTATAGTTGATGGAAGGGATCCAGACATGCCTCCAAGTCCAGTTGCTGAAGTTGTATCATCTGTAATGGAAACAATGTTGGGAGAAGCAATGAAAAAGCCCCTATTAATGTGGAAGACCAGCCTGCTCCAGATAATGAAGAAGAATAAGAATCTAGAACTAAAGAATTTGTTTCTGCCTAATTGAGTCTCATTCCACTGATTGGGAACTCCTTAATTCCCAGTGAGAGAATTTTTGAAGTAGACAGACCTGCACCTATTATTGAGGAGCAACATTCTGTTGAAATAGAGATGGTTGTGGAGGATTCTTTTGAAGAAGACTGAGTTACTGAGGGTGCTATTTCTATACATGAGAATGCACACATAAAGGGGGAACATCCTACTAGATTTTTCAATGTTTCAGTAGTTGTAGAGATTGATGACTGGGAAGAAGTCCTAGCTTTTATAGTTTGTGGGATGAACTATCCTGATTCTGAAGATGAGACACCCCTCAACAGACCACAAGTTAACTATAATCTCTTTTCTGAATTTTTACCTAAGGATGTGGTAATAAATTATTATCTAGACCAGTTGATGTCTGCTCTTAAGAACTCATTTTTGGAAGAGATGAAAAGAAGGAAGCCTCTTTAATATCATCCATTCAATCTGTTATGAATGGATATGTGTCTAGTATTGTGTCAGAAATAGAACATGTAGTTGTGACTGAAAATATATTTACTAAGGTTGATCATTAATCTTTAAAGGCTGAGTAGAAGGAGACTTGAACTGCATCTGTTACAGATTTAATGAATTTATTTGTTGAAGAGATGAGCAATATGGAAAAATATTTTGAACACTCGCTTGGATGTATTGTGTCAACCACTATGATAGAGATGATGAATGAGATAAGAGTATGTCACACTCAAATAGAGAGTTGGACATGAGCTATTGTTTCCATGAAGCAGTATGTTGCTTATTTAACTACATTGAGTAGTTATCATGATCAAATGAATGTTGATATCAATTACATTAAAGGTGTATTAAGGCAATTTGTGAATGTGTTTTAAGATTTTAAGAAGTCTGTCAAAGAGAATGTGATCACCCAGGATTTGTTTGTCCAAAAGCTGATAAGCAACTTGACCCAATATTTCAAGGAAACAGTTTCATTCACTGTCAAACCTTTGGGTTCACCCAGTGCTTCAGTCGATATTGATCAATTTAGACTTGTGTTGAAAGTGGAGCTTGGTCAGGCTAGTACCAGTAGCTTAGCAGATTCTCATGTACTGTCTAACACAAGAGATATGGGAAAAATCGTTCAGAAGTATATAAGGGATGCTGCTGCTGCCGAACAAGAAATAAAAGATAAGATTAATCTCTAATTTCAGAATGTTTATACCAAGAATCAGCTCAACAACCATTTCATGCTTCTGTTAGAGAACATTAAACTACCTCCTATCACTCATGCTTTCAAAGAACAAGTCAGCATGATCAGAGAGTTGACTCCAGCTCTAGATAAGTTTTTGGATAATAAGGATGACACCATTTCTACTATGGAAAGAGGATGAGGGATCATTATGGATTTTAGGAATCTGCTACTGCCATTTTTTCATGTAGACAGTACCCCTATCATTGCCCTTCCAGCTCTGCCTACCTCTGCTCAGTCTGCCTCCATTCCTCAGATGACTCTAGTCCAAGAAATCTGGAGCCTCACTCCTATGATCACACAGAGAGCTACCCAATACAAGCCATGAACAGTCTCTGTTGCTCAACCACCAGTTGTTATTTCAGGAATTCCCAATCCTTCTACTGAAGCTACCCAGCTTCAGTCTACCTCTAAACCCAAAGCCAAATCCAATGTGGACATTCAGGAGGTGGATTGATTAGTGGATAAGACCTTTGTTAGGAATCACTTGAATTCATTTGGGTTAAATTACTGTATTTTAATGTATTTTTTCCCTCGAGTACTTTATCAATGCTTTCATTATCTCTTACCTTCTGTTACTTCTCTCATCCTTTATTTCAAACTATTTTCTAATCACAAAGGGGGAGAAACAGTATAGGGGGGAAATAAATGATCATAATATAGAATAATTTATATAAGGGAGATAAATATGATAAATATGATAAATATGAGCATAATATAACTTTCCCATAATACAATTTTACATCAGATACATTTGTTTTATAATTCTTGTATATTTGTTACCTATGATACCATTGTGTTTAAAAATATATCCTCTGATACATTATTCATTTTTTGGGATTATAATATCATAATTTTTTATTATCAAATAGGTGGAGATTGTTGACCTCACATGTTTTTATAATCTCAATTATGTTTCCATATTATTTAATAATCCCAAATAAGGGTTATCTATATATTAATTACATCAATCTATGAAATCCTACTGTTGAGTTGATAAAATATCAAAATAATCATTAGAATATGTTAATAAATGTTTACATATGTCTATACATGCTTGGAAATAATTCTAACTCAATAAATGTTAATAATTATGTTTTGCATAGAATAGCTACTGATAGTGTGAGTCCATCGGTATGCACAATAGCTACCGATAAGGCTAAGTACACCGGTAAAATAGTCTACTGATATGGATAAGGTCACCGGTATGCATATAGTCACCATTACACCTGAGCTCCTGATAGAATATGTCTACCAATATGCACAAGTTGACTGATATAGACCTACCAATAGAGTAATTACACTGGTATATACATAGTTACTGATAAAAATAGATAGATATATAGCTACCGATATGAAGTTCACTAATACAGATAGGCGAAGTCCAAAGATAGAGAGAGACATCGATAGACAACTACCAATAGAAGTCTGCTGATATAGAAAGACAGCTACCGCTTCAAAGTCTACCGATACATGAATGCCACCATTACAAAAGAGCTACCGATAATAGGAGTTACCAATGTAAATAGATACTGATATATAAAGATACTGTTATAAAGAGTTAAAACTAGAAACACAAGACATATGGTCTTAAGTCCACCCTTACAAGCTCACTAATACTAGGAGCTACCGATGGAAACCATTCACAGTTTCTCTAAACACTATTTCTATTTTTTTAATTTATCAACTATCATATTTGATGTTTATAATGCATCTAATATTAATTAATGATAGGTATAGGCATGTCAGGAAATCGTACCTCGTACCTGTAAAAAGTTAATCATTCCCATTTTCGTAGCTGAAGGTATATAAAGGATAATCTCGAAAGCATTAAAAGGATATATAACACAAGAAACGATTTTTCCTTCCATAATCATACGAAACAACCTTCTGGAGATACACAAGGACTTACATTCATAGAAGAAGAAGAAAGGATACATTCAGAATATGTAGAACCTGATCACTCACGGTGCAGAGGGCTTCAACTAGTTCAGCTACACTCATCCTGATCATGCTGATCAACCTGGACCTAAAAGTCTAATAAACAAATGACACTATATTTCTCTTGAAAAAACAAGATAAGGACTCAAATATTCATCATTATCAATCCAAGGAGTCCATGGCTTCAATAAAAACACATAAACCATTATAAACTCATCTCTATTTGTTTATCACAATTTTCCTTCATTTATTTACATTTCGAGCAATGTGTGTGATCTGTATTTTTAGGCACAAACAGTCTCATGTGCTGAAATGGATGATTTATAAATCCTAACTCAATCTTTCCCTTACTCTATTGTATCCCACTATGGATAGTGGTATAGGTCAAGAGTGAACTGGATAGCATGTGTGATATTGTTTTGTTTTTTCCATAAAGAAATATGGTAGAGGTCTTAGTACCATGACAGCCTGTGTACTGTTGTAAACCCCAATCCAGGGACTGGAACAAAGTTTATATAAACTGTTTGAGAGAACTATGTCTCGGTTTGAGACTGAACCTCTTAGTTAATACTGTTCTTCTTGTTTATTTTGTTTTAAACTATATTGAATATTCCACTACTATGTTTTTTGAAATTCAAATATGTTTTAATGCAACTATGATATTCAAACTAGAAAGTGTTTATAACTTTTGTTAGCCAGTATGTAAGTTTAAAAAGCTACATAATCCTTAGATTGAGTTAACTGAGAAATAATCAATCTCTTGAGAAACTAATTGAAAACATACAATCTTTATAAATTCACTATAGATTAGTTTTTATTTAATTTGGGGCATTTTAATCATAAAGGGTTTGATAGAAATTTTAATTGGAACTCAATTCACCCCCCTCTCTTAAGTGTCAACTACAAAAAATAGATTCGGTGTCACCTATTACATCCATGACCCAATTGAAAAATAATTAATTCTACCTAGTTGAAAAAATGGACTTAAGAACACCCCCCTTATTCCCAATGTTACTGACTAGAAGAGAGTCTGTAAGGTTGTATGATGGGTAGACTATGCCCTCATTATTGGAGTGTATAATTTTGGGGATTATTAAAAATTATAAGTGTAAATAATAAACTAAACTAAACTACATAAGAAAATATACATCTATCTGAATGAATAAATTGAAATATTTAATACCCAATATCACAAACAAAATAATGATGTCACAATGGTATAAACAAATACCAGATACACAGGGAACATGTTATGAGGAATAAAGACTACATAAAATAGAAAATAAATGAAAATGGAAATGTTCTCTACAATTGGATCACAACCACAACATTGGTCCTCTACACCCATATGATATCCTAGCATAGATAATAATACATCCATAGATGGGTGATTACCATTGTATCGCCCAAAATCCATGATCTCTCACTAGATACCAATTAGAATCTTGAGTTTGTTATGATTAAAACATAGTTGTAAATCACCAATGGTGTCTAGAACTATCCAATATATGATTATTACATGAGTTTTGTGAAGGCATAGAGAGTAGGGTATAAAATAAATAAATAATTTCATATTGGCTGTCTGATGGTATACCTATCTAAGACTACCTCCTTTGTTCAAAGATGAAATATTTACAAGAACATATAATTTTAAATTTATATTTATATGTCTCAGACACAAGGAATATAGTAAAATCATCCATATATAGTGATAATAATATGATTTTATATAATTTACATATCATTAATGATTTATAAATAGGATGATGTCTGTAGGGATGTACTCTTGGATTTTATCACTAAGATGGAATTTCTACCCATGCCATTGGAACATATCTTACGTAGCCAAAATTAAACGAAAAATATGGGCCCAATGAATGATACATGGTGTTCTATAACATTAATCTTAATCCAAGGATGTTCGTATAATGAATTTAATTTAATTTATGAAAATGTGGTGAATCCCCATTCCTAATTCAATGAATTCTTAGTATAAGATAAATACCGAATATATTTGTGTTTTTTCATGTTTATGATGCATTAATGAATTGGTTGGAATCCCATGAGCCTTTTAAAGGAAAACCAAAATAGGAATACAATTATAAATTAGGTCATGTAACAACATTAAGGTAATTTTAGGTCTATAACCATAGTAAATAATGATATAAAAGTAATCAGGGGGCATGATAATTTCTATTTCGTCCAATAATTCGATCATTAATGTTTGATCAATCCATTTATAAATGTTAACGATTTCCATGTGAGGAATTCATTCCATTTATCACATTATTTAATCCCATCTATTAATGGGAATAATTAATAACTTTACAAGGGTAAAATAACTTGGAATTTACATTAATGTTTCATTGAGTTTATTTAAATTTTCAATTACATTTAATTTACACATTTTATTCATAATAAGAGTCCCAACTTTTCTAAAGTGGTGGTCTGGTTACATATGAAAAAATAAGGGTGTCAAGGGATAATAATAATGATTCAAAAAGGTGTGGTACTTCTCGATTTAAACCACCTATGAAAATATAAATTTTATATAGTGATAGATAGTACATGTACATAATTACTAAAATAGCAGTGTTAATTATACTTTAATGAATTAAAACTATACAAAACAAATTCATTTTTTGTTAAATTAATCAGACTCAAAAAATCATTTGATGATTAGAGTATATGTATCAGAATAAGAATATTTATAATAGACCAGAGTTTCTAAATGGGTTTACAAATAGTCTAGTAAACAATATATTATAAATATTTATAAATAAATTTCTAATATAAATTGAAAATAGTAATATTAAACTTTTTGAAAAATGTAATGTAAATGCATATAGAAAATTATGAATGACATTCGTGGTTTATAAAGGATATTATACTCTTCAAATATTTGAGTTAAAGAAGTCATAAATTCTAATAGAAGATATCTAGTGATTTTAAAATAACTGTAAGGTCTATCATTCCACAAATTGAATTCACTCAATACGAATATCATAATAGGACTATCTCTTCAAAATTAAATTTACCAAACTGATGATTAGAAACAACCATATAATCCAGTTCACTCAAATCCATAAATCCTACTATTTATTAAAACCATTATTCTTATCCTTTAACAAAAATCATTTAAACCAAGATTAGAATAGCTGAATAAAATATATAAATTTTATAAATAATTTACAATCATTATATGGATTCCTGAGAAAAAAACAATCAAAATATTTACTATGTGTAATAATGAGATGTAATAGTGCAGTAAATTATAGATGTGTTGAGTTGAAAGTGAATCATCTCCTAGATCATCAAGTGAATTTCTATTTATATGCATACATCCAATGATCTTATTTCTATTTTTCTCATAGTGAGTTGTAATTTACTTGAATGATCTAAACATTACATCTTATCATATAATATATCCATCTAATGTCATTTGGTTAAACCACTATAAAATTGTTATAAATTATTATAATAATTAGTAAAAATAATAACACTATATATAGACTTCATATTCAGATGGAATAAATTTGTAATCTCGTTGAATAAAATCTATCACATAAAAAGGAAACATATTGTTAGTCTAGTTTACTTGATATAGAAAAATTAGTATAATAAATATCATCAAGAACTATTGATTAAATATCGTTATATAGATAAATTGATTCATATTTTAATGATGGTATATAATATCATTAGTCCAAAGAAATGAACTATATTTATCATGATAAACTATACTATTTCAAGTATGATAGATAGGGTTTTGCTCAGTTTGATGAACAATACAATGGTTAGTTCGATAGACAAGACCTTGGTCCGTCCAATGAAATAGAATCACGATTTATATTTTATTAATATTTTATTTAATAATTTCTTCTACATAGAGTATAATAAATTATTTATAAAAAAATATGTTAAAATAATTGGGAATAAATAATGTTAGTAAAACATTTTTTTTAAGGAAGTGTTTGGAAGTTTTAAAACTAAGAGGAATAAATTTAGAATATATAAACATTAAACAACTAAATTTCACCATTTTATAAAAAAAAATATATAACACAGAAATATAAATAATACTAACTTAAAAAAACATACATACATATATAAATTTATGAGAGTCAATGAAATTTTTCATAAGAAATATCACCTCTTTGTTTATCTTAACTACCTTTGACATTATTTGATTTTAGGTTATACATTATTTATCTGATAGAATATGTTATTAGTATTGAAGAATAATTATATATTACCCCTTATCATATACCTCCTAATTAATATTTACCCCTTAAAAATAACTCCCCTTATGGTTTTCAAAAAATATGGTATGTTGCATATATTCCTAAAATGTTAAAACTTTTGATAGAAAACAAATGTGTTTGAATAAATATTACTCCAATATAAAAGGAAAGAAAATTAGACCATGTAAATAATGAAAAAATTATAACAAAAATAGATTTGGAAAATAAAAAATTCCAAAGAGATGTTAGACGAAAATTTATTTATAAGTACATCACGTTTTCGTAAAGAAATTTTTCATTTTTTCTTATAGAGATTCTTGAATATTTTTCTACCATCCGAAAATAATCCTATTTCTTTTTCATATATTCATCTATAGACTTCATATTATTTATTCCCCCCCACCCCACAAAACTAGTATTTAAAATCTTTTTAATAAAATTGATTTAATAATCTTTAAGAAAGTTTGTCTTTTCTTCTTCAATCAGTATCTGACACTCCTCTTCAAAAGTTAACATTCTTTCATTTTATTCTATTAGATATATTATTTTATATTTGTGTTCAAAGACTAGATGATTTATTGATTCCAATAAAAATTTTAATTAATCCAAAAATATCAATTTATTAGAAAAATGTGATCATAGTGTTTGAAGAAACATAAAAATAACTAAATATATTTTTTTATGTTCCCCAAACTATTAATCATAGTATTTATAATTTCTATACACTTTTCTTGAACGTGTATATTGAGTTTTTATACAATTATTTTTCTGTTCATATAGTACTTATTAGAATTTATTTTGGATGTTCCATCACTCTTATCCTTAATTTTTTATCATAGTATAGTATGGTCTTATATGTCCATGATTCTTATATTTATAACATATAACTTATGAATAATTATTTTTTATCACTTATCTCTATGGGTTTTATATCAATATTAGAAATTCCACTTTAAAATTATCATGTTCATCAATTTTCCATGATTAACCAATTCATTTACAAATATTTATAGTGAACTTCTATCTAATTCAACTATTAATTTTCTGATTTTATAAGACATGCAACTATTTTTAAATTTTTAAATTTATTAGGAATTTTATAATTCATTTCAAAAGTTACTCCACAATTCATTCTACATAAAAATATTCTCTCCCTCTTATTTCATAAGAGTTCCAATCTGATTAACTAGAAAAATATGTAAAATTATACTAGTATCATCTAAAGCAATTCTCCTGGATTCCCATTCACTAGGCAAGATGTCAATATTAATTTCAAAAAAAATCATCTGTATGATCATTATTTAAACTTTATAGACCACTTACCATAAACTGGTAAAGGGATACACATCTAGTATCAACCAATAATATCCATAAAAATGATTGATTTCATAGAAAAGAGAAAAAAGACTAAAGATAATTCATATTAGATTACAATGATTTAGTATTTAAAAAATACAGGTAAAAAAGAAAATAAGTGTGAGGACTCATAGTCTTATCATGGGTGATCCAATGAGTTGAAGGAAACATGAATTATATGCTGGATGGAGAGGCTCAAACAAAGAATTTATTAGGATTTGAGGATATATATCAATGATAGATGGGAGTTAGTAATTTTATGGGGGAGAAGAGGGTTAAATTTTTAAAAGGATAGTAATGTAAAATTAGAAGTAACCCTTTTTAAAAGTTTTTATGGTTTGGCCACATGATTTTTCAGAACATGCAAAAACAATGTGTTGTCAGTATGGATGGAAGAATGTTTCATGGAACAAGTAAATATTATAAAAACCACTGACTTGATGTTCCTTCTTATAGACTAAGGTACACCCTCTCACATAGAATAGGTGAATAGTTAGGAAAACCATGTTCTAACTATGCTAAATACACCAATAATAAATTTTGGATTTTTGAAGTCCATTTTCATACAAATTCATGGTTAAATAATTGTGATATTCTATTTTTTGTTGCATGGATATTTTAAATGGTTAGTAATAACAAATCACATCACTATGCTTCTCCAAATTTAAAATCTAGGCTTTGAATAAGAAAAATATGTTCTTCAACCCTTTATTAAACCATTATATATTTAATTAGAGTAAAAGAAATTTAAAATTAAAATTCATGGACTTGGACCAATCTAAAAAATCAGATCATACTAAATTTAGCATGATTAATATCTACAACATGTATCATTTATCCCATATTGATGACTTATTTGTTCATCTATTTAGTGATCAATAAATTTCATCAACATAACTCTATTACTGATATCATTATTTATGGTACAAAAAAGAGGATATGTCACATATATCCATTTGTATATGGTATGTTCATTATGAATTTATAGTAATTCAATTTGGACTTAACAATTTCCATGTTAATGTAACAGATCCAATGAAAATAGTATTTTTAGATTACCTTAAACAGATTATGTTATTCCATAAATATGATATTTTTATATACTACAATATAAAATAAGAGCATCAAGATTATTTTATTAATGTGTTGAAGACCCAGTGTAAACAGATGTTGTATGCCAATTTTAGTATGTATGAATTTAGTTACATAATGAACTATTCTTGGGTCCAATATTCACATGTGATGGGAGATCTATAGATAATTCAATGATGGAAATTATTTACCAATTACTAGACCAAACATAGTCACTATGAGCCATAATTTTCCTAGAAGGTATATATATCATTGATGTTCTTTGAGGTATTTATCAAAGACTACTTATCCACTAACCAAGTTGACATGGAATTAAGAAATGTTCCAATGGACATATAAAAAGAGAGTATAATCACTGTTATATGAAATGGGGGATATTCAAACTAATTATTCTCCTACTACAATATACTTGAGAGGATTTTATCTATATTTATTCATATAAGGTATTTTAGTGATGTTTACTCATTTGTAATAACTTTTTGATATCTTATATCACATTCCACATAAATATTGTTGAGAAAATATACCCAACACATGATTTGATGCTTGAAGTAGTAAGTTTTTGATTATAAATATGGAGTAATTTTATTCATAGTAATTGTTTTGATATCTATGATGATCAGAAAATCATGAATTATATGTTAAATTATAAATATGTTTATATTTTCCAGATTATATAATTGCAATTGACTAAGCATGGTAAATTTACAATGCACTAAAACCATGGGAAGGTGATCAAGGGGGATGAAGCTCCGATTTAGAAGGACGATGTAAAGACTCGGAAATTTCAAGGGAATTTTTTTTTTCTTAATTTTCATTGGATTTTTACAAGAACGCAGTTTCTGAATTCACCTGATTCCTAGGCCCGGTGTGCCCAAAATCATTTTCCGAAGTTTAGCTCGGGTACGTTAAGTGAACGAACGAGCGAGTTTTCCTAACTTTTGAACCGGTGCTCGGAATCAAAATCTGAGGGCACTGATGAACTCGCAACACCGATAATTTCTTAAGAATACCCCTTTATGGAGTTTTGTTTTCTCAGGATGAGTTGTTTAAATAAATTGAGGGATAATAATATAATTGTTTTACAAGTATATTTTCTTTTCTTGTTAAGTGGATTAAGTGTTGTGTCACAACACTTTTCCTCTCTCTTATGTGGTTATAACCTATGTAAGGGAGTTAGGGGTGGTACCCACTTGTTTATAACTACCTTTGAGAGGATTAAGGTGGGTTGAGGCCCACATGAGCCCAACCCCTCACCTTCCCCTAACGTTCATAAATTTTCCCCTCTTAATTTTGTAACTCTCAAAAAATAAACCCCCCCTTTTTTAAATAAAGTCCACTCATTAATTGAGTAGGTTTTTCAAGTAATTAATTATTGGATTCGTTTGAATTTTTCAAATGAATTCCTTTGGCTTGTGTGTTAATTAAACAAGACTAAGACTTATTTCTTCGGAGGATAGTTGATGGTGCAAAAGGATTTTGGGAGGGAATCTCTAAGTTCCGAAAGAAGTTCTTCCTCATTGAAGAATGTGAAGAACGCACTGTCACCGATGAAGAACGCCGACCTCCGACGAATTATGATGGTAAGAGATTCCTTCCTTGAAGATCGATGACGCGATGTTGTGTACCGCGACGCCAAAGACCCTCTCCTTCCGCGACACCTTCTTTTGCGACGTTCAATTCTGCGATGAACCTTCGTTCAACGATTACTTCAGGTAGAGGTTTATTTATTATTGATCGTGATATAATCATTATCCATTCTTGTTTTCATTTGAGCCGCCTGATATCACAATAACTAGAGGGGGTCGGACCGCACGAACACGACCGACCCTCCACCCCCCTTGATTGTTTGAATTTGTTGCGACAAGTGAAAGGCCGCACGGTGCCATTGCACTGCGCGGAAACTATGAGAAAGGGCGAAGAAGCACATTGTCGTCGCGCCACACCGTTGAAGTAAAACAATCCGTGGCGCCGTCGCGCCGCGCCGGAAAACCACAATGAGGTCACGGTTTGATTATTTGATCGTTGTGCGCGGATTGACGGGTGACGAAAAACGGGGCCGAAAAGTCAATTTGAGGCCTCCGTAGTAATGTTCGGGTCCCGGGAGGACCGTTGGCGGAAGCAGTGAGCAAGACACACCACCGGAGCGCGTCTGGTGGTCCGTGGAAGGCGGCAGCGGCGCGGCTAAAAGTCGTGCCGGTTGCTTCGACCGCGGGGGTTGTAACGCCCACACCCGCTTGCCACGCGGACGTCGTTCCTGTGCCAGCGCCAGGCCGGGCCGGGCCGCGGCATTCGGGCCGGGCCGTGCCCAAGCGGGTTGGACCCAGACCCGGTTCGGGCCGACCTAGGGGGTCTCGGGCCGGGTCGGACCGGGCCCCAACCCCCTATTCTCGGGCACTTTCTGTTCAAATGCCCATATCATAGGCCACGAAACTCTGATCGACGCGCCGTCAGTTGTGATGAGATCCTTGGATCGAGAAGGTCGATTTGGTAAATTACACTCAAGGTTTCGTAGTACTTTGTGTATGTCCGGGTTGGTTCGAACACGAAACAAACCGGGCCCTCGGTGCAAAAACACGTATATCTCGCGCTACGGACATCTGATTGACGTGTCTTCTACTTTGTTGGATTCCTCTTGAGGAGTCGGAACATTTGGAATTCTTATCCTCAAGTTTGGAAAAAGGTGGATAGTGGACGGGTTGGATTGAACCCGAAATCCAACCGGGCCCCTGGAATGGAAAAGGTGATAACTTTCAGACCGGATGTCCGTTTGACGAACCGTCAGCGACGTTGGTGATCACGTTGAGAAACGGTCCCTATGAGTATACCCAATGAGGGTTCGGGGTATAGTTGAGATATGACTCGGTTGGTTCGCACACGAAACCAACCGGGCCCCTGGGACGAAAATGCTAATAACTCACAAACCGGGCGTCCGATTGACGTGTCGTCTGTTGTGTTGAGACCCCTATGACGAGGCCGTCTGTTGAGATACTTCTTCATGGGAGTTTTTGATACATGGAGTATTTAACAGTAGCTCGAGGAGCGGACCCTCTCGTAGATGAGCGTGCGGATTTCGGAGACTGTGTAACTGACTGAGACTTGACGCTGGCTGATCGATCGACTCATTGAGTTTTGGATAGCCCAGTGCGGAGTGCTTGGTTGTAGCGGCAGACCCACGGTGGAGGAGTGCTTGGTTGTAGTAGCAGACCCACGGTACTCAACAGAAGGAGTACCTCTGAAGGCTATGAGGGGGAGTGCTTGGTTGTAGCGGCAGACCAATGGTGGGAAGCACTTGGTTGTAGCGGCAGACCCACGGCGGAGGAGCGCTTGGTTGTAGCGGTAGACCCGCGGTACACAACAGAAGGAGATCCTCTGGAGGCTATGACGGGGAGCGCTTGGTTGTAGCAGCAGACCCATGGTGGGAAGCACTTGGCTATAGCAGCAAGCCCATAGTACTAGACAGGTGGAGTACCTCAGTAGTCTTAGGTTAGTACCTCGAAGTCATGACAGGATCACTGTACACTCCAGAGATGGGGCTCTTTAGTAGTTACAGTTTCGATATTTGAAAATCCTGGTTTGAGCTGAGTTTATTACATTTGTGAATACCTGAGGATTGATATGGGACACTTGATAACTTGGGTATACGTATATGCATATATCTGGGTAGTGGTTATCCGTTGATTTCATAAACTTTTTGTTTCCTCATGATTGATATGGGTTACTTGATAACATAGGTATATGTATGGTCATATACCTAAGTAGAGGTTATCTGTTGAGATCTTTCTTTGTGATTAACCTTGTTGGATTTATTGATACCTTGAGGGTCTCGGGGTCCCTACTGAGTATTGTTATACTCACCCCTGCACAGGCTTTGCCCGCACTTTGTTGTGTTGGTTGCAGACGACGGGCATCGTTGACAGAGGCCTAGTGTTCGAGGACTGGATGGTACCTAGAGGTGGACATCACGACGAGTTAGTATCCGGAGGTGGGATTCATGTCGAGACGATAATCGGAGGAGGTTGATGTGCGAGAGCTTTGGGGAGGCTATCTGTACCTACCCTTCAGGTAGGATCCGTGGTGGACGAACAAGGAGTTGTGCTATCTGTACCTACCGTACAGGTATGATCCGAGGTGGATGACCCAGGAGATGCTTCTACTCTTCCAGCTGCTTGTCTTTCTGTAGTACTTCTTTTCAGTTGTAGCTGTACTTTTCAGTTGGGTTTGTATTCTGGACCATTTACTTTTCAGAAAATTCTTTTTTTACTTAGTGTATTACTTCCACTTGAACTATGCAGTGTTTTGTTTACATTTATAAAGGCAATGTATTCTAGTTTCGGGATTTATTCCTTTGGTGCTAGTTCCCATCCCCTGGCCTATAGAAGGCAGGCTTGGGGTAGTCACGGCATGGGCCCCGAGGATGGGTCGTGACAAATTGGTATCAGAGGAGTCGGCTCTACCGCAGAACTTATAACTCTGATATCTTCTTTCTGTGAAGCAATACTATTAAGGGTACCGAGTGTGGTTTTCAGTTCAAGGAGTCCAGTGTTGGTGTGGGTGGCCGACGTATCCATACAGTAGGACCCTGACAACTGTTTTCCGAATTTGTGCAAGAAAACACTGATTGCGTGTGTGTTTCCAGAAGTTTTTAAAAGTCAGCTCAAACCAGGACACCTCACCAGGTATAAATAGTTTGACCGTGTCAGGTTTGTTTCATTCAAGATGCATTTCCATGGATGACCAGATAGAGCCCAGATGGATGTGCGTACTGACAACCTGCCAAGCGATGAGGCTTCGGAACATGGCCCTCTTACAGTTGACGCACCAGCGAAGGCAGCAGCAGTACTACCATAAGTTGGGCCACCGATGCCACCAGCCCCAGTAGTAGGCGATGCATGCCACTTGAGCGCGCTGCACGAGTTCCAGCGCCAGAGGCCACCCAGGTTCCAGGGAGAGACGGACCCGATGGCGGCTGAGGATTGGCTAGAGGCTGTGGTGAGAGTCTTCAGGCTAGTGGGGATGCCAGAAGACATCATGGTGATATTTGCTGCCAGCCTTCTTCAGGCAGCAGCAGGAAGGTGTTGGAGCCACTTGTTCCAGTTTTTCGATGGGATGAACATCACATGGGAAGACTTTGAGACCTTCTTAAGGGTGGAATTTTTGCCAGTAGCTCTACAACCCGAGCATTTACAAGAGCTGGTACCTTTGCCACATGATTTTTGACTAGTATACGAGTCATCTATGGGCAGTAGACAGATGATTCAGAGGTCTAAGAGGACCAGATCCAGCCGTACGAGGAGCAGGATGTGTTATGACTGTGGTAGGAAGGGTCACCTGGCACGTGACTATCCGACCCCCCGCACATTCAATCTGCAGGCATTGGAGGAGTCACTGAGGCAGAAGCAGCGACGGGTGTTTGAGAAATAGTCGAGCAGTGGACAAGGCATTAGAGGTCCAGGATCAGGTGGACAAGAGAGGATCTACTAGATACGTCCCTTGTACTTATAGTTACATGTTTCTGTTATATTCATGTCTTTGTACTAAGAGATGCAATAATAAAAAAGACACTTTCATGTGATGTTTGCTTTCTTGTCCTTTTGTTTGGTTGATACTGAGAGGTCATGGTTAAAACTGCTGACATGACCTTCACTTTCAAGATTTCTACTAGAGGAGACCCAGTAACCTCACACTGATGCTGACAGTGTGACTCAACCCTTGGAGGCGAGAGTGATAGTTGGATCTCTTGGTAGTTACGTCGAGGCCTTATGACATCATCCATGGCATGAACGCATCGTTCATGTTAGGATTGACTATATTAGGCAATGGTCATGGTTCATCCAGGGGATGAGACTGAGTTTCTCTTTTCGGTAAAGGAGAAATTTTAGCAGCTCTTTCAGATCATAGGAAAAGATGTTTCAGATCATCCAGGAGCAGATGAAGACTGCATAATGCAGAAAGAAACAGGAAACCGGTACCAGTCTTAGATACTCGAGCGTGTTGAATTTTTCAAGAAGAGTAAGCTTTAATGAGAGATGAGTCTGCGAAGTAGTAGACGTGGAGGCAGAGCAAGGAGACCAGCATGAGGTGGTGTATATTTTAACATGCTACAACCACTCGCCTTAGCTTCCCCTGCCGGGATCAGGGAGCTGGAGGGAAGGGGAAGAGAGTAGCTGCACGCGGTCAGGGAGAGTGACCCAATGGCTCTAAGAATGATTCAAGGGACAGTCTGTGTCCACTACTATCTACCATAGTAACAGACTTTGATATGAATCATTCCTTCCTCCCATGAATCTTATCCCATACCTAGAGTTTCCGGTAAGACGTGGACTTGACCCTCACATCTGGAGATACTTTGGGAGGAGACACGATAATCACACGTACGCCGACGATGTGGTCAGACCCTCGAGGTGAGAGTTTCGGATGGAATCTCTTGGTGGTAGTGTCAAGGCCTTATGGCGTCGGTTTGAGTATGGACTGGGAAATCAGGGTTCATACACAAATTGATGGTTTTAGGCAAAAAGGTTGTGGTTTAACTACAACATCGGGATGTGTTTTCCTCAGTCGGTGAAAAGGAAACCCCGGGCAACATCGGATAAACTCATGCATCGGAGGGTGCGGCCGATCACCCTTGAGTTTGACAATCTTACCATCGTGGCAGTAGGAGTTTTGAGTTTCAGTTTTAAACAAGAATTGGAGACCTCTTGAGTTTGAGGATGAAGATCACGTCCTTATACGGGTCTCACCTCTATGAGGTTTACAGAGATGTGGAAAAGGCCGAAAGTTATCTCCAAGGATCAGCGGACCTTTTTAGGTCCTTAGTAGGATTGGCGAGGTGGTTTACCGCTTGACCCATCCACCTTAATTGCATCGCATTCATGGAGACTTCTACATATCTCAACTGAGGAGATACGTGCTTGACCTGATGCATATCATCGGCCATTGGGAGATGGACTTTGGCATTGGGGTGACTTTTGCGGGGTTCCAGTAGGAGTTGAGGATCGAAAGGAGTGGTCTTACAAGGACGGTCGATTCCTCTTGTGCACTTTCATAGGCATTACGGGAACATCCAGGTGAGCACATGAGAGCGGAAGTATCAGATGTGTGCTCAGTACCGCTTTTTGTATCCCTACTTTGTGTTAAATCTTTACGAGGACGTAAAGCCCTGAGGTGGGTGTAAATTAAACACCCGGAAATTTGAAGACATTTTTTTCCTCTTAATTTTCTTTGGAATTTTATAAGAACGTTGTTTCTGACGGTACTTGATTCCGAGGCCCGGTGTGCCTGGAATCATTTTCCAAAGTTTAGTTCTGGTACGTTCCGTGAACGAACGAGCGGGTTTTCCTATCTTTTGAACCGGTGCTCAGAATCGAAATCTAAGGGCACCAATGAACTCACAACGCTGGTAATTGCTTAAGAAGACCCCTTTCTGTAGTTTCGTTTTCTCAGGATGAGTTGTTTAAATTACGTGAGGGATAATAATATAATTGTTTTACAATTGTATTTTCTTTTCTTGTTAAGTGGATTAAGTGTTGTGTCACAACACTTGTCCTCTATCTTATGTGGTTATAACCTATGTAAGGGAGTTATGGGTGGGACCCACTTTTTGATAACTACCTTTGAGAGGATTAAGGTGGGGTGGGGCCCACACGAGCCCAACCCCTCACCTTCCCCTCACGTTCATAACTTTTCCCCTCTTAATTTTGTAACTCTCAAAAAGAAACCCCCCCTTTTTTAGATAAATTCAACTCATTAATTGAGTAGGTTTTTCATGTAATTAATTATTGGATTCATTTGAATTTTTTAAAATGAATTCCTTTGGCTTGTGTGTTAATTAAATAAGACTCAGTCTTATTTCATGGGAGGATAGTTGATGGTGTGAAAGGATTTGGGGAGGAAAGCTCTAAGTTCCGAAGGACGTTCTTCCTCCTTGATGAACGCGAAGAACACACCATCATCGACGAAGAACGCTGACCTCCGACGAATTACGATGGTAAAATATGCTTTCCTCGGAGATTGACGACGCGACGCCGTGTACCGCGACGCCAACGACCCTCTCCTTCCGCGATGCCTTCTTCTGCGACGTCCAATTCCGCGACGAACCATCGTTCAACGATTAAATCTGGTATAAGTTTATTTATTGTTGATCGTGATCTCATCTGTCACCGTTCTTGGTTTCATTTGAGCCTACTGATATCGCAATAATGAGAGGGGGTCGGACCGCATGAACAAGGACGACCCTCCCCCCTTGTTTGTTTGAATTTGTTGCGGCACGTGAAAGGTGGCGCGGTGCTGTTGCACCGCGCAGAAACTATGAGAATGGGCGAAGAAGTGTAGTGCCGTCGTGCCCCGCCGTTGAAGTCAAACAAGTCGTGGCGCCGTCGCGCCGAGCTGGAAAACCACAAAGAGGCCGTAATTTGATTATTTTATCGTTGTGCGCAGATTGAAGGGAGATGAAAAACGGGGCCGAAACTTCAATTTGAAGCCTCTACAGTGAAGGTTGGGTCCCAAGAGGACCGTTGGCGGAAGCGGTGAGCAAAATGGACCACCAGAGCGCGTCCGGTGGTCCGCGGAAGGTGGTAGTGGCACGCCGCCGGAACGGAACCGCCGCGGCTCAAAGCCCCGCCGGTTGCTTCGACCGTGGGGGTTTGTAACCCCCGCTCCTGCTGGTCGTGCGGGTTCTATTCCAGCACCAGTGCCAGGCCGTGCCCAAGCGGTCCAGACCCGGACCCGGTTCGGGCTGACCGAGGGGGTGTCGGGCCGGGTCGGACCGGGCCCGGACCCCCTATTCTCGTGCAGTTTCCGTTCAAATGCCAATATCTTGGGCCACAGATCTCCGATAGACTCACTATTAGTTGATATGCAATCCTTGGATTGAGACGGTCGTTTCAGTATATTACACTCAAGGTTTCATAGAACTTTGGGTACAACCAGGTTGGTTTGAACATGAAACCAACCGGGCCATCGGAGCAGAAACGCTTATCTCTTGAGCTCCGAACGTCTGATTGATGTGTCGTCGAATTTGTTGGATTTCTCTTGATAAGATGGAACTTTTGGAATTCTTCGCCTGAGGTTTGGACATAGGTGGATAGTGGTTGGGTTGGATTGAACCCGAAATCCAACCGGGCCCCTAGAACGGAAAAGATGATAACTTTCAGACCGAACGTCCGTTTGACGAACCGTCAGCGGCGTTGGTGATCACATTGAGAAACGATCCCTATGAGTATACCCTATGAGGGTTCGGGGTACAGTTCAGATACGGCCAGGGTGGTTCTCACACGAAACCAACTGGGCCCCTGGGACGAAAAGGCTGATAACTCACAGACCGGGCATCCGATTAACGCGCCATCTGTTGTGTTGAGACCCCTATGACGAGGTCGTCCATTGAGATAATTTTTCGTGGAAATTTGTGATACTTGGATTATTGACCAGTAGCTTGTGGAGCGGACCCTCCCGGAGACGAGCGTGCGGAGTGCGGAGACCGTGTAACCGACTGAGCCTTGACGACGACTGATGGATTGACTCAGTGAGTTTAAGATAGCCTAGTGGGGAGAATTTGGTTTTAGCGGCAGACCCACAGTGGAGGAGCGCTTGGTTGTAGCGGCAGACCCGCGGTACACAGTAGAAGGAGTACCTCTGAAGGCTATGAGGGGGAGTGCTTGGTTGTAGCGGGAGACCCATGGTGGGAAGTGCTTGGTTGTAGCGGCAGACCCACGGTGGAGGAGCGCTTGGTTGTAGAGGCAGACCCACGGTACTCAACAGAAGGATTACCTCTAGAGGCTATGAGGTGGAGCGCTTGGTTGTAGCGGTAGAACTATGGTGGGAATCTCTTGGTTGTAGCTGCATTCCCATAGTATTCGATAGGTGGAGTACCTCAGCCTTCTTAGGTTAGTAACTCGGAGTCGTGATAGGATCTCGGTACAATCCAGAGACGTGTCTCTTCAGCAATTACGGTTTCGATATTTGAAAATCCTGGTTTGAGCTGATTTTATGACCTTTTTGAATACCTAATGATTGAGATGGGACACTTGATAACTTGGGTATAGGTATGGGAATATACCTGGGTAGTGGATATCCGTTGATTTCATAATCTTTGTGTTTCCTCATGATTGAGATTGGTTACTTGATAACATGGGTATATTTATGGGCATATACCTAAGTAGAGGTTATCTGTTGAGATATTCCATTGTGGTTACCCTTGTTTGAATTAGAGAGACCTTGAGGGTCTAGGGGTCCCTACTCAGTATCATTATACTCACCCCTACACGGGCTATTCCCACACTTCTTTGTGTTGGTTGCAGATGACGGGCAGCGTTGACAGAGGCCTAGTGTTTGAGGACTGGACGGTACCCAGATGTGGACCTCACGACGAGTTAGTATACAGAGGTGGGCTTCACGACGAGACGATACTCGGAGGAGGCTGATGGGAGAGAGCGTTGAGGAGGCTATCTGTACCTACCCTTCAGGTAGGATCCGTGGTGGACGATCCACGAGATGCGCTATCTGTACCTACCCTACAGGTAGGATCCGAGGTGGACGACCCATGAGCTACTTATACTCTTCCAGCTGCTTGTCTTTCTGTTGTACTCCTTTTCAGTTGTAGCTGTACTTTTCATTTGGGTTTGTATTCTAGCCCATTTACTTGTCAGCACTTTCTTTTGTACTTATTGTATTACTTCTGCTTGTACTCTGTGGTGTTTTGTTTACTTTTATAAAGGAAATGTCTTCCCAGTTTCAGGATTTATGCCGTTGGTGCTAGTTTCCAGCCCTTGGCCTATGGAAGGCGGGCATGGGGTAGTCACGACACAGGCCCCGAGGTTGGGTCGTGACAGAAGATAATTGTTTTTTCATAAAAATAATTTAGATATATCCCATATTTATTTATTTTGTTAATATTTTGAATAATATCATGAATAATGGGATCATATATTTCACATATGAATGTTCAACCATTAATCAATATGATGATTAAGGATGAAAAGAAAATATATTTAAAATAATGAATAAGGAAATATATGATCATGAGTTAAACAATGATTGTGATGGAAATATAATGTTCATAAACTAAGTAAATTTTCCATCAATAATAGACCTAAATAGGTTGATAATGATTGATACTTGTTTAATCTCATTCTATATTCATCATATAAGTACAATGATTTATAGAGATATGAATGATAATTTCAAGCATGTTAACATGAAAAGTGATATTAAAGAGTATGTGTCATGATTTTTGGGATGTCACAATGTTAATACTGAGAGACAGAAGTCTGTGGATATGTTATAAACATGACCCATATAATAATGGATATGGTAAAAGAACACAATGGATTTTCTCTTAGGAGACCCTAAAACATCTATTGGGAACACTTATATATGGGTTGTTTTTTATCATCCTATATTGTCAAAACATTTCATATTAATAATTTAATATATATCTCTTAATAATCTTTACTAGATATAAATCATATATGTGGAAATATTCCTAGGATTATCACATTTTATTGTGTCCAACCGGAACCTTGCCATTCCTTGATTTTTGGAAGATAATTAAGCGGGATTTGATTAGTGACAAAAATTTATCACTACATATAATTTTCAACTTGGTTGTGAGTGTAAGATTTTAATTCAATCCGTTGAATATGTTTTAAGATCATCTTCGTTGAATTTTGTAGGTTCTTGTCTTAAAAACATTTTTGAAGTAGAATTGTTTACAACAATAGTATTCTATGAAGAATTATGATGGATTATAATGAATCCCTCAGTAGAAGAAAGTGATAATATAAAATTTTCTATGAAGAATTTGAAGAGTTAAACTTTTTTTGAGTAATTCTGACTACAGAATTGAAATAGAAGGATAGGGTCATTCAACAATAGAACGAATAAACATAGAGAATAATAAATCTTTGTAGTCCATAATCAGAGAAATAATGTTTTTGAAGATAGTGGTACAATATTAGAATGAATTTATTCCTTGAATAATGTTATGTTATTTTGAAAAAAATGAAAAAAAGATCTCCAGATCTATCATTATCTTTAAAATTCATGAACATATCAAGACTTTTTCCCGTCACTTGGTAAATCAACCAAATATCTAACAATTTAAAGAATTTTTCCATGTATCTCTTATAAGGAGGTATACACCATATACATCAGATGTAAATAACTCATAGGATATACCAATAGGTCATGATATCTCTAGTTGGTAAAAATAAAAAAAAATTCTTGGTTATAGAGTAAAACATCTATAGAATAAGTCCACTCACATGGAAATGTTTTATGGTCAAACTATAAATTTTATTAATCTATGTGGGAAACCTCATTATAATATGAGGTATAAGTATTCTTAGTTATTTTTATTTGAAAAAGGAATTTCATTTAAAAATAATTAAAAGGGGAATAGAATGTATCACCTTGAGATTTTATGAGATGATTGTTTTTTATTAATTTAGTTTATTTGATATTATTATTTATATTAAACTCTGAGTTTATATGAACGATGACATACTGTTATTTTAAAATTATTTAAATTTAATTTTATCTCTTGGATGTTCCATTGGAGATTATTAAAAGTACTATTTATATTAGGCCATTTTAATTACATATGTATAGAACAAATTAATGGGTTATAAGCTACATAGAGATTAATATCAAATTGTTTGAAGGTAAAAAGAGATGCTTTTATATATGATAAAAACATTTTATACACAAAATATGTTATTATATTTTTTAAATTAAATAAGGATTTATTGATAAATTATTTTAATTAAATGTATAGATAATATATTTAATCAAATAAAATCAGATAAATCTAATAGTTTTTACATGACATGTAAAGAAGGTAAACTAATTTTTTTAATTAAATTTTGATAACAATGGTTGTGTGAATTTGTGATCATATTTTAAAATGAATATACACCACATATATAATATTAATACTATTAAATGGATTCCTGATTTTTAACAGTAAGATATAATTTTATTTAACTACATTTACACAATTTTTTTATCAATATGAATAATAACATAGGTAAAAATTATTTGATATAGTAATGGTTAAATGGGGTTTACAAATGGGTTAAACTATATTGTAAAGAGATAATATAAACTAAAATCATGTATAAATACTATTACATAAATTTATTTCAATTATAAATAATACTATATTAAATTTTTATTTAACATGGATCCACTATCCCCTGGGTGTTACTTCATTAAAATTTAATATTAATAATTTTTAAAACTGTGACATTACACTCACATATAAAATTCAACTTAATATCCTCTATTATTCATACCTTATTAGCACGTAAACATTAAGAAACACGATAATTATATTACCAAAATTTATAGTGACATCCTAGAGATGCTTACTTTCTTAAAATAATAACTAAAGGGTTCTTATGAAGATATTCATGTGATGTTTCGTAATGAAGAGGTATATGTTCATATAAATATTTTTCATGTATTATTCTACATAAAATTATAATAAATTTTTTGTGTCCATAATAACATTGTTACTATAATATCATAAATAAACTAATTTGTTATTTTTATTAAAGTAACCCCACTTTCAACCTCATTTTTATCAAATGAAAAATTAATGTTTCTTTCTGGAGTATATGTAGACATGCATCTACACATAATGATATCATTAATTTTTCAACATTATAATTCATGGATTGTTATTATGATTCATTTATAATTCATATATTATATTTATTATTGAATTTTTATTCTAAAAATATAAGAGATAAATTAACCTACACACATTCTCATTTTTTTTAAAAAATATAACATTTCTCATAAGTATATATGGTTTACCACCTCAAAATATTTATGGGATTCATATTTCATTTATTTTAACATGGAAACAATGGATATTTATTTGATTAATATATATCATATTTAGGGTATGATAATTATTCTATAAAGGTTAATTGTTATTTATATTCATTTTTTCTAACCATAAAAAAATCTAAACAACACTAATAGATTTGAACGATGTTCCATTTATTTAATGTGATGTAATTAATATTGTATCATTTAAATATTTTAATTATGAATTTAAATTACTTTATATGAAAATAATTTCATTTCGATGAGAAATTTATTTAGTAACTAAAAATAAATGTTTATTTAAAAATTACATTGTCCTTGCTAAAAATTGAAAAAAAAAATTTATAAGACACACAAGGGTAATTATTATAATATTCATTGTTTTATAAATATTATTTTTTATAAAACATATCATTATCAAAATATTTTATGTTACTTGTTTTTTATTTTATTACTAATTTTGTTTCTTAATTTCATATTGTGTTATATATTTTTTTTACTATTATGATGAAAAATTAAAACTCTAATTATGCTGTGATTTTTTTAATGAAAAATCTATTGAATATCATATAATTTCGGATATTAAATTATCTCACCTTAAATAATTCTATTATTTATGTTTTTGTGTATATAACTCATAGAACAAATGAGTGAAATTCTTATTCATTTCTTTCTCAGGATCCCATGTTTCTTATTCACATTTTTGATACCTCTAAATTACTTTGACAAGTTTGGCTGTCCAATTTTGGAACACTTTCTATTTTTAATCATGAATATGTGTAATCT
Source organism: Viscum album (assembly GCA_963277665.1). Classification (NCBI taxonomy): domain Eukaryota; kingdom Viridiplantae; phylum Streptophyta; class Magnoliopsida; order Santalales; family Viscaceae; genus Viscum; species Viscum album. The sequence goes on along the minus strand of OY728157.1, from coordinate 1,520,905,095 downwards.
CTTCATTATAATATTATAAAACCATTAAATTTATTTTTTCTATGATTATTACACGTTAATTTTTTGGAATCAACATATTTGACATTGGGATGTGAAAGCCTATATGTACTTACAGTGGCTTGGTAAAAAAATCTAAAAGATAATCCATATATCCAATTCTCTCAAAATATCAAAGATGTTTATTGTTCCTCTAAAATGTATTTTCATTCATTCATTACAATGTAACTCATATAAATGGTGATACTTTCTAGAAGACATGATCTTGTACTAGAAATTCAATATAATTCCTCTGATTATCAACATATTATTTATGTCTACATAAACTATCTATAAGTGATTCTATAGAGCGTTCACTATATAAACTATTCTATCAATTATTTTTTATACCAAATATATTATTCTATAAATTTTCAACCCAAAAATTTCTATTATTAAATAATTTCTGAATAATATATAATATGGAGATAATTTAAATCCTCAAAAAATGATATTATTGTACTATAATTTTACTAGAGGAAGGAATTCACATGATCTTACATAGAATTAAATTTATCATGGGATCAACATAAACAATATATTATGGATGGTATTTAGAGACATCCCATTAGTTTAAGTATTTTTAGTAGATCTCAAATGTATCTTGGTGTCCATATAATTTCCCAATGATCACAATTTTTTTATGAATTGATGTGGAAAATTTGATATAGAAGAAAATTATTTATTATTAATTTTCACTACCTAATTTATATAGATCCACTCAAAACCTTTAGGTATAATATATTTTTTTATTGATATTAAATAAATACTATTTGTATTTTAATAAAAAATAACCCTTGTAGCATCATTCATAATAGATGTATCTTGATATGTTAACAAAGTCTATTTTGATATTATCCCACATAAAAATAGGAATATAGATATGATACCTAAAACCCTTTGGGATTTTTATATGTTATTTTAGTTGTTGCCAATTTTTTTGAAACATAGTATTTTATTTTCATCATCATTTTTTTTTCACTCCAAGAGTGTTATTTTAGATCCACATACATCTTGGTAATACCATGGTGTATGTCAAAATTTGAGATATGAGATTTTATTTAGTTATTATATCTTTAGTACTAGTATTGAGGGTATATATATATTCTTTCAAAAAATCAACAATATTTCTTCATTGTTTCGGTATGTCAATATCCAATATTCTATTTTTATCTCATTATTTAAACTCAGGTTTTTTTATTGAGAATAATTTATTATATCTGAAGTCGGTAGTTTGAAAATTACATGGAAGAACAACGATTCTTAATATTTCATAACAGAATCCAAATAAACCAATAGTATAAACATGAATATCAGAACCTTTTCCATCGTCATTATAGATAAAACTCCATTATCCTTCTAACATAATTCACTTTACACCATTTTTTCATATGGTGGTAGGGTTGTGTAAAATCATGATTTTAATGTAGTTCAATCCATCTACATTTTCTCATGTTGATATCATTTTTGTCAATATATACATTAAACATTCCTTATCTGTATATGTGTAACATATTTCACTATTGTGAAATTTTCCCAATATGATTTTTTGAAATTTTATAGTTTACATACCATGATCATGAGTTTAACAGTTTTTTTCACAATACATTAATTTGAATAATTAATAAAAATACACACTATCTATTTTAATATGGAAACAACCTATTAGTTTCTTTAATGCATCGTCATATATAATAAATTACTCATTTATAGATGGTAGGTTTATTACCAATACACTTATTAATCTCTTGTTTATTTATTAAATTATTTATTTATAGTACATGTAACATGTCAATTTTACCCTTCATGATTTATCATGGTTCAACAATTTTCTAATCAGAAAAAGTTAATAATTTTTTTGATATTAAAAAGATAAGATAAGGTACCTATTTATCACAGTTACATTTTTAATTTTGATAAATTAATTAAAAATATATCACATTAAAATTTCATGTAATATTTTATAAAAGGAAGAAAAATATCCAAAAAAAGAGACTTTATAAATCCATAATTAATTCTTAATGAATATCACCTATAAGTCATTCTCACTTAATGAATTCTAGAAAATTAATAAAGATTAATTATGATCATCTTAGTAAAAATAATATATTAGGATGTCATCAATAAAGACTACAAAACATTTTCAAGATAATAGTTAGATTTATGATTTATCAGATAAATAGAATCATATAATTCATTTTTAAAGCCAAATAAAATTAATGTGAATTATAAAATACTATAAATTTATGAAAATACATATTTGTAATATGATACATCATATATTTTATTTGTTGATAACAAGAATAGAGACCAATATTTTTGAAGTATTGATCACGTTGAAATTTATCATGCATTTCTTTAATGTGTGGTAGAATGTAATTTTACTTTCTAGAAAATGGAATTTATGTCTCTTGTATAGATTTAGAGACACATAATTCCATCTCTAATTTTCAAAAATGATACTGGCGATCCCCAAAATAAAATAGTAGAAATATAAATACCTTATAATAAATGTATTTTTGGTGTTTATTTAATTCCACAAACATATATGGATCCATTTTATAGAGAGTATTAAATATGGGTTTTTAATTTTCTGAAAAATTCAATATATTATTCAACTACATGTTTTTGACACCCTGATAGTTTGATATTTTTTTAATTAATTTATTATTTATGATAATTTCCATATCACACAACAATGAATATAGTTTTTTATACTAAGGAACTACATTTGTATTTCATTATATGTAAAAATAAATTAAATTTGAATAAAATGAAACACATATATTATCTTTCAGTACACACATCACTATGTTTTCTCATATTACAGAGAATACGAAGTCCCTTTGATAGATTGTGATACACATTACATCGAGTTTTTACCAAACTAAAATTTACTATTAATATGAATATTACAATATTATTTTTGCTACAACCTAGCCATTGGAATGGATGTTATGAATAAGTTTGAATAATTGTTAAATTATGATTTAAAAATGTATGTTAAATCAATTCATTGGTATCAATTAATAGAATTTATGGTAAGAACTATTCAAAAATAATGAAAATACTTTTCTAGGAAAACTATTTTTCTATGTAAAACACAGTTTAATATAAATAAATTTAAAAAACAATCATTAATAATGATTTTAATATAATTTAAATATAATATATTCAATTTTTTTTTCTGAGATTTATCTTACCGATTTGATAGGATTGGGGTAAGGATAAATCCATTTTTATTTAATAAAAATTGGATATTTTTGTAAAAGGTATTTTTCTTGTCTTTGAATGGAGAATAAATTTTACATATGATATTTGAATATTTTATAATTTTTTTTAAAAAAATAAACATTATTTTTAATAAAGTTAAAAAAATTATAAAAGGAAAATGTTTTCGTATTATATATTAAGCATCGTTTTTAATGAATAGTATATAACACTGAATAATAAGTCAAAACTTATTTTTCATCTAAATTATTTATATAGTAAAATTACATTTTATTTTAGTTTTAGAGTTTAATTAGATCCATTTTATATAAATTAAAAAAATTGAGCTTTTTTAATCAATTTTAACTTTAATTTCGATATATAATTAATTAAAACATTTGAACATTTTTACTTTAAAAACATGCTTTTTTATCCAGGATATAAGATTATATTTAAAATATTTTTTGGAAGTTATTCTTTTATAATTTTTTAAAATTGGATTCCATATTTATAATATAAGTAAATTATAAACTCTAATAATTACATCATTTTTTTTGACAAAAATTATTAGGGAATGTGATTGAAATTAATTACCCTGATTAAAAGAAAAATAGATTCACAAAAGTGTAAACCATAAACATGTAGGACAAAATAACCTAGAAACATGTCCAAAATACATTTTATGTCCATATTTTGACCATATAATCCATTTTATCTAATTTGTTTCATTATTATATGCACCTTATATAAGAAAAATACATTGGTGGAATTCCATTTTCAAAAATTTCATACAATAAAACTCGTCCACCACAATAAAAATAAACCCAACCCTTCCACTTATTCACATATATAATGCCATTTGGATAATAAAAAATCTGATAAAATACCTCATTTACCCCTATAATACTACATTTGTAATGAAATACATCCACATAATCCATTTGTTTCACACCAAATGGGGATAACGAAAGGAGAGGTAACTTCTTTCCCCAATCTCATTTTCTTTACATTCATTGTCCACCACCGAAATTCATATTATTACACTATTATATAATAACCTTATAATACTAAATATTATTATATATTATTGTCACTAGTGTTCTAAAAAAAGATACACACACTTCTATCTAATGTGTAATGAACATATAGTTATTGTGTACGAAAAAAGTTCACATTACAAACTGATATTGTTCGTTTTTCTTTTACCACCCCACATGGTTGGAAATTATTATGTAAATTCTTTTTATATGATATATATATGATATTTATAATAAATATTATTTAATTAATTATAATATAATATATAATTCATGTTTTCACTTTTTTTAATATTATAATTTCACTTCGGTATGTTTAGATTGCCGCCTCCTCAAAGCGATGTTATTCTGTTACACTTAGTATAGAATGTATTAAAGATGTGTTTAATGAACTTATATGATATATATGAAATAAATATTATATTATAATTATATTATATTATATATATATTCATATAAGAATATTACTTTCATTCATTCAATATGAAAATAAAACTGTAACACTGTTCATTTTTATGTTTGACCTACCATCTCTATAAACAATGGATTCCATTTAATATTTCTATATAATTTAAGTTATTATAAATAAATATATTCATAATAGATATTATATTTATATAATTATTTAAATTAAATTAATATATAAATAGTTATCTAAGTAATATGATAAAAAATTACAAGCTGAAATATATAGGAAAAAGAAAAAATATATTAACCAAAACATTATATTAACATATAGTTGTTAATAAATGTTTTATATAAATTCATAACCAAATAATATATGGAATAAGATAAAATATTTTTGTTCTATGATATATTTATAATAAACATATATTCGTAATCTATTAGGTTTTAATGTTTACTATGAAACTCAAAACATAAGGTAAGGGAATTTCATCTCAATTTTATTTCCAATAGATACATGAAATATTCACCACTCATTTATTTTTTGAGGTGTGCATACTATCCATAGATTAATTATATTATTATTATAATTAAATTTATTTTTATTTACATATCCATTTTATAATATTTATTTTATTGGGTTTATGTTTACAATGTTGCCAAATTGGTAATGTAATGTTGTATCAATTTTCCTTCTTTGAGACACATGTCATGTTTTGAACCTATATTTCTTATGAGTTTTATTTACATCATTTTAAATGACATATAATAAATCACCTAATTTTATGATATGTTATACTTCATGTAATGTTAATTTTTTATTATATTTTTATTAAAAGTTACCAAAGTGGTAACCGTTTATAGTTGCAATCTCTTCATTTATAGTGATTATTTGTGATTATCCATCCATTAGTGAATTATTATGATCCAAATAACAATAATTCTCATGGATTTTATTAAAATCTATTTATTATTGTCGTATATAATTAATGGTACCATTTTTTCACTCTTTGGTACTTCTGGTAATTAAAAAAATTATGAATAAAATATTTTATTTCTCCTTTCAATCACAAATCTGTGTTCTTTCAAAACCACGTTTTCAATAAAAAAATTCCAAAATGATTTACTGGTATCATATGTATAATGGAATATTTTACCCATGTTTTTCATTTTAACAACATGGTTTTAAAATTAGTCTTCATGCCATTTTCATATCAAGGGACCTTTCTCAACATTTAATAAGAAAAATGAATTTTTGAAATGTACGGACAAACCCACAGTCCTGACAATCATTTCTTTAATGATTCCTTTTAATTTTTACAATGATGATTTTTTAGAATTTGTTTTTGAAATATTGTAGATTTTTTTTTCATTTATAATTTTTTTATGAAAGATGGTTATAAAAATTATTTTCTTATATAATGTGTTTTAAATGACTATCATATGTTCCTTTATATATTTGAAAAATTTTGTTTTAAAATAAAATTATTTCAATGATTTTAATGATTATTTTTATGCTTTCAAATTATTTTCAAATAAAATGGTTTCCAAATAATTTTCATTCTTCTTTATATGTTTTCAAGAAAATTTTCATAAGGAATAGTCTTACAAATGATTAATGTTTTATGAAGTGTATTTATGTGTATATGATATTTTCATCATTAAATTATTTAATTGCTTTTTGATGATTCCATTATATGTTGTAGTTTATGATTTACTAGGAAAATAAATCAAGGATTATAATCATTATCTTTCTCAAAGTGGTCTATGTTTCTTTGTCTTTATGTTTATGAAACTTGTTTCCAATCAATGGGTTGGATCATGGTAAATGCTTATAAAACCTACTTCCTTTCGTGAGTTATTATATTATGAAATTATTAGGAATACTATATATTTTCCGTAGGTTATGACATGATTAAATGATTATGCTACCCATTTCATTTCCTGGGATATGATATTATTTTTATGAAACCCTTATATTTTTATGGGTCATCATATGATGAAAGTATTATTATGTTGTAGGACATGTATGTAGGAATTTATTATGTGGTGGGTGTGACCTATATCTCTTTCTAATGCATTGTGTAATGATATTTGGCCTATAAAATCAAAGGGTACATGAATTATAGAAAAAACCCTAAAACAAGAGGGGACATAGGTTGTATCCAAAATTAAAATACAAAATGGTATATATGTTTGTAGCACAAGCCCAAAAACAATAGGTTATACTGGTTATTTCCCAAACATGAAAATATGAGGGTATATAGGTTTTTATCCTAACCTCTATGTAGTAATGTGGGTTGATTCATAGTCCTAACATGTTGTGATGGTCTTTGTAGGTATGCCTAGCTTGAGATTTTATCTGTTTATGTGTATACCACAAATTCTATATCTTATGTCATAGTTATTCTTTCATGTACTTTTATATTTATTTCCTTATGATTCTTGTATTTTTAACTACCAATATTCATTCTACAACTCATGTATATGATCTTTTTTTGTAGGGTGTGACCTTATAGTGATATGATCATATTATAATACCCTTATGTTAATGATTATTCTTCTATATCTCCCTTATTACCCTTACTAAGCCTTTGATATCACCCATTTTATGCTTACTTTCCAGTGGTTATAAAGATATGTATTATTTATGATGTTTCTTATAAAGGATCTATTCATAGTGTACCTAGTTAGAGATAACATATCTCAATTATGTACCAGTGGTTATGTTTCAATGTTTCTAAATGAAAAAAACCTAATATGGCCATTGGGAATATGATTTTGTAATATATTAAGTATTGTATAAAAATATTTTAATCAAAATATAAATTAATTTTGGTTATTTATATTTGGTATCAGAGAAAAATTATAGTAAAACATTGGAAACTAGGATACGATTTTTTTTGAAATACCTAAGGGTATTTCTAAATATATTTCGTGTGATATGTCTATGTTTAATTATAAAGATGATGAAATTTATAGAAAAATTTCTTAGAATTATTGGTAAAGTATAAAGTGAGTTGTTTCCTAGAAATAAATCCATGTCTGGATACTAAGAGTGTATGTGTCTCCAGAATCAATGTATCTAGGCGTAACAAATCTGAAAAGGCAAGTCATACCTGACTTGAGTGTAACCTGATATATAAAATTTAGCTTAGTTATACACTTAGTATGAAACTCTGTGGGTAAAGGCTTTTAGAATTCATAAAATCATTAAGAAGCATCATAATGTATTTAAATATATGTTATATATTAATCACCTATGATAATACTATGTTTTCAATGATTAAATTATTATGTGGAAAAATTTAGACATGCTATAAGTTATTTTTTATGATTATATGGTTTTATATATCATAAATGTTTCAAACATAATGATTTTTAGTTTTAGTGAATTTTGAGGGCTAGAAGGAAATCCCTTAAGGTTGAATGACTCAGATGTTTAATGTATGAGAATTAAGAAAATCAATTCTTATGTGGAAATATTCGGAGGAGAATGAGGATGTTGGTATAAGAATTGGTTACACTGTTGAAGATAAAAATATCATGAGTGTTATGTGAAAGTTATGAGATGTTCTTATAGAAATGTTTTATGTTAAACAAAAGAAGAATGACTATATTGAGTTTTAGGAAGACTAGTACATGATTAATATTTTAAATTCTGGGAAAGGGGTACTAATGAATAAGATAATGAATCATGAGTAGTGGTTTAAGAATAATGTTGGATGAATGATGTATTTTTGTTTTGGATTTAAAATATTATCTTGTATATATCATGAAATATATAGGTATCTCATATATAGGATTTTCATTTTTTATTATAAAGGATTTATTATATAGTGATGATGACATAGAGAAGTTATTTAATGGATAGGTATATTTTTATAAGTGGAAGGTAAACCATAACATGCACTAGAAGATGATAAAATCATATTTTATATTGATAAGGAGATGATGAAATGTAATAATTAAATTGGATTGTATTTATGACTTCAGAACCAATTAGTGATTAGGGAAAAAAATTTATGTTATAAGGGTTGATTTTTAAAACATTTTTGACATAATGATTATATCCAGTAATCATTGGAATACGAAAACATTCTTGTTTTCAAATAGGATTTATGGTAATTGGTATTATTACCATGTTTAAATAGAATATAGGATGACTGTATTCACATATTTGTAATTTGACCATGAATAGATATATTATTATTTAAGGGGGAGCAATTTCAATATTACTTAGTGACCTTACTTATATTTTTTAAGATTTTTAGATTTCATAATGATTACAATGTTGACCATTCACAAATTGGTTTATGTTAAATTTTGGATTAGGTTTTATAAATTGATTTATTATCATGAAATATTAAGATTCATGAATATTTTTTAACATATTCGAACCATTATGTTGTGATAAAGATATATGGAATTCCCTATCATTTTTTTTGTGATAATCATGATATTTAAGTGATATAGGAATGAAAAATTAACCTTCCTTTTTGAAAAAATAGGTGAGGTGGAAATTGATCAAGGCACAAAAGTGGGTGATATTTTACTAAATAATTTAATTACATCTTCAAATTAAAATTCATAAACAATAGGGAAATGTTCTTGAAACCAAAAATGGTAAGCTAGTTCCTTTTTTATGATTCAAATGGACCCTTATATTATCACAAATATAAGTATTTTATATTGTTAAATTTATCCTACCCTAGTTTGTTATCACTCTCCTTCATCACATGATTTCAATATTTTTCATCCATGTCCATGTTTTCACTATCCAAATATTTTCTACAGTGTGGAAACCTATTTATATGTTACATTGGAAAACATTAATGTTTACAATATTCCCATTCTAGTATTTTTTAGTTTTCATTTTTATAATGTGGGTTTTTATGAAATGAACATTATTTTATTATAACATTAATAACCTAATTTATTTAGATAGTGAAATTTTTTATAATGGGGGTACAATATATAACTCATAGATCTTGGGAAAAAATTCAAATTAATTTATTCATTATGATATTTTTTATTTCATGCATCACAGAATATACTTTTTATATAAAAGCACTATGTTTGGACAACATTATACACAACACCATGTCTTTTGTGCACAACAAAATTTAATTATATTGACTTTTGGTATTCAATACACTATTTTTTCCTTGTATTACACACAATACAGATTCCCTTCAATAGCTTATGTTACTTGCATAACTATGTTTTTTTATATTACAATATGCTGTTAAGATAGTTGTTAATATATTATTATAAGTTCCACATAACTATTGGAATGGAATATATGAATAATATTAACTATATTTTGAAAATACAATTTTCAAATTTATAAAAAATGAATCCCTTTTTGTCAATTAATAGAAGTGATGTTATGAACTATTTGAAAATAAAGAATACCCTTTTCCCAGAAAACTATTTTTTTTGTGAAAATGAAATTTTATCTTAGTAAATTAAACAAAAAAATTTTAACTATTTTTTCAATTCAATTTTGATATTATATTTTCAATCAATATTTATTTATAGACAAATAATATATTTTATAGGTATAAGGCCAGAATTAAAAAAAATTATCAATAAAAAAATGAATATTTCTAAAAGGTAATATTAATAGTATCTATGGGAAAACCCGTTTTATTTTTTATTTCTTCAGTTTTATATTTTATATTTTAAAAAATGAAATTCATGTTTTGAAAGTATAAAAAAATATATTTAAAGGTGAATATGTGGTGTTTTCTGTGGAGATTAATTATTTTATGATCAGTGAGTAATAATGAATTTTAATTCCAAAATATATTTTAATATAATATATTTATATATATTAATTATATTCAAGTTTTTATTTGGAGTTTAATTAGATAAATTTTATATCATTTAATATAATTTTGTTTATTCTATTCAATTTCTCATTGAAATTGCGTATAGAATATTTTCAATCATTTGAAAATTTTTACATTAAAACCCCACTATTAGTATTATATTAAAATTATTTTATGACAATTTTTCGATTATAATTTGAATAAATGGATTAAATATTAGGAAAATTAATTATTAATAATTTCCAATTATTTCAACATACTTTTTTGACAAAAAATATTTTTGGAACTGATTATAATTAATTACAACGATTAAGAGATAAATTATCTAAACAAATGACTAAACCTTAAACATAAGGCCAAAAAATAGAAACATTTCCAAAACCATTGTAATTCCATATTTAGAATCTATCCTACATTTTATATAACATGTTTCAATATTAGAGACAGTTGTCATTGAAAATACATTGTGGAATCCCATTTTAATAAATTTACAAGAATTTTACTCCACCACTATAAAAAGGCACTCCCTCTCCCAATTATTAACACCTCTCATTCCATTTACATTTACCAAAATATGATCAAATAATCTACCAACAGCCATAAACTCCTCCTAGAATCCTTACTTTTTGAAAAATACATTCAATAGATCCCTTTAGTGAAAAAAAAGAGCTACAAAAATAAGAGTTAACATGCTTCTTCAAGATCCTTTATTTTATTTTATTTATAAAAAGATGATAACCTAACCTAATGATAATAAATAATATATTAAAAAAATAAATTAGATAAATAGAAATCGGAATTTAAGAACACTAAATTTATCCCTTTTTTGAAGGGAAATAAAATCTAATGGAATATAATGAGACCAAATAATATATTTTTCACCAACATTTTTGGAAAGGCCATGTGGAAGAGAATTTTCCACATTTTAAACGTGATTGATGATGTAATAAATAGATGATATGACCTTAAAAATTGATCCATAAATTAGTAAACTTCCAAAGAATGTGATATCATTCTGTTATTATAGTATGAACCAGAATGGTGGAATAATATTCCAATCATAGATTGTTCTAATCCCTCTGCTTGGATTTCAGAGTAGTTATATTGTCCCAAAGAATCTTAGCTTTAAGAGAATATGCAATTCCACATGAACCTAAAATACACACTAATAAATCCTCATGAATTTACCTATAAAAATAACAATTTCTCTATGGTCATAGTTTTTCCATTGAAGATCCATATTTTTTTATCTTGATCCAGCCTTCAGAAATTAGATTTCTAGAATACATCCATGGTACCCAAATGATGATGAAAATTACCATTATCACAAATAATACCATGGTTATATAATAAAATCAGAATCATAAATATACTAATATTTTTTTTATTCTAATAATTCTATATATACATACACAAAATTCCATCTAATGGGTAACGAACTTACTGTTCTAGTGTTCGGCAGACTACCGCCGCATTAAATGATGATGTTTGGTATTTCATTTACCACATTTCATGGATGGGAACTATAATGGATGTGATTTTATGTATATTAATATTTATATATATATATATATATATTTGTGTGTGTGTGTGTGATATATATTATATATTTATTTTAATTAATTTTTTATAAAACACATAATTCCATGCTATTCAATTTCTATAAAAATGAATTTTTTTTGTGGATGTGTGGACTAGCGTCTCTCCAAATTGAAGTGATTTTTTCAGACTGTACATGGAATATATTAAGGATGGGTTTATTGAAAATATGATATATATAATAAATAATTATTATATATTAATGATATTATATATACATATATGTAAATTACTTTCATTCTTTATATATGACAATAAAATGGGAACACCTTCATGCATACATATGGCCTATCATCTCCATGGATGATGCAGTAATTTTCATATTAATATATTAAAAGATTATTATAAATACATTTATACCGAATATATATGATATTTATTTCTTTTTTAAAATTCGTAAAATTTTAAATAAATATCCTTGTAAGAGAATAAATAATATCAATCCAAACTTATATGAAAAATAAAGTATATACTACAAAAAATGCAACATTAACATGAAATTGTTAATAGACGGGTAATATAGTGTCATAAAAAATAATATTCGGAATTAAATATAGTAATATGGTTCTATGGTGTATTTATAAACAAATATTTTTTATCAAATAGGAGGTTTGGATGTGTAGGAAGAAATTCATGACTTAATTTATGTGAATTTATTCTCAATTTTTAATTCTGTGAGATAAATGCATTTTTTCCCCAATCATTTATTTTGGGTAGTGTGTATACTACCCATAATTGTATTATATTATTATTATAAATAAATTAAATTTTATTTACATATAGATTTGATAATATTTCTTTCTAGACATTTACGTTTTGAAAGATATTAAATTGGAAAAATTGCATTGTTTTAACTTTCCTTCTTTGAGACTGACTGAAAAATAAATTTTTATTTCAAATGCATCTTTGTGGATAAAGTGAGAATCTAGAATGACATAAAAGTCATAAAACATAACCATTACACCATGGAATAGGATCATAAGACCTAAAATTCTAAATAATACTCAAAGAAAAGCCCCACCCTAACAAAAAAACAATACGATCAGTGTCCACCTTCACATCGCTGCTCGGCTAGTTTTCAGGTGCAAGGATGCATGGGGATAGTACCGATGGAAAACACCATATCCTCTAAAAAATCCAATTCTGGAAAGAAATTATAAGGAGGTCACTCCCTAATACGACCTCTTCTAGTGCAGTCTCATGAAAGTAAACTGGATGTAATGTACCATGGACTAAGGCTGTAGTGCCACAAAAAATACAAAATTCACACCATAAAGGCATAATTATCTCCACAAAACATATCAACTTCTATGTACAATGTCTAAAAGAATAAATCGCAAAAATTACTCCATAACCAAGCCAAATAATCATTCATATTGTGAATCCATGACTAACTACAACTCATTCCTAACATCAAACATCAGACCAACCAGAACATCTCTAAAAAATAACAACATCAGTTAGCATGTACAAGATATGGATTCATGGAATGATGAACTGGAAAAAATCACGTTGACCAAAGATAAGCAGAAACACCCACAACTTATGAAAGAATCAATGAAACTATGTCATCACCACCAAAATAGTGTGACGCCGGATGAAGCCCTGCCACAAATAACCAGAGTCAAAACCTATCACCACCAACACTCATGAATAAAAAAGATTTGGTCAGAGTAGATACTCAATAGGGGGGCTGAATTGAGTTCCAATAAAAAAATTTGTTAAAAATATTTCTCTTAAAATCTACCAATTAAAAATCAAAGTTAAACTGTAGTGAATCTATATAGAGTGTAAATGTTCAATTAGTTTCTCAAAGATTGATTAGGCCTCAGTTTAACTTAATATGAAGATTAAATTAACTTTTCAACTGACTTACTGATTTAAAATAAGTATAAACACTTTCTAATTTAACAATCAAAGTAGTTTTGAAATAATTTTGTATTTCAAAATAATAGAAAATAAATATGAAAAATATACATAGTATACTTATGAAATAAACTAAAATGTACAGCAGAGGTAACCAAGAGGTTCAGTGTCAAGCCGAGACTTAGTCCTCTCAGACAATTTATATAAATTGATCCACACCTTGGATCGGGGTAAAAAATCATGAACACAATTTCGAGGTACAATGACCTCTACCACAGTTCAACGTGGGAAAACAAACAATAGCTCACAACTGTTCAGGTCTTAGTCAACCTCTACCACTATCCACAGTGGGAAACAAAGAGTAATAGAGTTTGAGTGAGGATTTAATAATCCTCTAGTTTAGTTTAGATTAGAAGATAGTGTGTATGTAAAATAAATAGGGTACACACACTGCTCGAAAATTAAATTGAATAATCACTAAAGTAAGTAAGAATGAGTTTAGAAGAGATTTAGTGATTGGCAGTGCACATCTGGACTCATTTGGTTGGTCAGACAAGCTTATGAGTCCTTCTCTAGTTTCTTTTCAGAAAACATAGTGTCGTTTTCTTCTTTGTTCCAGGTAGAACATATCAGCTTGAGTGCATGAGGTGTTTGTTGTAGTTCATCACTCAAGATGGAGCTTGTGGTTTCCTTTAGAAGAATGGCTTCATGTATATCCAGGTTTCATGGAGTATGGATGTATCCTTGTGTGAATGCACCATGTTTGAATGCTGTTGAGCCTTTTTATTTATCACCTTTGTGCGCCTTCTAATTTACTTGGTTCTCTCGGTTTCATTACATCGACACCACATCAGATAGGTATTTATCTTCCGTTTTATGGCTTTTATTTCCAGTAAAAAGGAATGATCACCATTTTCATGGGTACTATGTACGGTTCCCTGATATGGAAGCAGAATTCATTAAATAACATTAACTACATTAAAAAGAAAAAGTGTAACGGTTAGCTTAATAAGTAAATAGTATTGAGAGAATATAGTTTTACTAGTTGGTAAATCATTAGTATCCTGTTGGTAGATGTGTACGGTGGTATTTGTGTAACAGGGCCTTCCATCAGTAGCTCTTGGAACATGTATTAGTAGCTCTATATATCGGGGACCTCATTCTATCAGTTGCTCTTGTTTTCGGTAGCTCTTAATCTATCGGTAGCTCATGGGATATCGGTAGCACGATGTATCGGTGACTATGTACTTGTATTGGTAGACTATGTCAGTCGCTTCATATCAGTCACTAGCCTATGTATCAGTAGGCCAGATAGTAGCTCGTATCAGCAGACATACTCTATCGAAAGACTTCATTCGGTGACTGTCTGTGAACTGGTTCTATTAGTAGACTTCTTTATATCGGTAGCCTTGTACATATCAGTGATCAAGTGTATACTAGATGACTTTAGCATACTAGTATACCTGTTCTATCGGTAGCTCGGTTTCTGTCAGCAGCTCGGTAAATATCGGTAGCCTTAGCTTATCGGTGACTCTGTCTATCAGTAGACTAAGTCTATCGGTAGACTGAGTACTGGTAGCTCTTTATCAGTAGCTAAACACATAGCAGTGAAACAATTATCTGTTTTATGCAAAACACATCCAATTAAGTTATAATTAATTTATAACTTATATAAACATAGATAACCATTTATTAACATATCTCAAGGATTATTTTTACATTATGATCATCTTGAAAATAGAATATCATATATTGAGAGAATTTGAATATAGATAAACATTAATTGGGATTATCAAAACATATGAAAGCATAATTAGAATTATCAAAACATATGAAAGCATAATTGGGATTATCAAAACATAAGAAAGCATAATTGGGATTATCAAAACAAGTGAGGTCAACAATCTCCCCATTTTTTGATAAACACAACTTATGATATTATCATTTTAAAATAGGGAATAATTATATCAGCGGTTATAGCATTGAATTCAATTTTCTCAGAGAAAATAGTATTTTATAGAACATAATTTATTAGAGATATAATTAAATGTAATAGTATCAGATAATTAAGTGTAACAATATTAGAGGGAAAAGCATGATAGCTATTACATAGATAAAATTTCTCCCCCTTTGATACTTTCTCCCTAAAATTTATTTCCCCCTATTATATAATCTTTGCATTTCCACACCTTTGTGATAGTGAAAAAGTGGTAAACAACAAAGAGAAGAGGAACAAAATGAGAAAAGAGATAAAATCCATTTTTATTGCATGGAAAAAATAGGGTACAAATAAATAAAACAAAATAAAATAGATTCCAATAAAACAATCTAGCCACTTGTTCAATACAATTCTTCAATGTGAGATCTGCCTTTGGGATTAGAAGAGGATTCAGGTGAGGTGGATGCAGGTGAAGGGTTTGGAACACCAGAGACTAGAACAGGAGGTTTATCCACTAACAGTGTGCCTGGCCTGTACTGAGGATTTCTTTGAGTGATCATAGGTGTGAGGCTTCGAATTGCTTGAGCGGGATTCATCTGAACAGGAGAAGTAGTAGAGGCAGAGGCAGGTAAGGCTAGAGGTATAATCACTGGCCCAACATCAACATGTACAAAAGGCTTCAACAGATTTTTTAAATCCATAATAATTCCTCCTCCGCTATCCATAGCAGATATGGAGTCATCCTTATTCTCCATACATTTGTCCAATGTTGGAGTCAATTCCTTTAGCTTTATAACTTGTTCTCTGATGGCTTGATTGACAGGAGGCAGCTTCATATTCTCTATCAGAATCATAAAGTGGCTGGTCATTTGGTTCTTTGTGTAAACCTTTTGGAAATACGAGTCCACTTTATCTTTAACTTCTTTCTGAGAAGAAGAAGCTTCTCTCATATAGTCTTGGACTATATTCATTATTTGTCGAGCTGAATATCTAGTAGAAAGCACAACATTTCTTCGTTCGGATGATTCCAAAGAGCCCCTGGTTGAAGCTGAACCAAGCTAATCCTTCATCATAGATCTAATTTGATTCAAATATACTGAAGGTTTAGATACAACAGAACCAATAGAGAAGGTTACTGTTTCCTGGAAGTTCTTGGTCAACCCACTGATAAGATTCTGAACATGGGAATCCGGGGTTTTAACATGATCTTTCATGGAGGTTTTAAAACCTTTGAACACTAAAACCATCTAACATACAACACTTTTGAAAAAGGCTAAGTCCTTGTCTGCTTGAGATTTTGAACTCATGTAAGATTCTATAGAGATAACCAGTTTCTTTAAAGCTTCAATATCTGCTTCTAGTATAGATATTTGAGTTTGGTAGTCTTTAACTTTTTACACTATTTCTGCCATAAAGGATGACAAATTACAACCGATAGAGTGTTCAAAAGATCATTACAACATACTCATCTCTTCAAAAAAATAGTGTTTCACCTCAGCAACTAAGGCACTAAAATATTTTTTCAGATCATCCTTGTAGGATTCATGATTATCCTTGGTGATCATATGAGAAGGAGCAACTGCAATAGGTACTATTTTATCTGCTAAACTGACCACTGAGTCAGTCATGATCAACTGAATTGATGATACTAGAGAAACATCCATCTTCTTTTCCTATTCCATAAAAATATCCCTATGATTTTTCTTCAAAGTATCCATGTCACGCATTCTGACCACATCATCAGGTAACAACTCAGTCTCAACATCATAAATGATTTTTGGTCTATTTAGAGATGCTTCATTCTCATAATTAGGATAGTCTAAACCATAGACTACAAAACCAGGGTCTTCTACCCAGTCCTCAATATCAACATCCACTGTAACACTTCAAAACATGGTTTGATGCTCCCCCTCAACTGGTGTATCCTCAAGTAAAACAACAGCATTCTCATCAGGTCTTCCTTTCTCATGAGAATCTTATACTATCAATTCTTTTTCTGCAATAGCTAGAGGGTCTTCCAAAATAGTCAAGGGTATATCAACTTCATTTACATCCTTAACAGGAACTAATGATTGTCCAATCACTAGACTAAGGTTCAAATCAGCTGACAGAGATGCTTCACTTTCAAGAAAATATTTTTTATTCTCTACAGAAACCACTTCAACATCCCCTAAAGTAGCATCTTACTTATCTGATTTATATTGATCTAGATTTTCAGGTATTGGGCTAGGAGGTAGGTCTGGGTATCCTCCTTCATCAGTAGAGGACTCTTCCTCTTTTGAATCATCACTGTATTTTGGCTCCTCTTCCTCAGATCCCAATCCTGGATCCCTCACATCCTTCGGTCTTGAAGGATGATCCACAAGATTAAACTTATTCTACAACTTCTTGTTATATGTGACCCATTCTGCTCTCCATGGCTTCCAATTTATTTTCATGTATTTGAAAACGGTACTAGTGACACAGAAATTGTTCCTTACTACCAATGTCTCATATTGCGACTCTTCTATTCCTCTCACATTGATCATTACTGAGATTAACTTGGAAAAGAACAAGGCATTAGTTTTTAATATGGGTCAAATCATATCCTCCATTTGAGTCATCAACAATCTACATAGATTCACCATAACTCTATGTCTCAAAATATGCAGGATATAGATATCCTGATATCTTAAATTTGTAATGTCTCTTTTAATTGGTATTAAGAATTGATAAACAAATATAAACAACAATCTGTTATCTCCATCCATTTTAGCAGCTACTACTTGTCTTTGATTTCCATCACTTGTAAGATCTTCCAAATCTATCTCATAGTCGAAAATATCACTTGTAGGTGGAATAGCTCTCGAGACATATCAAGATACACATTCGTACGTAAATTTTAGACATTCATCCCACTCAGTCGATGAAAAGTACAACACCATTACATTCAAAAATGAAGTTACTCGGTTCTCATCTTCATATTTATCAAAACTCACATAGTCAGAAAACTGTTTCACTAGATTCAGATAGTAGGGACCATTGTTGTTAAAAAAACAATCTACCCATTTTTGATCTTTCAGCACTTCGAGCACTAACGATTTACTTTCCAAAATCCATTCCACACACATCTCTTTTTTGATCACAACAACAATATTCTGTAAATAAGGATATAACGGTCATCTTCCTGATCCTGTTCTGCTAGCACTTCAACTTGCTTCTGGCTCAGACTTCTACTTCTTTTCCTTAGGCTCATCGAAAACATCTTTAGCAGAATGGAGTTTGGTTTTTCCAATCTCAGATTCGAGGGATTTGGGGTTCTCAAAAGATTCAGAAGTTACGGTTTGAGGGTAAAGGGTTTGAGGATCGGTGGATTGAGAAGTATCTCGGACTTTGTTTTTATCATTTAGGAATCATGAAATAAATAAGTTAAATAAGATAATTTACAAACGATTTAGATTCTGGCAATAGACATAAGTTTAAAACAACGCACTCATCAGTAGGGTTTATTGGTGAGAATTTACATCAATGAGAATTTACATCGGTTGGGATTTACATCGGTGAGGATTTACATCGGTGAGGATTTACATCGGTGTGGATTTATCGGTGAGGTATCTACCGATCAAGGTTAATCATTCCCAACTCATGTCTAATGTAACTTAACATATCTGAACTCAAAGTTTTGGCAATAATGTCAGCTAATGGATATTTAGTACCTATAAACTCATGAATAATATCACCCTTTTGGTAATGATCTCTCAATAAATGGTGCCTTACATCAATGTGTTTGGTCCTAGAGTGAGATAAAAGGTTCTTCGAGATGTTTATTGCCCTATTGTTGTCATAATTAATTGAGATGTGCTTAAAGTCATAACAATAGTCCATAAGTGTGTGTTTGATCCACATAATTTGTGCACAGAAACTACCAGCAGCTATGTACTCTACTTCGGCAGTGGACAAAGCTATATAATTATGCTTCTTACTGCACCAAGATACTAAGGATTTTACCAATAAATGACATGTTCCTGATGTGCTTTTTCTATCCAATATGCAACCAGCAAAGTTAGTATATGAATAACTTATTAACTCAAAGGATTGTCCCTTTGGGTAAAACAAACCCACGTTTACAGTGTGTTTATGATGCTTAAAAATTCCTTTAAAAAAAATCAAATGAGAATCTTCTGGATTAGCTTGAAATCTTTCACACATACACAAGCTAAACATAATATCTAGTCGTCTAGAAGGAAGTTAAAGTAAGCTTCCAATCATACCTCTATAATTGGTTTGATCCACTGGTTTCTCAGTTTCATCTGCATCCAATTTACAGATTGTACTCATAAGAGTTTCACTTTCCTTAATACTATCCAGACCAAAACGTTTTAAAAGATACTTTTTATATTTACATTGATTCAAAATAATACCATTTTCATTTTGAAAAACTTTAAATCTAAGAAAATATATGGGTTCTCCCATTATACTCATTTCAAATTCATTTTGCATACTCATTAAAGAATCAGTACATAAGGAGTGTTTAGAAGATCCAAAATTAATATCATCAACATATATTTGTACTACTAAAACATATTTAGAAATTATTTTAATATAGAGAGTTGGATCAGCAATCCCTTTAGTAAAACTTTTGGATATAAGAGAATTACTTAGTCTATCATACTAAGCTCTTGGAGCTTGTTTTAAACCATATAAAGTCTTAGAATGTTTAAAAACATGATTTCGAAAATGGGTATTAGTAAATCTCGATGGTTGTTCAACAAAAACAACTTCAATTAAAAATCGATTTAGAAAAGAACTTTTAACATCCATTTGATATAACTTGAAATTCAGATGAGAAACATAGGCAAGTAGAATTCTAATAGCTTCTAATCTTGCTACAGGTGCATAGGTTTCCTCATAGTGTATACCTTATTCTTGACTATATCTTTTTGAAACTAATCTAGCTTTGTTTCTAACTATGTTTCCAGACTCATCAACTTTGTTTCTAAAAACCAATTTAGTGCCTATTGTTAAAGTTTCCTTAGTTCTGTCAACTAATTACCAGGCATTGTTTCTTTCAAATTTATTTAACTCTTCTTGCATATCCATTACAAAAAATTCATCATTGATAGCATCATTGACATTTTTAGGTTCTAGTTGTTAAAGAAAGGCTTGATGTTCAACCTAGTTTCTTAGAGAAGCTCTAGTTTGTGTCCCTCTATCAAGATTACCAACAACAACATCTAAATGATGATTCATTAGAATCCTAGTTGATCTCATAAAGGTAGGACTAGAAATTTTTGGTTCATCTCTATGTTCAGGTTCTATAGAAGGAGATTCTGGAATATGTCCAGAATTGAATGTTTTTATAGCAGGATCTTAAGAATTATCATTAAGGTTCAGAACACTCAAATCTTCTTCAATATTTTCAAGAGAGGTTTTAGGCTCATGTGTGTCAGTTTCATCAAACTTTATGTGAACAGATTCTTCCACACATTTGGTTCATTTATTAAAGACTCTATAGTATTTTCTAGTTAAATAATAACCAAGAAAAATTACTTCATCAATTTTAGAAGCAAATTTTTCAAGATTATCCTTTGTATTAATAATAAAAACATTACAGCCAAAGACTCTAAAGTAAATAACTTTAGGTTTTCTATTATTTCATAACTCATATGGGGTCTTCTTAAGAACTGGTGTAATTAAGACTATATCAATAATATGCAAAGATATATTCCTAGCTTTAGCCCAAAAATAAATATTCATGTCATACTCATTAAGAATGGTTCTAACTATTTCTTGAAGGGTTCTATTTCTTCTTTCTACTACACTATTTTTGATGAGGTGTCCTAGGAGCATAAATGTTATGACTACAGAAATTTTATGAGCAATAAGATTCAAACTCATGATTTTCAAACTCATGGTCATGATCAATTCTTAGAGTTTTAATCTTATGTCCACTATGTTTTTCTACAGATTTGTAGTATTTGATAAAGTATGAACAAACTTCACTTTTGTGAGCTAAGAAGTATACCCAAGTATATCTAGAAAAGTCATCTACTGGGACATAGACATAGTGCTTCCCATTTAGACTAGAAACTCTGGAAGGTCCAAAAAATTCCATGTAAAACAACTCAAGAGGTTGATATGTTGACACTTCGTTCTTTGATTGAAAAGAAACTTTATGTTGCTTTCCCTTTTGACTGGGATTACAAACATTGTCATTTGAGAATTCAAGTCTAGGTAGGTCTATAAATATGTTCTTCCTAGTCGATTTTCTATGTGAATAGATGTTGCAGTGTCCTAATATTCTGTGCCAAAGCCAAGACTCTTTATGAAAAGCATTTAAAAAAGTAACATTTTTCTGAGCTAAAAAATTTAGATCCACAACATAAACATTTTCATTTCTTATAGCAGAAAATACTAAAACATTTTTAGAGTTTAAATCATTACAAATATCATTTTCAAACCTAACATTAAAACCATCATCACATAATTTATAAATACTTAATAGGTTATACTTAAGTCCATCAAAAAATAAAACTATAGAAATTAAAACTAAATCAGTGTTACCAATCTGGCCTAAGCCGATGATTTTTCCTTTAGAATTATCACCAAAGGTGACATGGCCTCCATAAAATTTTATTAAGCTTTTGAAGCATGAATAGTCTCTAGAAATGTGCCTTGAACATCCACTATCCAAGTACCGTACCTTTTTGTAAGAAATCTTCAAGCAGGTTTCCTCAGAGGTATTAGTCATGAAGCACATGTTGGCATGATTCTTTTCAGAATCAGAAACTTCAAATTCACTTTTTCTGTCCTCCGAAGCACTCCAAGTAGTTTTCATGGATTTCTTGTACTTATTTTCCTTATAATCATATTTCTTTTTGAATTTTAATTTTGGACAGTTAGCATTGATGTGTCTTTTCATCTTGCACTCATAGCAAACTATATCATCTTTTGTATCAGATTTATTCCAATACTTTTTCCAAAGAACCTTGTTGTCATATGTTCCTTTGAAGTTAGATTTTTTGAAGAACATATTCTTCCTATAAGACATCTTTAATCTCCTAGATATTTGGGCCATTTTAGCATCACTATAGGAATTAGAACCATCACAGGTTGAACATTCTAAAGGTGTATGCATTCCTTGTCGTTTCTCTTTGAAGTAGTAGACTTGAATGCCATGTATTTTATCTTGGGTTCATCATAATCCTCTTTATTTACCTTCTGTTCTTCCTCATACATCATTAATTTACCAATAAGATCTTTTACAGGGAGACCTCCAATGTCACATGATTCTTTGATTGAAACAGAATTTCCCTTCCATCGATCTGGTAGATATCTCAGGATTCTCATGATTTATTCCTTTGCTAGAACAAACTTTACGAGTGAGCTCATAGTGTTAAAAATATCATTGAACCTGAGATACATGTCAGAAATAAGTTCATCAGTATTATTTTTAGAATTATCATATTTAAAAGTATACATATTTAATATCATTTCATTAACATTAGTTGTTCCTTCTTCAGAAACACCCAAAGAATCCCATATTTCATTGGCAGTTTTGCAAGCAGATATTCTATTAAATTCTTCATCTCCTAGAGCACAGTATATGGCATTCATAGCTTTAAAATTATTATTTTAAAATGTCTTTGTAGGTTCATCCAAAGTTGTTCTTTCAGTTTTTGGAATTTTATATTGAGATTCTAAAGTAGTCTAGATATCAAAACCCATACTTTCTAGATGAATTTTCATTCTCAGTTTCCACTGGTCATAATTGGTACCATTGAAGAAAGGTGGACAGTTTATAGTAGCACCCTCTAGTATATTCTCTATAACTAGACTTTAGAAAATAGTTTTAAAGAGATAAAATTTAGAACTAACAGAAATTTATGATTTTTAACGATCCAACAAAAATCACAGTTGAAAAACAGAATGTTTTGAAAAATTGTATGAATAAAAACAACCATTGATACCAAATGTTTTCTGGAGTGGATACTCATGAGTGGGGGTGAATTGTGTTCCAATTAAAATTTCTATTGAAAATATTTATCTTAACATCCCCCAATTTAAAATCAAAGTTAAACTGTAGTGAATATATATAGAGTGTAAATGTTCAATCAGTTTCTCAAATATTGATTAGGTCTCAGTTTAACATTATATGGAGATTAAATTAACTTTTGAAACTAAATTACTGATTTACAATAAGTATAAACACTTGCTAATTTAACTATCAAAGAATTTTTGAAATAATTATGTATTTCAAAGTAATAACAGCGGAATATGAAATACGTATATAGTATACTTACGATGTAAACTAAAATGCACAATAGAGGTAACCAAGAGGTTCAGTCTCATGCTGAGACTTAGTCCTCTCAAACAATTTATATAAATTGATCCACACCCAGGATTGGGGTAACCAATAGTGAACAGACTGTCTAGGTACAAAGACCTCTACCACAGTTCTACGTGGGAAAACAAACTACATCTCACAGCTTTTCAGTTCTTAGTCGACCTCTACCACTATCTACAGTGGGAAACAAAGAGTTATAGAATTTGATTGAGGATTTTAGAATCTTCCAGTTTAGTTTAGCTCAGGAGATAGTGTGTGTGTAAAATAAATAGGGTACACACACTTCATGAAAATTAAATAAAAGAATCACTAAATTAAGTGAGAATGAGTTTAGAAGAGATTTAGTGATTGGCAGTGCAGCTATGGACTCATTTGGTTCGTCAGACAAGCTTCTGAGTCCTTCTTGGGTTTCTGTTCAGAAAACAGAGTGTTGGTTTTTTCTTTGTTCCATCTATAGCTTATCATCTTGAGTGCATGAAGTTTCTTTTGTAGTTCTTCACTCAAGATGCAGCTTTTGGTTTCCTTCAGAAGAATGGATTCAAGTATATCCAGGATTCTTGGAGTATGGATGTTTCCTTGTGTGATTACACCACATTTGAATGTTGTTGATCCTTTTTCTTTTTCACCTTCGTGTGCCTTCTTAGTTCCTTGGTTCCCTCTGTTTAATTACATCGACACCACTTCATCTATGACTTTATCTTCCTTTTTATAGCTTTTAGCTCCAAAACAATGAATGATCACCTTTTTCATGGGTACTGGGTACGGTTCCCTAACATAGAAACATAATTCATTAAATAACATTAGCTACATAAAAAACATCAAATGTAACCGTTAGCTTAATAAATAAATATTTTTAAGAGAATAGAGTTTGAATGGTCGGTCAATCATTAGTAGCATGTTGGTAGATGTGTATAGTGGTATCTGTGTAACAGGGCCTTCCATCAGTAGCTCTTTGAACATGTATCAGTAGCTCTATATATAGGTGACTTCATTTTATAGGTAGCTCTTGTTATAGGTAGCTCTTAATCCATCGGTATCTCTTGGGATATCGGTAGCTCGATGTATCGGTGACTCTGAACTTGTATCGATAGACTATGTCAGTCTCTTCATAGCAGTCTCTAGTCTGTGTATCAGTAGGTAGGTCAGTAGCTCGTATCGGTAGACTTCTATCGGTAACTGTCTGTTAACTGTTTCTATCGGTAGACTTCTTCATATCGGTAGCTCTGTACATATCAGTGATCAAGTGTATACAAGAATACTTATGCATACTGGTAGACCTATTCTATCAATAGCTTGGTTTTTTCAGTAGCTCTTTACATATCAGTAGCCGTAGCTTATTGGTGACTCTGTCTTTCAGTATACTAAGTCTATCGGTAGACTGAGTACCGGTGGCTCTTTATCAGTAGCTATACGCAAATCAGTGAAACACTTATCTATTTTATACAAAACACATCCAATTGAGTTAGAATTAATTTATAACTTATATAAACATAGATAACCACTGATTAACATAACTCAAGGATTATTTTAACATTATGATCATCTTGATAACATAATATAATATATTAAGAGAATATGAATATAAATAAACATTAATTGGGATCATCAAAACATATGAAAGCATAATTGGAATTACCAAAACATATGAAATCATTTTTGGGATTATCAAAACATATGAAAGCATAATTGGGATTATCAAAACAGGTGAGGTCGACAAAAAGATCCACCCAAATATCCAAATAAAAACACACATCTATGACCTGAGACCAAAGAAAATTGTATCTTTACTATGGACCATCAACATGTCACCAAGAAGAAGCCAAGCCTAGTAAAGATTGCAAGCCTTCGATGCCGTAGAATCCCGTTGTTCGGTACTACCCACAACACCGCCATAGCACCCGTGAACCCTTGAAACAAAGTAACAGATAACTTCGATGACACTTAAACCAAGATCTAGATCCATGAAATCTCAACAATAAGAAGAGAAATCCACTAACTTACTGAGAAATATGGAGAAAATCCACAACAAACAGAGATGAGGACAGCGACGGGGAACCGTAGCACCTTGAAAGAGACCCTTACGAGCGCATCTTCGTTGATATAGATTCCATTTATTGCACCAATATATTCCTATGAGGTGTATATAATTAATTTCTGATGTTATATCTTGAATATAATTATTTTCATTATATATTAAGGTCGGTTTAGTTTTATTGTTTTCATTTTATTATGATTGAATATTACCTAAGTGATAAAAATTTATAGATACTATATAATATTTTCTCAAGAATTTTTGTGATTATGCTTCAATTAATATAATATTTTGATCTATACCTCAAGAACACAGATAATGTTTTTAACCCAATGGATAATCATGTTATATCCAAGTAATGTTACAATTTTCCTACATTTTGTTACATAAAATTATTAATAATGTGTTTTTAGAAAATAATAAATTATTTATCATTTAATTCATAAATATGTCAATTAATTATCTTGTTTTATAAAAAAAATAATGTTTTATTTTTGTCTTGTGATTTTTAAAGATAAATTATAAACTTGTATAACCTTTTTAGAAAATAGTTTATTAGTAATAGTCTTCTAAAAATCCATTCAAGTCAGTTGTATAAATTTTTATAGTTTATAACGAATGTTTATCATGTATAACCTTTCCAACCATAATGAACATCATTTACTTGATGATTCCTTTTTATGTTTACAGGTTTAATTTTTTAAATAAATTTGTTCCTAATATTCTAAAAATTTTTTGATTTTAAAATGGTTTTCAAATCAATAGGGTTTTAAAAAATTGATATATGTTTAATAATTGTTTTAAATCATTTTGAAACATTATATTATATGTTTTGAAAAAAAATCCAATAAAATGATTTCAATGATTTAAAATTTTCTTTTATAAATTTTCTTTTAATATTCAATGAAAATGGTTTTCTAAAATGTTTTTATAATTCTTTATAAATTTTCAAGGTTCTTTTCACGGTAAATATTTTTCAAAATTTTTTATGTTATAAAAGGAATAATTTTCAAATATTAAAATAATATTTTATTTATAAATGTTATAAATAATTTTTCTTCTCTTAATTATATGTTTTCAAGGTGTTTTCAAAGAAAATGATTTTGAAAATGTGATATTTTTTAAAATTTTATTTTCAAATAAAATATATGATCCATGTGATCTCTCAAAATTTTATCCATCTTTGGGGAAATCCTGAAGAACTGTCTATGATTTACTAGAGATATTATCCAAGGATTCAATTCATATTATTTCTTCTAATGGTCTATTTTTAATGGATTGATGTTTATGAAACCTATCTCACTTCAATGTGTTATACATTGATAATTTCATATAAAACATGCCTCCTTTATCATGTTATTCTATGATTAATTGATGTTAAATCCTATATATATTACATAGGATTTCATTTTACTAATTATTTTTTATACCCATATCATTTTAGGTGTTATAAAATGATGTTAATGAAATATATATATTTTAATGGGTCATGATATGATACATGTTTTATAATTTCATAGCACATGTATGTATGAGTTTTTAAAGGGTGTTACCTATATCTCTCTACAATATATTGAGTAATGATTAGTGGTATATGAGCTCAATGGTTAATCAAGTATTATCCCATTATTGAAAACATGAGGGTACAGGAGTTGCATCCCAATCCTAAAAACAAGAGGTTTCACTGGTGTTTCCCAATCCACAAATATAATAGGGTACAAGGGTTATAACCCAATAAAAAAATAATAGTGTACCCGTGATGTTGTTCTATGATCAAAGCAAGTACATGGGTTGTATCCCAATCATAACATGTTATGACGGTCTTAGTAGGTAACCCTTCCATTATATTTTCTATGGTTATCTTTTTTGACACATAAAAAATGTCTTAATCATCAGTTTCGATTTCATGGATTATGCTCTTGATTAATATATGTTTCAGGTCTTATTAATTGTCAATATTTATAGCATGACTCATGTATATGATATTTGATATACCATTTATTATCGTCTAATTCTATGATCAATTTTCAATATTAGTATGTTCATGATTATGCTTATATATATATATATCCATTGATACTATTACTAAGCATTTGATCTCACCACAATTTCAGTTTCATTCCCCTAGTTATGAAGAAATGTATTAGGTATGATGTGCTTAATAAGGGTAAAATTCATGTCATACCGACTGGGAGATATTGAAGCTCACATAGGTATCAGTGTATATGTTTACATGCTTCTATTTGTAGTAAACTAATCTTGTATTTGGTTGTATATTTTTTTAATGTATTATGTTTTCCAAAAAAAAGCATGTAATTTTATTATATGTAATGTTTTTCTAATAATAATAGCCATGTGGATATCTAGCTATATTTTTGGTATATATATCTTTATATTACATGAAAAAATATTTATAATATATTTGAAGGTATTTTTTCTCATTAATTGATTCATTCTATCTAATATTTTTATTAACATTTTCCTCTCTAGGTTTTTCTATAGAAGGCTCATGTAATGAAGAATCCCCACTAAAAACAAAGAATTAAATTCTAGCAACATATATTATAATATCGTGAATGTAAAAATATATTATTAAAATATATATTAAGAGCCAATATATCATAATGATAATATCAATATTAATGATCAATATTACCACCATATTTTAAATAAATAACAAATATGTTTTTTAATATATACAAGCCAACAATATTTTATTCATATATGACT
This sequence comes from Viscum album, assembly GCA_963277665.1. NCBI lineage: Eukaryota > Viridiplantae > Streptophyta > Magnoliopsida > Santalales > Viscaceae > Viscum > Viscum album. Next base: position 1,520,876,078 of record OY728157.1, on the reverse strand, counting down.
CCAAAATGTAGAATTTATTAAAAATTACTAATTTAATACATTTAGAGGTGATTTGATATTATTATTAAAAAATAAAGCTATAAAAGAGGCTTTAGATCCAGAATCCTTTAATTTATATTTTAACATTGAGTTTTTATTTAATATTACAAGTATAACACCATTTTGGACCTTGAATTATTTTTTATTGTTGTATAATATTAGTATTTATCTCTTGGCCACATCTTTTTTATATTATAAAGATTAATAGGGAATGTAGTTAAGGAGGGTCACTTCTTCATATAAATAAATAATATTAAATTAATGGATTTTACTTTTATAATTCCATCATGAACATGGTATTATTTTTTACAACAGCTATATAATATTCTCTTCCCTTTCAAGAAATCTCTACGGTACTTCATCCTAAAATAATTTAATGTTGAGAATTACACAATTCTATTATATTCAAGAGAAAAATTTATCACTACAATGTGGTTATCTATCCTTATACTATCTAACATCACATTATAATAAAATACATAGAGAATCAATTCATTTCATTAAAAACATGTGTCATTACATTCTCATATATTTAAATTTATTGACATGAAAATTCTCTTTGTATTAGTGGATTACCTGATTTAAGTAAAATATAAATATTATTTTTTAGATTAAAGTCATCATTTTTAGCATGTATTAATATCCTTGAAAATTTGATCTCATAGTCTAGAAACATATTGTTTTTAATTTTTTCTCAAATTGAGGTATTTTGTTTTGATATTACCTCATTGTTCAATCATAAATATCTTTTCAAAGAATATCACCTTGATGTAATTCCATTCCATATTCAATGTCTATACATTATTTTTTATGTTTTAAAGCAATAACAACCATGTTTCAATATATATAACCATAATACATAATTATATGACTACCATCTATATATCACAACATCCAAATGAATGGAAATAATTTTTTTATATAATTTATCTATTACTATAATATTAATGGAGTTTTCATTCATTTCATTGATAGTGGTTTCTAAAACATGATTAAATCCAAAAATTTAAATCCATGATGATATTAAATAGGAAATTCTATATAAGAATGGTTGTTTGTAATAACATATGTTTACAATTCAAATATATTTGATATATGACTGACTATAACAAAAACATAATTGATTTTATTAGGCAGGAAATTTCTACATTTATAAATTATTCTGACATGATTTTATTTCCTTCCATTAGTTTCTACTTATATAAAAATAATATATGTTAAAAGTTCATTTATTAAAATATGAATTATAAATTATACTACATAATTCATAAACAGTTATTTCAAAATAATTTCATGTAATCTAGAATAATATTTCGAATATAATTTGGTTTTTTAATACATCTATGTTCTCTAACTATGTTATTTTATAACTAATTACTATTGGTTCTAATAATGTTTCTATGATAAAATCTAAAACACCACATCTCCCGTAACCTAGAAGCCATGTTTATTTTATACAAATTGTATAGAATATATATATCACAAGACATAAGATCCTACAATATTTTTTCCTAGAAAACCTAATACATAAATAAAATTTACATTATATTTAAAATTTTAAATATATTAAATTAATACATGAAATTATTTATCCATTAAAATCCATAAGACATAGGTATGAATAAACATGGTTTCTTGGGTAAATTTGAAATAATATAAAATGGGTGATCTAAGACACTTCGTTAGGGGTATCATACAACATTATCTATCACACATAAGATTACAATCAATAATTAAAATGGAATAAATATACTTAACAATAAACGAGGTTGTGAGTATAAAAATCGATGGATTATTAATGATAAAAAATTCATTCATAATAATACCTGATCTCATAGTAATAGAATTTAAAATTTCAAACATCATAAATATATCATTAATGATTCTTGTTAAGATGTCATAAATTACAATGTATGAATTACAAAATATTTCCTACAAAATTACCTCTTAATACCTATGAATACATCGATTATCTAAATGATTATGGGACCCATCAGCACATAATCATTCCAATGCATCCATCATATGATGATAATTAATAAAAAATACATTTCATATTGTTCCCTAAGGATTATTATTCATATTCAGGTAAATTTAATTAAATTATTTCCACAAAGAACTATTATATATTTTAAATATCAATATTTATTTGTTAGATTTAACAATATGGTTATTTAGGTGAATATCCCAAATTAAAATAGAAACTATATAATATTTATTTTCTAATAGAATTTACCAATGTAAATTGAATGGTAATAATTTCAGAGTTAATTTTACTTTTATGGTGTGAGGATATTAATAAGAAACATTTAGCGAGTATAATAGTTTTCAATGGCCAGAAACCGATGAAATTGATGAAAAATATCCCCGTTATTTGTTCATTTAAATTTACCAGAACACATACTTATATTACAAATTGAAACGTAAAAAATTCTATAATATTATATAAAAAACATTATAATGGGTTTTAAGATTCATGTGAATCATCTAAACCATATCCCCTAGAATTAAGAAACCTAGTGTGAAGAAAAGAACATTTATTATATATTGAGTGGATAATGAATCAATACAAAGACAATCTATTTCACATTAATTACATATAGTTAAATCTTATATGGATCCTATATCTAGTTGTTAAATCAAAATATTTCTTTCATTACTAATAAACTACACCCTCATACTTTTACTGAAATGTTATGATGTTTTCCAATATAAAGATATAGCACTTTTGATTTCACTAATGTTAATAAAATATATTAGACAATGATGGAAGTATAATGATATGTAACCGTGATATATAATTTATTATTTGAAAATGGATTACTCTAAATACTGAATATAAACATGTATCCATGAAATGAATATGAATTAGGGGGATTATATAATTAATGGTAAATAAGGTATGGTGGTACCCTTAATAAATATAATAAATGCTTAGGAAAATTATAAATTGAGATGGAATAAGTAATATCTCATTAAATAAATATTAAATAGGAAAAATTTCCATCGAATTACATGAAATTATCTTTATAAAAAAATTAACATATATTCAAAAAATATTCTATTAGAAATGGAAATAGGTGTATTTTGAAATATTAAATTATCATATAGTCACTAATGTCTCAATAATTGAATCATGAACAATAAAAACATCATAGATAGATTAATTTTTTTAAAAATGAGATGAACCATTTTATCAATAATTAATGATTGATGAATAATGATTGAATGTCAATGTATTTATAGTAAATGATGTGGATTTGGGATTAATTCAAATACATTACCATTATACACTAGGATAATATAAATGAATACCATTATAGTTATGATAGTCATTAACCATGTTTTTAAAAATTGTATTTCCTTTTATTTTGATTAAATATTTTATGAACCCAAATCCAATAATATATTTTACTTTTGATGTGGAAAAATTAATACTCGTAATTGATTTTTCAGAAAATCTTAAAATCTGATTTATGTTTTTGAATATTCATTATGGGTTTAGAAAATAATTTTTTCTACATTAAAATTATTTATTTTAATTAATAAACTCGTTTTTGTTCAGTAAATCTATTTTTGTACCTATTACGTCACTTTTTGTAATTCTGATGTCATAAAACCTAACATATATTCATCCAATAGTTTACATCATACAAACAGAATTAACAATCATTGAAAAAATTATAAAAATAACCATTATATAATTTTAATGTTTTATTTCAATATTAAATTATTTTGTTATGAAAACATTTCTTTGTTTTTTTTAATTTAATTATCGAATAAAATATCGTGTGTATTTCAAAATTAAGCTTCTAGAACGTGAAATTTGAAATATTTTGTTTTTTTTCTCTATGGAAGATGTGTAGTATTAATATATTATTCATTAATATATATATAATTTAATATATATGAATTATATTATTTTAAAATTAATTATATTTGTAGTTTATTCTTTTATTATAAATTCAATTTCTTAATTTTCTGTTATAATATATTTTGTTTTACTACTATAAATAAATACATGAATTCATATTATGATATAATTTGTATTGATAAAATACCCATTTACAAACATATATCTATGGTTTTACGTCATACATATTTTATGTCCTTTATAGGAATAGTTTTTATATTTAATTACATCAAAAATACATTTTTATGCTCTATAAATTTAATAAAAAGAATTTATAATAGGTGAAAATAGTGATGTAAATGTCTAGAATCTCTACAAATAGTACCATATTTGATGAGATAAATTTCGTTTATATGTTTTATGATTATTAAATATTTTTTAAATATCACCATTAATGTATCCAATGAGATTCTTATATGTTTATCTCTAACGATACAAGCCGAAAGAGTCAATAGATATCAACACAGTGAATTTTTTTTAATAAAATTTTAAGTATTTGAAAGATGTATGAATGATAAGAATTATAAATATGAAAGATAAATAAAATCCATTTAATGAATGTTGTAGGGTAATCCACAAGGAAAAAACTATAGTGTATCTTCATTTTCATATTAAATAATTTTATCTTTTTCTTACACTCACTATATAGTTCAATTAAAACCCACTCATAAAAAAATATCCCAATATTCCTAAATGTGTGGATGTAACACATTAAAACTACAAGTACACTAATTTTTTGGTTTTTATTTATTCGGGTGGTAAACCCATCTATATAAATAAAATGATTCCATAATAAACCAAATAAAAATTCCTTACAAAGTTGTGAATCTCAATTTTCCAATGAAAGAACCACTGAACTACTCCTTACTATACTCTCCAAACCTCTCATATGTCTAATAAACTTATAAAGTGGAATATAATAAAAAATAAAATAAGATAAGAAGTTTAAATTTGAAATAATATATTAAAAATGAAAACCCCACAATCTGGCCACCAAAAAACAAATACCCCATTCCCATAAAGAAACCAAAAATAATAAAAGTGAAGATATATTTTCATTCAGATACGATAGTGACCCAACCCTAAAAATCCTGACATTGGTGTCAAGTATCAATTATATTATAATAAGATAAATTTTATGTCACATTTCAAATGGATGAAAAATATAGTAGTCTTCGTAAACTAGATACATACATGATAAAATAATACATTAATTACAATATAATTTCATTCAAAATAACATCATGTATAATAATTTATTCCCTCTATATAATCCATGAATATATTTCATAAATTTTGGATTCTTATTTAAATGAACCATACTAATTGTGAGCTCAAATTCTCAGTAAAGGGAAATTTCAAGGGTACAAATAATGATTCAATTAGAATAATATAATGTAAAATTATTTAAATGGAAACAAATTTAATTAAAATAACTATATATGGAGAAATAAATATGGAAATTTAAGTAACAAAACCACATTCCCATTAAACAAATTTAATGAAAGTTATATTTATCCATAGATATGTCAATTAAATATATCAAGTAAGAAGTATAATTGAAGAAAAATGTGGAAAGATATCTATCATTAGACGCCATGTATAAGGAACATTAAACATATACTATTGAAACCATTCACAATATGTATTAAAATAATATATAGAAACCTATTTAATTTACAGAACTCATTTTGTCCCAATAGAACCTACCGATGCATAAAGGGACTATATACATTCTTTGACCCACCTATAATTACCATTACAATGAATTCCTCATATATAATAACAGAGATAAATTATAACCATTATCAAGTATCTATATTCCAAAAGGGATACAAATTTATCAATATTACCCAAAATATTCCAATAAATTTCATGTTAAATATCATATGATAAATGGTATATAGTTTTGGAAAGAAACATATAAATAAAAAATTATATGTACAATTAAAGTAAATTTAATGTCAAATGATAATATGGAATTGAATATTTAAAAAGTGAGCTAAAAAAGAAACAAAAGGAATAGGAATACTATCCATGGAAAAATAAATAAAACGTATTTTGAAAGAATAAAAATTTTATAACATGTAATGGAATATTTTTGGATATTATAGCGTATAAATACGTACATGTCATATGAGGTAAAACAAAAATTCCCTTTTCATTGTATAACTGATTGAAAAATTCTTTATTCGGAAAATGACAACAATATTCCATTGAAAAATTTTCATAATTAATATAAGGTAAATGTATATTTAATAAATAATTATAGAATGTTTAAAAACATTTTTAAAAAACCATTTTCGAAAACAATGTCTTTATAAGAAAAAAGGTTCTCTGATTAAAGAGATAATGAGGACAGGATTACTTGAATACTTTTTCTATGCCATTTTATTTTCAAAATATGGATAAAATAGAAATTAAACCTGAAAACGTTCATAAATAACCATAATATATAAAATTTAAAGAATTTATTGATCAATGCTTATATAATTTCTATGAATGTAAATTAAATATCATTAAAATTATTCATCATGAAAATATTCTTTAAACATTCCCAAGTGTCACATACTACATCAAAACATTTTAAATCATATGTCTTATGAAGAAAAAACAATAAATTAACATTTTAAATATAAATAATATCAATTTTTTAATGATATAAATTTTAAAATGGGGTAGTATATGCACCACATAGAATAATAAAAAATTGAATATGAATTTTATCTCAGATATTTAAAAAGCGAGATGATAATCCCTCACATTTCTTTTAATTTTTCTCATGTATGTTTATATTTATGAATACAAAACTAATGATAATTATTTACATTCCTGAGAAATTTTTTAATATTTTTTAGGAATTTTATGTAACTTGTTACCATGTAGAATACAACTACTTAATCCATTATGTGTATGTGGGATGTTTTTACCAAATTCAGATTCTGTATCAAAAAAATTAGGTCAAAAATTGTCATAGGGTTAATTATATAAAATATACATATTAATAAAACGGAAATAAATAAAATATTTATCAATAAATTATACTTTTAAAAAAATCAATGTATTTCAATATGAAAAATCATATACTATCACAATCATGGAGACGGTAGGTCATACGTATAAATAAGTAACATTTCCATTTTTCAATGATCATTATATAAATAAGTTGAGAAACACTATATCATTCTATAATGATAATTATATAATAATTAAAATATTGGTTAATCATATATACTTATATATATAATTCTTATGATGTAAAAAAAATAATCACATCATGTCGAGGATGCAGCAGTCCAATCGACCATGAACGATGTTATCACTTTTTATGTGTGTGAAAGGGAAATAAATAAAATCAAATGTAATATTTAAAGAATGGTATGTGTGTCATTCATATCATATATATTTTTTATGTGTCGAATTTTTTTCATTAAAACAATTATTTTTAGATTCCAGGAATTGTGTGATTGAATCACATCACCTTTAGGAGATGGTATTCCGCACTTACACAAACGATATTATTGTATTCACAAAAATAGGAAACATCAATGTATGTGTAATCAAGTAATTATAGTGGTATAATTTCATTATAAATATCAAATATTTCTTTTATAAATATATTTTACATTATTATTACCAACCATGAGAGTATTTAAATGAAAAAACAACAACTTCATTTCCTAAGATGGTAGATCCTTATACACGTGAATAGTTAGTTTGATACCCATTTGATGGAAGAGTGTGTATGTATTGTTAAAAACCATTAAATTAAATAATAATAGTATATTTTGGGTACATCATTTTATTATTCAAGAAATATAAATATACTAAGGGTTTTATTAAAGGGAATAAAACTAAATAGGTTGATGAAAGATGTTACCTTTTATTGGTGTAACTCTACATGGTTTTCAGAAAAGGGTTTACTTAGATGAACTTATTCCAAATGGGAGGCTTCTTGGATGATGGTAGATATTTATAGGTTTTATTTAAGAATATATTTTTATAAAAAGATTCTTTAGAAGTATGAGTATGTAGGAAGGGATGATGGATTTTTAATGTGGGGGTTGAGTATCACTGTTGTTAAATTTAAAAAAGGAAATTCCACCCTTATTATTACGATTTAACATGGCTCAAATAATTTAAAATATTTAATACAATGTAGTAAGGGCCGTTATATGTCAAGAAAATTTATTCTTTAAAAGATTCCAAGCCATTTGGTACATTAATTTTAATTTTTAGTCCCTTTTAAGCATAATTTCATCTTAATTATTATAATTAATTTTTGTTAATTTCAGTAATATTTTTTGTAATAAAACTAATTTATCCTTATTATAAATTAAAACTTTTTCTGATTCCAAATACTTAATAAATATTTAACAATTATAATTGAATAATTGGTGGAAATTATTTTAAATTTATTCCCAAAGACATGATGATAATTCAGGTTTTTAATGTAAAAATGTTTGAAAGGTTGCTATGATTTCTTTTTCAATTTAATAGTAAAATTGATTCCAATATCCATCATTTTTTAACTGAATAAAATATATTTAATTAAATTTTAAACCCAAATAATATTATAATCTTTTCTTATAAATAAATTACCTGAAATATTTGTTTTGAATTAAAAATCAATATTTTCACTTTTCATTAAAAATGAAACATCACAGATAAATTCCTAAAATTCATCCTAACATAATTTTTATATTTATATTTCCAAAATTATGTTTATATGTAGATTTAAATTAAATATTATTTCAAAAAATTGGATTTAAAATTGGTTCACCATGGAAAGGCAGTAGAAGTGTCTTTATTAAAATATAAGGTTCTACATGTAAAATTTTATTTGTTCTTATATTATGCCTATAAAATATATTAGATGAGTATGAAACATATTTTATGGAATATGTAGAATATATATTTAATTAATATAAATATATAGTTATAGTTAATTTATTTTATTATCATAAAACAATTTTATGAGGTTAAAAATAATTTTTCGGTAAAAATAACACATTTGTATTCAATCTGTTCATTATTCATTTATAAATAATTGATATAAAATTAATTCATTTAATATTGTTTTAAAATATATATTTCAATATGTTAGTTAAGCCTCTTCATAACTACTAATTTATCATCTTGGTTATATATTAATATTTTCAATAATAATATTTTAATAGTGTGTTATTGTTTGGTAAATCCTGATCTTATGTCTAACTAAAGCCGTTGAAGAAGATCATTGTTGCATGAAATGTATGATAACTAATTGCCTTGTCATTGAAATATATAAAATATATTGATTTTATTTAAATTTGTAAATATTTTATAAATTGTAGTTATATTATATTAACTTACATTGTTTTTTTTATTTTCAGGGACACTATCAAATACAACATTCCAAATTTTGATTGTTATGTTATTAAATTCTCCCCAGATTAATTAAATTTATTCCTCAAAATTTAAAAACTATCATGGTTAAATATTTTTTGATATTTCCTATATTTTAGACCCAACACTGTGAGAATTGTATATAATAAATCCTCTAAAAATATAATAAGGGGATGTACAATGGTCACACAGACTATCATACAACTTGGTCACCAAATAGGATAAAATATTTGGAATTTAGTGATTTGTACATGGATAAAAGCATAAACATTTATATGGATTTATTACGGTCATCAATCATGAACATGTAAATAAATAATTTAATTTTGAGGGCCTCAAATCCATGAATCTATTTTGATTTATAAGATCCTCAATTTAAGAAGAATTATTGTATTAGAATATCTTTTTTATTAATATCATTTCCTCTGTTTGAAAAATTCATTTACTACCTAATAATGTTATAAAATTTACATATATGATATGATTCAATTTCTTAATAAAAATACCTTCATTTTTTTGTGGTTTAATCAAATTATTATTCAACTATTACATAATTAAAAATGATATCCAAAATTCATAATTGATTCTGGAAGAACTATAATATACTTTTAACCACTCATATGACCCATAATTGACTAAAATTTCCTTGCATTTTTCTTTCAGTATTCTTCAAATCCAATACGGTTAATACATTAATCTTTTAAAATTAAAATTTACACTATTGTAAAATCATTTATTTTTATTCATCATGAAGTATAACTAAAAAAAATTACATATTAACCAGGAAATTACACAGGTTAGTGGTTGTCATACAACCATTATAATCCATCAATCATGGGTTCAAGACCTGCAACCTTTTTGGATTCAAATTCATTTTCACATGTAATAAATTTGTCGTTATCTAAATAAATATTGATATAATTTACAAAATTAATATAATGGGAATCTACGGAATAAGTCCAATCACTAAATAACATTTCAAATAAGGATTTTCATACAACCTAAATACTTAAATAATTCATCCATTTTATATCTACATAGTTCCTTCCAAAGATTTGAGTTTATACAAGGTTACTCATTATCATTATCTATTCAAATACTCTATAATGGTTTGTTAAGAAATAGTGAATTATTATAATGGTGTACCTCATGGTGTGTTAAGAAAGGTTCATAGTAAATCCCATTATCTTGTACTAGGTTACACCGAGTAAGGCCCAACACACATTTTTAGAGTTATTCGTCCTAGTAACATCTATACCAAAACCATGTCCACTTGTAGTATCTAGACAAGGATGTATTTTTAAAAACACCCACATAAAATATACCTTAACAAAAATCATGGATGTTCTATAGTTATCTTAAAATTAAAACTTAGGGATATGTTGTCTAACAATAATTTTCTTATATCTTATTATGAAGAATTCTACTAAACATTCTATTATACCAATTGTAGTCACCCGGCAACAAACCGATCAGAGTCTATGTCTTCTATCAATTACATAATCATAAGATACATGTAAATAATTTCACAATAGAATAAAAAATTCAATATTATTGGTAAACCATAAATGTACATGATAAAAGAATACTCTAATTACAACATAAATTTATTCTAATTAACATCATGCATAATAAATTTATACCATCTTTCATATCATTGTATATATTTCTTACTTCTTGGATTCCAATGTAACGAAAACATAATAATTGTGTGATAAAATTATTAGAAAGGTAAATATATAGTATAATGAATAATTAATCAAATAAAATAATCAAATGTAATGGTAAAAAAATGGAAACGCGTTCCATTGAAATAAATATATAGATAAAATTAAATATAGAAGCGTAAGAAAATGAAACACATGTCATTAGAAAATTAAATAAAAATGAAAATTTTCCATAGATAAGTTGATGAATTATCTCATGGAAAATTAATAACAAAAAATAAATGAGGGTTATTTTTAATTATTTGATGAAATGTACATAGCACATGAAAAAAATAACATCAATGCCTTTCACAAGACGGTATAAAAATATTGATATAATCATGTTTAATTTCCTCTACATATTTTTATCATGAGAACCTATTGATTCAATGAGGGAATATATAATGTTTGGTCCCCACCTATCATTTTAAAACCAAAGCATTCCTTATTTCAAATAATCATAACAAATAATATTCCTTATCAAATATCTGTATTGAATAAAGGATATATATTAACCAATATTTCCGCAAATAATCATATAAAATTCAAATTATACACTATATGAGAAATTTTTTAGGGCTTAGGAAATACTCATATCAATGAAAATGATATGTATATTTACTGAAAATTCATTGTCATGATATCATAAAAAATTGAATATTTCAAAATAAGATTTAAAAAGGAATCCCAGAAGTAAATGTGACTATTATATTTGATCAAATTAATCTTAAATATTTTTTTCTATAAAAATATCCCTATAATCATTCAATTTAATCATCGATGAAATGAATGAATATAAATCCATACATGTCATACGAGGTAATAGAAACATTCTTTTTTTACGAAACAATTCTATAGAATAACTTTTTCAGAAAATGGTAATTTTATTCCTTTGAAATCATCTGAAAAGGGAAAATGGAAAAACATTATTAAATAAATAATTGTTGAATGTATTAAAAATTTAACAAAATCCATTTTAAAAAATAGTTATTTTAGAAGAAAATAAATTTTTTATATAAAGAGATAAATATATGAGGTTTACTAAAAAACATTTTATAAAGTATTTTATGTAATAAGGAGTGGAACAATGATAATAATAAATTTAAAAGGGAATGAATTACCAAATTAATGTAAAGTTAAATGTTTTGATGAAAAATATTCATTTGTTGAATAGAAATGAAATATAATAAAAATTGGTCTTTGGGAAAATAATCTTCAAACATTCCAATGTGTCATATACCACATTGAAATAATTTAAATTTTAATCCTCATGAATGGAAAATATTCAATGAAATATTTAAGTTACATTAATAAAGAATCATTAATGATATAATATATCAAATGTGGATGTAGATAAACTACAAAAAATATGTACGTGGTGAATATGACATTTATCTCATAGTTTTAAAAAGGTGAGATGAATATCTATAAAATTTCATTGACTTTTTCATGTGTTTCTTTATATTCTTGAATAAAAAACATATATTATATTTACTCTCGAAAAAACATCAACTTTATAGTAAATTATATTTCACTAATTAACATGTTTTATACAAATACTTAATCAATTAATTTTACATAGGGTGTTTTGTCGAAATTTGGATTATATGTTAAAAACAACATTTATAAGTCAACTTTGGTCAGAGGGTCATTAGATAACATCTCCATATAAATAATAATGACGTAATTATAATATTTATACTTAAATTATATTTCTAAAACCTATAATTAAATATGATTGGGAAAAATTAACCATCATTACGATCATGGAGATAGAAGGTCGTATGTACGCACAAGTAAAATTTCCATTTTTCAATGATCATTATAGAAATAAGATAATTGGAATTATATATTTATATTTTGATAATTATATAATAAATACCATTTTTGTTTGTCATATATTATTATATATATAACTATTGTTTATCATATACCCAGATGGGCCCGTAAGGGGTTCGATACCGCTAGGTTTTCTCCCTCGTTGATATCTACTTTCATTGCTCCGGATCCAATCAGCTCCTCCTACAATGGTCATCCTAATCATGAAAGGATCCTTTATCTTGGAGGGATCATGCGACTAGATGAGGTCGAATTCATGGTTATGCACACCATTTCATGTCTGTTTCTCACCAATCTTCACCTTCCCTAGATTGGGTTCCCTAGGTGGCGTGGTTCTGGACCAGTGGCTAAGTTAAAACTTCCATATTAGTAGGGCACCACTTAGTCCCCTGATTCACATTCATGGTGGTCTGATATTTTCTCCACGGTGAAACAGATGGAGGTTGTGAGATCTAGATCTGGATTATGGTGGTCATTGGTTTGGTGACTGCTGATGTTCTTTTGGAATTCGTTATATCATATCTTTTTTATTTTCGATTGTTATCTTCTGTTTCAATTTCTGTAATTGAGCTATTTGTTCTGCTCTGGTGCGATTTGGTTTGATGGTGATCAGTGTGATGGTGGTGGAAAGGAAGCATTTCAATCCTTCTCCATTTGGACGTCGGTGATGTTTTTCTTATTTGATATTTGGTTTTATGCATGTTTTCATGTTTGGAATGATCCTAGTGTGATGTGTTATACCGGCGGTAGCATGGATGCGTTTTTTGGGTTCTCCTCCATTGGTGAGGTTGTTTTGTTAACTATCATTGGAGATGAGCGGTCGATCTAACATCGGTTCTAGTGACCGGTCAGGGTGACTTCGTTATGAATTCAAGGTGGTAGACCAAGTTAGTCGCTATGATGGTTTTTGCGGTGATGTTTATGTGAACCAGTGGCTTGAATGCGTTAATTGGTCAAATTTGTTTGGCCTCAGTGGACTAATGCTCAAAGGATTTTGTGACCCTCTGTATATAAGAATAGTTTTTTAGATGTTGTGTAGGGAAATTGTTTTCATTATTCCATGGAAATTCAGAATCGGATGTTTGAGAGGGTATGGATTCAGCCGTTAGTTCCAGGCCCTTTAGTTTTTTCACGTGACAGCTATCCGATAAGCTTTGGGACAAAGGCATATTGTTTTACGGATTTTTTTACTTGGAGGAGATTCTCTTTTATAGTGTGGGTTGCTTTCAGTCTTGATCTTTTGGTCTGTTAGGGCAGTTTGGTTTTCCCAAGTCGATGATATCATGGGTTCCCTCTAACCTCTTAAAAGGGGTATATTTTAAGAATAAAAAATCAATTTTCATTTAGAATTTATATAACTCATGATATGTAATTGTAATCCCATCGTGTTGAGGGGGAGATAGTTCAAAAACCATGAACAAAAATATCACTTTTTATGTTTTTTAATGTGTAAAAATGATAATGATATATTATACTTCCATACCGATGCTTATTTCATGAATGTATTAATAATTTTTTAGTTTCACATATTATTAATTAAACCCATCATCTATAAATTCCATGTATCGTTATATTGTATCACACAACTTTTAGGGGAATATAGATTGTACATTAAAAAATGATGTTATAGTATTCACACAAAATGGAAAGCATAAAGGTATGTGATATTAATTAAATAATGTGGTACAAAGACATTAAAAATATCTTATATAACAAATATAAAATTATTTTTCATCATAATTCACAACCATTAGAGATGGTGAAGGACAAATGAGAAATTATGTTTCATGAGGTAGTAGTTTTTCGTACACAAAAATGTTATGTCCGTTGTCCATTATATGGAAGCGTGTGTATGTTTAGTTATAACCATTAAAATACAAACTTATTATTATTTTTTGTATAATATTTTTGTTATATAATCAGAGAATGTGCCAAATTTATGGGGTGAAAATATGAATAAAACTAAACAGCTGGAGGAAATATGTTACCTTTTATTTGGGTAACTCCTTTTGGTTTTCACTTAAGGGCTTACAAGGATACCATTATGTTGAATGGTGGGGCTTCTATGATAATGTGTGGGATTTTTAGGAGCTATTTTGGAATATATTGGTTGTTCCTACATGGAAATATATGTGTGCAAAAATGGGATAAGAGGAGGACTTTTATAGTGGAGGAGGAGTGGAATTCTTGTATATTTTGGGAGAGGGAATTCAAACTAAGTTTTTCATTTTTAATGTGGATTAAATTTTTACACCTCAAGCATCCATGGATCACTTTCCTTTGAATAATACAGTAGTTTGCATTGTATGCAACTTAGAGTCTTAACAAACCACGAAGAATCAAACTAGACGTTATGAATAGAAATACCCACTTTTTGAAATTTTAAAAAATTTATCCTTCAAAATGTACTTAATTTTTGGATTCAAAATATCAAAATTGGATTAGGGTAATTTTTTGGTACTTTTCTGAAAACGTTTATTTTTTTATGAATAGTAAATTTTAATTAAAAAAGACTTTTTAAATCGAAATAATTTATTGTGTTAATGTATACATTTGAATGGTTTTTAAGTATCATTAGATTATATTTTCATCTTTTAATATAATTTATGTCATTGTATGTCGTTTCATGTTTAAACTTTACATAAACAAGTGTCAATCTTTTGGTAGTTATTATTTCATAAAAACACATTTTTGTTTTGACAAAGAGAATTAATTTTAAATTATTTTCTTCCACTTCTGTGTTTTGAATTTGGAAAAAAAATTCCATATTTTGAATCATGAGTTCTAAATTATGTAAATAGGTATCTTTTATTTTTATACATTATTAATATTTTCTTCAGTAATTATTTTATTTAGCATGGTTAAAGGGGTAAATCCGGTAAATAATGGTAAAACGATATTATAATTACCATAACACATTTCATAATTCTATTGGATATGTGTAATTATACCAAAAAACATTAGTAATAAAATATTATCCTCTTTTCTCGACTGGGATTATATTACTACATTTATTATTATTTTATTTTAGGAAGAGTTAAACGAGTTAAATTCAATGTTTGATAACTAAACCATTTTTAATATAGGGTTATACATAAGATACATTCGACTATAAATATTCATTATAAATATAAGAAAATTTCCTAAATAATGGTATTTTTATAATTTTAAAACGTTAAATAATCTAATTGATTTATGATACAATGATGATGTTGAAATTACATTATTAATGAAATATGAAAATAATTGATATTATAAATATCCAAATAAATATAATTTGAGATTTCTTATCAATTAAAATAATTTTATAGGTTACTATGACATGTTAGGGTTTATTAAATTATTTTTTTCAAATTAATTATGTTTTTTTATTTTCAAAAAAACCAAATACGAAATCGTGTCAAAATTAACATAAAATAGTTTTAAAAACAAATATTATCTTATTAATTGATATATTATTCATAAAAAACTATGGGTTGGCCAAAGGACATAAATAAGGTTATACATATTAATAATTAACCACTAATGGTTTTATTGTCTTGTTATAGTATGTTTATTAACCATATAATATAAACATACTAAGAGACATGGTAAAAGTCAAACTATTTAACTAAGAGTAAAATAATAAATATTAAGTTAATATGGTGACCTAAACCAGTCTAAAACCTATATGTTGATAGTTTTTTGACCCATCCATACATTATCCTAGAAATAAATCATCTTTGATCAATTATAAACCGAAAATTATTTTATTATAAAACAATATTTCAAACTTTTACTATAGTTACCCTTACCTCTCTTATAAAAGGTAAATTTTCCTTATCTTAATTTCACACCTACAAAGACATTTGGATCGTCCAAACCCTTCCCATATATCCTCCCAACATTCCTCCCTTCATTCAAGAGGCCTTTTGTTGGTCATAAATCCAACATAAGGATCCATTTTGATCAAATCAAAAGGAAGATCATGAAGAAGAGATAAATATTTCATCATCTCTTTCTTGTTATTTTCTTCTTCCACAACCTCTTTATTTGTTGTTTCCATTCTAAAATAAAAAAAACAATTATCTTCTATATATGTTTTTATTATAAAAATGGTACAACCATATTCATTATTTTATCCATCATATGAATGACAAAGTCACCATATGTGTCGACATACAGCTTACCATCTCCATGTCGAGGTGTAGTTTGTTGTTAAAACACATAATTATTTGTATGGGTATAATAATTATGTATAATTTATTTAAATAATAAATATATGTGTTAATAATTATAGATATTTTATATTACATTAAATTATATACGATTTCACCTTCAATTGAATGATATTTTTGCTCATTCTTACACACGGATTACCGTCTCCACGAACACGATGAGATTTATTCCCAATCGTAATCAATCAAGAATAATTTTTATTTTATGATATAAAATAATTTCTAAGTACCTAATATAATTATGGATATGATTCAAATACATCCTATCCATAAAAAACATTGCTGACATAACAAAACATATAAAGGAAAATGAATCAGTGAACCCCAAAAACTACAATAATACTAAAATATTATCAACAAAAAAATATTAGAAGATTATATATGATATTAAATTTATGTATATGGTTATTATAAAGAATAATAAGAATTATTTATCCATTATACAAGAGGTTAACATACCCTCGACCAAGGAAAAGTACAAGGTAAGGGTTAATTTCACAATCTCTTTATTATCCGAGATTGTTTTTACGTAAGTATCTAATATGTCCTCTTTATCATCCACATCTGTGTTTTCTTAAAAATGTAGTTAAAACATTTTTACTATTTACTAGACTATTTTTTATATTCATTTATTCCCATATTTTACCATATATGTTTTGAAAAGAAACTTTACGTCATTTTTCAAACAATGTACTTTTTGACGTTTTCGACAAAATTAAGGTAAGTATGTTTTTTAACATATAGGGAGGGTGCGGCTATTTTACACTGTTATAAGAATGTTAAATCTCCCCTTATAAGAATATAAGAATACTATCAATATAAAAGATTTCTATTATAATTATGCATCTTTTAAATTATTTCAAAATAGAAAGATGTTTTTATTTCAAACAGTTTTTACATTATCTATGTCAACAACCATTGATAGATTTTACACTTGTTTTAAGTTGGTTTATTATGATAAAAATGATCTATATTGTATTTATTTTTTTGTGATATATTTGACTGTGGATATGTTGTTTTTAAACCATTCATGGTTTAAGGTTAATGTATTGGAATTTCGTATGCTAGTTTTAATACGAATGTTAATGTTATGCTTCAACCTTTTCATATGACGAATGTAGTTGACTTAGTAAGTGATGGGTGGAGCCCACTATAGCTCCTTGGTGAATTGGAATGTCTCATGAGACAATTAGAAGTGATATTTTTGGAGGCCTTTCCTAATTTTATATATGGTTTTGGCCGAGACCTAAATCATTTTTAGACGTCTTGGTCGAGGCTTTTACAAGATGTTTCCGAATGTCCAGCATTATACATTCCCTCATTATGAAAATATTATTGATGGTTAATGTGGTTATTCAACTATTAGAATAACCATGATAATGTTTTATTATGAAATTATTTACTCAATCATATTCCTGCCATAAAGTGTTCATGTTTATTATTTTTAAAGGCATGTGTTTTCAATTATTCAATATGCCAAATATTTTTTTATCTTCTGTTGTATTTCATACCCTTACTGAGCATCTGATCTCACCCCTTTTTTAAGAATAATTTTCCTAGGATATTAAGAAGTTAGTTATGAGTGAATTTCATGAATTATCTAGGAGGCTTGCATGTTTCTTATGGAATAAATTAGTGCTGTATTTTCTATTCAAGTTATAATGTTGAACATTTTTATGTATCTTTTTTCCAATAATAATAAACAGAGTGGTCTATCATGATCTGATCCCTTGTGATCATTGCATTTATTTGTAATAATGCAGTGACTTTGGGTAATAGGGGTCAGGGACTTACAGCTAGTATTAGAGGAATTTTAGTACAATATTTGGAAGCTAGTTTTAGAAACAACTCTTATTAGAGAATACTACCCTAAGATTAACTTTGAGGATTAGTATAAAAGAACTTCCATGAATTTTGGTACTATAGAGATTTTGTTAGTTTTCCAAAAAATATATCCCAATCTGTATATGAGCATGTAGAGGTGGCTCTGGCACAGATGTACCTAGGGGTAAAACCTGAAACCACTGCTTTAAGCTAGACTCGAACGAGAACTAGTGCACGAAAATGGGCCTTGCTATACAGTTGGTTATGACACTCCTAGGAGATACTATTAGGATAAATCTTATTTACTTTACAAACCATTATGAAAGATTTATGAGTATATACCTTCTCAAATAAAATATTTTTATGATTATGGATTGTATCCATAAAATATTCAATTTATGTTATGTGTTTTATAAGTTTGAAATTATGTGTTGTGATTCATAAACTAAACTACAGTATTCCATTGTTTATAAATGGCTCCTAGTGGAAGGAATTGAGACTGTAGCATGGAACTTAATACATGTTTTTATTTCCCTATTACTCAAGATAATTATAGTGGAATAGGGGAAGCAACTGGTGCTGATCAGTTTATCACCATACTGGTACAACTCACTTAGGTTATGAATAATAACCTTACCCGTATGGAGAACCCTGATCCATAATGTGGATGCTCAATGCAAGAACGCCTCATGAGGAAACAACCACAAAAATTTAATGGTTCTACAAACCCATTTGTAGTTGGGAAAAAGATAAGTTCACTAGAAAAAATATTTCATGCTTTGGAGAGTAGCAAAAGAAAAAATTATTCATGGCAGTTTATCACGTCAAGGGATATGCAGATCAATGGTGGTCATTAATTCAAAAATCAAAGGAGGTTGATGAAATATCATGTATATAACAGATGGTGTTTAAATATATTTTATTAGAAAAATAATTTCCTTGAGGCCATTGAGGAGATATGGAAAAAGAAATTTTTGAGTCTGAGGAAAAAGGAGGATGAGAAGGTTGAAATGTATGAAGCTAACATTAAACGGTTAGATAGGCATGCTGCACCTTATATATGTAACCCAAGAATTAATATTGATTGTTTATTTTATAGGTTAAAACATTTTCTTCTTTTATCATTAGTCTCCCAATCCTTCTCATCATATGAAGATGTTGTCTCATGTTCTATCAAGAAATAAAAGTAATTCTCTAAGTCTTATGACATTAAAGAAAAGAAAGAGACGGAGAGAACTACTGGATATTCCGGGAAAGGAAATACGGAAACAAGGAATATGTGAAGAGTATAATTTCCACCCAGTGATAATTATAGAAGGAATTACACTGATGCCTATCTAAAAGGAAAATGAGTATGCTAAAAATGTGGACAAAAATTCTGTCTTATTGGTTATTGTAAGGGGAATAAATTAGCTACTGATGTTTAATTGTACAATTTTAGGAAGATGGGACATTATGAAAATGAATTTTTTAAGCGTTAGAAAAATATACCACCGAAAAGGCCAAGGGATCAAGGCCAATCATATGCCATCATTATTGCTGATATAGAAGCTCCAAAAGACCTGTTGGAAGGTATTTTAATGTTTTCACCATGTGTAGACAATGATTTATTTAACATTGGATCATGTCATTGTTTCATATCATCCTAGTTTTCTAGGAAAATTAGATATTATCAATGTGACATAACAAGATAATTTTTAGTCAAAACACTTAAGGGAAGTATCATCACAAAAAAGTTTTCTGAATCAATTCCCATTATGGTATATAAATGTTCATTATCTGATGATCTCATCGTCATACTCATGATTGAATTTGATTTAATCTTTTGTATGGATTAGATTTCTGTCCATGATGCGAAAATTAATTTTAAGAAGAAGGAGGTTCCAATTTTTGAAGATGATGATAAAGAATAACTTATATTTAAAGTAAAAAACATCACCATCTAATTCTTATCTACATACACCTCCAGTAGCTCAACTGAATTCAATTATTAGGGAAGAAGATAATTAAATAACTATGGGTGAGGATAAGAATGATTGAATAGAGTACGTACCTATTATGTATAAATATATAGATGTTTTTCCATAGGATTTACCTAGACATCCTCTAGAAATAGAAATTAAGTTTTCCATTGATTTAATTACTAGTTCATGGCCCATATTGAACACCCCATATAGAATGGACACTATGGAATTAGTGGCTCTATAGAATCAACTAGAGAAATTAAGTAATAAGGGATTTATTTTACCAAGTGTTTCTCCATAGGGAGCCCCTATCATTTTTTTAAAAAAGAGAGACGGATCTATGAGATTGGGCAATGAGTACATGGAGATCAATGTTATAACAATAAATAACAATTATCCCCTACCGTATATAGATGATTTATTCAAAAAACTTCATGGAGCTCAATATTTTACAAAGATTGACCTTCAATCTGGATACCATCAGTTATGTGTGGAGAAGGAAGGCATTCCAAAAACAGCTTTTCGAATTAGGTATGATCATTATGAGTTTACAGTAATGCCTTTTGGATTGACTAATTCACCCTCTGTCTTCATGGATCTAAAAAATAAATTTTCAAGGAATATCTTCATGACTTTGTAGTGGTATTTATCGATGATATGTTGGCATACAAAAAAATCTACGAAGATCCTGAAAATCACCTGCACATTATCCTATGGACTCTTTGAATAAATGAAATTTATGGTAAATTTATTAAGTTTGAATTATAGCATTAAGAGATTTATTTTATTGGAAAAATTATATCTACGAATGGAATCCTTGTTGATCCTTCAAAGACCAAGGCAATCTAATAATGGCTAGCACATATGAGTATAATTGAGATACACAATTTTATTGGTTGAGGATGTTTTTATTGACATTTCATCCTAAATTATTCCTGAGTGGCTAACCCATTAACCAAGCTCACAGTTAAAAGAGTTAAATTTTTTTATACAAAAGAGTGTGAAGAATGTTTTTAAGAATTGAATAGAATATTATTCAATGCTTATATATTGATTCTACAATCAGGGAATGATGGGTTTTTTTTATAGTGATGATTAATTAAAGGAATTAGTTGTGTCTTTATGATGAAGTATAGGGTTATTTCCTATGCATCATGTCAGCTAAAAATTCATGTAAAAGACTATCCCACTCATGATATTGAATTAGAACTATAATTTTTTCTCTAAAAATTTGGATACACTTTCTATATGTTGAAAAATGTGATATTTATACTGATCACAAGAGTTTTATGTATATTTTCTCACAAAAATAACCCAACATGAGGCAAAGGTGATGGTTTGAACTACTCAAGGATTATGATTTCACTATACACTACCACCTGGGGAAGGAAAATAAGGTGGTATATTCTTTGAGCAGAAAGGATAATGGATTTTTGAACAAGATGACAGTTATAAAGGGTCCAATATACAAGGATCCAGTAAATATAGATATGTGAATAACCATGGCAGGAGAAACATAATTGCATTTTCACATTGATGCCAATCTATAATTACTATAAAGGATAAAAAGTTCTTAGAATGTTGATGAGGAGTTTCAAAAGAAGATTTATGATGTGAATAATGGTAGATTGAGTGACTTTATTTATGAATATGGAATTTTTAAATTTGGGAAGAGACTTTGTGATCCTGAAATACCTGATCTAAAAAGATAATTTTTGGATGATGCTCATTGCTCCAATTTCTCCATACACCATAGTAGCACTAAGATGTTTAGAGATTTGAAGGAACATTTTTAGTGGGACAACATGAATAGAGATATTGATGATTATGTGTCATGATGTATGGTTTATCAAAAAGTGAAAACTGGAAGGAAACATCCTAGAGGAGTCATGAATCCTTCTCCCATACATGAGTGGAAATGGGATAATATTATGATGGACTTTATCCTGGGGCTACCAAAGACTCCTATAACGAATGATGAAATATGAGTCATTGTTGATCATCGTACCCAGTCACCACATTTTCATGATATAAGAGGTGATTTACCACTTGTACATCTATAAAGACTATATATTAATGAAGTTTTAATACTTCAGGGAGTACCCCTATCAACTGTTTCTGAACGTGATCTCAATTTTATGCAAATAAATGTCGTACACCAACTTGTTGGGATGATGGTGCTGAAAGAAAATGCGTAGTCACCAAACTTGTTGAGGAAAGGATGGAAAAGATGAATGTTATCAAACCCACATCGAAGTAGATCAAAGTAGGAAAAATAGCTATACTGATAACCAAAGGATGGATTTGAAGTTTTCAGTTAGAGATCATATTTTCATCAAGGTATCTCCATGGAAGGTTGTTATACATTTTGGTAAGAATGGTAAATGATGTCTGAGGTCCATCAGACTGTTAGAAATTCTTGAACGAATTGGGGTTTTATCTTACCATTTGGTAATGCCGCCAAGTCTCTTCAATGTTCATGATGTGTTCCATGTATGACTGTTGAGAAAATATATGCTCGAGCTGATGTATGTACTCACCTATGAGGAATTAGAACTGAAACCTGATAAGTCTTATTGTGAAGATACTATCAAGATTCTTGATTTAGGAGAACTTGTGTTGATAAACCGAACAACTCATCTGGTGAAAGTTCTACATAGAAACCATGTGATGGAAGAGGCATTGTGGGAACCTGAGGAACTTATGACAAAGAACCACCAAAATATTTTTATGCCGTAATATTCTAGAAATTTCTAGGATGGTATTATTTTAATAATGGGATAATGAAACACCCCAAGATTCCATGCCACACTTCACTTTGAATAATGTTGTATCTTGTGTTGTATGCAACATGGAGTTTTAACACACCACAACCAATGAAACTTGCCATTATGTATAGTAATACCCACTTTTTGAAATTTTATAAATTTTATACTTGAAAAATAACTTCATTTATGGAATTGTAATATTAAAATTGTCTTAGGGAGAATTTTTTGTACTTTTCTGAAAACGTTCAATTTATGATGAATAGTAAATTTTAATTGAAAACAACTTTTTTAGTCAAAATAGTTTGTCATGTTAAATTATACATTTTAATGGTTTTAAACTATCATTAAATTATATTTTTATGATTTAATATAATTTAGGTCATTATATGTAATTTCACATTTAAACTGGACATAAACAAGTGTCCATATTTTGATAGTTAATATTTCTTAAAAACATGCTTTTTGTTTTGACAATGGAAATTAATTTTAAATTAATTCCTGTAACTTCTATGTTTTGAATTTTAAAAATTAATTCTATATTTTTAATCATGTTTTCAAATTAGGTAAATAAGTATCTTTTATTTTTCGACATTATTAAAATTTACTTCAGAAAATATTTTATTTATCGTGGTTAAAAGGGTAAAACCGGTAAATAAGGGTGAAAATGATATTATAATTACCATAAAACATGTCCTAATTCTATTGTAAAAGATTAGTTCGACAGCAACAACCTTAGGAATAAAACTTTATCTCCATTGGTCCACTTGTATTAGATTAGGACATTGATTATTATTTTATTTTAAGACGGGTTAAAAGAGTTAAATTATACATATAATAACTAAGCAATTTTTAACATGGGTTTATACATAAGATAAATAAGACTATAAATATTATTTTTAAATATAGAAAAATTTCATACATAATTTTATTTTATTTATTATTTTTTGATATAAAATAATCTAATTTATTTATGACATAGTGATGATGCAGTAATTAACTTATTAATGAATGATTAAAATAATTGATGTTATAAATATTCAAATAAATGTAATTTGAGACTTTTTATGAATTCCATTAATATTATAGGTTAATATGAAATATTAAGGTCGATTAAATTATTATTTTAGAAGTAATCATGGTTTTATGATTTAAAAAAACAAATACCAAATATTGTCAAAATTGACAAAAAAGCATTAAAAACAAATATCATATTATTAATTGGTATAATATTCCTAAAAGCCTGGTGTTCATATAAATTAAATAAATAAGTTTATATATATTAATAATGACCCACTTAGGGTTCTCTTTGCTTGTTATTGTAATTTTATTAAACCTATAATATAAAAATACTAAGAGACATGGTAAACGAAAAACTATTTAACTAAGAGTTAAATCTAAAAGATAAGGTTAATATGTTGACCTAAACCTATATAAAACCTATTGTTTGAGAGGTTTTTGACTAATAACTTCCATATACATGAAATAAATAATTTTTGAGGAATTATAACCAGAAAATTATTTTATAATAAAATAATATTTCGTGATTTTCCCAAAGTACCATCACCTCTCTTATAAAAGGGAACTTCCCCTTCTCTTAATTTCACACCTACGAAGCCATTTGGATCGGCCAAACCCTACCCAAATATCCTCCCAAATTACCTCCCTTAATCATAGAGTAATTACTTCGGTCAGAAAAAAACTTAATGATCCATTTTGATCAAATCAAAATGTAGAACCCGAAGAAGAGGTAAATATTTAACCACCTCCTTCAAGTTCTTTTATTCTTCCACTTCCCATTTATTTGTTGATTAAATTATAAAATAATAACTCCATTGTATTCTATATAAATTTATGTTATTATAAAAATTGTACAACAATATTCATTATTCTATCCATCAAATGAATGGAAAAGTCACTATATGTGTGTGCGTACGGATTATTGTCTCCATGTCGTGGTGTAGTTTGTTATTTAAACACTCAATTATATTGAGGTGTAAAATAATGATGTATAATTGATGTAAAATATAAATATAAGATGTTAATGATTCTTTAAATATTTTTTAATAATCAATTATATACGATTTAACCTTCAATTGAATGATATTGTCGCTCGTGTGTACGTATGGATTTCCATCTCAACGTATGCGATGAGATTCATTTCCCATCGTAATCATTAAAGAATAATTTTCATTTGATGATTAAAAAAATGATTGAGAACATAATATCATTATGGATATGAATCAAATATATTCTATCCATAAAAAACATGGCTTACTTAACAAAATATTTAAAGGAAAACGAATCAGTTAACACCCGATAAGATGATAATACAAAAATATTATTCACAATGAAATATTATAAGATCATATATGATATCATATTTATGTACATGGTTCTTGTATAAATTAATAACAATTATTTAACAATTATACAGGAGGCTAACATAGCCTCTACTAAGGAAAAGTACAAGGTATGTGTTAATTTCACAATCTCTTTATTATCCGAGATAGTTTTTACGTAAGTATCTAATAAGACCAATTTATCATCCACATTCGTGTTTTCTTAAAATATATTTCAAAACATTTTTACTATTTAATATACTATGGGTTAATGTAACTTATACCCTTATTTGACATTATATGTTTGAAAGGAATATTTTTTTTGTTTTCTAAACAAGGTACATTATGAAATTTTCAACAACATTAATGTAAGAATGTTTTTAACTTATACGTAGGGTGAAACTATTTCCAACCATCATAACAACGTCTGTAATGCCCTGACCCTAGTTACCCAGAGTCGGTACATTATTGTGTAACATTGGCATGATCACAAACGATCAAGTCTTTAAAGACCAATTAGTTTAGTAGCCTTGGAAACACTAGATACATTCATAAGTCATACATTAAATCATAAAGTAAAAAAAACTAAAAAAACATCATGTCTTCAAATCCCCTCATAATATCCCTACCGGTCATTCATAATATACTTCATCACATCCTGCAAAAATTAAAACATTGAAAGGTTTGAGTTTAGATGCTCAGTAAGGATAACAATATAGTGGAAGCTTTTATAAATAAACAAAAACATTTAAGGCAAAGTATAACTAAAAAAAATCTTTTTAAACTTGAACTTCAACATAATATTGAAAAACTAAAATGAGATAATTCCATTTACTTATTCACATTGATATTCTACTGGTCTAATAATCACATGCAATATCAATAACCACTTTCATAATGATGGAATGCATAATACCAGACTATCATAACCACATAGCCAAGGCATCGTCCCAGGAATACAAATAAGATTTTGTCAAGGCCTCGTGCCAAGACACTAGTTTGTATCATGAGACCTGCCGATGCATCGAGGAGCTATAGCGGGCTCCACCCATCAGTTATTAATTCCAATGCATTCCTTATATGAAAAGGTTTAAACATATCATAAACCATAACATAATTGTATAACATAAAACATGCATAAAGGAAGAATAACATTTCCACATTTCAATCACAAGATATCAATACAACACATTGATATAATAAAAGCATTTTCAATACCAAAATAAAAGAAATGTAAAACTAGGTATTTATTTTTCATTTAAAAAAAGTTATGGCTTGTAGAGGAAGCCGAAACTCAAATAATTGTCACATCGGTGGAGAAGACGTTGTCGCCACATACGTACGACAAAAAACATTCCCTTTTGTCGTTTATTAAAATTCTTCATATAAAAAATATTATTTTTGAATAAATGTAAAATTCAAAGGGGTTTATACACAGTATAAAAGAATGATGGGTATAAAAAAAATATGCCTCAATGAAAGGAGATTGAGACGAAGTATTACAATGATAATTTTTTAAATAAAATAGATCTATTATGTGTATTCACTATATGTACACATAAATAAAGTAAAAATACAAGATAGGACATAATAATATCATGACATAATTTGAAAGTAGGAGATTAACCCAAATAACGAAAATTGGGTTAAAAAGTTCCCTTACCTCATGTCCGACTTGACTCGACCAATCTTTAAACTCCAGAATAATAAACTAGAGTTAATTGATAATTTCTTAAGAACCTTTTTCACGTTTATTATTCCCTTTATATCACTTATTACCATGTTATGAACATTATGTAATTATTTATGTTTATAATGGCCATTTTTCGATCTTTGGTACTTGAGTCAAAAATAAACTTCTTATAATTACAAGTTGTTCATGTGGTAAAATATCCATTATATCCAGAATTATATTCATGATGTAGGTATCATATATATCATATATATACATTATATACATTCATTCATAACATTACAAAACATTTAGAGGTATGAAATGAAATGCACCGTTCATGGAGACGATAAGCTGTCCGTATGCATGAACGCTACTTTCATTTCTATTTCATATTTAATGGTATGGAATCATAAGGATATAAAGGTATATTATAATTACAGTATAATATCATATATAATATCATTTACTCAATCCTTTATACGTCCCACATATGTTATTAACGATTCGAATCACTTTGAGGGGGCGGTAGTCCGCACTTCCTAAAATGAAATTATCACGTTTACCTATAATGGAAATCATAAAGGTATGTCGTAAATGAGAAATAAAGAAGCATAAGGAAAACATAAAAATAATATATATGTCATATATTAAAATATTGTCATCATAATGGCCACCATGAGAGGTGTTAAAACAATATTGAACAATCAACATTTCGTGAGGTAGTAATTCTCCACCCACAGAAACAATATGTTCTTTAACCATTAGACAATGTTGTGTGTAAGTGTAAATAAAATATTTCTCATAAAAAAATCCAAGAATATTTAGGATACTGGTGTTGTTACAAAATAAATTAATAAAAACATTTTAGGGTGTTGGAGAATAAAAATAAAACAAAAGAACACTAGACAAGACATTACCTTAAAATCAGGTAACTCTTTCTGATTTGAGCCAAAGGCATCCTTGGGAAGACTTCTGTCCAAATTGTGGTTTCTAGGAGTAAGAGAGGGAATCATAGAGAGTATTTGGGAAGAATTTGGCCAAGACAAATGTCTTGGAAATTTTGAATAAGTTGGTAGTGGTGGGGGCCTTTTATAAGGGGAGAGGAGGGGCACTCTTAGAAAGTCATGAAATGTTACATTATTATGAAATGATTTTCGGATTTTAAAGGTCCCACAATGATATTTTTTGAGGATAAGGTGATAAGGTTTCTAAATACACCCATATAATAGGCTTTGGACTAGTTTATGTCTTATATTTTACATTATCTTTTCATTTTATTTAAATCGTTAATTAATGAGGTAATCGCTGCATCATTATGGTGTCATTAAAAATTTAATTTATTTAATGTATAAAAATTATAAAAAAATTACCATGATGTATGAAATATTTTTAAATTTCCCATGAATACTTATGGTAAAAAATATGACTTGAAGAATCCCTTATAAAAATTCTTTATGTAAAACAACACATATTTGTGACAATTTTATTTTTAACATTAAATAAAAAGTTATTAATGTCATTTTCTTACCCAAGTGGCTCCATGGGGTCCCCAAGATGAACCATGGATTTTATTGGTCGTCCATGACTCATCCAATTAGGTTAGGAAAAGTTTCAATAAATTTTCATATTTTTATAATATCATTTTACCTTAAATTTCACTAATTACCTTTAAACACGATTAATTAAACTTAAATGTTACTATTCAACAAAAAAATATTTTAATCCAATTGAACCACATTTTACTTCCTAATGACAACCATGTATGTCAGATTTTTGAAAATATAATCACAGAAGTGGTAATGTTTCATTTAAACAAAAAATCTGTTTTTTAACTACCACTTAGTGGTTTCACTTTTCATCAAAAATTGATGTTTTTCAGAACAATGCAAAAATTTCACCCTAATATATAATTGATATTACGAATTCAAAAATGATGTATATTTTACAAAATTACAAACATATAATTTTCATTAATTAATTTTATAATTAATTCCCGCTGTCAAAACAAATAGCGTGTTTTTATGAAATAATATCAATTAAAAGATTGACAATTGTTTATCTCCAATTTCAAAGTGAAATTAATTTTAATGACCACCATTGGATAAGATGATAAAAATATATTCTAATTATACTTTAAAACCACTCAATAGTATAATTTATCACTATAAATTATTTTGATTTAAGAAGTTGTTTTTAAGTATTTTTCACTATTCATAAAAAACTAGAAGTTCTCAGAAAATTACAAAAAATTAAACTTATGATAATTTAGATATTCCGAATACAAAAATGAAGTCCATTTTGAAATATAATATTTCTATAAACATAAAAAGTTGGTATTACTATTCATAATGGCTTCATTGATTAGTCAGGGTGTGTTAGAACTCGTAGTAGCATACAATGCAAGCTATTGTATTATTGAAGGTGAAGCGTACCGTGGAAGCTTAAGGTGATACATTCTACCCTCCTTCAAATAATTTCTTCCTCAAAATTTGAAAAAAAAATCGAAAAAAGGGTGAAAATAGAAAATACCTTTGTGGAATACCCACATCATAAATAAGGTTAATAAAAATATAACTTTAAAAAAAGAAAAAGAAGTACAAAGGTCACCCAAGATAGCCCATACTACGATTCTTTAAAAATATGGATATGGAGGAAAAACAAACCATCAAGGACAGATGGAGAGTTGTAGAAAACCAGAATAGGAGAAAGTTTAACTACAAGAAAATCACAAACTTGTGATTTGTTAAACGATCATTGATCCTCAGAATGAAAAGTTAACCGACTACGTTTTTGTTTTAAGTTAACATTTATAATGTTGAGGAATTTGTTTTGGAAATTTACTAACAACATAAGGAAATATACATACTTTTCATGTAGACTTTCATTATTTAATAAATTTTTACCAAAAACCCATCTTTCACTCAAATTGATAATAGAACTCAAAAATATTATATTTATCCTAATCATACAAGGTTCCAAATCTTAACACATACCATTTAGATTAGGAAAACTATTTTTTAATAACCAGGGACTTCCTGTAGGCTAATGGTAAGTAATAAAGGCGTGTCGCACTATGGTTGTGGGTTTGATTCTTGCATCTTTGTCCGACGCGACGGGTTATCCCCCGACCTATAGGTTTTCCTTTTCCTAAAACTATAGTATTATAATATTCCTAAAATAATCTTCATAAATTTTTTAACCTTAAACAATATTATCCAAAGTTAAACTTAATCCATTCCAACATTTATAGCTATCCAAAATACCTATATCCAGACTTTCTCTAAAAGGTCTCTAAATTCCAAAATCAATTGTATCATCAGATTACTCAAACAAAGTAAAGTTTCTCTTATTGTCACATACACAAATATGATTACCTTCATCGTATTAAAATCTTAATGAAAACAACAAGTATTCCTATATAATCCTAATATATATATCACACTATTATTATAACCAGAATATAATCCTTGAGTCCAAAAGCACCAATACATTAATCATTCCACTTCAACTGTAGTAACAGCATAAGATTGTCCTTGATCCCTTGGATTTTTCTGAGGTATGTTTCCCTGAAGCTTAGGATATTCATTTTCATAATTCCCCTTTTCCCTATAATTGTAGCATTCAACATTGATAGCCTCTTTCTTTTTGTCGCAATCATGAGCATGGCGACCTTTTTCTCTATATTTATAACAAACTCCCATTCCATTTAAGAAAGTACCTGGGTGATTCTTCCCACAATTATCGCATAATGGAAAATCCTTCTTTCCCCTTTTCCCTTTATCTGTCTCTTGTTCCATCATTCTCTTCGTCTCTTTCTTTACTTTATTGTCATAATATTTATAGAATTCCTTTTCTATCTTGATATCACATGAGACAATATATTCTTACGACGAGAAAGATTGTGAGACTAAGGCTCGATGGAGAAATGGTTTTAACCCATCAAAGAAACAATCAATATTACTTCTTGGGTTATGTATATAATCTGTAGTATACCTTGATATCCTTTTAAAGTTGGCCTTATATTTTGCGACATTCTCATCCTCCTTTTGTCTCATACATAGAAATTGCCTTTCCGTATCTGCTCTATGGTCACGAGGGAAGTATTTTTCTAGTAAAAGCTCTTTGAACTCCCTCCATTCCATATTTGATACTTCATCATCTTCCTTTGTGTTTTGAATCAATGACCATCATTGATCAGTATCTCCAGTGAGGCGGTAAACTGCCATGACAACCTTCTCCCTTTCTCTACTCCCCAAGGCGTGGAATATTTTATCTAAGGAGTTTAACCATTGCTCAGCTACTAATGGATTTGTATCCCCATTAAATGTTGGCAGTTCTTGCCTCATGAATAAGTCTAACATTGATCCTCCACGTTGCGGATAAGGGTTCTCCATACGATTAAGGTTATTATTCATAACTTGAGTGAGTTGTCCCAGTATGGTGATAAGTTTATCAGCACTAGTTTTATCACCATCTCCACTATAATTATCTTAAGTAGGAGGAAAATCCCTACATGGAGTGCGTGAATTGATAGGATTTCCATTCTTTCCACTAGGAACCATTTCTAAAAAATTGCAGAAACTAAATCAGTTTATGAATTAAAATAAATAATTTCCAACTTGTAAAACACTTAACATAAATTGAACAGCTTATGGATATAATCCATAAACATAAAAATGTTTTCTTTGAGGAAGTATATACTCATAAACCCTTTATAATGGTTTTTAATGAAAATGAGATTTATCCTAAGCATATCCCCTGGGATTTTCGTAACCAAGAGTGCAGCAAGGCCCGTTGTCGTGCACTAGTTCCCTTTCGAGTCTAGCTCAAATTGGTGTTTTCAGGTTTTACCCCTTGCTACATATGTGCCATATCCACCTCTACCTGCTCGTATCCAGACAGGGATTTATTGCTCATAAAACTCACAAAATCTCTATAATATCAAAATTATAGGAAGTTCTTCTATACTAATCCTCAAAGTCTATCTTTGGGTTATGTAGTCTAATCAGAGTTTATCTGAATCTTGATTCCAAGGTCATTACAAAACTTCCTCTAATACCAACGGTAATGCCCCAACCCCAGTTACTCAGAGTCGGTGCATTATTGTGTAACATTGTCATGATCACAAAAGATCAAGTCTCAAAAGACGGATTAGTTTTGTAGCCTTGGAAACACTAGATACATTCATAAGTCTTACATTACATCATAAATTAAAACAAAAACTAAAAAACATCATGTCTTCATATCCCCTCACACTATCCCTGCAGGTCATTCATAATATACTTCATCACATCATGGAAAAATTAAAACAAAGACAGGGTTGAGCTCAGATTCTCAGTAAGGATAACAATATAGGGGGAGCTTTCATAAATAAACAAAAACATTTAAGTCAAAGTATAACTAAAACAAAATACTTTTAAACTTGAACTTCAACATAATATGGAAAAATTAAAATGAGATAATTCCATTTAATTATTCACATGGATATTCTACTGGTCAAATAATCACATGAAATATCAATAACCACTTTTATAATGATGGAATGCATAATGCCAGACTATCATAACCACGTAGCCAAGGCCTCGTTCCAGGACTAAAAATAAGATTTTTTCAATGCCTCGTGCCAAGACAATAGTTTGTCTCATGAGACCTTCCGGTGCATCGAGCAGCTATAGCAGGCTCCACCCGTCACTTATTAAGTCCAATGCATTCCTTATATGAAAAGGTTTAAACATATCATAAACCATAACATAATCGTATCACATAAAACATGAATAAATGAAACATAACATTTAAACATTTCTATCACAAGATATCAATAAAAAACATTGATATAATAAAACCATTTTCAATACCAAAGTAATCGAAAAGTAAAACATGGTATTTGTTTTTCATTTAAAAAAAGTTATGGCTTATAGAGGAAGCCGAAACTCAAATAATGGTCACAGCAGCGGAGAAGTCGTTGTCGCCGCATACGTAAGATAAAAAAAATCCCTTTTCTCATTTTTTAATATTCTTCATATAAAAAATATTCCTTTTTAATAAATGTAAATGTCAAACGGGTTTATTCACAATATAAAAGAATGTTGTGTATAAATCAAAATATGCCTCAATGAAAGGAGATTGAGAGGAATTCCTTAAAATGATAAGTTTTTAAACAAAATAGATCTATTATGTGTATTCACTATAAATACACATAAAGAGATTACAAATACAAGATAGGACATAATAATATCATGACATAATTTGAAAGTAGGAGATTAACCAAAAGAACAGAAATTGGGTTAAGAAGTTTCGTTACCTCGTGTCTGGCTTGACTCGACCATTTTTTAACCTCCTTAATAATAAACTCGAGTTAATTTAAAATTTCTTAAGAAAATTTTTCATGTTTATTAATACATTTATATCACTTATTACCATGTTATGAAAATTATGTAATTATTTATGTTAATTACGGTCGTTTTGTCGATATTTTGTACTTGAGTCAAAAATAAACTTCTTATAATTACAAGTTGTTCATGTGGTAAAATATCAATTACATCCAGAATTATATTCATGATTTAGATATCATATATATCATATATATCCATTATATACATTCATTCATAATATTACGTAACATTTAGAGGTAAGAAATGAAATGCACCGTTCATGGAGACGGTAAGCCGTAAGTACGCACTAACGCGACTTTCATTTATATTTCATATTTAATGGAACAGAATAATAATGATATAAAGGTATATTATAATTATAGTATAATATCATATTTATTATCATTTACTCCATACTTTATACATCCCACATATGTCATTAACGATTCAAATCACATTGAGGGGGCGGTAGTCTGAACTTCCTAAAATTAAATTATCACGTTTACCCATAATGGAAATAATAAAGGTATTTCGTAAATGAGAAATAAATAAGGATAAGGAAAACATAAACAGAATATATATATCATATATGAAAATAGTTTCATAATAATTGCCACCATGAGAGGTGTTAAAAGAAGATTGAAAAAACATCGTTTCGTGATGGAGTAATTCGCCACACACAGAAACATTATGTTCTTTAACCATTAGACGAAGGTGTGTGTAAGTGTAAATAAAATCCTTCTAATAAAAACATAAAATTTTATTGATGATTCTTGTGTTTTTACAAAATAAATTAATAAAAATATTTTAGGGGGATGGAGAAGAAAAATAAAACAAAAGAACACAAGACAAGACATTACCTTAAAATCGGGTAACTCTTTTTGATTTGAGCCAAAGGATTCCTTGGGAAGACTTATAACCAATTTGAGGCTTCTAAGAGTAATAGAGGGAAGTTTAGAGAGTATTTGGGAAGATTTGGGCCGAGCCAAATGGCTTGGAAGCTGTGAATAAGGTGGCAGTGGTGGGGGCCTTTTATAAGGGGAGAGGAGGGGCACTCTTGGAATGTCATGAAATGTTACATTATTATGAAATGATTTTTGAATTTTAAAGGTCCAAAATGATTTATTTAAAATAAAAGGTGATAATGTTTCTAAATCCACCCATCCAATAGGATATGGACAAGTGTATGTCTTAGATTTTACATTATCTTTTTATTTTATTTAAATCGTTAAATAAGTAGGTAATTCTTGCATCATCATTGTGTCATTTAAATTTTAAGTTATCTAATGTCTAAAAATTATAAAACAATTACCATGATGTAATAAATATTTTTATCTTTCCAATGAATATTTATGGTCAAAAATATGACATGTATAACCCCTTATAAAAATTACTGTAGTAAAACAACACATGTTTGTGACAATTTTATTTTTACTTTAAATAAAAAGTTATTAATGTTATTTTCTTACCCAAGTGGCTCCATGGAGTCCCCATGTTGACCCATGGATTTTCATGGTCTTCCATGACTCATACAATAAGGTTAGAACATGTTTCAATATATTTTCATATTTTTATAATAACATTTTTACCTTAAATTTCACTAATTACCTTTAATCGCGATTAATTAATCTTAAAAGTTACTATTCAAAAAAAATATTTTAATCTCATTGAACCAAATTTTACTTCTAATGAAAACCATGTATTTCAGATTTTTGAAAATCAAATCACAGAAGTGGTAATGTTTCATTTAAATGAAAAATCGGTTTTTTAACTCCCACTTAGTGGTTTCACTATTCATCAAAAATTGAAGTTTTTCAGAACAATGCCAAAATTTCACCCTAAGATATAATTGATATTCTGAATTCAAAAATGATGCCTATTTTACAAAATTCCAAACATATAATTTTCATTAATTAATTTTATAATTAATTCCCGCTTTCAAAATAAATAACGTATTTTTATGGAATAATATCAATCAAAAGATTGACAATTGTTAATGTCCTATTTCAAAGTGAAATTAATTATAATGACCACCATTGGATAAAATGGTAAAAATATTTTATAATTACAATTTAAAACCAATAAATATTATAATTTATCACTATATATTATTTTGATTAAAAAATTTGAATTTATGTATTTTTCATTATTTATAAAAAATTGGAAGTTCTCAGAAAATTACAAAAAATTCAACTTAGGATAATTTCGATATTTCGAATAAAAAAATGAATTCCATTTTGAAATATAAAATTTATATAATTTAAAAAAGTGGGTATTACTATTCCAAATGGCTACTTTGATTAGTCAAGGTGAGTTAGAACTCGAAGTTACATACAAAGAAAGATGTTGTATTATTAAAGGAGAAGCGTACCGTGGATGCTTGGGGTGTTACAATGTCAAAGCTTCCTTTACTAGATTATAATTATATTTTCAAAATAATTTCTTTCTTTTATAATTATGTGTCATTTATATGATTTCAAAATAGAATGAGGCTTCTATTTCAAATAGTGTTCATTTCATCTATGTCAACATCCTTTGATGGATTTTAAACTTTTTTGAAGTTGGTTTATTAGGATTTAAATATTCCATATTGTATTGAAGGTTTTTTGATATATTTGACTATGGATGTGTTATTTTTATACCATTAATAGTTTACGGTTAAATAATTGAAA
Organism: Viscum album; assembly: GCA_963277665.1. NCBI lineage: Eukaryota > Viridiplantae > Streptophyta > Magnoliopsida > Santalales > Viscaceae > Viscum > Viscum album. Next base: position 1,520,839,363 of record OY728157.1, on the reverse strand, counting down.
TTTAATATGTTAGTTTTTATATGAATGGTTATGTTATGTTTCAACTTTTTCATATGAAGAATGTATTGGACTTAGTAAGTGACTGGTGGAGCCCGCTATAGCTCATCGGTGTATCGGTAGAACTCATGTGACAATTAGATGCAGAATTGGCCAAGGCCTTTCCCATTTTTATATATGGGTTTGGATGAGGCCTAAATCTTTCTTATATTTCTTGGTTGAGGCCTAAACAAGATGTTTCAGAATGTCGGGCATTATACATTCCCTCATTATGAAACTATTATTGATGGTTAATGTGGTAATTTGACTAGTAGAATACCCATGACTATGAATTATTATGGAAATATTTACCCAGCTCATATTCCTTCGATAAATTGTTCATGTTTATTATTTTTAATGGAATGTGTTTTCAATTATTCATTATGACCAATGTTTATTTTATCATATGGTGTATTTCTTACCCCTAATAATAATTTCAGCTCACCCCTTTCTTATGTTTCATTTTCATAGGACATGAAGAAGTTTTTATGAGGGAATTGCAAGCATAATATAGGAGTTTTTGGATGTTTATAATGGAATAAATTTTTGTTGTATTTTCTTTTCAATTTGTAATGGTGAACTTATGTTTGTATCTTGTTTCCAATAATACTAAATTGATCGATCTTTCGGGATTTGACCCCATGTGATCATGCCGATGCTGTCTAATAAAGCAGCCACTCTAGGTAACTGGGGTCGGGGAATTACAAAAATAATGCTCTCAATTACACACAAAAGAATATATGGTCTATATATGTCCATAAAATGGATTTCAGATAATTTTATTTATCATTTTATCTCTTAAGATTGTGTTTTTGTCCATTATTATGCTAAATTTTACCTTAATAGTTACAATTAATTTACATAACATTTACTAATATTTTTTGTCACAAAATCTGTGGGAATTATTAGAAATTCTAAAATAATATTATCAAAAATAATATTCCAATTTTCCAAATTCTAAACATATACATAGTAGAAATTATTTTTAATTTAATCTTATGGATGAGATCAGAATGCAGGTTTTTAATATAGAAATGTTCAAAATTATTCTTTGTTTTTATATTCAATTTAATTATGAAATTTATCCCAATTACATAAATTGGATTAATGTTTAAAAAATAGATATAATTAAACATTAAATTAAAATAAAATTTTAATTTATCATTATAACTAAATTAAATGAAAAATATTTTTTGAATTAAAAATCAATATTTTAAATATTCATTTGAAAAACAAACATCACCTAAAAATTAAATATATATCATTAACATGATTTTTATATTATTCATTAAATTCTTAAGTTTATTTTGAAATATAATGTCTACAAAATATTGAATAATTTTAATTAAACTCGGGACCCCTTTAAATGGTTTTAAAAGAGTCTTAATAAAATATATGTATTTATGTATAAAATTGTGTTTGTTCTTTTATTATTCCAATAAAATATATTTCATTAATATAAAAAAATAGTTTATTAAATATATAAAATATATATTTCATTATTATCCCTCAATAATTTTCAATAATTTAATTTATAATTATAAAATAGTTTTTGAGCATGAAAATAATTTTCTATATAAACATTCCCTTTATATTTAAATTGTTTATATATTTATTTCAAATTAATTTGTAACAAATGAATTCATTTGGTAATTTTTTAAACCATATATTTTCATAATTTATTTAATTATTTTAATAACTATTAATTTAATTGCTTGGATATATCTTATTATATTAAAAAAAATAAAATTTTATTAATATATTACTATTTAGTAAATCTTGGTCTTTGGCGTAACAGAAGCCATTGAATAAACGAGTTGTTATGTGTGGAATAATCTAATTCTGTTGTTTGGGTATTGTAATATATAAAATATATTTAATTTATTTATAATATAAAATATATTTAATTTATTTATAATATTAAATATATTATAAATTATATGGATATTTTATTCCCTTAGAATCCTAGTGTTTCATTTCATATATGTTGTCGAACACAATATTCCAAAATTATATTCTTAGTGAGTTATAGATATAATACAATGGTTTCTCCCATAATCTATCTAATATAAGGATATACTACTATCAATTTTGAGAATTAGATATTATGGAGGAGGAAACACAAAAACATAATAAAATTGGTGAATAATAATAATATTTTATGATTTTTAGGAATTATAGAATCATTTTTCCCAAATAACTTCTATTCTATTTTTAGAACAAGCATATATTTTGGGTACGTAGGTTCACTACCAAAAATAATTTTGTTCAACATGTGATGTTTACAAATTTAACGTGAGTCTTTTAATTTCCTACCACCATGATCAACCATATTATTCAATCCTAAAAAATCATTTCTCAATCACTTAGATTCAATATTCATAGTTTTATTAAATGTGGGAAGAGCTCCTACATGTTTCAAGATTGTTAACGAAAAAAAATTCAAGGGTATTATATTTTTTTTGATTCACATTCATTATAACCATGTGGAATTTGTATTATTTATTTACCATTAATGATCATTTCGCATGTTCCCGGATCTTTATTTAGTGATCTTTTTCATTTTATTAGTAGTTGAATGAGATTCTCCTAAATTAATAATTCTTAGTGACATGTGTCCTGATGTTTTTCAATATATACCATTTTCTATGTGAGGATCACATAATAAAACTACATGGGTCATACATAGAAAATAGAGTAGGTAAATTAATATGGGATAGTCTCAAACATCAGTTAGTTCATCTAAATTAATCTTACGCAAATCACTATAAATATTTAATAGAGTCGTAACTTCTAGTATTATTCACAATCAGTTAAAATTTATTTTTATCTAAAATTTGTGATTGTCCATTTAATAACACATTGGTTCTACAAGAAGATGTTTAATAAGACCCAACTCGCTTCATGTCTATCTTATTCTAATATGAAATTCTTTAATTGAATTTATTCAAATGTGAGTAAAGCATTATATGGGGTTAATATGATGTGTTCTATGAATTATTCGGTGGAGTATTTTTGTAATATAGTATTAATATTATGTATCCATTGGATCACAAGATTTTACACTATTAATCTCACATTCTTCCCGAGTCAAGTAATATAGAAAGTATATTATCATTTTATTCCACACACAGATATATAAAATTGTGAATTAGTTACCAGAGAGCTTCCTAGAAACAATTTTAACCAAATACAGTTCCCCATTAAAAAAAATTAAAATAAGAATTAAATTTGATATTTTTTAATTAAATCAAAAAAATTAATTAAAGAATTTATAAATATTTTAACCATAAAATAATAAAATAAAAAATAAAGCATAATATTTTAAAATTTATTATTTTTACCTAATTTTTGAAAATATTGGGGAATATTTTTCATGATAATAAATATAAAATTCATGTTTTTCATTATCTAATACTTTAGGGTTAAATGATCATAAACAATAATAAATAACACACTGAGTTTCTTTTCATATGAAACCACAACCATCTATATAAGGACCTAGCCATAAACATAACAAAATATTGAATTATGTTAATTTGTAACATTGAGGATATTTTAATCATTACATATTTATATAATTATTTCATAACATACACATAATAATTTTAATATTAGATGTAGACACTTTTACCGAGTGTCCATTTTTTCAAAATATAAAAACTCTTTAAAAAACTAATGTATAATTCCACATTATAGACAACATGACATTTCTTTGATCACATCCTTGACCCTATTCCACTTTATTCACTGTGAAAAATATTTCAATAACATTGTATTGGAATAAATATCTCAGTAAGGGATATACAAATAAAAAAAATTAGGTTTTCAAAACAACATGTAAACCATGAATACGTTATCATAATTAATAATTTTCATTTTTATGAAGTAGTAAATAGTCCCCACTGAATAAAAGGTAATTGTTTACTATTCTTTAACGAAAACATTACCATATAACTCATAGAATAAACACATAACATATATACATAACTTGGGTCATAAACATACTTAAATGGAATAACCATATGGTCAACTTCCACACATATCACTAAATAGAATAGTCATACTGCCAACTTTTATACCCAATTCATTAGAGGTTATACTATAAACACCCGTCCTGGTCTATCACAACACCACCAGTCATTTTATGAATCACATAACCACCCATCAAATTTCCAAGTACCATTATTAAATCATAACACAAAAAATATTTCAAATTTAAACATTTTACTAATAAAATTTCCTTTTTAACAATAAGAAATCATTTCATGATTTTGAAATAATCAAACCATTTCAAAAAAAAATTTTCAAAAACAAAAACCCAAATAAATAATATGGGGTTTCATTTTTTATTTCAAAAAACATTTAGTCTTATAGAGGATGCCAAATAATGATTATGGTGGCAAAGAGGTCATTGACGCCATAAACATTTAAAATATTTTTTTTTCTATTTAGTAAGATATTCATAAAAAATATTTCCATTGAATGAAATTAAAATTCAAATAGGTTTATTATATAATTTATAAAATAAATAGTTATATATTATAAAAACAAGCCTCTCTAAAAAGAGATTGAGAAAAAGTCCCTTACCTCATGTCCAACTTGACATGTTCGTTCTTTAATATCCTAAAAAATAAACTCAAGTTAATTAACCTTTCATAATTAACATTTTAAGATTATTATTCCTTTTATATCACTTATTACCTTGATATAACAATTAGTTAATTATGTGAGTTCATACAGGACATTTTGTCAATGTTCGGAACTTGAATAAAAAATGAACTTGTTATAATTATAAATTGTCTATGTGGTCAAAATTACATTATCTCTAGAATTACATTCATGAATTATATATATTATATGTCATTTATACCTACTATATATGTATTTTTAATAGTACATATTATTCGTATATATGAAAATGAAATGCACCATTGATGCAGACCGTAAGACGAACATACACATGAACGCTAACACTAATTCATTTTTTTCATTTCAAATGGAATGAAAAACAAATGGTACATAGTTATATTATTATTTAGGTATAAAATCATATTTTATATATGTTACATAATTTAATTAACACCATACTTCATATGTTTCTGGTATGGTATCAAAGACACATATCGCTTTGAGGGGGCAGTAGTCCGCACTTCCTCAAATGAAAATATTGTATATGTACAACATGAAAGATAAAATGTATGTCATAATAGAGAATTAGAGAAGCATAGAAATAAAATAAATATCATTAATATCATATATAATTACAGTTCCATCATAATTTCAACCATGAGAGGCGGTAGGAGATAATCAAACAATCATCGTTTCGCGAGGCACTAGTTCATCGTACACAAAAACATTATGTTCGTATCAATTATATGGATGGGTGTGTAAGTGTAGTTTAAATCCTTATAATAAAGAAAACCTAGTATATTGAGGTTACTGGTGTATTTATGTAAAAAAAATAATAAGACCACAATGAGTGAAGAAGTAAAATAGAAAGAAAAAAACATGAGGTAAGACGTTACCTTGAAATCGAGTAACACCCTTTGGTTTGAACAAAAAAGGATTTATTTAAATGATTGATGACTAATTTAAGGATTCTAGGTGGAATATAAAGATATTTAGGGCTTATTTAAGAATATTTTGGATGATCTATGTGGCTTGATAGCTTTGTGTAGCAGGTTAGAGGTGATAGCCTTTTGTAAGGGGGAGGATGGGCTCTTTAGGAAAGTTAGAAAATATTATTTTATTATAAATTTATTTTTGTTTTCAAAATATCCAAAACATATTAAATTATATTATATGGTGCATATAATAGGAAATAAAATCATACAATAATAATTGGACATGTTTTTGATATTTTTAGACCTTATCTTTTTTATTTAACCCTCTATAACTTATTTAACATTACCTTGTTCTCTTATATGTTCATACTATATGGTTAATATAGTATCCATAAAATAGAAATATAACAAAAAATGTTCCATTAATGAAATTATAAACCTTATCTAATTAATTTGGACAAATATTATATTTTTAGGATTATTATACCAATTAATAAGAAATGATTTTTTTTAAAAACTCATTTATGTCAAATTAAATACTATTCATATAAAGACATTTTAAAATTTCAATAACAACTTGATAATTTCAAAAAACCAATAATAATGAAAAGATATAAAATTAATAATCATACCTAAAATGTGTGTATGGCATAAAAAATTTAAAACAAAATTTATTTTAACAATTATAATCTCATTTATTTAAAACATTCATTAATGAGGTAATCATTACATCATAATTGTGTCATAAATAACATTATTTAATTGAATTTTAAAATATTAAATAAACTACCATGATGTAGGAAATCTTTTTATCTTTCAAATTAATATTTATAGTCGAAGATATCACTTATATAACCCCATATAGAAATTATTTACTGAAATATATATATTTATGTTATTATTGTCTTTAATTTTAATAAATTAATATACAATGTCATTATCACTCCCAAGTGGCTCCATGCATCCCAAAATATACCCAACTATTACCATGGTCAGAAATTTATCAACCAATAAGAATAATACACATGTTAGGGTAAATTATTATTTTTATAATAATATTTGTTTACACTTATTTACCAGATTTACACTTTAACAATGGTATATAAAATATTTACTGATGTAAAAAATCACAATGTCTAAAAATAAAATTTAACTATTTAATCAATTTGGAGGTCCTAATTCTAAATATGAAATCCATTTTTCTAAATTCAAATCACATGAGTGGTGGAAATTAATTTAAAATTAATTTCCATTGTCAAAACCCAAAATCGTGTTTTAAATAAATAATAACTATCAAAATAATGACACTTGATTATATAAAATTTACGAGTGAAATTATTTCCAATGACCAATATTAGATTAAATGGTAAAAATATAATCCAATTAATATTTATAGTAAAATAAAATAACAATATTATTATATAAATAGATTAGATTAAAAGACATTTTTGAATTAAAATGCAGTATTTTTCACTTTTCATTAAAAAATGAAGAATTTTTTAAAAATACCAAAATTTCATCCAATGTAAAATTTTATGCCTTGGATCTAAAGAAAAGTATTATTTTTTCAAATAGAATATATAAAATAAAAAAAAATAGATTAAAAAAGGGTTCTCTATCAAAAGGTGGTATAACGACCTTTTAAAAATATTAGAGTATTTATGCTTAAAATTAGATTCATTCTCATTTTATGCCTCTAAATGTTATTGGATAAATTTAAAAACATTTAGCAAACATGATTAATAATATTTTTGTTAGTTATGTTTATTCTTAACAATACAATTGAAAGAAATTAAATACCATTTAAAGTAATATTATATTATTACTTTTCAGTGTGACTCAGCCTTGTGTGCAACATGAGATTTTAGAGAAACTCATTGTTGCGTGTCGGGTATTCCATTGATCATATAATTAAATTAAAAGTAAAATTAGTATTTAAATCCGAAATATTAATAAATATGAAAATTTTATATTCTTTATTTACATGGGATGTTACATGCTTCCCCCCTTTTGCGTATTGTGACCTCACAATTTCAAAACTAGGCTCGGAAACATCATGAAAGTCCCACATCAGTAAACGAGTCAATAAAACAATCACATTAAAATAAAGAAAAAGAAGTAAAAAGGTCATCTATGATATCACATACTAGTATTACATGTATGAAAACATGGATATGGAGGAGAAACTAAGTGTCATGTTCTGATGGAGAGTGATATAAAACATGATCAGGAGAAAGGTAAACAACAGAAAACCACAAACTTGTGATAGGTTGAATGGTATTTGGATTCCTAGTAGGAAAAGTCAATGGTCCATGTTTTTTTATGGTCCATTTAGTAAATTTGGATAATTTATTTATGAAATTGACTAAAAAATATTGAAATATACTTAATTTTCATATAGAGTTTCATCACTTAATAATTTTCTCTCAAACACTATTCTTTTCTAAAAAAATTAGTAATGAAGATGACTTGGTCACAACTGAAGAACTAGAATCAACTTCTAGATAATAACATAATCCACAAAATATAAACTATATTTTTCCCTTTTCATTAGACCTTATGAAAAACTAAAATGTTTATTACAATATCATATAATCTCCATAAATGATAATAATTTTTAAAAATAAATACTAATCTTAATACCCAAAATTTCACAAACAATACCCAGAGTTCAGCGATGGCCATTCAATAATCAATTTTCCTTAAAATTATTTAATTTAACCCAACTAAGATTGAAATAAAAAACTCAAAAGTATTAGATCACATATTCTTCCACAAAAATATTAACATTCATCTCCAAATTAAAGTGGTTACACATGTAGTATCATACAAAAAGGTAAATAACCTAGTCACAAATTCTAACAGATAGGTTAATAATTTTATAAATAACATAAATATCCATATTTCTACAATAATACATAGAGTCTTCCAAAAAAAATTACAACCATTACTCTAGATATGAGATCCATAGAATTCAATTTTCTATAAGTGTATAGTGTTCCCAAAAGAGAAAACGTATTCCAAAATAACCTTTATCACTTAATAACCAAATATTTTTACAATACTAAGGATACTAAATATTTTTCTTTTTCCAACAGGGACATATCTGTTGATAAAATTTCATTTTCTGTTGGTAAAATTTTTTCCCAACATATATTTCCATGTCACTAAACTGTCGGTAAAAACTCTATTGAAAAATGTATTTGTGAGAAATAAAATAGTTCTGTTGCAATTATTATAATACCAACAGATAATATATTTTATGGTTAATGTGTTTAGTAACAGGTTCTGGTGATGAATTTTTCTGTTGGTAACAATATTACCAACATATAATGTTTGTTTATAAGTTACATTATTATTAGTAAAATTTAATATTATATTTTTTTAATTTATCATATATAATAAATCTATTTTAATGATTGAATCCAAGTCTATTTTAACACATGTCAAATATTGAAAAAAAAGATTAATTATATTGATAATGAAATTAATTACAAAAAAAATCAATACAAATATGTTGGAGACCCCCCCCCCCCCCATTGATGGATCCCCAAAATAGGATCCACCACCATTTCTACCTAGTGACCAAGCTCCAACCCAAACGAGTCGGCTCCAGAACCATCAGCTCCAGAGATTCTGCTCCAGCACCAACAGCTCTAGCCCATCATTGCAAGTAAGGCAGTTCCAGCACCAGCAGCTCCAACACCATCAACTCCAACTCATCCATGCCAACGAGCCAAATCCAATGACCAACGTGCACCAAAAACCCATCCATGCTAGAAAGTTAGCTCCAACACCAGATCATCCATTCTAGCAAGCCACCTACAGTAACCCATCCATGCTGTATGACTAGAAATTCAACTCTATTGAGACATAATGTGGCAAAATTTCCAAGACCACTAGCACAAACAACTCCACACACAACTGACAAACATTCCCAAAAACAAGATAGCTCCGGTACAAGAAAGAAATAAATTGAGTCAACTCCAGTCTATTTCATACCCTTAAACTTGAATATCTAAATCATAAACAACCAAAGAGAATACAAAAAAATTAGTTCATAATATCTACACAAATTGAAACCAAAATTTAACAAAAAACAGAATTATAAAAAAAATTATTTGCATAATGATACTTTTTCATCATACCTATTGACATGTCAAGGATAAGTAGTCCGAATTACTCATATTGAGGAATCATTTCTCTAATAAGATTCCAAAAATAACCCAATTGATATCCTGCCACAAAATATCATTTCCACTTTTTTGGTAAATTTGGTTTGCATAATTTATTAATGAAATAAAGAATTATAAGGCATACATGAGGTGAAATGAGATTACCCCAGTAAGAAATTAAATATTATTACACATACCTACAGCTAAATCACACAACAATTTAAAACAATTGACCTCCAAGACAATCCATCCCTTAGAATTTGGAAGATTTATGCACTATCCAGCCAACCAAGGACCAATTACAACCGTTGAATCTTGTACGATATCTCAAAGACCATAAATTTTATAGGGGCAAAGATATCAACAAATCAAGGTCATCTTTCACAGCATCCAGGATTGAAAAAAATAAGCAATATGTAATGTTGTCCACCATAATGTTAAAAGGATTCTCTAGTGACAATAACATCTCAACAAGTCCAAAACAGATAAAATATCCATTATATTTTTTCCCAAAAGTAAAAGAATCCTATATGATCAGCAGCAAATAGGTACATAACAGTCAAACATATTCAAACTCCACCCAAAACATCGTCACATAAACTCAGAAGTCACCAAAATCAATAAAAATAGCTTCTTCATGTGTGCAAAAATATCTCATAGACATGAAACCGCTTCAATTAATAGACACATCACCGAGAAAACTGAAGAGAAATAACCAAAATGCATGAAATCTCCATGACAAAAAATTTTGTCAATACCTATGAACAATAACAACCATACCTTCTCCAAATAAACATTCTATCTTATACAAGTTCAAAGGGACAATAAACAAGGCAAATAAAGTGAGTGAGCCTAAAAACAAAGAAATCAGATATACTAATTCCTGGAATGTGTGTAAAAAAATCAAGATTCCCACTATGAACACCTCAAGATAAGTTTATCTATTAATATATATATATATATGAGGTCTTATGAAACCATACCATCTTTAAATTTACACCACTATAGTACTGTCTCATAAGGGAATTATTCAATTTTGAAAGCATCATGGAATACCAATTTGAGAAAATCTAAGATATTCACCATCTTCTAAAAAAATAAAAAATCATCTACTTTGTTTAATCAAGAATAAATCTCATAGTTATGATGAAATACATATATTGTTCTATCTTAATATTAGTTAGAACATATTTTAGATCACTTTATTAGTTCTGAATTAATCCATATTTGAAATAGAATACATAATTGACCTTTTTTCTAATATATATAGATCAAAATAAAAATCCGTTCTGAACTATTATTATGATTAGTATATATAGTACTAGTAAATGCACATGATTTCTATATATTACTTATCAGTTCTGAACTGAAATATAGAAATGTAATATGTTATATTAATGCACAACTACTATGAAATTGGATTTTCTATAAAAAATGAAATAATTTTCCTAATATGTATATTAATCAGAATATAACTATTTTTCACCATACACATAACATCTCATTGTATAATCACAATATTAGTTCATAACTGACAGATATTGATAAAAATACATAAATAAACTCTTTTCTAATATTTATTGAACAAAATACATGTATGTTCTGTACAAATATTAGTTCAGAAACTACCATTTTGATCAATAAATATTAGTTCTGAAAAATACATATTAGTTCTGTCACATTTTATAATTTATTTAGCCACCAAGCGGTGAATTAATGGAATAAAAAACCTTATAGGTGGTCATTTTTTTCATTTCAGAGACTTGACTTCAATTTATATTAATGGATTCATAATAGAAAACTTGTTTAAATCTCATTTGATCAAATTACTTGTTTTTTGTTAATCTATTTCATTATTAATCTGTTTTAAAGATCGTCTGATCAAATTATATATGTATTTCTAATACCATGAAAATCTAATTAATAACATGTGACTGAACTACAATAGGAAACCATCATACTAGTGATATTCCCAAGAAAAACCAGGGTAATTTCTTAATATTATGAACATTATATAATTCAATTATTTTTAATATATTAAATCCAATTGATAGTGGATTGTTCATATTGTTTATTTGGGTCTTCAGTGATTTTGATGGAAACAATTTCTTTTATAGTGATATGGAAGGAAACAGGTTGTCAGACCTCTTCCTTAAAATCATGGAACTTTTATTATTTTCAATAGAATGTAAGGAAACATCAAAACTCGGAAGGAAAGAGAGTATGTGTCTAGTTTCATTTTGAAGTCATTATAAATATTTTCTTTTTTGTTCCTCTTCATTGAGATAAAAAAATCTTGTATTTTATGATTAGCTTTACGAAATTATTTTATAATGTTGGCATCAACTTGAGTAGTTGATGATAAGGTAGCTATTTATCTAAATGTGGATATTCTTATTTATGTGATTGAGGAAACTCGTATAAATATATTATTTTAAAAAAAATGAAGACCACTACAATTAAAGATCTCACACTATTTGTAATATATGAATTTTTCTATCAATTTTATATATTTTTAGTGTCTTTGCATGTTATATATGAATTTTTCACTATATAAATATTACAAAGTGCATATGGAAGTGTCTTCATATTGTAGATTAATATTAAAGAGTATTACATATCGTTATGTATTGATTAATAAGACTCTATTAAGTGTGCGAATACAAGTAACTCATTTATATGTGATTATAATATATTTATGTGTAAACATAAATTCTGCATACTGGAAATGCTAATAAATAATAGAAATTTTGAATTGCTGAAGATTGTAGAAGATTGTACCATAGTTGTTCATGTTGAGGAATATGTAATAATGGGTCCGACTTCTAGAATTTTATTGCATGAAGTACCACCATAGACATGAAAATTAAAGAAAAAAACATATATGTTCAAATAAAGAATGAAACATTTACCTATTAGTTAATAATAGAAGTAGAATAAATTGAATAATGAACAAAACATGTACCTGTCAGTTGATAAATAAATAAACATCAACTTTTAGTAAATAATGGATGAAATTGAATAAGGAACGAAACATATTTTTTTATTATAAAAGTAAATGTTTAGCTGACTTGTATAACAATCATGTTTCTTTTGCAACCAGTCATGTTGCAACATATTTTTTTCAACCTGGTTACTTTTTATTACAATTTTACCTCTTTAGAATTGTGTTGGTAGTTGAAATCCATATGTGAGATTACTGAATTGGGGCATGATAAACAGTACAACGTAGGCATGCTATGAAAAAATCTAAATGTAGTGTGGTTAAAAGTGTATATGGATTATGTATATGCAGTGTTAATATATAATGTGCATATACAGAAAATATAATCATTAGATGGGAATTTATGGTGTTCATATACAATGTTTACATATTTCATATAACATATATGTAATATCCAGATTTTACAGTATGTAATACCAACATCATTCATCCAATGGATTTCAGAATTATAGTATTATTTAATGGTATAAAGGAGGAAAGAGAACATGCCTATTATAAGAAGATCAATGTGCTATAGAATCTCCTGTGTAAAAGATGGAATAAGGCTCATAGCTTCATAGTATGAGAATCTAATACCTAGGAAGATGAGAAATGAATGAAGATGAAAAAGGAGATACCTGTAGTATTTTAAGGAGAACAACACAATCAAGATGATTAGAAGATTTAACATATAATCTATTTGGAAAAATAATGAAGTATGAGTAAATAAATTTAATAAATAGTGAAAGAAGGTACAAAAGTAATTGTATTGTTTTCTCAGAATTATTAGAGACTTGTAATGGAAATGAAATTACTATAAATGCACGTAACATGGAGGAATATGAAGCTATTGGAATTGAACTACTGGTTATATAGTAAACGATTAGAATGTCAATTTAACGATGTTATGGAAATAAAAATTGAATATTAGTAGAGAATATAAAAATGGAACAAACCTAAAATCACAAGCGACAATGGATAGATATTACATAAATCAACCAATGATTGAGAGGAAATTAAACCAGGGAATGAAATTAGGGCATCAAACTGAGGTTTCATGTACTGTGGAATACAAAATAGAACCCGAAATGATGGAGAAAAAATACTGGTAACCTGATACATACAAGAACAAGTGGAGAAGACGATTAGGGTTACTGAATTTTAGGTGTTCCTGTGCGATATTAAGGGAATAGATGCACAACAATAACCTTATTCCAGCATAATGATGATGGTAAGTTGATAAGGAATACCTACTACTGATTTGTGGGGAAATTGTTGATAATTCAGACTGAAGCTCATCAATTTGCTATGGTGAGGCATGGAGGATATTCTGAAAAATGGGTGGCATTGCGAGTGGGTCAATGTGGTGGAAGAGTCACAGTTCGGAGGTTAATGACGCTATAATTATTTTTAAAAAACTTTATATATATCTTGAATAAAAAATTATATTATATACATATAATGATATTATATATATAATAATAATTTATCATCATATTATATCATATATATATATATCATATACCACAAACATATAAATTTCCAATGAAAACATATGATTATATTGGTTTATTACAATATTTATAATTTATAATATTTATTGAAAATAATATATATCTGTATATATAGTATTCTTTGGGTAAAATATTTAATATTATTGAATAATTTATTGCAACTGGTTCTTATAATGGTGAAAAATATGTTATTAATAATAATTAATAGTAATAGATTCATTTTTTGTTAAAAAATGATAGTATTGATATAATTAGGCAATATATTTAACTATTGAGATGAGATTTATTGGGGTTAAATAATCAATATCAAAATATATATCTGTTGGTGAAAAAAAATGTTTGTATTTTTAGTTTATACAAATAAAACATAATATATGTTTGAATTTCTCATTTTTACCAACAGATAAATTATCTGTCAATAAATTTTTGTGGGTATAAGTCATTTTTTTGTAGTGATATCCATTTGATAAAACATAATTCCTCAAAATCAAATTACTCTTTACCAATAAAATCTTCTAACTAAAAAGATTATCTCAGACTAACCAGGGACTTCATGTAGTCTAGTGCTAGGTGATAAATCCCAATCACACTTTGTTTGTGGGTTTGATTCCCACATCTTTGTCTAACATGTTGGGTTGTCACATAGTATGTGTGTTATCCTTTTACAAAAATTAAATAATTTTATAAAATTTGAGAATATAATATAAATTTCTCAAAAATAACCATAACATATTTTAACCACAATTGTTATCTCATACCTCTCATTTTCATCCCAAAAAGTAATAACATGTAGTTTCCTCAAATTCAACGATAATATAATCCCAAATGGTTCATTATAACTATATCTAAAAAGAAAAGATATTTCTTCCTTGAATAAAATTTTCACATATCAGTCTTCAGGTTTAAACATACTATAAATATTTTTCCAACGTCATTCAATCATTAATACATTTAAACATATTATTATCTATATATCTAACATTACTCTACAATTCCTAAAATGTAGACATCTTAATCATCAAAAATTATTCTGGACCCTTTATCCATGTTTTTTCATCTTATTATTAAATACTTCTTTTCTACAAACAAAATCATGAATCATATCCTAAGATTCAAAAATGTCAAAATATCAGCTAAAAAATAATCCATACCTTTCATTGGTCATTATCAATTTCCTCATCTTTAATTGGAATGGAATTAGGGATGGGTAAACATATATTTTTATTATTCTTCTGATCATATTCCCAAACCTTCTTCATAGGAAATCTATTTTTATAATGAGTAATCATACCAAATTTAAAATATTCAATTGGTCCCTCTGAAAGAACATATTTTCAATTTCTAGAGTCAACTGGATGCTTACTTTTTCTATAGAAGTTTCTGGTTTTATGAACTTCATTACCACATATAAACCACCTTTTTGTCCCTTTGAAACATTTTCCCTGGGGTTTCATTCCACATCTTTAACACATAGGGTTTTTAATATACTTACCTTTGTGATTATTACCTCAACTTTTGTAGGGATTGTTTTCTCACATATATGATTCCTTATAATAAAAATCAAGGTTAAGGTGGTTTATAATGACTTTAGATAGTTGGTTAAGAATAAAAAAAAGTGTTCTCATTCCATCTTCAAATTCATTAGGTTGCTTATTCAAAACAATTTCACAGTTTTCGTCCCATCCATTGTTACTTTGGTTCCTACCAGATCTATCTATTTACTAAAACAAAAAAGGTGATTGTGAGTATATCAGTATAAGCATCATATGATATCTTATGTGGAGGCTATACACTATGATATACTTATTCATGTTATCTAAAACCCATTATATTTATCTAAAATAACTATGACACTTTATAATATTCTTAACATTATTCTTATGTCACTTATGCTTAAATAACACCCAAACCTCTAATGTTACCTAAACCAACCTCTGATACAAAATGTAAGAACCCAGACATAAACATTACATAATTATGAATTATGTTAATAATTCAAATTGAGGATTTTTTTCATATTTATTACTTTAGAGAATTGGGTCATAACATATACATAACAATTAAAATATTACATGTAGACACTTCTACTCAGTATCATTTATATCATAAAATAAAAATTCATTGAAAAAAAAGTCATGTCTACTTCCATGTTTTAGATATCATGACTTTCCCTTAACCTCATCCTTTACCCAATTCCACTTTCTGTAATGTGAAATTTTTTTTAAAAAACATCGTATTAGTATAAAAAGCGCAGTAAGGGATACATAAAGAAGGAAAACTGTTAGTTTTTCAAAACAACATGTAAACTAGGAATGCCTTATCAGAAGTAATAATTTTTAACTTTATGAAGTATTAAATACTCTTTACTGAATAAAATATCATTTCTTATCATTTTTTTAACAAAATATTACCATAAATCCCATAAAAATAACACATGACCTATATAGGTAACTTGGGCCACAAACCTAACTAAATGGAATAATCCTACGATCGACTTCCATAGATATCAATAAATGGAATAGTATTACTTCCAACTTCAAACCAAATGAATTGGTGGTTATAATGTAACCACTTGTTCTGGTTTATCACAGAACCACATGTAATTTGGTTTATCATTTAACCACCCATAAAAAGGTGAAGTACCATTATACAATCATAACACATAAAATATTGAAAATATAAACATTTCACTAATAACATTTCATTTTGAATCACATGAATTCATTTCAAGATATTGAAATAATCAAACCGTTTTTAAAAACATTTTCAATACAAAAACATCAAAAAACAGAATAAGGGGTTTCCTTTTTCATTTTAAAAAAATATAACAGCTTATAGAAGAAGCCAGGTAACGATTACAGTGGCAGAGAGGTCATTGTCACTTCAAACGTTAAAAACATTCCTTATGTAATTTAGTAAAATTAATCAGAAAAAATATTCCATTTTAATTAAATTAAAAGTAAAAGTGGTTTATTATATTTCATATAAAATTAATATGTGTATATTATCAAAACATGCCTCAATGAAAGGAAATTGAGATGAAGTCTAATACCTCATGTCCGACTTGACCCGTTCATTCGTTAATTTCCTGAATAATAAACTTAAGTTAATTTTAACTTTATTAAGAATAATTATTACGTTTATTATCTGTTTTATATCACTTATTAATTGCTATAAAAATTCATTAATAATTTGAGTTCATATCAGATATTTTGTCAATGTTGGGAAATTGAATAAAAAATGAACTTGGTATAGCTATATATTGTCCATGTGGTTGAAAATACATTATCTCCAAAATGATATTCATGATTTATATATTATATATATCACATATATCTAGTATATTTGTATTTATAATAGTCTATATAATTTTGATATATGAAAATTAAATGCACTGTTTTTGGATATAGTAAGCCGTACGTACGAATGAATGCTATATTCATTTAATTTTATTTGTTCTAAAAGGAATGAATACAAAATTATACATAGAAAAATTATTATCCCAGTATAATATCAATTTTTATATATGTTAATTAAGTTCATTAACTCAATATTTTATACATACCATGTATGGTATGAATGAGTCAAATCACTTTGAGGGGGTTACAGTCCGCACTTCATCAAATGAAATTATCATATATATATATATATAACCTAAAAAGCATAAAGGTGTGTTATAAAATAGAATTACATAAGAATTAAGGTAAATTAAATATCATAAATATCACATATAATTACATTTCCAATATAATGTCTACTATGAGATCCGGTAAGAGATAATCAACCAATCATCGTTTCGTGAGGCATCAGTTCTCCGTACACAGAAATTGTATGTTCGTATCTATTAGATGGAGGTGTGTGTAAGTGTAGATTGAATAATTATCATAAAAAACCTATTATATTCTGAATACTGATTTTTTATGTAAAAAATGAATAACAAGAGAATATAGAGTGTAGAAGTAATATAAAAGAAGAGAACAGATGGAAAACGTTATCTTTAAATCGAGTAACACCCATTCGTATGAACGAAAATGATTTCTTTAAGTTGTTAATGCCTATGTTAAGGCTTATAAGTAGAATATATGGATGTTTAGTTCTTGTTTTAGTATATTTTGGAAGATCCAAGGGGATTTAGAGTTCTGTGTATTGAGTTAGAGGTGATAACCTTTTATAAGGGTGATAAGGGACTCTTTTAGAATGTTTAAAAATATTATTTATTATAAAATTATTTTCAGTTTCAAAATGTCCAAAAATTATTTAATCTGAATATATGTTTCATATAAGTCGAAATAAAATCATCCAATATGAATGTGACAAGTTTTGGATAATTTTTATTTCTTATCTTGTTTTATTTAACCCTATGTTAACTTATTTAACTATACCATGTTCTCTTATATATTAATACTATATGGTTTATATAGTTTACATAAAATGATAATAAATCAAAAAGTGTTTCATTAATGAAATTATCAACCTTATATATGTAATTTTTCTATATCTCATATTTTAGGATTATTATATATTTTAATAAAATATTGATTGATTTAAAAACATATTTATGTCAATTTAAATACTATTCCTATCAAGACATTTTAAAAAATCTAAAAAAATAGGTTATTTCCAAAAAACTACTATAATTAAATGAAAAAATTAATAATCATCCCTATAATTCTTGGATGGTATAAAAAGTATCAAAATAAAATAATTTTAACATTTATTATGTCATTTATTTAAAACATTCATTAATGAGGTAATCATTACATCATCATTGTATCAGAAATAAATGTTTTTATTTTATGTCTAAAAATTATAAGAAAAATAAAATGATATAGGAAATATTTTTATCTTTCATATGAATATTTATAGTCTAACTGATCACTTATATAACCTCATATAATTTTTTTTACTAAAAGATATAATTTTATGTTATTTTTTCCTTACTTTTCATCAACTAATATAAAGTTTTATTATCACTTTCAAGTGGATAAATGGGGTTCTAAAATCTACCCATGTTTGTCCGTGGTTGGAAATGTATCATCCAATAGTAATATGACACATTTTATGGTAATTTAATATAATTGTAATAATATTTTCTTACCCTTATTTACCAGATTTACCCTTTAAGCATGGTAAATAAAATATTTACTGAAGTAAAAATCCATAAAATATTAAAATAAAAGTTACCTATTTACTCAATTTACACTTTATGATTCCAAATATTGAATCCATTTTCCCAAATTCAAAACACATAAGTGGTAAAATTAATTTAAAATTAATTCAGTTGTGAAAACAAAATGCTTGTTTTTTTGAAATAATTACTATCAATAGATTAACACTTGTTTATGTCCAATATAATATTTAAATTATTTAAAATGACAAAAATTAGACTAAAAGGTAAAATATAATCCAATTACACTTTAAAAACTATTAAAATAACAATATAACAATATAAATAAAATAGATTAAAAGGCAGTTTTGAATTAAAATATAGTATTTTTTACTATTAATTAAAAATGAACATTATTAGAAAAATACAAAAATATCATTCATAGTAAATTTTGATGTCCCGATTCTAAATAATAATATTATTTTGTAAAATAGAAAATAAAAAATTGGAAAAAACAAGATTTAAAATTGGTTCTCCATCAAATGGTGGAAAAAAACCATAAAAAATATTTGAGTATTTATGCTTAAAATTGGATTTATTCTCAATTTAAGACTCTAAATTTTATTGGATAAATTTGAAAAAATTTAACAGAAATTTTTAATCATATTTTTGTTAGTTATATTCATTCCTACCAGTACAATGGCTATGCGTTAACGACCATTTAAAATAATATTATATTATTATTATTCAGTATGACTCACTCTTTTGTGCAATATGAGATTTTGGGGAAACTATTTTATTCATGTAGTGTACACCATTGATCATAGTACCCACATTATTGTAAAATTAATATTCAATTCAAAAATATTAATAAATATGAAAATTTTATATTCTTTATTTACATTGGATGTTACAATATAAACTCATGTGCCAAAACAATGCTTCCCCGCATCAAAACACATCACAAAAGAAACCCCAATAATCAAAATGTACTTAATAAACAACATATAACTTAGTAAACATCACCAATTATGATGATTTATGAGTTATATTTTACTTTTTAAAATCAACAAGATATTTCATAATCCATTAAGACATTAATACATTTTGAGTCATTGTAATCATATGAGATCTAAATTTTGATTAGTATTTAATTTACCTTGAATGATACCCATCCAATCTAAAGAAAAAATAAATATTAACTATGCCTTTTATTCATCCAAAGGAATCACGATGTTATCTTTTTCATGAAACAAAAATATAATTTAAAGGGAAAACATTTTTAAAACTTCTACTTCGAATTCCAAAAATGATATTTGGATTATTTTCCATAAATACTTTAGTAAAAAAATTACAACTTTTTATAATCCATATAATTTACATTATCTCTATTTTATCATTAATAAATAGATATTTCATCAAAAAAATTCAAAAAAAGAGTCTACATATATATTGAAAATAACATTAATTAATTCTATGAAAATTATAGGGTTATTGGATGATTTAAAATAAATGACCAAAAATACATAATGGTTGTGTCGGTAATATAAATATATTTTATTAATATGATTCTTTTTAAAGATATTGGTTTTTTATGACCAATTTATTATAATTTTTCATAAGTATATTTGATGTATTGAATATTATTTAAACATATTGTTATATATTGTTACTTTTTTCATGGATTTAATTTTAAAATGTAATAGAGTATTGAACACATTAATAATGTTAGAAAAGTTCCACTCTGTGATGATAACATTCAAGTTCTATGAAAATATTCATATTAAATTTATTTTTTGGGATAATGTAATATGATAGGACACCAAGTATTTATATTGTTAGGTGTGAGTACTCATTGGTTTATGAGAACTATTATGATAAATTTTTCTCTTTTTAAAGTCCAAGATAAGAGATTTTGAGAACATACCAACCAGTAGAAATTATGAACATTTTACTATCATGGGATATTATTATCAGAGAGTTTGTGTAATGTTCCTAAGAAATTAATATTATAATTAGTGCATTTCATTCCTTGTACACTTATAATTATTAATAAAATCAATCTTTACATTTATTATCATGAATTAGGATATGTTGGTTGAATCATTATTAACATGTCATTAATGGATATGTCATGTATTTATTTTATCCTTCTATTTTTATGGAAGTCGGTATATCAGCCCTTTGGTTGGAATAATATTGTCATAGAAAATTCATTGTACAGTGTGTAAGAGTGTTTTTTCTGAAGATATTTAATGAAACAAATGTCAATCATATGAGTTTATGATAAATTCATGAAACTTTATTAATGAGGTATTGTGATATATGTATTATATTACATTGTGTATTTTTTATGTCATTTTTAATGAGTTGATGTTATGTTCTTTCTCTTTGGGTCCACAACCCATTTCTAGACACTAATCATAGAGTTTATGAAATCCGCAACTAATTCCAATGAGAAATAATACACTGGGGTAACACACTAAGTGTTTTCATTGATATCATTTAAATTTTATATTAATTTTGTCAATGAAATTAATCTTACTCTCAATAAAAAGGGATAATTTTATTCATATTAAATTTATAACCTAAATTAAATAAATATTTTTTCATCGTCTTGTGAATAAAAAAAGTATTTTTCATTTTAATTGAATATTTAATAAATATTTAGCATCTAGTATGTGAATGAAATATTAATATATGAAAAAAAATTATTCATGTTTTCAATAAATTCCAAGGATTTTTACCGAACCAATATTGCGTCAGGTGATTAGTAATAATTTACATTCCATTAAATATTATTTTTTCAGTTTTCGTAAACTAGTGTGAATGAAATAATAATAAAATTGATATTGTTATCTGGCATGGGGTTTAATTAAATGTTATAATATTACTTAATGAGTGGAATTAAATTAAAATAGAATTTTATCTTAAACCCTAACATTATAAACAATTATCTATGAATATTTTTTAGATCATTGATGTGCAATCAAAATGGATAGAATTGGTGTGCTCCAACAATCTCTCATGAATCCACCTTATATATCCCTCTCTTGAATAATAAATGAAAGAGAGATTCCATCAAATGCGAAGAATAATAGGTCATTAATATAAAATCAAATACATATAATTTACTATACTAGAAACTGGAGATCGAGTGTCATTTCTCATAGATCATAGGAGCATGTGTGGTTCACCAAAATAGTGATTCTATCCTTGGATCCTCATAGTAAAATAAACGAAATAAAAAAGGGTCTTTTTAGATGACCAACATTCATGAAATGAAGAAGTTCATAACATCAGTTATTCATTTCTACATATATTTAATAAATTACTTATATATTTGGAATGTAATATACTCAATAATTTTTTTAGGAATGGATAATTAATAGAAAATATTAATATATTTCCCACCACCATACCCTCGCGTTGCTCCTAGAACCATTATGTGCTGTCAGAGAGATCACGATTAAATAAAAAATAATTTATTTTATTTATAAATTATGTAAAATTGTTTTTATTTCTTAATTTCCTATTTTTTAATCTAATTTGACTTGTAAATCCCCATAATATTAATTATGTTTCTTTATTTTTGATTTTTCCTAATGAACTCAAAACATATGAAGAACAACTAATTATTCCATCAGTAAACTACTATTTTTTATGACAAGAATAGGTTACATGGTGGGTACTTAGATGAAAATTGTGTGTACCATAGTGTACTGTAGCTAAATGTGAATAGAGAAATACTCCATTCCATCCAATAATTACATTATATGTATGAAATATGTTGAATTTCCAACATCACACACAGTTTTTAGGTTACACATCTTGTATCGATGTATACACTGTCTTGTCTACATGGGTTAGTGGCATAAAATCCCACAGTCTTTAAGATGATTATAATTTATCAAAAAATATGATAAAAAGAACATAGAGAAATTATAATATTAAAAAATGTGTATAAAATTTACATGGAATGATGTCAGTCAAATACCATATCTGAAGAAAACAACATGACACTCAGTGGAAAAATGGACTGACAACCCATTAAGATACATGACATGTTGCTAGAATGTACGGGTTGTGTAGTCCACTAATACACACACTAAATATTCAAATCTATGACTTGGATGAAAAATAATAAAAATGAGACATGTAGCTATTATATATAAACCATGTAGTCAGGTCGAGGTAGACGTCATTGACTATGTATTGTTCCCTCGATAAAGGACATCTGCGATACATGGAATGTATCTAGAAAAACCCATCGTGTAGCCTCCATTTTATTGAAAGAAAAAAAAGAAAATTAAAACAGTGAAACCTTATTTTATTGGTTGGGAAACCATTATGTGTTTACTAGTTTAATTATATTTTTAAATAATTTAAACCACTCAATTAATTTGATGTACTAAATATTTGATAAGTGATTTTCTATTTATTTTTCATGAATTGCATAATATATGGGTATCTATATTTTTGATTGAATGATCATTAATTTCAAAGATCCTTAATCAATTCATTAAATAATTAATGCAACAATTTTCATCTTAAATAAAATGAATTAATAAAATAATTATTGATATCCATTTACTTTTTCATATTAGATATATGTATGACTGATTAGGATTTTGTCTAAGACCAATGTATGTCTTGTAATGAATTTAATTTAATTTATTACATTGGTTTGAAAAAATCTACTATTAAATAAAATTATTGACCAAGAGTCTTCCCTCCATCAATTATTATGTTGAACCTACCTATTAAATGATATTTATGTAATAATTTTTAACCAATACTATTTCCCCCTCACTTGCGTTTTAATAATAAATACTTGTAATTAATGGATCATCCCAAGGTTCTTGGAGGTTGTTCAAGACCGAACTATGATGAAACTAAACAAATGATACATAGGTTTAAAAGTGGAATTCTATAACCCATTCTATGACTAGAAGAATGATTTTTCCCCTATTTTATAGGTTGATTTATTTTCTGATCATTAAACTAGCTATTAGATAATTCTCATGAATGTGTCATCTAATTATTAATTTATTTCTATCCATATTTCAATAAATTTTTTGGTATTAATACCTCAATCACAAAATTAAATGAATTAAAGAGAATATAATGATATTAAATAAATTTTAGTGCATAAATTATTTATCGAAATATATTAGATAATTATGTAACATATACATTCTAATTACAATACATTTATTAGATAAGACACGATAATATTTATGAATAATAAAATAAAATATATTAATTAAATATTAATTCAATATGATCTTTCCATTACATGATACAAATGAAACTCGATAAAACAAAGTGTTTATCCAACCATTGTTGTGATACATGATTTTATATGGGGATTTCATATGCATGATTTTAATATTCCGAACAATTTTACATCAAGAATATTATTTGTTTCTGGACCTGTTACAAATTGGGGGCACGATTTTAGGAAATCCAAGTTAGGATTTAATGATATGGGAGTCCATTTAATGAATCATGA
The DNA here is from genome assembly GCA_963277665.1 of Viscum album. NCBI lineage: Eukaryota > Viridiplantae > Streptophyta > Magnoliopsida > Santalales > Viscaceae > Viscum > Viscum album. The sequence continues at coordinate 1,520,814,466 of OY728157.1, read as the reverse complement.
AGTTGTAATCCTTTATTTAGAGCATACATTCCTACCAAAATAGCATCAAGTATCTTGACCAACCCTTTTGGGTGTTATGAAATTATGAATTAGGATCCTTTCTGCATGAATTTCATATATTCTAGATATTACTAGTTTAAAGGGAAGGGTTATGGGCCTTGATAAAATTATGAGAAATTAATAATTTATAAAATCAGTTTATTTTCTATTTCTTATATAATTTTAAAATCGGGAAAACTATTAATTTTATTTTTTAATTATAGATTATATTTTAAAATATTCATATACATTATCCTTATAACCAATATTGGAAAAGGAATGAAAAAAACTAGATGTAACTACCTTGAATGTTATATATTCATTCGGGTTATTTTTATAAAAAAATGGTAATGATGTTTTTTTAATACTTATTCCATGAATTTATAGTTAATGAGCTTAGCAATGGAGAGCTCATATTCGATGAGAAATATATGGAAAATGTGGTTGATTTTCAATGTATTATGTGTTTAAATATGTTTAGTGGACTCATGACATCTAATGATAACATGTATGTGTATATAAGGATTAATGAAATATATGGTATTTACAGGGAAATATATATACATGAATATTTTTGATATTCCCAAGGTGCTCTGTTCGAGCCATCATATAGTGGTTAACCTAGCTAATCCTCATATATTCACACTTACTGGAAACATTGGGAACCTAGAGGTTCTAAGGATAAAAATCCCCAAATAAATAAGTAAATACCTAATTATGTAATCACTCCCTTATATATTTTTTTTTTAATTTTAATATGAAAACCATTGAGATGTTTCTTCTAGATCTTATCACTATTTTCCTTTAAGTAATTAAGGATATGAAGTATGAAAATCCTTCAGTCCTTATAGTGAACTAATGAAAATTCCAAGCGAAGATATTACTGCATAATGATTCTTCATTTTTTCCATGAAGATAAAGGTAAAGGGGAATAAAAGGGACCACTATGATGTCTATTTCACAATGGGTAATAAAGGAAACTGGAATAAAAAATGCACCTTCTCAAAAATTCATGTGGAAGATTCTGGTATATTTGTTATTGATTAAAAATTATATTTTTCTGTAAATTGGACATTAAATACATATATTTAGGTTCACATATGTATTAACATATAGGGAACATATATATTAAATAATATTGAATGAGTTGAGGCTGATCTATGAGGATCCAAATGCACTAAAATTACTGGTTCTTTTATTGGGGACTTCCACCTCATATTTCCAACTAAAATGATCATTGTTTTGAATGTTTTTTATTATTTTCTGTCTGTTACCAAATAATTAATTCAATGTTATTAAATTATATAGATGGATTGATTTTCATATTTTTGAATAAATGTAACTTATTTTATATATTCATATTTTTATGGTGTGGAACATTTACATAATTATCCTTAGGTGTTGGATTAAATGAAACAAGTAATGGAAATCAATAACAAAGTTACATCACATGAATCGTACTACACAAAACATATACCTGATTGTATAGGATGTACCAATGAATATTTTATGACTAAATTACATTAGTAATTATAATTTTATTCTTTTGAACTAATCCAACACAGTGTACTTACTGCATGATTACATAGAAAAATGACCAAATCACCATTTAGAGGGAAACGTGAAATACTCAAATATATTCATGATTTAGTTCATATCAATGGTTGTAGTCTGTTTACAGTTTATGAAAGTATTGTTTACCCATACTTAAATACACTTTTTTATTTTGTTATATAAGAATTTTTCTGCTTAGTGAGGCATATCTTTGATTATTTTGATAAATTCATTGAATATACGAATGAAGTTAAGAATCATCTTAGTAAAAATATTAACAAACTACCTTCAGATGATGGTGGTGAATATATTATTCCAGATTCATATATTACATAAGGTAGTTTTGGATCCTATACCAACTCACTCTTCTATACATGAATCAGCGTAATGGGGTTATAGAAAGAACGAACCAAAAATTTTGGGATATGTTGATGTCAATGTTGAGTCTTGATAGTATTCCATTATCATTTTAAGAATATGAATTAAAATATCTGAAAACATTCTGAACAATGTTCCAACTAAATTTGAATATTTTATTTCATATGAATTTTGGATTGTAAGAAAAACCATGTTATCAAATTTACATTTTTATTGAAGTTAATCCTTTTTAAGGGATCATGAAGAAAAACATGAAGCACCTGGCACAAGGTGTACCGTTATAGAATATCTCATAGATAAAAGTATTTATTACCTATAAAATCCATTGAAAAAATAATTATTATAGAAATACATTCAATATTCGGATAAAGATGATTTATGTGGTGGTTTTTCCAATTTTGTGGATGTGGATCTTTTTCTATGGTTGTATTTTATGGTTTCTACGGTGATGTCTTTGGGCTACGGTGGATGGTTCTTGGTGTTTGTTATGAAGCAGTTTTTAGTTTTGGTGGTTTTTTATATTTTGATGTTGATGAAGAGGATGAAGAGATGACAACATGCTGTTGAATGGTGTTTTTAAGATGGTGACAGTTAAGGTGAGGATGAAGGTGACTGTTTCCGTGGAGATGGCAGGATGATTGTATTGACTCTTCTTCTCAGGTTGTTTTTTTCGATTACCAGCTCCAGTGGTGGTGGGGTGATGATAGTGTCAATGGTAAAGATGTAATGATGATGGAGGCCAGTGATGTGGCTTCATCGAACTGTGATTGTTCCTAGATCGTGGCTTGGAGATTTCTCAAAGATTGGTTTTGGATGTGCTGGCAGCGGCCACATGAAGCTATGGGATTCGAGTGAACCATCTTTTTGTATATTCAAATTTTAAGGTTTGGTTGATCGATGTTTGGATATTTGAATCATCAATATATTGTGAGAACTCCTCCTAAAGTTTCATTTTAGAAAATTAAAAATTGTATTGGTCTGATAGAATATGATTATGTTATGACTCAATGCACCCAAGAGTTGATATATGAACATATTCCAAAAATACCAAGGGAAGATGAAACTATTATAAAGAGAAAATTACTATATAGGAGGACAATATCGGTTATAGAACTAGAAAATTCTGGTTTTCTAGTCATTGGGGATGGTGAATCATTAATATTTGATAATAATGATCCTATAAAATTCAAGGATGAAGTGTGTGTATCAAATACTTCCATGTTGAAATAATCCATGAATTATGAATTGCATTCCATTATTCTAAAATTATTCAAGATTTTAGTGGACCATCAAGTGGATGTACAATTTTTTTGGATATCTCTATTTAAGAAAAATCTGGACATGGATGGAAAATACAGTACATTGAAGGTACAATTTGTTGAAAAAAGGATTAACTAATGTAAAATAATTAATTAAAAAAACATTCTCACCTATTAAAAAGCTGAAATACATCGGAATTATACATTCCATTATAACCTTCCATGATTTTGATATTTGTAAAATGGATATAAAATAGCTTTCCATAGTTGCATCCTTCAAGAAGATGTCTATATAGCACAAACCAAATGGTTTGTTACTCAAAATTATTTCAATAAGGTGTGAAAACATGGAAAGATCCATTAATGGATTAAATAAAACATTTATGTCATAGATAATTCATTATAATGAGGCAAAAAGATAATTTTGATTCATATAGAATGAATCACTACTGGAAATAGCACATATACCCACAGTTTTAAACTGTGGGTATATCCCTTGAAACCGTGGGTATAGGATATACCCACGATTTCAAGAACCTCCAGGTACAGTGGCGTCGCAATAGGGTTATACCCACGGTTTGCATAGAACTGTGGGTATAGATGAAGAAAAATTCACATTATCCACGGTTTAACAAACTGTAGGTATTGACATCTATACCCACGGTTTTCAAACCATGATTATAGTGATTTAAATCTCTCCATGTACCCACGGTTTGAAAAATGTGGGTATACTGAATTATACTCTTGTACCCACAGTTTGGAAAACCGTGGGTATAGACTTATTCCCCAGGAAGTTGCAACTCCACCTCCCTACCGTTCTGCACCTACAGATATATCAATCATGCCATTCAAATATATCAGAAATCAAAAATAATATGAAAATACGTACTATGGTATACCAATCCCATCCTTAAAATACAATGGAAATTAGAGGACCTCATCAAAGCATCTTGACTAAAAAACAGAGGAAGACTCGCATTCTTACCAAACACCGTACTGCTGCATGTGAACCTGTGCAAGCTTGTTGCTGGAGTATCCCACTAAACTGGTGAACTTCCTTTCACCAGAAATAAAATTCATATCTTCAGTGTCGACAAAGCCAACATGATGTATCTATTGAAAGGAAGAGAAAAAATTATATCAAACCCATAATTGTGGGGAAAAGAAAGCAGTAATGAAATGAAACGCGGTCCCCCTGCCCAGCTCTCACCCTCCCCCTGCCCATGCCCATCCCTCCCCATCCCTCCACACTGCCCAACCCCTCCCCATCCCTCCCCAATTCCAATCCCTCACCCTCCCCCTGCCCAGCCCTCACCCTACCCAGCCCTCCCCCTCCCCCCTGCCCAGAACTCCTCCTCCCCCTCCCCCCATGCCCAGCCCCTCCCCCTCCCTCCCTACTTCCCAGCCCTCCCCCCTACCCAACCCTCACCCTCCCCCTGCCCAGCCCTCACCCTCCCCCCTGCCTAGCCCTCACCCTCCCCCCTACCCAGCCCTCACCCTGCCCAGTCCTCCCCCTCCCCCTGCCCAGCCCTCCACCTTCCCAGCCCTCCCCCTCCCCCCTGTCCAGCCCCTCCCCCTCCCTCCCCACTGCCTCGCCCTCCCCCTGCCCAGCCCTCACCCTTCCCCTTCCCATCCCTCCCCCTACCCAGCCCTCCCCCTCCACCCTACCCAGCCCTCCACCTGCCCAGCCCTCCCCCTCCCCTCTGCCCAACCCCTCCCCCTCCCTCCCCAATAGCCTATGCATGTAAACACCATAGGAACACAGAGTGTAAGGAAAGTAAATGATGTGTAAGGTGGGTACACGATGTGTACCTACATGGGGTACATGCCTATGTCCATAAATCTACCTGACTATATACTTGGCCAGGCTGTGTATTTCTACACAACATGCCACCCACATGGGGTCTGGTTGTGTACTCTACATAGCCATATCCTCATAAATGGGTTCACCTGATTGGGCACTCGACTAAATTGTGTGTATGAACCCATATTTGAAGTTTACTACCAAAAATTAATATTACTAAATGATATGAACACATGGCATGTCACCCTAAACTATACGCCATGTTTTCAGGTTTTCCCGAATGGAAAACCCCCGGATTTCCCAGAAACCTTGGTTTTACCCCCAATACAACATATTAAGACATTAGGAGACATTAGAAAGCATAATAGGGGTTAAAAACATGAAAAATAATAATATAAAGGGGGTTTGTGGTAATTTTAAAAATGGACTACCTTTGGGCAGAAATCATTGAAGATTCATTCGATTTTGCAGTCTATGATTGTCACATGTTGACTCAGCGCGTCAAGAGCTCCATGAGAACACCTCCTTCTTTCCCTCTCCCTTTATCTTTATCCGTATCCCTCTTCTCTCTTTGTCCCCAAAAAGGTAATTCCTCAGGGGAATATTCAAGAATCCAAGAGGAAGTAATATAAACAAATTTTAGGGGTAGTTACCCTTTTTATGCATCTAGTGGTTGAGTGTGTATAAATTTTAAGACTACAACTCTTGGATGTGACTTGTCCTCTGGTTTAATCCAATCAATTATTTTCTATTAGACATTAATTAATGTGTCACCATCCACTGCTAATCCCATGAACAGATCTAGTAGATATTCTTCAATAATATCTCCCAAATTATAATTTTTAACAAACACTGGAAGTTCCATTATTTACTCTTCATGTGTGGCTTCAACTTCCTCTTGACTCTCCAAGATATAACAAAGATGGTCTGAATCTTCAATACTTGCAATGGGATAAAAAATTAAAGCAAGCTTCAATAAAATCAAAGTTAAATAATAATAAAGATTCTTCCATATTTTTTTCAACTCCATACAACAGTGAAACTTGTTCCTCCCGACTGAGCAGTTAACCTGAGAGTATTTGGGGTAGGAGTAAGGTAGTAAACCACATCAAGCCTCTATTTAATGAAAATGACCTCTGATGTGGTGTCTTCAATGAAAATGACCTCTAAAGTGTCTAATTTTCTCCGTTTTTAGTGTTTTTTTGTTTTTTTGTTGAAAGAAATGAAAAAATTGAAAACCCACGTAGGAAATCATTACATCCCCCCTGCTCATCCCTCCCCCTGCCCAACCCTCACCTCCCCCCCTACCCAGCCCTCCCCCTGCCCAACCCTCCACCTGCCCAGCCCTCCCCCTCCCCCCTGCCCAGCCCCTCCCCCTCCCTCTCCACTTCCCATCCCTCCCCCCTGCACAGGCCTCCCCCAGCCCAGCCCCCCTCCCCTCCCCTTGCCCATCCCTTTCCCTCCCCCTCCCCCTCTCCCCCTCCCTAGCCCAGCCCCTCCCCCTCCCTCCCCACTGCCCATCCCTCCCCCTGAATATCCTTACATGAAATATGTAGATGCATGAAATGTTTTATTTGGATGCAGACCCAACCAGGTAAGGTACTTCAACTGTTAGAAAACATCCTAAAATTTCGATAAGGTACTACAACTCACTGTATTACAGAACATATTATAACAGAGAAAATACCAGTCAAACTCATGAATAATGTGATTATCACTGTATCATTTATGGCTTGAGTTGTAAACAATATAAAATTCCATACATCCTATCATGTTGAAGAGTTAGTTGGGAAAAAATACCTTCATCAATCCTCGTTGAGACATAAATGATACACATCTCTTAAGTTTCTTCTCCATGCTTGTAAATCGAAGGCATTCGTTCCATCATCCCATGCACATTCACCAATATTTCGGTTCATCACTATGCTGGGATGAGAACAATCAAAGTATGTCTAGAAAATCTTACACATGACCCATAGAAATAAATATACAGTGGATTCAATAGTGAAAACATATCACCTGCATTCATATGTTGGATGAAATTGAGGTTAAATCCAGGATTTTACGACCAATAACCTACATAAATATAGTGTGTAAATGAAAATGAAAAATGATGCATGGTAGGGAGGTTAATTCCACAATTTTAGGAAAACATACCTATTGTAGAGATCTGAAACTTATTAGTGAAGGATTCCCATGATCTCTTCATGTGCAGAGTGAGTAACCTGCAATATATAAATAATAATAATCAATATTCATCTTAAAATATGAAGTGCGTAATAACTTATGAAAACGTATTATTTGAAGGGAAATACTGCAAATTGTCTAGGAGATTATTTCAACGATATTACGAGAACATACCTATTGCGGGGTGAGCAACACATAGGTCACGATTCAATTGAAGTGGCTGCTCTGGGCGGTTTTGTTAACATCCACCTCACCTGTGCACTTGATTTGTGTTTCCAACGCACCCTTCAAGAACACTTTCAGCTTCCAGAATGTTGATTCACTATGCATCCCATATACTAATTATGGCCGAAAAGAGAGAGGAAACAGTGCATTTGTGCTGCAATGAATAGTCAGAAATGTCAGGTTTAATGATAGCAACTAGAAGTGTTTACCTTCAAATGGAAGACAGTGCCCCATTGATGATTGTTCAGAAGGCATTGAAGAATGGTGGTGTCCTGGGAGTGGTCGATCCTGTAATGTGCCATGGTAATCAACCAAATCAGCTACAAATTCATTTCTGGGAGCACTTCAAGTCCTACTGCATCATATTATGAAAATATGAGTCTGAGGTTAAATTGGATATTTGGGGATGCAGCTGAGTAAAAAGAAAACTTGTCATGATGTAAAAAATGTTGTGGTAAAACCATACCTTTAGAAACGATGGATAAGTCGACACTGTGTCCAGCTCCTCCCCTAGCCCTCCCCCTACCCACCTCCCCCTCCCCTCCATCCCCACTGCCCAGCCCCTCCCCCTCCCTCCCCAAGGCCCAACCACTCCCCCTCCCTCCAAACTGCCCACCCCCTCCCCCTCCCTCCCCACTGCCCAGCCCCCCTGCCCAGCCCCTCCCCACTGCCCTACCCCTCCCCCTCCCTCCCCACTTCCCAGCCCCTCCCCCTCCCTCCCCACTGCCCAACCCCCCTGCCCAGCCCCTCCCCACTGCCCAGACCCCCTGCCCAACCCCTCCCCCTCCCTCCCCACTGCCAAGCCCCCCTGCCCAGCCCCTCCCCACTGCACAACCCCTCCCTCTCCCTCCCCACTGCCCAGCCCCTCCCCCTGCCCACCTCCCCACCTGCCCAGCCCCTCCCCCTCCCTCCCCACTGCCCAGCCCCTCTCCCTCCCCCTCTCCACCTGCCCAGCCCCTCCTCACTGCCCATCCCATCCCCCTCCCCACCTGCCCAGCCCCTTCAATAGATGAGCTATTCTGCTTCAAAGTGGAGGACACAGTCATACTCGCCTGATGAACATCCTCTGCATGTCGAGTATATGAAAAATAGATTATGTGAATGCAACCACCTCCCCTCCCAGCCCTCCAATGCACCCCCACCCCCTCCCAACCTTCCCCTCCCAACCCCCCCAACCCTCCACTGCAGCCCCCCATCCCAAGCCTCCCCTCCACTAATAAGTCCAAGATTAGATGGAGAGATAATAATTAACACACCAAACCATAAAAACAAAAATGTCATGTGAATATTACCTAAAGAAATGTCAAATAACACCCCTGATGAAAACATAATCCAAAATTCATTTCATTGCATAAAGAAATTCACATACAAGAAGTCCACCAATAAAAAAAATTAAAACTCCACAAGTCTCTCTACTAAGTCAAAAATGGAGGGGATTAATATCCCCCCCCCCCCATCACCATCATCGTCATCCCCATGTATTGCATCATCATCATCAGCAGCAACATCATCAGCTTCTTCATCACCATCAGCAACATCATCATCATCATAATCATCAGTAGCAATCTCATCACCAAAAACAGCATCAACAACATCCTCGCCAGCTCTATTGCCACCACCATCATCGCCACTTGGACCCTCATAGGAATCACCCAAGGCATTATGTAAAGAGCGCATTGATGGTCTACATGAATCAAAAGTGTGAACAACCTCTGGTGGTAGTGACTGACTCAACATTGACATATCTTTCATGAAATGTTCATTTATTAGCCTACTTTTTTCACGCTACTATAATACTATTTTCTTTGTCACAGCTAATTCCACACGCGTACTTTCCAACTCAGAGGCCTTAGAGGAATTTTAGGAGTCCGATGATGACCAATACCTAGAGGGGACAATGTTTTTGCCTGGTCTACAACAGACTCTCCCTGGATGCTCCACACCTAACACCTGACTCAAATGATCATTTGGCCCGAAGTTGTCATCTTCCTCATCTATGGCCTCCAAGGCAAACTGTTGAAATTATAAACACATTAAATTATGAATTTCGTATAAATGTTTGAAATATATATAAAAAACTTAGAATTTTTTCTTGTGATTGTGAATTAACTGCAGTTCCATATTTTCTTTTCCTACTAAAGCAGAATAATTTGGCACGAGGTATAGGACCTTCAATGCCCCATTCAGCTTGCTGCATATGAGAAATGCACAAATTTGGATTACAACCATATATGATAAATGCAAAAAATTGGATTGAACGTACCATCTGCTTCTTATGATCGGGCATTCTAGTGTGCCCAATGTGTGTAGATATATCATTTCATCTTTGTTTTTTTTGTTTTTCGCAGAAACTTCCTAAGAAACAAAAAAACAATACAAGTAATAAGAATTAAATTTTATATAAAAACCATTAAAGATGGGTAGTAACTTATACTGTTCAGTCTTCCAATGTGCGATCATTTTTTTATATTGACGTTTTGGACAGTCAGGGTTTGTGGGTACACCCTCTAACTCGGTACCCACTCTGATCCTCCAACCAATATGTAACTCATACTTGTATGGCCTCCAATGCACTCCAAGATCACTCAACCTATCAGCTTTGGCAGCTTCACTGTTAGGAAAGTTAAATCGACTCTACAATGAAAATGTTAAGTCATATAAATACATTACTAATATAAATATAAATTTGTAAAATTTCCTTACCCATATCTGCGCCCATGCCCTATCCTTGATGTCAGAATTGATATGTCTCCATGAGATCGGTTCCACCAGAATGATACATGATATTTGGCTAATGTAGCCATGAAACTTCTATAGTCCTTATAATTTTTAGCTACCATTTGGTTTTGAGGATTGTAATCCACCATAATCTGAGTTTCGCGATTCCAGGCATCCCGCATTCGAGTGCGCCCATTTCACCTACTACATGATCCCACTAAATAACATAAGATGTGAAAAGATAAGAGTTAAGTGACAATACAATAAGAAAAATGTGAAATGCTATAATTTGAAACATTTATAATAAAAAAACCTGATGCAGGCTCCTGAATAGGTTGTGAGGCATCCGTGGACTGTGCTGGATCAGCATCCTCCGAAGGAAGTATCTGTTCCACAGCATGCTCCGGCTGATCTTCATGAATAGAAGTGGAAACTAAAGGAATAGACTCAATATGTGAGTGATGGATGGTAGGAAAAAGAGGTGGCATAGACATGTCAGAATATGCATAGTAGGTCTGGGGATACATGAATGGATATGGATATTTTGGAGGTGAGAACATCAGTCGAGTCAGCGTGGACATGGAATGGGAAAGAGAGGGTAAATGTGATGATGATGACGGCATTTATGGGAACATCCCATGGGTCTCAAGCAGAGGGCATACATGTGTGGTAGATGGGATGTCCACTGATGGGTCATTGTGGGGAGTGGTAAGATGGGAGTTCCGCCTAGGTCTCGGAGGATCCCTGCTCGGTCCCATACTAGGAAGAGGAATCTCTGAAGACAACTCATGCTCATGTCTAACAGGATCAACATCAAATAAAATTTTCTTGCGAGCTTCTGTAGTTTTCTTCATAATCTGTATAAGAATGAAATAAATATATTTTAGAAACAATTTTTACAAATCACATATGCAACTTAGAATCCAAAGAAGGCAAAAAATGTCATAACATCTTTCAGTAATGATAATTTACAACCATGTTGTACAATTTTTAAAAACAAATTTTAAACCCAGTTTTCTGAATTGAAATAAATATAATTAAATGAAACGAAACCAAAGAATACTAAAACAGACATATCATTCAATACTAAAACTAAATTATAGTAATTGAATTCGTACCAACCAGAGAAACTCATGTCAATGTAAACTGAATGAACACTGAATATATATGGTTGCTTTTATATATTATCCTCCACTACCTCAGTTTCAACATCATCTCTCACAATGGGACAATTTGTGTCATCAAATACAATATTTTGGATAACACTGATGGGGGCGTCAATGATGAAGATTTCATCCCCAGCATCATGAAAAATATGTCTTGGGATTACTTTATTAATGACACCATAATCAGGTTTCAGATGATCTTTCACATAAAACACTTGTTTTTCCATTGATTCCAAAATGTATGGTTCATCGGTATGTAGGAATCGACTCATGTAAATAACTCTAAATCCAAAATCATCAATAAATGTACCATTTTGCGTCATTGAATCAAACCATTTAAATTTCATCATAGTGACTCGACCTTAAGAGTAGTAATCCAATAACAATATTTTCTCAACCAGTCCATAATATTACACATCTTCATATCAAGGTCGACTATATGATGCACTGGCATAACAATCTGTTCTAGCAGTTATCATAACGCCATCATTCTGTGTTCTCATTTTCACTGCTTTATCAGTTGTAACAAATTTATATCCATTGATTATTAAAGATTTGCAGTCACGAACCAAATAATTAGGACCAAAAGCCAACACTCTTAATTCTTGAGAAATGAAGTCATCAGGTACACTCAATACCTGAAATACATATGAGTAATATAATTAAATATATATCTATATTTTAAGGTATATAATGTAATGGTCATACATTTGATTTCAACCAAGATGGGAACTCTTGGCTATGCATAGCCTCTCTCTTTTTCAACGACAAAGACCGATGAACTCTACTTATAATTTGTTTATGTTCTCTACATAAAATGACAATAAAAGTATAAGGTATATGTTATATGATATCGTATGATATAACATATATATATTCAAATTACTTACTTGATATAGGCATCGAACAATCCACAATTAAACAGGACTGTTCGATGTGCCATATTCCGCTCTTCAAAGCTCAATGTAACCAATGTATATGACTCGACAATTCCACCTGTTTGGGGAAGAGATGGTAACGAGTGTTGAATTTCCTCATACTACTCATATTCATTTCTCATTGGTCGATTATGTCTTGTGCTTACATCAGACAAATACATTTAACAACAATCCATGCATTCTTGGGCCAGATAACTCCTCACAATGGAACCTTCAGGATAATTCTTATTTCGGACATATGCTTTCGAAGTGCACATATTTCTTTCAGTGGGATACATCCACCGAAAAGCGACTGGTCCCCCAAGAACTGTCTCAGTTGGAAGATGAACTGTTAAATGGAACGTGCAAGTGAAAAATGATGGAGGAAAATTTTTTCCATGTCACATAGAATTAACGGAGCCTCTTGCTGCATTTTTATCAACAATGATTTGGATAACCATTTAGCACAATGGTCTCTAAAAAATGACATAGCCGAATCACTGCCACTCTTAAATTATTATATAGAAAATGCCGAATTTCTATTGGAATCAATTCATGAAGAAGGATGTGATAATCATGAGTTTTTAGGGATTTCAATTTCAAATGACTTCTGTTGACTCGTTTAGATATGTTGATTGAATAGCCATCTGGAACCTTGATATTCTCCAATATTTCCAGAAATCGATCTTTCTCTGCCGGTGTGATCACATAAGAAGCACATGGAACATTCCATTTGTTTTCACCGATACAAACAGGATGTAGTTCTGGTCGAATACCCCAATCCAATAAATCCCGATGAGATCGGAGGACATCTTTGGTCTTCCCCTTAATATTCAAAAGAATTTAAAGAAACATTTCACTTATATATTTATCAATATGCATTACCTCTAAACAATGACGTAACCAATTAGTAGACCAATATGGAAACATAAAAAAATACTTCTCTTTTTCCAATTGTAAGTGACTTCAGTATCATCATTCTTCCTCTTTCGAGAATTCAACTGAACTTTCCCTAATGAAAAGATGAAATCTTTCAATTAATCAAGCACATCACGTCCTAACATACGTTGAGGTGGTTCTTCAGTGTCAACATTATTATCAAACATTCGAAGATTATTCCTGTATTGATGATCCATTTGCAAGAATCGGTGATGCCCCATGAAACTAAAACTATGACAATATTTAAGCCTTCTCGATCGTGTATTCTTCATACAAACGGGACATGATAGTGTTTCCTCCGTGCTCCACCCAGACATCATTTCATAGGCAAGGAAATCATTTATGTTCCATAGAAGGGAAGCACTCTTCTGAAACGTATTCTTTGAAGAAGCATCAAATGTCTGCACACCTAAATCCAAAATTTGTTTCAACTCTTTTATTAAAGGCTGCAAGTAGACATCTATATCATTACCAGGATCCAAAGGTCCAGATATCAATATACTCAAGAAAGTGAAAGGTTTTATCATACACATCCACGGAGGATGATTATAAACATGAATAAAAACTGGCCACGTGCAATGAGCAGTAACCATCTGACCAAACGGATTAAAACCATCACATGATAGGCCCAATCTGACATTACGCACCTCAGATACAAAATCAGGATGTTGTGCATCAAGTGTCTGCCATGATAATCCATCTGCAAGATGGACCAGCTCATCATTTCCTTTAATTATCTCAACATCATGCCATCACATATTAACTGAGATTTCTGGAGACATGAATAGATTTTGATGTCTGGGAATCAATGGAAAGTGCCACATGACTTTCTGTGGCACACGAGATGGTGTTCCATCTGCATTTGTCTTCCGTCGAGATGTACCATATTCTTTAGAGTCATTACAATCCGCTGTTTCCTCTAAATATAAACTACAATCTTTTAGACAAGCATGGCCTTTATTAGTAGAAAATCCAAGATGATTAATTAACTTCCATGCCATGTAATGATTGGAGGGAATATCTGCATCATCAGGAAGCAAGTCCTTCAAAAATGTAATAATATAATCAATAGCCATATTAGAAATCCCATACATGGTTTTTCCATGATATAACCGCATTAAAAATTCCAACTTTGTCATTTTAGTACATTCTTGATATACTGGAGTTCTGGCATCATCCAATAAATTTTTCACTCTCTCAATATCATCGTCTACAACATTTTCCTCGTGTGTACTGATATCATTGTCTTCTTACACCGGCAAGTTATCTCTCTCAGAATGATGTACATATGGAAACTGATCAAATATCAAATTCTCCATATCACTTCGTTCATTTCGTTTATGAACAGTCGAAGATTGACTCGTCTCTCCATGGTGAAACCAAACATTATAGTTAGCTTGAAATCCAAATTTTGTTAAATGGTAACTAACTTCTTCTCGTATTAACCATGGTCTTCCAACACAATTATAGCAGGGACACTGTATACATCCTCCATCTGACGCATTGTTAAATGAAAAATCTAAAAAATTCTCCAAATTACATTGAAACTCGGTTGAAATCTGATCGGTACGATACATCCAGCTTCTATCCATTCTATAACAAGAAAAAAATTATCATTCAATAAAAAATGTAAATCATATTTAAAAAATTCATTACAATCAATTTTATTATTAAATTAATCAATGCATATTAGTAGCTAGAAAAACATATATAATGACAAGAGGAGTCCAGGATTGAATAAGTAGAAATAATAATAATGATCAGGATAAACCATCTTTCCTTTTTTATTTTCCATGTAAATCTAGAAAGGATCACATTGGATATCATTGTAAATCCTAAACCTGGATAAGAAATAAGAGATCTACATCCTCTATAAGGATAATAAATAATATCTATCAATAATAAGAATAACAACAAACAAATGATAAATTATATTTAAATCTCAAGGACTGATTAAATTCTATGTAAGTGGTTTGGTTTCTTGGCTTAAAAAATCATTCCCTAAACCGTTACATGTTGTTCAATTCACCTTTAAATATAACATTTAAATGTTATGGTAATACATAGTAAAAATCTTTAAATTTAAAAAAAATTATTTAACTAATTGTTTTTCATAATTTATGGAACAAAAATTATCAAGATTTGAAGATGATTTCCATGTGTTTTTGGTCATAAAATTTAGTATGTTAATTATGAATCATTCCATGATTGGTTTATGAATTATGTATGTACTCATATAATTATGTTAAAAATAAATTATAAATGGTATTTTCAGATAAAGCACTATATATGATCATAATGTGTCTTATATAGTCTAGCATGCTTAAAAAATTAATTGAGCATGATTTTCCAAATGCATTCAACTAGAATGTTATTGTACCACTCAATAAAATAATGAATTATTTATTTTGAAATACAAATGAATGTTAATTTCTCATTATTTAGGTTGTTCAAAATATGTCAATACAATACAATAATATTTTGGAGTTTGTTTCAGCTTGGTGTTTAGTTAAAAGTAAGATATCAAAGAGAAAAAAAATTAGACATAGAAAAAAATCTTGGTGTGTTACAATGAATATTAAATTATTCCTCCCTATGTGTTGGGATCATTATTGGTTTTCAAATCTATTCTCTTAGGATGGTATGAGCTTGGTCTTCCTGGTTTCGCATCAGATGGATTGCAAATGGTCATGACCACATTGAACATCCCCAGGAGATGATTTAGATCTTGTAGTTCATCTATGCAGAGTTTTTTGGATTTGGTCATTTGAGAGGGTATGACGTTAGCCATCGGATCGAGAATGTGCTTTGACATAGGACACTTGCTTGTTGAATCACTTTGCAATGGTGGAGAGCTTCATCACATTCAAATGTTGGGGAGGGGAAGTTTTTATGTTGTCAATATGGTTTTATTTTCCTTGACCCTTAGGGAATTATTTTTCCCAATTCATGATGTCTTTGGTTTTTCCCATTCATCCCTTAAAATGCAGTCTTATCATAATAAATATTTGAAGGCCTTATGGCCATTGGAGGAGGTATGAGCTCGGTCAAGTGTCTTTCGAGTCATCCATTTATCGAACATTTTTTCCCCACATAGTTAGTTTTTCTTGATTGTCACCCTCTTCTTCTGGTATGGGTAAAGGGTAAATATGCCACCTATGTTGGGGCCTTCTATAATATCATCTATCTATAATCAACTGTGATCTTCAGAATGTCATTGAAGACAAATCAACCTTAAATGGTATGGACCAATCTCTTATAAAAAGAATAATAGACATGATGGTCTGTGAGGTTCACCTTATTAGGTTTCTTAGGTTTTTGTATCTTGATTATGGTATTTTCCATGTATATATGGAAATAATTGTAAATCTTCTCATTTAATAAGTGATACACTTTTTCCATCTGTTCCTTAAGTCATGGGTGACCCAGATCACTTTTTTCTTCCATTCAAGGAGAATTTGTTTTTAATGCCGCTCAATGGGAGGTGTCATGTGATTTAGGGCCTTCCTTGGTGCTTGAATAGGAACTACTACTGTTTTTAGAGTATGGGAAGCATTATCTACCTTACTAGACCTTTTTCCCTATGTCATGGGTGTCGTCCAAGATTTTTCCTAGGTTTTTTAAATGGAATCTTCTAAGTGTTGTGTTGTATCTGAAAACTCATTGAATCTACCTAGATAATTCATCAAGATAAAAGGTGTTCGTATCTCATCCTAAACATTCCCATCACAAATTTCCATCCATTTCTTTTTTGATAAAGGTATTCTGAGTGAATATGTTAAACTTTTCCATCTAGCGATGAAATAAAAAACTCTATCATGTTCACATTGTTTGCAATCTGTGAGGTTAGAAATCATTATTTTCATTAACATGGAGTTTAAATGATCTAGTAATTGATATAGAATAAATTTACATTCCACAATGGATCCTACCGAAAGGTTGTTTTACTCAAATAAGGTTGGTCCTACCAAATTACATACATAAAATTCTTAGTTTTGTTTCCTCCTACTGATCTTAGGGGCTCATCATAAAGTCACTTTAGGAAATGATGTGTGTGAGATGTAATTTTTTATCTCCCAAAAAATCAAGGATTTAGAATATAGTATTGTAAAAATTGGATAGGGTAAAGGTTTTATCCACACATTCAGGATATAACTTATTTTTGGGTTGTATGGGGTTGTTCCTCCCTTCAATGGATTATATTTTGGAATCCAATGATTCAGTGGTGTTGAGGAGTTCTTGAGGTATTATTGTCTAGTCCACCTTCTAACTACAGGTATTGGGAAAGTATTGATGAGGTGGCCCCACCTTCATATCTCATTGATTCTCAATCTTTTCTAAGACTGAATGATCACTCTAATGGGGATGATTTTGTCACCACAAGAGATGAAAGTCGTAATCATTCAAAACTTCTTCATTTATGTAAATCAATTTCATGGATCTATACCCAACCTAACATTAAAATTACACCATTTAATGCATTTTATCCCTCTCCTGATGTATGTGATGAGATTTCTTTGTCTCTTTTTGATGATGATATCCAGCAGAAATATTGCCCCTGATAGTTCCTCATTGATATATCTGAGATTCTATACCATATTCTCTTATTGTGCTAGTATTTCCTCTATAGCGGTAATTTCAGTTCCCCTAGGTAGTTATTGGTATGTATCCACACATTCCCCTTTATCATTGGAAGAGTTTCATCGAGGATAGGGAAATTCCTCATTCGTAGGTGCCTTGTTCTACATATTTCTCTGATTACGTGTCTGTGTAGCCTTAGTTTTTTCATCCACATCACCTACCCCTAAATGAATAGTTTTCACATCATTCCCCTATATTTTTAAATCTTGGATGACATAAATTTTTATATTAATTATGATGATGTTCACTAAGGTGTATCAAGTAGTGGGATTTACCCCATCACTCTCCATGAAAAATGGAAATTATCCACTCTTTACTCCTCCTTTGAGGGTTGCATTAGGGTCATTTATCTGTCCCCTGGTCATATTAGTCCATTTTGTCTTATGAAAGTTATTGTTTTTAACTTCCTTTATCGTAAATTCCCTCCTACCTTAGTCTATGAATAGTGACCCTAACGGAATTTCCAATCATACTTGTTGAGCAGACCCAAAATGAAAGAGGAGTATCTCATAGTGGGAGGAATGATTGGGATATTGACAATTGATAATTATATTCAAAACTCGATAAGATTAATTCCTTTAGGTGTGATAATAATGGTAAATATTACCCTGGACCTATGGAATGGGAATGATTTGGGGCTGTTGTTGGCACTTTTTGATCCCATTTTTGAGGATATAAGGAATCCAATCGAGGATTTTATGGATCCTAAGATGGAAATTGTGATATAAATTCCCCCATACCTAGATTTTGGTGTTGATATAGAGCCACCACTAATTTCTCTAGGGAATAAGGAATCCAATCAAGGATTTTATAACATAAGATGATTGAATTGTTGTGTCATTTCACACATATTACTACATCATGAGGATTGTTACCATACATAATATATTTATTTTTCTTGTTATTAATTTATGAAGATATATATTCGGACATGAGTAATGTTAGCATACATAATATATATAAGTTGATATTTATGATAACCCTAAATCTATCATAAATAATTCCAAATTTTACTAATCTATAGATATCTATGTGACCCTTAAATCAACTAGTATCTACAACTTCAAATCCTAGACATTAATCATTACACATGGTTACCCCTATAATCAACCAAGAATCGTCGATATCCTCCCATAACATTAATGGAGAATCACAAGTAAAATTACCTTGTTTAAGATATATCGATGCGGAGGCGAAGGCCAGGGGGTCCAGGTCGGGAGCTGGGATGCAGAGCCGGGAGGCGGAGCCGGGAGGCAGAGCCAGGACGTGGAGCCGGGACGTGGAGCCGGGACTCAGAGCCAGGACGCGGAGCCGGGACGCGGAGCCGGGACGCGGAGCCGGGATGTGGAGCCGGGATGCGGAGCTGGGAGGCGGAGGCTGGGGAGGGGAGTCGGAGAGGGGAGGAGAGGGTCGGGAGGCAGTGGTCGGGGAGGGGAGGACAGGGCCGGGAGTAAGCGTTGGGGAGGTAGGGTTGAATGGGGGGATCCCCGAGTAAGGAGGAGCCCGATAATTTGGGTAGTATGCTATTTTAATACCCACGGTTTTAATAAAACCGTGCATAAAGATTTATAAAAACAACTTATTCCCACGGTTTATAAAACCGTGGGTATATGTGTGTGTGGGTAGACCCCATTTCTAGTATTGAATGTGTGCCATGTGTCTATATATAGTTTAGTAGGAGCGTGGTGATTTTCTTAATAGTATATATTGATAAAATATTTATCATTGGAGAAGAAATACCTATATTTTAGTCTGTTAATATTTAGTTTATTATTTTCTTCACTACAAATTAATTTGATTTGCTATTATATATTTTGCGATCATGATCCATCATGATACATCTAAGAGACTTCTTGGGTTACATCATGCTTCATATACTTTCTTGATATGGAAGATCTTTAGTATTGAATAATCCAAGAGGGATTGTTTCCACCATCATATGTTTTTCATATTTCATGCAAAATGTGTCTTTTAGAACATGTGTAATGAAAAATAATTGAAAAGATCTCATACATGTAATTGATTGTGTTAGTAATGCATGTTATTTCATGTTCTACGCTAGATTTTTTAAATTAATTGAATTTGGTGGGAAAATATCATGCTAATCATGGAAACCATCACTTGATAAGATTCATGTCTATCCTTAAGCAATATAATCTTATTGATGATATATTACTATTCTATGGAGAGATGGGGAAATATTCATTAGAGGAATTTTAGATGCTAGTTTACAAATTGGACATGATGAAAAGAAGTCACAAATTGGATATATCTTCACATTGAATGTAGGTGATGTGAGATAGAATATCTCAATGTAGTATGTGGTAACATATTCCATAGATGAGACCAAGTATAATACGGCTTATAAGGAAGTTAAAAATGCAATATTGATGTGTTAATTTTTACACTATATTTACATGGAAATATAATTAATGATCATATCACACTCGACATTAATAATACTATAGAGGTACATCTCATAAAAGATCCAGGACCAAATTAGTGTGTGAATGACATACATCATAAGTATCATATCATTAGTGACTTTTATTAGAGAGTTTGGGATGTAGTGAGAAATAATTCCATAAAAGACAATGTGGAAGACCAGTTGACTAATGCCTTGACTCATCATTAACATTATTATTATGTGAGGTCTAGTAGACTCAAATTTATAGTGCACTATCTCAAGTCCATGTTGGATGTTATTGTAGTTGGATTCTTAAAACCATATGATTTTTTAATTACATGTATATTTGATTTATTGAATATTAATTAAGCCTCTAATTATATATATTTTATTATTCTTCCTGGATTGATGGAAATAGATTCAATATTAAATTTCATATTGATATGGTCATATTAGTTCCCTGTTATTATCTGATCCTTGGTGTTGTATGATAGTATTAATTATATATTTCAGTATTTGGATAAATTACAATCATATTAATCATAGTATTTATGCGATTTTGTTTGACTACTTGTAAGACGATGATGTTTCTTCTCATGAAGGTCACACATGGTTGTCTAAAATATTGAATATTATAAGAATATACCCAGTAGGAAAAATTACACATTTTTTACTACCATAAAATATTCATATATTTGAAAGTTTGGAAATAGTTTTTACATATTCAGATCATTATTAGTCCATGTCATAACTATTGTACTAATATTTATTGACAAAGAGATTCATTATTTATGTTGGAAAGAATTAAATCATATTGGGTCAATCATGATTGACATGTAATTAATGAATAAGTCGATGAAGGATTTTTTTCTTTCATATTTATAGATAATGGTATCTCATCTGATTAACTTTAATATAACTATCTCCCTAAAATCCATGTCCCTGGTGAAGTTATGTACCTATTTCATAGAGTTAATGAAATATGCATCGAGAATATAGGTTAATGATAATGATGTGAAACCCGCATTATATGGTATTTTGAAAAAGGGATAATATTACATAGTTAGCATTAATATGTTCTCATTTATGTTTCATCCTATTTTCAATTATTTTGGGTGCCTTTACTGATGCTAGTTTCTAGTCATGGACTTTGTGAAACCGTTCCCAATGACATTGAGAAAGAATCATATAGAGTCAAATATTATGTGTCTCTATGGATCTCATTTAAATTATTTTTTAATTTAATTAATAGAATAAATATTATTCTAAATTATGATGAAAATTTTTAATCTTGTTATATTTATCACAAAAATTAAATACAAACATATTCACATTCATGGGAATATAAATCAATTTATATATTTTAATGAATATTTAATATATATTTACAAACCATTGTATTTATGAAATATATATTTATAAACAAGATATTTATTTATCTAGTTAATAAATACTAAGGAGTTAGAAAATACCAAGACTACATAAATTGATAAATAATTATTTACAGTCGAGTAAATGTTATTTATTAATATGAAATGGATGGTCTGTGAAAAAAATATATTATTATTATGTGGAATGTGGTTTCATTAATGTTTACAATAATATTTAGTGTCCATAATTCCATTAAATTAAAACTTAATCCTAATCCTTAGCCCTATAAATAAAAAACTATTTTTATTAGGATGGATAACATTGTGAAATAGAAAAAGGAGATAATTATTGTGCCCAATGAATTGTCTTTTTTTTGGATTTCACACAGATGCTCCACAAATTCATGAAGGATTTCACCAAGAATGGAGAATGAGTGATGAATAATGAATAATTTCAGACATTCAATTTTTTTTTGCGCTAGCATCTGATGATCATGTTGAGTGTTATGAAGATCATAGGAGGTCATATGTATCAACAATGGATGGATTCTATACTCAGATCCCTAGTGGATACTGAAGGATATCTGAAAGAATAATTTTAGAATATCATTATTCACCAATTAATAAATAAGACAAGAAAAGGTATGAATTTCATTTTATATTAAAAAAAATAAATTATAATTATGATAGTAAATATCCTCTCTTATGGTTTCAGGTAATGATAAGTCAAATAAAATTTAAATATATCTCCCACAAACACCGACATCCGTTGTGCTCGGAATGAACACTTATGATACCATAAAATGGTTCTTTTTAATTTTTTATAATGTGTTTTATTTGTCCCTTCTATTCGGTGTATATTAGGATTAAAGTTTTTATTTTTTTAATCTTTTCTAAGGATACATAATATGGACCATTGTTTGGAAAAAACATATTAAAATCTATGTTCCATATATAGTTTTTTAAATATGTAATTTTATGGTATGTGAATGTTTGGTAAATTTTATGAGAAAACCATGAAACCTCTAAGTCTTATAGGTAGTGTTGATCACATAGTATTCACACTGTTTGGTAAATTGTGTGAGACAAACATGTGAACGTATTGGTTTGTCTAAATTCAATCATTTTACCATCTTGTTAACCGTTTTTTGTACCTAATATATCTATTTTGACTTCCCAAAACAACGCCTCAAGTGATGAGGATTATCCTACCCCCAAGCTCCTCTACTATGTATATTGAGTCTTCTATAGGTATTTTACCCAGAAGATCCACGAGAAAAAGAATATTATATATTTTTTAAAGGATTCTACTCTTTTATAACCTTATTATATATTCCTTATTTCATTATGGGAAAATTTTTATGGTTTTAGGTTATTCAAAAATTGAGGGTTTTTTACTAAACGTTGAACACAGTCACTAATGAAATCATTAGTGGTGTAAATTAAAGGCCACGTGATTTTAGATTTTCCATTAGGTGGTTCCATTATATTTCTATTTTATAATGATTTTATTTATTTATTGACGTTTTATCTGTACTTTTAAACAAAATTTATGATATAAATGAATCTTAGTTTTTTCAAATCAATTTATTTCCATGTTTTGTTAATTTCTTATTTTGGAAAATATGGTGAAATACATGGTTTAATGAAACAGTTGTGTTAAATAGTGATTCATTAGTTCAAGGTGTTTTATAAAATTTAATAGTGAATTTTCCATGAAATAATTTATTAGTTCATTATGATAGATTCAATTATTTTTTTATGCTAGGTATTCTCTGTGTAAACATTAGTTTTCTCAATTCTTAGTTGTTCCCTAATGTTTGAAACAAATAATCATTGGTTATAAAGTGTTTCTTATTTTTTGAAAAATAGAGTTCATTGTTTTAACAAATATATATTGGGATATAAACAATAGAGTGTTCATTTAAATTCCATCCATGTTTTAAAATAAGTTTTTGTGACATATTAACTTATTTGTTTTGAGATAAAGCCTTATTTGATTAAGTATGTTATTTTTATTGTCATTAGATAATTCCCCCTAGAATGTTTTTTGGGTGGAAAAGGTTTAAAATAATTATATTTAAATAATATAATTTCTAAATATAAATTGAAGGATCAATTGTAACATTATGTTATTTTCCTTATTTTGTAACTGTTACAGTCATAGTTGATCCCTGCTCCCCCCACCCTTTTGGCTTGATTTTTTTTTTCATTTTTACATGAATTGTGATTCTAGATTATTTGTTGGGTTGGGGATCATTATCTATGGCTATGTGTGATAGGGTTGGTATGGTAATTTGATTGTTATGTCATCCTGAATTATTCTTGTGTGCAAGTCAGATGTGGATGTTATCTTCATAATAAGAAAGATCATTAATTGGGACTTGAGGATACATATATAATATGTAGGATGTTTAGGGATAATAACATAAAATTTGAGTATTATACACTTTATAGTAAACCAAAGATAAATTTAATCCATATTAATGTGTTGTGACATCTATAAGGATATTTTCCAACTAATTCAGGTGACAAGTAGTATGATTTTTAACTATTTTGTAGTTCTTTCCCAATTTTTATAACAAGATACATTATCTATTAGAGATTTTGGGTATTCCTCATGGATTTTACATTATTTTATGATTATTTTCTTATTATGAGTTTCAACATATCTGTCGGTTACCATTTCAATGATTTGATTATTTGAGATGGTGAATCATTTATAGTGATGCTTTATTTTATTGTTATCATCATTTATATTTTACTCGATTGTATTTGAATTTTTTTATTCCATATAACTATTCATTACACTTAAATTGAGAAGTATGTTTGAGTTATAATTTTACATAGAGAATGTGGTTGTGGTTTTCAAATGCATTTATCTTGGAAAATATTTATGAAAAAATAATTAAACCATGGAAAAGTTTGTTTTGAATGGATATGATTTGAAATGAAAATAATTATTTAACCTAACTATTTAAACCAGATAATAGTTTTTTTGAATAGTAATTATTTTCAAAAAAATTATGGGTCAAACCTATTTGATATAAAATTTGTGGTTTTTATATTTGCTTTCATTCAATAAAGCATCATATTTTTATGTTTTACACAATCTATTCTATAGAAAATTATATGTAATTTACACTACTTTATATCTATTTTACTAAGTTTAAATGATTATATTTTTTGATCATCATCACATTCAAACAAGTGAACATGGTTTATTTATGCGAGGAATATAAGGGACCCATGGTGGTATCTTAATGGAATGTGTATAATGACTTACCAACTCACATTTGTGGGAATGTAGTATTTAGTTATTTTATATATTTTAAGGATTTTCAATATATGATGGTTTCTAATACCATATATTTTTATGAGGGTGTTGTTTCAGTTATGGTGGTAAATTGAGAGATACATAGAGACATTAGGGAGTCAGCAATTATATTTTTTGAACACTAAAACTTTTTTGGAGATTTTTTTGGGATTATTCTACTGTTCTCCTTTGACTAGTATTTATGAGTTTTTAGAGTAATATTTCCATATTGTGAGTTTGGGTAAAAACCGACATTTTTTAAGGAAGTTGGGTAATAAAACGGTGGAGCATGTTTTTCCAAATTCGTGAACCCTTTCCCAGCAAACCATTCTACTCTAGAAAAAGTGGTTTTACATAACTAGAACACTATTTGTTAAACTATACACCATAAGAGGAGAAACTGTGTAAATCATATACCTATTCCCAAAAATCCATGCATGAGAATTCATTTAATCTCAATGATAGATTATTTATTATAAGACCTCCTATATTAACCCAAATTTTATGCTTTTTCAATCCTAGGATCTGTTTTATAATTTTTGTGGAACCCCGATAGATTCCAAGACTTAATAAACTCAATTCTTATTGAATTAAGATAAGGATTTAAGATATTCTCTTTACCTGATTAGAGGATAAAATCCAATGTGGTTTCCCTCTTTTCACTTAAACATCCCTCATCTCTTAGAGGGAATATATCATCTTTTTTGGTTTTATGTAGATCTAGGACTGTGGATCATGATCTCTAATTTTGGGATCATGATTTGTTGGCTATGATATAGTCCTTATGATCGAGTTCTTATTTTTTAATGTTATTCAGCTGAAATTGGCGATTTCCATTGGAGAGTATTCTTTTTCAATTTTGAGGTATGTTGTCAATAATTCAATTCCCAAATTCATTATTTCGATTACAAGTATGTTATTTTATTATTAATGTTTTTCATTAGATATAATGTTTTCCTATATTATTATAATTATTAGGTAGAAAAACTAATGTAGAGATCTTTTAAAGGGGGATATTGAATTGTTAAAATTAATTTTTTTATTATTTATGAGATATTGATATTGTTGAATGTATTTAATTAATTGATTAATTTAAAATAGAATATTGTAATTCTTGAAAAAGAGGGAATTAACTTTTGAATTAATTTTTGAAATATATTGATTATGAAAGAAAAAATTTCATTATGGAATTAATTATTGGAAAATGGTATTTTAGATTGAATATTTATTTTATAAATAAATTGATGAAATGTGTTTCATCTATTTAATAAAAAAATTTATTAATTAGTTGTTGATTTAATAAATGGAACTAATTTGATTAATTAATTAGTAAATTACATAATGGTATTGATATGATTAATTAATTTTTTATTAATTAATAATATTATTATTATTTTTTAATTGTATCAATTAGAAAAGGAAATAATGTGGTTAGTTAATTATTGAATTAATTATGAAATTGTGAAAATGGTCAATGGTATCATGGTCATTCGCTACAAAAAAATATCAATTGTAACATGGTTAGTGAAATATGATAATAATAATTTTAGCAATGTAATTAATCTACGAATATGAAGAATGGTAACACACTCAATCACTTATGAAAATAATAATAGAAACATAGTCATTAAATAATTAAATGGTGAATGTTAACATGGTAATTAATTTATGATATTTTGAAATTGTAAAATAGAAATTGAAATGTAAATTCTGATAATTAATGGTAATTTGAAAATTCAAAAATGTGACATTCCTTGGAAATAGTTCAGGGTCCGACTCGAGCTAAAACATGTATTGAGGTTTGGGTGTCTTAATGAACATGGGGGTTTATGTTTTTAAATAAGGAATAATTAATAATATGATAACTATTTAATTATTAAAATGCTTGTTTACTTATATAAATTCATACACTGATATTGATTAGATATTGTTTTAGAAACCATTGGTGGTGGCCAACTGAGTTATACTCACAACCTACTCCGGCTACATGATGGTACTTCAATATATCACATGATTATAGGATATTTTAAGGGAAATGACTTATGTTAGATATTTGATTAGGATGGAGAATGGACATTGAAACCACACATGAATCAGGACTGTCTAGTGGTTTTTCGGTGTCATTACATTGGTATTTCAATTTGACACATGCCAGATACATTAGACTGCATATTTATTGGGATGTTATGACATTTTATTTTATTCCTTGGTTTTCATGATATAGTGGCAATTATTTGATTATTTAATAGGATTTTATTATTTTTATGAATTTCATATGTATATTACATTTATCAAAAGATGATTATCTCTCCCCATGGTTTATATTATACACTCTCTACTTGTAGGTAGCAGCTTATAGACATTGAGGTGAAGTTGATTTCTCATGGTGAACCAGTTTGGGGAACACGTGTGTGTAAATCGGGTCTGTACATTACAATGTTTTATTAGTGGATGATTTATTTTATTTTTGTATATATTTATTACTATTTACGAAAGGTATTAACATACTAAGATGATTTGTAACTTGGTTATGATCTCGTGCATGAGTGTTTATAACTAATGTATGGGGGATAACCCAAGTACCTTTGGTGGGGTTATTTTTATTGTTGTTTTCGTTACAGTTTATGTTATTTCACCATGAGTGACATAGATGTGGTGTTATGTAAAAATATTGGGATTTTCTTTTGAATTTACATCTGGACAGGTATGGTATGATGAGTGAGTTTTCAGGCATCATTCTTGGAAATCAGGATTATCATATGACATGCATTGTTTTAGGCATACATAAAAAAATAGGTATTGGGAAAGTTGGGGAACATAACCTTTTTTTATCCTTGTTAAAATAAAATGAAAATTTTCCTAACATGAAATTAATTTTAAAATGATGAAATATGAAAATAAACTGGTGTCTAATAAAAAAATGGTTATGATAATGAGAATTCCCTTTGATAAAAAAAGTGTGTGGTGTAGGATTTTTAAGGGTAGTGTTATCACCTTTGTTTTGACCACATGGAATGGTTTATGAAATTATATATTGTATTTTTTATGTTTCCCCTCTTATGTTAACATGAAATTGTTCTGTTTTGGGTCATAAGACATGTATCTTGAATTCCAGAGAATATGCCTCCATGATGAATCTTGTTGGGATGATGACCAATGGACAAGGCTATTGATGATCATCTAGTAGTGGGACCTAAGGCACCATCAGTTCTAATTGAGGATGTTGGGGATCAGTTCCAATATTACTTTTTCACTTCATATATATTATGGAAAGAGTCCAAGGGTGGGTTTTGAAAATAATATCCCACCATAAATGAAATTTTTAGTTCTAGAAACCACTAAATTTTACTAGAGGTGGTGAACGAGAGGGAGATGGGTTTTCGATATAATCTATCTAGACTATACATGGCCATTTGGAGACACTGGTTGAGAAAATAGTCAATTTGGATGCTTATATTCTATGAAGGATAGTGAAGCACTGGTGAGGAATTTATGAATAGATTGGAGATGTTTATGGTATATTATTGAAGGATTTCGTTGAGATGTTCATGGAGAACATCTATCTTGAGATACTGAGGTGGGATAGAAAAGATGAGTTCATGAGGAAGTCTCTAGAGATCATGTGTGTGATGGAATATTCTATATAGTTTACAGATTTATAGTGATTTTTTCCAGTGTTCATGGGGGATGACATCACTATATTGAGACATTTTGAGGAAAATATTAAATAAATTATTACGTCAATATTTAACCTCATTTTTCAAAAAATGTTTGTTGTGGTGAAAGATAGGGATCTCATAATTTAGGAGAACCTTGAGGAATCTTCTATTCAAGGATATATAGTTACTTATATATGGTTAATAAGTATGAATTTTAAGAGAAGGAAGCATTACTCTGAGAATGTTAACTGAAGAATATCAGGAAGATTGTCCAGGGGAAGTATTCATTCAGTTAGGATATTGCAAATATTTTTTGTCACTAGTGTAGTAAAATATTCTACTATCATGGATAATACCCCCAACCACCATTAGAGTGTTGATATTGTAGCAAGATTGAGTATCTATAGAAGTTATGCAAGATCGCATGGAAGACTGTTGGTAATGGAGGACTTGTATAAAAATAGATTACGAGATGGGGAACATATACACCATATCAAGTTGGTAGTTAGAGTTCTACTGGCTATGGTGGTCGAGGTAGTGGACTTGGATATTCTAGGAAATAGTGCCTATATCAAAAAAGTAGTGTAGCTCATGGGACTCTTGAAGTGTTGTAAGGATAGTGGCATGCCAGTTTCATGTAGTTCATCCTACACTGTTAGATAGTAAGGCTAGTCCGTCTATAATAAGAGGTATTATTCTAGGAGAATAAAAATTAGTTAGTGCCTTATTTGATATGAATGCCCCTCATTCATTTATTTTGACACAACTTTTAGATGGTCTGATTCTGGTAGAAGTGTTTGATGGAAGATTTATGATGACATATACATCATTATGAGTATGGTCTAAGGATATCTTCTTGTAAAAAGGATTATCATTTGAAGTTGGAAAGTGTAATTTCATATGAGATCATTAAACCCTTAACATTTCATGTTTAGATATAATAATTTTTATGGACTTGTTTGTAGACTACTAAGACCACATTCATTGTTACCATAGGGGAGTGACATTTTACTTATCCTTGGGGTGAAAACTATATCCACTGTGTAGAATAGAATATAAAATCAGGACGAGATAGGCCAATTAATCAGAAAATGTGAGGGATCAAAGACAAGGATTATTGTATTTTTTGGATGATGGTGGTGTAAATCATGATTTCATTCCAGTAGTAGTGGATCAATTTCTGGATGTGTTTTGTGAAGACTTATTATGGTAACCATCTAAGAGATATGTGGAATTTACTATTGAGCTCATGTCATGGGATGTGCCAGTTTATATTACATAGTAAAAAATGGTTCTATAAGAGAATCATGAAGTCAAGAATAGGTTGGATAAATTAATAGAATAGGGATTTATCCATTTAATTACATTTCCTTAGGGATAATTGGTTTTATTTTCAAACATGGCCGACAAGACTATAAACATGTTTATTGATTACAAAAATTTGAATAGGATGATAGTGATGAATTGGTATCCTCTTTTTTATATTGATGATCTATTTGAATATTTGGGATGATAATTTTTTTTTCTAAAATATTTTCTTGAGATTAGGGTATCATCATTTGAGATTTCAAATAACTTATATACATAGTGATTCTAACATAGGAATGCATTGCCTCTATGAGTGAACCATAATTTCTTTTGTATTTAAGAATGAAATAGTAGTGTTTGTAAACATGATGAACAAAGTATTCCATCCATACCTGGATTAGTTTGTGGAATTTGTTTGTATGAAATATTTGTGTACACTAACACTCATGACGATCATTCCCAACATATTGACATCATCCTGAGTACACTGAGAGATAATCGGCTATATTAAAAAGTATCTATGTGTCAATTTTTGGTTGAATAGGTAAACTTATTCGAACACATCATCCCATAAGATATTGTGTTACTAGAAATATTTATGGTACAAGTAGAGTATTATTCTGGGTAGAAGAAAAACGTAATCTAAAATTGTAGGTTTCTACAGTTAGATAGATATTTTTTGACATTCATCAAGGAATTTTCCTATTTAGAATCACCAATTTTAAGATTCACCATGAAGTGTATAAATGATTAATTGTTGGGAGATTGTGAGAAAAAATTCAATGATCAAAATAAGTGTTTTACATTGGCACTGATAATGATATTACTTGAGCTAGGATAAAAGTATAAAATGTATTGTGATGCTTCTATAGTTGTACTCATAGTAGTGATGACGTAGGGAGATAGAGTTGTTGCATACATTCCTCTGTAGTTGTGGCCACATAAAAATAACTATACTAAGCATAAAATATCATTTTCAGCAGTTATTTTTTCCATAAAGTGTGGGAATCATTATATATTAGATGAGATGTTTACGGTGTATAATGATCACGAGATCCTGATGTATATCTTTTCTCCGTGATATTCAAATATCTGAAATGGGATGTGAGTTGAGTATATGCGGTCATATGATTTTGATCTATCATTTACACCTAGTAAAGGAAAAAAATTTGATTCTCAAAGATGGAATACATAGACTCTTACAATTTAAGAGTCTTGTTCTATGTGGAAGATTGTGACATTACTGGATGAGGGGCATGTTTTGGTTCAATAGAGTCAAGATCAGATGACTATCATATTAGTTTTTGTGGGGATTTCACTTTGGATATGGATCAGAGATAATTTATGATGATCTATAATTCTATGCATTGATTTAAATCCTTTATGTATGGGAGACACCTTTACATTAGACCATAGAAGAGTATGAGATCATCTATCTATAGACTCATGTTTAGTGGCTAGGATCAGATGAGAAGAGTTGACTTATAAATTTCATACCAATATGTGGGTGGTGAATATATGTGTGACCAAAATATATCATGAACTAAATAGATATTATTGGTATCTGGGTATGAAATAAGAGATATCATGGTTTGTGACATGTTGTTACACTTGTCAACATGTGGAGGGTGATCATAAACGACCTCCAGGATTGCTATAATCATTAACAATTCCAGAATAGAAATGGGATAACATGACCAAGTATATTTTGGTGAGCATGATGAGGTAAAATATGAAGAATTATCTTTGGGTGATTTTTTTATTTACTAATTAAGGTAGTACGTTTATTAAAAATGCGGGAGTCTTTCTCAGGTGAGAAAGTAGTGGATATTTATATTTCGGAAATAACTAGTTTTCATCGAGTTCCCTGGACTATTGTTTCATATCATTTAATTATTTTCATCATGCATCCGGAAGGGAATAAAAAATATACATGACCCATAAGTCATACTGAGTATGGATTTCCACCTACTGGAAGATGGGAAATTTGAGCATACTTTTCAGGAACCTGAGGATATGATACTAGCATGTGTCCTATAATTTTCTCATTCTTAAGATATGAGCCTATCCTTTTTGGTGTAATCATACATGAATTATTATCAAACAATAATATAGCACCATATGAGGTTTTTAGTGGTAGGCCATGTCTATCAGGACAATGCTAAATGGGGTTAGGATAGTCAGAGTTGTTGGGACTTGGTCTCATACAGGATATGATAGTGAATGATCAATTGATTCAAAATCATATGGATATTGCTCCAAGTAGATGGATACCATATGTCGATAGATAATGATGACACCTAGAGTTTTTATAGGGTTATCTTGTGTTACTTCTCTATCCCCTCTATTGTTTACCTATAGTATACATAGGTAGGGAAAACTGGAACCTAGTGTCATTGGATGGTTTGTGGTTGTGGATAAAAACAGGCTTGTGGCATACTGATTGGCTCTTCCACAAAGATAAAATTATAAACATGACATTTTCCATGGGTAACTACTTCATTTGTTTCACCCCAACCATTCATATGTGATTGTTGTGGATGATCATGATCTATAGATAGGTGCATCCTTTGAAGATCATTTTATGTGTGTGTTAGAATGTAGTGAGAAAGTGTTGTAATGAAAGATCATGTCGATAGTTTATTTATTGTGTAAACATGTGAGTGTACATGAGGAACCATTGAATATAGGATTGAACATGTTGGATCAATGGACCAATATTTTTTATTTAGAATATTATGTCACGTGGGATTATATATTGAGTAAGATCTATTATATGGTGGGAATATTGTAATACCCTAACATTTTTTAATATTTATCAAGCTTGTCATTACGTAATCTTTATACTAGTTTTGATTACTCATTATTTTGATCATCCCTTGGTGTGATTTTTTGTAAGAATTGGAATGTATGGAGGAAGATTGGCTAAGCCACAGTTGGATTATAGAGTACACAAAATGTGTGCCTTCTCCCAGAAAACCATTCAACCCTAGAAAAAGATTTCTTTCATGGACGAAACATAGTTTTTCAAACTGTGCAGCCACTAGTACAAGCCCACGATTATGGAACATAGTAATGTAAAACCTCACCCTTATTCCCACCATTTCATTCATGGGAATTAATATAATATGAAAATTTAGATTTTTAATTACCCGAGTCCCTATATTGATCTTAAATCAACCCCCATTCGACATTAGAATCTATTTAGTTATTTTTGAGGCACCCTAATATATTCCATGTCTTCTCGATCTCTATTATTGATGAATCAAAATATCTATTGAACTTCTTTGCTACAATCAGTAAGATGATCTAATCTAATGTTCTAACCATATTCTTTCATGTCTCTCTGTTTCCTATTAGATAGAAGACTTCCTCTATTATGTTTGGATATAGATCTAAGATTTTTTCTCTAGATAATGAATTATGGGATCTTGATTATCCAATATTGATTTAAGGTTTCAGATCAAGATCTCATTCTATGTCCTTATTTCCCTCAAATTTGTGATTTCTATTGGCGAGTGATCTTTGTAAATTTTGAGAAATGTGGTATATAATTAAAATCCCAAATGAATGATTTTAAGTATGTATTTATAATTATAAAGTCATTATTATTTTAATAGAAATTGGATTTTCATAAATTAAATTAATTATTAGGTAGAGAAACTAATTTAGGTATTATTTATATTGGGGGTATTGAATTCAAATAATTAATTTTGGGATTATTTATAGGATATTGATATTATTGAATTATTAAAAATAAATGAAAAATTAATTATGGAATATTATGATTATTGAATAGAGGTAATTAATTGTTGAGTTAATTTTAAAAATAATAGTATTATAAGTTGATTAAATTCTTTGTTTAATTAGTTATGGGATGTTGGGATTTCGTATTGATTATTTAATTATGGAATGAAATAAATTAAAATGGTTTGTTTATTTAATTAAAAAAGTTTATTAATTATATGTTGTGTTAAATAATGTAATTGGTGTGATTAATTTTTTTTAATTAATTAATACAATTTATATGAGTAATTAATTAGTGAATTAATTGATTGGATTTTTA
The DNA here is from genome assembly GCA_963277665.1 of Viscum album. Lineage (NCBI taxonomy): Eukaryota > Viridiplantae > Streptophyta > Magnoliopsida > Santalales > Viscaceae > Viscum > Viscum album. Next base: position 1,520,780,513 of record OY728157.1, on the reverse strand, counting down.
TAATTAACAAATTATTCAATTGGTAATGGACATCATGTGGTTAATTAATTGTTGAATTAATTTTGAACTTTTGGGAATAGTGAATGATAACATACTCATTAACTTATGAAAATAAGAATGGTAACAAGGCCAATCAATTTTGAATTTGTAAATGGTAACATGGACATTAACTTTTTAAAATAATAATGGTAACATGGCCATTGAATAATCAAATGGAGAATAGTATCATGGTTATTAACTTATGATATTATAGATGGAAACATGGATATTAAAATGTGAAGTGTGTTGATGAATGATATCTGTAAAGTCACACATGTGATATACCTTGAGGATAGTTTAGACTCTTGCACAGATCAGAGTAGTTATTGTGGTTCCGGTGACTTTGGGATCTCGAGGTTATATGTGGTCAAATAAAGAATAACTAATAATTTGATAAGTATTTACATATAGATTGTACTTATTTCTGTATATAAATACATACACTGTTATTTCATAGATATTATTTTAAAAATTGTAGGTTGTGGCTTACTGTATAGTACTCACACGCAACTCGTGCTGCCTGATCAGTATATAAATCGACCACATGACTATATGATAGGTTAATGGAATAGACATTCTGTTACATAACTGATTTGGGATAGATCATGGATAAGGGAATTAGATATTGTTTGGAACCTAGTTCAGAGCTTTATATGTCATTTGAGTATTATTTTTACACTTGACATGTATATTGGATTGAAATATTTAAGGTTCATTTTAGGTATTGTATTTCCTTTTCTGGTAATCATGAGATATTTTTATCGATTTATATACTTCAAATCAATTGATTATTTTTATTATTTCATTTTGTGTTTTATTATGATAAAAATAGGGTTTATTCTTCCCATGATCTATATTAGTCCCTCACTACAAGTAGGTTGTCTCCAGCATATGGGGAGGCATGCTTGAGGTCCCATAGGGAACCAGCTTAGAACATCGGTGTGTGGAACCCAGGTTAGGATTTAACATAGCTTAAATACTTATGTTTATTTAGTGAATCTGTATTTTTGGCCACATTATTTTATTTCTCTTTAGTTTTAATATATATTTTTGAAATGTAAAATATTTTAATATACTGGATTATATTATGTAATATGTTTTGTAGATTATTTTATTTTTTCAATTTACTTATGATAGGTTTGGATGTTCTTATTTTTTCTGATTATTTATTTTGAAAAGTAATAAAATACATAGACACTTCATATTGGGTTTATTGTTGACACCCATTATTGATCCTTGTTTTTTAAATGGTGAAATTAGTCCCCAATAATCTCACTTTTGATTCCATGATTCTTTCCATCATCTTATATTTATTGGGAATGTTCTACATTTCTTGTTGTGGATTATCATGAGTGATTTATTGGGTACAATTACTTGGGTTATCTATAATTATTTTTCACTTGTGTCACATAATAACTATATAAGAGGTTGATTTTATAGATATAATATTATACATTTATCAGGTCAAATATAGCTTTTAATAATTTTTAGGGAGATATATTATCCATCATAACCTGGTTCATCTTATCATAGATGATAAAAAACCTGACGGTATTATTATCATTATTGTCGATTAGTATTGGAACTTCTTATGGGAAACCAATATTTTGAATAAAACCCCATACTAAGTTGGACTAACCTTGTGTAGTTAAAAAAAATAAAAAGTGGGGGTGAGTCTGTGTTTTCTAAGAAAAAATCTATCAACTCAAATTCAGATAAAATTATAAAATGAAAAAAAATCTTTTTGGAAGAGTTGTATTTATGTAATAAAGAAATATAATTTTCTCACATGAGACAAGAATAAATACAATACACCAAACCTCTATCATGCACTCTAATATCTAATTCTATGAACACAAATAATACAATCTTGATTCGATTCCAAATATATATTCTAAAATATGACTATCCCATAATTACATGAATTATATAAGAAATTTCATTAATTACATTCCTAATTAAATTTAGGACAAAAAATTTAGACAATTAGCATAAACATGAAATAATAAATCATGTATAATTTTTCAAGTAATTGATATTTTTTCTATTATAGTAATCCTCTTAATCTTTAAAAGGTTTTAAATATCAATTACAAAATCTACACATTTTCTATGATAATATACATATCATGTGTATTGATTTTCGTCAAAACCAATAGAAATGGAAACATAATAAGGGGTGAGATCAAATTAAAATTATTGAATTCCATACAACTTATATGATCATGGAATAAATAAGGAATAAATATTTTAGAAAAATATATATAATTATAACAATTCTATAATCAACTAAAAATATAATCATAAATAATAAGGATTTAAAATGAAAATATGTATAAAAATAATTATTTGTCTCCTAATAATAGAATTCATAATTTTGGACATCAAATTATTTGAACAAGTCCATGTGTAATGACACTATACTGATAAAGGGAGAGGTATTAAAAAACCAATTATTTTTGTATCCCGATATATATTGGTTCATCGAGGGGATATATAATTTTCAGTCACAATAATTTTATGTTTATATAAAATTATTTCACCATAAGAGTTAACAAGAAATAAAATACCATTACCAAAAAAATATATAACTGAATAAAAATATTATTATCTCTTTAATAACAATATAGAATATATGTACACAATCAACCTGTGTTAATAATCAATGTTCATTAGGAATGTCAATAACTTCCCCAAGAAAATAAAATAGATAAAATGACTATAACCCATATAAATTAAAATTTTTATTTTAAAATAATACATAGTTAGCTTTAAAATAATTATTTTTATTTGAATAACAAAATATATAACGCTAATAATTTTCCCCATCTCAATCGAATAACTCTCATTCCATGTGAATGTTATCAAATTTTAACTATGTAAAATGTAATTTCCACACTTATTGGGAATTAAGTATATGAATATTTAGATATTGTATTATAATGATCATAATCAATCTAGAGATAGAAGTTAGAATATTTCTAAAAATATATCACTAATGTAACAATGTATATCTTGGAAGGTGTTGACAATGTTAAAAACAATCATGAATAACAGGTCATGAATGATACCACCGAAGAAGGGATCATGGATTGGATTGTTTGGTGTCAATAGTCTGTTACAATAAAAGATAAATATCTGTTAGAGAATAAATTATAAAATATTATGAATGATCCTGATATTTTAAGTGAAATACATTGTTTGATAGTGTAGAAGATACAAACCACTAAGCTTAAATGAACAACAAATTGTTATTATTTAAATGTGATATTTACAAACTATCCATTAAATTAGATTGAGTATATAATATATGTCAAATTTTGAAAAATATAATATTCATACACATTTCTAATATATTAAATAATTTTATTTATATAAGCAGTTTATTTTATGTAAATTCATGTTCTTGTTCAAAAAATATGTTTTTTCTTGAAATAGGATTTCATGATTTTTTTGAGTGGATATTGAAAATAATATATTTAAATATAAAAAAATTAGAAATATATTTTTTAATTCATCCCATTAATATATTCAAAGGTGGATTTTTTTTAAATTTTTTCTAGGAAAATATGGATTTTTCAATTAATTGTAAAAATTATTGATCTTTATTAAAACAATTATTTTCATTTTATGTATTTACACATTTTTATTCTATTTAGGTTAAGTTTTTAAATTAAATTAGTTTATTTTGAGTTAAAATAATCTCATTATGGTTATTAAAATGGGTTTTATAAATGAATTTAGTATTAAATGATTGCCTAATTTAAAAGGTCAATTTTGTTAAAAACTATTTTAGTATCATTTTTACTATTAAGTTCTATTTTAAATTATATAAAAAAATTTATTTCAAAAACTATTCTTAATATGTTGAATAATAAGACCCAAATGTATTTCATGTGTACACTTCATTACAAAATAAAATTAATAGGGATATTAGTAAGTTTTGTTACCTATGTTATGTGTAAATAAGGTAATTAATGGTTAAAACCAAAATGACAACGACTATAAAATTAACAAAAAACTCTAAAAAAATGTATTATTAAATTTCATGAATTATTACCCAATATTATTTTATATTATATTTTGATGAATTTTAAGAATTATTAGGACCCTTTTAAAATTTTATGTAAGGAAAAGTTGAAATGTCACAATCTTGTTTTAAAAAACTATAATATTTTTAACGTAATGAAAACAACTGATAATTACTATTATAATTTATAATTATGAATACAAATGTTTTATAATAATGTTGGTAATTTATTTTTATTTTTATAAATAAATAATTACCTTAAATCCTTCTACAATTCCGATGTAATAATTATTAAATTTGAGGAAACAAAATAATGACATTGAAAATTTTAAAACTATTATTATTTGGGATAATTAATGTGATATATAAATTACATAGATTAACATTAAATTTTGTAATGTATAAAAATATTTTTTAACACATTTTACATTTTTATTTAGTTTATCAATGTCAATGTAATGAATAGTTCCAGAACAGGACATTGTTGATATTTCATAACAAAGAATATTTTAATAAATTATATAAAATCAATAAAATTTTTATTTCATCCATGTAATTAGTGTTGGGTTGATAATATCACCCATAGTTATATTATGGTTTGTTTTCCATTTATATTACCTATCTTTACTCTAAACGTGTAAAAATATTTGTTGTAACAATAAGTGTGAATGTGATTAGTAAGGGGTTAAAAAAGATAGAGGTAACAAACTAGAAATAATTTTTTAATTTTTATTTATTATATTGATTAATTAAATTTTTTTTGATCCATTTGGAATTAAAAATTAATTTATAAGAAATTTAATATTTTTATAAATTCTAATAGTGTACCTCTCCTCTCATAAAAAAGGTCATATTTTATTCTCTTTAGTCGACACATAAATGACCATTTTCGTCTCCCTATACCTATCCCAATCCATTTATAGAATTCATAACCTCATTTTATATTTTTGTTCTAGTAATAATAACAACCATTTAGGGATTAAGGTGTTGTTAAACTGAGACTTTCAAATGAAGAGGTATTATTTTAACCATATAATAGTATTATTTATTCATCAAAATCCGTCAAAAATTCTTCAACCATGAAAAAACAAAATTATAATTATAATTCATATATTTAGATGTTAATATGTTATTTTAATGACCTATATACATCTCATATACCAACAGAAGGGTAAAAAATCCATTGTTAGTGTGTACGGTGCACCTCCACCATGTGAACCGATGTAATTCCTTTTCTAATACAAAATATCATGGATGGATGATAATTATGGATTTAATATATATATATGATATAAATTACATAATAATTATTTTTTAATGATAAAATTTCACATATATTATAATTTTACATACATTGAAAAATGATAACGACGTCAATGTGTACGTGTGGACTACCACCTCTCTGAAGAAATGTGATATATTTTTCATAAACACATCACATTGTTGATATATATAGTTATTGGTAAAGTAATAATTAATATTTTTTATATTATCATCATTATAGAATTAAAACCATTATTCATACCTCTGTTTTCATAATGATCTTTGAGAAATAGAGTTGTTACTCATTTATACAAATGGCATATTGTCTCCATGATTGTAACATAGTTCATTATTCAAAATCAACATTATTTTTTTTCAAATGTATAATTGAGCTATAAAATTTATAATTATTTCATTTTCATTATTATTTATATGAATGAATAATTTCAAATTTTACCATTTAATAGATTCTAAATTTATTTGGGACATATGTATTGAATATTATCAAAATGTATGAAATGAAATTAAAATGGTTAAATAATTATATATAACATGTTATTAAGTAAAACAAATTATTAACAAATATGAAAAAAGAATATATGATTAGTAAATAATTAAAATAATATTATTATTTTGGATTATAATGAACATACTCGATGAGTCGGGCTCAAGGTAAGGGAATTTCTTTTTAAAATAAACTTTTAAAAACTATCTTACAACCTCTTTTTCTCCTTCATATTTGCATAATTTAAAATAATTTCTTAATTTATTAATATGAATAAATGTAATTTTTAAGGGAAAAATTATATATATTTTTATTATTTTTAAATAATTTAAAAAATAATATTTTATGTAATGTCTTACAGAATTTTTTAACTTCATCTACAAGAAAACAACTAAGGAATGTTCCACTAAAATGTGTACAGTGACAATAATGGTTCCCACCGCCATAAAAAGTATTTGATTTTTGGATTCCATGACAATTATTCATGTTTTATTTAATTAAAACCCATCCTTCCCTTTGATCGTGTTATTTTTATTTTTTAAAATGAATTGGCTATTTTAGTATTAATACTTGTTTTATAATGGTTACAAAGAATTTTTTTTACAATGAAATATGTTATATAATGTGTTATGGTTCATGAGAATTGTTTAATTTTATGTAGGTTATATTTCAAACCAATGTTGGGTATAAACATTATAGATATCTGAATAATTTATTATATGGATGTTTCTAATAGATAATATTTCTCCTAATAGATTATAGTATTATACAATGTTAGTTATTCCATGTATAAGCATGATGGTTATGTCAACTATGACTGATATGGTTAATCCATTTATAACCACTATGGTTATTCCATTTTATGTAAGGATGAAATGAAATGAATTCAGAAAATTATATTATATAATAATGATTTCAATGAGATTTTATGAAGATATTTTAATTGTAAAAGTTAATGGAATGTATATGATTCTTTTTATGTTTGTAAAGTATAACATAATGATAATATTATTATAATAATTTCATGATTTCAAATATTCCTTAATTATTGTTTAATATTCCTATAACATTTATTGTGATGGATTTTATAATAGTATTTTGATATAGAATTTTATTTCTTGTGTAAAAAATGGTCATATGATCACGAAATATTATTTTTAAAAACAAATACTTTTGTAAGTATTAAAAAGGAAATTTTTACTTTATTTTTTTCTATTACTTATGAGATTTTTTTCCACACCATATATAAAAAAATTAATTTGGATTGTGGATGGGTAAGGAAAAGGGATAATTATAATTTAAGGTCATTATAATTTTTTCCCATAAATGTTCATATTTTAGAGGTTTTACATTGTCAGTAAATAGATATTGATCATTTTTTTCCAAAATTGTTGCAATATTGTTTTTGTATGTAAGTGTTATGACATAATTCACTAAAAAAATTTCTCATGCCACATTTAAAAAAACTAATATTTATTAAGTATGGGTAAAGAAAAGGTATAATTAACAATAAGTTCATTATAAATTTTCACAAAAAATGTCATATTTTAAATATTTTACATTGTGAATAAATAGATAGTGATCATTGTTTTCCAAATTGTAACAATTTTATTTTTTATTTAAGAATTATGAAATAATTCACTATTACATTCAACCTAAAATATAAATAGGAATGTGAAAAGGTTGTTTTGAGTTTAAATTTACAACATTAAAAAAATTTTATATTCAGGTCCTTATAGTTGTTATCAGATAAGGGTTGAGATAAATTTAGATGATATGATGTTATTTGGGATAAATTTAATTTTCCTCTATAACCATAATGGTTAGTATGTTTGTTGCAATCATAGTTATTTTGGATAAATATAATGTGTTTGAGATATTCAAAATAAAAATATTTAATTGTTTATCCACCTCATAAGATGGTATATTATGGTTTTATTGATGTGTTCATAAAAATATTTTTGAGTTTAATATATATATGGATTCAGTAGGATAAAATGTGACAATGTATGTGAAGGAAGACATGATATCTGTAAGAATGTAGACCCGAATGGAATTTGAGATTAGTGATAACTCTTCTTCTTAATCATAAACAGTTTTTAGGCTTAATGATTAATAACATGAAACATTGTGAGTTTCACAATCCCTCTAATATAAGAAAATTCATTCCCTATGATTACTAACAATTAATGATCATAAAGGTAAATATGTTCAACAAACTATTTATAAATTATTTGGGTAAATAAATCCTAGAAAATGTCTTCAAATAATGGGAATAAGATTTATATGTGGTAAATGGGGACAATAAGAAATCATATTCTAAGTAGAATGAGTAATTCCATTTTCACTATGAATGGGAAATAAGTTCTTCCTAAAGTTATCAAGGAAATATTAAAATATGGGGAGAATATTCATTATAAAAATCAATGTACTGAGGGTAATTCTCCAAAAATATATTAGCATCATAATATATATATATATATCAATTTAAAGATAACTAATTAAATTATATTGTTAGATGTGGAAACTGAAAATGACATATAAAATTTATGGATTTTTTTGCTTATATTTCAACATTTTGGAATATTAGAAAATGATTCATAATTTTTTCTTTATGAAAAGAGTGTTATGGAATAACAATAAAATGAATTTTTAATGGAATATAATAAAATATTAAGGTTTTAGATATTGATATATAATGTATTCAAGGGTTATGGTAGATATAAAGATATTCATAAGATTAGAATAATTAATACACTTCGATTGTGGGGGTAACTTGAGATGATTTTATTGAGTTTTGACAGATATATGATGTATATATAACCATTAATATTATCTTCTGGGAATAAATTTTTGGAATATTTCTATTTTCAATTTTTGGAAATATGTTTAATGTAAATTATAATCTTTAAAATTTATATAGTCTTGGATTATTAGTTTTGTATGTTTAAAAACATTTTATAGGATTTAAAATGAATTTTATGATATTTTATTTGAGATTAAAACATTAATTTATGTTAAATTATGTAAATTTATCTTTCATAAATATTTATCACATTTATGGAAATTTTATATTGATTATATTAATATATATATATATATATATTTGTGTGTGTGTAAAAATTAAAACTTGTAGTCCATGAGATAACATGTCACATTTGACTAGGTCATGAGTTTGTAACCCAAAACTGATGGGAGAAAAGGGTGCATCGGCTTCCAATAACATTTGTATTGTCTTAAATTGTTTGTCATTATATAATGAAAATAAAATAAGAATTTTATGTACATTTTGGGGACATATTCTAATATTCAATGTGATTTGTTATTAATGTGAATAATGATATTTATGAAAAATTTCATTCTTTTGGGCACAATATATGAATACATTAATTTCAATATTATAAGAATTTAATTGATTAATAAATGATTATTTATATTTTGGATAAATATGTATTTAATTTGACTGTATTTTTATGCATTTAATGATTATAATATAATGAAGATTACATGATTAGTGCATGTCATTTTTAGTTATCAGACATTAAGAGTGATTTTTTTAAATAACTATTAAATAAATATTTTATATTTTTGTGATCAAAACCATTTGATTTTGATGGTTTAATACTATTTAGGAATATTTTATAGTATTATATGCATATATATTTATTCAATGACATTTTTTGAACTTTAGGTATTACTAATGAATTTTAGAAATTAAAGTATTTTAATTTTGTGCAAAGGGTTATTTTTTAAAAAAGATATCTATTCATGTCTTATTATTTTTGTTTGGGATATTGTAAAAATAATGAGGAATATCTCGGAATGATTTTAAATATTATTTTATCCTTTATTACATAATTCTGGTTCTCCATGCATGGAAAATTCATCTTCAATACTCATCGTTTTGAGAGAAAAATATGAATATTTTGTAAAAGTTCATTAAAAGATGAAATTATTCTTGAAAGGCATGTATTGTTTTCCTTATGTTCATAGTCCATTTAGTAATGTAATTCCTCAATATTAGGAATGTTATTTTAAAAAAATTCATTATACAGTTACTTTTAATATTTAGAAATCAATGGTCTTTTATCCCATCGTAGATTTATAGTTCTCTGATGGTCAAATTTATCCTATGAATATTCTCAATCACTATCTATCACTCCATGATCGTTTGGTTTTATTTTATCTATATTTTATCACTCCCAAATAATTTTATACTATTGGGGAACCTACAATTTGTTATTACAGATTATGTTCATACTCCCATTTCCCTACTTTTAAGAGAATCTTTTATTGGCATTTTTTATGAAGTGGCTTTTTGAAAAATGATGCTTTAAAATTGAAACCCTCATTAACAAACCCATGTATAATTTATGGGAAAAATATTTCCATTATTGGGGGAATTTATTAAATCATAATTAAAAAAAATCATATTTTCAAAAGTATACAATATACACATCACTAAGCTTAAATGAATAGTAAATTATTATTATTTAAATGTGACTAATACAACCTATTTGTTAAATCGAATCGAATGAATATAATTAAACTGATTATGAAATATATAATGGTACTATCATTTATAATTTATTAATGAATTATTTTTAAATAAGAACTCTATTTTTAGTAAATTAATTATCTTTTTCAAAAATATGATTTATTTAGAAAAATATTTTATTTATGTTATATGTAAATAATATAATTAATTTTTTGAAACCATAGACAATTTATATGAAACAATTTAATTCATTTTTGAATTCATCATATTAATATTATCTTCGGTTGAATTTTTTAAAAAATTTACTTAAAATTTTTAATTTTCAATGAATTGTGAAAATACATATTTTTCTTGAATTTTTTTTATTTATATTATTATATTATAAAATTATATTTGGGATTAGTTTTAAAATTAAACTGGTTCTTTTTGATTTAATGTAATCAAATTATTGTTTTTGTGATTGATTTTATACATTGATTAACTATAAATATATATTTTTATTATACAATGTAATCTTTCTTAAAGATAATTTTATGTAACATTTTGTAAGATTCATTTGAAATTAAAATTTGAAACATCTAGGTATTGAATTTTGAAATATCGATTTAATATTTTTAATTAAATGTTCATGATTTGGTAAATAATTCAATTCTATTTCTAGTCAAAATGAATCGTTATCATAATAATATTGTTTCCTTAGTTAATATTAAATGCATAACAATCCGATATTTTAAAAGAAAAAACAATGATCAATATAATATAATATACGCCCTGACAAGAATAAAAAATATACTAAACATTATTACATAAATGTGATAGTAATTACCCATCCATTGTAATGGTATAATAACTGTTATTTAATAAATTATGAAAAAAAATTACACATGTTTATATATATTATGGGCTTTGGGGAATAATTAAATTCAAATAGATACACACTCCTCACACACACAGCCCTGAAGGGAAGGTCATAGCTACCCCTAGGGATAACCAACCTAAACAGCCAGTTTTATTATATCGAGTATTTTGACTCGAAGGCCCAGTGGGCATGTATCTTATTACATGGTCTATAGCCACAAATTTTGGCCCAAAGGCACATTTTGTGAATAGTACCTGACTTCTACAGTACTACCACAACTACAGTAATCAGTACAGTACTGACCCAGAAATACTGTCACATGCAACCGATACAGTGTCTGTTGGTGCTACCATAACTCTACCACAACATTACCCACATCCAGTAAATTAATTCTACAAAACACTACGCCCAAGGGGTTTGAACCCACAACCTCATATACTTTTATAAAGATTCTTTACCACTATTACAAACCCCAACCACATACATGTTTGTAAAATATTAATAATTTTTTTACCAATTGATTATAAATTTAAATAAAATATACTAAATATTATGGTAAGGTTTTTAAAAAAATATTTTTATTCACCGGTGGGAATATAACATAATAATTTAATATAATCACTATTAATGAATGATATTAATAAAATTTATATTTTTTATAACCAATATTTTTTTCATAGTCATTTAACATGTTTTATAGGCTTAGGATGAGCAATAAATATAGTTTTAAGTAGAAATTTATATATTTTTCTAAAAAGAAATTATTCTTCTTTTTAATCATGTGCCTATTTTAAAACTAAATTTTCAATATTTAGTATATTTTAATTGGAAAACAAATTATTTTTTCAATTTTAAATATAAAAATTATCTTTGGGGAAAATATTAGTATTTTTAAGAGGATTAATTATATTATAATTTGTAAAAAGTAATTAATTTTAATTAAAAAATACTTTTTTACAATTTATTTATAGAGTTAATTTATTTTTAAATTAGGTTTTAAAGTATAATTAGTTTATTTATATACTATTAAATAGGATTTATTTCATTCGAACCAAACTTCTCCTTGAAATTTTATATAAACACTTTTCAATATTTTGAACGTTTTCACATTAAAACCCATCTTCCTCATCGGGTCTTCTCGATTATTTAAAAATATCAATTTTCCAATTCAATTAAAATAATTTAGTAAAAATTATTCCATATTTGGAGTTATAATTTCCCAATTAGGTATAATTGTAATTTTAATTTTAAGAATAACAATGATATATTGGTGAAATGTAAGAATTAAAACTATTTAGGTAAAATAATGAAACAGGGTAAAGATAAATGAAAAAAATAATATATCAAAAAATTCCAAAATTTAAAATTTGTTTATTATGTTGACTGAACATAATATGAATTCAAAAAATTAATTATCTACAAAATTACAAGATATTAATTCCAACTCAAAGTGGTTGGATTTAAATATTCAATAATGATTATTTAATTACATAAATCCACCCCTCCTCTTGTATAAATACCACCCCTAAACACCCCATTTCACCTAAATATCCTTTAATATCAAAACATAAATGAAAAAAAATAATTATACTCACTCACTTCATGTCCATTGGTTACTTGTGTCACCCAAATAACGTTTCCAACATCTTCACGGTGTCCCTCAAGGAGGTGATATTAATGGGATAACATTCTAAAAACACATGTCATATTTTCTTTTCTTATTCTATTTTCTTCACACCTACATCATCTATAATAGAATAATAAATTTGGGATCATTTATATACAAATGTTTTATGTTTTTAGTATAATGTAACATATCCATATCAATTATAATCACCTCTTATTCAATGAAATGAACCCATTATCCAAATTATTGTGGTTTACTATCTTTGTGAACAATAATTTATCATTTTTCATTACCTTATATATGTATCTCAATAAATTTATTATTCTCATTAATAAATATTTTAAAAGGTATATTATTACCAATTTGTTATTCTGCAAATAACATATAAACATAATATAAAATAAAAATAAATGAGTTCATAGTGTTCAAAAAAACCTCAAAAATAAACTAAACATTTATGATTACTATTTTTTCAAATAAATCAAAATCATATAAGAAATAAAACTTATATATCATGATATTCATAGTTATGGAAGTTAATCAGTACTATTTAATTTAACTCATATAGTTTTCATCCCATTTTAATGTAACAACCCTAATTATACACAATTGAACAGATCTTGAAAACATGAAACGAACGTGATGCACAGACATGCGTAATTCAATTTTCATGGGATTCGGCTTGATTAGAATTTTTATAGCTTCCCCAATATTTAAATACATCATGGAGTTTTATAGTGAATGTATAAGGTGGATCACACAATGAGGGTAACTGAATTCTTATAGACAATGTCTTAACACCCTTTGGGTAGGATTCCATTCTAGTATTCTTTAGCTTGAGTAATACTAGATCTATAGTGTTTTACAGTTTTTTAAATAATGAGAAAGAGGTCAGGGTAAATTTCATGAATATGTATAAAAGGTGAACTTTAACCTTATGTTTGTAGGATCTGAAGGTTTAGGATGTAAAGCATGAAGAGGTCGTTAGTTGATAATTGTCAAGTAGCCCAGTTCTGCCTAAGATGTATCTATTCTTTGATCCAGATATAGTGAAATCCTATATGTAATTGGTTTATCTTATAAAGTAGAAAGTATCTTAAGATACTTATCATAGACTCATCAACTCCAGTTAAGATAGGGTCCTTCGCTTGATTATACAGTGATCAATCACATACAATTGAATTAAATATGAATTGATTGTTTATCCAGATTTCTAAGTCTTAGGGTTACCAAATTGCCGATTAATAGATTTATTAATGATTAGATACACCTACACATTACCCCTACCCCTGGTGGTTTTATCCCATCATGGTCTGAGGATATTAAAATAATTAATTAATTAAAAACATTATTTACATTCTAGTGATTTTGAATTTAAATTATTCACAATCATGAAGTAGTTCATATTCAAAAAAATGAAATGAGGTGATCCGGGTTTTAAATCATAGATTAATTAAATACATATTTAGAGTGAATGTTTATGTTGATCCAACATTATTTCTTCATATAATGGTGATGATATAAAATGGTGATGTGAAAAATAAATGAATGAGAATTTGAAAACACAATCCACCACACTTCAATTATAATAAAATGACAAAAAAATTTATGAAATTTATCTTTGAGTGGGAGGGAGTCAAAGGAAACATGAAAGGGATTAGAAGAACAAGGAATATGGCTTTTGGATACTGTGAAATCCACTTTTAGGGATCTATTTATATAGGAAAAAAATTACACTATGTGTAATGTATTTCATGTCGTATAATCCCTACCCATATATATCTCTTTGGTTTTGGAATTATTCACATATCTCATCGATGTTATGCGGGTTGACCACTTTCTCATCCTATAGTAATGGATTATGATGTTCACTGGCCTCCTAGCTATATCTCCAAATAATATTTCTCATTAAATTGGTTGTATTTTCCTTTCATGATGTGTACTTTCTAATTCTCTTAAAAACAACCCAAATTGGATCACGACTTAGTTCAGAGATTACATGACTCTATGAAACACAATTACAAAATGTGTACCGATGGTTCACAATGTGTAATATGTGACTTCATCAATTTTTCTACATTTTGTCCATTAAATCCCTATGAATCCTTATTTATAAAAAATTAAGCACTTACCAAGTGCATTATCATATTACACAATTAGATACCATTAGTAAATGGAAGAAAAATATTTTAATAATTTGGCTTATCAAATTCGTCGATAGATTAAAAATTTCATATCCTTTAAAAAATGGTCTCAATGATGATTTAAAAAAGATAAAAGTAAATTTTAAGAGGAAAATTTAATTATTTCTAGTAAAATAAAACTATGTGTTGGAAGAAAAAGTTCAGTCCCCAGAAACGATCCAACATACAAAATTAGTCATTCCTCATAGCTTAGTTCATTAAAACAAATTCTAATCATTTAACTAAAATTCCACAAATTAACATTGAATTATATACCCATTTGTAATTTACCTCAAAATAAATATTCACTCATCACTGAAGGTAAAATTAAATTGGAGTTATTCTTATATCCCGGGTACATTCTCCTAACCATAAGCCTATATTGGTTCTATCATATGAACTTTATAAAGTTAAGTACAAAATTAATAATTAGCGCTCCAACTGTTAAGTTCATATTCCTCTAAGGCTACGGTAGGATGGTAAAAAATGAAAATCAATATCAAAATGAAGATAATAATTGAATTATAATGCATGAATGTTGGGACAAGTGTAAGAAAATAACTCCTCGAGGCTAATAAATTTCACACTCCCTGCAACCCAGGTTTTATCCTTATATATTTCAAGTATGTACAAAAAGGTATCTTATTCCTTTTATTTTTAATTTGTATTTATATTTTTAAAAATACTTATACATTCTAGATATGACATCTATTCCATATCCACATATGGCTCTTTGAGTGATTCATTAGTCTAGAAATGGTGATTTTTGACCTTCCTAGTTCATGACCCATGCCATCTTTTCATATCATTTAAATTTTGAAAAGGAATAGAATAAAAGTGAAATTATACAAAGTAAATATGGATCCCAACCAAATAGTTTGATGAGTACACAATACATCTCTATAAATAAAATCATCACATGTTGTCTAAATTCATCTCCCACACTTGTTCAAAATTAATTTCATGCATTATATAAAGATCAGGGAAGAAGGGAAAATATTCTTGGAAATATAACATCACAAAAGAGAATTCATTGAATCTATGGACTTAATGTTTGGAAATATGTAATGTGGGTGTCAATAAATAGTGGATCTATATAGATTTTATAAATCATTTCATAATTTTACTTTTTCAGTCATATCCTCAATAAGATCTCAATGCAAGTTATGATAGGATTACATGTCCAAGGTATTACTCAAGAAAATATGATTTGAAATGAATGTGGAATTGTTGTATGAGATTCCTCTTGGGTAATGAAAATAATATTGAAACTTTAAATTAAAACCGGTATAAAACCATGTAGTTATCTAATTAATAATAAATTTAAAAATGTGGAATTTGAATTAAATTTATAAAATCATAAATCACTATATATAATCCCAAAAAAAGAAAAATCAAGGATTCTATCAATTTTAAACTTAAAATTTTCTTTTATTTATGTTGGAATAATGTGTTTCAAGTATAAATCATGCTCACAATATTGAAAAATGTCTTCAAGACATGTGAGAAAAGAAAAAAATCAAGTGTAAAAAATTAGAACATTGCAATAAACTCCCAGATTCTTAGAATAATATAGTGTCCACACTATCCATGTAATTTTAATGTTAGTGTGGTAATAAGTAAACCATAAATAATTTAATGAAATTTGAATAAAATTAAAATTTAGGGAATCAGGAGCTAACTATATACAGTGTTATTCTATGAGGGAATTTGGGTTGCCTCAATGCTGAGTCTATGTCACCTGAACAATGGATTAGAAAAAAAAATCCAAAAATAGATGAAACATTAGTACACATGACTAAAACATGAGAAAAGCGGAATAATAAGAAGGTTCATATTATACTAAACAATAAAAACTAGTTTTATTTAAATTTAGAATATTTTTTTATTCAAATCAATAAGTTACTGAAAAGGAAAATGAAAAAGACTCAATCATGTCAACTAAATCTAAAAAAATTAAGAATTATATTTTTACTCACATAAAGTGAGGATATGACATCTTTATCAAAAAGGATGAGCCTAAAATCCTCCAAATGGTTCATCGGCTCAGTGGACCCACTTGAATTGGAAGATATAAGAAGCCATTTCTTCCAGTTCATGATCATACTAGAACAAATTAATTAATTCATGATAAGAATTTTTAGAATGATTAATATCTGGGAGAAACAGAATCATAGTTCATGGTGGTTGTTGCTGGGAATGTATATCCCAAGAAAGTTCATGATGTTGGTGTTCGATTTCTATGACTTGTTGGGTAACCCTTTGTAGTAGAAATTTTGTTAGAATATGTCCAAAAATCCATTGATGATAGAGAGGAATTAGACATGGATATTAATTTTTTTGATGGAAATGAAAATCATACTAAATAAAAAGTATGATTATAAAATCAACATACATATATATATTAATGATCAGTACAAAAAGAAGGCAATATACATATTAAAAAATTGAAATAACCAGCCCTATGAAAAAATTTATAAAGGCCATAATTAAACAAAAATTACATATCAGACATAATGTCCAAAGATCTCATCCATCAGCATTCCGCTCGTCAGTGGTGATGAAAGATGTAGGTATGTATTAATATTTATGGTGGTAGTAGATGTGAGTGGGGTAGAAAAGGATGGTGGAGTATTTGTGGTGGATATATGGGATGAGGTGGGTGGTGGAGTAGTATGGATATATAAAAAGTCCACGGTTCTCGTAGCCAGATCCATAAAAGGTATCGATGTGGATGTATTAGTGGACAACCTATTTCCTCACCATTCCTACTCAACTTAATACTCGTTCTAGACAACATGGTCTGTATGAGATGGGTGATATTTCGGGTGGGATATGGATTATGTGGTAATGGTAGAAGAGGAGGGGCCGACAAGAGGTGGTGGTGGTTAAGTGGTGAACTCTTAAGGATCAATGAATTTATACTGGAGACGAGTAGACATCTATCATAGGTTCTCCAGGATTCATTGATATGTAGACCTGGTCTCTACAATGGTGGGATGAAGTATTATAGATGAGGTGGTAGAGGTAGGATGATGAGGGGTTGGTGAAGGTGTGGTAGTGGTGGATGACTCAACTGTTGGGTCTTCTACTAGTGGTGGTGATGCCTATTGTGGTGTAGCATCATGGACACCTGGTTCCCAAATGTATAAATTGTACACCCATATTTTGTAGCTACATTTTCTGTAACCTCGTGAAATATACAATCTTCAAAAGACCCCCAGAGGATAGGGGAATCGATATATCGAACACTCCCTGGATTCTATCTAGGTGAGTAATTATGAACCATCACGTCAAAGTTACAAAATTTTTCCAGGTGTGGGCTTAGTAATAGTGGAAACAATGGGAATCCATGTTGATGGAATGGAATCCCATGGATACTACTTGAATAATCACATAAATATGTTTGACAATTGAGAAACCCCAAGATTTCACAGTACGTTTCCCTTTGAATAATGCAATAGCATGCATTGTACGCAACTTCAAGATTCTAACACACCGCGACCAATCAAAGTAACCGTTATGAATAGTAATAACCATTTTTTAAAATTTTAAACATTTTATCTTTCAAAATGGACTTCATTTTTGGATTCGGAATATAGAAATTATCCTTGGATGAAATTTTGATACTTTTCGGATAACTTTTATATTTTGATGAACAATGAAAATTACTAAATTTTTATTAAAAACAACTTTTTTAATCAAAATAATTAATACTGATAAATTATTAATTTCAAGGGTTTTAAAGTATATTTAGAATATATTTTTACCAATTAATACAATTTTGGTCATTATACATAATTTTACAATTAAACTGGACATAAACAAGTATCAATCTTTTGATATTTATTATTTCGTAAAAACACGCTTTTTGTTTTGACAGTGGAAATTAATATTAAATTAATTTCTGCCACTTTTGTGTTTTGAATTTGGAAAAATGGAATCCATATTTAGAATCTGGATTTCCAAATTTTTTAAATAGGTAACTTTCATTTTTAGACATTTTGAATAATTACTTCCGTAATATTTTATTTACTATGGTTAAAGGGTAAATCCGGTAAATAAGGGTAAAAAATTAATATTATAATAATAATAAATTACCCTAAAATGTGTCCTAACCTTATTGGTGGATACATGTCAGACCATTTCATCTTTGGGTCCATTTTGGGACCCCATGGGGCCACTTGTAGATGATAGGGACACTTTATATTAATTAAATTAAAGTAATACAAAAATGACATAACCATATAGTTTTAAGAATGAAATTTTTTACATAGGGTTATATATGATATAATTTCAACTAAAAATGTTCATTATATATCTAAGAAGATTTCATACATAATGGTATTTTATTTATGATTTTTAGACATTAAATAATTTAATTTATTTATGACACAATGATGATGCAGTAATTACCGTATTAATGAAAGATTAAGATAATTGATATTATAAATACCCAAATAAATGTAATTTGATACTTTTTATAAATTCCAATAATTTTCATGGTTACTATGACATATTAGTATAGTTTATATAAATTGTTTTCTAATTAATAATGTTGTTATAAATTTATCTAGAACAAAATACCCAATAGTGTAAAAATTGACATAAAAGTGTTTTTAAAACAAATATTACATTATTAATTTATATTCAATTCTTGAAAATATAAGGTTCAGCCAATAGACTTATATCATGATAGGTGTATCATTAATGGACCACTTTGGGGTCGCTTGGAGGTATATAGTATGTTTATTAACTATATAATATAAAGATACAAAGTGACATGGTAAGTTTCAAACTAAATAACTAAGAGCTAAAACTAAAAGATAAGGTTAATATAATGACCCAAACCTGTATAGAACTTATTGGTTGAGTGGTTTTCGACCCATCCCCTCCATAAACATTAAATAATACAATTTGGATCCATTATAAACCAAATATGAATTTATTATAAAATTATATTTCTAGATTTTCTAAGGTGAACCTTCTCCCCCTTATAAAAGGACACCACTTCTAGCAAATTCTTAAAACTTTCAAAGCCTTTTGGTTCAGCCAACCCCTGCCCAAGTACTCTCTCAACGTCCCTCAATTCAAACTAGGGGCATTATATTGATCATAAATCCAACCTATGGAGTCCTTTTGATCAAATCAAAAGGAAGAACCTGAAGAAAAGGTGGTTAACATAACATCGACTAAAGAAAAGTACAAGGTAAGGTGTTTTCATCTCACTCCTTATTCTCGTGAGATTCAGGCCATATTTACACTATTACATTTTGGTGGTGTATTTACTCCCCATAATCATATTCATTATGTAAAACACTTTAATTTATGTGTATTTACATATTCATTATATGATACCTCTTTCATGGGGTGTATGTTTCTTAAGTTACCAAATTGGTAAGGGTTTATTTCACAATCTCTTCATTATCTCCGGTTGTTTATAAGTAATTTTCTACTGGGACCCCTTTATCATCCACATCTATGTTTCTTAAAAATGTATTTCAAAACATTCTTACTATTTTACAGAATATGTGTTAAAGTCATTTATACCCTTGTTTGACTTTTTATATGAAGATTATAAATGATTATTTCTGTCATTTTCCAAACAAGGTCATTTTTAACCTTTTTGATAGAATTAAGGTAAGAATGTCTTTTTATTAACTTATACATTGGGTATGGCTATTTTCTTCCATTATAAAATCTTTGAATCTTCCTTTACAAGCATATAAGAATATTTTCAAAGTAAATGTTTTTTTATAATAATGTGACTTTTAAATTATTTTACAAAAAGAGACATTTCTCTCAAATAGTTTTGATTTCATCTATTTAAACATCCTCTGATAATTTTTTCACGTGTTTGAAGTTGATTTATTATGATACAAATCATCCATATTGTATTTAAGGTTTTGTGATATGTTTTACTATGGATGAGTTAATTCTATTCCATTAAGGGTTTATGATTAATGTTTTGGCATTCTAGTTTTAATATGAATGTTTATGTTAGATTTAATCCCCTTAATAAGATGAATGTGTTATACTAGTATGTTCCGGGTTGGGCACCAGTAAATGAAAGCCCTCCGTGTTGGGGTTCGGTAACAGTAGACCCTCCGGGTTGGTGTTCGGTTATTAGAGGCACTCCAGGTTGGTGTCCGGTTATTAGAGGCACTCCTTGTTGGAGTTCGGTTAAAGAGGCTCTCTGGGATGGAGTCCGGTTACAGAGGCTCTTTGGGTTGGGTTCCAGTTATAGTTATCCCTTAGGTCTTGGCACGAGGCCTTGACACAGAAATTAAAGTTCGGCATTATGCATTTCTATCATTATGAAAGTGGTCGGTGATATTGCATGTGATCATTCGACTAGTAGAATATCCATGTGAATTAGTAAATGGAAATATTTCATTTTATCTATGCCATATTATGCTGAAGTTCGAGTTTAATAGGCTTTTGTTTTATCTATAAATTGCCTAAAATGTTTATGCTTATTTATGAATGTTTCCGCTATGTTGTTATCCTTACTGAGCATCTGAGCTGACCCCCTTTCAATGTTTCATTTTTCCCAAGATGTGAAGAAGTAATTTATGAATGACCTGCAGGGATAATATGAGGGGATATGAAGAAAATATGTTTTTTTTAGTTTTTCACTTTATGATGTAATGTAAACATTATGAATGTAACTATTTATTCCAAGGATACTAAACTTATCGGTCTTTCGAGACTTGGTATTTCTTGGGATCATGCCATTATTATGTAATAATGCACCGACCCTGGTCAACGAGGGTCGGGGCGTTACATTTGGTATAAGAGGAAGTTTAGAAAAAACCATGGAAGATATATTTAGGTAAACTCTGATTAAACAACATATACCTAAGATAAACTTTGAGGATTAGTATAGAAGAACTTCTTAGAATTTTGGTATTGTAGATATTTTGTGAGTTTTTCGAACAATACATCCTTGTCTGGATACGAGCAGGTAGAGGGGGCTAGGGGATAGATGTACCTAATGGTAAAAACCAAAAACACCGCTTTAAAGAATCACGTTGGAAAATGCTTGAAGGGAATGGGAGTACGTAATAAGTGTGGAGGAAAAGGGCACCAAGTACGTGACTGCAAGGGTAAGAAAATGGTTTCAAATGCACAATGCTTCATTTTCAAGGACTTTAGACACTACGTGAACCAATGTCCCTATCATCAGACTATACCAAAAATGTTGCTATTGAATAATAATCAAGTTATTATACTACCTAAGATGAAGAAGAATGATTAGAGTTCTTAGGTTGATTATGCCATTTTAGTGTTGTATCAATAATGTACTTTTTATAATAATTATAGAGTATATAAGGATTATACTGCAGTAATATTTCATTAAGGACTTGAGATTGTGCAGAACAAAAAAATGTTACTCAAAAGCAGGTTAAATTTTTGGAAGATATATGGTTTAGAGAAAGATAAACCATAATATAGTTCTGGTACCGAGGTAGTGGTTTTTGAATAATACATGATTGATTTGGATAAATTATTTTGGATATTCTTGAATACCTTGAAACTGATTAATGATTTATATATCCCATCATTGTTGGGGTTTTCAACATTTATGATAGAAGTAGTATATCCAGTATTTTGTATGTAATAAGGGATCATGAATGTAATAAATAAGTTTTTATAGTAATTCATGATGTTACAGAGTTTTAAAAGAATACATGATGAAGGTGTTCTCATGTTATTACATGGAACAAAGGATCTTTATTTTGTTTAAATTCCTTTTAAATGTTGGACTGTGAGTTTGGATAGAAGTATTTTGGTTAATTCTAGTTTGATATTATTTTTGGATTGCCATAAAAGGACCACCCAGAGGTCGTGCGGCAACCCGTCACATCTGCCAAGGCCGCGAGACTTGAACACGCAACCGAAGGGCGACAATGGTGAATCACCTACCACTGACCCACGTGATGTCCTGAATTGAATAATGTAGTTTTTTTTAATGGTTATGCTAGATGAATTATAAATTCATTTTTTTGAAACATATACGAATAGGATAAATAGAATATTATTTTTATGTTCTATTATCTTTTAGAGTGAAAGATGAGTTTGTTGTAGAACATAGTTAAAGGATGGGACTCTACTTGTCAAGTATATATATTTTTTTCTTCTATTATTCAATGAACAAAAAAATTCTTATACATTAGTGAAGGGATCTTAAAACAAAAAAAAAGTGTTATCCTTATACCATAAGTTTTGTTGAACCGATGGTATATTAAATCATCATAGATTGATGAATTTACGGACCTCAATTTTACAATAGTTTGTGATTGATGACCTCAATTACTACCTATAAGTATTTATGTTTTTCCTCCAATTATATGTCTCTAATTTCCACCAATGTTCTCCTAATCGATATCATGTTTTGGTTGTGACCCTTTCATTTCTTTTTCCTCTTATTAAGACTAAATTTTATTATGTGAATTTTTTATGTGGGTTTTCCCATAAAAATATTTTCGATCTTCAACCTTTTATTTTAGAGGTAAAATATCAAATTGAGAGGACTAAGACTAAATTTTATTATGTGAATTTTTTATGTGGGTTTTCCCATAAAAATATTTTCGATCTTCAACCTTTTATTTTAGAAGTAAAATATCAAATTGAGAGGATGAAATTTATTTATGGATGGGATAATTTAAAACCCCAAGATTCCACAGTGTGTTTCCCTTTGAATTGAAGTGCACTGTGTTGCATTTGTTGTCAATGAGACATGTTGTTGTCTTAGAATGAATGGATGTCAAGAATTGTCAAGATGTGAATGCCAAAGGTTTTGATGGTGTTGGTGGTGAAGGAGAATGGCCATGGTACTAAGATGCATGTCACTTAGGAGATTCACTAAGTGGTATTGGAAATTGTGGTTGAAACATTCTCCATGGAAATCAGACGATTGTTGAGCTGTTCTTAAAGTTCCAAGAACTTGTATCAACTGGATACAATGTCACAACAAGCTTTATAAGACCATGAATTGTATTGAAAATGCATGAGGAAGTGAATGGGATCCATCCACATCTCCTAAGTGGATGAAGTGAGCTGACGAAGTCCATGCACTATCACTTAGTGCATGAGAATTAGAAGAAGATCCAATTGATCTCTGATTATATCAATGAAGCATGTTGAAGAATTATTTGATTCAGGAGCTCGGTTGATGAAGAACCTTCAAGAATTTCCCTCCTAAGTAATGACTATATGTTGAGGAGATTGGAAGTATTCTTATGAAGAAGAAATGAAGAAATGGGAGGAAGAAAGAAGGGAACTTGATTTGGCATTTGGCATTTTGTATTGGGAGTACTTTGTTTTTTAACAAAGTCATTATCATTTCCTTAGCCAAAAATATGTCCACCAAGGAGGCCAGCCGAGGGATCACCCAAGGTACATATGGGCCTATGGTGCCACGCCCATGGGGAACCCTCAAGGCCAAGGCGCTCCCTGAGGCAGAAGGGAGGGGCCGTGTATAAGACCCGAGCTACGCGGTGATGAAGCCCGCGCAGCGTGAGCGCGTGGAGCGCGCGACCGAAGGTGCATAGTGGGCGCTAGTGGCGCACCCGCAGGGAGCAGAGGTGGGCGCAGAGCGTGCCCGCAGAGAGAACACGGTGCGGGGCGGCACCGTGGAGGGGGACGTTCAATTGCGGTGAAGGGGGCAGCAGATGTTTGATAAACCGAGGAAATTCCGCGAGTTGTTTCGATGTGGGACGCGGGATTTTGCCGCGGAAGAGATCCTGGACGCCCATCCAATCGTGCGGCTGATCACAGCTGCTCATCACATCCCGCACGCGATGATCTGATCGCGGTCGTCCGAAGATCTGATCCGACGGCTGCCACATCGTCTTCCTCGAGCTCAGCCGAAGACCACCCCGCGAAGCCGCCGCCGAACCAGAGGCATCCCGACGACGGTTTTAGAGTTCCCGGCCACCTCCGAGCAAACCGAGACCTCCATGGAGATCGTCTGGCTCTACTGATCACATTCATGCTTAAAAATACATTTTCATGCAACGCATGGGAGATTTCGAGGTTGGCCGAAGCAACCGGAGGTGCGAGGCCACGTGATTTATTATCTGCATGGTTTGGACCTAAACGAAGGTCGTGCATGCGTTCTAAGTCGCATGCACGTAGAGGAAATGAAAAATAAATGAAGCCGCGTGAAACAGCAAAGGAAAACAAGATTTGGAGAAAATCTTGAAGATCCGAAATCTTCGGTGATTTGAGATTTATCCCACGTGGATGTTTTGAGGCATTCCTTTTCCTATAAAAAGAGATCCCAAGCCCTCTTAGAAGTTTGCTGATACGCTGAATATTTGTGGAGTCCCGTGAGAAGCACTCTCTGCCTCACGAAGAAAGAAGCCCCGCGCACACTTGCGCGGCTGATGTCCTGGTGCCACCCGAGGCCCGAAGGAGTTCTCTGTGCGCATCACTTGCGGGACAGGAAGAGCTCTCCCTGCCCGCATACTTGCGCGGAAGGAGAAGCATGTGCACCCAAGGTGCTCTTGCACTCTTGAGGCTTGCACAACCCGAGCCGCATCTTTTGCGCGCTCAAGGTTGGTTGAGGCTTGCGCGGCCCTTGCGGCTTGGTACCTTGTGTGGCTGTTGGAGAAGGAGTTGGCCGCGGCTCAAGCATACCCTTGCGCGCCACCTTGCCCCATTGAGAAGGCCGAGCCTTTGTGCTTGTGTGTCAAGTGAAGGAACCCCACGTGGCAGTGTGTGTGCAAGTGGGTGAAGTGAAGACCACCATATCCCTAGTGTGTGTGTGCCAAGTGAGGAGAAGGCCCTACGGGAAGTAGCTTGTGCAAAGAGGGAGAATCCAAGGCTTAGTGCCTTTGTGTGCATATTGAACAAATGAAGCCCGTAGCCTTGTGGTTGTGCACACTTGAAGATTAAAAGAGAAAAAAAAGTGTGTGTGCAAAGTGGAAGAGTACAAGAAGGGAAGAAGGCCATAGGCATTTGTGTGTGCAAAAGAACTAAAAGTCCGAACCTAGTGTGTGTGCACTAAGTGAAGTGAACCCACTTAGAAGAACGAAGAAAGAGGAGACCCTCACACCAAATTACAACACACTTATGAGTGTGTAAACAAAAAGAACAAAGTGTGAAGCAGAAAGAAGGTGTGTGTGCTAAAAGTATTTACACCCATTGAGGGTTTATTGCACCAAGAGGAGAAAGAGGAGAGTGCATGTATGCATGCATGCACATGCACACGTGAACAAAGCCAAATTCGGTTGTGTGCATTTGAGTTGTCCAAGACCAGAAGATCTTGAAGAATCAGAGTTTCCATGCATTAAGTGCATGAAGTTGAATTGACTGAGACTGGACCAGACTAAAGTTAAAGACATCGTTTGTCTGAGTTTTCAGTATTTGAGAAGAGCCTGATCAACAGAAGTGATCAGAAGTTGTTGAGAAAGACGAGAAGACCTGTTCACCACAAGTGAGAAGAGGTACAGAGCAAGGCCAGCGGCCTTTATCCCAGGCTGCTGAAGTTACTTGAAGAAGTTAAAGAGGAGAAGAGCTACTCGTGCGACTCGAGCAGCCAAGAGAAGACCATGTGGGACTCAGGGAGAAGAAGTCTTCAGTGGGATTCTGGAGCAGGCCAGTGGGACTCTGGTAACACTGTGTGAAGCAGTATAAAGACCCTGTTGTGGGACTCAGGAGAGATACAGTGGGACCTTGTATCGACCATTGTAATACTAGCAGATTATAATGGGAGAATCCATGCTGGGAGAGCATGGAAAGGATGTAGGCCTTTGGTGCCGAACCTTGTAAATCCTTGTGTCCTGTGCCTTTTCATTACTGCATCATTCGGGAAAGGTTGTGAGATACAAGAAGAGTGGATCGAGGCTTTAACCAGCCATAGAGGTTTAATTGATAAGATTCAATTAGTAAAAAGTTTTAAGGGATCACTGATTCACCCCCTCCCCCTCTCAGTGATTCACACTGATCTGGGCACTTCAATTGGTATCAGAGGGAGGTTTCCTCTAAAAGATCCAAGGGAGTCTTTACTAAGTGCAGATTTGAGGAAATGAGTGACCAGCCTCAAATGGAGATATCTGCCAAGACTCAGAAGAACAGAAAGAAGAAACAGTCCAAGAAGATGAAGAAGATGGTTGCTACAAACAGAGAAACACCTTCTATGGAAGGTACTGTGAAAGTCACATCAGATGACAATTCAATCTATCATTCTTCTGATGAAGCCTCCTCTAGCTGTGATGAAGTTCGAACATACGATGATCTTCTAAATGCACTCAAATATCTTCAGAAGAGAGTCCCAAAGGAAGTGGCAATGTGTATAGCTACATGCATCCTTGATCTTCAAGAAGAAAAATTACAGCTAGAAGATGAAGCCAATTCACTGGAAGATCAATTGGCAAAAAGGGTTGGCATAACCAACACTCTCAGAAAGCGGGTGAAGGCTAAAGATGAAACTGTATCTCTTTGCAATGAAAGATATGAAGACACTACTGAATAATTGCAAAGAAGTATTTCTGAGAAAGAATTCTTTAACATAATGGTCAAAGATGTTTTCCATGCACTGGAAAAGAGGCACAAAGTTTCAATGAATGTCAGAGATGCTCAACTTGAAGAAAAAGTCAAATTGGTGATGGAGATGGACAATTCATTGCAAGAATTGAAGAAGGTGCATGAAGACCATATGAAACAACTGGTGGATAATTGGGAAGGAAAGCTAAGAACTGTTGAGGATGAGAAGAACTCCCTCAACATGAAATACTTAGAACTGGAGGTGATATTGAAACATCTGCAATCACCTAAAGCTGAATCCTCCCAGTCAGCTGGAAGAAGACATGTTGCTACTCAAGTATGCTTTGAGCAGGATGATTCTAAGAGAAATACATCCTCTAATAAAAGTGTAACATCTTCTATAAATAAGGTACCATCCATAGCATCTTGTACTGATGCTTCTAATTGTGTTTCCACAAAAAGTGCAGGATGGAAGAATAATTCCAAACAAATATGGATGAAGACAGTAAAGAAGTAGAGCTCTCCTGAAACAGCACAACAGGTCAAGAAACGTACCCTACAATCAGAAGTACTGAAGAGGTCATGATTCGTGGGACAATGCTGGTGTTGTAACAAGTATGGGAATTGTGCAAAGGATTGTTGGTACAATCCACTGAATGCCAAAGCACAGAGGAAGCCCATGCCAAGGGGGAGCAAGCCAGAAGGAAGGAAGAAACATCCACAGGTCCAGAGACATCTGTTTACTGAAAATAGATTTGTATTACTTGACAACATCTGGGATGGTTGCAAAAGTGGTCAAAGAGTTGATACATATCAATCTCCGAATGTATCCGAAGCTGGAATGAAGAGAAGATCACTGAACCTGGCTAAGAGAGATTCCTTGGGAAGCAAGCAGAAGAAAGTGGAAGATGCTCCCATGAAGAGTTTGAAGAATGAAGAGAAGTCCTTGGAATTGAAATCCAATAAGGATGATGCATCCAGAAGGACCACCAAGAAAACATGCTTCTATTGTGGAAAGAAAGGACACATCATGGACCTTTGTAAAGAATCCATGAAACTAAATAGAAGCAGACTGAACTCCAAAAGACAATCAATCCATTAGAAGAAGGGATTGATTGAAAATAAGTTGCCTAAGAGAGGTAGCTTAGCAGTATCCAAAGAACCATGTGGAACTTCCAAAACTGAGGCCACTTTTCCAAATGATTTACTAGTCATATGGCCAAATCAATTGCAACTTGCCAAAGATCTGCAAAAAGCTGAAGATAAATTTCTGGCAATTGCTAAGACAAATGGGAAGAAGAAGATTTCACATGAAGATGTGTTGAGATCCACACCAGCACAAACATCAAAGAAGATCAGATGTGCAAGTGTGAAGAATGGTGAAAATTGGACATCTCGATTGAGAGAATCTTCTCAACCTTGTTGTTCACATTGATGAACCAAGGAGGTTCCATCTTATTCCCTTATACTATTGGTATTTACATGTGCTGACATTGCAGGGAATTGAAGATGATGATCATTCTCAACTGGAGGATGGTTTGGACAGAATAGAGTGCACCCCTTGAGGGTGAGACAATCTGGAGAAGATGATGTTCTGAAATTAATATCATCTTGAGAAAGTAGATGAAAGGGGGAGATTTATCTTTGCACCTGAACATTCTAATGTGTTTTGTGAAGTATGTGCAGGATTCAGCAATTCATTGTTATATCTGAAAAATTTCAAACCCCTAAGTATGACCTCACATGTGTAGAAAATTATGGGCAGCTTTGAATTCCTTGGTCATATCACTCTTGTTTTCTACACCGGGTTAGCCCAAGTAGACTTAGAGCTGATTTACTAAAGGTTCTTTGCTAAATAGAACATGTGACATCATCCCTCTCTCATTTTTTTCAATAAAATGCTTTTATAAGGGAGGAAGAGATTTTTGAAAGAGAACCACACCACACCTTTGCATTTGATTGCCAATAAGGGGGAGAAATATTGGCACACATATTGACCCAATCATATGTGCTCGAGTGTATTGACAAAAAATACAAAGGGGGAGATTGAAGTGCACTGTGTTGCATTTGTTGTCAATGAGACATGTTGTTGTCTTAGAATGAATGGATGTCAAGAATTGTCAATATGTGATTGCCAAAGGTTGTGATGGTGTTGGTGGTGAAGGAGAATGGCCATGGTACTAAGATGCATGTCACTTAGGAGATTCACTAAGTGGTATTGGAAATTGTGGTTGAAACATTCTCCATGGAAATCAGACGATTGTTGAGATGTTCTTAAAGTTCCAAGAACTTGTATCAACTGGATACAATGTCACAACAAGCTTTAACAGACCATGAATTGTATTGACAATGCATGAGGAAGTGAATGGGATCCATCCACATCTCCTAAGTGGATGAAGTGAGCTGAAGAAGTCCATGCACTATCACTTAGTGCATGAGAATTAGAAGGAGATCCAATTGATCTCTGATTAGATCAATGAATCATGTTGAAGAATTATTTGATTCAGGATCTCGGTTGATGAAGAACCTTCAAGAATTTCCCTCCTAAGTAATGACTATATGTTGAGGAGATTGGAAGTATTCTTATGAAGAAGAAATGAAGAAATGGGAGGAAGAAAGAAGGGCACTTGATTTGGCATTTGGCATTCTGTATTGGGAGTACTTTGTTTTCTAACAAAGTCTTTATCATTTCCTTAGCCAAAAATATGGCCACCAAGGAGGCCAGCCGAGGGATCACCCAAGGCACATATGGTCCTAAGACGCCACGCCCATGGGGAACCCTCAAGGCCAAGTCGCTCCCTGAGGCAGAAGGGTGGGGCCGTGTATAAGCCCTGAGCTACGCGCCCGCAGAGAGAACACGGTGCGGGGCGGCACCGTGGAGGGGGAAGTTCAATTGCGGTGAAGGGGGCAGCAGATGTTTGATAAACCGTGGAAATTCCGCGAGTTGTTTCGATGTGGGACGCGAGATTTTTCCGCGGAAGAGATCCTGGCCGCCCATCCAATCGCGCGGCTGATCACAGCTGCTCATCACATCCCACACGCGATGATCTGATCGCGGTCGTCCGAAGATCTGATCCGACGGCTGCCACATCGTCTTCCTCGAGCTCAGCCGAAGACCACCCCGCGAAGCCGCCGCTAAACCAGAGGCATCCCGACGACGGTTTTAGAGTTCCCGGCCACCTCCGAGCAAACCGAGACCTCCATGGAGATCGTCTGGCTCTACTGATCACATTCATGCTTAAAAATACATTTGCATGCAACGCATTGGAGATTTCGAGGTTGGCCGAAGAAACCGGAGATGTGAGGCCACGTGATTTATTTTCTGCATGGTTTGGACCTAAACGAAGGTCGTTCATGCGTTCTAAGTCGCATGCACGTAGTGGAAATGAAAAATAAATGAAGCCGCGTGAAACAGCAAAGGAAAACAAGATTTGGAGAAAATCTTGAAGATCCGAAATCTTCGGTGATTTGAGATTTATCCCACGCGGATGTTTTGAGGCATTCCTTTGCCTATAAAAAGAGAGCCCGAGCCCTCTTAGAAGTTTTCTGATACGCTGAATATTTGTGGAGTCCCGTGAGAAGCACTCTCTGCCTCACGAAGAAAGAATCCCCGCGCACACTTGCGCGGCTGAAGTCCCGGTGCCACCCGAGGCCCGAAGAAGTTCTCTGTGCGCATCACTTGCGCGACAGGAAGAGCTCTCCCTGCCTGCATACTTGCGCGGCAGGAGAAGCTTGCGCACCCAAGGTTCTCTTGCACTCTTGAGGCTTGCACAACCCGAGCCACATCTTTTGCGCGCTCAAGGTTGGTTGAGGCTTGCGCGGCCCTTGCGGCTTGGTACCTTGTGCGGCTGTTGGAGAAGGAGTTGGCCGCGGCTCAAGCATACCCTTGCGCGCCACCTTGCCCCATTGAGAAGGCCGAGCCTTTGTGCTTGTGTGTCAAGTGAAGGAACCCCACGTGGCAGTGTGTGTGCAAGTGGGTGAAGTGAAGACCACCATATCCCTAGTGTGTGTGTGTGCCAAGTGAGGAGAAGGCCCTACGGGCAGTAGCTTGTGCAAAGAGGGAGAATCCAAGGATTAGTGCCTTTGTGTGCATATTGAACAAATGAAGCCTGTAGCCTTGTGGTTGTGCACACTTGAAGATTAAAAGAGAAAAACAAAGTGTGTGTGCAAAGTGGAAGAGTACAAGAAGGGACGAAGGCCATAGGCATTTGTGTGTGCAAAAGAACTAAAAGGCCGAACCTAGTGTGTGTGCACTAAGTGAAGTGAACACACTTAGAAGAAGGAAGAAAGAGGAGACCCTCACACTAAAGTACAACACACTTATGAGTGTGTAAACAAAAAGAACAAATTGTGAAGCAGAAAGAAGGTGTGTGTGCTAAAAGTATTTACACCCATTGAGGGTTTATTGCACCAAGAGGAGAAAGAGGAGAGTGCATGTATGCATGCATGCACATGCTCACGTGAACAAAGCCAAATTCGGTTGTGTGCATTTGAGTTGTCCAAGACCAGAAGATTTTGAAGAATCAGAGTTTCCATGCATTCAGTGCATGAAGTTGAATTGACTGAGACTGGACCAGACTGAAGTTAAAGACATCGTTTGTCTGAGTTTTCAGTATTTGAGAAGAGCCTGATCAACAGAAGTGATCAGAAGTTGTTGAGCAAGACGAGAAGACCTGTTCACCACAAGTGAGGAGAGGTACATAGCAAGGCCACCAGCCTTTATCCCAGGCTGCTGAAGTTACTTGAAGAAGTTAAAGAGGAGAAGAGCTACTCATGCGACTCGAGCAGCCAAGAGAAGACCCTGTGGGACTCAGGGAGAAGAAGTCTTCAATGGGATTCTGGAGCAGGCTAGTGGGACTCTGGTAACACTGTGTGAAGCAGTATAAAGACCCTCCTGTGGGACTCAGGAGAGATACAGTGGGACTCTGTATCGACCATTGTAATACTAATAGATTATAATGGGAGAATCCATGCTGGGAGAGCTTGTCAAGGATGTAGGCCTTTGGTGCCGAACCTTGTAAATCCTTGTGTCCTGTGCCTTTTCATTACTGCATCATTCGGGAAAGGTTGAGAGATACAAGAAGAGTGGATCGAGGCTTTAACCAGCCATAGAGGTTTAATTGATAAGAATCAATTAGTAAAAAGTTTTAAGGGATCAATGATTCACCCCCTCCCCCTCTCAGTGATTCACACTGATCTGGGCACTTCATGAATAATGAAATATCTTTCATTGTACGCAACTTTGAGATTCTAACACACCGCGACCAATCAAAGTAGCCGTTATGAATAGTAATACCCACTTTTTGAAATTTTATAAATTTTATCTTTTAAAATGGACTTCATTTTTGGATTATGAATATCGAAATAATCCAAGGATGAAATTTTGGTACTTTTCAGATAACTTTTATATTTTCATAAATAGTGAAAATTACTAAATTTTTATTCAAAACATCTTTTTTAATCAAAATAATTAATAGTGATAAATTTTGAATTTGAGTGTTTTCAAAAAATATTTAGAATATATTTTCACTATTTAATACAATTTAGTTCTTTGGGAATAATTTAACAATCAAACCAGACATAAACAAGTATCAATCTTTTGATAGTTATCATTTCATAAAAACACGCATTTTGTTTTTACAGTCGGAATTAATTTTAAATTAATTTCTGTCACTCCTGTGTTTTGAATTTAGAAAAATGGATTCCATATTTAGAATCATGGTGTCCAGATTGTGTAAATAGTTAACTTTCATTTTTAGACATTTTGAATAATTACTTTTGTAAATATTTTATTTACCATGGTTAAAGGGTAAATACGGTAAATAAGGGTAAAAAATAATATTATAATAATAATAAATTACCCTAAAACGTGTCCTAACCTTATTGGTAGATAAATTTCTGACCATGGGAATGTTTGGGTCTATTTTGGGACCCCATGGAGAAACTTGAGGGTGATAGGGACACTTTAATTAATTAAGTTAAAGAAAATACAAAAATGACATAAGCATATATCTTTTAGAAAAACAATTTCTAAATATGGTTATGTATGTTATATTTTTTTTATAAATATTCATTATAAATATAAAAAGATTTCTTAAATAACAGTATTTTATTTATAATTTTTAAACCTTATATAATTTAATTTATTTATGACACAATGATAATGTAGTAATTTCTGTATTAATGAAAGATTAATATAATTGATATCATAAATATCCAAATAAATGTAATTTGAGACTTTTAATAAATTCCAATATTTTATCATGGTTACTATGACATATTAGGATTGTTTATATAAATTTCTTTTTAAGTAATAATGCTGTTATAAATTTATCAGGAACAAAATACCCAATAGTGTCAAAATTGACATAAAAGAGTTTTTAAAACAAATATAATATTATTAATTTATATTCAATTCCTAAAAAAGCTATGGTTCGGCCAAGAGACTTATATTATGTTAGGTGTGTCATTAATGGATCACATTGGGGTAACTTGGAGGAATATAGTAAGTTTATTAACTATATAATATAAAAAAACAAAGTGACATTGTAAGTGTCAAACTAATTAACTAGGAGTTAAAACTAAAATATAAGGTTAATATAATGACACAAACCTCTCTAAATTATATTGGTTGAGTGGTTTTAGAACCATACCCACCTTAAACTTTAAATAATCCACTTTGGAATCATTATAACCCAAATATGAATTTATTATAAAATAATATTTCTAGATTTTCCTAAGGTTCCCCTCCTCCCCCTTATAAAAGGACACCACTTCTAACCAATTCTTCACACTTTAAAATCCTTTTGGTTCGTCAAACCCCTACCCAAATACACTTATAACTTCCCTAACATCAATATAGAGGCCTTAATTTGATTAGAAAGCCAACTTAAGGGGCCCTGTTTCTCAAATCAAAAGGAAGAACCCGCAGAAAAAAATGTTATCATACCATCGAATAAGGAAAAGTACAAGGTAAGAGGTTTTCATCTCAATCCTTATTTTCATGAGATTCTTTCCATATTGCCACTATTACCTTTTGTGTGGTATATGTACTACCCATAATTGTATTATTTATGTAATAAACATTAATTGATGTGTATTTACATATTCATTGTATGATACCTCTTTCATAGGGTGTATGTTTCGTAAGTTACCAAATTAGTAAGGGTTTATTTCACAATATCTTTAGTATTCGAGGTTGTTTATACATAATTTTATACTGGGACCTCTTTATCATCCACATATATTTTTCTTAAAAATGTATTTCAAAACATTCTTACTATTTTACAGAATATGGGTTAATGTCATTTATACCCTTCTTTTACTTTTTATAAAGAGTTTATAAAGCAATCTTTCTATTGATTTCCAAACAAGGTCCTTTTTACCTTTTCGACACAATTAAGTTAAGAATTGCTTTTTTTAACTTATACAGTGGGTGCGGCTATTTTCCAAAGTTATAAAATCATTAAATCTTCACTTAAAATCTTATAAGAATATTTTCCAAGAATTTTTTTTTATAATTATGTGACTTTTAAATGATTTAAAAAAAAGATATATTTCTCTCATATAGTTTTGATTTCATCCATGTAAACATAATTTGATAAATTTTACACTTTTTTGAATTTGATTTATTATGATACAAATCATCTATATTATATTTAATATTTTGTGATATTTTTGACTTTGGATGAGTTATTTCTATGCCATTAATGGTTTCTGATTAATGTTTTGGCATGCTAGTTTTAATACCAATATCTATGTTATATTTCATCCTCATCTTAAGGTAAGTGTGTTGGTCTAGTATGTTCCATGTTGGGGACTCGTAAAAGTGAGCCCTCTGTGTTGGGGTCTAGTTACAGGAGACACTCAGGGTTGGTGTCTGGTTATTAGAGGCATCTGGGTTGGTGTCTGGTTATTAGCGGCACTCCGGGTTGGAGTCCGGTTACAGAGGATCTTCGGGAAGGAGTCCGGTTACAGAGGCTCTCTAGGTAGGGTTTCAGTTACAGTTATCCTTTAGGTCTTGGAACGAGGACTTGACACAGAAATTATAGTTCGACATTATGCATTTACATCATTATGAAAGTGTTCAGTAATATTACATTTGATTATTAGACTAGTAGAATATCCATTTGAATAACTAAATGGAATTATTTCATTTTATCTTTGCCATATTATTCTGAGGTTTAAGTTTAAAAGGCTTTTGTTTTAGCTATAAATTTCCTTAAATTTTTATGCATATATATGAATGTTTCCACTATGTTGTTATCCTTTCTGAGCATCTGTGCTCACCCCTTTTAATGATTTATTTTTCCCAGGATGTGAAGAAGTAATTTATGAATGACCTGCGGGGATAATATGAGGGTATATGAAGACAATATGTTGTTGTAGTAGTTTTTCACTTTATGATGTAATTTAAACATTATGAATGTATCTAGTTTTTCCAATTCTACCAAACTAATCAGTCTTTCGAGAATTGATCTTTCTTGTGATCATGCCAATGTTATGTAATAATGTACCGACTCTGGGAAACTAGGGTCGGGGTGTTACAAAAATTCCATGAAACTCACCCCTGGGGAAACATCCATGTGTCATAGATCGATATAGAATTTTTAAGGATAATACATGACAATGGGAAGAGTTTTTGATGCATAGATCATGTGGTAACTAAGTATATTGAACAATAAACTCCCATAGACACAAAGAATTATCTTGAGGTGGATCTATCTAAATAGGTAGATAACAATATGATGTGTAAAACTCGTTGGTATATATACCAATTTTTATTCAAAATTTAGTGAAAGAAATATCATGGATCCAGCCACAACTGTGGAATTATAGGATATCAATGGATATCTCGAACATCAAGATAAACTCCAAATATATACTACATGTATTTCTCCTATTGATCCTCCTCCAATGGCCCAAAGGGCTTCATTTTTTATAGATTTTGATAATGCACCTTTCAGGGGGTAAGGTGGAACCTTTACAAGGACCGTAGGCATAAGTATTACATGGCCCGTAGACCTTAGTGGAATTCATTGCCCATTGTCTTCAAACATTACAAACAACCCTGACTAACTACTTGGAACTACTCCTCCCCGACATCTTCATCGTGAAATCAGTTCTCCAACTTTTCATGGTTGTTTGGCTAGGCTTTCCCATACATGCACATGATTGTCCCGATGGCAGTTTCCATACCCTCTCATTCTTGAAATCCATTTAGCTTCTGCTATGGCGAAAGATCCTTTCTCCTCCTCCTTCTAAATCTTGTTCTTTATTGGTTGTCTAGTTTACATATGCACTTAAAGTGGCCTAAAGGCCTTGAGGTGGACCGAAGGCCTCACTGACCTGAAGGGCCGGATGGCCCAAAGGCCTTAAAGGACTTGGGTACCAAATCAGTGGCCCGAAGGCCCCAATGCGGGAGTATTCCCAACTTATACAGTGCCAAATAGTGGCTTCTACCATTCTCGCTACCATACCTGCTACAGTACTACTATAGTACCCCCGAAATTATCCTCCCCCTGGATTTGATCCCAAGCCTCTTGGGTACAGTTAATTAGTCATCGACAACTGTGATAAGGCTCATGTGCTTCTCCTATCGAGCCTCATTGATGCATTCCTTATTCAATGTCTTTAATTTTTCAATTATGGAATCACTGATGTTTAGACTAGCCATGATAGGTATGTCAATGTCTTTTTCCATCCTCATCGACTTGGCCCACAGTCTGATGAGATTAACCTACTACTTTGGGATAGAAAATAAAATTATAGGGTAAATGTGGAGGTTTTTATCACTATAGGAGTCATCTATGGTAGATTAGGGGTCAGGCTGGGAAGCTGGTGAATCATGGGCTACAACAGGCAGTGCAGAATGTGCAGTAGGTGATGTAGACATGGCACCATGTGCGAGATTTGATGAGGGATACTCATCAGAGGATGATTATGATTAGGTGGAGAGTTTCACAATCTTTGTTCTTCCTATCAATGAAGATGATGATGGTGTGATGTTTAGTTTTTACACCAAGAGAGGGATGTGTTGTTTTTGCATGATGTTGGGGGGTGTTTCACAGGTATGTGTAGACTGGTGGTTCTTAGTTGAGAGGAGGTGAAAAGGAAGATGGTGCATGGGTTTTGAGAGGAAAAAGATGGTGAATTAGTGTGTTATTGTCTATGGTTGATAAGATAAGGATAGTGAAGGTATTATACAAGAGGGGGAGGAATGGGTGTTTGGGAGAGAAGAAGAGGGAGGTGAGGGGTCAATGGTTTGCTTTGTGTTATGAACCTAGGTTCGACGATAGTAATTTTAAAAAAATAAACCCAGTGAGTTATGCCAAATGTAATAGTATTTTTTCATGTAATGGTGCCTTATATTTTTTTTCTATAGAATATTTATATGTAGTGTAATAGAATTACACTTCATATAATGGGACTACATGACATGTAATTTACAATTTTAGCTCAGAACTAGTTAAACCCTTAATTTATAACTATTATATAATCATAAATTTTCCAAATGTTAGAGTAATCTACCCTAAGTTAATATGTCCTACCCTGAGTTGCCTCCCAACAAGTGCTTCCTTTAATATTGAGATCTTGACTCAATTTGGGCCTTAGTGAACTTGTGTTTTATGATACATCCCTCTTGTAAGGGATCTTGTATGATTTCCCATCGATGACTATTCACCTCAAATGGTGGTTCACCCTCTCCCTGAATTTTGATGTACACATATGGAAATACTTGAACAACATCAAAAGGGATGGGCCATCGAGATTTCATCTTACCAGGGAATAGTTTCAATAATTATTTAAACAGAAGGTCTTTATTCCCTAGAACAAATATACTCATATTAATGCGTTGAACATTCAATTTAATTGTTTTTTCATTATAGATCCTATCATTTTCATATTAATCCCTATTTATTTCACCTAATTTGGTTAACAATGACATCATATCTTCTCTATATTTCTTAAAATCTAAATTTATTTTCTTAATTTCCCTAAATGAATGATTCTCTAGATCAAATAGAAGAGGACATGGTTTTTAATAAACCAGTGTGGATAGTTTTATTCCAAGATTTTCTTTATATGTTGTGAGTTATTTATATAGAACATCATGATGTTAAGGAAAATAGTCTCTTCAACTTTTATTTACCATATTTTTAATAGTTTTATATATTTCTCTATTTGATGGTTCTAATTTCCCACCTATTTGTGGGTGTTCGTGAGTTCATGTATTGTATATGATACAATAATTTTCTAACAATCCTCTCACAATATGGTTTGTGATGTTTTTTCCTCGATCACTGATGACCAATCTTGGAAATCCAAATCATGCAAAAAAAATTATTTTTAAAAAATTTCATGAAACCTTTGTTATTTTATGGGAACTAGCTTAACCTTCCACCCATTTCAAGTTGTAGTAAATACTAACTATAATGTAGGAATTTCCATGTGGTGAGGAAAATAGTACCATGAATTATATGTTCCAATGGTTGAATATTTCAACATCCATGATGAGATTTTTTGGAATCTCATTCAATTTTCCTATTTTTCCTATCTTCTGGCATCTATAACTTGTTTGAAATAATTCCCACATGTCTCGGTGTAGCATAAGAAAGAAAATTACACTTTTTAGAATTTTTGATAATGTGCACTCTAGTCCATGATGTATTCCATCAACTAATGTGTTACACATCTCAATAAAATAGTGGGTTTCATTCTGGGGAATGTTCGGTCTCAATAAGATATCAGGAAAACACTTAAACATTAACAGTTAATCCCAATAGTAATTATTTTCATCATCCATGAATCTTCACATCTTTTCAAACAAGAAATTTTGATATAAAATCCCATGGGGATATAACTGGAGATATCATAGAACCATGGTTGAACATTGATGCTAAAAAGGGTTTCATCGGGAAAGTCTACATTAATGTTAGCCTCATCAGCTTCATTGATGAATGATAAGGAAAGTTATGATACAAGGTCATCCATACTAATTTATGTGAATTTTTTTCATGGATTAAAATTTCAAACTCTTGTAATAAAAGGATATAACATATTTTCCTTGGTTTGGAATCCTTCTTATATGTCATAAATCTTAGAGAAGCATGATCATTTTGTAAAATCACTTTGCACAAAACCATATTGAAATGAAATTTCTCAAAGGTAAAGACAATGACTAAGAGTTATTTCTATGTAGTCATGTAGTTGACTTGAGCTTCATAGAGTGTGTGTATTTCATAATATATGGGACCAAATATGTGATCAATTAACTGTCCTAACATAGTACCAACTATCGGGTCACTTTAGTCACACATTAAATCAAATTTCTTATCCCAGTTTTGTGAAATTATTATCGTGGATATAATCATGTATGTTTTCAATGTTTTTAATGTATATGAGAATTCTTCAGTGATTTTGAAAAGGGATTTATTTTGATAATAAATGTTTCAAAGGCCTAAAAACATCTGTAATGCCTTTTATGAATTACGTGTAAAATATGGTGTGGCCCGAAAAGATTCTTACTCTCTTCACTATTCGTGGTTCAGGAAAGTACATGATGACACTTATTATGGATGGATATTAATCTATAACATTTTTGGAGATCTTATCCCTAAGTAATTTTCACGTTT
The DNA here is from genome assembly GCA_963277665.1 of Viscum album. NCBI lineage: Eukaryota > Viridiplantae > Streptophyta > Magnoliopsida > Santalales > Viscaceae > Viscum > Viscum album. The sequence goes on along the minus strand of OY728157.1, from coordinate 1,520,740,380 downwards.
GGACCATAAAATTACATTTCTCCCAATTTAGGACTAGGAATTTTTATTCACATCATATGAGAACTAATTCCATATTTCTTAAATAGACCTCGAATGATATTCCATAGACAGAGAAGTCATGGATAAATATTTATAGGAATTATTCATCCATATAATGGAAAATATTAATCATTAATCTATTAAAATAATTTGGAGCATTTCAAATTATTAATGACATTCTTCTGTAGAAAAACATTCCTTATGGCCATGTGGAAGTGGTCTCCGAGTAATCTGTGGGGTTAATTTCAATTTGATTTTATCCTGAACATCCATCCATGAAATAGTAAAATTCATGTCTTTTATGTCATTCAAGAATTTAATCCATGAATATAAATGGAAAATTTATTATTTTTGGTGAATTTCTGCATCTATAATATACGAAGACTCTCCATCTAGTGATGGATCATGTTGAAATTAATTTGTTTCCATATGTTCTCTCTACTATGTGTCATAATTGCTTAGGTACATATTGTAAGGGGATCGTCCATTCATTATAAGATATGGAAACATTATTCCTATATCCATGAGTTTAAGCACGTCATTTTGTAAAAATTCATTCATGAGTGGTGTGATCCACCAATGAGGTTGATGTTTCTGTTTTGTACCTCCATCAAGTAGAATCATGTGAGTAAAATCCATATGATTGATTCCTTTGATGTATTCCACTCCCCAAGAAATTCACTTCTTATATATGTTAATCATATCATTCAATTTTGGTTCTTATGTTGATATAGTTCATAGTTTATAATTACAAGGAGAGAGGTTGATAGTCCTAATTATGAGTACAAAAGTGTTCTGGGTAGTGGTTTCAGTTACAACATTGGTGGTTGACTAATAGTGGTAGTGAAAGGTTAGAAGGTATCCCTCAGGATAGCATCAATGAATATTAATTATTCTAAATCATATTATTATTATTTCTTTTGGAGATACTCTTCACTTTCTTCTTCAATGTCCATGTAGTCATCATCTTTTGGGTAAGAGATATGGTGTTTCAATCAACATCATTGTTTGATTGTAGGGCATCATTGACCAGGATGAACACTAGTTTTATTCTCCACATAGGATGATTAAAAGACCATTATTCACATATATCAATTACTTTTATGGGGCTATGAATGGTCTTCCAAATATAATGGAGTCTTCACCTTCTTCAATCATGTTGAAATCTAGGATGTCTGCTAGAAGGATGAATTTTCCATAATTGTATAATACATCTAAAAAAATTCCTATAGGGTAAATTATCAATCAGTCTGTTATCTATTGTGATACTCAATTTTTTTTTTGATTTCATGGAGTCTACAATTGTGAAAAACACTCATTGGATTTAAATGATAATGTCTCCATGATCACACAGATATTTTCCAAACATTAATTATTTAATTGCGTAAGTACATGAAAATATTCTAGGATCTCTCATATTTGTTTTGATTATATACTGATAAATAGAATAGGATTCTTCATTTAATTATATGATACTAATATATTATATTTTCCCTTTTTATAGTATAATAATGATAAATTATTCATAAATTGGAATCTGGGATATGACATATCAAAATTGTATGTTGATGTGTATTTCTTGATCATTTCCTATAAATTTTTTTACTAGACATTTAGTATTCCTTGTCTCACTATTTCTAGGAAAGGAAGAATTGTCATTCATGGTGGTGGGAAAACATAAATTGGTTCCTTGGGTTTCATAAAAGTTTTTTCACTTTCAACTAGTGATATTTAGTGAGGTGTGGCTTTCACTATTGATACTTCAGGATGTGTGTTTTTCACTGGTGATACATATTATTCTAATGGTATTTGTTTCTTATCCTCTCTAGGTTGTAATTAATCTCTTCCTCTTAGTTATTGAAATTAAAATATCATCCCACTTCTCAGAACTAAAACTTTAGCTTCCTCCCTTAGGTAAGTCTCTATATTACTTGGTAGGGTACCTAGTAATCTATCTGAAGTTGTCTTTGATATTTTACCCATTTCAATATCATGATTTCACAAAAATACTTGTTGGTTTTTCATTTTCGCTTCCTGTTTTGTAATTCTATTATTGTATTTTTTGATTAATGTAGCCAGAAGGTTTTCTATGTTTTATTGAAAAGGAGTGAGTTGTTAATGACTTTTAGGATGAGAGGTTTGGAATTACTACCTAGATCTTTGTTGGAAGGGTTGATTTTGAATCTGTTGTTGAGGTATAGGAATTGGGTTTATAGGTGGACACCTTGGTGGTCCTTGATTCAGAAATGGTTCTTGACCGCTTCACTATTGAAAATATCATTGATTGTTATGAGGTTGTTGTTGAGCAAACCTCCACTGGTATTTTTTTTAATTTTTATTGAAAATGTGGGTTATTTTGATTGAAATTGGTGTATTTACAATCCTGTGGGAATTAAACATCTTCCCTGTAGTCCAAATAATGATGTAGTCCACCACATATCCCACATGTTTGTATCTCAATTAAGGGACCAGGAGGGGGTCGTGAAGCAGACATTTGAAATGATTTGAGCTCTTTATTGAGTGATTCTCCATGTGAAACTAATCTAGTGTTTTCATCCACATCGTGGATTCCATACTGAGGTGGTTCATGATAACTTCTCCATGGGGTAACATTTTGAGAAATCTCCCCAAGAATATCGCTTCTGACTTCTAGGGTTTTAAAGAGAAGTCTTCCATCAATGAAAACATTGATGACTATTCATGTGGTTTTATGGATTCCTCAGTATAAATTCTAAAACTGAATCCATATATACCGTCTATGGTGTGAACACTTCCTCATCAGCTACTTCAATCATTCCATTCTTCCAAAGTAGATTCTCTATCAAACCGAGTGATGTTTTGAATTTCATTTCATGGATTCCAAGTCCAAATCGGTGGAGTGTATTTATCTAATAACTTCTTGTAAAATCATCCCATGACATAATTGACTCAATATAATGTAATTTGATCCATACATTAGATCTTTCTCTTAATTATACTTCGATGATGTGTAGTTTGATTGTGTCTTAATAGACTACATGGTTATGAAAGGAATTACAATCTTTCTATATGTCAGATATGTGTTCATGGGGTTCTGCAATTTGATTTCCACTAAATTACACCATTTTTGGATCATATGAATGTGCCCACGTTTTATATCTATGGTATGAGCTTGGATGGTGGGATAAATGAGGATTGTAGTGGAAGCATGGATTTTTGGCATAACAAAATTCATGATGGCTCTTTCTTGATTCTTTAGGGGCTCTCCATGAATAATTTTTTGTTGGTTCTAAGGGTTTGGTGGGTTTTTTCTTTATTGATTGATTAGTTTAGACATTTTATTCTAGAAGTATGATAAAAGGTTCCTATTAATATTGGGATCAAATTATAATTGTTCGTTTTTCCCAAGGATCTTCTAAAAAGTCGACAGATCATGGTACATGAACGAGATCATGATACATGGATGAAAAGGTGTCTCGAATGGAAATAAGAAAAGAGGGGTTGAAAAGGTAATAATAGGACTTTTCTAGGGGTTTTGAGCATAGTGTTGCTCCCCCAAAAATGGTGACAAAATTTTCCCACTCGTATGCATCGTTGAATTTGAGGGACAACCGTCATATTAAAATTTTTTTATGATTTTTTGAAGCATCTCTTGCTACAAGGCATAGAATTGTAAAAATACTTGTAAGATCCCATGGGGAGTGTAACTGGATTTTTATATTCAATGTATTAAGACACTTTAGGTATATTCATCCTTTCTATTTTTCCATTATTCTGTAAATACAAGATCTAGGGTGTTCAGTGGTGGATTAAATAATGAGAGAGTGGTTAGGGTCAATTTTGGTTATCTATGGAAAAGGTGATATTTATCTTTAACATGGTAGGATCCTAATGTTTAGGCTATGAGGAAAGTGGAAGTTGCTATTTTGTTATGTTCAAGTCACCTAGTTCTACCTAGGAGGTAACTATTCCTTGATTGGGAGATAGTGACAACCTATATACATTAGGATTATCTTCTAAGGGAGAATGTATCTTATGTTATTGATCATAGACTAATCTACTCTAATCAAAAATCAGTTAGTCTCTTGATTATCTTATGATCAAGTAAGATCAACTGAATAGAATAACTGTTGATTTATTATCCTGATTACTGTGTCTTCAGGTTACCATGCTAATGATTAAAGCTTTTATTAAAGATCAGATACACCTCTCTCTCCACCAGCCCCAGGTGGTTTTAGCCACAACTGGTAGGATGAGATTAAACTAAATAAATAATTGATACCATGTTTGACAAGCTAAAAATGGTGAATTTAAACAAATCACATATATGGACATGTTTAGATTCATAAAAATGTAATAAGCATGAAATCAGAGTTTTAAATCACATAATAATGAAATATATACTTGGAATGGGAGCGTAAATGTATCCAACATTGTTTCCTTGGAAAATTATGATGAATAATGTTACTGATGTGAAAAGGAAATTAAGGATAATTTTAAAACAAAATCTATGAATCTTTATTTAAAATAAAATTGGGAAAAACAAATATTAAATTTGACTTTCATAGAGAGTCAGTTGAAGGAAACTAGAAAGTGAAAACAATATAAAGAATTATTCACTAGGATCCTCTGAAATCCATTTTTGGGGTGCTGTATATATTAGTGAAAATTTACACAATGTGTAATGTATTAAATGATGAGTAATTTCTTATCTATGTAGATATCTACAGTTTTTATACTTTTTCATATCTCAAATTTATCTTGCCTTAGTTATAAGGTTTGACCTCTTTCACATCGTGTACCGATGACTGATAATGTATGCTCTCCTTCTAGCTATATCTATATAAAATATTTCTTATAAAATGGTTTTGACTGAGTTCAAGTATTATATAGTTATTTCATGAACTGTATTGGATACTCTTATTTCAAACAACATGACATGGCTCACATCTTATTTCACGCCTTTATGGATGCTATGAAATCCAATTACATAATATGCACTAATGGTTTACAATGTGTAATATGTAAATTATCAATTTTTTCCATTTATTCCATTCAAATCATATAAATAATCATACCTGTAAAAAAAACATATCAAGTGAATTATCGAATAATGTAATTAAAATCCTTATGTAAATGGCAAAAAACATAATATATGAATTTGGTTTCTCAAAACACACCCAAAACCATAAAAATATTGAAATATTATCAATAAATGTTTCATTAAATATTATAAAATCATCATTTAAGTTATTATATATGTGAATATAGTTTTCTAATGAGTTAATAACATTTATTAAGAAATTAAAAAGTATGTTAATGTACAAAAATACTAAACGGATGAAAGATGAATGGCTTTCTCATATCACTTTTACTTCTTTTAGATTTATGCCCTCTTCTGAAATATTTATTGTCTGAGGTGTATATACTATCAATTTATATTTAATATAACTAATATCATTTTATTAATTGTATTAAGTTTTAATTTGATAATTATTACATTTATGGTGCATACGAATTGAGTTGATACAATGCGTAAGGGATTTCGAAACTCAAATTTGATTTTTTGACTTAACCTTCCACTTATTGAATATATCATGTTATGATTATGAGTGAAATTAATTTCTAAAATTTTAGGTTTTATTTCATCTTGTTTTATGTGGATTTATAGGGGATAAAGATAATGTATTAATTTTATTAATTCACTCTTAATTAATATGATATTTTCAAGGAACCTTCATTAGTAAAATCATATTTTAATGATTATTTTTTCAAAAGTCAAAATATTGATTTTTTTACTTATACAGTATGAGTTTAATTTTCTTCCTGCATTACTCATTGATCATATGATTCATTAATTATCTATTTTCAGGGTTACATTCAATGAAAATTATTTCTTTATGATGTAAAAAACAATTGGATTTTAATATTCATTTATAAATTGGGGCGTTTATACAAATAAAGTAATTTTATACTAATTTTAAAAGAGTTTTTAAAAATGATATATCAAAAAAAATACTATAATAAAAATCTTCATTCATCTTATTGTACATGATCATTACACCAAGGGTGGACCAAATAGCTATGTGAGGTCTTATTGTAGCTTATCATGGTGTAGCCTAGATATTGTTGTGAAATCCTATTACAGCTTAAAAATGGGTGACCTAGATTGTGTCAATAAATCCCATTAAAACTTAACATGTGGTGGACTTGATAGCACCAGATAATCCCATTACTTATTAAAATTGTTTGCCTCAAATATCACATGTTATTATCATAATATCCTTATTAGGTAATGAAAATTTTTAAATCCACCCATATAGTTATTCAAATGCAAAGTGTTTTGAGTGGGGTTTCTTATTATGGTTTTATATTTCTCAAAAAAATTATATTAAATAATTTTTTATGGAGTTAAATGACTTTTTTAAGAAAATGTATTTATTTGTTTATTGGATTTTTTTATTTAATATTCCCAATGAACATTGAAGATAATTTTAAATCTTTTATTTATTTTATAATATTTTTACTAAATAAGAACATCATTTCTCTCACATCATTTTCAAATATTATTGTGCTCGTCGCACATTTCAACAAAATTTCAATTTCTGTGAAAAGTAAAATGATGAATTCATGGTGAGAGTAATTAATAATATAAATAAATAATTTTTTTAATGATTTTCATATTTTTAATGACATTGATAATAAGAATACATTTCTTATTTTAAGGAATTTATTTAAATTGAAATAGATATTACTAAATAACTAAAAATATAAACAAAAAATATCCCCAAATGTAAATTCTATTACAAAAATAGTAGTATAAGAAATTTTTAATGATAGTCACTTAACATTGGTATCAAAGGATTATTTAGATTGTTTGAGAGCTTCATATAATGTTAATAATTTCTCTTTATTGAGTTTTCCTTAGGAATAAGGTAAAATTATATTTCATTTAAAGATTTCCAACTGTGCACATCTAAACTATTTCTACTCAAAATGGTATTTTAGGTGGATACTGTGAAATATTAGTCAAAAAGAACTAAGAAGAAAATATCCATCAATTTATCATCCAATGGTGGTTGGAATCAGAAAAAATATTTTTTTCAGTGATGGATCAGTTGACATAATCTATAAATGGTGTTGTTATCCGCGCTAAATAGAAACTTTATCCACCACCAAGGAAAATGTATGTAGTTGAAAATTTTTTAAGGAAATATCACACATCGTAGTAGATCATTTGGATTAGGGGTATATGAAGAATGTATCAATTATGTAGAGAATATATTTGATGTCATGGGATGTTTGCAACATCAAGAGGTAAATATTTCGATTAATCATTATGATGGTGAATCATTCCAATTGTGATCTATAGTTAACAATATTATAGATTGTTATGATATTGATTTCATTGAATAGAAAATAATTAATAATATATTCCTTGTGATATATTTCCCTAAGGTCAGTTGACATATGATATAGAAACAATTCTTGAAATTAATGAAATTGATAAAAATTTAGTGGTCGCATATGGAGACAATTTTACAAGATTATAAATGTATGTTATGAATTTTATTTTGGGCACTGATTATGCAATTTCAAAAATTTAATCAGGATTGAACCTATTTTAATGTTTTTTTATTCATCATGAGTATTTAAATGTTATGGAAAAGTGGGTTTTTGTGCTGAAATCTGTGAGATGTAGTTTTACACCACATATATTCCATCAGATTGCAATATTATGAAATTGTAAAGGTGGCTGGAAATGTAGAATAATCCAACTATGAAATATGGTTGTAAGAACCCAAAATGTTCCATTCATGGAGAATGAAATTTTATGGAATGATTGATATGATTTGGTGAGTGTTTTTAGTGCGGTCGGTTTGGACATATGATTTGTGAGAATAAATAAAATATCCATGAATAACCAAATAACAGGGTAACCAACAACCATCCAAATATAAGGTATATTAGCTATAATGAGTTGGTACAATACGATGATGTTATTACAATGTTAAATATATTGGACAGAAATCATTATGATTAGAAACAAAGAGGTATAAAAAATTATTTACTACAATGATAGTTGATATTGGTCTATCTGGTGAACTAAATAAAACTCCAGGGAAAATGATATTTTTTGAATGGTGGTCATATTTACAATGTCTTAGGCACCCACATTTTTATGTTTCAGGTAATGGATAGAGACATTTATTTAGTATTTCAAAAAAAATATGCACACGTTACCCTTATGATTAGTATATGAAAAAATGGTATTTGAGGAATAATTCCATTATCAACATTTATATATTTTTAAAATATATGTATAACATTTTAGTTTAATATGATTTATTATTATAAGGTAATTTTGGGATATTAATTTTTGGGATTTGAAATAAAAATTAGTAGATAAACATTGAGGCTAAAAAATTTACTTAATGTTGAATAAATTAATGTTATATTGAATCTTTTATCATATTTTTGTTAATTTTATAAGAATAATATATTTTTCGAAATAAGTAAACACACCCAATGTTTAACAACCCATTGTGTCTAGAAAGGTTATAGGAATTTAAACCAAAACTAATGGGAATAAAGGGAGTGTCCCATAACACTAGCCTACATAGTTACTTGATTAATATTAATATTCTTTTAGACAAACCATGTGATAGATGATAAAAAATTTTATTTTGGGAATATATGATTTACAAAATATATAACCCCGGGTTTGGAAGATGATTTGGGGATTATATAATTAATGTTATATCCGAATATGTTCTCTATTTTGGTACCACTATTTGATTATGTTAAAAAAAATGTTATTTTTATTAATGAATATTAATTTATATTTTGTAAGAAAAATTAATTTTATTATAGTGTAATGGGGATTTGTAAATAATTAGCAAATCTTAGAGATTACATGATTTTATAAATTACATATTTGTATGATACTTTAAGAGATACTGATATTATTTGAAGATAAATATTAAATTTCTCTTGGATGAAATAGATATCAAATCATTCTGATTTATGGATTTCAAATTTTAGTATACATAATTTTGATGAATATAAAGGATATTTATTTGTTGAATGATTTGTGTTAAACTTATGGTATTACTTCTGAATTTTGGAGACTAAAGTAGTTTATCACCATATAAAGGTTTATTTTTTAGAGAATTACATTATCTTGTACTGTGTATTTATTCTTATTTAAATTAATAAATAAATGAGGAATTTGTAGTTCTATTTCTTCTAATTTTCATATCCTCAGTAAGTTATTCGGATACTTTCAGTATAAAAAGTCATCTACAATACGTATTATTTGTAGAAAATTTTAAATTGTGGTATAATTTAATTATGGTTAAGATTATATATGTCATGAAAGTGTGTTTTATTATGATAATATTATTAGTAGTATAATAATTCCTAAATTTTTGGAAAATTATTTTGAAAAAAATTTTATCTATATATTTTTCTAACCTCGAAATCAATGTCATTTTAATCAATCACTGATTTGCAATTTTAGGATGGTTAAATTTCTCAAGATCATGTTCACTATCAATCTGTATCATTCCATGGTCATTAGATTATCTTTTCCATGTCTATATTCTCTTATATGTAATACTTGTTTGTGTTATCTCATGTGCCCTTTGTACTTTCCTTCCACTCTTTTAAAAATGAATATTTTCTGATCCATTTTTTTATTTAGGATTTCAAAAAATGTATTTTTAAAGTAAAACCTAGAGTTTCTTTTTATTAAATGTTAATACTTTGTGGATGAAATTTACCAACGGGGGTATAATTTAACACCCTAATATATTAAAAGGAAATACCTTTCAAAATATCATACATGCTACTCCACATAAAAATTAAAAAAGGAAAACAAATTATTATTTAGATGATATAATTATCACATATCTATTGGAATAGTGGAATAGAACAGAATATATAAATTATTAAAAAAAAATATACACATATTTATAAAATGAATTAATTGGTTAAAAACCAAATAGAAGTTAAAAAACAAATTGAATATGAAGTAAATATTTTTATAAATAACTAATTCTTGTAGAAAACTAATTTTTTAATAAATATAATAACTACATTTTATTGAATCATCTTTCGGAAATTAATATTATATAAATTAAATATATTTTTAAAATTTATACAATATGTTTTTTAGGAATTTTATTAGTAAATATATTAAATTTTAAGTATAATACCTATATTTTTCTAAAAGATTATTTTCCACCATTTTATATGCACCTATTTCAAAAATAAATTATCACACATTTATAAATTTTAAATTACATAATTAACATTATTTTTGAATTTTTAATATCAAAATTACAATTGGATTAAATTTTGTAATTTAAAATTGAAGATTATTTTTTGATGAATAGTGAAAAAATATGGAATTTTAATTGAAAACTAGTTTTTAATGTAAATTATTTATATAGTTCAATTATATTTTAATATATTTATAAAGAATAATAAGATAAATCATATAAAATTCAATCATATTTTTCCATTTTGATCTATTTCACATTTATATTGAATATAAAAGCATTTCAAACATTTGAACATCTCAACATTAAAACAATGATTTCTCCTTCCATCTATTGGATTATTATCAATTATAATGTTTCCAATTCTGTTATTTTAATTTGGTATAATTAATTACATATCTTCATTAATAGGTTGTATATTAGGTACAAATTTAATTTTACTTTTTATGCTTAATGAATTTATTTTCGTAAAAAGTAATATTTTTTGTGGTATAGGTAATAAAAAGTAACATGTGAACATTTAAAGTTAAAAGGGTAATATATCTAAATTATTATATTAAATTGATGGTTGAAATGGTTATAGACTCTAAACAGACTTAACTAAATTAATTATCATCCAAATTATTGTAAATTAATTCCATATAATGTTGGTGGACTTAAATATAAAATCATTATTTTGAAATCATAAAAAACTACCCATCCTAAACCATCAATACCAATCCTCAATACCCCATTTATCCTAAAATTCAATTAAATTCCTAAAATATCCACCGAAAAACAAAAATAATCACTATCTCTACATTCATGTTCTTTTGGTGTAACCCAAATACAATTTCCAATTTTCGTATAGCTGTCTCTCAAGTAGGTTCTATACAAGATGCCATTTTGCCAAAGCACCACACTTATTTTTCTTTCTTATTCTATTTTATCGTCAACTCAATCATCCATAAATGAATTACTACATTATAATAAATTATATACCTGATTTTCATGTATATTATAGAATATATTAAATCCATGTAATTTATCATCACTTCTTATTTAAAGAAAGAGAACTACTGTCCAAATTATTATGGTTTACCGTCTCTATAAATATTGATTTTTCGTTTTCAATTATTTCCTTAATTTATATCCAAAAAAGTATTATTATAATTAAATAGAATTATATTTGGTATATTATAACTTATTTGTTGTTATATACATAAAATATATTTATAATATTACAAAAATTTAAACTATTTCGTGATGTTCAAAACCGCAAAAATAAACTTATTAATTATCATTATCATTTTATCAAATGAATAATCCTCATTTAAGAAATAAAAATTATATATGAGACCATTAATACTTTTTTATGTTAATTACTAGAATTTAATTCCACTTATATTTTTTAAATCATATTTTAAAAGATCATCCATAATTTAAAAAAAAAATAAAACATTCATGAAACCATGGAACAAATACACCCAACTGCCTACAAATAATGAAATATTAGTAATGAATCGGTCATTAGATGTTATAGAATCCAAAAAATATATATTAATATATTAATATTTATTAACGAGTTAATTTAAATGTTTAAATCATTATAAATGTTATTGAATTACTCAAAACTAAATAGAATAAATAGGTAATCGTTTCTCATATCGCTTCACTTGTGTGGCTTTTATGACTGATTCACCAATTATTTATTATATGTGGTTCCTATATTACCCTTTGATATATAATATCAATAATATCATCTTATTCGTGTTATTTATTGATTAATTTGTTAATTATTAATTTAATAAAGAATCTAATTTTTCAGATAACAAATTGTAATAGATTTTTAGACTGCATTTTCATTTTTTTAGTTAAGCATAAACTTTGTGATTATTCCATTATAAGATTATGTGTGAAATGAATTTTGATATTATTATGTTATATTTTAACTTGGTTTATGTGGATTTAAATTGGGAAATAATAATGGATTCATTTCATTAATTCTCAGTTCAATCATATTATATTTTCAGGGGACATTCACTAGAAATATTACCTTTCATTGTTTCATTTTAGAAAAGAAAAAATGAAGGATTTCGTTACTAATATGGGATTATCATATTTCTCAACCATCTTTATTATTTAAATATATGAATATCATTTTATATTATTTTTTTTAAAAAGGGTAAGTGGATAGCCAAAAGTAATTTTTTAAGAGTTGAAAAGATATTTGAAATTTTTATGATAAAAACAATTGTAAGAATTTCTTTATTCATTATATAGTACATGATAATTAAAACTTTTATGGCCTTTATTGAACCATGAATGAATGTTATAGCTTAAGATGGGGTATCACAAGATGTTCTAGAAACCCCCTTTAAAGCTCAACATGGGGGGATCCAGATAGTTCTAGGATATCCTATTACAACTTAACATGGAGTGGCACGTATAATTCCTCCTAAACCATTTAAATCATAAAATTTGGTGGCCCACATAGTTTAGAGTAATCCCATAAAAGATTAATAGGGTAAGAAATATTTTGGGATCCATCCATATTGTTATTTTAATTAAAATGATTTTGAATGGGGTTAAATAAGATGATAACTTAATTCATCAAAAGAGGTATTAGTTAATTTTAATATCTTTTAATAATTTCTTTCAGAATATTTTTTTTGCGTATTTCAAGTGGAAATGTTTTATTACATATTATCAAAAATATATAATAAAATTAAGCGTGATATGATTTTTTCTGTATTTGTACTAGACTAACAATTTTCATTTAACTATATGCCTTACTAATATTTTTGTGCACATCCCATTTTTTAAATTCTTTTCGAAGGATTTGTAATGTAATGGATGAATTAAATTTTGAAATTCTTAAAGAGTTTTAATTAATTAAATAATATTTTATTTAATGTGTTTATGACGTCAAAAAATAAATAGTGAGTATATTTATCCACAGGAAATATATTGGTTTTCTTTGTAAGATCATTTAATATTTTTCTAAAACTCTAATATGAAAATATACTAGAATGTAAATTATAGTTCAATAAATTAAAATATGTAATGTTTAAGGGTGGGTCCTTATAAAATAAAGTAATTAGGGGTTAACAAAATTATAATACAATAATAAAACCAAAACGATTTCCTAAATTTTATTTAAAGTATCAATACTTACATAATAATCCAATATTTATTTTTATGACCTTTTATTCCATTTGGTCGTGATTATGAACCTTATAAATATCTCTCTAAAGAAAAGTCAATAATTTCAGTCTCTAATTTCAAATTAATATCATAATTTTTAATTGGGATAAGTAGATTATGGGTATTGCTATAAATATTAATATGAAATATAAATGATTTATCTTTATCATGGAAGTATATTTTTAAATAAAATACTTAAAAAATATTTAACATAATGTATTAGACAACAAGGATGCTTCAATTATTCAATTAATGGAAAAAATAAATTTAATGATATTAATAATATTAATTGTATTATAATTTTATATAATTTTGTAATTCAAAAAATATATATGATCCCATTAAATTTTAGATATGTATTGCATGAAATTTTCAATAATTCCTTCCATGTTTTTATGTTGTTATTATTGTCAAAGTAACGAATCATTCTATAAATTAATAATATTAAAATTTCTTATTAATTAATATTTTATTAAATGATATAAAATTAGAGAAAATCATTGGTTTATAAAAACAATTGGTATAGGGTTGAAAATATCATGCATTGTCTATTTAATGGTTTTTTTCTATGTAGGTTAAATATCTTGACCCTCAAAGCGTTAAAGTTGTTGTTATCATGAAAATTGTGAAAGCGGTTAATGAGGGGTCAAACTAAAAGATAAGAGTAAAAACACAATCAAAACATATTTAATGTCTATTCAATGATATCATACCAACCCATATAATTCTATTATTGTTAATATACTACTGTGGAGACATTTTTAATTGAAAATCAATTTATATTAATTTAATTTTTTGTTGAATTCTAAAAGATTCCCTATACTCAATTTTAAAAGAACATATATTATTATATTAACATCACTCATAATTTTCTTTAGAAAATACATATAAAATTACATTACTAGAATACATCCTCGCATTATAGAGGTATCATTATGAAAAATTTAATCCTTTAAGGTAATAGGTTGTTAGTCAAAGGACATTATCAAAATAAAATGTATCTTTTTAACCACTTGTTTTAATTTTAGTTTTATCTCTTCATTAAACCCCATATAATATTCTACAATAATTATAAAATAATAAAACCATTATTATAAATATATTAATTTGTTATTATAATAATTTAATAGCTTATAATCAACTCCCCTTATATGAAATTGGAAAAGAAATCATTATTCGTATATATGGCATAAAACAATATCATGGACTGCTGTAATTCATTTTCAAACTCCATCTCCCATGAAATTATTATATTTATAAATCAAAGTTATATATTATACAATATGTTTTAAATATTAATCTATTTTTAATAATAATATAAATCATAATATCATTCCATTACAAGTACAAAATGAAAATATCATTTATTTGTATCTGTGGAATACCACCTCCATTATGTGATTTGATTCATTTTACATCGATAAATCACTTTGATGATATATATATATATATATAATTGAACAATTATATTATATTTATTATATTATTTTCATTGTTTTGATATAAAATTATAATTAGCATACTTCTGTAATGAAATCTGAAAAATAGAATGATTAATCCCACGTTCTATGTGATACTGAATGCATAATTATAAAAAAGGTAATTTTCATTAGAATCAATCATTATTGGTCCTAAAGTATCATTTATTTTTTAAATATTGATAATTATTTCATGATTAATATACTAGATATGATTTAATAAAAACATTTTTCAAAATTGTTGACTTACCAAAGTTATTTTGGACTTATCATTCAAATATCATCAAAATTTTCGATGTGAACTTAAATTATTAGGTAATTTAAATATTAGTAATAATAGTTTTGAAATAAATTTTTATAGTGGGAAAAAATTAGTTATATCTATGAATGATTGAATATTAATTTTTTTATTAATTAGACACTTTTGAGGAAAATGTGAAAAAACTATACATGACTTCACAGACATAAAAAATATTCACAAAACCACGATAAAAAATTTAAGAGAAAAAATATCATTCAACCTGACACTGAATAGCTCCCACCAAGAATTATAAACATTAAATCAGTTTCCCCTACTCATATCATCAAGAAAAGCAGTCTTTTGTATGACTACATGGGCTTGAAAATGATGTCAAAGTCGTACCATCACAAACATCCCACAACTAAAGAAAACCCATAGAGAAAACATCAACTCTGAACACTATATGAATCAATTCTTGTATGACAATATTTTCATTGACTCTTTAACTGCAAATCACATGCCTCTGAAATTCCATCCTTTATCTAAAAATATATTTCCACAAATCACCATAAAACCATTCACTGTCATCCCATAATCAGCATCAGAAAACAAATAACCCCCAAGGATCACATCTTAGATGCCTGAAAACACTAGAAAGTTTCCCACCACAATGATCCCACTAGCCAACCCATTTTCTCTCTATTAACCAGAAACGTGAAGGGCCAGGTGCTCTAATAAGTGAAAAGTCAGGCCAACACCACCTAGGTATGGAAGAAACAACAAACAAACTAGAGGATTACCATTAGGAATGGGACCCAAGCTGACTAGAATAAAAAGTGATGCTCTGTGATGAAATCGGGTTGGACTGGACTTTTGGAGAAACCCACACCGGATATCGAGTTGAATGAACTCATGGAATCATGGTAGAGGTGAAGCAGTATGAACCAAGAGTATGGATGTGCGGGGGATGTCGACACCAAATGTTCAACCACATTCAACCTAAAACAAAGAATCAAAAACCATAAAACAATTTGAAAAAACCCTAAATGCATAACATCACCAAAAAACTGAACATGCGTACCTCCCACCTCCAAGCCTTGCTGTAGACGATATTGAGCTACCCCGAAAGATGCTGAGGTCATCTCCAGTACGCTACACCCCAAGGCCATAAAATAACCCGAAATCCCGATGTTGGATATGCCTCCAGATTATATCCCTTCATCTATGCTCTATCCTCGGGTCAGCAGAAATCCAGCCGATAACTATGCTGGTGTTTCCCCCGTTGGCCACCTAAGATCCTATCATCCCAAGCCGAAGACACCACCAGACAAATGGAGCCAGCAGTGATGCTCCACACCTGGCCCATCTGATATCCATAATGACAAAAAAAAGGATCCACAACAAGAGAGATACCCTAGAGCTAACTATGAACCACACCTAGATCCAGAGGAGGAGGATGCTGTAACTCGGGTCAAACCGGAGGAGGGGAGGAAGAAACCACAAAGAAGGAAACCTAGACCCCGCATTGGGGTAATACATGTCACTCTGAGGATGAACTTAAGATTCATTTCATATTGGTTACTGAACCAATAATTATATGAAAAATACAATTAGTTTTATAATACTATAATTTTAATAATGTATGTGAAAAATAAGACTCATGTTTAAGGAATATTTTTTTAAAATCTACTTTCAAAATTTTCCCTAAAACTAAAATTATCATCCATATACATATTTTAAAATTATTTTATGAATTTATTTATATGGATATAAATAAATTATAAA
This sequence comes from Viscum album, assembly GCA_963277665.1. Taxonomy (NCBI): domain Eukaryota; kingdom Viridiplantae; phylum Streptophyta; class Magnoliopsida; order Santalales; family Viscaceae; genus Viscum; species Viscum album. The sequence goes on along the minus strand of OY728157.1, from coordinate 1,520,723,386 downwards.
TGATTTTTTTGACATTCTTTCATTAGATTTAAAAAGGAATCTATGACGGAACGTTTCATGGACTGTGTTAACATCCTTTTCAAAATGTCATAAATGAATATTATATTGTAACATATATAAAAACAATGACATATCATGACTCTATAACAATTATATAATTTTATAATTCCCTAAAAGGATTTTTATTATATATAAAGCAAAATAATCATTCCTTATTACCTTTTTATTTTCAGAAAAAGGTTCTAAAATTTAATTGATATTTGAATATTCTGAATTTTTTTCTTACAGATAAAACAATGTTTTTATTGTCCAACAATTTCTGTATTTTTTATAGTTAATTGAAATTTTTTATGATGATGGGTATTACTATTATAATCCATGGTTAGGTGAGGTCATTCTCTATCTCTAATGTATTGGATAATTGAATCAAGTTATCTTATTATATTTGTCACCTGAGATTGTGAAAATATACTATGATTGTTATTCCACATTTAAATATGATGGTTATGTCAAGTGTAACTAATATGGTAAAATTTATTATAACCATGATTGTTATTCTATGTGTTTGTTAGAGTGGTATGAAAATGATACCTCTTGTTACCTAGATGAGTTATCTATTCTTAGTATAGGTTTTTTATGGAAATATTATTATTTCACTATGTAAAATAAAGTATACCAAGAAACAATTTTTTTTAAAAAATTCATTGTGGTTAAGTGATAACCATATATAAAAACACAAAATAGGGGAGATATGGGGTCATAAAATAAATGAATTCGTAAAATAGATACATCGTTGCATGATCTTGATCCCACAGGTCTCAAGACCACAACTACATAATATGGTTGTAAATGATAATTTTTTTTAAAAATTATGATAATCTTTTTATGATATCAATTAAACAACTTTTGGTTTTTTATTTATTTCATTGTAATTACAAAGGAACATTTTTTGAAATCAATTTGATGGAGTAGTTTTCAATTGTCTAATAAAATATTTAGTTAAAATCTAATATTTATGTTTTAAAAGGGAAAAATGTTATTTGTATTCATGGTCTAACAATTTGTTTGTTTATTTATATATACTTTTGAAACTTTTGTTCTCATAAACAATTTTAAAAAATAACTACATATAAAGAAGTGAAATGTAATGGAAGTAAACTTGTTGAATTTTGTGAACTTTTTTCATGAAAATAAATCATTTCTTATATTAATATTTTTACCTTATGAATAAAATAGATTCCAATTAGAAGGTTACACATTGTAAAAAAATGGTTTTCATATGTAAGAATCTTGACCGAAATCTTTAATACACTATAACAAAAAAATAATTTAGAAATTAATAATGATAATTATAATTTTATTTCACTAATAAATTAAATTTCTATGGCATGTTCCTTGAATATGAACCATATTACAAGAAATTATTTTTAATATTAATATGTAAATAGAAGTGAAATCATTCAAGATCTTTTAGAAAAAAATCAAACATTTAAATATAATTGGATGTTATGAGTCACTTTCAAAAGTGTATTTTCAAAATGATAACTAGATTAATTTTAAAAAACATAAAATTCAGTTATACAGAATCTAAAAGACTTAAATTTTAACTTTATTAAATATATATTGGAATATAAAACATTTGGAATTGATTGGAAAACACAATCTTAGTATATTGAAAAATACATTTCCAAATATTCACAAAGTGAAAATAGTAACACAATATTCAAGTCCATCAAAATATATTTTTTAAATGAGAGGTAGATATATTACTATAGAAGATATATTTGGGTGGGATCACTTAATAATTTAGGGGAACCATTTATGATGAAACAATATATTACATGGAAATAAGACTTCAGTAAACAATATTCTGTAAGATTAACATACACATTGTAGTAAATGGCTTTTAAAATTGGGTTATTATTTGGGGGAAATATAAATCCCTAATAAATAAATTTAATACCATATAATATTATCATTTGGTAAAATGTACCAAATATTTATGTCCAATAGTATGGTCATTAAATAATTACTGAAAACACAGATACCAAAAAATTTATAATTTATTTAAAAACATTCTCAAATCAATTTAATGAAAATAAACTAATTTGGAATATAATTTACCATGGTTAAAATATATATTATAAATATTTATTCATGTTAGGTGAATAAAAAATTAAAATTAAAACACATTACATAACATAAACTGGTTTTAAGAAGTAAATATTTGAGGAAAATAATTTGTTCTTCTAGAGTAACATAATTATCAAAATATATTTAATGAGTGGTATTTTAATTAAACATAAAATACCAATACTAACATATTATTCATTTTATTATATTTATAGTAAGTATTAGATACCCCGATTAAATTAAATTATGCGAATAATAGAAAACATTTCTTGAGAAGAGGGATTTGAGAGGAAAACCCTTACATTGGTACAAATCTGTTATACAGTTCCACCAAATTTCATTAATAATTGAATTATATAAAATAAATTAATCCTCATTAATATTATGAATTTATATAACCATTTATAATACACATATAAAATCATTCTACAAATGTATATGTGTACTATTTTCTACTATTTTAAATAGTCGACAGTAAGTAATAATTGTGTCTCAGAACTATTTTTTAAAATGTGGTGGTCAAATATTTTTTCAAAATTCCAAAAAAAAACTAGATAATATAATGGTTTGGAATATATTTTATAATATTTTTTAAAAAAATATAATTTCATTTTATGGTAGTTATTATTATATTCCTAGATGATTAAATAGGAAATGATCATGTTTCTGTGATTCTCAAAGAATGAAGTGTAATTTCTTAATTGATTAGTAAATTGATAATATAACTCTTCCATAAATCAAAAAACATTATTTACATATTTATATCATATTATACCGTTAAATTAATTCTAATTTTTATCCATGATATTAATTATTAGTATTGTTCAGGTAGTTGGTTAAACTGACCAAAACACGAACCTACCATAATTAAATATTTTTTGTTGATGCTTAGATTTCATATCAATATACAATAATAAAAATGATCATATTTATTTCTATTAGTGTCATATAAAATTTCTATAAAATATATAATTTAAAAATAATTTATTTTATTTTATTTCATAGAATGAAGATTTAAATAACCCAACCCTAGTAACGTAGAGACGAGGATTACTTTATTTAACTGGTGCAAGATAAAAATGATCACAACCCGAATGACTAAATATTTTGGTAGACTTAGTAATATATATACATAATTGAGTATCACATTAGAATTGAAAATATAAATTAATATATTGGGAAATTAAGAGTTATTTATCCTTACACTCATTACAAGAATCCTTCAACATATCATATTGAATGGAAACAAAATATCGGTGATACCAAATTCTAAGTAAGGATTCGTAATTGGGAATATATCATTAATAAATATTTCATTTTAATTGACTTAAAACATATTCTATTTAATTAATAACACAAGCATAAAGATTAATACGAAAGGAATAAATTTCCATTAAATTATTCCAAATGAATAATTACATGATCATGAATCAAATCCATGGTTAATACCAATGTTTTAATATCATTGGTAATAATAAAGGATTTATAAATGGATTAAATTCTTATTATTGTATTTTATGATCTCATACATCATGATATATATTTTTCTAATACCATGTGTAATGATTATTTAAAACTATGTATAAAAACCAATAAAATTCGGCCAAATGATTTAATTATGAGACCTATTGTTACATATATGTCCTATATAATTATGGGTCCCACATATCACATGATGTCCAATTCATTACTCATATATATTATAGTCAATAGAATTCATAAAAAAATTCCTTATCAACAAATATCTTTTTTTTAATTAATATTGGTTATCAGTAATTCCCCTGTCAATCTGATAAATTTCAAAGTAAAACATCATATATGGAAATGGTATACATGTTATGAAGTAATAATATCCATGATATAAATAATATTTCTTTTTAAATGAAATCAATTTTTCTATGATAATAAGAAATTACATGATTCAATGAAATGATAATGTTGATAAAATGAATAAAGTGAATGCAAATACATTCTCGGGTCAAACTAATCATATATTCTCTTAAGAAATAATAATTATGGTGTTAGTAAAATTTAACCGAAATAGAGTATATATTAAACAAAGGGTTTTTAATTTATTTTTAAAATAAATATACCGTAAAAAATCAGTAAAATTATTCTTGTGAAAAATACACATTTCAAGTTAAAAATAACTTTTTATAATTAAAAAATTCATGAAGAATGGGAAAATAATTTTAGGTGAAAGAAAAATTGTGAAATTGTAATAGAAACATCTAATAAATATGAATTCATGACATTGAGAATTTCCATTCATGCCATGTTCCTGAAACAAATATTATGTTCACATTTTTCGTAAAAAGTCAAAAAGTACCTTATTGGGAAAATGGGAAGAATATTCATTTTAGGCCATTACAAAAATATTAAAAAATGGAAAATTTTAATTAATAAATAATTCTAAAAAATAAAAAATGTTATATAATATAATTTAAAGAAAATATGGATATTCAAGATAACTCAATTATGAATTAATGCGAAAAATGTTGTTTTCAACAAAACACTTTCCCTATAATTTTAGTTAGTAAAGAGAGTAAGATGGTATTATTACATGAATAATTCACGAATAACTATAGTATAATATTATTAAATTTTTTTACTAGACAATTAAATAATTTTTTCCTCCAAAAAAAATTCAATAATAAGAAACCCAATTAGATTGAGATTGATACCCCAATTCTTATCCACTTTGTAAACATTTGAATCGTAATAACCCTGAAAAAAATATCACCAAATGATACATTGTATAAAAAAAATATAAATAGATTCATGATGTAAAATTAATAAGTATATTTTAATAAAACACGTAAAATATGAAATTTTTATAACATAACATATGTCTTAAATAAGATAATTTGTAATGAAGAGCCCTTATAATGATTTCAACATCGTAGTGAGAATAAATAAATTAATTGATTATGTTTACAAATTTTAAATTGATATAAAAATTATAATGAATATGTTCAAAAATAAAAATAAATTATAGACATAATATTAAAATATAAAATACAAATAATAAGTAATTAAACCCAATGAAAAGAATTTGTGTTATGAAACCACATACCACATTATAATTTTGAAGTAAATTCCCTTAAATTTAACTAATTGTAATTGAATTAGATATTAAAAAGAAGTATTAATGATTAATAAAATTAAATGTAATATTTGAAACATATATAATCTAAAATATAAATATTGTGAATAACATTAAAATATTGCTCAATAGAAGTAAAATAAAAGAAAATACCCTAACTCAGGCTTCTCTTTATATAAATATTTATAAACACAAAATTAATTGTTTTAAACATGTAATTAATTATTCCAAAAAATATATTAATATTTATAATATTAATTATTATCCTATTTAAACTTATTATCAACAATTATTCAGAGTATTTAATTATTAAAATTGTTTTCATTGTTGACTTCTTCATTTTCTCATTGATTTTTTTCCAGGGATATTCTGGTATTATATCATAGTATATAAATAAATATAAAAATATATATTTATAAAGGTTAAAAATTAAATATTTATTTATTAGATACCTTTTCATATACATTCATGAATTATGGAATTGAAAAATAATCGCATCACTTCATGGAGATGATATGTCATATATACACACAAGTGATGATGAATTTCCCTTAATGTTTCAAATAGTAATGTTGTAAATGCTATATTAAATTAAAAAAATTAATATAATTTTATATGTATCATATATATTCAATATTTACATCATTATGAATTTCTATGTCAGTTTGTTAGGAAAATCAAATCAGATTAATTCGCAAGACATTATTCTGTTGTAAACACAAGTGATGATATTGTTTCCCATGTAATGGAAAGGAAATAGATAAATAGTATTAAATAGTTATTCTAACATATATATATGTTGGATATACTTGTGAAATATTATTTTAATTGTAAAGTCATAATTTAATTTGGAAAATCAATAAGTAAGAAAATAAAGATCTTAGCAAAGAGAATAACCTTTTCTTATAAAATCCTCATCTCGATATCTTATTAAAGAACCTATGTTTGACTTTTTAAAATACCAAAAACAAGAAAAGTGTAAAATGATTTGGGGAGGGATTTTTTAGATATTATTTGATATAAATCTATTGATATGATTGATAATTTTAGGGGAGTGGGTTCATTTTTATAATTTAAAAAGAGTTGAATTTTTGTAAATACCATAAAATATTCAATAATTGGATGTAAATATCAACCCAAGTGCCTAAAATAAGAGCAATTAAGTAATATAAGTTTCATTAAGTTATATTAACACCTCAAAAACTCAAAATATACATGTTTTAAAAATTTTACTACCTTTTCATTCAAGGTTACAAACTTTTACTATTTTCATTTTCTCCACGGTAACAAGTTTTAAGCATTTGAAATTTATCAATGAAAAGTAAAATAAAATCAAAAAATTAAGAAAAATTTTATGTAAACATTATTAATATTCAATAAAATTTATAAATTTAAAATTAAATGTATGCGAAAAATTTACTTTAGCACACGCACATGTAAGCACAAAACATTGTTTTAACATTAACTGTGGTAATTAATTTTATATTACTTCATTTTATATTAATTATAACTAAAAATATGTTTACTAAATTAAATAATATTAAATTTTATTAAATATATTATTTAATCCATTTTATCATATTGATTTCAATTAATTTTAAAACACTAATTTATAAATGAACTGATTTAATGTGTTGAAAAATTGGTTTTTAATAATTGGGTATTTAAATCATAAAAAGATCTTAAATTTAATCTACGACTCTTTATAATAAATAAATATATTTAAATTCATATCTATAAATAGAATCAATAAAATTAATTTAAATATTTCTGGGTTTTTTTTATTTTAATTAACTAAAGGTATAAACAATATGAATGTGAATAAGTTTTTAGGAAATTGTGTTTTCAGCAAAATAGAAACTTATTCCAAAAGTTTTAATAAATAACTATAAAATTTAATTATCTAAAATAAATTTAAATAAAAAATTATTAAATTATATTAAAATAAAATTCAATTCATAATGTTAATTTTATGTTACATTATTTAATGAAAGGAAATAAAGGTTTAAAAAACGCAATATTTTTCATTATTGGTCGAAAAACTACTATTTTCCAAAAAATCTAAAAATTAAAAAATAATGTAATTTTGATGTAAATATTTTAAAATTTAATAAATTTTTATAAGATTATACACCTAAATATTTTTATAAATTTGTTATTTTCCCAAACCTTATATGAAAAATTAAACAATTTTATGGAGAAAAAATATTTTCAAAGCATAAAATGATTTCATAGGGAGTTGAGTACTTATTTATAAATAGATTATTTAAAACCATTATAAATATTTTAATAATTTTATTTTAAATTATAATTCCCTCAATCTTAATGATAATTTTATAATAGATACATAAAATAATAATATTTTGATATTATATCACAGTTCTTTTAAACCTCAAAATTGTGTGTGAACATTCGAACACAATGTCCATCATGAAAAATATTTGGATTTTACAATTTAATTAGATTCAATAACATTCAATTTCTAAATTTTTAATTTTTCTCAGATGCCTTGGGTTTTTAATCTTAAAAAAATAGTAGTTGAAATCATACAATGAATAAAGGGTTAATAAAACATCCTCATAAAAAGAGGAAATGATAAATATTAAGATCATCTACAATATTAAAAAAAAGGTTTACATGTTAGGATAAAATTATATATAATATAAATTCTACATTTTGGAGAAATATATACTTAAGGGATAATTTGGTTGAAATTTTAAGATAAAAGACTCCATCAATCTATAAAAAAAATAATTCAACATCCTTTTACTAATGCTGAATAATTATAACAGAATATAGACTAAGAACATAAGGAAATATAATTAATTTAAAAATATAATTTTATCCTTTAATAAATATCAACTGAAATATAATTTTGTTCTCCAAATAATGATTAATGTAGTTAAATTGTTCGTTCTGGAAGCACTAAAATCAAATTCTAATATGTAACATTAAATCAAAATACTATTTTCAATATATCTCCACTTTATTTAGAATTTATCCAAAAACAACAACAAAAATAAAATAAGAAAATATAATTTAAAAAAAGTAATACACCTTAATAATAATCTATAAATCCAATGCTCATTATAAATCATTCCTCTAATTATTTACATAACATCCCAAATAATAAGAAAATTGACAAAATATATTTTTTTCTTCCCAAAAAAATCTTTCATTTTAAATCATATATTAGACCTATGGGTTAAAATCACCTCAATCCAACAAAAAAATTTAATATATTTAATATATTTTTTATCTGTAAGATTTTTTATTTTATGTAATATTAACCAATAAATAACATAGGCCAATGGTAGGTGTTTCACCATGTCATCCTTTAGTTATGTGATTAATCCTAGAAACCTTTTCAGATACAAGGGTTATTTATCCACAAGTGGATTTTCTTTTTTAAAAAACCATATTAATATAACTCTGATATATTTTACAGAAATATAATGAACATCCTCTTCATAAACACTCATATTCAAATCACATTTTATACTGAATAGTTTTCTATATATATAGTTTGTTTTAGATGAACATATAATATTATTAATTAAGTGTTATTACATTAACCTAAATGATCATATTAATAAAATTTTATATATAAACATAAAATTATGTCTATATATTATTTAATAATAATAAACTTTTCACTAAATCATATAATAAACCAAATGGTTGAATTCCCATGAATGGTTTCCCAAAAATATCCCCCAAAAAAATATATTTTCATTACCCAATTTCTAAAAATGAGAATCTATGAATTTAAACATATGATATATAGTTCCCCATAAATTACTAAATAAATATTACATTTTTTGGATTATAATGATTTACATTACCCAAATACATGCCTAATAATCATGATGGTTTAGTTTATTTGGTAACTTTGAAACATAAATAATTATTCCATAAGTGAACTCCACATTATCCCTCTAAATTCAACATAATCAAAACTGTTCATAGGGATATCAATAATAATATATATTATTTATAACATGTTGAATTGAAACATATTTTAACGGTGTCTCATAATAATAATAAGGGAAAATATGGTATATTTCAATATAACAAAAATCATGGGAATGAGAACATGATAATAACTCCTAAAAATTATTCCATGAAAGTTATAGACAATGAAAAAAAACTTATTGAATATATCATGGATTTTAAAAGGAATTGTATAATAATTAAACTAATAAATATAAAGCAATAGATAGTATCATTACAATGATACATGTTATTTTGGTATACACAAAATAATAGAAAATCATTTCTTTTATAGTAAAGACCCAATGATAATGTTCTCAAAGTGGATTGGATTCAATTGTTAAACAATCATACTAGACACTTTTCACTATAAAAACTATCATAGTTTATTGCGTTAACTCCCCAAACTATCATTGTAGTAATGGATATAATTCATGACTATTATAGTGGAAAAAGACTATCACTGAACTAGGTTCACTTCCTATTCTAGTTCTATCTATCTCTTCTAATCTAATGCATAACCCAACACATTTGAGGGACATATAGGTCCAAACCAACATTGAAAGAAAATAATACATAAATTTGAAATAATATAATAAAAAATTCATCATATTAGAACCTAATAATAAAAGTGGGTATCAAAAAATATTTATCAAATCAAAACTCTAGAAAACAGGTGAGTTTCAAAAAAATATTATTCATAACAATACCCATTGGAAAGAAACGGGTTTAACAAAAATCTAGTAATTATAATAATAAAACCTAAATTTAAATTTTAAAAACAATTCATTCATATTTTTCCCCTAAAATGTATAATTATTTTTAAGGTATTTCATCTTAGTTGGAAAAATATTTTTGAAAATAAAATCACATGAATCATTGCCTGAGTAAAATAACCTTTCTTTGATAATAAACTCCTAAGGGAAGAAATTAAAAAACACTATGTCCGTTAATCTTTAAATACCATTTAAAAGTTTTAAGTTTTGATTCAATATATATAATGTCCATAATAGTGATAAATTATATTCTTTTCATACATGTTAATAGAAAACAAAATTTTCACACCTATTTATTGAATCAACAAATAACTTGTTTGATAAAAGAAAATAATATTACATAAAAAATATTATATTAAAATATCAAAAAACGGCTAAAATGACATTAAAAATCCTTTTAGAATATTAAAATTTTCTTGAAATATTTTTTTTAAATCCTTGCTATGTACAAAAAAGGGTTTTCAGCAAAAAAATGAAATAACATTGATTATACTTATAAAAATTATTTTGTTTTCATGGGTACATAAATTGTGGACAATTAATGAAAAAAAATTGTATTTATGAAAAAAATAAAGCCTAAGAAATTATATATTTTTTATTTTAGGTATCTAAAAATATTTTATCATATGAAACTAAATTATAACCATTCCGATTAAAAAATGTTACTGTAAATTATGACCTATATCCCTTTGTTATCATATGTATCATAACCCCTGTGGATTATATAAATTAATGTGGATCTTTATATCAGAAAATATCAAGAAAAGAAACATTATACATATTAATTTTAATTATATACTCCTTACAAAATTTAAATGTGGTGTACAAGGAAGGTGTCACACACAAATAAAAATTTGATTTGATTCCCTTACTCCGTTGGTAATATTTTAATTTATAATACCCATTAAATAATAAAATAATGTTAAAGATTAATTATCATTAAAATGATAATATTCATTATATAACATGTAAAAGTGAAATTATATACACCACAAAAAAGAAACTAGTGGTGATTATTGAAATTGACTCAAAAATAAAAGAGTAGAATTATCTTACCATAATTCTTGAATTCCATCAAAATCATTTGAAACCCCTATATAATAAATATATTTTTATTATAAATATATTATTAAACTGTAATTTTTCAAATACATCCATATATTATTTATATATGACTTCATTTTACCTATTTACTAAAAAATAATTTATAAATCATGATTTCTGTAATAACTACATCATTTTTTATTTATGTTTTTTATCTAATTTCCACTCCATTCACATTTATCATGGTTACATAATTTATAGAATATTATAAATGATATAAATAACATATATATGAAATATATTTTGATTTATAGTTTTAAATTAATGTACTATATGCATAATTGATTATGAAGGTCATGGAGCCGGCATGCCATACATATACAGGAACGTTTCAAAAATTTTCTCAGTGGTCAGAATAATTAAAATTGAAAAAATAATTCACCATTATAAAATAATTATATATTTGTATATATAAAATTTATTCAATAATTTTAACCCCATTACATTCTATGTAAATCGTAAGTGTAAACCAGTCACATCTCTTCGTGAGGCAGTTGTGTGTTGTACACACAAGCAACATTATCATATTCCTATAGAAAGGAATGTAATCATTTATATGTGTTATTGTAACTAAATAATTTTAATTTCGTAATAAATATCATATATATTTATATATTATAAAACCATCATTAAATCCATCATTGATATGTGGTTATGGAAAACAATTTACAATATTTCACTAGAAGATAGTCTGACGTAAACATGATTTTCAGTTTTGTTCCTCATTTTATGAAAGGATAGATTGATATAGGTTGTTCTAGAAACATATAAATACTCACTATATTTAGGACATTTTTTATTTCATATTGGAATTATTAGGTCATTAAATAAAATTTTAAGTGAAGAAGAAAAAATAAAGATTTTAGTGAAGATAATTACTTTTAATTAAAGAATTATCCTTTGGAAATATTATTAAGGACCATAGGGATGGTATTTTGAGAAGAATAGAATATCCAAAAAAATTTAAGGATGTTTCTGATACATTTATTTGGTTTTGTGGATCAAAATCTCCTTAGAGTTTTAATGAATTTAGGTGAGGGGGAGGTGGCATTTTAAAATTTAGGAGGAGTTCAATTTGTATAAATATACAAAAATAATAAATAATTTGGATACATTATCAATAAAAATGTATCAAACTTTTATAAAAAATATTTATTAGGGATTATATAGTGTATCCACTCCTCCTCCATATAGAAAACACTTGTTTAATCTTGTTTTTTTTCAATACATCTACATTTCATTTTTTATTATTTTATTTTTGACTATGGTAAATAGATTTTTAAAATTTAAATTTATCATTTATTTCCAGAATTAAAATAATAATTGTTAGTTAAATTTAAAAAAATATTTATAGATATTTAAAACCAATATATAAAATAAATATTTTTTTTGTGTGGTAAATTAATTTTAAAATAAGTACGTGAAATTTGAATACCTTGGTTTACCATAAGGGTTTAGGAGACAGGTTTTCCTAATCTCCAAAAAATTTATCGAAAATTAAATGAAAAACATGAAATAGAATAGATGGTTTTAAAAAGTTAAATCCATCATCTAAAAAGGGAAACTACAAATGAGTAATATCATGACCATCTCTATAATCAGATATTTCATCAGCAAATTTCCATTCTGAATGTGAATTCCTCTAATTCAAAATCAAATAGTACATTTCCTAGATTTTAACCTACATCATAGTGAGGTCCTTGGAATGGGAATTGACAAAATGTTTATTCTCATATCCAATAAGCCCTCGACCATGATTATTTGGATGAAGACCACATTTCTATTTCGTCATTTTTGTAATACCCATCAGGTTATTACATCTCTAAATATAGGATATCTCCATGAGATGTTATCTCTGTGAGTCTTTCAATTGAGTAGATTCACCATATAAAACATATATTATAACTTGGAAAACATCTATTTCCATCTTGTTTAAACCATTAATAGAAAATAATGCACTTAATGTAGTTCCTTATCCACTTAATTCATCACATCCCCTTCAAAATTTGTTTCTAAAATTCAACAATATCATGCACTTGATCATCCACAGTTATGATGCATCCATCTTTGAATACAATTATTACATTTTTGAAATAAACACTTATATATTCAATTCCTTGACTACATTCATCCCATTTTTCAGCAGTAGAAGGAGATCAGGTCTCTATTCTTGGAGGGGATTCATTATTTTTCTTGTCATACATAAGTGTTTAGTTTCCTTAAAAGTCATTATCTGTAGTTGTCCCCCTCTCAAAAATGAAGTGATTATCCAATGTTTCTTTCCTAAAAAAATTATAACCATAAGGGTGAGTGGTACCTATATATTTGACATGAATATTTTGAACATTCCTACAGTTAGAGACCTCATTTTTTACAACCTTTTATAAATTACCAAATGATAGAATGAATTCATATTCAAACTGAACATCAATTTTTTCACTAGTTTCCACTTGATTGATAAAATCAAGAAAGGGATTTACCGTATCAACAACCACAAAGACTATAGAAACATACCCATATTTACCTTAAATAGTGTTCTCATCCATCTTAATGGGTGCACTAATACATGATACAAGACCATTGTGAATTATAAGATTCCAAGGAATCCAAAAGGGAAAATTATTTTTAGTCCATATTTGTACAATTTTCTGTATTTGTTAATGTGGATTGAATATGAAATATGAGGATGAAACATGAAGGCTCCTTGGATTAAAAAAATAAAAACTAGAACTCCATTCATCATTTAAATCATATGTATTAGAGAATATTAAATGAAAATATCCACTTTCAATAGAAATAATATACCACTTAGAAATTCCACAAATCATTGAGAGTCTCGATTTAACCAATTCAGTATTCAATGGTTTATCACCCATTGAAAAATCAAACACCCAATAAGTGATAGAAAAACATCTAACATATCCTAATGATCATGAGGATTTGTAATGATTTTGAAGGTCTTGTTTCTATTTAATGATTTGGAAATTCCTTGGATTTTTTTTCTTAAATACATTGGATTTTTATGAGTCCATGAATTTTTATGGCACAAGATTCCAAGGCCCGGTGTGCCTAGAATCAATTTCTGATGTTTTTTTGGGTACGTTCAGTAAAGTTACAAGAAGGGTTTTATAAATTTTGAACTAGTTCTCAGAACCGAAATCTGAGGGAACTATTGAACTCATAGCACTAGTATTCACTTAATAAGACTTTCACCTCGACAACAGATGGTCGAGAATAAATGTTAGTTTTTGGATTAAAAAATAATAATCAAAAAATAAAGTGTACAACACTTTATTTTGGTATTGATCTTCCATTAGTGTGAATGGTTATTGGTGAAAACATCCACTTGGGAGTTGGAGGTGGGACCGCCACACTCTAACCCCCCATGAGAGGTTAATGGTGGTGGGGCCCACCAGAACATAACCTCCTATGAGAGGTTACGTCGTGGGGACCACACGACACTAAAACCCCCCAATTAATGGGAGGGTAGAAAATCTCCCAACTCCCCTCATTAATTAGTGGGGAGTCCCTTGACCTCCACTACCATTAATTGGTGCCACCTCTCCCTTTTAATTAATTGCACCAACACGTGTAATTTATTAAGGGGGGACTCTAAATTTATTACTCCATTTTGAAATTGGTGTTCCAATAAAATAATAGATAACTTATATTATTATTTATGTATTGAAAATTCCCATTTGGTGGGAGTTTGAAAAGAGATATTGGGAGAAAAGAAGTTATCCCAACGAAGAATGGAGAACACAAAAAATGCAACCAATAGCCTTCTTCTACTTCCTCCCTCGGATCCTACCGACGTGCAGTGTCTTCCACGTCCGATGCAGCATGGGGTTGGGTGTGCGTGACAAACGTGGGAAATGACAAACTTCATAGTATTCTTTCCACAACACCGTCAATGAATGACGAACGTCGATTGGTGAATCAAAGGTATGGGTTTACCTTGTGTTTTACCCCTTTTCTTTTCTCGTCATTGTGTGAAAAGAAATCGTTGCGTGGTTGTAAATAATTGATTTTAATCATTCCTATTTCAATTAAACAATTGATATCACTTTAAACATGGAGGATGAGGGACAACAAAACATGGACCGAAATCCCCCGCCGATTCTTCTTTCTTATGTTTTTGTACGGCATGGTGATGAGTTGTTGACTAAAAATGCAGTAATGATGAAGGTCACGCTACCCGTAGACTCCACGAATCGTGCCGCCCCCCGCGGCACACCGAAGCTTCCGGCCGACCACCGCTGGCCCGAGCAGCACCTGGACTGCCTAAACATGGCCTACCAGTGCCCAACTCAACACGTTTCCCACCTGCACGCGGCCTCCCCACACCCTACCCGATGCACATCCCGCCTGCATGTGGCCTTCGGACACGCTGTCATGCCCTACTCTGCGCCCCGCACCCTTCCTGGCTCCTTTCCAGCACCACCGCAGCATGCCCGGCCCCTACGGAGACATGCCTGGTGCCCTCGCGCTATACTCAGTGCCCTACCATCACCCCCGCGGCCTGCCACGCCCCTGTCGCGGCCTTCCCGGCACCACCGCGGCCTTCCCGGAACCCTGCCTAGAGCCCCCGCGGCCTGCCCGGCCCTTATCGTGCCCTGCCCGACGCACCGGCGGCCAGCCAGTGCTCCGCGTGGCATACTCGCTGGTCTCACTACCAGCCTGACCTCCCGGGATGAGTCGCCCGAGCCGTGCCCCTCAAAGCGCTGGATGAATTGGCCCCAGCCTTCTGGCCGAGTCGTATACGTGGAAACCTCCACGCCGAACCTCCCTCGCAGTCCGCTGGGTCAGGGCCAGTGGACCTAGACAAAAAATCATTGGGATGATCCACCCAACGGGTTGGGTCATACTCAGTGAGTCTGACCGGGTCGACCCAGACCGGGTCTTCCCAGACTGGGTTGGGTCGAGTCGATCCAACCTGGTTGGATCGGACCACAGCCCATTACTGAACCTTTAACTTCTTGGGCCATTTCTTTGGCACCAGATGTCCTTTTGAAGAACTATCAGTGGCACCTGTATTCCTGGAGCGATGTCATTCCTTTGAGAATACCCCATCAGAGTTTGGGGTATAGTTGGGATATGGTTAGGTTGGATTGTACACAAATCTAATCAGGCCCCCGTGACAAAAGGCTAATAACTAACAGACCGGGCGTCTGATTGACGAGTCGTATGTTGCATTGAGACCCCTATAATGTGGAAGACTTTTGGGATACTTATATTTGGGAATTTTTGATAGTTGGAGTATAGACCAGAAGCTTTTGGATCATATCTTCTACAGAAGAGTGGACATTTGTGTGGGAACCTAGTAGCTGGCTAAGACTTTACAACTACTGACCGATTCGACTCGAAGTGATTCGACTAGCCTAGTGGGGAGTGCCTTTGTGTAAGTGTGGCATACCCACAGTGGGGAGAAATTCTGTGTGAGCATGACAGACCCATAGAACTTGACAACTGGAGTACATCATCATGCTACCAGGGGAGCACCTATTTGTGAGCGCAGCAGACCCAAGGAGGAGAGCGCCTCTGTGTGAGTGTATTAGATCCATGGTACTCGATAGTATGAGTACCTCAGAAGTCCAAGTTAGTGGGAAGCACCTCAGTGTGATGCATAATTCCCACTGTTCTCGATAGAGGATGAGTTCTCCCCCAGCTGAAGGTTCAGGTTAACAAAAATCCTAGATTGAGATGAGTTAATGACTTTTGTGTTTTCCTCACGATTGAGATAGGTTACTAGATAACTTTGTTATATGTATGGGTATATACCTAAGTAATTTTTATCTGTTGATTTCATACTTTGTGGTTTATAATTTCGGTATTTTGTGATACCTTGAGGGTATAGATGTCTCTACTGAGTATCGTTATACTCACCCCTACATGGTCTATGCCCACACCTTGCTGTGTTGGTCACACACGACGGACATCGCTAACTGAGGAAAAGAGTAGAAGCACTGGATGGTACCCGGAGGTGGAACACCTTGTGTGACGTTAAACGGAGGAAACGGACGAACGTGGAGTGATGAGGAAGCCATCTGTACCTACCCTTCAGGTAGGAACCCCAGATGAAGACCTAGTAGCTGCTTTACTTTTCTTCAGTTGTACTTTCTTTCAGTTGTAATTGTACTTTCCTGTTGGGATTGTATTTATGGACCCTTTTACTTTCTATCAATTCATTTGTATACAGTTTTACATAGTGATTTGCTTCCAGTTGTGTACTCAGATGTGTTTTTTTTAGTTTTAAAGTAAATTCCTTCCCTGTTTAAGAATTTATGCCTTTGGTGCTAGTCGCCAGCCCCTAGCCTATAGAAGGCGGGAATGGGGTAGTCACGATATGGGCCCCGAGGGACGAGTCAACACAAATTGGTATCAGAGGAGTCAATTGTACTGTAAGAATGTAAAATTATGATATTTATTTTCTATGAAACTATAGTGTTAAGGGTACAAAGTGTGGTTTTCATTTCATGAGTCCAATTTTGGTACGGGTGGCCGACGTATCCATACATTAGAACCCTGACTTATGATTTCTGACTTAGTGCACAAAAACACTGATTACGTGTGTGTTTCCAAAAGTTTTCATTAAGCCAGCTCAACTAGTTCAGCTCACTAGGTTTAATATTTTGACAGGGTCGCATATGTTTCATTCAGGATGCCTCCTCAAAAACAACTAGTGAGAGCCCCGAGAGTCATACGTAATGACAACCCACCGAGTGATGAGGCCGCTGTGCAGGTCCCTTTTCAGTGGAGGTATTAGCAGTACTACTTCTCATTGGGCCCCCAATGATACCATCCCCATAAGTAGACGATGCATGCCACTTGACCATGTTGCATGAGTTCCAGCGCCAGAGGCCACCCATCTTCAAGGGAGAGATGGAACCATAGGCGGATGAGGATTTAATGGAGGATGTGGTAAGAGTCTTCATTCAAGTAGGGACACCACCAGACTTCATGGTGATCCTTTCCATGAGTCTCCTTTAGGAAGTAGAAGGAAGATGGTAAAGCCTGATTCTCAAGGTCCATGATGAGGTGAAGCTACTCTAGTCAAACTTTTAGAGCATGTTTTAGGTGGATTTTTTCCCATCCACTCTCCGCATAGTGCGGATAAATGAGATATTGCATCTGTAGTAGGGTAGCAGGATAGTAGCACAATACTCAACGAGGTTCACTGACCTCTCGTGCTACCCCACACATATGTGGAAAAACCCATTCTTCATGGCATGTAACTTCGAGTATGGGATAGAGAACAAAGTTCTAATGACCTCACTTTGAATCCTGACGCAGGCGAGGGTGTTAGAGAGAACCCTCATAGGGGAGATATTCCTTGCTGAGCAGTCTCGAGCAGCAAGCCCCCCCCCCCCCCCACAAGTCGATATGCAGTGGAGTATTCTTTAGATGGGAGTAGACAGATGTCACAGAGGTCCTATAGGACCAAATATACAGGTGGAAGACCACACAACTCAGAATTGATTGTACGGGTGACCCATAGTGGAGATAGAGCCAGATATGCTAGTAACAGGCACTGTTACTATTGTGGTGGGCATGGTAACATGGCTCGTGACTATCTGACCCACTGTACAGATGATCAACATACAATTGAGGGACCTCTTAGGCATAGGTAGAGGTTCAGATGAGGCTGTATGCAGGGAGGATGTAGATGTGGAATACGAGCTAGATGTGAAGCTTGTAGTGAACGACGTTACGAGGTGTTACCACCACCACCACCAGGAGGTCCACCGCGACCAAAGGGAGTGGGTGGACAGGGGAGATCTTATCATCAAGAAGCTGAGTCCTACGATCACGGTGCTCTAGAGATGATTTGAGGTACGATCTGTGCCTTCTTCACCTTATCTGCAGTACTTATAAACACATGTTCCATTCACTGTTTCATTTCCACTTCCCTCATTTGGAGCTCGATGATTCTGACAGAATCGTTTGATCGATCCTTATGACTAGAGACTCTTACGGGAGCAGAATCGATGATTACACACTGGTGACAGCAGTGTGAGCTTACTTTAGGAGGTGATAGATTCGGCTGGGATCTCCTAGTAGCGGCGTCGAGGCCTTATGACGTCATCTTGGGTATGTACTGGTTATCTAAAATCGATGCTCATATTGACTGTATTAGGTGAAAAGTGCGTTGTGTCCATGCATATGGGACAAGGTTTACCTTCACAGGCGATAAGGGATCCCTTGCAGTAATAGATGGGCTTAATCGAAAGATGGTGTAGCCGATCACTCAGCAGTTGGCCTGCCATACCCTCAGAGCAGTTGATGTGGAGAGTCTGACTTATCCTGTATGTGGTGAACATGTACATGGATGATTTACCAGACAATGTTCCAGGACTACCTCCTCACAAAGTGGTGGACATCTATATTGACATGTACCCTGTGGTGACAATGATATATACTTTATCATATCGGATGGCTCTCGCTGAGCTTCGCAAGATGAGTGTACATCTAGAGGACTTGCATGAGAAGGGATTCATCCGGCCCAGTGTTTCTCCCTAGGTAGCCTCAATTTTGTTCGCCAAGAAGACAGATGGGAGCTTGAGGAATTATGTCGACAAAGGATGCCTAAACCAGGTGTCCTTAATGAACAAGTACCCGATCTCGAGGATTGATGACCTCTTTGACCAGCTGATAGGAGCACATTGGTTCTCAAAGATAGACATCAGGTCAGGTAATCACCAGCTCATATTTTGAGATGAGGATGTATAGAAGACAGCCTTCAGGGGTCGGTACAACCACTAAGAGATCTTTTTTATGCCTTTTGGCATAACCAAAACTCCAAAAGTGTTCATGGGATTCATGAACATGATCATCCGACCATACCTCAATTGCTTTTATATAGACTTAATCAACGACATTATGATCTACAAAACTTCTGAGGAGGAACATTCCTACCATTTGTGGGTAGTACTGGACACACTCTGAGAGAACCAGATTTATGGTAAGCTCTCAAAGTGCCAATTTTGGATTTGAGTGGTTCACTTCTTGGGATATGTCACCTCAGAGGCTGGAGTTTCAGTGGATCCAGCAAAGATTCAGGTGGTACTTTTTTGGGGGGCCACCCAAGAGTGTGACAGAGGTACGAAGTTTCCTAGGTTTGGCTGGATACTATCAGATGTTTGTTCCAGACATCACCAGAGTTGCAGCACCACTATCATCCTTGAAAATGAATGGGAGACCCTTAGTGTGGTTGGAGAGATGCCTATAGGGGTTTCAGGAACTGAGGCAGAGGCTGACTAGTGTTTCAATCTTGAGGCTTCTAGAGGAGAGAATAGGGTACATAGTCTACAATGACGCATCAGGGATCGGACTTGGGTGTGTCCTGATGCATGATAGAGCAGTGATTTCTTATGGTTCTCGGCATCTGAGACTACACGAGTAGAACTATAATACCCATGACTTGGAGTTATTATTAGTGGTCTTCTCCTCAATGATGTGGTGGAACTATCTTATGGGAGAGCATTTTAACGTTTACTCTGATCACAAGTGTCTCAGGTATATCTTCTCTCAGAAAGACTTGAACCTGAGACAATGAGGTTGGCTTAATTTCCTCCAGGACTATGCCTTTGAGATAGTCTATACTCCTAGGAAGGGGAACGTTGTTGCAGATGCACTCAGTAGAATGAATGGTTTATAGCTGATAAGAGAGGCGACAGAGACGTTGGCTACTATAAAGATATCCATTGTGGATAGAGATAGAGAGACATTCCTACAGTCTCTTACAGTAACTCCTCCACTTCTTCTGTGAGTCAGGGAGGCACAACATGGGGACGATGACTGCGAGACATGACGTGCTCAGATATCCATAGGGCATGTAGAGACCCGAATCTTGACGTACATGTACATTACATTACTTTTGCGGAATACATAGTACATAACAAAAACACACACACAAGGATCGTAATAGTTTAATGTCTTTGGAAACTCAGAATATAATCTTCTAATCGTGGTGAAAGATCTTCAACATCTCTCATAAAGATCTTCCTTTTTTTACCTAAAACCTTTCATTATATCCTGGGGAAAAGAAAACATAAAGGGGTGAGCTCAAATGCGCAGTAATGGTAAACAAAAGAAATATTAATCACATCATTTTCATAAGAACATAACATTTTGGAAATATTAACCTACAAAAGAGAGCATAATTTCATAACATGGGATAAATAATAGTAGTGAAATGAAATCCCAATAATCATAACATAAAACATAAAACTTTTTGGCATACACACATAATCATAGAGAATCATTTCTTATTAGTCAAGACTCATTTCCAATACTATCTTAGTGGAACAAGTCTATTTCTGAACCGAGTCACCCTCGTTTCAGTCCTGTTTCACTGAACATGTATAACCTACCATTCCAGCCATGTCTATCTCATGAGATATAAAATATTTACCCAATTCATTGGAGGGAGATATAGGTCCCACCCATCTCATAATGATACCATTCTTATGTGTGCCACAAAATCATAAATCAAACATCGTTGCATAACCCATGTAATTAAAATGGGATACTTAAACAACATGACATCATATAACAATTTATATAAGATAAAGGGATTCATAAAAATAATTCCATCACAACATAATCAAATCAATGTAATAATAGGGATAGAAACAGAACCCTATATTATCTTAGATGGAAAATAATTTTGATAAAACACTTGAAATGAATTCTTGAAGAAAATATCCTTTCTTCTTCAAAATCAATTTCTTTTCACAAAACGTCATGCAATTTTAAAAGAAAGAGATTTTATTGAAAATAGTCATGAAATATTTTGGAGGAAGCTTCATGAAAATAAGGCTTTATAAAACCGTAAAAATCCGTTCGCGCCGTTTATGTTAAAAAAACATTCTTCTCGTAATTTTATCGGAAAATTCAAAAAGTACCTCGTATGAAAAACCACAAAAGATTCCTTTCATATCTTTTACTAAAAACTCACCGAAGGGTAAAATTGGATATAAAATATTTTATAAGGATATAAATATTACATATTGAGGAAACATGGATGTGGATGATAAAATACACCCCACTAAATACCAAAGTATAAACAATCTCGGATAAAAATGAGATTGTGATATTTCCCTTACCATAGGTCTGATATGCTTTGTACGTGTCCGAACCTCCTGTATAATGATTTAAATAATGTTATTGAATTATTTAAGAATCATAATTATTTTTATGATATCATATATGTTCATATTCTTAGCTTCTTATTAGTAACATTTCATTGCTACTTGTTATTCGGGTGTTTATAACTTTTTGTTCTTATGAGTGTTTTGTCGAATAAATTCTTATTCTTATATTTAGGTTAGAGATACTTCGTTTCCAGAATTCTATTAGTGTAATATATATCATATTCATTCATTCAATTCATTTATATAATCATTATTAAATGAAGATCATGTAGAACGAGTCACATCACATCGTGGAGACGGTATTCCATACGTACGCACGAGTGATGATATCGTTCCTATGATCATGGAATTTTATTGAAGTGTATGTATACTATTTCAGAATCAATATCACTTTATAATAGTCATATATAGTCATTATTTACACCATTATACCCATCCAAGTAAGGTGGTGGTGGAAAATAGATTACACCACAGCGTGGAGACGGTATTCCGTACGTACACGCCCGCGGTGATTTCATTTTCTGTAGGATGGATAGATGGTGAAATAGGGTTCTTTCATACTTATAATAACATATCCGTATATGAGTGATACTGATGTTATTACTTCATAATGAAACAACCTATGAAGAAGAAGTGGAAGAAGAAATAATGTTGAAAGAATCGGTAACAGAAATTACCTCTTCATTGAAGCGCCTCATTGAGATCTCCCTTTAGGGCACTAAAATTGGTCTTTGAGGAAGACAAAAACCTCTAGGATATTTCTAGGGAAGTGGAGAAGAGAATTTGGCAGGGTTTGGCTGAGATTGAAGGCTCAATGTTTTGTGAGGAAGAGAGGGAGGAGGTGCCCTTTTATAAGGGAGGAGAGGGGTACCTTTGGAATAACTAAAACTATTATTTTATTATAAAGTCAAATTCGATTTTAAATACCTCCAAATTGATTTATTTCGAAGCTAAGGTGGGGATGGGTCGAAATACTCTAATCCAATATAATTTAGTCAAGTTTATGTTATTATATTAACCTTATCTTTTGGTTTTAACTCTTAGTTAATTAGATTTACATTTACCATGTCACTTTGTATTTTTATATTATATAGTTAATAAACTTACCATATACATCCAAGAGACCCCCATGTTGTGTTTTATTAATATATATAACCTTATCTAAGTAATTTGGCGGAACCATATATTTTTAGGAATAAAATAACAATTAATAATATAATATTTGTTTTAAAAACTATTTTATGTCAATTTTGACACTATTCAAGAGATCATTTTTTTGAAACTCATAACAGAATTATTACTTCGACCAAAGTTAATTAACATAATCCTAACATGTCATAGTAACCTAGAAAATTAGTTTAATTCATAAAAAGTCTCAAATTATACTTATTTAGGTATTTATAATATCAATTATTCTAATTTTTCACTATTATGGTAATTACTGCATCATCATTGTGTCATAAATAAATTAAATTATATAAAGTCTAAAAATTACAAATAAAATATATTATGTAGTAAATCTTTTTAGATTTCTAATTAATATTTAAAATCCAATTTATCTTATGTATAACCTTATATTAAAAATGTTTTAGTAAATAAACTTTGATTTTAACTCTTTTAACTCTTCTTTGAATTAAAAAATTATAAATGTCCTAATCTAATCCAAGTGGGCCTAAATGGTCATATTTTATTCCTAAGGTTGTTTTTGGTCGAATTACACTTGTCCAATAGAATTAGGACATGTGTTAGGGTAATAATAATATCATTTTTACCCTTAATTACCCTATTTACTTTTAACCGTGGTAAAAAAAAGTAAAAAGTTACTATTCACCAAAAAATTATTTTCATCTCATTGAACCACATTTTACTTACTAAAATCAACTGTGTCTCTCGGATTTTCGAAATTCCACTCACAGAAGCGGTAAAATTAACTTTTATGAAAAATTCAGTTTTTAACTACCACATAGTGGTCTCACTATTCATCAAAAAAATGAAACTTTCCAGAAAAATACCAAAAATTAGATCTAAGCTCTATTTGATATTATGAATTCAAAAATGATGTCTATTTTATCAAATTAAAAACATATCAGTTGCATTAATTAATTTAAAAATAAATTTTCGTCGTCAAAACAAATAGCGTGTTCTTAAGAGATAATAACTATCAAAAGATTGACACTTGTTTATGACTGGTTTAAATGTGAAATTACATCCAATGACCAAAATTGTATTAAATTGTAAAAATATATTCTAAATATACTTTAAAACCACTCAAATTAATAATTTATCACTATTAATTATTTCGATTAAAAAAGTTGTTTTTAATTATAATTTAGTAATTTTCACTATTCATAGGAATATGATAGTTATCCAAAAAGTACCAAAATTTCACCTTAGGATAAATTCGATACTCCGAATCCAAAAATAAAGCCCATTTTTAGAGCTAAAATTTATAAAATTTTAAAAGGTGGTTATTACTATTCATAACGGCTAGTTTTAATAATATTTTAATAGCATATCGTTGGTTAGTGAAACTCGGTATTGCGTACTACACACGCTATCGAGGAAGGTCGCGATTGTGTGTAATGCAAGGAAAGTCAAGTATGTGTGTCGAGAAATCTTTTTTTGGTGTAGCATACAACACAAGACATTAATAAAATTAAAAAGAACATTTTTTTATAAAATCTCGGGTTGTTACAGGGCAGGCACCTGATGAATTTTCTAAAGGTGGGGAGCACGTCATCCTCCTCAGAGGACGTACCATGGTACCAGTTTCACATTAGGAGTAGGTGTTGAGGGAGTTCCACACATCCCCTCTAGAGGTACATCTAAGATTTGAAAATATGTACCATGACCTTCAACGATAGGAAGGGTGGCAAGGTATGAAGAAGGTGGTAGCGGTGATTGTCTCTCGATGCCTCACTTGTCAGCAAGTGAAGACGGAGCACCAGGTTCCAGCAGGATTGGTAAAACCTTTAGAGGTCCCAAAGTGGAAGTGGGATGGGATATCCATGGACCTCATGATAGGTCTTCCATGTACATCCATGGGTCACGATTTGATTTGGGTGATCATCGACCGACTCACCAAGTCGGTCCACTTCCTATCGATCCGAGAGTAATGTTCATTTAAAAGCATGGGAGGCCTCTCTGTGCAGGAGATTGTGATTTTACATAGAGTACTTTCTTCTATTGTCTATGATTGTGAATCACGGGTTACTTCTCGCTATGGAAGGGGTTTCATGAGGCTTTCGAGACACAGATTCACTTGAGCACCACCTTCCATCCCCTGACAGATGGTCAGACCGAGTGGACCATTCAGACCCTCGAGGAAATTCTTCACGGTTGTGTCCTCGACTTTAGTCATAGCTGAGAGGATCACTTACCCTTGGTGGAGTATTTCTATAACAACAACTATCACTCCACCATCGGTATGTCACCATTTTAGGCGTTGTACGAGAAACCTTGTAGATCACCCTTGTGTTGGACTGACATTTGGGAGTCAATGCTAGTGGGACTAGAGATAGTACGAGCTACCAAAGAGAAGGTGCAGATCATCGAGGAGCAGATGAAGACAGAACAGTTCAGGTAGAAGTCTTATGGTGATAGAAGATGGAGACCTCTAGAGTTCGAGGATCATGACCATGTATTTTTACGGGTCTCACCTTGACGAAGTCTATATGGATTTGGTCAAGGCTGCAAGTTATCTCCAAGATTCAACGGACCATTCTAGGTCCTCAGCAGAGTTGGCGAAGTGGCATACCAGTTAGCACTTCGACCTCAGTTGTACCGGGTGCACAACGTCTTCTATGTATCCCATATGAGGAGATACGTGAATGACGCCTCCCACATCATCGATCATGGAGTGCTGGATGTCGATGATCGGGTAACTTTTACGGAGGTTCCTGTGGAGATTGATGATTGACAGGAGCAGGTCCTATGTCGATGGTTGATACCTCTGGTGCGTGTACGCTGGGATCAAGAGAACCTCCAGTAGATAACATAGGAGTGGGAGGCTCAAATACGTGCTTAGTACCCCCATTTGTTCCCATTATTTGAGTCCTAGCTTATGGGGAAGTAATGCCCTGCGGTGGGGAGAATGTAAAGACCTGAAAAATCGGTTGATTTTTTTCTTAAATATATGGGAGTTTTACGAGTCCGTGAATTTTTATGGTGCTTGATTTTGAGTCCTTGTGTGCCCAGAATAAATTTCTACAAGTTTTTTTGGGTTCGTTTAGTAAACGCACAAGTGGGTTTTTATAAATTTTGAACCAGTGCTCGGAACAGAAATCCAAGGGCACCGTTTAACTCAGAGCACTAGAATTTTCTTAAGAAGACTTTCAACTCGACGGTTGATGGTCGATAATAAAAGTTAGTTTTTGGATTTTAAAAAAATAATTAAATAAAGTGCACAACACTTTATTTTTTTTTAAATACACCATGAGTGTTAGTGGTTTTTGGTTAAAACCTCCACTAGGGAGTTAGAGATGGGACCACCACACCATAACCTCCCATGAGAGGTTATGGTGGTGGGGCCCACCTGAACATAACCTCCCATGAGAGGTTACATCATGGGGACCACACGAGAATAAAACCCCCCCATTTAATGGGAGGGTGAAAATCTCCCAACTCCCCAAATTAATGAGAGGGGAGTCCCTTGACCTCCACAACCATTAATTCGTGTCACCACTCCCTTTTAATTAGTTGTGTCAATGTATGTAATTTCTTGAGGGGTGCCTCTTAATTTATTCCTCCATTTTTTAATTGTTGTGCCAATAAAATAATAGATAACTTATATTATTATTATGGCATGGAAATTCACATTTATTGGGAGCATGAGAGGAGATATTGAGAGAAAATAAGTTCTCCCAATGATGAACGAAAACATGAAGAATGCCGCCAAAAATATTTTTTTAATTCCTCCCTCGTATCCTACCGACGTGGAGTGTCTTCCACGACTGAAGCTACTTGGGGTTGGGGGTGCGTGACGAATGAGGCGAACGATGAACATCATGATCTTCTTTCCACAACACAGTCAACGAATGATGAACGTCGATAGATGAATCAATGGTAAGGGGTTTACCATGTTTTTTATCCCTTTTCTTTTATCATCATTTTTAGAAAATAAATCATTTCATGTTTTTAAATAATTTCTGATCATATTTCATATTTTGATGAACCAATTGATATCACTTTAAAATAGGAGGATGCGGGCCAACCTAACAAGGCCTGACATCCCCCATCGATTCTTATTTCTTTGTGGTGTTCTACGGAATGGAGATGAGGCGACGACGACGAAGGCGTCAACCACGAATGTCGCACTACCCATGTCCTCCGCGAATCGTACCACCCCCGCGGCACACCGAAGCTTCCGGTCAACCACTGTCGGCACCAGCGGCACCCGGGCCGCCTACCCGCAGCCTGCCGATGCCCTACCTGGTGATCGGCCCACCTACCCACGGCCCTCCGGCGCGCTGCCGCACCCTGCCCGATGCCCCCACACCCTTCCTGACGCCTTGACGGTGCCCGTGCCGCCTGCCCGGCCGATACCGTGGCCTGCCCTGCGCCCCAACGCCCAGCCCAGTGCCCTGCCTATGCACCCGTGGCCTTCCAGGTCCTAGCCGCGGCCTACCCAGTGCCTCAGATCCCTTCCCAGAGCCCTATCGGTGCCCCCACGACATTCCTAGACCTTGTCGTGCCCTACACGGCGCACCCACGGCTAGCTTGCGCTCCGCGATACCCGGCCACTGGTATCCCAACTGGCCCGACCTCCCGGGCCGAGTCGCACCCATCGCAGCATTGGCCGAACTGGCCCAGACCTCCGGGCCGAGTCGCCTATGTGGCGACCTCTGGGCCGAACTGCCCTTGCAGTCTGCTAGGCTGGGATCATTGGACTGCGCCAAAAACTCAGAAGGCTGACCCGCCCAACTGGCTGGGACTGACGTAGCGAGTTTGATTGGGTCGAACCAGACATGGTCGGCCGCGACTGGGTTAGGCTGAGTTGGTCTGACCAGGTCAGATCAGACCCGGGCCCATTACTGAACCGTTACCTTCCTGGACCAAATCTTTGACACTCGACGTCTGTTTGACGAACTGTTAGCAGCACCAGAATTCCTGGAGCGAAGATGTCTCTTTGTGAATACCCCACTGGCGTTTAGAGTATATTTGAGATATGTTCAGGTTGGATCGTACACGAATCCAACCGGGCCCCCAAGACAAAAAATGTTAATAACTAACAGACCGGGCGTCCGATTGACGCGCCGTCTGTTGCGTTGAGACCAATATGACGTGGAAGACCATTGAGATACTTCTACGTGGGCCTTCATTATGGTTGGGGTATCGACCAGTAGCTTGTGCAGAAGATCTTCTAGATACGAGAAGGCATTTGTGTGGGAACATAATAGCTGGATGGGACTTGACGACTACTGACCGATTCGAATCGGAGTGATTCGACTAGCCCAATGAGGAGCGCCTCAGTGTGAGCGCGACATACCCAAGTTATTCAACATGTGGAGTACCAAAGTAGACTACCAGGGAGCACCTCTGTGTGAGTGCAATAGACCCACAGTGGAGAGCGCCTCTATGTGAGTGCAGCAGATCCATGGTACTCGATAGGAGGTGTAATTCAGTAATCCAAGTTAGTGGGTAGTTCCCTATGTGACGTGGCAAGCCCACTGTACTCGATAGAGGTAGAGTTCTCCAGCAGCCGAAGGTTTTGATTAAAAAAAATCTAGGGTTTAGCTAAGTCAATGACTTTTGTGTTTTCCTCTTGGTTGAGATGGGTTACTAGATATCTTTGGTATATGTATGGTCAAATACTTAAGTAATGGTTATCAGTTTATTTCATACTTTGTGGTTTATCCTTGTTGAATTTTGTGAAACCTTGAGGGTCTCGAGGTCCCTACTTAGTATCATTATACTCACCCCTGCATGGGATATTCCCGCACCTCGTTGTGTTGGTTCCAGACGACGGACAGTGCATACTGAGGCAAAGAGTATCATAACTGGACGGTTCTAAGAGGTGGACCACTCGGTGTGACGGTACACAAAGGAGACGGATGGGCGTGGAATTATGGGGAGGCCATATGTACCTACCCTTTATGTAGGAACCCCGAAGGATGACCTAGTAGATACTTTACATTTCTACCATTGTACTTGCTTTCAGATGTACTTGTACTTTCTGGTTGGGCATGAATTTCTGACCCATTTTACATTCCAGCACTTCTTTTGTATACGGTTTTAATTAGTTTTTTCCTTTCCAGTTGTCTGCTCTGATGTGTTTGTTTTCTGTTTAAATGGAAATGCCATCCCATTTTAGGGATTTACGCCTTTGGTACTATTCGCCAGCCCCTGGCCTATGAAAGGCAGGCTTGGGGTAGTCACGATACGTGCCCTAGGGGACGTGTCGTGAAATTCTAGATCTATAAATTTGAGACCCTACATATTCTTTGGTACCCTCATCAGTCTATATTTTGTTTGCATAAAGACATAAACAGAAGAAAACCCCTTGCACAAGCACATCAACACATGACTCACACAATCTGGATGATAAATTATATCTTTCCGAGCACTCAACCCCCAACATCACTCCATCAATGCTTATAGGATCTCCGTTTAGAGTCGAATTGTGCCCTCCTAAAATCCCAATTAATTTAAACCTAGTCGGTTCTCCATAAACAACATTATTTTTAAAAAAAATCCATCCTACAAGACCATATAGGAAGGCCTCGAAGCCAAAACCACTGGAAAAATCATTATAATCATAATATCCATTAATATCCACCACATCCATCCATCCTTTTCAAGTCTAATTTAATTATGAGTCAATACCTTGTTGTACTCACTATCAAGTTAACAATGTTTTTACTATATAGGGTTCAGTATAATTATTATAATAAAGGACTATTTACATATTAATGGACCAAACTCTATATATTTAATATTCTTATGTAATATTAGTAGAAAATATTATTTTTATGAAATTTTAATAATTGAATTAAGTAATTGTTTTATTAAATTACATTAATGTCAATTATGATGCTACTCATTTAATTTTAACTAAAAAAATCAGTAAAAAATATATATAATTTGAATATATTTTTCAAAATTATCTAACATATTAAAATTTTCATCAATATTCCTGGAATATAATTATTAATTAAATTTATTTTACCTTTTTTATTTTTAGTATCATATATTTTATTAATTTATTAACAATTAATTATTGCATTTGGGTTTCTTACGAATTTAATGTAATTATATAACAACTATGAATTTAAATAACCCTTGAAATTCATTTATTTTATTAAAAAATATTCCATGTGCATTCATTTTCATATATATTTAATACCTATGTGATCACATTTTTGAAATTTAAAATAAAGCGGTGTCATTTTTTCATTTCATTACATAAATTTTTATATTTATCATATTAAGGGAGAAAGATCCAACAAGAGTATTAATATTGGATATAAGATTATAATAGCATATATATACAAATAAAATAGAATATTATAATTTTATAGGGCGTTTTAACCATTATCTATTTAGGTTAACACCTGGTAAACACATTTTAACCATAACTATTAAAATCGATTTTTTATATTTTTAATATTAGTTTTACAAAAAATTAAGTTAAAATTACTATATAATATTAATTATTCTCATCAGAAAAAAATTAATAAAATTTCATTCATAGAAGAGTAAATTTTAATTAAATATGAAACCCGCATATACGGGGAAACATCAGTTTTTCAAAAAGAGACATTTCATAAGTATATGATGTTTAAATATAAAAATTCTCCCAAAGATAATTTTGACATGTTTATTACATGAATGAAGTATTTTGAATGAAATAAATACGTGAAATGTTTCTAAAAATAATTATCTTTTTTTATAAAAAATAATAAAATTTTAAAAAGGTATTTTTGAATCATATAAGTACAATAAAAAAAATTTTGTAATCACTTATAAATTTATTTCATTATAAAAAATTGTACTTAATAACAAAATTTTGTTATTCATATTCATATCGTCAAATTTATTTGTCATATTATAGTGTTCCAATTTAAATAAAAATATTAATAGAATGTCATGATTCATTAAGACTCAGTCTTTCTTGTAATTAAATCTATATAAAAATTGAATATATTAAAAAAATTGATTTTTTAAATTCTACCCCTATATAAATTTCAACCATACAATTTGACCTCACGCTCAGGGTTCAAGGGTTTGACACATGAAATTTTTATATAGAAAACCTACATTATTAAAACTGATAATAAAACAGTATCTTGATAAGACTAAAAAGTGAAGTGAAAGGGAATTCTATAATAACACATACATAAGAGTAGAAATAGTGAAACACTATTGAGAAGTGATTATATTCACATGTATAAAAATTAATCATTTTTGTTCCTGGATTATTAAAAATGTAATTGTCACGAGATAGTTATCGAGAAAAATCATAAATCTATGTAGTGTAAAAAATACAATAAATTCATCAGAAATGAAGGTCATGTGAAAAAAAAATTAAGATAATTTTTATAATTTTGAGTAATTTAATCTTATAAAATATACTTACACCTCTACTTAAACACAAAACAACCTTCTTTTGTGCATCAGTAAATTTCAACTTCATCTCATTTTCCATGAAATGAAGAAGATTTTTTTATACTTACAACACTATAATTAACATATTACAGAATATTTGATCCATAAAAGTACTATATTTAATTTAATATACCTCTAATTATTATAAAATCTGTGAATGATAGAAGAGGATATCTAACATGGATAAATCATCTTATGACGAAATAATAAAATAATCTATATAACCTCATTAAAATAACCACATAAACCATTCCATAAATGTTTATCTTTAATTCCATTAAAAAATTAATGAAATTTATAAAACCATATCTAATTTTTTGAAATCCATGTAACATTAATCCCACAATTATATTTAATTGATCGTAATTTTATCAAAAAAATATGTGAATACCTGGGTCATTTATTCTCTTAAAACATTGTTATAAAAAAATTACCATTAAATTATAAAAATGATATATAGTATTCATTGTTACATAAATAAATTCACATATTATTAAATAAATTCCTCAAATACTATTTTTTAAAAAACAATAAATGATTACAAAAAAAAAATTATTATAAAATCATTATTTAGTTTCAAAATCTTCAATATTTTTCCAATTTATGTTATCTCTATTATTAATATTTTATCCAAACTAAACACCATTATCACAAAATCATAAAAATTTTATGTTTTATCATTAATTAATCACGTTATTTCCATAAAATATCACATTCAAAATAAATAAATTTTCCGTGTAATTAATTCCATAAAAAATATTCCTTCCAATTTTAAATGAGAAACATGTTGAGAATGATTAAAATATATATATTTCTTTATTCATATAACAAAATACATAAAAATTTTAATCATCCCACATAATTCTTAAACTATTAAGAATGTTTTTTTAACTTATCCATAATACCAACATAATTTCATATATCAGTTTTTTTCAATTAATTAACAAAATTAAAAATGTTACTTGTACAACCTTTCTGATCCTCTTAATGATCATTTCAACCAAGAAAATTATTTTTACCATTCCAAAATTTTGGACATTTATAACATGAATCCATTGTCGATTCCATAGGAAATACATTCTTTTCATTAGTTGTATTTAAAGAAATATTTTTTCCATAAAAATCACTTAGAATTTTACATTCTTATCTACACACATATTTTTTTTGATTCATTATTTGGAGTTCTTTTTCTCACATTATAGATATATAAGAATTTCAATATTTATTCTTTCATGGTCTCGCCCACCAATAAACTAGCCAACTCTTTTCATTCCTATAATGTTGTGTCCAAGAGTTAGTGAAGGTGTATTTTGTTTGTTGTAATTAGTGATACCTTATTAGGAATAATACCAATATCTATTATTTCAATCACCATCCCATTTGGTTTATCATTAAAACTTTTTCTACCATAATAATTATTTAGTAGGTTCCATATGGGTCGTTCCACTAACAAAAACAAAAACAAATTGTGTAATAAAATTCACTGTGGGGAACCACATAATCATGAGAAATAATTAATACTATCTTGAATAATGAAAAATTATATTCAATATAAGACACCATAGGTTAATCCACGAATACTCATGACATCAAAGTTTCAAATAAATCATGATGGTTCGTAATGTGTATGAATATTACTAAATCGCATCCCTCGTGACTATCAATATAGGGGTGTAGAAGGGATAATTGTTTTAAACAAGGTAACATTTGACACCATCTCAATGCACCCTTTATGTAGTTATTACCCCTAGGTATACATTTCCTCAAACCAAATCAACATGTAATATCCAAAGTGGGATGTAATGTTTTTGAATCCCCTCCATATATACATCAATAAAAATATAATATATTTTTGGATTTATTGTCTTATCCTTAGTCTTATCCTTAACATTTTCCCTCAACATATCCTAGTACATATCTCTATATATCTCCCAATAATTTTCTTATAATTGTTTCCAAAGGTACACTAAACCTTTACTATGACACCAACCATAGTGACCCATGATTTCATATATACATATATATATATATATATTATAATTTCATATGAGTATTAATTCCATTTCACAAATACAAGCTTAAGTATTTTGTTAGTTTAGTGTCTTTGGAAACATGGCAATAGAAAAAATTGATTCCTATCTGAACTGCATCATTTTTGAAAAAATTATTTAATGACCATAAAACTCTATAGAAATATCATAATTAATGATATTATTCGTAATAAAGGGAAATGAAACATATGAAATGGTGGGTTCATATGTTCAGTACGGGTAAACAAGGATGATATCATCATAACATAAATATAATAGTATGAGAACATGACTATATTATAAAAGCTAAACAAATCATTTCATATATCATAAATATGAGCCATGGAATAAATAATGGTTGTTCATAATATTTTAATCATAATATAATAAATAATATAATCCATGAGAGAATAAATTTGAATTAGAAATATAATTATTTCATCCACAGAAGCATAGAAAATTATTTCATTAGTATTCATGACTCATTTTGATCACAAATATTGTGGATTGGGTTCCCTCCCCAAACCATCCTAGTATTTAGGGGTCACACCCTTGACTATTATACTTTATTCTTTCCAATCCCTAATCCATGTTAGTAGTAATGGATGACTCCCATCACTATTATATTTTAAAAAGTCCCTTACTAAGCTGATTCTAATACCTAATCTTGTCATGATTGTCTCAAGTGAACTTAGTCATTACCCGATGTATCGGAAGGATAAATAATCACACTCATCACATAATGAAATTCATACATATGTGTTCCACATTATCATAAAACATTCATCATATTAGAACCTATAAAAATAAATGGTCATTGTAACACATTTATCTTATCACAGTGCATAAAAACAATTTGATTTCATAAAATTTTAATCATTACATAACCAATGGAAAACTAATGGGATTCATAAAAATATTTTCATAATAAATGTAATCCATATAATGAAATAAATAATAAAATATCATTATATAAAATTCTCATTACATCATATGTGACATCAAATTATTTCATTGAATATTAAATTTATTTTGACAATAAAATAAAATGGAACAATTCAATATAATAAAAACCATTATTTAAAAATCAAATTTTTAATCTTGAATTTAATAAAATATTTTGTTCATACATTTCAGATTAAATAAAATTGAAAACATATATAACTGATGTTCCAATAAAATATGGGTTATGGTAGTTTCAAATTCATTTCATGTCATACATGTTAAAAAAATCCTTCCATTATCAGTTTGGTAAAAATTAAAATAGTTCATCATTCTTAAAATGATAAGAATAATCCTTTAAAAAATTAATAAAAAAATAAAAAATTGAAACAATTACATAAAAAAATAGTTTTTAAATACTAAATAATCATTTAAATGTTTTCTATAAATAATGGATATGGAAGAAAAAATGTTTTAGACTCAAGAGAATAAACAATTCGATTTCCATTGGATGGTTTTTTTCAATAGTTCATAAAGATAATGAAAATAAAGAAAAATTTTCATTTTTATAAAATATATTTTTGATAAGAAAATTAACGTTTTCCTTTAAAGGTACATCAGATTATACCATCTTTAGAAACATAATCATAAATAATTCGGGAAAAATGAGATTGTATCATAAAACATTTACCACAATAGTATATTTTTAACTGTAAACCCCATGAAATAAAAAAAATTATATTGATATATATCCCAAAATTTTATGATAGTAATCATAGAAAACATTAATTGGAAATCTATGCTCTACATAGAAGAAGTATGTGGTGTATAATGGATGTGTCCTAGAGAAATAAAAAGTGACACAAAAATACCTAACAACAATGGTAGTCTTTTGAATCATAGCCCCATTCAATAATAAAATAGAACGAAACTTTAAATATAATAAAAATTAGTATATTAATTATATAACATGTAAAAGTTTCTATGTGTACACCATGGAAAAATAAACTAGTCGTGACTATGTCCTATTTCTTGAGAAATAAAAGAGATACTAGAAATCCATTAACTTGTGTCTTGACTTTTTCATATGCTCTAGAACCTCCAATATAAAAAATATAATAATATTATAAATATATAAAAGAAAAATAATTATATATATCATTCCATATATCATTTACTTATGAATTTTTATTACTCATTTACTAATAATTCTTTGTTAAAATCATGTTTCGGGTAATAACTGCTTCATTTTTTTGTTTTATTTGGTTTCATATTTTTTATTTTTACCTTTTTTTGTTTTTCCACAATTTAATGAATCCTAACCATGATATATATATAAAATATATTCATTATATTTTTATTTTATGTAATCCATTAATATAATATATATAAATTTAATTACAACATTAGTGGAGATATTATGCCAAACGTCCGGATGAACATTGATTCCTTTTTAATTATTGTTAGAAAAAAGGTTAATAAAAATTAACCTTTGTATAATAATAATAATTTCATAAATATCAGATATATTAATTAAATTTTTCCTCATTGCATTAAATATAATTTGTAACATAAAACCTGAATCACATCAGTTTGTCCTATAGTTTCTCATCATACACACAAGTACCATTTTTGTATTCCAATGTAATAGTATGTGAGAGGTAACATGCAATATTTTAATTTTTTTAGTTTAATTATGTTATAATATCAAAAAAAAAATTTATCCATATTCATATATATCCCTGCGACATGGTGATAGAACATGAATTACCTCGGTTCACAAGGCGATTGTATGTTGTAAATATGATCGATGAATTTGGATCGAATTTGATGGAAGAAGAGATGGATATATGTTACTGAATAAACCAAATAACATCGCAGAATATTATATATACTAGAATTTTTATATTTTAGTTATTAATAGATGAAATAATATAATAAGATAAAAAATAAAAAAACATTTTCTATAAAAATTACCTTCTCATAGAGAAACAACATTTAGATTTCTTATTAGGTACGCTTGGGATGGATTTTTTTGAAGCAACATATCTCAATAATGTGTCTAATATTGTTATAAAGAGTGATTTTTGTTAAGGTCAATACAAAAGGCTTAATATATTTGACAAAGTGAAGGGAAGAGGTATCCATTTATAATTTAGGGGGAGTGGCATTTTTAAAAATATACCAAAAATCAACAATGGGGAGTCACTCTCAACACAAATTCATCCAAATTCGAAAAATAATGGATTTTTGAAACAATATGGTCCATTTAAACCTCCAAAACACAAGAATACTTTCAATTGTTAAACATTTGTTTCCTTGACTTATATTTTTAATTACAATTACTTTTTTAATTTTCACATCAGTAAGTATCATTTTTTTCCTTTTTAAATTATAATTTAAGATTATAAATAAAATGATAATTAATATATAATTTTGCTGATATGATTATATATATTTATTCAAATTTATAGAAGATAAATTATATTTGTGTAGAAGATTTATTTTTACACATGTACATTAGACGTGCTAAACAATGTTATAAGGTTTACCATAGTAACAAGGGTTTTACTATTTAGGATTCAATATATTATTATAAAAGGACAATTAGTCCCTAAATGGCCCATAATTTATATTTATAATCATATACCTATAACATGGAGTATGACGTGATAGATAGGAATTGTAAATAATTTAATAGAATGTTATTTGTTGTAAAATAACATTAATATAAAATTTTAAGGTATCAATTTAATTTGACATTTAAAATATAAAATATGTGGAAAATGTATTTATTACTAAGAAATATTTATAAAATATTTATATTTATCTAAAAAATTCATGGAATATAATAATTTATTCAATGTTTTTTACTTTTACTGTTTTTAGTACCACAAATGTAATTTTTGTATTAATTAAAAAATATATGTGGTAAATATTCTCATTCATTTAGAATTTTTTGATAATATAAAAAACAAATAATCCACATGAAAATAATTTTTTTATAATAAAAAATGTCTATAATTATAAATTGCAACTTTATTTTATATGTATATTATCTCATAAAATGATATTTAAAAGTTTGTGGGTGATATTATGTCTTTTTTGGACATATATTATTATATTGTCAAATTTTAAGGAAAAGTGACGCAAAACAGTATAAAATATATCCGAAGGTAATAATGGTATAAACCTACCCCTAAAATAGTAATTATAAAAAATAGTTCATTTTAATTCTACTCAATTTAGTTTAACCCCCAATAAACTAATTTTAACATTAACCACAGTAATTAACTTTTAACTTTCATAATTTTATTTTTTTACCTAAACTTATTTTAAATATATTATTTATTTTTAATAATTCAGATTGAGAATATTTAATCAAATTTCTAAATTCTATTCACACCAGTGGAAAAATATAATATAAAAATTAAGCTCAAATTTTTAATGAAAATCAGTTTCCCAAAGAGAAACAGTTCATAAGTATAAGAGTTTTTAATAAAAAAATTAAAATGGAAATTTATTCCAATGATAAAAATAAGATTACTAAATATATAATATTATTAATTTTACTTCTAAATAGTTTTAAAACAAGATATAACTATTGAAAATCATTAAATGATTTTTATTTCATTATTTATCACTATTCAACAATACATTATTCTTTTAATAAAAGTATTAATAATTCACCCAAATATATTTTTTATATTTTGATTAGAAGAATTTGGTTATATTTTACAAATATGTTTTCTTAAAGTGTTAAAAATTAATTTTATTAATTTTTTATAATAATAAATAACAACCGATTTTCTTAGAATCAATTATTCTAGAAGCATATAATTACTTTAATAAAAGTTATTTTCTTATTTTTAAATATATTTTCATTAGCTAGAAACCGTAAACATAATATTAAATATATTTCAATTCATAATTGTATCTCTAAAATTAAAAACAATTTAATAAAGCTCAAGTATAAATAATAGCATTAATAGTATATCATTTTTATTTAAGATATTTTGTTTCATGTAACATAATGTATAATATATATCCAATTTATTAAAATATATTAAATAATCATGGTGTTACGTCATCAGCAATAGACATAATATCCTCAGACACTTTCTACTTACATATATCACTATGGCATATCATATGAATATATAGGTTCTATTCCTTAATTCATCATAACTATTCAAATTTAAAATTTTATTTTACCCAAGCACATCCCTTGGGAGTATCATGAAAATGATGTTTACTATATGATTATTATGCACTGGGTTATGATCTATTCAAATCCCACTACACCCTTTTGGGGTTCTTACCAATACACACAAATCTGCTAGAGACACATCCACTAGTATTACACAGGCTATAATGTATTACATGGATAACCACATATTTCATACACTAAAAAACATTGGTATATTATCCAATAAATAAACATTTCCACAAATACAATCATATGGTTATGTTCTCTAATATATATTTTTTTCCTAAATCTGGTTTACAATTTTTCTGCTAATATTTCTATACTACATACTATAGAGACACTGGTATTGGTATTCTAGAGTCAATGGTTACTTTATTAGATTTTTATATATAAAATATACTTTATCCCATTGAAACACATATTTTTGAATTCATGGTAAACTAGATACATACTTCTGTCTCCCATGTCATTTGAAAAAAATCCAAACATAGATAACTTAAATATTTTTCACCATTGAACTCATTAAAATACTCATTATTCATATCATAGGAAAGGGAAACTAAATAATATTGATCTCAAATGATTTGTATGAGTTTCAGACATTGGGATATATCATTAATCAATCTAGAATAGTCAATAAGTAGTGGTAAAAACTGAAATCAAATTCTATTAATTTATAACTGGAGCGTGTATAATAAACTGTTAGAAATAAATGATGATGAAATAATGAAATATAAATAATCACATGATCTTGTTTCTAATACAAAAACAATTGCAATTAAATTATATCATGGATAATATTAACAAAATTCAATATTCATTAAATTATATATGTGGGGAATCTAGATCTATAACTTCGTGGTACCTATTCCATCAATACCTTTTCGTAAGAATGTATAAATCATTAAATAATATAAAATTTAATTTATGTAAATGAATTTTATTATGATACATATTGATGAATCAATTTGATATATAATTATATTACCCACCAATCACGTCCTACATACTGTATACCTCATTTTTTGAATTATAAATTTAATTCACAATTAAATGAATTATCAATAGATATATGTATTCTACAAATAATAATGGAGGTTAGTAATTCCCTATTAAATTAAATAACATTAAAATAAATTACCCATAGGTATAAAAAGTATTTATTTTAGTAATGAATCATATAAAATATAAAAATAATAGAGATATTTATATGAAAAATAATGATCAATGCTCAAAAGGAAGTATATGATTCAATGAAATGTTAATAACTAAAAATTTAATCAAGAAGGTGACTGTAAAAATTTTCTATTCAAACTGATCATATAACATCCAAATAAATGAATAGGGTGGTAACATTAAAATATATACCTAGTTATTATAAGTAAAATAAAGGTTTTTAGTCATCGGTGAAGAGAAATAAAATAAAAATATCATTACAATTTTTTCAGGGAAATTCAATTTTCACTTTGAAAAAAACATTTAAAAATAAAAAAATGAAGAATAATAAGAAAAACTAATATTTCAAAAAACATTTAAACATGTAATAGTATATTCAAATCAATGATAAGTTTTGGTCAAGGATTTTAAAATTCATGATAAGTATATTAACATAAATATTCATCCCATATATTTTATAAAAACATAAAAATCCCTTTCTTTTGAAAACATCAAGATTATTCCTTGTAAATCATTTTATAAAAATTAAAACATTTCTCAAAATTTATGTACTTAATTATTTTATAATATTAAAATTATTATTTAAATTTTTTAATGAAATTATGTGTATCAATGAAAATTAATTTTTACCTAAAAGTGAAATAAATTTGGATTATCATAATAAAATATTGACCATTTTGTGCACCAAATAGGGGAAAATGTCAATTTTATGTGAAAATATCACGAATAACTATATGATGAGAATATTAAAATATTTCATTAGAAAAGGATCACATAATTTACATCATGGAAATTAAGTTATAGTTAATCGAAATTTAAAGATGATCGAAACATAAATCTCAAACCACTGTGGTTAATTTTTCATCATAAGATCTATGAAATAAATAAATCCAAATTAATCATTTAATACCATTAACATAATGAAATTAATTATATAATATATAAAACGGATTGTCGATACTCCTCTTAAAAGAATATGACTTTATTTTAGGATTTGGTTCATAAGAACAAACTTATGTGTACATTATTATTAATTATATTAATATTTTTTTATATTAATATAATTCTTACATCATTATGATTATTCTTATGCTTAACATAGTATGTGATAATTTTCTAGGATTATAATTCAAAATAAAAAATCAAAGTAGTTCCCCACTATGATGAGAACACACAATTACCATGATATTATTCTTAAAAACATGTCCATACTCAAATGAAATCCTTTTAAGGACAGAAATGATATAATATATCAATGATGGAGAAACATTGGACTTTGATGAACATTTTCGCAGAATAAACCATGGGTAATATCTAGTGTATGATATCATGAGAATAATATATGTGAGCTGGAAATCAACATTTGTCTGTGTCATTGGATGATCAAATTGTAATACCTGTGTATTGTTCTTTATAATTTATGAATATTATTAATTAATTATATAAGTCACATAATTTGATTTATTGATAAAAACTATGATGACTTATTTTTGTGGAGAGGTAGTGTAAGTTTGGTATGTCACGAGGAATATTACATTAATGAATAAAGCGATAAAGTATTTTTCTCTTATGTTCTTAAATAAATTTTTATATCTATGTACATTTTATTGAAATTATATATCCAAAATAAATATGTTTCCATGGTGTTCTATAGGATATTTTGATTTGTAAAAATAAAAAATGATTATATCGACCATATAAGATTGTAGAAATAACATTCAACCTAATTGATTTGAGTTATCATGATAAGGGAAATATATTATATTGTAATCATGTTTATGATGTATTATGTTTTTGTGGCATTAATTTATTTCAATATGGGTGTCATGGGGTGTTGGTAAAAGTTAACCTTGGAATTTAGGCACCTTCAACTAATGCCACTAAGAAAAAGGCCAAGAGGGTCTTATACTAAGTGTGCCTACAATATTAGTTAAATGATATTTATTTATTTATTATTTAACAAGTTGGATGAATATTTTACCCAAAAATTGTGTAAAAATTATAATTTTTTGGATTATATATATATATATATTTCTTCATTATTCAATTGAATATTATGTGATTGTAATATTCAATAAATATTTATTGTTTATTTAATTAAATAAATATTAAATCATTTATTAGAAAACAATGAAATGAAATTTATTTAATAAATAAAATGAAATTATTTATTGGTTAAAAAATTTTATGGAGGAGTAGCTTATTGAGTTCAATGGTCTGGAAAAAATAATATAAATTGAATATAATTTTAAAAAATAGTATTTAAACTTTAATTCAGATGTTATGTAATTCTACAAAAATAATGATATTATTTTCTTAAAAGGGGTTGCACATGGATAAATTAAATTTTAAAGGGTACATCGAAAAATAATTATTTCTAAACTATATATGTATATATAAGAATTATATTACTTTTCAAGAGAGAATTTTCAATTTATTGGTTATGCACAGCGAATCCAGATAATCCTTCTGCAGCCCCAGAGAGATCCCCTCTCTGAGAATTTTCCCAACAAAGAAAATTGATCATTCCTTACCTCCGACTCTCGACTCAAGAGACTTCCAATATAATCAATTTGAAGTGATTCTCGAGGTGATTATAAGAAAATGACTCATGTGATATGAAATTCTGTGATGAAACCCACATATTCCAATGAAAAAATTCAATGTTTTTTGAAACATGTGTTAATCACTTCTATAGGGTATCATT
Source organism: Viscum album (assembly GCA_963277665.1). NCBI lineage: Eukaryota > Viridiplantae > Streptophyta > Magnoliopsida > Santalales > Viscaceae > Viscum > Viscum album. Next base: position 1,520,680,447 of record OY728157.1, on the reverse strand, counting down.
TCTTGTTTCCTAAAATACAACATCATTACAATTTATACCTCTTATCATATCCATCCAAAAAGAAATAATTATCCAAATTTAATTCATTGAATAATTAAATTATTTATAAATAATATGTGACTATCATGGTTTTGGTTCTGATGATTTATCCCTTGTTTTTATGCATTTATTCAATTTTATTGATAATGATGTTTTATGGAATTTTAAATCATGGTCAAATTCATGATCATTAAAAAATAAAAGTTGGTCACAACCCATTGCTAGCATCAACTATGCCTTGAAACAACCAATAGAATGAAATCAGCCAAATATGTATTTATAATTATTTAAATATCATTGACTTATTTATACATTTTTCATCGAGTTTTTCAATTCATGTTTAAAAGTTGTTTAAATATGAATTTTGATATGTACGTTTTTCTATTTTTTTCCATTCATATTATAAGATTGGATTGTTTTTTGAATGGTACAAAATCAAATATTTCATCTAGAGATGATGAGGAATGTAGCTTTAAAATAGAAGAGTATTTGTGGTTTAACCATTAGGTACATGCCATGTACTGATTTTCAATTCATCATGATTAATTTAGAATTAATACAAGCTACTTGAATTTCTTAAAGACATTAAATTTAAATATACATTTCATGTTGACTTGGTCACCCTATCACACAGACTCTTGAAGTACATTCCACATAAATAGTATAAATGACGTGTACACATTGAGTCACAAACTTTTCGTTTATCTTCTTTAAGGACCTACATGAATGTTGATTGTGTAACTCAGAGAATACATGATCAATATCCCATGTACACACCATGTACTCCAAATATCTTTCATAGAATGGTTATACACTGAGTCTAATGGTGTGTGCCGAGAATAGAAGTTGAAAATAAAATACACGCAGGTTAGTTCCAATGTACATATTCATCACATTTATCATATTACATAAAATTAAAATAATTTTATTATACATTGAAAATCGTATAAACATGTACTTTTGTGTCTCCATTAGCTTTATATAACACCTCTTCTGATTGGATTATATATATATATATATATATATATATATAATTTATGCATAATGTTCAGATCTATATATCTATTATGAGTCATATTACAGTTATTATTATATATTCATTGAAGCATAAAATAAGAAAAATAATATTTTAATCCATAAAATAATTTTTTTGATCGGTTATTTCATGAAAGTATATGATAATTCATATATTCCACATGATTCAATGGTAAAAAATATACTATCACAATTCATGATGAGTAGTTTGGATCGGTACACAATATGTTACCTTCATAAAAAAAATTATGTACACATTTAATTTTAAATAATTTTTTGTAATTTTTTGAAAATTATGGTGGATAAGATTCTCATGGAAGTTCTAATGATAATTAAGATAAATGAATTTATTATTTAAATAATATATTTATTCAATTTTTGAATGATTATTTTAAATAAGAACAATTAGAATTGAATGCTTATTTTATTAAATTAGCAATTAATTTCAGGATGATGGATGATCAAGAGGTCAAATCAAGGGTTATGCATTTGATTGTTTTAATTAAATATATTATTAAATTAAAATTTTTGAATGAATGTAATCTCTAATATCATTATGTATGGGAAATCGTGTCTATGGTTTTTTTAAAATAAACCACTTCACCTCAATTGCATGCGTGTTTAAGAATGTGTAATATATGGAGACACTACGATACTAGAGGTAGTTTAGTATTGGATTCGAGACGAAACTAATAAAATATAGATACATAGGTGGATGGGTGGAAATATGTAAAATAAAACATAATTGATTAATGGTGTTTTCACTAGGTTGATGGTTTGTTTTTCCTTTTCGAGATAAAATAACCATTTGTAAAATATCCTAATTATAAAAAATTATTATTATTTTTTCTCTCATGTTGATTTGTTATTTTATTTTGGGTGTTTTTTCGATCGTAAGAATTTTTTAATAAAAATCATTCAAGATAGAACTATAATATGTTGGATTTTGTGTAAATATTATCTAAGACATTTTTAATCACTTATGTATATCCAAATATTATTAAACACCATATAATAATGATATTAATTTTAATTATACACATAAAAGGATAAAGTCCTACAATAATACAAATTATGTTGGTATATCATTCCACTACTTAAGTAAAAATCAAAATATAGTACAAAATGCTTGATAGAATAATTTTGGGGTTCAATCAATTGTCAGTTAAATCTAACAATATTTTTTGGTGGGCTTATCATATTTCACATCAGGGTCTGAATGATAAAGAAGGAAATTGTTTGATTGAGAGGAAATGGTTGAGGAAATCCAATATAAGGATTTTAGGAATTGTGAGTCCACATAATAGATCAAATAACTACGTGTTAATAAAGTTGTAATTTATAGTTTCTACCTAAATATATTCCATTTTCTTTACTAATCAATGTTGGGGTAATGAGAATGGGAATATGGATATTTATAATATAATATCAAGGGAAAGGGATATTTCAAAACCAATGGTGTGGGATATTGGGTTTTGATAAAATATAGGGATATTAATAAATATATTATTTATTTTTTTGTCAACATTTTATCTAATAATGATGTAATATTATAATAATATTATATTTAGAAACATTAATAAATTGGCATTAAACATATAAATGTGATCCATACATGAAGAGGAATACCTTATCACTAATAAAAAATTCAATGAGTGTAAAATAATCATACACGTTATCCTTCTCTGTGAAATGAAAATTGTAGTTTTTGGAATAACATATTCTTGATGTTATTGGTAATGAGGTTTTTGATGAATATTTTTCTCTATATGATTATCATTTTAATGATTCTAAATATTTATTTTGGTTCATCATATCACCCATGACCAATGATCCTTTTAATAAACATGAGAACATGTATGCATATATCATTATGTATCACCTTCACTATCTTTATCGAGAGAAGGCGAGACAAGAGAGGTAATAGGTCCTCAATACTCCTTAAATAAGTATTTATTGAGATTTGTTGCTTATTGGGAATGATGTATTCAATATTTTTGAATATATTTAATTCTTATTCATCTTATGTATTAAAATCAAGGATGAGTTTTCAATAGATATCCCAATTTAATCACTATCCAAGACCACCTCTAGTTTTATTGTATATTATAAAATGGGAAATACTTGAAATATTGTTTCAAAACATCGTACTTTGATTCTCATAGAAGATAATGACATGGGGTTTGACAAAGCTTTGATTCTTATATAGAATATGAAAATTAAGGGTAAGGTGAAGGTCCCAGCACTCATAAAAAATCAAAAGCACCTGAGAACCACCCTTACAAGAATAGGAATATCCAAAGGAAAGTCAAATAAAATGAGGCATTATTTTTTTCATGTTGCATGAAATGCCACTGAAAAATAAAATAAAACCATAAGAAATATATGCTAAAGGGGTATTCATTATCGATCGTAATATTTAAATATCTACACATTGGGTATTGCATACATCTTTTAGTTCTCACATCTATATCCAAATGTTTTAACCATGAATATTTTAAATTATGTATAAAGTATAGGTGGATCGGTGAGCTTACAATGGTGCGAGCCTAGATACTCAACTCATTGGTGACTACATCATTTCATTTATAAAAGTAAATATATTTGTTTTCATTTTTTTTATTTTGTCTATACTATTACTAAAAACATTATTTATAAATCATGATTAAATGATGAAGGTTTTATTTTCCAGTTATGAAATAAAAGATGTTTCTATTTCATAGACAACACATGTTATGGTATGTAATATTTAAATAACAACTTTATATATTATATTTTGAAAAACAATTCAAATTTATAATGAACCAGGTACATGTGATTCATATAATACCCAAATATGGAATCACCATCTAAAATAGAAACATTTGAAAAACCTCTATCAACTTGTGTATTTTGGATATTTGTAGATAAAAACAAATGAATGATATCATGATTATTTTAACTGGAAAATGTTATAATGTCTATTCTGTGGACATGGTGAATGTGACACAAATGATTTATAATTATTACACACATGTGTGTGTGGACTATTTCTAGTAGAACCTAGTGGTGGATATTATTATATCATAAAATTTACTTTTGACATGATTATAAATAGATATATTGTTGTTGAGGTATAATTCAACATCATTTTATATATTCAAAAAATCATAAATTATGTAGAAATCATCATTGAAATAATATAAATAATCTGCTATTGGTTCGAGGTGGTGAAATTCCTGACAAAGTGTTTATGAAATTACTATGAGATTTTGGGATTCAATCTGAACTCACTACACCTTAAACACTAAAAGTGAAATTGTGTCGGTGAAAGGAGGAACCAACACATATTAGATATGTTAGGATCAATATAGAGTCAGGAAGTATTTTTTTATCCTTTTAGGGTTATGCATTACAAAATTTAGCATAAAAATTAAACTTTGTAATGACTAAAGAGGAAAATGGAATTACATTCGAGTAATAGAGTGGAAAGTAACTCATTCATTCAAATTCACATATATGGGGTTGAGTGGAATCTTTTTATGACTCCTAAAGAAGAAAACAATCATCCCTGTAACAAATATTATCTTTATATAGTATTCCAATGAAATAAAGAGATACTATTTATAAAACTCCTTAGAAAAGAAAGTGACTATTTCCCGATATTTTGTCTTTCTTAAGAGGGACCAGACCCTCTAATTGAACAGTGGGATAAATATTGAATTTGATGAAGTTGATTTAAAAGATGCTCAAGATTTGGTAAAATTATTTATTCCATGAGTCGCCATTGAATATGAATTTCATGAAACACATGTACTACATAGGATCACAAGATATGTAAGAGAACCATAGAGATATGGTTTTATAGTCATCACAGATGGTGACTCATTGTTGGTAGAAAATTATGTATCTACCTCATACAAAGATGTAGTATAGAGCTCTTAAGAATGAATATGGAAACAATTCATTCATTATTAAATATATTCTATATATCAAAACAGTGTGTGTATTCTGGTCGATGCACCAATCGATGTAAATACTATAGATAGAAAATTGGTAGTCAAGAGAAAACTAGATGTTTAAGATAAAATAATTACATATAATGAAATCCTAGTGTGAAAAGGGCATAAAAATCATGGAATTGAAAAATATAAAACATTTTTACCATTTTACATCTTAAAATACACAACAATTATACATACTATAATATCTTATCTTGAATATGAAATTTTCCCGATGGATAAAAAAATTTATTCCTTAATGGGAACCTTCATTATGATGTCTATAAAACAAAAATAGAAGTGTTTGTGACACTAGGTTATGCTAAAAATACATTCAAGTTAAAGATATTGATTTTTGGGATTATAGAATGCATTTTGGTCATTTAATATTTGATTTAATGAATCTATTAATGGTTTTGGTTTCATTTAGAACAAATATTATATGATTGTGTTAAAGTTGTTTACTAATAATACATTTGTTATCCTCATCATATTAGTTGATGAAATATTACTCTTTGAAATGAAATATTATTCATTATGTCTATTAAGGGATATTTAAAGATTTTTTTCTCTTTGAAAGATGTGGGTGAGGCATGCTATACTGTACGGATCAGGATCAATTTTGATAGTTCTAGAAGGATTATTGGAATAAGTCATAGTATATAAATTGACCACATAAAAATGATATTTAGTATGGAAAAAACAAAGAGGGTATTTATTCTAGTATTACATGGTATACATCATTATAATAAAATGTGTCATCATAAAGAATATGAGAAATACATAATAAGTATGATCCCTTATGCTTATATGACTCGATTAATTATTTATGAAATTTTATATACTAGACATGTTTTTTATTATGCATTTGATTATTGTATGATGATATCAATAACATATAGTATAACATCATTGTTATGTTGATATAGTTATCCCTATGTATCTGATAAGAACAAAGATTATATTCCTTGTTTAGGGAGGTCACGATGAGATTTTCATCAGGGGTTATACTGATTCTAGTTTTCAAATATACAATAATGAAATAATGTCACTATCAGGTTAATTTTTTATCTCTATATAGGTTCTTTGAGCTGTAACATTTTTATACATCACATTTACACTAATTCTACAATGGAGTCCAAGTATATTGCTGCTTCTGAATCATCTAAAGAAGCTATTTGGATATAGAAATTTTTATAATATCATTGTGTGGTACCTAGGATAAAAGAAACTATCACATTATACTGTGATAATATAGTAGTGTTGTCTCTTGAAAATTTGACAAGGTCACAACAATAGAGAACATAGATACCCCCAAAGTGTCACCTATTAAGGGACTTTTAACAGAGTTGTGAATCGTAGTAAGATGATTTCCCAAGGAAGAAAACACAGATCCCCCCTTAACTGAAGGTATATATCAGAAGACACATGAGTACCATGTGGGAGATAGAGATCTGAATGTTATCAGCATTTGGCTCTAGTGGAAGAGGGGGACTTTTGGTGTTAGTTCCCTAAAACAAAATTCTGTATAAATTATGCTATCCCTTCTTCATAGTTTTGAATAATAATAAACATCTTCTCACATAATTGTTGTTCTTATTCATAACATAGTATGTGATAACATATTATCCTTAGATATCATACTAAATGTTCATATCCATTACCCACTATTATGAGAACATATTAGTGAAAAAATTATTTTTAACGACATTTTCTATTCATAGTAAAATCATTCAATAGAAAAAAATGTTATAGGATATCAGGGGTGAAGACTTCTTGGACTTCTAGACATATTCTCATGGTATATTCCCCTGATGATATCCATTGTAGGATATTATGAGAAAGAAAACTCCATGTAAGAAATCTACATTTATTTGTGTCATTGGATTTTTCTATTTTTGAACATTTTTATTGATCATATGAATATATGACTACAATTAATTAATATTATAAGTCTTGTGTTGAGTCAATAATGTTTTCCTTATGAATTTTCCATTCCTTATTCTTTTGAAAATCACAACCACCTTATACATAAGAAAAACTATATTTTACTTCTATAAGGAAAATTTCCTACCTTAAAAAAATTTACCCTAACCTAGATTTTTTCTTATACATAGTATTTTTTTTCTTATGTATAAAAGTCGAATTCATACCCAAAACCTCAGAATCATATAATAGTAAGGTATAAAGCATTATGTTTTAGGATCCGAATTATGGATATGAACTGTCACAAATTTCAACTCTGAATTCTAGACTCTGAACTTTTATTAGATTAACTCTGAAATCTTATTAGCTCGACTCTGAAATATTATTAGTTCAACTCTGAACTCTTATTAGTTTGACTCCGAACTTTTATTAGTTCAACTATGAACATTTATTAGTTCGACTCTGAACATTTATTAGTTCGACTCCGAACTTTTATTAGTTGGACTTTGAAATTTTATTACTTCGACTCTGAACTCTTATTACATCGACTCTGATCTTTTATTAGTTCGACTCTGAACATTTATTTGTTCGACTCCAAATATTATTTAGTTTGACTCCGAAATTTTATTATTTCAACTCCAAAATTTTAACTGGTTCGACTGCAAACTACTACAAGTTCGACTCCAAACATTGTAAGTTCAGATTCTAAACTCTGGTAAAACCAGACTCTGAATATCCTTATAAATTCAGACTTCGGATTTCTATAGAATTCAAGTTCCAAATTCCTATAAAATAGAATCCGATCATTTTTTATAGACTCCTAATTCCATTTTGTTTAGACTCTGAACTTTTATTTACTTAAATTCCAAATTCTAGTTTTACTTATAATTACACTTGTTTCATTGTAAAACAATTTTGTGCCATCAGTTACACATGTTTTGTTATAAATAAATGTCTCCCATTATGTTTCTAATAAACCATTGTTTTAGAGACAAGTGTACATGTCCCTCTGAATATTAAGAAAAATATGACCGTTGGAGGATGGAGCCAACCATTCCAACTGAGCCCATAAATAGGAGCTCATTTGAAAGAGCTCAACAATAAGTTGATCACTCTTGGGACCACATGTTGTTAAGGTGATTTCTAGAGAGAGAATCTTTTCATGATTTTTGTGTACTGAACCTCTCGTTCAGATTGCTTCGTGCGACTCCGAATGTTGGTGATTACATTCAAGGGCTTCTGGGGATAGGAAGACAGAGGTTCCGACTTCCTTGATGTTTGAGAGCTTCTTTGCTGAGGAAGACAGAGTTTCCAACTACCTTGAAGTTGGGGGATTGCGGGGATAGGAAGACCAAGACTCCAATCTTCGTATCGAGGGCTTACCCTGGTCTGGGTAAGACATAAATTCTTGAAAGTATAAATCAAGGGACCTTTATCCAAGGTTGTTGGATACCCTTCTCTTTTGGTTAAAAGACTTATATCTTGTTACTTTTACATTTTCTACATGTTTTTCATTGCATTTAGTTTTGTAAGAAAAGTATAATCTTCTTAAATTTCATTACACTTGTACTATGATTAGTTTAGATACTATACGCTTAAAGATAGAATCTCATATTGTAAACTTTGGTTAAGTTTCAATTTCCGGATCCATATTTCCAGAACCACTTTTTTCGGAATCACTTTCTAGATTTAGGCAAGTGCATAGAAATAGAAGTTTTTCACATCATAATTTGTCCCAATCTGTCATTAGTGTTAGAGGTGTTGTAAATTTTATTAAGTTTAACTTTGTGAAACTTATAACTTTCATTATTTAAGGAAATTTTTAAAGTATTCAATTCACCCCCCTCTTGTATATTGAGAATCTACGTCGTTATTTCGATCCTAAAATTGGTTTCAGAGGTTGGAAACCTCATACTCTATACCAATCTTACATTTTGATTCAGAGGGGGTTACTGAAACACTTATACTCACATATAATTTTTCCTTGCTCTGTTTTTTCCATTGTTCTATATTTTCTATGCTTAGGAATATTTTTCCTTGAATCCGAACTTTTGTGTTTAACATGATTTTGTGTAGAAGGTTTTCTTAAAGATGACAAGAATGAACGTTGGTTCTATTGACAACCTAAATCCTACAAGACTGCTGATCCTTGAAGGCAATGATTATGAGTAATGGAGAGACCATATAAATACTTTTTTTATTAAACTGGATTAGAAAACTTTTTATTGCTTACTGGAGGTTATAAAAATCCTGATAAGGAAGTTAGTGCCTTCACCAACCAAGAGAAGCATGATTATCAATTAAACTATATGGTATGCAATACTCTACTATGTTCAATGACTAGGAACATATATAGACAAATTTCTTCATGTGAAACAGCTAACTGTATATGGAAGAAACTAGAAGTTACTCATTTTCATACATCTAAAGTGATTGAGACAAGAAGATCTATGTTGAGAGTAGAATACCACGGTTTTAATTTTCCCTATGGAGAACACATAAGAAAAGTTCAAAAAGGATTTATGACTATCGTGAATAGCTTATATTCTATGGGTGAGAAAGGTCTAGATGATGAAGCACTAGTTGATAATATTATAGATATTATTACTAATGAGTGGGAATCAAAGAGAACAGCTATTAATGAGAACAATAAGGTTACTCAAATTTCCTTAGATGAGCTGTATGGAACTCTTTTTCAACATGAAACAAGAATGACGAGGGATGCTAACAATATCAAGGAGAATAATGGAAATGGTATAGTTGCTTTTACTACTACATAAAATCACGTGAAAGCAATGAATCCTGAGAGAGTATCCCGATCCAATTCTATGAAGGTTACTATCCAATCCGAATCTAGTGATAGTAAAGTCTCTGAAAATGAGTTAGAAAATCATTCTCGAAGAATGAACAAGATATCTGGTCAAATAAATTTCCAATCCAGGTATAAGAAGAAGGAAAGGAAAGATAAGAAGGATTCAGAGGTCACATGCTATGAGTGCAAGAGATGTGGATACTTACGGCCTGATTTCCCTATGCTCAAAAAGAAAGAAACAACATAAAGGCATTCTGAAAGAAATAGGAAGAAGTTCTATAAATCTAAAGCTAAGAAAAGTCTGAAATCTAATACTACATAGAGTTCTAGCTGTGGAGACTCTTCAGAAAGTGAATCTTCAGAATATGATTCATCAGCTCAAAAGAATATGGGATTCATTGATAATATTTCTTCTCCACATACATGTCTTATGGCTAAGGTACGCTCTGCAGAGGCTTTAACCAATTTGTCTCTTGATAAGAATTACTATTCCGAAAATAGTACTTCTAATGAAGATACTTCATCCTCAGAAAATGAAGAACCTTAATATGAAGAATTATCTAGATTTACCAAGTTACATGAAGAAAAAAATTGTAAAATTTCTTAGAAATTAGACAAGGCAAATACTAGGGAAGACGTTCTTACAAAAGATATTTTAGATGTTATATCAGATCTTAATGATAAATAAGAGCTTTTAGAAAAACTTTCTAAATATCTCGAGAAAGGAAATTCTGATAAGGAATAGATTTCTGAAGATCTTAACAACGCTATTTCAAAAATAAAAATCATTGAGGAAAAATCTAACACTAAGGAAATTATTCTTGAGGATAGGAATTTAGTCATTAGACTAAAATCTGAAATCATTTCCCTTAAGAAGCTCCTGAAAAAATTTACCTTTGGGAAGGAAATTTTTGACAAGATGTATTCTCAAATTAAACCTAAAGGAAACACTATTGGAGTTGGTTATACTCACCAAAAACCAGTTTTCAAAAACAATGATTGTGTACCCTCTAGAGCCCCTTTTTGCACTAAGTGTCAAAGTGGTGGGCACTGGATGAAAATTGTTCTTTGAACAAAGTTAAATCTCTTGGGTTTCATAAAGAATATTTCTCTAAACAAATGTGGATACCCGAAATTTTGTTATCTGAAAATATCAGATCCAAACATGTTTGGATTCCAAAAGTCTAGCCCTTTTATTATTTTCAGGAAGGTAAAGGAAGAACTAACAAAAATACATGGTACATGGATAGTGCATGTTCCCGGAACATGATTGGTAAAAAAAGCTATTTTGAAAAGATTATCAAGAAGATATGAGGAAAAGTAACATTTAGAGATAATTCTAAGGGAGAAATTGTTGGTATAATGTAATATTTTTTTTCCTGGTAAAACTTTTATTTCAAATGTTTTGTTTGTAAAGGGTCTTAAGAACAACCTTATTAGCATAAGTCAATAATGTGATGAAGGATACTTTGTGAATTTTAGGAATGATTAGTTCTCAATAAATAATTCCAAGGAAGAGTTTATTCTTTCTGTCCATAGGTAAGAGAATGTTTACACTTTGAACCTAGAAGTCCTTAGGAGCCAAGACTTATATTTCCTTAGTGCAATGGAAGATCATTCTTGGTTATGGAATAGAAGACTAGGTCACTGTGACCTTAGGAACATATGTAAACTCTATAAGAAAAAAATAGTTAAAGATCTACCGGAGCATAGATTTGATTCTTCTAAAGTTTGTGATGCCTGTCAATATGGAATGCAACATAAATCTAGTTTTAAATTGATCAGTGATGTCTCAACAACTGATGCATTACAGTTGGTGCATATGGATCTTTTTGGTCTAACACAAGCTGGAAGCATTGGTGGCAAATACTCTGTGTTTGTTCTAGTTGATGATTACACTAGATTTACATTGGTATATTTTCTAGCATAGAAATATGAAGATTTTTCTTATTTCAGAAGTTTTAGAGACCATGTTAAGAATAAGAAAAATATTCCATTGAAAACTATTTATAGTGATCATGGAGGAGATGTTCAAAATTCTGATTTTGAAACATTTTGTACTAGAAAAGGTATTACTCACAACTTCTACGCACCTAGAACTCCTAAAAAACAATGGTGTAGTTGAAAGAAGATATAGAATTCTTCAAGAGATAACTAGAACCATGTGGAGTGAATATTCTAGAGCTATACATTTCTGGGCAGAAGCTATAGTTACTGCTTGTTATACTATAAATCAAGTTTTGATTAGGCATTTTCTTAATAAAACTCTATACGAGTTATGGAATGGTTGAAAACCAAGACATTCGTACTTCAAGGTTTATAGTTACAATGTATTCATCCTGAATACTAAATATAATCTACACAAATTTGAACCAAAATCTGATGAATGAATTTTCTTAGGCAACTCCACAACATCTAAGGTTTATAGAGTTTTCAATAAAAACACTAGTACTATTGAGGAAACAGTGCATGTAAAATTTGATGAAACTGATCCTTTTGTTTTTAAACCATCCCAACCTATATCCTTGGATGTGCTTTCAAAAACAGATTATCAACCTTTGATAGAAGATCCTTCTGATAAGGAAAATGTTCAAGAAGATACTTCTGAAACATTTACCCCAGAAGACTTTCTACCCTATGATGATGAACAGGTTTTACAAAACCCAAAGGTGTTTCGTAAGAATCATCCCAGTGATGGTTTCATTGGTGATGTAAATAAACCTGTAAGGACTAGAAGATCCTTGAGAAATGAAGTAGAACATCTAGAATTCCTTTCCCAATTGGACCCAAAAATCACTGATGAATCTTTAGGTGATGATGATTGGATTATAGCCATGCAAGATGAACTAAATGAATTCGGATGGAATAAAGTCTATACCTTGGTTGAAAGACCTAAGGAAACCTCTGTTATTGGAGTAATGTGGGTCTTCATAAATAAGTGTGATGAAAATGGAGTTATAGTTAGAAATAAATCTAGAGTATTTGGTAAAGGATGTAATCAACAAGAGGGAATTGACTATAATGAAACCTATGCTCAAGTAGCTAAATGTGAATCTATTTGTATCTTACTTGCCTTTGCAAAATTATTTGATTTTAAAATTTTTCAAATGGATGTGAAATGTGATTTTCTTATTAGTTATGTTCAAGAGTAAGTTTTTGTTGAACAACCTCCTTTCTTTAAAGATACAGAACATCCTTGTCATGTTTTTAAACATACCAAAGCTTTTTATGGCCTTAAATAAGCCCAACGAGCCTAGTATGATAGAGTTACATGATTTTTTCTTCAAAATAACTATGTTATAGGAAATGCAGATCCAACCCTTTTTATAAATAATGATAATAAAAATGTTTTGATTGTTCAAATTTATGTTGATGACATTATATTTGGTTCAACTCAGCAATCCTTAACTGATTTCTTTGCAAATCTAGTGAAATCTGAGTTCGAAATGAGTATGATGGGTGAGTTAACATTTTTCCTCTGTTTTCGATTTTCTCAAAAATCAGAAGGAACCTATATATCCCAACATATGTATATTAGTGATCTTCTTAAAAACTACGGATATGACAACACTAAGAGTATAAGTACTCCCATCGGTACCTCAAACTCATTAGATCTTGATGAAGCTGGGAAACCAGTAGATCAATCATCTTTTAGAGGTATGATAGGAAGTCTACTATACTTGACAGCTAGTCGACCAGAATTGATGATATCAATATGCTTATGTGCAAAATATCAATGCAATCATATGGAATCTCACATGAAGGTAGTGAAAATAATTTTTTGCTACTTAAAGGGATCCATGGATCTATGATTATTCTATACTTCAGGAAATGATTTTATCTTAAAAATATTTTTAGATACTGACTTTGGTGGATGTAGAATGGATAGAAAGATTACATCTGGAACATTTCATTTCATAGGAGATTCATTAGATTCTTGGTCATGAAAGAAGCAACAATCAGTAGCACTCTCCACTGCTGAATCTGAATATGTAGCAGCTAAAATTTGTTGTGCTCAAGTGTTGTAGATGCAACACACACTCATAGACTATGGCTTGAGTTTTATAAAGACACAAATTTTGTGTGATAACACAATTTCCATTTCCCTTAGTAAAAACCCCGCACATCACTCTCGTGCAAATCACATAGATATTAGGCATCAATTTTTTAGGGATCACACACTTAAAGGATATATCATTCTTCAGTTTATCAGAACACAAGATCAACTTGCTGATATTTTCACAAAATCATTACCCTCCGGTAGATTTGAATACATTAAACAAAAGTTAGGAATGATAATCTTAAGGTAATCCTTCTTCATTAACTTCTTGTTGAAAAATCCACCTTATAGTAATAAAATCCTTCTCATAGGGGGAGTACATTTGTATGTTAGTTTAATCAAAAAAAATCGTTGTCAGTTTTCTTTACAAACTTATGTAACTAAAATTTTTCTTAACACATTTGTGAAAAATTTCGGAATGGAAATTCTTGGAATGGAAATTTTTTGAATGGAAATTTTCAGAATGGAAATTTTAGAATAAAAATTCTTGGAAAGGAAATTATCAAAATAGAAATTTTCAGAACTGAAATTCATGGAATGAAAAATTTCAGAATGGAAATTTTCAGAACTGAAATTTTTCATAATGCAAATTTTCAGAACTGAAATTTTCATAATGAAAATTTCCAGAACAAAAATTTTTCGTAATGAGAATTTTCATAATGGATTTTCTGTAATAATAATTTTCGTAATGATCTTTCGTAATGAATATTTTTCGTAATTATTTTTTTCCTTTTTAATAAAATAAATTTCGTCAAGAAGAATATTACCAATTAAGAAAAATCATTCTAGCCAATCTGAAAGGTAATATTTGCTTACATAAATGTTCATAGTCATATTTTTCATGATGGTATTTTCCTATTTGTGTTAAAATTATTCAGATATTAGTTTTCCTTAATTTCGAATTTTTTTCTTAAAACCTCAAAAGATCGGAGTCATGTTTTCCTTGCTGGAATGTTCTCAACTGTCAGATCAGATCAAAAGGATTTTCAACCGTTAGATGGTTTTTGGAAGACCAAAGGTCACCTTCATCGCCTATATAAAGGGGACCCTAAGAGTCTTCCCACATCGGTTTTTTCAAATATTTCGCATCTCGAAGCCTTGAATATCTTCTTGAGGACCGTTTCGTTCTTTTTCAAACTTGATCCGAATATTCCAGAACTCTCGACTCTGAATTTCTATTGAATCTACTTCTCAAGACAAGTCTACCTCAATGACAATATCTAAATGGTTAGTCATCAAGGAAATGTTACTACATCCGGATTTCTACAAGTTTGATTCTATTATATCTAAGAATATCAGATTGAATGGCTGGGAAGATGTTTTATTTTCTATGTCAGAAAAAAAGGATCCAGTTTATACATATTTTCTTTTTGAATTCTACGAGTCTGTTTCCTTCCAGAAAAAAGATGGTAGAGATTTATTTTCTTTCATGTCTTATGGTAAAACTTAAAAATTATCCTACACCAAGGATGAAAGCATGGTGGGTTTATCTTATGAAGGGGAAGATGAATTTTTCTCACATAAGCTTCAAGATGATCAAGGAAGTTTTGACAAGGTGAAGGCATTGAAATGTCTTGGTCTTAATGATACCAAGACAGCTAATATTTCTCATCTCACTTCGAATAATCGTATTCTATAGTTGTGTGTACAAGGTTTTCTCGTACCAAGAAGGGGTGACACGGGTAATATGAAGAAGAGAGACATTTACATCATAGATTTCCTGGTAAATCTAAGGAAGATAAATTTGATGAGTCATTTTTTGATTACAAGTAATAATATAAAAGAAGGGAACTTGAGATCTCAAATAATTATGTACCTTTCCTTACTATCAAAGGTGATAGTTCGGTTCTTAGATTCTTTCCAGGTTTCATGTATGTCTAATGTTCGGAATTATAAGCATATGCTTGTCAGTGATGATACATTAAAAAGGATGAAGATGAGTTTTTCTATTGAATCCTGAGAATTCTACCCTTTACCAGAGGGAGAGGCTGAGGCCATTCTGGAAAATGTGGAGTAGGCTGAACCAGTAAATAAATATTCTAAGAAAAGGAAGCTTAAGGAAGTGGTTGATGAAGAAAAAACTCCAAAATCTATGGAAACTCAGTCTGCACCTCCCAAGAAAATGAAACAGAAAGCTTATATAGATTAAGTTGAAGCCAAGGGGAGGGAAGACAAAGAAAAGAAAAAATAAGGAGATCCACAATTTGGATTGAACTCGGCAGAGGCTAATGCCTTAAGGGAAAAAGCTGTGGATGTGTTAGAAAAAGAGGTAAAAGAGAAAAAGATGAAGAAAAAGGTGTTTTAAGCTGAGCTTATACAATCTTTGTTAAGATATACTGAAATAGCCTCTGAGAAGATTCCCATTCCGGAATCCTTTCATGTCTAACCATATTTACCAGAGACTCCATCAAATAACTATATCACTCCGAAAAAATCCAAGGGTAAAGAGGTAGTTGAAGAAGTAGAAAAAGTAGCTGTTGAAAAAGAGGAGGAAGAAGTTGTTCAAGAAGAAGAAGAAGAAGAAGAAGAAGAACGAAGTGATGTTCTTGATGATTTGATCAAACAAGAAGAGGAGTATAATGAAAAGGCATATTCCACAAAATTTCCCACTCCTAGAAAATAAGTTGAGAAAGAAAGTGGGAAGGATGAATATAATCAAGAAGAAGATAAGGAAAATGTTTTATCTAATGAGGAATAATCGTATGAGAAGAATTTCCTTGAATAAGGGGTAGAAAAGGAGACACCAGATGAAGACCTAATTGTTCAATTATCAGAATGTGAGGAAGAATCTCCAGATGATCAACCAATTACGAAAGCTGACAAAGGGATGCAAGTTGTGATGGATAAACCAATAAAATATATTATTAGGAAGAATGAGGTTGGTGGTTATTCTATAAGGAAGTTCATGAAGAATGAAGAATAACAATCTCCAAGAGAGTTATCGGATTCAGAGTCACCAGAACATGGTCATGATTTTGTGGTTGAATCTCTGAAAAAGTTGGTGGGCGCCATTCCAATTTTCCCCACCATTGACTCCAGATGCCAGATGATGCAGCATAGTATGAATCAAAAATCAGAAGCCTTATCCATGGTGATGGATAAGTGTATAAAGATTGAGGCCGACCATAGAAGTTTTCTTATCAATTATGATGTACACATTAAGTCTTGCAGCAAAATAACTTTGTGGTCTAAAAAAGTTGAAGAAGACTTGGTTGTGTGTGATAATTTATAGAATGAGGTGAAAGATGCCTTTGAAACTGAGGATAACAAGACAAAGAATCTTCAGGAAGAGATGATCATTGAGAAAAGTACTCAGAATCAACAGGTCAGAGATCTAAATGGGAAGATTAACTCGGTAGCTCAGAACTGGAAAGGGGGAAGAGATTTCTGGATTGAGTTTAAAGAGAAGCTGGAAAAGAAAGATGAATTACTAAAGATACAGGATGAAGCCATGAAGGATTAGGCATAATCATTCACAGCCCTAGAAGAAAAGATAAAAGTCTTGGAGAGGCAAGGTGAGGAAGACCAAAGATATTTGAAGAAACAGAAAACATTGTTGAAGAAGCTTATTCCAAAGGAAAAGGAGGAAAAATAGACAAATCTGATATTTGGTTGAATTTTTTTTCCTTGTAAAAATTTTCTCAAATCTAATGAAAATTTGGTTGGTTGTATCTTGTTATATACTAATCTTTCAGGTACCATATTTTCTTTTCCATTATCTTAACTTCTTTTTGAAAATCACAAACGGGGAGAAGGAAATAGAACCACTAAAAAGGAGAAGGAAAAATTTAAAATGAAGAAGAAAAATTTCTAAGTGAAGATATCCTTAAAGTAAGGGGGAGTTTCTCACTACGAAATTTTTCATTCCCATGATAATGAAAAATCCACTCCATAAATTCAGAATACATTCCATACAGTTTCAATGCCTAAGAGGGAGTTAGTTGTATTCACTATCATCCATGAACCATGGGAGATAAATTTTAATTTCAAAGTCTAATGAAATTTTTAATAGTCCATATATTCTTTTTCGTAAGGATGTTTGTGCTTTCCAAAAATGGGGAGATTTTTGAGTCAATAAGGTTTTCCTTATGAATTTCCATTCCTTTTTTTGAATATCACAAACACCTTATACTGAAGAAAAACTATAATTTACTCATATAATGAAAATTTCCTTCCTTCAAGAAATTTACCCTAACCTTGATTTTTTATTATACATAGTAATTTGTTTTTCTTAAGTATAAAAATTGGATTCATACCCAAAACCTCAAGATCATATAATACTATGGTATGAAGCATTATGTTTTAGGATCCAAATTCTGGATACGAACTCTGATAAAGTTCCACTTGGAATTCTGGATACAAACTCTAACAAAGTTCAACTCTGAATTATAGACTCTGAACATTTATTAGTTTGACTATGAACTCTTATTAGATCAACTCCAAACTGTTATTAGTTCGAATCCAAAATTTTATTAGTTTGACTCCAAAATTTTATTAGTTGGACTCCAATCTTTTAATAGTTTGACTTCGAACTTTTATTAGTTTGACTCCGAACTCTTATTAGTTCGACTCCGAACTCTTATTAGTTCAACTCTGAACTTTTATTAGTTCGACTCCGAACTTTTATTAGTTCGACTCCGAACATTTATTAGTTAGACTTAGAAATTTTATTAGTTAGACTCCGACCTTTTAACTGGTTCGACTCCGAACTACTACATGTTCGACTCCAATCATTGTAAGTTCTTATTACGAACACTGGTAAACCCAGACTCTGAATTTACTTAGAAATTCAGACTCCATATTTCTACAGAACTCATCATCCAAATTCCTATAAAATAAAATCCAAACATTTTTTTATAGACTCCAAATTATATATTTTTTAGACACTGAACTTTTATTTACTTACATTAATAATTCTAGTTTTACTTATACTTACACTTTTTTCATTGTAAAACGATGTCGTGCCTTCCGTTACACATGTTTTTTTACAAAATGATGACGTCTATTCTGTTTCTAACAAACTATGGGTTTAGTGACATGTGTACCGGTCCCTCCAAATTTTAAGGATAATATTACCCCTGGAGGAGGGAGCCAACCATTCCAACCGAGCCTATAAATAGGAGCTCATTTGAAAGAGCTCAATAATAAGTTGATCACTCTAGAGATCACACACTGTTAAGGTGATTTCTAGAGAGAGAAGATTTTAATGATTTGTGCAAACTGAACCACTCATTCAGATTGCTTCGTGCGTCTTTGAATTTTAGTGATTACATTCGAGGGCTTCTGGGGATAGGAAGACAGAGGTGCCAACATCCTTGAAGTTCGAGAGCTTCCTTGCTGAGGAAGATAGAGGTTCCAACTACCTTGAAGTTGATGGCTTACGTAGATAACAAGACAGAGACTATGATCTTCTTATCGAAGGATTATCCTGGTGTGGGTAAGATAGACTTGCTTGAATATATAAATCAAGGGACCATTACCCATGGTTTTTGGATACCCTTCTCTTTGGGTTAAAAGACTTATATCTTGTTACTTGTAGTTTTTACTACTTGTTTTCTACTTCATTTTGTTTTGTAAGGAAAGTATAATTTTCTTATATTTCCTTATACTTGTACTGTGATTATTTTAGATTCTATAAGATTTAAGATATAATCTCATATTGTAAACTTCAGTTAAGTTTCAATTTCCGGATCCATATTTCCAGAACCACTTTTTTCGGAATAACTTTCCAGATTTAAGCAAGTGCATAGAATTAGAAGTTTGTAACTTCATACTTTGTCCCAATATTTCAGTAGTGTTAAAGGTTATGTGAATTTTCTTATGTTTAACATTGTTAAACTAAGATATTTCCTTGTTTAAGGAATTTTTTAAAGTATTCAATTCACCCCCCTCTTGTATATTAAGCATCTACATCGTTATTTCGATCCTACAATTGGTATTAGAGGTTGGAAAACTCATAATTTTATTCCAACCTGACATCTTGTACTATGATATATTGATAAAAACTCTTATGACATGTGATCATTGAATGGTATGATATGTTGGGTGCATTATGAATAATATTTAATTAATGAACAATGCATGAAACTATTTTTACCTTCTATTAACTAAAAAAATTTAATATATCAAGACCTTTTATCGAATTGATATATCCAAAATAAATCAATTGTTATAGATCTCTTTAGACAAGCTCTATTTCCTAAAATTTAATGAATGAGACATCATGAACATAGGTTGATCACAGTATAATTCACCACGTTTTGATAGAGATATCATGATAGAGCAATCATATTATATAGTGAGAACACTTATGAGGTATTATGTCATTTTTGAATTATGTTCTTTCTCTATGGGTTCCTTAGATTATTACTAGAAGTTAACTTTTGACTTTAGTCAATTTCTCATAATTTAACTAAGATAGAGGCCTATAGGTTCACACAAAAAGTGTATCCATATTCCTAGTGAAAAAATATTTTATAATTTATAATTTTGAATAACTATTACACCCCTTTGAGATCTAATAAATATTTATGTTTTCTTGATCGCATGTATCCTATCACAAGATATTCGAGATAATATTATGTGAGTATAATATTTTATAAATATTTATATTTAATTTGGTAAATATAATTTATCTTGGTTTGCTTTAGAATAAATCATTTATATTTTTTTAATAAATAAACATAAATTATTCAAGGAATGATAAATATTGGTGGATTGGAGGACCAAGTTCAATGGTCTAGTGAGAATTAAAATATATTTAATATTATTTGAATAAATAATATTTAAATTTTAAATATAAATTTCAGATTATGTTAGTCATTATTATTATTATTATTATTTACATGGGGTCTCATAGGGAATAAATAAATATTATTGAAATGTTGTGAAATATTTATTTTTAATCCATAGAAATATATATTCCCAATTATATTATTTTTCATGAGTCCATTTTCATTTTTTTGGTTGTCCACAACAAATCCATAGAATCTTCTTGAATATATAAAGAGCTAATATCTCTAGGAATGATCCCAATAATAGAGATCGATCATTATCTACCTATCACTATTAAGAAATTAAAGATAAAAAATAATCCTTCAGATGAAATTTTATAGGAGATCAAAGGAAAATAACGAACGTGATATGATCTTCTTCTCTAGTACCCAAATATTTCTATGGAGATGTTAGGATATATGTGGAAGACATGTAAATCACCGATAAAGAGAATATTCCCTTAAGTAATTCTATGCAATAACAGTATAGTATAAGTTTATTAATAGATCCAAAAATTATGATATAATTATAAAAGTTTAATTATTTATTTAATTAAATTAAATATAAATAATATATTATGATAATTCGCTTGATTATGGTGTTCTATCCCTTTTCTATATTGATCTATTCAATTCCATTAATCATGGTGTTCAAAGTTGAGTTAAATCATAGATTAATCATTGATTGCATAAAAAATAAATCATTACAATGACCCACCATATGGTTTCGGTGCTCCCATAAGCCACATCTAAAACATAACATATGTCCAAAAGAATACAATTTTAGACGAACAAAATTTATAAAATAATTACATTGATGTAAAAATTATTCAATAAATTGATTATGTATATCAGTTGTAAATAATAATAAAAATAAAACATGTAAAATATAAAATAATCAAAAGTAATTACACTTATAGTTTTAGATTCTCAATGATAAAAAAGAATCTTTATAACCCAATGAAGTAAAATTGTGTTATGAAAAAACATACCACTCCGTAAATTTTATGTCAAATCCAGTTAAATATAATAATTGGAACTTAAATTTAAAATAACATTAATTATAGAGGATACTTTAAATTTCATTTCAAAGAGAAACATATAAACAATATAAAATAAATTAGGATCATGTCTTCAAAAAAAACATTTAATGAATATAAAAAGAGATGAAATTCTCTAAATCACACTTTCCTTTAGTGGAACACATTTTAACCTCTTATATATTGGTTTTAAATAGTTTATTAAGGTATACCATGAAAAACATAACTTTTATAACACAATATATGATCCTATAATAACATCTTACAATCATTTCATCACTAATATTTCATTAATACTATTGTTTTTTGTGTTGAAAACTTTGTTTTCTCATGCATATTTGTCCCATTAAGATCTAGTTAGTATGCATGGGATGTGGATCCACTATCTACCAAATTATATCAATGTTGTAAATTAATTTTTTTATTAGATTAATTTTTTTACAATTCTTCAAATATCAACAAGGAAAACTAATCGCATCACATCATTAATAGAGTAGGTTGTATGGACACACGAGCAACGCTATAATTCCATTAATGGATGAAATGATAAATAAGTGGAAGAAATATTAATTTTTAAAATTTAATATAATGTAATTTTTATCATATATATTCATTATTGTTATTACTATTACATTCCCTATGATCTGATTAAGAAAAAAAATTGCATCATCTTACGAGGTAACAATCCACTATATACACGAGTGATTAATATATTCTCTATTTGATAGAGAAAGAGATTGGTAAATATTATTACATCAACATAATAAAATAAAAATATATAGGCTCTACTTGTTTTATTATATTTCAATTTTTACTAAAAAACAGATGTTGCTAAAAGAAGAAGTCAGTTTAGTGAAGAAGGTTACCTTCTCATGGAAAACCATATTTTGTGTCACTTATGAAGTTCCATAGGGTTGGAATTTTCTTGATAATAGTGGATCTATAAAATTTCAAATCAGTTGGGGGAGAAATTGTTATTTTTTTATGAAGATAAATTTTTTGATTGTTTTGAATAAGGGACGAGAGTGGGTGATCTTTTATAATCGAGAAGAAGTGCCATTTTTGTTAATAACCAAAAACAATTCAAAAATGGGAAGTCAATCAAAACCAATATTTATGTAAAATTAATAAATAAATAATTTTACAGATGTTAATGTCTATAAAACCCTCAAAATTCAATATAATCATCTGGTAAACATTTTATTTCCTTTACCTCCAATGTTACTCACTTTTAATATTTTACATATAAGTACATTATATGATTTTTAACCGAAGTAAATTTTCTTTTATGCCTAAAATAGAATGATACAAATTATTTTCTTTAAATACAATTATTATTAATGTTAAATAAAAATTAAAAAATTAAGATATCATATTTTCTATGAGAAAAAATTTATCAAAAGCACATGTGATGTGAAAACAAATGTTTTAATATTATCTGTAGAAATTAGTTTATTTAATTGTTCATTTTAATAATTATAACTTGAAATTTATTTAATATTATTAATTAATCATAATTATTATGATTATAAATTTTCAATCAATTTTATGAAATTAAATTTATATAATTTCAGACATTTAAGTTTAAAAAAACCTCCAAAATGTGTCGAAAATAATGTTCTCAAAAAATCTGTATTTTTATAATAAGATGACCTTGGATTAGATATATGAATATTGATAAGAAATTTATAGAATAATATTCAGATATTAAGATATATAATCTAAATATTTATTTTTATTATTCCTATATTAGTGGTTATTTCAATTAATTGAATTAGAGTAACATTAAAACATGTTTCATAAAACTACCTTTTAAAACAAAAAAATAATCTTATACTGAAATCTGATTTAATGATGTTTCATATTAAATTATTAAAAAAAATAATTATTAAGAATAATTATTGGAAATTAAAATAAAATACAATTCAAAATGGTTCTTGTATATTATTTAATTTATTGAAAAGAAATGATAAAAAGGTTATTTACTATTCTTTGAAAAAAAACTATTTTCATAAAAATCCCAAAGATTAACTCAAAGAAAATTTTTATTTGATGAATTAAAAAATGATATTTTTTATAATTTTTTTTTATAAAATTAGAATAAATTTATTACGAGGTGAAAAAATAAAATGAAGAATATTACTATTTTTTGGATAAAATCTATTTTCAGGGATACAATTATTTTATTAATAATTAAGGGCTTATTTATATCATCATTATATAAAAATATTATACATATTTTAATAATTTTATTAACAATGTTCATTCCTACAATAATAATGGCTAGATTATAAATATTACTTTAAATATTATCGTTTTAATAAAATATTGTGGTTCTCATAAAACATGGTTTTGTGTGTCCTATACATTGTTTAACATAATGTTATTCAACTAAAATCTCATGATGTTATCATATAGAAAATTTCCCACTCATATTTCATTTAAATAATTGAAATCATTATAATTATTTATTGATAATTTCATTAATAATTTATCCTGTTTTCATAATAAGACTATTATGATTTCATAAAAACCATATTTATTGATTATTCACATCCTTATCTCCAAACCTATAAAGGGGTGCTGAAAATAAAAATGGAAATAAATTATTTCATGGAGACGGTAGTCCACACATATTGATGGATGAAAATTTCATTTTTATAGAACAAGATAAAATAATTAATTAATATATAATTTCGAAATAATAAACCTCATATTAATATCCTAATATTTTATTAAATAACCCATTTAGACCATCTCTATAGAGTGGTGATTTATAATGATACATGTTGCATCATGGAAGTGACAACCCATATAAATAATGATTGACTGTTACATTTTTCTGATTAGAAATGAAATTTTTGGACTAACGATTACTCATATATCATAAAAACATTCAATTTAAAATAATAATTTTTTTAATAAAATATGGATTTAAACATTTTAATTGAAATATAAATATAGAAAATAAATAGGTTATGTAAAAAATGATTAATGAATATGTTCAATTTAATTTTTCCTTAGTATATCCCTTTGAAATGGTTTGTATAGTTTAATATATTATTAATAGAAGTTCAATAAATTGAAATAGTATAATAATTTTTTTTAATAAGTGATGAATTTTAAGAGGAAACATAATTTTTTGAGTTCCTTCAAGGGGTGGTAAGAGTCTCATTTTTTAAATGTTTGGAATGGTGTTTTCGTAAATATTTCATAATAACATAATGGAAGAGCATGTTAAACATGTCATTCCACTCATAAATTGATAAATAATAGAGTATGTGACGAAAAAAGGTCACTAAAAATACTATCCACTCAATTATAGAAATATTTCTATTAGGTTTCAATCCATTTAACAGTTGATTAATTGCTTTAATCGTTTTAGATTTTACCAAGGTAACTAGTTTTTACATAAGCTAAAATAATAATTAGACCAAAAAATAAGGTGTTCATCACCAAATAATTTGGAATCAGTTATTCTAAATTATTAATGAATTCCAAATTATTAAATTTATAAAAATGATATATATTATTTAAAAAATAAAAATTTGTTATGTATTATTAGCAATTTCATGAAAATATTTTATAATATCTAAAATAATGAATATTTTTTTCTAAATTAACAATTTTCTTATAATTTTATATCTTCAATTATAAAAAAAGTATATATTTTATCATAAATTTTATTTATGAATATTGAATTCATTTTAATATATAAATACTATGTTAAAATCCATGTTATTTGTTGATATGATATTTTTCACTATATACCTATGAAAATTTATAATATACCCAAAATTTTGTCTTTATATTATATTTCTATTATTAATAAAATAATTATGTTAATTTTTTTAAATTAAATATGTAAAATTATATATTGCAATATTTATTTAAAATCTCAAAATATAGGTGAATGTTGTTTGTGTTGGAAAATAACTTTTAACCAATATCTATCGTTTTTATTATTAAATTTCAATTTCAAATTAATTTATAGGAAATATAATATTAATATTTTCAATGTATAATAATATTATATAATAAAAATTTAAATTATTTCATAAAATTAAATAAATGATTTAGAAAAATAAATTTTTAACCAAAAATGACTTTAATAATTATTTTTTTTAAATACTATTTTATTTTCATTAGTATTTATTGTATAGTTTATGTTCATTATACCCATATTTCACAGTGTGCTTACTCTTATTCATAATCGATATTTGAAATACTAAGCCTTTAATGGTTATCATTAATACTTATATCTTTATCTAAATCTTACCTAATTTTAAATTTATTTTTTTCTTCCTTGTGGTGAAATCTATCAAATACATTTACTTATTTTAAGGTAATCATGTATTAATATGTTTTGGTTTCACATTACCCCCATAAATATATTACATCCATGCAATTTGACTCATTATAATAGTGAAATATCTTTTATGGAGACATAATTGACTACACACCACGAGATGATGATGGGTATTTTTTGGATGAGGGATTATTTTTATCTATATTGAATTTTTTTTAAAAATATCTACAAAGATTGACTAAATATTTCTATTTTAAAATATATTTCCTCTAAGGGATGAAATTCTACTTCCATAATTCATAAAATCCCAAAAATATTAAAAATAATTTATTTGATAATCATACCATGTCACGAATTGCCCCCGGGGCCCGTTTCATTACTACCCCAAGCCCTCCTTCCATAGGCGAGGGCCTGGTGACTAGCACCTGAAAGGAATATCCCTAAAACGGGAAGGCATTACCTTTAAACCTGTACAAACACAAAGAGTAGAATGCAACAAGTTGCAACCACTAAGTAAACTGTTGTAGTAAAAAGAGTGCTGAATGTAAATAGGTTGGAATACAAGCCCAACCGAAAGTACGGGTACAAATCAAAAGTAAAAAAATACAACTGAATAGTGAAAAGAAGCTCATGGTTCATCCACCACAGATCCTACCTGAAGGTTAGGTATAACTCATGATTAGTAGTCCCTACATCATGTCCCACCATATGGTCCAACCTAGATTCTACCTGAATGGTAGGTACAACTCGCGATTTGTAGTCCCTACGTGACATTACAACAAATGGTCCACCTCCGAACATCGTCCAGTCATGGCTCCCTTATCCTCGATCAAGGTCGTATGTCATTTTCATAAGAAACTACAAGGTTCTGGTGAAGCCCATGCAGGGGTGAGTATAACATTACCTAGTAGGGTCCCCAAGACAGTGTAGGTCTCCTAAAGATCCAAAATGGAAAAAACTAAAAAGAAAGAAATCAACTCTACTTAGGTGTATTCCCATACATATACATATGTTATCGAGGTATAATCATCTCATACAAGAGGCAAGTATACCACAAAGGTAACACCACGTAGGTAAAAGTATGACAAATGTAACACCACGAAGATAGAAGTAACACACAGGTAAAAGTACCACATAGGTATCACCATTAAGATAGTACCATTAAGGTAAAAGTACCACACATGTATCACCATGAAGATAGGACCATGAAGGTAAAAGTACCACATAGTTATCATCACGAAGATAGCACCACAATGGTAAAAGTACCACACATGTATCACCACAAAGATTTTACCACGAAGTTAAAAGTACCACATAGGTAAAAGACATAGTTCAAACAGAGTCTCAACTCAAACCAGGGTTTCATTGAAGTATAGAAGTACAGATGATTAGTCACGATGATAGATCATATCATTCTGTTAGGAGGAACTACTTCTGATTATATGATGTCAGACCCACATAGAATTGATAGGTATTAAACCACGCAATGACCCACATAAGATCGGTATGCACTGAACAACATAAGAACAGTGAGTGTTGAATCACTATGGATATGACCCACTCAAGATCCGAATGTGCTGAGCCACATATGATCGCTGAGCGCTGATCCACCCAGGATCTGACCCAAACAGGATTATTATGCACTGACCCACACAAGATCGCTGAGTGCTGACCCACATAGGATCTATAGGTAATAACCCTCACAATGACACACCCGGGTTCTGACCATCCTTGAGTCAATAGGTAACTAACCTCCGTATTGTTCATCTCCATCCTCCGCCTCACTGTCAACCACTGGATTCCTCACACCCGGTGCACTCTAGTTTCATAGAATATTTCCCTCGATATATCATTCATACCCTAACCACCACAATGATCCATGAAGAAGTTTCCAAATCATATGTCACTTCATAAGGGACCCAATGCAACAGACGGTACATCAATCAGACTCTCGGTCTGTAAGTTATTAGCGTTTCTACTATGAGAGCATGGTTGGATTTGGGGTTTGATCTACCTTGACCGTAATCCAAATTTACCCAAAACTCATGTGGAGTATACCAAAACGTCTGTCTCAATCCAAATAATCTAATGCTGAAGATCGTTCATCAAACGGGCCCCCAATTCTCATGATATGGACACAAAGTAATACAGGGACGACATTGGGCTCGGGTCCGGTACGACCCAGCCCGACCCAGCCTGGGCCAACTTGACCCGGTCCGAGTTCGGCCTGGTCTCCGAACGGAACGATCCATCCCTACACACTAGGCACGGCCCAGTGTGGCTGCTCGATGGGCGCGGCTCACGGAACGGCCTGCGGGGCAGGTGGACTGTTGTGGCGGGGTCCAACTTAGCTGACACCCAGGAGGATGGCACCACCTAGGTCACCCAAACGTCCAAACGTTTGTTCAGTTTTTTAAAGTGGGACCCATAGGAGCAGGTACTTCTTGGTGAGCCACAGTCGACCGGTCATCCTCCTCCCAGTGGCGCGTCGTCGTCGCTCTCCTCTGCGGCCAGCCATGTGCCAATCTCCCTTCAGCCTCCGCCGAGTCCGAGCGGCTGCATCCTACTTCTCCACCGGTGGTGCAGACACATTCTAATGTTCCACCACGTCGTCGGTCGGATTCCAGCCACCACCCTGCTCCACCACGGCCAACGGGTCACGACCTCCTGGTCCACTAGAGGCACGGAAGCGCGCTGCACCACCTTCCTCATGGCCGGCTGAGTTCCGACCACTACCCAGCTTTGCTGCAGCCGATGGGCTACAACCTTCTACTCCACCATTGCAGATGCCTGTCACCCGACCTTCCTCTTGATCGGCCCGGTGCCGGCCACCTTCTTCTTCCGAGATCCATCACGGCCTCATTCCAAGCCTAAAAATTATGTTGTTCGCATATTCACAATCCTTGTTTCGAGGGCTCAACATCTATATATCGCTCTTAGAAAAAATTTTTGTTTCTAGCATCATTAATTCTTTGGTGTCATAGAACGCACGAAGAATGCACGAAGAACAAAGGAAAAGGGGAAAGGTATATATGTGGGATGAAGGCCATGTTAGTTTGGCCATCATCATTGTGAATCCCTAATATGAATAATTATTAAATAATTCAATCATAACCCAAAATAAATCAACTATATTGGCGTTCATTGGAGATGCAAGGAAGAAGACGTAGTTGATGAAGGGGACGTCAGCATTCGTCGCTTCCGCAAGGCGCTTCCAAATTCAGTTCTTCATTTTTCATTCGGAAGTAATTCTTCTTTAGTGGATATCCTTCGTTGGTGAATTTTCCGACTTCGAGAGTACTACCACAACGCTCTCCTCTCCCTTTCTCCAATGGAAACACCACCCTCAAGAGGAGTTTATAAAAAACTCATAATTTAAAAGTTGTGTCACTTATTTAGATTTAATGAATTTTATTAATTAAGGAGAGTTGTTGTTAAAAAATTTTTGTAACCTGAAATTTACTGACAATCCATAAATGCCCAACCACACTCATGTGGTTCCCACCACCACAATTAAAAATGGTGGTTTCAAATGAAAAATAAAATGTTAAATATTTTATTTTTCTTTTCCCAAGAAAAGTAAAAAAAATAAAATCCATCGTCAACTTACTGCATTCAAGGTGAATGTATCCTTAAGTGAATATCAGCGCTGCGAGTTCAACGGTGTCATCAGATTTCAATTCTGAGCAACATTTCTAACTGTACAAAATGTCGCTCGCCCATTTACTAAACGTACTTGATAAAAATCTCGGAAAATTATTTACAGTCACCCGCGAATTGCATCGATCCATGTTATACTCTTCCTAAGTGAAACACTCCCCATCAAACCCAACAGAACTCTCATATTTTAAATATAAGTTACCATTTAAAAATTATGGATTTTACAATTAAATAATTATAACTTAATGATTATATTTACGAAAAAAAACATACATTCTCAGGTGTCACGTGCTAGCCAATGATAGTATCTGCCTAAAGAAAGGATACCATCATGAATTCAAAGTTGGACTCATATTTTTAATCTGAGTTATAGTTCGTGAGTTATAAGCATTTGAAAAAAATAACATTATTTAATTATTTTATTTATGATCATGCCATTTTCGGGTCTGCTCACTATAGGCTTGATCCAACTAATCATAAGTCAATCCTAGGGTAAAACTACAATCCTGAGCGAATTGGAGCCCTCATATTTTTTCTCTAGACAACTATTTAAGAGTGATTCCACTTTTTTAGGAAAACTGATTACGTGTGTTAATTAATGCTTAAATAAACTTTGAAAGTTCATTCCATGAGCTCCGGGCCTCGGAATCGCGCGATGTCTGATATTGTGTTCTCAAAATAATTCTATAAAGTTAGAAAAAATATAGGGAAATTCATGGACATTACATTCTTCCCACATTATGGATTTATGTCCCCGAAATCCACAAAATAGACTAAAGAAACAAATGGGGTAATGAACATGGAACTAAGCCTCCCACTCCCATGTTCTCTCCTGTAGATTCCCATGCTGCCAGTGAACATGCACTAGAGGTATCCACTGCCCAAGAAGGACCCGCTCCTGTCGATCCTCAATCTCTACAGGATCCTCTATAAAAATCGCACCATCATCTAAGTCCATCTCGCCTTGGTCGATAACATGCGATGGATCATGCATGAATCATCTCAGCTATGACACATGGAAAACAATATTCACCTGGTGCATCTGTGGGAAAAGAGATAGATGGTATACCACCTCGCCCACTATACTAAGAATCAAGAATGGTCTGATGAACATCAGAGATAACTTTTCGCGCGAGACAAATCTCTAGTGTCCGTGTCGAGGGGATACTGGAAAGAAGACATCTTATCCCTCAACATCTCCTCTCGAAGAATCCCGGGTAGTATGGTGTGACCTGTTAAGAGGATGACGTGCTCCCCACATTTATAAAATCTTTCAGGAGTCCATCCTAAGGATATTTGAGCACGTCAGGCCTCATAGTCAACGTTCCAAGTTGTGCCTCCCGAATTCACTAAGTAATTGGGGGAGTGACAATCATTGACTACAGGTAATATTATCTATCTTTATCCACAATGGATATCTACAATGCAGCTAGTTGCTCTATTGCCTCACTTGGTAACTAAACACCAGACTATCAGCTGAGTGCATCTGCTACCATGTTCCCCTTCCAAAGTGTATAGACTATCTCAAAGTCATAGTGTTGGATGAAATCTAGCCATTCTAACAATATCAACTTTTGAATGCTTTGTTGACACTTCTTCATCCACAAGAAAGGCTTCCAAATCTCCATCAAAGCTGAAAAGGGTGTCACTACCCTGGAAAAGTCTGGTTCAAAACTCTGGTAGTAACCAACCAAAACAAAATCCCCTCCCCCTTCTGGGAGGTAAACCTAGAAACATATTTTGAAAGGATGTCCCCCACACTTTTCCACTTCTATTGGGAACTAAAAACTAAAAACTACCACTACCATGAGGGAGGGGTTGGCCGAATCAAGAGTGATCGGTTGCACCCTCCTATGCATGCGTTTATCCTATGCTGCCTGGGTTTCCTTTTCACCGACCAATGAAAATCCCATTCCAACGTTGTAGATAAACGACAACCTTTTTTCCTAATACAGTCAATCTGAGTATGAACTATGGACGTTCAATCCATACCCAAACAAACATCATAAGGACTCGTCTCATCCACCAAGAGGTTCTAACCAAAACTCTCATGCCAAAGGTCGTATCACACCACCAGCATAAGTGTTATTATCCAGTTTCTTCAAAAGGTATCTCCCGACGTGAGGGTAAATTCAACAACTTATCTAGAAACTCTAGGTATTGATCAAGATTCGTGGAAAAAATAAATGATTCGTACCAATGTATATTAATACGGCAGCTATTAGTAGACACAAACCATACATAGAATCATTCCTGGAGCCCTAGGGTCACACTCCTTGACCACATTTAGCTACTCCCTTCCCCTGTCCTCAAGATCCCAGAGCCATTTTAGGACCACAAATGGGCGGATGGTTGTAACATGTAAAAATGTACACCACCTCATGTTTATCTCTTAACTCTGATTCAATGTCTAATGCCATACAGATTCATCTATCCCTAATACTTCCTCTTCCTAAAACATTTTACACGCCCAAGCCTTTGATACTGGTGCCAGTTTCCTGCTTTCCCACTACTAACATTAACTATTTGTACCCACTCATCCAACGAACATTCAAACATAAAGGTTCTCTATAGAACCCTAACATAAGTAGAAATGAATAAAGTAATTTTTTTGTATCATATGTCCTTAAAAAAACCTCGTTTGGATGTTCGAGCCCCGGAGCACTAATCATATCATTTCTGTCGATTACTAGGAATGGTCGGTATGCATCGATGAATACTCAGCTATAGACATGCCATCCTGACGATGCTATAGAAGCTATAAGGAACCCTAATCCCTTTTCTCATTATAGAAATATGCCCTCTTCTTTGAGGATGGTTCTCAAACATGTCCACAGAAAAGTGCCCACATTGCATGATCAGGGTAACCTAAACACTGCCATCATCCTATTGAGCCACATATAAGGCCTTCTACTAGGACCACCATCTAATCACATGGTTCCCTATATAGATGGAAAATTAGCTACCTCCTCATGCTAGTTCGTTGTTTCATATGAGTCGGGCTCGCCTCAGAACCTGAGGGGTATCTGTTGTTGAAACATGTTTAAGGAACTAAGCCTGCATGTTTCCTCTACGAGCACCACCGATTGTAACTACTGACTAATGAGAAGTGATATAGCTGGTATACTACCCGAAGGTACTTTCTCGAGAAATGGTTCACATAATGAAGCCTAATAACTATGAGAACCATCTTTATGGTCACTCAATAAAAAATAATATAAGATAAGATCACCGTCTGCTCTACTGGTGTCTCAACTAGGTAGCAAACTCTAGCCACAACCTCCATCCATTCCTCAGCCGCCTATGGGTCCTTCTCGCCTCAGAACCTTGGAGACCACCGTTGTTTGAACTCTTGCAACACGCTCAGTCAGTGTGGACCCTCTGTAGGTGGTTCTAGTGGCAACCACTTTCCAACATGTAGCGGTACTGCTGTTACACCACCCAAAGGTTCCAATGCCTCATGGGGGCCCTGCACCGAGGCCTCGTCTATCGGTGGGCCATCATCGTGTACACTCTTGGGAATCCAGGATGGCTGTCTATGTGAAAACATCCTGATGAATAACAGGTTATCTACTATCATTAATTTATACCTGGTGAGCTGACTCAAGAAATCACAAGAACAACTCTTCAAAAACACATGTAATCAGTGTTTTCGGGCACTAAGTCGGAAATCAATATTCAAGGCCCCGGTGTATGGAATTTTGGCCACCGCACCAACACTGGACACCCTGAACTGAAAACCACACTCATAACTCTCAACATTATTACCTCACATAAAATATCAAATTCATAGTTATTCAGTAGAACTGAACAACTTCGATACCACTTTGTCATGACCCGTCCCCCAGGGCTCGTGCTGTGACAACCCCAAGCCCACCTTCCATAGTCATGGGGATGGCGGCTAGCACTGTAAAGGCGTATCCATAAAACGGGATTTCATTTCCATTAAACATGTACAAAAACAGAGAGTAGAAAACAACATGAAGGAACCACTAGGTAAGCTACTGTAGTAAAAAGTGTTTTGAAAGTAAAGGGGTCATAATACAAGCCCAATTAAAAGTACGAGTACAACTCAAAAGTTCAAGTACAACTGAATAGTGAAAAGAAACTCCTGCATCATCCACCAAGGATCCTACCTAAAGGGTAGATATATCTCCCAATAAGTAGTCCCTACATAGAATCACACTAAAAGGTCCACCCTAGAACCTACCCGAAGGGTAGGTACAAGTCACGATCGGTAGTCCCTATGTCACGTTATGCCAAATGGTCCACCTCTGAGAACCATCCAGTCCTGGATCCCTCAGCCTCGATCAATGACATACATCATCTGCACAAGACACAACATGGTGTGGGCAGAGCCTGTGCATGGGTTAGTAAAATGATACTCAGTACAGACCATGAGACCCCATAGGTCTCCTAAAGTTCCATAAACGAAAAACCACAAAGCAAGACATCATCTTTACATAGGAATATGCCTAGACATATACCAAAGTTATTGAGTTATACTCATCTCATACATGAGTGATATCTTCCACAAATGTAACACCACGAAGGTAAAAGTACCACAGATGTAACACCACAAAGACTGAAGCACCGCACAAGTAAAAGTTCCACATATGTATCACCATGAAGATAGTACCTGGAAGGTAAAAGTACCACATAAGTATTACCACGAAGATAGTACCACAAAGGTAAAAGTACCACACATGTATCACCGCGAAGATAATACCATGGGGGTAAAATTGACACTCAAGTATCACCACGAAGATAGTAACACAATGATAAAGGTACCACATAGGTAATAGACTTAGTTCAAATACAGTTTCGTATCAAAATAGGTTTTCAGTGAATTATAGAATTACTGATGATTAGTCACGTAGCTGGATCATTTAATTCTATCAAGAGGGAGTTCTTATGATTATACGGAGCTTGAAACACATTGTACTGATAGGTATTAACCCCCATAATGAACCACACAAGATCTAACCCACACAGGATTCAGTATGCGCTGACCCACACAGGATCATTGAGGGCTGACCCACACGGGATCTGATGCACACAGGATTGGTATGCCCTGACCCACACATGATCGTTGAGTGCAAACCCACATAGGATCGATAGGTACTAAACCCCGCAGTGACCCACACAAGATCTGAACCACCCAGATTCAATAGGTAACTGACCTCCAAATTATCTGTCTATAACATCTGCCTCACTGCCAGCCACTTGATTTGTTGCTACCGGTGCACTCGAGTTCTGTTGAATATATCCATCAAGATATCGGTCATACCATGACCACCACTAAGTTACACGAATAAGTATATCAATGGTTTGTCACATCATAAGGGACCCAATTAAATAGATGAAACATCAATCGAACTCCTGATATGTAAGTTATTAGTGTTTCTGCTCTGAGGGCCAGGTTGGATTCGAGGTTCGATCCAACCTAGTTGTACTCCAACTCTATCCAAAACTCAACTGGAGTATACCAAAAGGTTTTTC
This sequence comes from Viscum album, assembly GCA_963277665.1. Taxonomy (NCBI): domain Eukaryota; kingdom Viridiplantae; phylum Streptophyta; class Magnoliopsida; order Santalales; family Viscaceae; genus Viscum; species Viscum album. The sequence goes on along the minus strand of OY728157.1, from coordinate 1,520,645,311 downwards.
ATGGTCCAATGATTCTGGTTCTATAGAGGGATTGTCAAATGGATTCTTTATTCTCAAGATATTTTCACAATGTAATACTGGGTTTTAAATGGGCCCGGGTCCGGTCTGACCTAGTCCGATCGACCCGGCCTGACCAAGTCTGGGTCCAGCTTGGTTGACCTGGTCCTTGACTGGCCCAGCTCACGGGGCCGTGGTCCAGCCCAAACTGTGAAGGGGATGGCCCGGCCCAGCCTGTTGGGTTTGGCCTATGGTCGGGTGGACCGTCGTGGAGGGGTCCACCCTAGCAGATGCCTGGGAGAAAGGTGCCTCATAGGTCACCAAAACGGCCAAAGGGCCATTAGTTTTTTGGAAGCGAGACCTGCCAGAGTGGGTCCTACTCAGTGCTCCATGTTCATCCTATCTTCCTTATCCTAGTGGTGCGACGATGCCTCAATCCTCTGTAGTCGGTCGTGTGACATCCGCCCTTCAACCTATGTCGTGACCTCCTGATCCACTGGCGGCGCGGACGCGTGCTGCCGCTATGAAACACTGTCGGCCAAATTCCAGCCTCTACACTACTCATCTGCACCCGATGGGCTGCATCCTCGTACTCAACCACCAGTGCAGATGAGTGTCGCCCCACCTTCCTCGCGGTCTGTCGGGTGCCGACCACTGGATTCTTCTGGGAGCCATCGCAACTTCGTTCCACGACTGAAAATTATGTCGTTCACATATTCATGATCCTAGTGTCGAGTGATCCGCATCCATATGTCATGCCTAGCAAAACATTATGATTTTAGCATCATTTTTTGTTTTTTGTCGAAGAACACATGATGAATGCAAGAGGAACGACGGAAAACGGGAAAGGTATATGTGCATGACGATGGCCTTGTTAGTTTGGCCATCATCGTTGTGAATCTAGAATATAATGAATTATAAAATAATTCCAATCATAACATAAAAAAAGCCCTACCTTGACTTTATTTGGAGATGTCATGAGGAAGAAGATGAAGTCGATGAAGGGGACCTCGGTGTTCATCACTCCCGCAAGATGCTTCCGAAGTTGGTTCCACATTCTTTGATAGGAAGTTATTCTTTGTCAGAGGATATCATTTGTTGGTGAAATTTCATCCTTCGAGAGTTATACCAAAAAGTTATCCTCTCCTTTTCCTTAAAGGGAACAACAGCTTAAAGAGGAGTTAATAAAAAAACTCTTAATGGACATGTTGGGAGACTTAATTAGATTTGATGAATGCCATTAATTAAAGAGAGTTGTGGTTACACAATTTGTGTAACCGGACATTTAATTCCCTGCTTTAAAAGCCTGACTACCCTCGTGTGGTCTACACTCTAGAATTCAAATAGGTGGTTTCAAAAGAAAAATTAAATGTTAATTATTTTATTTTTCTTCTCCCATGAAATGTCTGAAAAATAAAATCCACCCTCAACTTACTACGGCCATGGTGAAGGTCTCCTTAAGAGAATATCGGGTTTGTGAGTTCAACGGTGTCCTCAGAATTCAATTCTGAGCAACGGTTCAAAAGCTACAAATTGCAGATCGTGAGTTTACTTAACGTACCCAAAAAAAAGTTCGGAAAATTATTAAAAGTCACCTTTGACCCGCGCTGGTCATGGTTAGGCTCTTCCTAAGTGAAACACGCCCCAATGAACACAACGGTACTCTCAGATTTTTAATCTGAGTTACCATTTAAAAGTATGAATTTTACAATAAAATAATTATCAATTAATTATTTTATTTATAGCCCAAAACTAACTTTCTCTGGTGGCCCGCGCCAGCCAAAGTTAGTATCTTCATAAATAAATCATGCCCTCATGAGGTCAATGGTGGTCTCAGATTTCTAATCCATGTTACCATTTGTGAGTTATAAGAATTTGAAAAAAAACTTTATTTAATTATTTTATTTATGGAAATTCCATTTTCCTGTCTTCTCACAGTAGACTTGTGCCGACTAAACATAGGTCCTACCTAGGGTAAACATTCCATTATGAGCACAATAATTCACTGAGATTTCTGATCCGGTCAACAGTTTAAGAGTTATTCTAGTTTTTTAGGAAAACTGATTACGCGTGTTAATTAAATCTTGACAAAATTTTAACGATTCATTCCAGGAACTCCGGGCCTTGGAATCGCGCGCCGTAAGATTTCATGGTCTCGAAATAATTCCATTTAAATAAAAAAATACAGGGAAATTCTTGGACATTACATATCATCATATATTTTTATTTATAACTAAATATGTATTATTTGGTTGAAAATTAAATGAAACACAACCGTAGAAAATATTGATTGAGAATACACTATTTTTATATTTTTTAGTATTTTCATATGATTATAAATATTCAAAAAAGTTTTTTCTATTAATTACCCTTATTGGACTTCATGTTGAGACAATAGTTCAAATAATGCACAAAACTCGTAAAATTGAATAAATTTATTTTTATTACTTTTCACTTTCATTTTTTTTGTGAATTTGAGGAACTTCGTAATCATGATTATATAATTTCAATTATAGATTAAATAATTTTCTTCCATGTATCATATCATATTTTTACATGTATGAACTCAAATCTTCTCTTCTTTGTCATCTTTGTATCATGATTTTCCTTGAGACTCCATATTTCTATTATTTGGTGTGTTTGGGAGTTTGAATATGGTCATATTTTCAATCATATTTCATGATATCTAGTTTGTCATGCTCACATGGTTTCTCAATCGAACCCATATTCTGATGGGGAGTTTTTGGTGACAGTTTCTCCATTGTCCATGGAATCCATTACTATCTTGGCATAGTCTAGTTTAATCAATAAAAAAACAAAAACTGTTTAAATGAGTGATGATGATTATAATGGACTTATCATAAATGACCATTGAAAAATATACCACAAAATGGATCTATTCTTTTAACGATTAACATATGCTATACTTTTTCTCAAATCAACTTCTATCAGAAACATTTCGGCCTATATGACCATAAATTTAAGGTATGTCTTTCTTGGTTTGACGAATCTATAATTGATTTGGGTTGGAAAATACATCTTAGCCTAATCTAATATATATATATATATATTACAAATTACCACAGAGATTATTGAAATATTCAATAAAAAAAATTATAATATATGTTCCAAAATTCCTACTTCTCCCTTATCCCAGAAAGAAAATATCATTTAATATGTACCTTAGCATAAGAATTTATAGGTTTCCATATGTTCAATTCTAATTGAATTTTATTTTTTTTAGTTATCCTACTCTTATTAATATAAAAATAATTGTTCATAATGATAATGTGTTTTAACGAAGTATCTCTACAAATGTGTTAGACCAGGAGTGCATTTAGGCCACACATTCATGAATAGTGTGACGATGAAGTTAGTACAAAATAACCTAACAGAGTTTGTATATCCTTAAAATAATGATTTTCTCTAACTTATCACCACACAAATTATAATCAATAAAAAACTTAATCTCAAAAGTTATGTAAACACTACTATATTTCAAATTATAACACCCCAGACCCATACACCGAGATCATATTATATAAATACAAACATTACATATCGTCTTCGACAACACACACACACACATATATATATATATATATATATCTGTGTGTGTGTGTGTTTGTGTGTGTGGTCATAGATATAATATTCCCATTATTACATGATTGAATTATAACATTTTATTATAGATATTACAATTATATTTTAGGTTCAATCATTTAGATAAGTAAAAACATAAACTAATAAAGGAAATGTTCTTTCTTAACTACTATATAATTTTTTCTTACTATTATAATTCTATTAGTCCATTTCTTGTCATAAAAATATCCCATATTTTTTCACACTAGATATCATTTTAGACATATCAGGTGAAATTATTTATAAAATTACATATTAAACTGGAAACATAAAAATGAATAACGTAAAAGGATAAGTAAATAGATTGAAAAAATAATAATAAAATCAACGCACAAACACACTAAAAAAATTATACGAGGAGTATTAAATAAAAAAAATTACATAATGAACTAAAAATGATAACATTATATGTTTATCATAAGAAATGAAAACATTGATTACAATAATAAAAGTTCTCATACTAATGTTTTTCATAATTTGAGACAAAATTATAATTAAATCAAGGATTAATTCCATGAGACTATATCAAAATGGGTAGAGTTATATAAAATAAAAAATTTCTTTTTCCCATGAGATATATCTATTAATTATGTAGAAATACATTTATCATTCCCACCCTTCCCTTTTGAAAGTCCAATGCATCAACATCAATAGTCAACAGAACATTTCATACCACTACCCAAAGAAATTCTAGCTATGTAAAAACATGACAACCCATATTGTGAAAAATACAATATATAAATACTTAATCAACCTGTATTTTTACTAAATAATCATTAATAATGTCAATTCCTTTCCATATTATAATAAAAGTGATAATAAGATCATATCCCATCACAATAAATAAGGTGGATAATCGTAAAATACAATGTCGTATTTCTAAAAATGACCCATATTATATTAATAAAATACATATGATGAATACATTTACCTATGTCAATAAAAAAGTATTTTTTCTAGGTGAACATAATCCAATCCAAATTATGTAAAATTTCATGTTCACATCTTATAAGGAAATAAGTATATGATAAATTCAATACTACAATAACATGATCATATGAAATCTGATAAATTAATTTGGACTATTTTAGTCATAAATAGTTCATGTGTACTAGAAGAAACTACAAAATAAATTTACAAATATATGAAACATCCTTAGAAAACAATTCTTGAATGATACTACCCCAGAAGTGAATGATTGTTGGTTATTTAGTTCATTCCCACTAAGGAACCATTAATTTTGTGAACAAAAATTATTCAATAATAGAACCATGGAAATATGTAAATTTTAACATTGGTAAATTTGTAGGGTAAGATAATATATATAAAAGTGAATTGTAAAAACGTTTTAAATATAACAAAGAATACATTTGTTTAAAAATAAAATTATAAACATAGGAATAATGAAAAATGTTGTATAGAAATAACTTTTCCATGTTAATATTAAAAAATTACATTGTCATAAAATAAAATGGTGGGATAACCTAGTAATGGAATAAATAATTTTATTATGAAATAATATAGATCATGTAAATAGGCTTAAGATATCAATATTCCTTATGATAAACATATTCAACTTAGTAAGAAATATTAAATAACTATGTATTTTTTGGTAAAAATTTAAATTAATATAGTAAAATGGAATATGATATAATATAATAATTTTGTAAAATTTACCAAATATATAATTCGAATGGGATTATTACAACTGAGTAAATGAAAATTGGGTTACCAAAATCATTACAATTGGCCTAACAAATGAGAAAAAAGTTTATGATAAAAAACACATAATTTTTTTATTATTTAAAAAGAATAAAAAATATATTATAAACATACATCCATGTGTTTTGAATACACCAATCAATTGAAGTCATGGTGTACAAAAAATTCATGTCTCAACAAATTAATTTGTTTGATTAAGATCACCTACAACAAGAGTAACATTTTAATCAAAACCCCTTGATTGAGCATCCGAGTAATTAAACAAAAAATAACCTTATTAAATGATTATTAATGAGGTGATGTCTCAAATTGTCATAATGTACACACCACAAAGTAAGTTATGTTTATAAAATCAAACATGTCTCAAATTGTGTAATTTGAGACAATAACCCTCACCTGGATCCAAATTCATTCTCAACATGAACCAAATTTCCTAGATAAATAAATTACGTTAATCCAATACATAATCATTATCCTTATTTATAAATATAACCACTTATATTTCAAATTTTATATGATTATATAAGTATAAATAATAATTTATTTTTAACGATTTCCAGTACCCAGTGCAAGTAATCTTTCTCAATTTAAACTAGTTGCCTAAAAGAATAGTTATTGTATATTATTTTTCCAAAATAAATAATTATTATAACATAAAATGTGCTAGAATATATTTTTTAATATATTTTTATAAATATTCAATTTCATTTTTTTCTTGGAAATGATCGATAAAATGGAAATTGATGATGATCATGTTTTACTGATTATTTACAAATGAAATGTATTTTATTAATTAATTTTTTGAATATTAATATAACCATACCATTAGAAACCATTGTTTACATATTAAAAAAATATTATAATAGTAAATAACTTCTCATAATCACCCATTATATAAATTCATTCTTTTGTTGAACTCGGTTGTAAAAAAACTCAAAAATGAACCTACCATTATTAATTGATATGATGTGTCTTAGGTGCATTATCTATATGGAAAAATCAATATGTAATTATTTAGAGAATATTTTTGTGATATATTAAAATTATAAGTAACCATAAATACGGGATAATTTATATATTTTCATAATTTTGTAATAAGTGTTCATTTACCTCTAAGTTCACTCGTTATAAACGAGTGAATCAACGAAATTTTTTTTATCATATTATTAATAATCTCTAAAACACACCATAATAGAACTATAATTATATCATAGAAATAATATTTATCATTTCTTAACATCCTCATTACGTTCCATGTAAGTTATTCATGAATAGAAAAACATAAATGAATCATTACAAGGGGGAGGTGGTCCATTCATATTTATGGATGAAGATTTCATTTCCATAGAACATGAGGATTGGGGAATATAGTTTATTTTTTCATAATAATTCAAAAAATATAAATATGTTTTCTATTTTTTAAATTCTTTTTCTAGGACATCAATTTAATTTGGTTAAGGGAAACGAAAAAAAATTTATTCATGAATGTAGTACATGAACAATAAATGAATAACAATTTATTTTATATTAAAAGAAAAGGTACATGATTATAAATGATAATTAAGATATCCTAATAAATTCCCGTATATTTCCCATATTAATTTAATTTTATATATATTTTAAAACAATAACATGAGTAAATAACTATAAAATAAACAAGATATGTTAAAATGATTACTAGTGAAATGTACATTGATATTTCCTTGTAAGATATCTTCTAATTTGTTAACATATGGAAATATGTTATAAAATGACTATTGGAACCAAGGATGTTATTTGCTATAAAAGGATTTCGGTTTGTGTTTATTTTCAATATAAATTATGTTGATCATGGTTTTGGATTTTTATTGTCAACCATTTTGTGAATTATCATGAAGATTACATGGAATGGGGTCACACGGTTTTATTCGAAAGAAGTATTGATGGTGGTGTCGTTCCCTAGTGTTTGCCGAATTTTTGGGACTGAAAATCAGAAAATGTAGAAACATGTTTTTGGCAATGGATGGTGCACGAAAGATTATAATTCGGCGTGAAATATTGGTTTTTGTGTGAAGATTGAAGGTGTTTTTGGAAAATGTGTGCAAGACATGTTTTATGATCAGAACGTTGAAAAATTGAAATGTCATTGAGTGCATGGAATATAAAGTTGTGTGAAAAGCTTTGTGCACCCAACACAACGTCAAAAGGGATTTTTCATGGTCTGTATGAAAATAATTCTCACAGATGAAGATGCTTTTTAATATTTCACGTGGGGTCATTAGAGGGCCTATAAATATGTGGTTACCCCCAAGTAAGACTTATTAATTTTCCAATGAAAATCTGGAAACTCTACCATGCGAAAGATTTTCACGTGAAAGATTGGAAGATAGTTAATCTTACATTCAAGTTTTTCCTTTAATCTAAAAAGATCAAGTGAACTATTTGGTGTAGTTGCGCAAAAGATATTGGTTTTTGAGGAATATAAGGGTTGTGTTAAAGTCATATTTCGTGACAATTCCCAAATATTGTGTGCAAATAGAGGTATTGGGCACAAGTGTGGTGTTATGCTTTTGAAAGATTTTGAATATCTGGTGTGTGTGATCATTTCTTTCACGTGCATCATACCAGGACTTCGATGCATGAAGTGTCTCAACTTGGAATGAGACAAATAATTCAATAAAAATATGGTGAAGAGTACTTCATGTCTATAAATTGAGTGGGAATTCACCCAAGGCAGTGATCCAAGGGGAGTCAACGGGAGTGACTGTAGGGATGTAGTAAGCTATCACTTAACATTTATAAAGGAGGTGATCCTAGGATAGAGTCAATGTACCTAAACAATTATTATCCACATCTAGTGACGATTAGTGGAATTTGGTATGAATGACACATAGTCATTATATGCTCTTTGGGAATATCCCTTTGTGGTGAACCAAGTTAAAGATATGTGTGTCATATTTGCATGTGTTTATTTATTTTTTGTTCTTATCCTTCAAAAAAAATCACACATTCCTACAAATGTGGGAAAAATATATGTCACTTTAAAAGAAAAATATGACACCCTGATTCACCCCACCCCTCTCAGGGTGTCCCGGGGTTCTACAACTAGTATTATAGGGAAATGATTCTTTTGTTTAATATGACTTTTGTTGTCGTAGAGAGTCAACATTAGGGGAGTCCCCCTCTTTGATGGAATCAACCTTAAAATATGGAATAACATGATTAAATCTCATCTAATATCTCTTGTAATGGATGTTTTATTTTCTAATATTCAAGGAATACAAGACACAGATCCTACAGGGCATCAATGAAAGATATAGATAGAAAGATGCTCGATAATGACGCTAAAGCCCATAATTCTATTACTACAACACTTTTTGATCAAATTTATCTAAAAGTGATGAGTTTCACACCATCTAAATATGTGTGGGAAAATCTAGATAATATTTATGAAGGATAAAACAAAGTGAAGTAGGAAAAATGTTATATTCTACATAATAGATTTGATGATCTGAAGATGCATCCAGATGAAAATGCATATTCCATTTTCAATCAAATTGCTAATGTTGTAGGAGCAATTTGAGGACTTGGAGAATAAATTAAAGACATAGACATTGTGAAGAATATTTTAAGTATGTTTCGCCCACTCTATTATCCCAAACTGGCTTCCATTGAAGAAATATATTTGTCCAAACATTTTTTTGATGGTCTTCTAAGAAGTTTGAATGTATATGAAATTATTGTAAAACCAGAGGATGTGATAAGGTGTGTTAGTTAGGGTATGGTATTCAAATTTATGAAAAAACACAATATTTAAAGAGACTACATTATTGATGATGATGATGAAAGTAGGTACCTCTCTCGCTTTGTTATGAAATTCAAGAGTGAAAAGGAAGATTTGAAGGGAATATACCCTTGGCATGTTTTTTCTATGGTAGAGTTGGGGACATTGCTTCTGAGGGCTCTATGAAGTTCTATGATAATTGATGTGAAGGTGGAAACTCACAAAATCATGAGAAGTGGTTTTGTCAAAAAAGGATGCTTCAATTATTGGAAGAAACTATTGGGTACAAGGTTTCACTGTGATGAAAATGATTACCATGATAATGACTTCTATGAGGAAGAAAAAAAATTTAAATATGAGAAACATACTTTCATGATAGATACCATAGAAAAGTGAGAACAATAAAGTAACAAAACAATAGATAATCTGTTGAACACTAATTTCGACCACAAAATTGAATTGAGGGATGCCCCTCGTAAGCCTGAGAATAAATGTAACAAATGTAAAAAATGGAGAGTTGTTTTGGAAGAATCGTCTGAGTTTTTTTACCAGCTTGATGCAGAAACTGAACAGAAAGAAGAATTTTCAAAACTACAGTCTTCAATCATTGAATTCCCAGAAGATGTTATGGAACTAAAGCAAATAATTGAAGAATAGGCCATGGTCATCAATGATATTTTCTCTTGAATAGAAGATAGATCCAAGATTATTTTGGGTCTTGAAGAAGAATTTTTTACTCCTAAGAGGAAAATAGAAAGTCATTCAAACTCAAAAGAGGCAATGAAGAAGTAATAGTTTAGTGGATTTTCAAATGAAGAATTACTAGTGAGATATATTCATGGTTCTTATTGAATTGAAAATATTTTGAATGTTAAAATACTTTAATGCATGGGGAATAGTTGAAATTGACATGTCCCATCCCACAAGGCCGAGATGTGATTACCCCAAGCCCACCTTCTATAGGACATGGGTTGGTTACTGGCACCTGAAGGCATTTCCCAAACAGGGAAGGAATTGCCTTAGAGATCTGTACACGCTTAAAAAGTTCAACTGAAGTAAAAAACCAAAAAAGTACAGTATAACCATGAGAGTAAAGTATAACCCCAAGAGTAAAGTACAACCACAATTACAACTTTAAACTGAAAAAAGTGGTCTTGAATACAAGCCCTAGAAAATGAATAAAAGTAAAAAACTGTCGTGTGTACCCTGGAGCTCAACCTGGAGGGTAGTAGCTATAAGTCCGAAGTCTAAAAATAGTATCTTGTCTACTCCGGATGCAATAAGCTCCACCAAGTCCCGAACATCGAATGTCTTCCTTGGAGTGCCAGTAGTCTCATCCAGACACAACAAGGTGTGGGCGAAGCGTGTTTAGGGTTGAGTATAACAATACCCAGTAGGGTACTCTATACCCCTGAATGTCTCTCAGTAATCCACAAATGAAAATATCCAAAGAAAATCCACAATGGTAAAATAAAAATCATGATCTAAATTATGAAGCACAAATAAAAAGAGACAACTCACTATAACTGTATAACTTGAAGGATACTGGGATAGGGATGAATAGTCGTAACGCCTGATCATCATTTCTGTAGTAACTCTAATGCTGACCCATAAAGTTCACTGTATGCTGAACCGTATTGGTAACTAGATACTGACCTATATTGGTCGTTGGTGCTGACCTGTATTGGGCGCTAGATGCTGGCTCGTATTTGTTGTTATTACTGACCTATATTGGTCTCTGGTTCTAACCCATAATTTTCAATGGTTCTGACCCATATTGGTTGTTGGTGTTGACCCGTCTTGGTCATCGGTGCAGAGGTACGGATAGTTAGTCATACAGCAAGATCATCCCACTATAGATTTTTTGATTCTTACCTTTATTGGGAACTCTTCTTCTTCATGTCACGGATTGTCACTGGATTCCCACACGAAGCGTGTCTAATCTCTGGAAAACACTACTCATCAAGAAATTATTTATATTTAAACTAGTACAATGTCCTACAAAAATCATACCCAGATGACTGCCCCGTCATAGGGGTCCCCACATAAAAGACAACGTGTCGATCAGATGCCCGATCTGTGAGATATGGGATCTTTTGTAAAAATTCTTAGTTGGATGCAAGTCTAATCCAACCTTGGTTTCAAGTAAAACTCCATCAAAACTCATTTCGAGTATCTATAAAGGATTTCCCTGTCACTAGAGTTTTTATGCCAGAAACGGTTCCTCAATCGAACGCCTAGTCTATTAGTTAGACACCTTTATGTGAAATGGGGGTTACCACACCTCAGTTTAACCCAGCTTAGTCGGGCCCTTCGGAATAAGAAAGAAGGAACTGATTCCAAAAATGGGATGCAATGCCACTGATGGTGTGTAAAAAGGATACCTGGTTCGTCAGTTACATGCATTTCTTTATTAGATGGTCAGTTGGGTCTGGGCCCGGACCGACTCAGTTAGGCTTACCCAATGCAAAGGGTCCTGAGGGTTTACCAGGCACCGCTAGGGTCCTATCCTTTTAGGGTCGGCCTGGTTCACTAGGTCGGGCCTATCAGGTGGCCTTGCAGGTTCGGGGGCCCATGTTGTGGTTATCCTGGTGCCCCGGGTGGGGCTCTACCCACCCGCGCAGGCCGGTTTGGCCGCATGTATGGCCCGCTTTTGGCCTGGTCCCCCCATGAAGGCAGAAAATATCTAGATGGATACTTGTATGAGGGGTCATTTAATTCGGTAGGTCGTTCACTATCCCACAATGAGCAACTGTTGTCTAGGTGGATGACCAGTCTTCATCCGATGTGGCGTGGCACGGGTCCACACTGCCCCCTCCTTCAGTTGTCCTCTAGATGAGATTATTTTCACTGGTGGCCCTTGTGGTCACCGCCCTTCCCCCGTGCATCAGGCTTGGGCTAGCCGCCTCTATCCCCCACAACGCGCCACCTTCCCAACACCCCTAGCCAGTTGCTGTGGGCCTCTTCCTGCCTCCACCGGCCGCCGCCATCATGGTGCACATGCAGTTCATTCTGTGGGCCACCAGACGTGCTCCGGTGGTCCGTTCTTGGTGCCATCTCTACCTATGAGTCTCTCAGGATTCCACCTTTACTCAATGGCCCTTGGTTCCCCGTTTCATACAAGTTCAAAATTTTCTCATGAAGAACGCATCACGAACAAGTTTGGGGGAGGGTCTGGGCCTTGTTCGAATTGTCTTGTTCCCTCCGTGTAAGCATTATAACATATGAGTGAAACAAAAATCACCATAATATTTGATAAAACCCCAAAATTAATCCCCAAAAAAACCTTCCAAAAACGAATGATTCGTAGATTCAACATGTTAGTTGGTTGGTCAATGTTCTTTGTATTAATCAAAAACAAATAGATAAAATCATTTAAACGTATAAAAAATTTAAACTCCTACCTTTTATGACGTTAATTATCACATGTTCATCCTCGAGGGTTTACAACATAAACTACACTTCCATGTTCTGAACTTCAAAATGTGTTCTTCATCATTCTTCGCTGGGTGGAAGTGCATTAGAGCTTCGCCCGAGAATCCCCCATATCCTTCCTCTTAATTTTTTCCAACACGCGAAACTATATATAGAACGATGCTATAACATTTCAATAATGACATGATTTCATGTCATTAGACAATTTTACACCATTAAATTCACTATTACGTTGTAGAATACGGGTCATCCATGTGTTTAATTAACATACCCCATCGCTGCATCGTCATTTCCCTATAGTGTTGTTGTCCGCCACACAATAGAGATAAAATAAAAAAAAATTCTCTTTTAAATTATATTATTATTTTTCTCGAAAATTTCATATATTATCTTTTCTGTTAGTCCCTTTTTGGACAACGATAAGTCATTTCTTGGCGAATAAATTTGTTCTATATTCATCAGTTCCCTCATATTTTTGATCCAAGCAACAATTCAAGAGATAGAAATCATCATCTGCGCTTTATTGAATGTACCTTAAAAAAAGTTCAGAAATTTATTCTGGGCACACCGGGCCTCGGAATCATGCGCCGCCAATATTCATAGACTCATTAAAATCCCAAAGAAATTTTAAAAAAAATTAATAGAATTTTTGGGAATTAAAATTCTACCCACCTTGGGTGTTCTTATCTCCAAAGACAATCAAGGCTACACAAACAAAGAAGGGTACTTGGTACGCATATGAGCCCTCTCTTCCATGTTCTCTCCTTGAGATTACTATGCTGCCACAAAATATGCTCCATAGGTATCAACCACCCACGAATGATATTCTCATGTCAACCCTCTATATCCACCGAGTACTCCACATAAGTCACCATGTCATCGATCTACAGATCTACATAGTTGATGACGTGAGATGGGTCATGATTGTATCTCATTAGCAGGGCTACATGGAAGACATCATGGACCCTCTCCAATAATAGTAGATGTTCCTAGTGGTACACCACCTTGATAATCCTTTTATGTATTAGGAATGGTCCGATGAACCTCGACGATAGTTTTCTTCTTTGGCCAAATCTATGTAGTTCCCATCGGGGTATAGTGTTCTCCATCACCTAGCAGAATCGGACTTCTGTTGGATCTGTGTACTCCTCAAATATTGTCAGATGACCTAGAACTTCTCAGTGGTATCATGTACCATCTCCGGGCCCACGACTGCTGTCTTTCCTGGATCCGTCTAGTATAATGGTGATCTTTACATTCACCCATAAAACATCTGAAAAGAGGACATTTCAATGGTGGAGTGATAAATTTTTCTGTACGTGAACTCCACAATGGGTTGGTGTTCCCCCCAACTATGACAAAAATTTAGAATACTTCAACGAAGAATGTCCTGCATGGTCTGGATGGTCCGCTCAGTCTAAACATCTGTCAGGGGTGAAAACATATTCTTAAGAGAAGCTGAGTCTTGAAAGCCTCTGATAGTCATTTCCACAACCAGGATGTGATGTGTATGTCACAGTCTGAGACTATTGTCGAAGACACCCCATGAAGTCGCATGATATCTTGAATGTAGAGATATCCCACACTCTCTGCTGATCCCTTCCCTCAAATTTCAAGGAAGTGGGCTGACTTGGTGAGTTTGTCAATGATCACATAGATGGTATCGTTCCCTCAAGAAGTACGTGGTAACCCCATCACGATGTTCATCTATATCCCTTCAAACTTCCACTTTGGTACCTCGTGGGGTTGAGTCAAGGCTGCCGGTACCTGGTGCTCAACCTTCACTTCTTGGAAACTAAGACATCTAGAAACAAACTATGCACCATATTTCTTCATACATGGACACTGTTACTAATTTCAGAGGTCTAGATACATCTTTATCATGATTGGATGTAATTATAAGGATGATGTCTGAAACTCCCACTTCACCTCCTCTCGTAGCACCCCTGGTACAACTGTATATCCCTTGAAAATTATTCTGTACTCCCCAAAATCAAAATATACGTTAGGTGCATGGACTGAGGATATCTGAATACATGTAGTCCCGTAACTATTTTCTCTGAGTTTCACCTTCCTGAATCACTGTAGAGTGGAGGAGAAACTATAATCAACATGAGGTAGATTCTCTCATCTCCATGCCTGTATGATATCTGAAGTGAGGATAACTACTCTGAATCCTCATTCAGTATCTATGAACTCGATCTCCAGCTAATTACATCTGTCACTACGTTCCCTTTCATAAGAGTATATACTATCTCAATGTCGTATTTCTGGAGGAACTCTAGCAAAAATCGTTCTCTCATATTCAGATCTTTCTGTGTGAAGATACATCTGAGACTCTTATGGTCTGAGTAAACAATGAACCGCTCACCCATCAAGTAGTGTCACCACATCATCATATCAAATACTACTACTGCAAACTCCATGTTGTGAGTTGTGTAATTCCGTTCACGATTCCTCAGCTATTATGATACATAATAAATAATTGCATAACCCTAAATTAAGATTCAATTGAGTCCGGTGTCTGATGCATTAGAGTAAACCACATAGTTAGTTCCCTCCTCAGGAAACCTCAATATGGGAGCGATGGTCAAGATCTGACTCAGCTATTGAAAGCTCTACTATCATGACTCTGACCATAGGAAGGGTTCCCCTTCTTCATCAAGGAAGTAATAGGTGCTACTACTCTAGATAAATCAGGTATGAACCTCCGATAGTATCCTAATAACCCAAGGAATAATTGTACCTCAGTAACACTCCTATTTGGATCCCAAGAAAGTGATGCCTCAATATTCATTGGATCCAATTCAACTCCCGCCCCTCAGATGATGTTTTCCAAAAATTGGACCTTCCATATCCTAAAATCACACTTCGATATATTCCTATATAACTGGTGCTCCCTAAGTGTGTCTAGAACTATCCTCAAGGGTAAAAAGTGCTATTCCTCAGACGTTGAGTACACCAAGATGTTGTTGATGAAGACCATCACAAAGAGATATGAATGGTTGAAAGATCAAGCTCATGAGACCAATGAAAACTGTTGGAATATTGGTTATGGTGAAATGAAGCACCTTGAACTCGTTATGGCTATACCGACATCTGAAGGTTGTCTTCGGTATGTCCTCACCTCGTACCCTGAGCTGATGATATCTAGATCTGTGTTCTATCATCGAGAACAACTTCTCTCCTTTCAAATGTTCAAACAGATCATCAATCTTCAGCAAAGGATACTTTTTCGTCACATTCACCTGGTTTAGGTGCCGAAAGTCCACACATAGCCTTAAACATTCGTCTATCTTCTTGGAAAACAACTTTGGGGATACCCATGAAGAAACAATAGGGCTTACAAATCCCATTATTAGTATGTCCTCAAAATGTATCCTCAGCTCCCGGAGCCCCATAGGGGCCATCTGATATGACAATGTTGATATCAGTGTTGTTCCTAGGTATAAGTCAATGCGGAACTCTACCTCTCTATGAGTAGGTAGTCCTAAGACATATTCTAGAAAGATGTTCTCATACTTGTCTAGCACCGCTGGGAAATATGGACTCACCTCATCCACCGTATCGATGGTTATGCAAGCCATCTTATATGTAATTATCTACACCATCTTAAGAGAAAGTCCATCTCATGCTTCCCTATTTTCCTTCTCACCATCAAAGGAAAATTGGCCTCCAACACTGCGCGTCTATCGCACTGTATGTATCAAACACTCAATATGTGTGTGAACTAATAATAGCTAGTCCATACCTAGAAAGATGTCATTAGGCTTCAATGTCACTATTAAAAGATCACATCTGAAACTCTATCCTCTGAGAGTAAGATCACACTGTTAGAACTAATGTGTGACTGCTGAATGGCATCCCATAGGGGTATCCAAACATAAAGGTCGAGCTAAAAGCTTAGTTGGAATCTCATAGTCTGAAATTAAGTCTTCGAAAAGGAAAGAATTCCAAGAACCTATGTTGATAATCACATATGATAAAGATTATAAGATACAAATTGTAGCTCGTATCATATTAGGAAAATCTGGATTGTGAGCCTCAACTGCTTATAGCTATGCCTATCCCCATCCATCTTCTCCTGGAGCATGCGGTGGAAGACCTGGGGTGGTGGCCATAGTTACTGGTGACCCCGAACACCTCCGGATGTACATCATCCCCCCCCAGCCTCGTACACCACCAAGATGATGCTGATGCTCCTACCACTGCCACTTCCTCAGTAGACCCTCCACCATCTACCGAAAACCCATCGGGGAGTCGGACTGTCATGAATTCTGTGACTCTTTCCCCTATTGAAAAAATAGATCATTCCTCACTATTGCCTCTCTCATCCTCTTGAGCCTCGCACCTCTGATCTTGCATCCTAGGGTAGCCCTCCAGAAGGACAAGACTGCTTTGGATTATTCATTTTAGTCTACTACCACCTAGAGATGACTCTGCCACATGTCGTCAGATAGGGGCTCTAACAGTTGGTGCAGGATTGGCAATGAATATCTCTATCATCAAATCTCGCTTTATCACCCCATCCTACATCGTGATGTTGGGAGAAACTGTCATATCATTAATTTATCATTGGTTCCCCTTCTCAAAGGTCCATGCCTTAATGTATGGGTATCATATCATGTTGGTGGAGTCTCAAGAGAGGTCAGTAAATATCAGAGAGTTCTAAGACATAGTTTGGATGCCCTGTGGTAGATGTTGTAGCTCCTGAATATGCATAGAGGACAGTATCACTAGAATGAAACCCACCCTAAAAGCTCACTCAAAGTATAGCTATGTGGGTGTATCTTCTCATGCACCTAGATAGTCGAGTTCCACTATCGTTCTACCGAGCCCTGAAGAAGGCTAGCGGACAAGATCGCTATCTGCTCGACGTGTGTCTCTACTAAGAAAAAGACCTGTGAAACTGCCTCAATCTAGTCCTCTTTTTTTGGGGGTCCATCTGGCCTTGAACCATCGGAAGCCTCTATCGCTGAAACTCATTTAATGTGATTATACAATGTTCATGATCCACTGGTAGAATCTGTTGCTCAACGGGTGGTGGTGTCGCTGGTACACCACCAAAAGGATCCATCATTGTGAGTTGTACTTGTAGTGATGTACCGTCACTCAGTGGGCCACTTTTGCGATCTCTAACCAGAATACTGGATTTCTATCTACGTGGAGGCATCATATAAGAAAACGATACTCCACTGTCAACGAGTTATAACTTGTGAGCTAACTAAATAAAGATCAATAAATATTTACAAAACACTAGAAACCATTGTTTTCATGTAACGAGTCAAAAAATAGAATTCAGGGTCATGGTGTATGGATACGACAGCTACCACACCAACACTGGGTTCCTTGTAACGAAAACTGAACTGAAGATACTTTTAACCATTTCCTCTTTAAAATTAGACTCTTAGTTATTCTGGTAGAACTGACCTCCCATTGATAACACTTTGTCGCGACCCGTCCCACAGGGGCTCGACGTGACTACCCCAAGACCGCCTTCCATAGGCCAGGGTTTGGTGACTAGCACCTGAAGGCTATAATTGAACTGGAAAGGCATTGCATTAGAGATCTTTACAAACTCAAAAAGGGAAACTGAAATAAACAACCAAGAAAAGTAAGGAACAACCGTGAGAGTAATGTACAACCAAAAGAGTAAAGTACAACCACAAGTACAATTGTAAATTGAAAATAGTGGGCTAGAATACAAGCCGTAGAAACTGAAGGATAGTAAATTGCTATCACATCCTCCCTGGAGCTCTACCAAGAGGGTAGTAACAATAAGTCTGATGTTGAAGAAAAGGATCTCGACTACTCTCGATACACCATGCTCCACCAATTCCCGAATTTCCAAAGTCTTCCTCACAACGTCAATAGTCTGAACCAGACACAACAAGGATTGGGTGAAGCCCATGCAAGGGTGAGTATAACAATACCCAGTAGAGACCCTCGATACCCAAGGTGGACTCTTAGTAATTTACAAAGAAAAACATCACAAGAAAAACCACAAAGGTAAAATCACAAGCATGATCTAAATTATGAAGCACAAAGAAAAAGAGACAGCTCACTCTAATGGTATAACATTAGGGTTACAGAGATATGGATTACTATACAAAACACCATATCATTATATCTATAGTAAATCTAATGTTGAACCATATAGTTAATTGTCTTCAAAACATTATTGGTCACCAGAAAATCACCATTATTGGTCACTCGTGATAACCTGTATTGGTCTCTAGATGCTGACCTGTATTGGTCGCTGGTGCTGACCCGTATTGGTCGCTGGTGCTGACCCGTATTGTTCACTCATGTTGAGCTGTATTGGTTACTGGTATGGACCCATCATGGTCATTGGTGCAGAGGTAGGGATTATTATTTGTATAGTTAGATCATCCCACTTTGGAGTTTCTGATGCTTACCCGTATTGTTCACTCTTCTACTTCTTGTCACAACCAGCGGCTGGATTCCCGTATGAAGCATGCCTAATCTCTAAAAGAATCTGATACTCAAGCCCTTAGTCATATTTCAACCAGTACAAAGTCCCACAAAAATCACTCCAAGGGGACCGAACAGTCATAGGGGCCCAAACGTGAAAGATGACGCGTCGATCAAACACTCGGTCTATGAGATATAAGCACTTTTGTAAAAAGGACCCGGTTGGATTAATGTCTGATCCCACACAAGTCACAACTAAAACTCCATGAAAAATCATTTATAGTATCTCTAAAAGGCCTCCATTTTAGAAGGGTATTTATTCCACTGAAGGCATGTCGATCAGACAATCGTTCTACTAGTTACACCCCTTTTAGTGAAACAGGGGTGATCACACCTTGGTCTGGCGCAGCTCGGTTGGCCGCACCAGAAAATACCAAAGGGACAGATTCCCAAAATTTGTCCCAAAACCACTGAAGGCATGTCAAACGAACAACTGGGTCATCAATTACATGCATTTATTTATTCAGGGGTCGGTTGGGTCTGGGCCCAGTCCGACACGGTCATGCCGGCCCGAAACAACGAATCTGGACTGTGAAGGCTTAGCCCAGTTCACTGGGTCCAGACTACTGTGGTAAGATTTCCTGGTTCACAGGCCTAGGACATGGTTGGCGCGGGCCGCTGGGTGGGGATTGGCCAGCCCACGCCGGCCCAGTGGGCCATGGGTTTGGCCCGTTCAGGCGACCTACATCCGGCCCGGTCGTCCTGATGGCAGACAATCTACAGCTGGCGTCGCAGATATGGGGTCATTTCATCCAACTGGTGGGGAACTTCCCCACAATGTGAAATGGTCATCTAGGTGGCTGACTGATCTTTAGCTGATGTAGCACTACACGGGGCCGCACTGCCGCCTCTTGGCGCGGCCTGCTAATCGCGGCTGCTACCACCCGCGACACTTGGGGGCGCCACCCTTCTCCCGCACCGCTGGCTCGGGCCGACTACCTCTTTCCACCGCAGCACTCTGCCTTCCCACTTCCTACCTCTAGTTTCCATGGGCCTCCTCCGAGCACCATCGGCCACCACTAACATGGCGCACCAGTTGTTTTTTCCACGGGCCACCAGACGTGCTGCGGTGGCCCGATCGTGGTGCCATCTGCACCTACGAGCCTCTCATGATTCCACCTTAAATGTTTGGCCCTCGATTTCATGTTGCTGAGAATTTCATCATTCTCCCACAAAAGAACCCATCAATAAAAATTTTGGCGGAGGGTCTCGGCCTTTTTTGGATTGACCACGCCTGCAACATTAGAGTTATAACATATGGGTAAAACATAAATCATCATAAGATTTGACAAAACCCAAAATTGAATCCTTCCAGCATCCTTTATTAAAAATGATTGAGTCACGGATTCAAACCGTTAGTTGGTTGATCTGAATTCTTCATATTAATCAATAACTAAGACAGAAAATCATTTAAACACCTAAACAATTTAAACCCCCATACCATTCATGAAATTAATTGTCTCACGTTCATCCTTGAGGGTTTATGGCGTCAATGATGCTTCCCAGTTCTGACCATCGAAAGGTATTATTCTCCATTCTTCGCTGGGGTGGAACTGCAATGGATCTTTTCCTGAGAATCCTCTAAATACTTCCTCTTTATTTTTTCCAACACGTAAAACTATTTATAGAACCATGATGCAATGTTTGTATAATTATGTGACCTCACGTCATTAAGTTTTTTTTCACCATTAAATTCACTATTACGTTGCGGAATACATGTCATCCATGTGTTTCATTATTGTTCCCTGTCGCCACAACATCGATGCAATGTAGCATCACCATCCACCATGCAATGGAGGGAAAAGAATAAAATAATTTAATTTTAAATTATTTTATTATTTTTCTCAAAAATTCCAAAATATAACATTTCCGATCATCCCTCGTCGTCCAAAGTTAAGTTGTTTTTAGGAAAATCTAAGTGTTTTGTATTCAATGGATCCCTCAGATTTTTGATCCCAATAAAGATTCAAATGATAGAAATTTCCACCCACTCATTTAATGAACATACCTTAAAAAAGTGTTGATATTCATTTTAGACATACATGGCTTCAAAATTATGTTCTGTCAATTTTGGAAGACTTGTAAAAATCGTAAATAATTTAAAAAAAATCATGGAATTTTTCTCTCTTTACAGAATTATCTATTATGCTGAATCATAAAATATTGGGAATATGATGTGCTGAAATAAAGGAAATATGGAATTTGGACATAGTGCAAAGTCTACTGATCTCCCAATAAAGACAGTCACAAGAAAAACTGGATCAAGAACTGAAAAATATTCACAATATTTAAGAAATAATTAGTTGTCATAATCTTTTATAAATTAAGGGAACATGAAAATGAATCAAATTGAAAAGATATTTCCTCTCATGAAATTTCAATTCTGCAGATATCTGGGCCGTAATATGTCATACTATGAAGATTCAATGAGTTATTTGAATGGGGTAGAGCTAGGAGGACAACAACATAGAATGAAATAATATATGAATTCTTATAGAATAAATTGGTTGAATGGATATTGTTTTAATTTCTGTAATATTGGCCAAAATGTTGTGTATTACAGGAAAATTAATGATAGGAAAAATTCCTAGAGAGCTCAAAGACAAGTCATCACTTTCCAACCTGATGGTGTTTCTATTTCAAATAGGTTTTCTCCTCTAGAAGACGAGTGTCAGTATGATGAACTTGTTCATAGTAAATTTTGATTTGAAAATACATCTTCATCCTTCACTCTATCTAATGTTTCATGGAAGGAAAAGAAGAATATTGTGAAATCAAATCTTGATGAAGAAACTCTTAGGGAAACCTAGAACAATAGCACCTGGATTCATGAAAGTGAATGCTCATCCCATATAATGGTAAATACAGAACTGTAAATCAATATTATGGAAAAGGTCGATGGAATAGTGAGTTTCGGTAATGATGGAGCTTCGAAGATCAAATGCAGTGGATGTACTGAATTGGACAACGGAGAGCTAAATTAGACGGATGTTCTGTATGTGGATTGTCTACATCACAATTTCATGAGTGTGGGTCAACATTGTGACTTTGGACATATAGTGATGTTCATTGAAAAGGGGTGCACTATAAAGGGAAGGACAAGGAATTGCCTCATGAAGGGTTTCATACTGGATGGAAACCTATATCAAGCTAATAGTAAAGTGAACATTTGATATCTGACGATTGATGAAGAAAAAATCTTATAAAACTGGAGGTTAGAGACCATGAATTAAAAAGATATGGAGAAGATATCAAAATTGAAGATTGTCATGGATATCCCCATCCTATGTAATGGGTCTCCCTCTACATATTTAAAAGAGGTCTTCATTTTGTTTTATTAATAAATGAGGCTTCGACCCCAAAATTTAAAAAAACATACGTGGCCCGATGAACGTTGCGGGAACGCATGGAGAAAGGTACTTTATTATTTTCCAAGATGATTATTGTAGAATGGAATGTTTCATATTTATATATATGAAATAAAATCTTCTTGATTTCAGAATGACCTATCATTGACTTGATGAAAATTACACTGAGCGGATAATTAAAGTTCAACAATTTGATAATGGAGGGGAATATACGTCCATTGAGTTTGAAAATTACCTATAGAAGCATGGAATACAACATGATGTGGCCGCTATGAGAACCCCGTAGAAAAATGGAGTTTTGTGCTGTAAGAATACCCAAGTGAACAATATGGCTAGAATAATGCTGATTGAGATCCATATACCTCATAATTTTTAGAAAGAGGCCTTTCAAGCAGTAGAATATACTCAAAATCGAACATGGCACTATATGGGTGAAACCAAGACACTGTACGAGTTTGTGGAATAGACGGAAGACCTCCTTGAATTATTTCTGTGTTTTTGGAAGTAAACTATTCATCCAATACAATTAAGGAAATCATGGAAAGTATGGTGATGCAGTAGATGATGGAATATTTCTTGGATACTCAATAAAATTCAAAGCCTACAAATGCTTCATTAAGTTACTTGGAAATTTTTTAGAATGTAGCGATGTAAATATCATTGAATTCAAAGCCACAAGTGCATCAATGAATCCTTATGATAATGTGATAGGAGAAGAGGATCAGTGTGGAAATGATATAGATAAAAATGATGAAGTGGAGGAAAGAGTGAAAACCATTCAAATATCACAAAATTATGAGGATTATGATGAAGAATCAGAAGAAGAAATGATGCATGAGGAATCCCCATCTAAAACTAACCAACAACACAGAATAGCTGAAATAAATCAATCCAATGTCATTGGAGATAAAACTGCATCAACCCAGACCAGAAGAATGAAGTGTAATGAAAAATTTTCATTCCTCTCAGTTGTGGAACCATCCTCATTTGAGGAAGCTTCAAAGTATGAATCATGGGATAAATCCATGAAAGAATATTTGGATCAGATTGCAAAGATCAAAACATGCGACCTAGTTAAGACACTCGAAGACCACAATGTGATTTATACTTTGGCTATTTTCAAGAACAAATATTAATAACATGGATGTTTAATTTGAAAGAAGGCATGACTAGTATGTAAAATATATTCACATATTGAAGGTGTCAATGTTGAATAAACTTTTTCACCAGTGGCTATACTAGATTCAATCAGGATTTTTCCTTCTATGGAAATCCAAATAGGATATAAAGTATATTGAATGGATGTCAATATAGCATTCTTGAATGGTCTTCTCGAAGAATAAGTATACATTGAACAACCAGTTGGATTTCTTCTCGGTAATGATGAAACACATGTTTTCATATTAATAAAGGCCCTATATGGATTAAAACTATAACCACATGCATTGTACTCCCATATGGATTCTTCTCTCAAGAAGTTGGAATTAAAAAGTAGAGTAGATCACATTATCTATGTGAATAATTATTCAAAAGATTAGTTCATGGTTTGAGTTTAGGTTGATGACATTATATTTGGTGGAAACAGGTAGGATGTAGTAGATAAATTTTCCTATCACAAGAAATGAGAATATGAAATGTCAATGATATTGTATCTCACATATTTATTGGGGCTTTAAGTGATTCAAAAGAAATCTTACAATTTCATATCCCAGTAAATATATGATAGATAGATGCTTATAAAATTTAAAATGCATGACTCCAAACGAATGTCAACTCTGATTGCATTTAGAACCAAACATGGAGAGAATGAGGATGGAACATCTGTAGATCTCACCATATACATAAGGGCCATTAGGATCCTACTATACTTGATAGTGACATGTCCAGATATCATCTTTGCAACATGTCTAGTGGCCTGATTTTAGAATAATCCAATGGAGGAACATATGGATATAGTAAAAAGAATCCTGATGTACATTCAAGGTACTCATAATTTTGAGTTATACTATGCCGCATGAAGGGAGAGTGAACTATCAGCATTTTATGATGCCGAATAGGCTAGAGATATAGTGGAAAGAAAGTCCACTAGTGGTGGAGAATTCTATATTGGGTAAAATTGTGTTGGATGGTTGGGCATGAAACAATAAAGTACTTCTCTTTGTATTTCTGAGGCTGTGTATATCTCCACTACCAAGGCAAGAAATTAACTACTATGGCTGAAGGAGCAACTGAATAATATTGGTGCTGAGGTAAAGCAACCAATGGTGATATAATTTGATAACAAGATCGTAATTGATATTACAAAGAATCATTTTCAGAATTCTCATACCAAAAATATTGAAATATTATATCAGTTTATCAAGGAAAACATTGAAAAAGGAATGATTAAAATGGATCATGTGGTAATAGATTAGAATGTGGTAGATATACTGACCAACCCACTTTTAGTGGTTGTGTTTGAGAAACATCAGTTGAACCTCAGTGTTCAACCACCTCCCAATGCATAAGGAGGTTACAAAATTCTCCCCTCCGCTTATTTTTTAATTGTTTTAATCTATTATGTGGAATTTTTTAGGTTTATTGGGAAGATACGATCTTTGGGGAGTATGAATTATGCTCTTTAGTAGATGATTATCAGTCTATTGGTTTATTTAAAATTGGAGAGAAATGGATAAATTCAACAAGCATTAGAGTGTGGTGTCTCTGGATGAGAGAAGATTGAGAGAATCATGGTTGAAGATGAATTGAATAGTTAAGGGAGAACTCAATTAAGGAGAAAACAGTTCATGTATTATCTCTTTTTTTCTACACTGAACATTTCTCATATAGACTTTGAGAGTTGGATTAGTTGATTTTTGTATTTCATGTTTTCTTGTGGATGGTGCTCTATTGAATTTATCAGGTGATTTCCAATAAACCCAAAGGGAGACATTATAGAAACCAAGGATTTTCTTTTCTAGACGGGGACTTTGGTTTTTGTTTGTTGGCAATCTACATTGGGATGATCGAGGTTTGGGTTTGTTATTGTCAACCCATTCATGGTAGATCCGGGATATTACATGTAAAGGGGTCATACAGTTTGATCAGAAAGCATTATCGAAAGTGGTGTCGTCCTATAGTGTTTGCCGAATTTTTGGGGATGAAATTCGGAAAATGGAGAAACATGTTTTTGGAAGAGGAAGGTGTGAAAAATAATTGAACTGGGCAAAAAAGATTGGTTGTTGTGCACAATATTGAAGGTATATTTGGTACATGTGTTCCACACCTGTTTTAGGAATAGAACATCTAGAAATGGCAATGTCATCGAGTGCAAGAAAGATGATGTTGCGTGAAAGGTTTTGTTCTCTTAATGCAACGTCCGAAGGGGTTTTTCACAGTTACTGTGAAAATTATGTGTACTAAATAAGATGTGTCAGAATCTTTCTCACAAGGTCATTAAGGGCCAATACATATGCATCTACCCCCATGTAAGACGTAATAATTTTCCAACGAATATCTGGTAAGGGTGCCGCGTGAAAGATTTGTACGTGAATGATTGGAAGAGAGTTAATATAGCACATGATGTTTTCCTCTAGACTAAAAACACAATGTGAACCCTTCGGTGCAGTTGCATGATAGATATTTGTTGTTCGGAAAGAAGGGGTTTCACGAAAGTCATCTTTCATAACAATTCCCAAATATTACGCCCATGTTGATGTATTGAACACAGGTTTGGTGTTATGATTAGGACAGGTTTTTGAACATGCAGTGTGTGTGATCAGTGAATTCATGTGCATAAATCTAGGAATTCATTTCATGAAGTGTCTAATACTGGATTGAGATAAATAATTCAAGGAAAATTTGGTGAAGAGACATTCACGTCTATAAACTGAGTGGGCCTTCACCCTAGGAAGTGAGGTAGGTGGAGTCAACGGGAGTGAATGGAGGGACATATTAAACTATCCCTGAACATTTGTAATGGCAGTGAGCCTAGGATAGAGTGACTGTACCTAAACCATTGTAATCCACAACTAGTGATGATTAGTGGAATTTGGTGTAACCAACACACTATCGGCGAATGCCCCTGGACATAGCACCTTATGGTGAACCAAGTGAAAGAGTTGTGTGTCTTCTTTGCATGTGTTTATTTATTTGTTGTTCATATCCATCATATAGGTTTAACACATTCCTACCAATGTGGGAACAAGATATGTCACTTTATATGAAAACATTTAAACCTTCATTCACCCCTCCCCTCTGAGGGCTTCCTGGGGCTCTACAATAAAGACAAAGGGAGTGAAATAATATTTCATGAGAATGGAATAATGGTTGGATTTAATAAAAAACCACTTTTTTATGTAAACCATGATGGGGTAGTGAGATTCCCCATTTATAAGTGGGGAGAATTATTTCATTTGAACATTTAATCTTAATCTAAATGTATCACATGTTAAAAAATTAAAGTGGCTCCAAAATTTAAAAATCATATATTAAGAAAGAGATAATTTTGATCTAGAAATCATTCACTCTATTATAGATTCTTTTTCATCATGTTTCATTCCCCCTTCACTTTGGATTATTAACATTTCTATTTCAGATTGTATAGTGATGACTAGTTTTTTATTTTCATGTTTTAACATTTCATCTTGAAAATGATGTTTTACTTCCCATATAATGTGGTCCCTCTAAAAACATTTATGATTAGTTATTTATTATGTTATAAAATCTAAAATATGTGTTTGAGAATTAAAAAAATATTTTTTAATATTATAATGTTACTGGTAAAAGGTGTATTTTATCATATTATAATGTTTCATTAATTTCCAATTCAAACATATATACAAATAATTCTATAAAACCAACTTTATTTATAAAAATCTTAATTTTCAGTGTTCATCTAAAAATATTATATTTAAAAAAATTTCAAAAAAAGTATATAACATTAATATGTCCATGATAAATCAAATATTAATGTTCCTTTTGTGAAAATAAAATTAAAATCTTATAACTAAATATTTTAATAAAATAAACTATTTTATTGGGTATTTTTTATCTTTTGAAAAATAATTTTTTATATAGTAAATGTCATTAATTATTATTCCCAATAAATTTATAATTAATATATTGGTGATATAGAATTCATATTATTCATATATTTTAATATTATTTAGTCATAATATAATATTTTACTTTCAATAATGTATAATATTAATAAAAATATACTTTTAAGGATAAAATTATTTTCATTGTTTTCATTGTTTACTATTTGTATTTTATTTGTGTTAAATGTAGAATTTATTTTCAATATACATATATGTTATAATTTGTTTACTTCATAAAGTGAATCAGTTGAAATCCAACTACCAACATTCATATTTAATTATCAATTTGGATTTGGGAAGGGCAAGATTTTTTTGTTTTGATCTCTAGAGTACAATAATTAATGGAAAGCATCAACAAGTCAATTAATCTCCATTACCATGATGATAAACCTCTCTACAATTTTAATCACATGTGCAACCGTATTCTTATATTAAAATGATCTCCATAAAATCTATTAATATTCCATGGAATGTGTGGCCCAATCTCATAAAAATATCCCCCTCGTTCATTTTAGAGATACAAACAATTATTTATAGAGTCTAAAAAGAAAAAAAATATTTATTTTTACAATTATGGTGTGGAAAAAAGTTCATAAGAAAATGGAAACTCATTCCCAAGGAACAATTACCATCCTTCTAGTGTTACAATACATAACATAGAATGAAATTTATTTCTACACACATCTTATTAACTATTTGGAATATATTCTACAAAAAATTTAATTAAATAAATATGAGAAAACAATTTTTTATTTCTTATGGCACTCAATAATCACATGGAATAACTAATATTTTATGAATCAACCCTTTACTATGAGTATTATTTCATTACACTTTGAGACCATTAGGCTCAGAATTTAGTATTGCACAAATTCCTCATGATCTAGGCATGATAGTGCATTTCGATCTCCTCAATACCATATTAATATTCCATATAATGAAATGTATATAAATAGTGTAACCTGATTTTATTCCCACTATTATATGGTAAAACTGACCAAGCTATGGATTTAGAATCTTTAATGTAGTGAATGTATTCATAAAAAAATACACATTTCATGGCGTAAAAAATATTCTTAGGACATGATAATCCTAAAATCAATGCAATTAAATTTATTTCCCTATCCACTCAACTCCATTAATAATAAATCACATCCATGATCATAATGAAATAATTCAAAAAATAGAGCTACAAATCCAATAAATGAACTACCTGAAGAAAATAGTCATAACATGCATTTGATACAATGGTGATTTAAATATATAACCATAGGATAAATTGATATACATTATATATCATAATTAACTCATTATAAATATCAATGATTTTTTAACCATGTATTACTTTATAATTACTCAAGTCTACCTTTTGACAATTCGTTTCAGTAGATCTCTTTAATTATCGATACAAATTATTATGCCCAACTATAAAATAATTTAAAATCTATAATGGGTTACATCAATTTCTACATTTATATTTTTTGGGACCGTGTGAATCATAGAACAATGTATTCTCTATGATTCACCAACCAATACCTTATTTCTTCCACTTTCTGTGGATGTCATAGTTTATTAATTCCATAAATTTATAATTTTTAATGAAATAAAAGAGTCTCCAATATAATAAAGCAAATTATTATTTTTTATTATCTCAATTTGTGATAAAATTTTTATTAATTAATTAAGTAATGAAAATGAGAAAAAAACAAGCGTTTTCAGAGAGAATTCACTCATACAAACACTCAAAAATCCTGGAATCCATCCTTGGATTTGGTCTCATCCCGATATCTAAACCTGTCTACTTGTTATAAGCATACTCCAAACAACCACACTAATACCCACCTTATCCATGATAATGTGATATACTAGGTTAATATTTTTCAACCTTGAATGTTTTACAATAGTATTAATAGAATTTATTGAAAAAATTTCTAAAACACAATCACCGATGGGTTTGAATCAATAATATGTTTTCATTTATTCTATAAATTCATCTACATTAATTTTTAATAAGATGAGTTTCCATAAAAAAATTAGTTTTTATATAGTTTGTAGTAATGTACATTTTATTTTTAAATTACTAGGAAACACACCTAACACTAATATATTGAGAAACTATAGAAAACATTTTTTGATCATGAACATCTCTTATAAGTTCGCATTAGTATAACAATAATACTATAAGGATATAACTTGTCTATACCTAGTTACATAAGAAATAATTCCATTGATATTGTAAAAGATCTTCTCCACGTCTATTATTTAAGAATCTATATGATAACATTCCAATCTTGCATGTATAGTGAAAATAAATTTTTTCCTAATATAAATTCTATAAAATAAATTCGGTTATGAATAAGCCTCCAAAACCCAGTTTGACCCATAATCATTCCTTTTTAATTATTTTAAAACATTTTATATAATTTTATAAGAGTGGATATTTCTCAATATTCCTCCAAAAAAACCATGTGTAACTCATGAGAATAGAATATTTTTGAGACTTAAAAAATATAATATATTATTGATATCAAAACCTAATGAAATATTGTCATAGAAATCCTTGAAATCATGATTATTTTAACTATATTGGTATAAAAATCAAATAATTTATCTTTTTTTAGAATAAAAATAATTCATTTACATGGATGACATCTGATATTTTTCCATGATCCAAAGTAGATTAATGTTACCCTCAATCTTGATGATCATCTCTTAATGAATTCTCTAAAAGGAATACAATGGAAATACTTACCAAGAACAGTGGGTCTACTGGTTACATTCTAGTTATTTATTGAATCGAAACATTAATGGATTGTAAAATCAAGGTGACATGATAGGTTTTTACTATATGTAGGGTTCTATTTTGATTTATTTTAGAACAAAATACATGACAAGAAAAACTAATTATAGTAGTAAAAAATTTTATGCTAACATTCCTTCACCTAATAAAATTATGAAATATTAGTTTCTAATTAATATAATTATTTTTCATCGTGATTTCTGAGTTCCTTCTAATTTAACACCCTAACCCATGTCTATTTCATACCAAATCATAGCATTCATAACCTCTCTCAATCGATAAGATTATATTTTTCAAACGTGTAGATAGATAAAATAGTATTAAATATATTAGTTTCTATAGTAATATAGAATGAAAAAATATATATATATAGTCCACTCTAAGAAATATAATTTAAGATATTAAGGCCATTGTTAATGGAGATAACTTGGGACTCTGTCACTTTAAAACTCCATGATACTATCCATGATTCTTTTTTAGCATTAATAAACTAATTAATTTTGAGTTACATACATGATCAATATATATGATTTCATCTAATTTATATTGAAATAGAGATTATAATCCTATTTTGAATACATGAATATTATGGTCATTAGTCTATTATATATCTATAAGTATAAATATCTCATCCCACTTTTTCCCGTATAAATAAATCATCAATATTCACACTCAATACCGTCCAATTATAATGATAAAAAGTTTTTGTAGTAAAATGTAAAACCCTTATTCATGTTGATTAAGAATCAAATGTGATTCTGGATACTTTGGGAAAACATTTTCATTCCAATGATCACAAATAAAAAGGGTGATTCTCATATTTTCCAACCTTTTTATTTGAGAAAAAGTCTTATCAAAATTAATAAATTAAAATTGAGAGTATCTCTTTCATAAATAATAATTATTGTTTCATTATGATTCCCCATTTTCATTGAGTTTTTTCTTTAAAACCAACATCATACCCTTAATAGTTTTACATTGTGTTTTAACACTAATTCCCAACTATTATTTTTCTCAGTTTAATTCATATTATCATCTATCATAGTTTACTATTTCTCATATTATAGAGATTCATCGACACTCTTTTTATGTTATAGAAAAACAAGGGAAAGGTTTTTGTAATTTCATAGGATTAATAACGTTTGTATCCCTATTATATTAACAAAAATGATGTTCTTATACCCCCCATTTTATAAACCTCCATTTTTTAAATTTTTTCACATTTATCACAAGAGTTTTGAAAATGTTATTATGCATCTATTATAACCCTAGGATGTACTTTTTTTCATAAAAGGGTAATCAATATCATCGTTAATAAATAGAGATGTTTAAGAAATATTTTTACTTTCCTCTATATTACTTTAGATCTACCAAAGTTCATATTAAAATTTCTTCTGTAACACTAGTGACACTATTATCCATTATAAATACAACAAATATCTCGTCTGGATAAGTTTTGGGTTTGAACCCTTTTATTAACATAATAAAAGAAGGAAAAATTGTATATGAATGTGGTTAGTAACAATATAAAATGACCCCATTAAAGATTGAAAATACCTCAAAGATCATTATCTAAAATATTATAATTCTCATAGTCCATATCTCTATAAAACCAATCTCCTAAATATGAGAAATAGTTTTTATACATCTTCCTACCAATAGAATGTGGTGTCATCCTGGATCTCATCGTTGGATTGAGATGAGAGTAATATCACAATATCTTTGAATTAATTTTAGGAATTTATATAAAAACTTAATCTTATTTTATCTTTCTATAGGATGTAGTATTATTTTATGATATCTTCAATGATGGAGCATCTTCTTCTCTACCAACCAATTTTCTAGCATTTTTTTGTCAGTTTAACTTTTTTTTAAACTAATTGATGATATTATTAAATAAAAGTGTGAATTTATAATCTTCTGTTTCATTTTTATTATCAATACCCCCTTTCCATGTGGCTCATTTAGCAATGATTCTATATGGTTCTACCCTTTAGCAGGTTATCCTAGATCACCCTATTTTTTTATATAAATTATATCACCAACCATTTAAATTTTCCTCTATCTAATTAAACATTTTTCTATTTAATGATATGAGAACTCATAAGTTTAAGTTGAGATCCCTAAATTCTGGATTTTTAGTTCCTATACTATCACATTCTCCTCTTACACGTATTTTTTTTAAATAAGTGAAAACACATATGGTCATGTCATGATACATTTTTTAATCAATTAATCATTAATTATTTAGTGGTATTAACATGTTTAGAACCTTCATACACATCAGAGGCTCCCTATAATAATATCTATTAATATATTAGGGATTTATGAGAAGAATATGAATCAAATTAATGTAATTATAACCTGACATATTCTAAGAGTGTGTAAGCTTGGTAGATGGATCACTATCACCATAAACTATAGCCTTATTACTCGTATCAAATGATCACTTATCCTTGAAATTTAACTCACTATTATGAGTTATGTATAAAAATGTACATGTGAATGGATTCAAATATTTTTATTTTTCATATAATATGCTCATATAATTAGGATAGTAGTAAGGAAGCTTCTCATGGACAACTTTAAGATTTTACTCATCATCACGCAATGGAAAAAACACATTACTGATTTGAACTAATTTGAGATATACCTCAAAAACACCGTAGAAGAGTTGACATATATATAATGTTTTGTCTCCCTATCCATTTTAATATGGAATCTAATTAATGAATAAATATCTTATAATATTTGAGTATGAAAAATTGTAAATTTTAGAATTATTATTTTTTCCCAGACATGAAAATATGAGTATTTTAATTAATAATGGTTGAAACTAAATCTTTATTCTTATTTACCTAGAAAAAATGGTTTAATATATTCAAAACTATGGTTATAATCACTTTCATTTATGTTGTTCTCTAAGGAAAATGAAGTTAAAATAACGAAGAAAAATTGGTATGAAATTCAAGGTGGAGAGGTACAAAATCAAGGATAACCTTTAGATATATCCACAATATTCCAAAGATTAACACCATTAATAAGATAAAATAATATAATTATAATTTGATTTAATTTACTTAATCATTTGAAAATAGTTTTTGACCTTGAATATACCCAATTAGTGGACCTATTTTTATGTATCTTTCTAGAATCTTCTTTTTAAGAGGTTGTGAGGAAGGTTTTTTTCTGATCCCCCATGTATGGTTTCAATCTATTATATATGATTCATAGGATGGGATTCTCCCCTAGATATTTCAATATCATGTTCATATTCCCTCAATCTCTATAGGGAATCTCTAGTAAGTACATGCTTATGGGATTCCAAATAGTTTTAACTTCACCTAATTAAGATTTTTTCTAACCATATCACATATGGTGTATTCACTATATATTGTTAGTGTAAGAACATGTTTATAATATATCTATGAAGAATTATAGTTTTCATATAAAATATCTTTTAAATTATATGCATCAATAATATGTTTCTTATATTTTCCACCATGTTTTAATTATTCCTCTCAGATACTCCATTTTTTAGAGATTTTTTGGATATTTATACTCATATATTATTATATGATTATTAATATATATATCGAAGTTTTCATTCATATATTTTGATGTATTATTGAAAAAAAATATTTTAATTTCATAATAAACTTTTCTATTTGTAATTATTTAAAGATAATTTAACTAATTTAGATATTAATACACATATGATATAAAATACACAAATGTCATGTGTGTAAAACCATAAATTAAAATCATTCAATATGTTTGTTGATTGGTTCACATAAAGATTATCAACGTGGATATATTTTATTTAATCAACTTATGATATTTATTTATCCTGATTTCCACTATCTTGTGGCATGTGTTCATTAGTTCTCCTTTCATACTTGTGCTATAATTTTTTATCATTTCTAGATATAGGTTTAGTAGATTAATAAAATATTCATATTTGACATGCCTCTTAATATTATTTTTCCTTAAATGACCAAGCATCATATGAAATATTTATTCTCCTCTTTCATTTTAATGAAACATGAACCTTGATAATTGAATATCTGAATTTTGTTTTCACAATTTTATTATCCCATAAAAATGAAATCCCATGATTTATTCCATAAATATAAAATCCATTCTTCCATATGATAAATTCATTTCAACTCT
Organism: Viscum album; assembly: GCA_963277665.1. NCBI lineage: Eukaryota > Viridiplantae > Streptophyta > Magnoliopsida > Santalales > Viscaceae > Viscum > Viscum album. Next base: position 1,520,610,835 of record OY728157.1, on the reverse strand, counting down.
CAAAAAGTAGAGACACACACAATATATTATGTTTCCATTATTCCGTAAAAATAATATCATTTGAATTTATTCTTTATAATATTTGTGTATCTATACCATTTCAAATTGAGTGACCCATTATTTCTCAAAGTTTTAGATCCTCTATCATAACTTTTATTATCATTAAATATATTTTTTTATCATTACTGTGTGATTAGAAACCATTATCTGGTATCATATACATCTATCTGTTTCAATAATTATAAACATCTTCTGAATCCAATTAATTTCATTGAGTATTCCTTATTTTCATATGTTTTTAATTCCAATTTTATGATAATTTCTCATGTGGTATACTTAAAAATAATAACATGAATAATTTGTCTCTACGTAATTCATAAGGTCAAGAGAACTCAGGAACACCTCTTAGGAATGAGGGGCTTCCAAAATGTTGGGGTTATTATATAAACACATTCATGTGGTAAATTTCCACTATTGTAAAAAGTATCTATATCTAGAAACCCAATAAAAATAAAAATAAATTGTTTTCACATGATGGATATGTGGATAATAAAAAAAATTTACTTAACATTATATTACCTTTTAGTTAATGAAAGTTAAATAACATGAAAAAATGGCTTTATAAAAAACAAAAAATAATAAAAAATTCTATTAACACGCCTAAAGCTTACATGACTCATGAAATAGAAATATACCAATAGAAAAATGCATATACGTTTATTGAAATGTATCATAAGGATCCAAATGTGTATTCTCTAAGGGTTTATATAAGACAAGATAACCCTATTTTTAAGAATTATTTATTCATTTATCTATTAATACTCATATTTTTAATTTAGTAAATTTTTCCTTTAGAAATTATTGTTTAATTGTTGGGTTTTTCAAGTTAAACATTCAATACATATGTAGTAAAAACTATGTGATAGTTTTGTGTGAGGGACCATTGTTTCTAGAGGATTGTCTCATATGTTTATAACATGGTTTTTTAAAATTTATTAGACAAAATATGGGTGGATCCCAGGTTTTATAGTCTACGTTTTAGTGTTAGAACACAATTTGGAATATCCAATTAGAAAAATGTAAAAAAATTTAGGTTATTAAAAATATGAAAATATATTCTTTTATCCATGGTTTTAACTCCTTTGGAGTATCCCTCTTCACCCGGGGAGATTTTAGGGCATCTTACCATTTATATATATATTTCACATATAGATTTAAAAAAATTAATTTATGGATCGAAGGGGTTTCTTCATCATAATCTCTTGATATACTTCTCATACCATTCTTTCCTCCGTGTTTGTTTTTTTAAAGCATTATTTAGTCTAGGTGACCTAGGATTTCAGTTAGTGTGATTCAATTTGGTGATTTTTCGTATTTATGTGTCTATTTTTGGTACCATGGAAATAATGTATGTAATCTATAAGGGGTCATTTTTAGTTTAAAAAATTAGCTAATAATATTTCATCTCATAATTCCTTTTCTGTCATATTTTAAAAAATTCTAATCAAACAAAATATCTCAGTGAAAACCATGCATGTATAAGAAAAATAACATTTAAAAAATAATATAGGTATAATATGGAATATCTATTTAAAAAATTTATAAAAATACAATTGATGAAATCAGAGATATATAGATTGAACATTTAAACCCAAAAATTATTTTAAAATGAATCTAATAAAATTTTTGGAAAATACAAAGAGTATGGTTAATCAAGACAATCACTTTTTAAAAAGGGTAATAAAAACATAAATTAAAACCTATGTGAAAGGTGGTTATTTAAACTATATTCATTGTATCCATGGAAATAAATGTTTCTTGTGGGGAAATGAATACCTATACCTAGAATCCCATTACTTGACCTATATAAAATAAATTTTTTTTAGCCCTGAATAATCATTATTTCTATCCCTATAAGAGAATTATTGTTCATGTTTAATAAATCATCTATCATCATATCCAATGAATCCCATGGTCACATATGATTGTTATCAAAATTTCAATAAAATATGAAAAGACATATAATATATACTCACCAAATATTTTACTTAGTTAGATCATAGAATATAAAACAATCACAAGTACACTAAGTCAATATGATGTTGAAGATATTTTCTGATTGAATGTTTTTGGGAGTTCACAATATTGATTTTATTTTTAGGTGAGGGGATGCTTTACTATTTATAGATTACATTTTAAGATACATCAAAAGATCAATTCCACCTTTATTGATGTTAGTGGTAACTTTATCGATAGCTACATTGACCTCTACTGATGATCATAACATAATTATTTCTCTATATATAAAGTTATTTTACATCAAAAATGTTATTTATAATTGTAAAATATATATTAAATTATAAATTTTTATGATATTAAATTTTAATAAACCATAATTCTTTATCTAATATTATTTTTATCATAGATTTTTAAACTATTGAATATATTCTTTCATAAGTCTTTATTAATATAAAATATTATCAATAAAAAATTAATTATACTAAATAATTAATACTAGAATACCTATCATGTTAAATAAAATTCATATGAAGTGAATTGTGATTTAAAAAATAAATAATAAAAGTGATTCATTGATTACATAATCTCAAACTATTTGGATATCAAAAAACAATCAATTATAATTGAAAAAATTCTATATAATTTCAAATAACTATTCATAAAATCAAAGAGAGATATTTTACAACTTCTATTCTTAATGAAAAATCATAATAAACGTATTAGTCATAAACAATATAAAGTATTATACTTTTAATAATGATTCTTCCTAAAACCTTCACCATTAAATTTTCTAAATTTTTTATAAATGTTTCACACATTGGGATTTTAAAAATGAAAAATAAAGGTGAGTACATTAATAATAATTTAATAAATATTATAATTCATTATATTAAACAAATTTAATGATAAAAAAATAAATTCATAAATCATAAATTCAGTTATCTTAGGTATGGTATGATAAAAAGTTCGGGTTGATTCATATAGTTATATATCACCTTGGATAATCAAACAATACTTTTAAAATAGTCTAGTAATCAAATGTTTTAACATATTTTCCATTGTGACCATAAATTCCATTGTCAAATTTTATTATTATACTATGTGATCATATAATGAGTAAACTCAATAAAAATTCATGAGTTTGTGTTTCATCCACAACACATAAGAATAAAAATATCTTGCTACTAAACATTTATCTTTCACTATAGAGAGTTCTATAGAATGTCTCTTCTAGCTAGATCACAAAATAATTTTTTTGGGAATTCACATATTTGAGAATTAATTTTCTTTACCTAATAAACAACTCTAAATTATATCATATAATATAATACATAAAAATTAATTCTATAATTATAGAATAAAACTTATTATAGTGAACCGTTACGCTTTATAAAAATTAATTTATCTATTATCAAATGTGATATTTTTTCTTTTTGAGAAACCTTACACATTATAGAACAAAAATATAAAATCCAGTTGACCTGGTCTAAAATTGTTTAATATATTGATTATACATATAAAAATTTTATTATATATCTAATTAATGGATCCATACAGGCCATGTTTGGTGGATGTTACTTAAAGGGTAGTTATATAAGATTTATTCTTCAAACCAAAATATTTTAATAACTATTTAATATATTTGTATTGAATAAAATATTATTCTTCCAGCCTTGAGTAATTTGAATACTATGGAAAAAAATCATTCAACCACCAAAAAAATTTAAAAATTAACTTTTTATAAATTCCCAAAAAACATAATGATGTTATTGATTTGATTCAAAAATAATTCCATATACATAAATTAAAATGGTGGTAGTTCCTTTAAAAATATTATTTATAAAAACAACTTGGGTCAATACTTCCTTTAAATAAATTGTTGTGAGGTAAATATATAATATGTATATAATACCATGTTAATGATCATGTTTGAGTCTATAGAGAGTTTTTATATGTTTAAATCCATTTCTAAAAAATTTAATTTCATGAAAACTATATCTTTTAAATACATAAACATCCTCTTGAAAATATTTGATAACAAAATCACATTTACTAACTATTTTAAATAAATAAAATTCAAATTTGTTAAATATTATGGTAATACCCTAATTGATTATAATTTTGATATCAATGAAAATATTTCACCATAACATATTTCTTATAATGGATAATATCATCTACAAAATTATGTATTCATTCATAACAAAAGCTCCATTTTCATTACTACTGATTCTAAAAATCCACATATCTGCAGTTATTGGAAGTTCCTTATTTCATACAAATAATGTTGAATCATAATTCATTTCAAATTATTTGATCACTTATTACAGAATCCTCTTTTAACATTGATCACATAGAGAATAATTTTGCATTTTTGTCTAAATTATGATATGAATGCATAATTTTCCAAGTAATTTATTAAGAAACTTCTAGTTTGGACAATTTTACTTACATCATAAATAATATTTTATGTAGGATGACTAATAATGATTTAATTAATTTTACTTAACACGTTATTTTGATGATAAACTATTATTTGCACATATTATATTAATGTAATTTCATGATATTTAACTAATTATGATATTATTTATAGGTGATTTAGTATCACTTGTTTTGATTCAACATCCATAAAATTGATAGTACATTATCTATAAACATCATATAGAGGATTAAAGTATGGAGGTTTTTTAAAAAATTAAAAAGTTTCACCTAAATTTACATGAATCGTTTCATGAATAAATTTCTTATTAATTTAAATATTATATAGGAATTAATATATGTGTAATAACTAAGTTAAATTCTACTATATTCTTTTTGAAAAAATATTTATAATCAATCATTAGTATTAATCATGAATACTTTTTTCACAAAAAAAGATGTAAGTGTGATTTTTATTTCATCTAGTCCAAAATTTGTAATAGTTTTTAGTAAGAAATGGTAATTGTGAAATTATATTTATATTATAGAAATATGTACTCACAACATCAGCCCAAAAATGATTAGAAATATAATACTCAATATTATTATATAAAGTGTTTCAAAATATAAAAAAATCTAATTGATCATTCCAAATAAGAATCAATGGGTTTATATTCATATGGAAAATATAATTTCAAAAATTCATAATGTTATTAGGATATGAAGACTTTTTATGGTAAAATAACCCCAATTAAATCTAGTGTAATAATTAAAAAACACATAGACATAGTGTTTTACCCTAATACATCATTTTTTACATGATTAATTATTCCATATGTTCTAATAAAAATCCATAGTTGTTGGTATATCATATTAATCACAAAACATGACGGTTTTCAATTAGAAAATTGGCAACGATCCCAAAATCATACAGAATTAAATTTATGTTCTAGAATATCATTGAAATTTCATTTTTTAAAATGTTTGGATAATGTTTCAAAGCTATAGTTCTCCTATATCTTCATTAGAAAACAAGATAAATATATTTTTTTGAATAAACATGTACAATTCTAATGAATTATTTATTCCATGCCATGTGTGTATAAATTCTCATTCCAATCAATATATAGAATGATATTACCTTTTTAACATCTAAAAAAATTTATGATACCATATTTTGACAAGAAAACTGTTATTGTATAATTTAATAGTGTTGATAAGATTTTAAATAAAACCATGAAATATATATATTTTGAAATTTTTTATATTCAATAAAATAATCAATACTTTTAATGATCTCAACTGATGTTTTTCTTCAAAAAGTGACATAGCCTCTATCAAAATATTTTAACTTTCTGTATAGAGATTGGTATCTCCTCAAGGTTCCAGAATAGCCACTATCCATGTACCATTTATTTCATCTTTTAGTTCTCTAGGTGATTAAATCGTTCAATATCTTCTTCCTTTTAATTTTATAGTTTCTATTAATCCTTATAACTTTCCTCTTTAGGATGATATAATCTATTTTAATATAACATATTTTCATATATTGGATGAATATAACATCTAAATAATCCTTCTTATTAGGACTACTATTTCGGACCATTTCATGAGTATATAAAATATTCTTTGAGTGAAATTATTATAAAAACATTTATCAAATTTGAAAATATAATTCTCACAATCGTCAGAATTATATTGATATGAATGCAGTCACATTTTCAATGATACCTAATAATTAAATACAAGGGAATAAGAAATACATGTAATAAAAGTAAAGGTAAAATAAGTAGGATTATCATACATAGATGATACAAAAAATAAATTCTTCTTCATAAAATTTAAAAATATAGATTTCCAATCTATATTTATTTTTATTTAATCTAAGTAAAATTTCCCCGAGGGTTATCCTTGTCAGGTTTTTATCATCCTAAATTATTTTTATCATTTTTACTCATTCATTGCAAATTATATCAATAATAATTTCAAAATGTAGATCTTTTCATAAAACATTCCTGACAAAATAATTTATATTATTTATAGTGGTAATAAAGTGTTGATGAATTTTTTTATCATTTCACTAGGTAAAATAAATATTGATAATTCTCCCTCATGTCAAAAATTCCTATTTTATAAATCTTTAAAGTTACAAAATGTGTAGTACTTAATTTCATGAAAATAACATTTTCTATTTTAAAGGATGATATCAGACTATAAATAATCCTTTCCATAAAACATAATTGAGTGTTTAGAACATTTTTATTAACTTCATATTCTATCTTGTCTTCTTGAGAAAAATAATCATCTTCTTTCCCTAGTACATTGTAACTCTCATTCGACATTAGAGAGTTTTTAAAGTTATTATTAATTATATTAGTATTTATTTAATCAATCCAATATTCATAATCATTTCTATATATAAGAGTGTATCATTTCATATTTAAATTTTTATGTGTTCTGAATTGAATATCTACCCTTAAAAATCGTTCTTCAAGATACACAATTAGTGTAATGAAACCAATATGATGTTTTGATAAAGAAAAAAACAATCCTATGATTATTTAAACACATTATCTGATACCAAATATATTAAAAATATATAACATAGTAAACCTACAAATTTGTGGGTAAATTGTAGTCATATTGTTTAAGTAATAGTCTAATCAAACCTCGTGTTTTAGAATAATCTGTTTTATTAAATTCTCATCAATGATAATATTAGATAAAACAAGTACATGAAATGGGAATATATAATATCAGAAATAATATAAGTACAACAAAAATAAATTTTCTAAAAATGTATGAAAATAAAAATAAAAAATATTATTATTATATATTTAAAATTTAGGCCCAATGATAATTCAAAAATAAATATAGTAGAAATTTAAAACAATACATAGAGTGTTGATTAATAATAAAAATAATCATTTAAAATTATATTATAAATATAACTTTAAAATAATTGAATTGTATAACATTATAGTAGATCCTAGGTATTAATTATTATAAAAATATCATAAGGTGATAAATATTTCTATACCTATAATCCCTCAAATTATCCTTTTAGTTGGAATAGTGATCTATCCCTTAACACTATATCTTATTATCCATACAATCTCTTGATCATGAAGGATTAGTAAATACACATTCCTCCCATCCCAAGAAGCACTTAATTGTAAATGATCAATAAAATAAAAAATGTATTGGAAATACATATAAATTTACAATAATGTCTCAAAATATGTGTCTCTTAGTCATAATTCCAAATTTAACACAATAATATATACATTAAGAAAATATTTTATTTAAGACATCATGTGATTTCAAGCATTCATTACTTCATAACTTGTCCATCATACTAATTCTTAATGTTTCATCTCTATTTATATATATTTTCATAACCAACATCCATGGTTAACTTCCATAAATCTTATAGTGGTTTGAAATTAAAAATTTAGAAACATTTATATTTGTATATTATTGTAGAGTTATTCTTTATTTTTTGTAAAAATTATTTGTACACAAAGAAATTATTTGGAAATTATATAATATATTACGCTAGGAATTTTTTATACAATCAAAATTTTAAAAATTGTAATATATTATCTAGGATTTATATTATCCTCACAATGTTTGAGTGGTTAATATATTACTTTATAATTATTTTGTTCTATGAAATATAATTTACTATATAATCATTCTATACAAAAGGAATAACAAAAGAATAACCAATTATTGGTAAACTATGTAAGACAATTATTAGGATTTCTATAATAAAGAAATAAAGTGAGACATTAAATCAATTCTATGTAGAATTATAATGTTTACTTTGAGAATGTTCATGTGTATTGATTCCATGAATAGTAAATGTTTTATTTTGGGATTAGTTTAATAAATTAATGTGTCCTTAATATTGATAAAAAGACTTATTAGTCTCCATTTTATATGTAATTAATTTGTCATGGACCTTTCCATTCAGGTTTTCTTATGGATGCTATAAAAATTTATTTGTATTTGAATTTTGATGAATTAAAAATGGGTTTATCTTCGGTTCCATACCCAAATTCGGTTGCCAAGTGGATATAATTTCACAAAACAAATCATCAGTTATATTCCAGAGTGTTATATAGAATCCATCCCACCTCCATGTATACTTGAGTTTGTGTACTAGTAATGAGGGTTTATAGTATTTAATTGGGATACTATACCCTCTTAACATTAAAAATCATAAGGGAAATAACCTAATATTATAACATATATATGACCAATATGATATTTAGAGTGTCACTAAATAAAAATCTATAAAAATGTGATTTTGAATTCCATAATAATCATTAACCACTAGGAGGTGAGATTATATATTCCTACAAATGTAAGACATATATAAAGATAAGAACTATATAAGCCTTATTATAAAATCAGATTTGAAGTCAAATCAGATCTTTATATACACTATGCTACCTCATCTCGAACTAATTCCCATTCATGCGGTCACCATAAAAGGATGATTTATTATATACATTCACTATGAGGTTCCCACATGGGGTGTGAGAATATAAAATCAGAAGAGTATCCCTATTAACCCATAATCAATGCAGTCATATTTGTTTGAATGTATGAAAAGTCACTTTTTAAATAGTATAAAAAACATATTCCATGTGTTGATGACCATACCAAGACACCAAGAACTTCAACCCCACCTACTTCAACATTTTTCTAGTAAGGATATTAATTTATTTCACCACATGTTACAAGAAATTAAAAATGTATTGTGGTTGGTTGAAACTATACATGAATTGATCATGTCTACAAGTTGCACCTTCAAGGAATTCCATAAGCCCCACTATTGTAGTGGTGATTAATAGTAAACACCATATTTCGTACCCAAATTGTTCTCATTATCAAGAATACAACACACCCCACAACAATGCTTCTTTTGACTTAGAACACTACACACCCCAACCCGAATGTGGTCATTATCCTCATATAATTATAAGTACAACCTCACATGTTGGAAATAGTTAGATAATCACATTAAATCATAGTATGATTCCCCCAATTCATCCAATAGAATATGGATTCTCAATTACCATGTCTAATAATGTCCCACATAATTAAATATTTCCATGGTCTTACACGTACCATCAAATAATCCATATCCATTTTCCGTCATCATTTCCTCATGCTCCCACACCAAGGAGACTTCTAAATAAAACTAAAGAACCAAAACATACTCACACATGAATAAAGGTTTCACAAGCTATTGAAAACAAAAAATATGTATCATGTAAAGGAAAAAATACATCTCAACAATATTTATCAACAATAGACACAAAAATAATATTATTACAAATAAATCATGTGTCTTAAGGGCCACTCACTCAACCTTATTCATACTGCAGAAACCATAGGTCACATGGGATTCACAGGAATACTTAATGTAATCACATAAACAACAAGTAAAAGATAAAAACATTCATACATGGAATATTACAACTACACTTTCTAGTGTAATATACCTAAAGGATTATTGGAATATGAAGAATAATTGAGTACATAATATTTACTCTAATCTAAAGAAACATCTTCCACATCCCTCCTTCCATGTATGTATAATACCTTTGTTCATAGCATGATGTAACAGAACATGGTTGTAACTTGACACAATATATATTTTTTTCAAATAATATTATCTATTAATTTGTTAATGATTCAAGTCATTGTATCACACATAGAACCTGATGAAAAAATACTAGTTATTCCTAATAATCCTTAGTACCATCTCACTATTAATAATGAATTACACCAATCCATAGTCATTTCATTTCACAAAGGCCCATACTAACCATCATCCCAAACATTAACAATATTTTGTAAACCAACATCCACATTGTTATCAAGTACAAGTTATAAAAAACTTTTCAAGACTTTTTACATTGTCTCACCCCATGTCATAAAAATATTCCCCTTAAATGAGTTTATGAACGAAGCCATTCTATTTTAATAGAATATGGTTTAACCAAACAAATATTATAACCCTCAAACCATGATTGGTAACCTAACACATCTCTTGAGGGATATCACTCAATGATTTTAGGTGTATCATATATTCATTTTACGAACTAATTTCTATATGAATAATTATATTTAAGGAACACCGTCTAGGATATAATTGTATCCAAAAATCAGTTAAATACCTTCCATGGTATCATTATAGATTAACTAACAGTGTCACATCGTGGTGGTATATTTGAAAAACTATACTCACAGACCCTATATGTACATGTAAACTAATCATATGTCTAGAGCGTCTTGGTCACATCATTTCTTATTCTAAGGGTCTCTAATTTGATACATGTAACACCCAAACTAAATAAATCATGAAGTCACACAATATTAACATATATTTATATAAGAAACATAATTTTTTTCGATAATATTGAAGCATATATGAAATTTTATCAATATATTCATATTTGATTGAGTATCCAAGGGTTCACCAACACAACTACAAGAAATAATGATACTTGAGAATATATAATAATTTATTAATAATTAACTAGAATCCTTTATGTAATGTGAATATTTATCTATTACCATTAATACCAATGATTCACAATATGATACATCATCAATTCCAAACATATAATTTTAATAATGGAATAAATTATTACATGATATATCCTAATGAATCTATTATTAAACTGAGATAATATCATCATATAAAGAAAAAGAATGTATTAATGACAATTAAATTCTTGATATTGGTATCTTTTCCCTTGAGGAAGGAAAAGTTTTATTTGAATATGAATAATGAATAGAAAATGAGCACATGCCTTGAATTTCCATGATTTGATCTTAGTGGATCCATAATGAATGCACTAGTAAAAATGATGACTATGATTAGAACTTCTTTTGACCTTATTAGTTATAAAATATTAGATAATAGATGTAATAACTAATGAATGTAGGGGGTTAATGGAAAACAAAAAGAGTTTCATCACATTAATGTCACAAGAACAAGGTTTGGTTGCATGGTTTTGCAAACACTGTCCCAGTAGTGTGATATTACATCCTTTCCTAGGAAACCCTCATATTTATTTCGCATGGTTTGTAAAACATTTTGGAAACCAAATTATGGAAGTGGATTGAGCTTCATTGTTTCTTATGGGAGACTGCACAATTTAATAAACTATGTTACTTAACCATGTTTCACCCCATCTACCTTTTCATTCAGACTATACTATTTCATATATAATCATAATGATATTTTAAAATCATTCTCCTACCATGAAACATAAAAAATAACTAATCATAACTCATTGATACCTCATAAAAACAAAAAACATCTTACATATAATCAAGGCTCAAAACCAAGGTGAAAAATAAATGTTTACTTTGAATTTCCACCCCTAACATTGTTGGTTTTTATTATATCTCAACTCTATTGATTCTCATCACTAACAAGGCTCTTCATTATTTCATCAACAAACTCGGATCAACAATGAAATTAAATAGTCACATAACATAAAATAACACATATAATTCTATTAAAATGATTCAAAAATTCTATGTTTGGTCCTAGATTCTTGTCCAACATTATTCTACAAGAAATATAATATTCTAAAGATCAACCTAACCATTATTAATTAACAAAAAGTGAAATTGTCTCATAATCTAACCATCACTTCAGAAACTCGATCCTACTACACCATTCATATTCCCTTATAAGATAACTAACAACCTATACCAAAGGTTATGCTTCTATTATAGTCACTAAACATGAAAAATACATCCTTCCATGGTATCTTTTACACCCTAAGAAAATTTATATATTTAAATATAGACTCTATTTAGGCAACATCCAAAATATAAATCTTATACACATTGCGAAAATAGATCCACCAGCACACTGAATCTATGATGAAACTAAAAATTGTTACTAACTAACTTATGTGTCTCTAACACCATCCAAAATTGGTCTTTTACACTGAATCAAATTCAACACTATAAGGATTATCTATATAACCATCCACTCTAGTTATTGATTGTTTATCAGTGAACACAATAAATATGACTGTCCAGTTTCTCATATCTAATTATAAACTAAACATGACCTTGGTGAAACCGATAGAGGAATTTTTAATTCTCTTAATCCATAGGGATATAGACTATGTCATGTCCTAGTACATGGTGGAATCCCCATCATATGAAGTCATTAACGACAATCTCAATGCTCAAAGAATAATAAATCATGCATTATCCACTTCTTATTCTCTCATCCCATGCTCTTATTCTCCCCCATGTACAGATTCATCTATATTGGTTTACAACTATGTCAACAACTAAATGGTACACTACACTACACCAATGTCATCTACAACTGAAATAACCTTAATATTTCAACATAATCTTATCGAATGGCCACATAATTTATCCCATGATTTTTCTATAACCCAAAAAACAAAAAGACTTTTACTTCAATGATAGTACCCAGCATCATCTATATCACCTAAACCATCTCCAATGGATAGGGAACCCCCAATAATTCAAAACCTTCATGAACAATAAAGAACATATTTGGGTGTTCTTAGTTATATTTCATGACACATACCATATAATAAAGATACAATATTAATTTTAGAAATTTTTCTATATACTATTTCCCAAAATGCACTAGGTTTCTAATGATATTAATGGACACTCATTCACATGAAACTAGAACATTATCCTTTAAGAAAAACCTCACTAATTATAAGTCTAATGTTCCAAAACAATAGACCATTCTCAATACGGATGGTGGTCTAATTCAGAAAAGGTCACTCATTCATCTTCTCTCATCAATTATAAGATTGATTAAGACAAATCCATTGATTCCACATGAGATAACCAATAGAACATGATGATACTGTGGACCTATGAAAACATCGAAAATTGATTCCTAAGATAATAATGTATTTATTATAGAAATATCATAGAAAAATAATCAAACCTCTTCTCAATCCTCAGAGAGTTCCTTAGGAACATGAAACTCATGATCATCAAATATATATACTCTAATATTCATTCTCTCATCAAGATATAACAAAATAATATAGTTCTAAAGCTTATGAGTGATAGTTTCAAAACATGAAAATTAGTCTATGGATGATAATCATAAAATGTGTCTCAATGGTGACATACTCAATAACATGAAAAACATAATAATCATCAGTGACATTGGAATCATAATAAAAAAAAATGTGTTACATGGTCCCATGGTTTCAGATAAAACCTTGCATATAATTCATGTCAGTAGATCATGGTCTAATAGAATCTTTATTAAGGTCAATGATCATATCATGAATACTATATCATGGAACATCCTCCGAGGTCAATGGTCAACTCATCCATGGTATTTCTATAGTATATAAATACCTTACTATTAAATATAATAGGGTAGAACAACATGTTAATAGCTTGATACAGCAGTTACCTACTCAGTTAACCCTGTATTGTCCTCTTTTAATGACTCAAGTAGTAGCATCAATCATACAACCCTCACGATAACAACTATGAATTCTTATTAAACCTCGCTCCATGATCATTAGTATTAATAACCAACACCGCAACATATTGATGTTAAATCCTAAAATATCATCCTAACCCTTGGCCCCAATAAGAGGGTCCAATTTGAAATGAGGATCCACTTGATTCCTAATAAAACGATACGAGGTAATGCTCAAGCCGTTTTCCAAGGTGTTATCAATTATAATCCAAATAAGTCTTTTCAATAATAAAAAATTGAAAACCAAAGGTGGAAAAATATTTCAAGGTTATTACAAAATATATAACATAACTCTAATCCCATGGTTATTTACCACAGACATCCTTTGTGGGATACTGATTAATGAAAAAAGAGGCTACACCTCTTCATCCATAACACCATGTGATAGAGTACTAATTATAGTTAAGGAAATCCATCAAGGATATTTGTGTCTCAAAAATAATTCAAGGAACCTACCATGGTATCTCTATAAGAAAACTATAATTTTTATTTCGTGGATGCATAGTTTCCCTATGATATTATCACACCCTATATACATAATTAAATTGTTCATGTATCTATAACCTTGAAGTCACCACATTTCATATTCTATTATTATTTTAGTCTATCCATGTACTACCTGAATCAAATAAATATTTAATTATCATAATATGAACATATATATAGATAAAATATGATAAAATAATTCAATAAAGTGGAACACAAATTTTACATCAAAATATTTATATAATATTGAGTATCAAATGAGCCACCTATCAAAATTAAGAATACTACGATAAATTATCTCTTTTATAACTTAAAAAAGATTTTTAAAAGAATCGTCTAATTGATAAAAATCCTTTTCATTCTTCTTAAAACCAATTATTCCCTATGAGATCCTTCATCGGTGCTTAATATTGAATTTCACAAAAGTAAAAAAAATCTTCAACTTGCAATATCAAAGATGATATATCACCTAACTAATAAATAATTAGCAGATCAATCCCAATACTATTGATCTAACCATCACATCTCTAATATATGTAATTAATATATATAATAAATTAAGATATAATATTAACATTAATAATATAAGTAAAATTATCACATACCATGAATTCCTAGGATTTGATCACACTAGATCCACCAACACCGAACATGGAATGGGGTGTAATTTATATGGGATTGTTTAAAAGTATATAATGTTGAGAGGAAAAAGTAAGGATACCCAATGAATTAATTTGTTTAAGGGAAAAATAAATTATATGTTTATCATTAGACACATAAACACATGGTTTGGGAACACAATTTTCGAAACTGTGAGCAAACCATTTTAGATTATTACCTCTCCTAGAGAAAACTTATGATTTGGACACATAGTTTTTCAATATTTTTTCAAAATATAATTTCTGGTACTATAAAAAGATTCATATTTTTTAGGTGATTCTACATTGTTTTATATACTATATACCTTAATTTTGGGTTATCTTATGAACCTCTTCGTTTTAGAACATAGTTTCTTTCATGGTTATCATGGATTGGTCAAACATTCATCAAACTATGAACCATAAAAAAGGACTTATAATCACTCAATATAACTCCATTACAACCACACATATATCCCATATATGTAAAGCACAAAAACATTGAAAAACAAAAATTTACCCATAATATCCACACATAATGACTAAGGTTGTGAAAGTGACTTTTCTTACTAGTTTTTTTCTTTAATTTTTGATGTGGATATATTAAAATGATTTAAAATAAACGATAGATTCTTTGGTTTTAATATTTAATTTTAACGATCTTAATTTTATATTTAAATGATTTCTTACGAAACATCAATGGATTTAAAAATGATTCTTAACATCTTGGTTTAATTTTAAGGGATTTATATTATAATGGTGATATAATTTGGTTTATCTTATGTGTTGGGATTATATTGATTTATTGATGGTCGAGTATAATTTTTTATTATTTTTCTATGAATTTTAAAGCATGTCATTTTATATTTTTAGAAAAGATTTTTTTTAGAAACTATATTTTTTATAATGTGATTCAAAGTGAATTTCACACTATGTAATTTTCTAATAGTGTATTATAAAGTGAATTATATTTTATTTAAGGATATTTTTGTTATATAATTTATTGGGAATATGAATTTATTTTTATTGGTTATGGATTTTCTAATAAATTGGGATATAAGACCTTTGTTGTGTGAGTAAATCTGTTTATATCAGCCCTCAAGTATGTTTTTTGCAAATAGGAAAATGATGCAAAGGGATACTTAGTGGGATTGTAGTATTTACTATATTACACTATAAGGTTTATTTTATTTCTATTTTTTCCAAATATGGATACTAGGATAGTAAATGGAAAATGTTTTATAATTATATTTCCTATAATAATTCGTTGTTTCTATTGGCCCATAGGATAAAGCCTCATATTACATTTGTTTTATTTGGTTGAGATGTGTTATTCATTATCACCAACTTTTTTATTGAAATATTTAGTGGTATATCATGCTATACCACCCAAATATATTTTATATATTCATATTTTAATTTTATATTCCTTCATTGTAGATATAGTATTATTGTTTAGATTCAGTTATATTTCTTCATTTTTTAGCAGACACTACTGTTGGATACGATTTATTACTTTTATATTTTGGTTTTCTTTCCAATTTTTTTATGTAATTGAGTATATTTAAATAATTATTCGAGAAAATTAAAAAAAGTGTCTATTTGTTGAAATTTTTTGGAAGACTACCAATTTTTGTTTTTAATGTATTTTGTTTTACAAAATGAATGATTTTACACTTTAGTGAGAAAGGGAATATGAATGGTGTGATCCCCATGTTTTAAAATAAATTATAATAACTATGGATGATATGCTATTTCTTTTCAATTATTATTCAATATAAATTTTTTATTGAAATATCAAACAAGGAAGAAATAAGGTTATTCTTATACATTAGGATTGTGGTATAAGGAGGATATCGATTATTCATTTATCTTCAACCCAATAATATAGGTTTGTGGATGTTTTGATTTCACGAGGTAATATTATTCCTATTTTTTATGAGAATTTAGTAATATAAATTATACAGTGATTTACATGGAACATGAATATGGGTATTGTTGTATTTAATAAATTTTATGTACATAGTTTTCCTAATTTATCATTCCATGTTTTCTACATTTTCCTTGAAATTATTTTATTATTTATAGATTAGTTGGATTAAATTTAGATTTAATGTGTTTTTTAGATGCACTTGATGTATTCATAAACATTTCATATTATTTATGTGATATTTTCATTATGTATTCCTTGTTTGGATCTAATTTTTCATCATCATAGATTTTACATGTATAGATTCTTTACATAACGAAGAATAGTAATAAAGGTTCAAATAGAAATTATATATCTCTTTATCAATTAATTATGAATAAAAATTCCCATTTTTTCACCTAAATCTCGCACAATAGTGTCCATACTATAGAGATTGGGAATTCCCTCAGATATAGTGATTGATCATTCTGGGTGAAATGTCGGGTTAAATCGTGCTAGTACATTATAAACTAAATAATGACCTTATTGTAAATAAATAATTATTTTAGTATGGTGATATAAATAACATGCTTCAAGTTTAGAGTCTCAATTATGTTCCTAATCATAACCTTTTAGGATGAAACATGAGTTTACGAAGATGATTGGGATTTGTGAATCATGGATTTCATCTTTTTTCTATTTATTTATATGATATTTTAATCTTTATTTGAGTCTATATGTTTTTATTTTTATATTTTAATATTTTATGAGAAACAATAGTATTTTTAATAAAATTTTGTATCAATATAGTGGTGATTATTATTTGGCTATGATTTGGTATGTTCTATATAGACATTGAAAACCATACATGGGAGGCTTTTGGTGGGAACCACATTGTTTGTTCATGGTTTTACATGTTGTGAGTCCATACATCTAAAAATTTCGATTGTCCCATAAGTTAGAGAATTAATTAATGATGTTCAAAATTAATTTCAATCCTTTTAAATGTCAATTTTATTATAAAATAGAGTGTTTTATATAGTTAAAAATATTTTTTGGGTAAGTAAAATATAGAATTTTGTAAATACATATGACTTTTTTATTTTAAAAAGTTGTGAATTGGATTTAAAATAAATAAGAGGTCTAATTAATATATTATAATTAAAAAACTTATTTGGTTCTAAAAAATACATTTGAAATATTTTAATGAATTTGATTCATTGTTTTATAAACATCTAGATATAATTTTAATATATATTTTCAATGTTCCCTAAAAAAAATTTCAAATTTTTTTATTTCAATTCTAGGTAGACCCATGGTGGGACTATTTCAAAAAATATGGGAATTCATATATTTTTTAAGTATTTGGATTAATATAAGGGTAATATAAAATTATTTTTCCACTCTAATTGAATTTGAGTTTTTTCTAAATATAATGTTTTTGTGATGATATTTTGATAGTATTTTTTATGAAAAATGGCTCTGTAATTTGCTTGAAACTGCTATTTTGAATGTAAGGCCTTATTTAGTGTTTAAATTCAAATATAATTTGATTTGGGTTTATAAATGACAGGTATTTTTCAATGTGTTCTCACATTTTTTTAAACATTGATGAGATATATTAAAATTAGTTATTCCATTCATATTGTGTCTTATGAAGTTTATTGTTTTATTACATAATATTGAAAGTGTTTTGAAAACAAATGTGGACTTTTTGGTTTCATTTTGTACTGTGTAGATAAATGGGGGAAATTTAATCAAGGTGATTTGTTTCTGTAAAATTGGGTTTAAACTCTCTAAAATTCTAGTGGATTTGAAATTATTTTTTAGGTGATTTTATTTTGTTGATTTGGGTTTTTTTCTTCTTGATTTATATTGAGAATATTGGATTTTTATTTTGTACCATTAATTTTAGGATTCAGGTTTATTTATATTTCATGTTTACCATGGAAATATCCTTATTAATGATTGAGGGTAGTTAAAATAATTAATTCTTCCACTGTCTAGCGGTAAATTATTTTGTAGTTATTCATGGGGACCTATTTAGATGTATATATTTTCTTTATTTAGGGATGTTAAATTTAATGTATAAATTCTGGATTTATTTACACCCCTGTTAATTTCCTCATTTATTCCCAATAAGTTATTTAATATTTTGATAATTCTAAATCCTTATTATAATTTTGAACCATTTCTAGTATTGATATTATGTTATCCTTGATTGGAAGTTTTTATGGGATATACATGGGATACCTTGTGTGCGTGTTTCAGTAACTATTACATTTTTTCTCTCTCATATATTATTCTCTACAATGTTTTCTATATGTTTTATAGTTTTCATCAATAGATATTGTTCAGGTGATGAGGGCCCATGTTTCCCTCTCTTTACCCATGTCTAAATCCATGATGTTGTTGTTAAGGTATCTTTTCGATTAAGATGTCATTGTGATATTGGTGGTTGTGTTTGTATAGTGTATATGGGTAATAAAATTCTATTCCAAGCATTTTTTTCTTCTCTAAACATGTTTGTATAGAGATTATTCTTCAGTATGATTGTATAAAAGAAATGATTTTTTTAGAATATTGTTATTTTTTAGAATTATTAAAATATTGGGATACCAACATTGATTATTATTTTTGTATGATCCATTAAACATTTTATTATAGAGGTAGAAATAGAAGGATTTGTAATGTGATTTCATTCCTTCCCAAGAGAACATTCCTTATTATGTGATTTTTATTCATTGTGTTTTTTTTTATTTTACTGAATCAACAAAGGGTCTCTGTGGATTATCATATGTGTATAAGATGAGTTCTGTAGTATTCAAAATATTATTAATTAGAATAGTGTTTTTTATTTTTTTCAATCATCAGTATCATGGGTCTATTTTTGGATATAAATGATTTCATTAATATTTTTCTACCCAGATAATGTCATGGTGACCAATTTTATTTGCAGTTTTATAAACATAGGGTGGTAAATTGTCTTCAATTATTTGAAAAACAATTTCATATTAAGAACTTTTCTAGGGAATAAAGGATTTTTTATTGGAAAATTACAACACTTCTAATATAATTTTCATTTTAAATTTATCAATTTATCTATTATTGTTTTTATAATTCATTTATAACCATTTATATTGAATTTTTATATAAATGTGTGAGTTTTTTATATAATTTGGATGGACCATAGTTATTGAAAACAATTAAATAGTAATGTTTAATGGATTGACCTTTTTAGTATTCTTTGACACATATTTACAAAAGAGATTATCTAATGATGGGGGAAAATAGTGAAATATTCCAATGTTTTAAAGTAGAACTATCATGGTTGGGGAATAGATTGGTAAAACATGTTACTATACCTCTTAGTCTTTCTTCATGATTAAATATAAGACATGAAATTTTTTTACTCATTTATTTATACAACATAGGGGAATACCTCTTCTACCTATCATCCATAGAGGGTCATTATGACCCTATGATTCTATTTCCCTTCCAAACATTTTAATTACATATTATATATTAATGATTTGATGGGGGTCATTATGGTTTTATATTTTGTTCCTTCTCCTCTATCTAAATCCATCTTAATTTTATATTTTAAATGTTCGTATTCGGACATAGTGAACATGGTTTTTCTTTCAAAAAAAAATTAATTTTGGGGGTTGGTTTATTTAAGTGATCCAGATACCCTTATAAAGGTTAAATTGACCTTTTAAAGACATATTGATTTTAGGAATAGAAAAAGTTACATGTTTGAGGTAGGATTAGACCATATACAGGTATTTAACTGTAAAACCATCATTTTGTGTTCTTCCTATTATATTCCATAAATTATTTCTGATTCTTAGAAATAATATTTAATGTTTTTTTTCAAAAATATGTTAGTTCTATATGAATTTAATGGAATTATAATGTGTTTTGACTTTGGTTCCCAGGATTATATTTGTTTTTAAATTTACAAGAACAAATGTTTTTTAATTAAAAATAATCTATTACAAAATAATTTCAATTCTAATAGATATTTTGTTATTTTTTAAATTTATTTTTAATTATTTTACCTTAAAAATTAATTTTTTATGGTGAATCTAAAATTTATTCCAATATATTACACAGTTTCTTAATTTATTTTTTAATGATGTAAAATATTAATGGGGGTTTCATTGGGATTTATTAATGTTTTGTTATTATGATTATTTTGTAATGGTTGATTATTGTTTTCTAATATTTTTCATAGTGTTCCTTTGTTTAAAGGGTTATTTCATAGAGATTTTTTATGGAAAACTGTTATTGGATATATAACATGTTTGATAAATTGTTTCAAAGAGAGTTTGATCCTACGAGACTTAAAAGGGTGGAATAAAATTTTATTTTCCCTTGTCTTATGAAATATTCAATATACACATGATTGGATATATTATTTCATTATATTGGATATGGATTATCTTTTTAAGGTTAATGGGAGTCCTTGAGTTATTAAGTAAACATTACCAAAGATTCTATGTTATTGATTTTTCATTTTCTATAAAAAATTTCCCTTTTAGACAAAAGAGAGTAATTAAATGGATTATATTACACGTCAATAAAATATTACACCTCTTCTTTTGAATAAGAGGACTTTTGTAATGTAAACAGCTAATAAAATGATTACTAGTGTTCCCTAATAGATTACTAGTTACCATATAGCCATAGGTTATAACCTTGTGTTTTGTATGTTTTATTTTTTAGATATATGATACTAATTATATCGAACATCGCTATTCTAATATTTATATGTTTTTTTTCTATGATACCATTAATTATGATCTATATTCAATTTTTTTCATTAAATTTCACATTTTTCATCATGTTATAGTTTCTTAATATTCCTTCATTTTTTTCATTTATTTTTAGGGGATTCTATCATTACTATGTTTTTATTTTATTGTATGGTTGGTTATCAAATAGTTAAGAAAGAGAATATTTTTTAAAAAGAGCTTTTGAAAGAAGAAAAATTGATATGATATGTTTTCCACAAATAATGGAATCTGCATGTGGTTTCTATGTATTATAATTTTTAAAATGGTGTGTTCTATCATTTTGTAATAAATCTATTTTTAAGGTGTGATCTCAATGTTTTAAATTAAAGGGTTCAAAATGTTGATTGTTTGTTAATGGTTTTAAATAAATTTGGAAAATATATTATTTATTTATATTTAAATCTAGGAAGAAATAATGTTATTTTTAATGATTATGCATGAGGATTGGATGATATCTATTGTTAATTAATTCTAACACATATCATATATGTGTATTGAACGTTTCTATTCAATACTATAGATGACCACCTATTTCCAATTTTGGATTTTTAATGGCAACGTGTGAGGGTGACTATAACACCTAGAGATTTTATAAAAAATATTCTTTTAATTTCATTGATGTCTTCTATTATACATCACACCAAGTTTATCTTGTACTATGCGCGACACCGTATTAGCTTGCAGTATATGCAACTCTATTCATGGATCGTGTTACACAGAATTTCATGTTCGTTTTATAATAGTCATTCTATGCAACATTGAGTGTGTTTATATATATATATATATTCAATATATAAATGAAATATGGTTGGATTCTATTATATGAAACAACGAAGGATTCTTGCACAACACGTAACCCTGACTTGGCTTGCATTACATGCAATTGCAACCTTCCTTGATAGCATGTGTTGAACGCAATACCAGGTTTTACTAAACAACGATATATTATTATAATATTATTATGAACTAGCCGTTATGAATAGTATTAACTAAATTTTGAATTTTATAACATTATTATTCATCCTACACATTTTCTTGAACATGGTATAAGAACAAAATAAAATTTTCCGGTAAAATAAGTATTAAAAAAAAACGAAGTTTTGCCACCTTTTGATGGCATACCCACTCTAATATAGTTTTTGACATGTTTATAAGTTCAATTTTACAAAACTAAATTATTATTTGGAATCAGGATATATAATTTTATCTTTGATAAAATTTTCATATTATTCTGATAACATTCATATTTTAATGAATATTAAAAACACGCTATATTTTATTTAGAAACAACTTTTTTCATTATAATAACATATGTGGTTAAATAACAATATTGAATGGTTTTAATGTATAAATAGAATATATTTTTACCATTTAATATAATGTATGTAATTAGCCTTTATTTTACATTGAATTCGTAGGTTTAATAAATTAAATCTTTTGAAATTTTTTAAACAAAAAACTCGTTTTCTTTCGACAACGGGATTAATTTTAATTTAATTTCTGCAACTTCTGTGTTTTGAATTTTGAAAAATGGATTCCATATTTGGAATCAGTGGTTCCAAATTATTTTAATAGGTTACTTTTATTTTTTATTATACTATGAATAGTAACTACAGTAATTTTTATTTACTGCGGTTAAAGGTAAATATGCTAATTCAAGGTTAAAAGAATATTATAATAATTCAAAATTACCTTGACACTTGTCCTAACCTTATTTGATGAGTATTGGCTGACCATGGGCATCCTTGGCCC
The DNA here is from genome assembly GCA_963277665.1 of Viscum album. NCBI lineage: Eukaryota > Viridiplantae > Streptophyta > Magnoliopsida > Santalales > Viscaceae > Viscum > Viscum album. The sequence goes on along the minus strand of OY728157.1, from coordinate 1,520,587,261 downwards.
GATTTTGGGACCCCAATGAGCCACTTGGTAGTGAAAATGACAATTTGGATTAATTAATTTAATGTAAAGGAAAAAATTTACTTTAACAAAAATATTTTAGTAATTAATTTTTATAAGGGGTTATATAAGTTATATTTTTGACTATAAATTTTCTTTGAAAAGATAAAAATATTCCCTACATCATGGTATTTTTTCATATTTTTTATACATCAAATGAATTAACTTATTTATGACACAATAATGATTTAGTGTTTCCCTCATTAATAAATGATTTAAATAAATAAGATTATAATGATTAAAATATCATCCAAAACCTATCCAATTCCAATTGGATGATTTTATTTCGAATATGAGTCCTCCTATCTTCGACATTAATGTGTTTTGGACCTCTTGAAACCGAAGATAAGTTTATAATAAAATAATGTTTTCACACTTTCCTAAAGAGCCCCTCCCTTCCTTTATAAAAGGAGACCACTTCTATGCAATTCCTCACAACTCTCAGGCCTTTTGGCTGGTCCAAACTCTGCCCAACTAAGCTCCCTACATCCCTATACTCCCCCTTTAAGCCTTACATTAGGCAGAAGACTCTCTATGAAGTTATTTTGATTCAAACCAAAGGAAGTTACCAAAATTAAATGAGGTTTGGATACATACGAAGCATATTGGACGTACGGTAAGGGATAACTTTTCGAATCTCGTTCTTATCCGAGATTTTTTATTCATAAGTAATTACTGGGGTTATTGTTATCATCCATGTTCATGTTTTTGAAAAGTGTTTTTATGTATGTTTAATGTCCTTTTTACCCATTTTGTCTTTTACGACATGATATGTAATGATTCTTTTTTTACGTTACGAGGTACTTTTTGACTTTTACAACAAAAGTACGAGGAGAATGTTTTTTTAACTTATATGGAATGAATGGATTTTTACGGTTTTATAAATCCTAATTTTCATGAAGCTTACTCCAAAATATTTCATGACTATTTTCATAAAAATATCTTCCTTTTAAAATTGCATGACGTTTTGTGAAAAGAAATTGATTTTGAAGAAGAAAGGATATTTTCCTCAAGAATTCATTTCAAGAGTTCTATCAAAACCATTTTTCATATAATATGACATTATTTCATATTTTTTTGTTTCAAGTATAATTTCTCTATTATTTACATGGTTTCACTTCTATTATTATGAAATGATATCCATTTCTTTTGTATGGATTATGTGATGATGGGATGATGTTTATGAAAACCATTTTATTTATTGGGTTATTATGAATGATGTATGTTTATTTTGTGGCACAAGTAAGAATGATTTCATTATGAGATGGGTGGGACCTATATCTCCCTAAAATTAATTGGGTAAAGATTTATATCTCATGATATAGACATGGCTGGAACGGTATGTTAATCCGGTTCAGTGTTACAGGATGGAAATGAGGAGTGAACTCGATTCAGAAAGGGACTTTGTCCACAATGATTGTCCTGGCAGCAATGCCATGGCTACTATGGAAATCATAATGTTTTCCACAATTACAAGTTTTATTCCCATGCTATTTTATCAGGATTAATGTTTCATTATGATCTATGCCTTATGTATTGCCATGTTTTATTTCATTGCTCAAGATCTTGATGTTTAAACATTATGTTCATGTTTTTAAGTTCAAATGTATATGGTTTGTTTTATTTTATCCATGCTTACCATTACTAAGCATTTGAGCTCACCCTTTATATGTTTTCTTTTCCCTAGCATATAAATAAAGGTTTTAGGTAATAAAACATAAGGGGAATATCTTTATGGGAGATGTTGAAGATCTTTCACCACGATTAGAAGATTATGTTCCGAGTTTCCAAAGACACTAAACTATTACGGTCCATGTGTGTCTGTTTCTGTTATGTGCTAAGTATTATGCAAAAGTACTGTGTTTTCCATGTACGTCAAGCTTCGAGCCTCTACAGCTGGTATCAGAGGGAGGTTTAGTCAACCTTTGAAACTAGGATGCGAGAACTTTAGTGAGATACCTAGAGATATTTTTAAGGTATGTCTAGGGATGTCCATAAGGTTAAGTATAAGTATAGGATATAGTCCTAGAATTATGGTAACGATATTATATTAAACCTAAGATGTTAGATATTGAAGTTACTCCCCCTTTAATATGATTTTTTCCTCTCACACTATTCTTTTTGGGTTTTAGAAAATGGATGGAAACACGATGATTCATGATAATGGAGGATATGGTGAACAATGAAATGATATTCTTCATGAGCAACCAAATGAAATGGGATTTGGAAGTCCAAACATCATTATTATGACAAATCAGCAATCTCATAATATGATCAATAATCTAAACTTTGGTATGTTTCCCGACTCAGATAATAAGAGAAAGATAGAGTTTCATGATGGTCATAGAGGAATGAACGTTCAATTTCCCTCAAGTAAATCATGTGGGAAGAGGCATCGGGGAGATTGTTTCAAAGGAACTGTGAGATGATTTGGGTGTGGAAAAGAATGACATAAAGGCAGTAAGTGTAAAGGAAAATGGTCAGTTAACACCATGGATGAGGATAATGGAATTGCTACGACATCAACAATGGTTTAATGTTTTAAATGTGGAATGTACGGGCATTATGCAAACCTATTCCCTAAGGGAAAGTCTCATAAAGAAAATCAGTATAGTCATATGGGTAATATTTATGTTGATGATGATGAAGAGACTACAAATAATATGTGAGATGAAAGAATTGTTGAATCTCGGTCAATGGTTTAAGAAGGTAGTGGAATTATTACATGTTTATCAATTGTAATGATGTATAAGTAATCTCATGGTACTATAGAATAAAGAGACATCTAAGGATTGTTACACTATTGTCTTTCCTTATGTTTTGAAAGTGTGTGATGAATGATACCAGTATTTTTGGAAAGTAGATGATATGTGAAAAATTAAGGGATAAGAAGAAAATTAAATGTTTGATAGTATTCACGAGCTCATGACATATATAAGGAGAAGGTTATATCATGGTTTGAGTATATATAATTTTTGAATGTTGGTATGTGGAAAGAGTTAAATTTTGACAGTATTTATGTTTTCACTAAGGTTTAATGGGTATTCATTTTTCAAGAGAATACATTATTAAGGTATTCACATGATTGGAATGTGACCAACAAGATAATGGGGGGTAAATGATTGTTGGTTGATGACATTTCAAGTAATTATTTTCTTTATACTGTGAGATTGGACCAAAGTATTTTAGATAAGCCTAAATATGGGAATGGATTATGTTGGACATAAGTTAGTATTGTTTAAGGAATTTTTTTTTGATATTATTGATACGATGTTATAGTAATGTAGTTTTAGAAAAAGGACAACCTGCAGGATGAGCGACAACCCATCGCTTCAGATAAGGCTCTGCAAATCGAACCCACAACTGAAGTGTGAATGTACTTTATCCCAAACCAATGGCCTACAAGAATTCCCTAGTTAGTGGAAAGTATTTTTTTTATTAAGAGGTATGATAAATAAAGTATAAGTCCATTTTTGGAACCATATACGATTAATCTCCCCATAAGATGGACATATAACTTTTTCTAAACTTTTGTTTGAAATAGATGGAATGACACATCATTCTATCACATGATCTTTTAACACATCACGAATAACAAACTCAAATTCATTTCATTAATAGATGAAGTGGAAATTGTTCAATTCACAAAAAATAGTGAGATTGTATGAAAATCATATAAGTATTTCTTTTAATTCATCAACTTTAGGGAAATGATATTGAAAACCAAAAATGTTGTCCTAGTGCTCTTATATCCGATGAATCAGATGGTACCTTAGATCATCACAAATTTATGGCTTTTTGATTGTTGGCTTTTTATAGCCATGTTCTCTACCACTCTCCAGCAGAACATGATGGTTAGATTTTCCTTCCATATCCATATTTTAACCTATGTTATCCTATATGGAAACCAAGTGATGAGTTACATTGGGTAATCGTTACATTTCATACTTTAGTGTTTAAAATTATGTTTTAGTATTCCTTTTTACGATGTGGGTTTCTATGAATAGTAAACGATTTATAACCCTGACGAATTTCGAAGGTGAAATTAATTTTAAGGGGGGTAGAATGTAACACCCCGAGATTTTATGAAAAATATTCTTTTAATTTCATTTATGTCTTCTATTATACAGCACAACAAGTTTATCTTGTACTATATGCAACACTGTATTAGCCTGCAGTATACGCAACGCTATTCTTGGATCGTGTTACACACAATTTCATGTTCGTTTTATAATAGTCATTCTAAGAAACATTGAGAGTGTATATATATATATATATATTCAATGTATAAATGAAATATGGTTGGATTATGTTATACAAAACAGCGGAGGATTATTGCACAACACGCAACCCTGACTTGGCTTGCATTACACTCAATCACGACCTTCCTCGATAGCGTGTGTTTTACGCAATAAGGGGTTTTACTAAACAACGATATATTATTATAATATTATTATGAAATATACGTTATGAATAGTATTAACTAAATTTTGATTTTTATAAAATTATCATTCATCTTAAACATTTTCTAGAACATGGTATAAGAAAAAAATAAATTTTTCGGTTAAAATAAGTATTTTTCAAAAAATGCAGTTTTTCCTCATTTTGATGGCGCGCCCACATTAAATCTAGTTTTGAGGTGTTTATAAGTTAAATTTTACAAAATTAAATTATTATTTGGAATCAGGATATAAAATTTTACTTTAGATAAAATTTTCATATTATTCTGATAAATTTCATATTTTAATGAATAGTAAAAACACGCTATATTTTAATTAAAAACAACCTTTTTTCATCATAATAACTTATGTTGTTAAATATTAATATTGAATGGTTTTAAAGTATAAATGGAATATATATTTTACCATTTAATATAATGTATGCCATTAGCATTGATTTTACATTGAATTCATAGGTTAAATAAATTAAATCTTTTGCAATGTTTTAAACAGAAACCCGTTTTCTTTCGACAATGGGATTAATTTTAATTTAATTTCTGCAACTTCTGTGTTTTGAATTTTGAAAAATGGATTCCATATTTGGAATCAGTGGGTAAAAATTATGTTAATATTTTACATTTATTTATTTTTTATTATGAATAGTAACTACGATAATTTTTATTTACTGCGGTTAAAGGTAAATAGGGTAATTCAAGGGTAAAAGAATATTATAATAATTCAAAATTACCTTGAAACATGTCCTAACTTTATTGGATGAGTAGTGGCCGACCATGGGCATCCTTCGGCAGATTTTGGGACCCCAATGAGCCACTTGGTAGTGAAAATGACAATTTGGATTAATTAATTTAATGTAAAGACAAAATTGACTATAAAAAAAATCTTTTAGTAATTACTGTTTATAATGGGTTATATAAGTTATATTTTCGACTATAAATATTATTTGGAAAGATAATAATATTCCCTACAACATGGTATTTTTTCATATTTTTTAGGCATCAAATGAACAAAATTATTTATGACACAATAATGATGTAGTGTTTACCTCATTAATAAATGATTTAAATAAATAAGATTATAATGAATAAAATATCATCCAAAACCTGTCAAATTCTAATTGGATGATTTTATTTAGAATATGAGTCATCTTATCTTCGACATTAATGTGTTTTGGACCTCTTGAAACCGAAGATAACTTTATAATAAAATAATGTTTTCACACTTACCTAAAGAGCCCCTCCTCTCCCTTATAAAAGGAGACCACTTCTATGAAATTAATCACACCTATAAAGCTTTTTGGCTCATCCAAAATCTTCCCAAATAAGATCCATACACCCCTCTCCTCCCCCTTGAAGCCTTAAATTAGGCAGAAGACTCTCCAAGAAGACCTTTTGGTTCAAACCAATTGAAGTTACCAAAATTAATGGAGGTTCCGATACATACGAAGCATATCAGACATACGGTAAGGGATAACTTTTCAATCTCGTTCTTATCCGAGATTGTTTATTCGTAAGTAATTACTAGGTTTATTTTTATCATTCAAGTCCACGTTTTAGAAAAGTGTTTTTATGTATGTTCAATGTCTTTTTTACCAATTTTGTCTTTTACTACATGATATATAAGGAATAATTTTTTTACATTATGAGGTACTTTTTGACTTTTCCGACAAAATAATGAGGAGAATGTTTTTTTAACATATACGGCATGAAAGGATTTTTACGGCTTTATAAATCCTTATTTTCATGAAGCTTACTCCAAAATATTTCATGACTATTTTCAAAAAAATCTCTTTCTTTTAAAATTGCATGACGTTTTGTGAAAAGAAATTGATTTTGAAGAAGAAAAGATATTTTCCTCAATAATTCATTTCAAGTGTTTTATCAAAACCCTTTTTCATCTAAGATGACATTATTTCATATGTGTATGTTTCAAGTATAATGTCTCTATGATTTACATGGTTTCACTTCTCTTATTATGAAATGATATCCATTTCTTTTATATGGATTATGTGATGATGGGATGATGTTTATAAAACCCATTTTATTTATTGGGTTAATATGAATGATGTATGTTTATTTTTTGGCACAAGTAAGAATGATTTCATAATGAGATTGGTGGGACCTATATCTCCCTCCAATTCGTTGGGTAAAGATTTATATCTCATGAGATAGACATGGCTAGAACGGTAAGTTAATCCGATTTAGTTTTACAGGACTGAAACGAGGAGTGAACTCGATTCAAAAAGGGACATTGTCCACAAAGATCGTCATGGAAGAAATGCCTTGGATACTATTGAAATCATAATGTTTTTCCACAATTACAAGTTATATTCCCACGCTATTTTATCAGTATTAATGTTTCTTTATGATATATGCCTTAAGTATTTCCATGTTTTATTTCATTACTCAAGATCTTGATGTTTAAACATTGTGTTCATGTTTTTAAGTTCAAATGATTATGCTTTGTTTTATTTTTTCCATGCTTACCCTTAATGAGCATTTGAGCTCACCCTTTATATGTTTTATTTTCCCCAGGATATAAGGAAATGTTTTAGGTTAGAAAACATAAGGGGAAGATCATTATGGGAGATATTGAAGATCTTTCACCACGATTAGAAGATTACGTTCCGAGTTTCCAAAGACACTAAACTATTACGGTCCTTGTGTGTCTGTTTTTGTTATGTGCTATGTATTCCTCAAAAGTAATGTGTTGTCCGTGTAGGTCAAGCTTCGGTCCTCTGCAGAGACTAACATGCACCATGGAAATGGATATTGATGTTTCTTATTTTAATTTTTGTACCTAATTATAAAAATCTACAATTCCATATTGGAATCAAAAATCTTAGTAATATTTTATATGTTATTGTGAACTTCTGTTGGGCATAAATATTAAATTTTATTATAATAAATTATATGTATACGTTATCTATATTCATAAGTAATGGGATATGATTATGTTACATTACTCATTTTCAGTAATTGAATTTTAGAACCATTTAAATTTTATATACCTTGAATCCCATTTTTCAAAATATCCATAAAATATTTTTATGGTGAAAATTCTATAAGTATTAATTGATTAATCATGTGAAATTTTTCCATATGAATATATCTCGATGTCCAATAAAAAGTTCTCATTCCATGAAAATAGATAATGGAAAAATCTATAGAGTTGAGTGATGGACTAGGATAGAGGACATGTGAGGTCACACATGGTCGATTAGTTATAGGGAACCCCTCAAGAATAACTATGGAGAACCCTTAACCATTCAATACATGATCCCACCAAACACTCCCAAAATTCCTCCTCGTATTCCCTAAATAACATGAATATCTCTGTACTAGGTATCCTGAGAACAATTAATCTTGTATAAATTTATCACAAACATTACAATAAAATTATATCATAAAAATTTCAATTTTTACAAAGGTTTATATATTCAGTGTGAGCATATATATACTCATTAGGGAACCATCAACACGACTCTAGAAAATAGTAAATGACATGGTGTATATATGAACATGTTTCATCAAATATATAAATATATAATAATAATTTAACTATAATATAAACAAAGTAATATGGATATATAATCAAACATATAATAGAAAACATATAAAATGTTATTTTATATATCTCTATACTGAGTGGGTTAAATCCTATACAACATACTTCATGAAATCCATGTAACAATTCAACAATATGAATAGGTAAATCATGTATCACATATCATCTAAATATAGTACAAATAAGTGATAAATAATATATCAAATCATGGGAAGGGGGTATTGTATATTGAAGTCGGGTCCTTAGAATGAACTAATGAATAAGGGAAGAGGAATATAATATTAAATCCATTGTGATCCTATCTTATAACCATACTCCATGTTATATAATATATTATTTATAATATATAAAAATATAATACACACATATACTCACTCTATAATTCTCACCAACCATAAAAAATTATCCCATTCCACTAATGTCATTATAATAAAATTAAAATCATATAATGAGCCTTAAAATTTAGGAATTACTTTTTAGGATATAATAGCTAACAAATCATCATTAAAAATTATGAGTTTCCTAGAACAGTGTAATTACATATGTAAATTATAATAATTACAATTTCATTGATGTAAAACATGAAAGATCCTCTAATGTAATCCACTCATTGGGTTTTGAATGACAATTTACCTCATGGTGTTCCAAAAATAATTAGACACCAAACCTATGTAATGGAGTTGGTTATATAATCTTTCATCCACTAGTTTTTTTAATTTATAAGAAAAATTTTCTTATTTTTTTTACCTGAGATAATAGTTATGATTTTTTGTGTATTCTATTTATAAGTAATAACTCTCATATTTATAAAGGGGAGATTATGTTAGATGAAGAGATTGTTTTTTTTAAATTCATACACAAAAGTATACCCAATGTATAATGTTCATGAGGATGAATTTAAATTTTTATGATAAAATAATTGGTTTTATTTTCCTCTTTATTTAATTTTCATATTTTTTTCTCATTATGATTTCATTTATAGTGTAACTAAAGACTAATTAATATCATAGTTTAATTTTATTCATCGTATTTGTTTTTCTATTCCACACAATTTTGACTAAGTCAAAAATAAACAGATAATAATTTTTTTTAATTAAAGTGTTTATTTAGGTATAAGAATCTATGTTGTAAGTCAATGTATTATTTTAAAATAATTCATTAATATGTTGAGGAAAATTTTAACATGAAATAGTTGAAGTGACTATATTTTACTACATTATAATTCTAATGTTGTCTCATTATCTATTATGAGATTACATCAGTGCTACTAAAGTATCCATAAGTGTATGAATGACACATTGATTAGCAATATATCACTAATGAGTTATGTTATGGTTGAACAGTAAGATTATAATAAAAAATCTTGAATAGTTAAAATTAAATATAATGTTTTTTATATTATAAAAATTTCATGAGGCTATGATATATAGAGAATTATATATAGTGTAGTGGATGTATGATACATTATCGAGATAATATAATGTATGGTTTTAATTTATTTTTAATGTAATAATAATGTACTATTATGTTTTTTCAAAATATAACTTCAATGATATAATATAATGTGAATCTTTGAACATGAATTTTAAGTTACAATAGATTCCTCTTATTTTAGATATTACGATTAGTATATACATTATAAAAGACTATAGATACCATAAATTATTTAAACGACCATTAATCATTAATATTTAAATATAGATCAACAAAATAACTTGACAAAAAAGAAGAATTTTAATTAAATTTTAAATTATCATTTGATTTTTTTAAACAACTACATAATGAACCCACTACTTCATGTGAATAACTTTCTATAATATTTTGATATCCATTATTCTATTTTTTTATTTATTTTGTCCAGTTATAATTTAATAACTTTTTTTTGATTTAAATTTATTATTGTCTTTTTAAAAAGAATAATTTCACTTGTTATACATCTAAAAAATTATTTTTATAATGGGTTCTTACACCTAAGCCAAATGAATGTCATATTATGGTTATACCCTCTATTGAAATTGTACATTGTATATGGGTTATAAATCCTCTTTAAATGTCATGATCATAGTGATATTTATACATATCGATGCTTATATGGGTTTTATGAGTAAATGTAATTCTTGTAAGATAAAAACTATTAAAATATTATATTGTTTCTTCTATCTAATTTTAGATGGAAATTTTATATTCTTTCTATTCATCTCATTTATAGATTAGGATATATAATCATTTAGAAAACATAATGTGTTGGGTATTTATACCTTCTATATTATATTTTCCTTCAAAACTTTTCTTAATATTATAGTCCTCATTGAAGGATAAATTTAGATTGCGTGGAAGAGGATTCATGATTTATGTATTTTATATAATCCACCCTTTATTCTGGTTAATGAAAAATCTTATATCCACTCTAAATCCATTTTTTCTTTTTTAATTCAAACTATACATTCATTAAAATATATGAAACTTTTATCAATGAACACCTAACATCACATATGATAATTTAAAAAAACATATTAAATTATTCAAATTTTAAAAACTAAGATACATGGTAACTAGACCAAACATTGACAATATATTATATAAGGTTACATCTTGTCACGTCATACAAAGGCCTTTTTCCCCACCGAAATAAAATTATTTGAAATATTATATACAATGATATATCATGAAATTGAAGATTTAATATTGGTTAGTAATATTACTACCAATTTAACACCAAGATTTGGATCTGATTTCACATATTGGTAAAAGTGAAACTATAAATATTTTTAATCATGATATTATAAATATTTTTTGTTCTCGAATATGTTTTAATTTATTTATTATTTTATTCAAATATAATACCATACATAATATTTTTACATTTTTGAAAAAAAAATAAGTTTCTAATAATACAAGTGGAAGTAAATGTCAAACGATGTAATTAAATTACATGTAAATCATGATGAGATTTTAAAAAATATATCTCAAATGTTTTTAGGTTTAGAAGAATTTTGAATGGAATGGGAAAACAAAATGAAAAAAATAATGACATGGTATTATTTGAAATAGTTCTCAGATTACTACGAAATAAACAGAATGACAAGAATGTATCCAATAATAAAAGTAAATAACATTGTAGAATTATCATTTTCTATGTTGATATAATCCCTTTGATAATATAATTTAAATATAATCAAAAGGATAAATAATTGATATCTAAATTAAAAGTTGTATCATCCAAATATGAATACATATTCTCAATAAACTCTTATTATTATGACATAATAAATAGTAAAAAACACATGGAATATTATATTTTGATATAATTTTATAAATATATAAAAATAAATATGTGTTTTCAAATAATATTTAATAAATATTATTAATTATATGTTCCAAAAATTCAACAATAAAGGTAACTGATATTTTAATATCAATTCATAAGATATTAGTTTTTATGAGTGGAGAAAGAATGGTAACATAAGATCTAATAATACAAGAATAAATTATGAATTAAATAAAAATAATTATAATGAGTATTAAAATAGTTATTTATGAAGCTTATATTTGTACAAAGAACAAAGAATCAACTAAACAATTTGGAATTGACAAGGAATCACAGAATACTTGTTTTATATAATCTATAAATGTGGTTAGTGGTTTTTGTTTTGAATTTATATTTTATTCAAATACTAATTGTATTTATGATAATAAGATAATTGTTGTGATTAATTTAAATTTTTAAAATTTACTCTTATGTAATATCAGAATATTAGTTATATATATGAAACATAGAATACGTAATAAGAAAATTGTTGAGTAAATCCGATTCATTATTAGGGAAATGAGATGTTAAATAAAAAGACATAAAATATGAATTAAAATATTTGTAGTTATTTAGAGGATATTCATGAGTAGAATAACAATATAAAATATATATTGAATCATTCAAGGATTTTTTATTAATGAATCTTATTTACATGACATGTTTTTGTTTTAAGTATTCTATGTTCTATATAAAAAACTAATATTTCGATAATACATTAGGATAAATTTTAAAAAATTAGATTAAACTTGTCAATTGTACTATTATTATAAATAGAATTTACAGAAATTATGATTGTAAATGATATTTTAGACAACCATAGTCATTAGGACACACTAAACCATATATCAGTAAATAAATTTCTAGTGGGATCTAGAAAAATATCTCTTAAAATAGTGTTTTGGAACCTAATTCAATAGTGACTATTATTTTTAAACAAATCATTTAATGGGAACTGAAATTTTCCACTATTTGAAATTTTGTTAAAAAAGTCATGGAAATATAAAAAATGTTGTGTGGTACAAGTATAGTGGATGTTCTAGGAATAGGATATCATCCCCATCAGCAATATTTATTTAATTAGACGTGATAGTGGAACTTTTATATTTTTAGATAATAAAAAAGTATGGGTTAAATTTTTTCATGAGGATTGTATATAAAATTAAATAATTGTACATAATGATGTATAGTTGATAGATTATATGATAATTTGATTATTATATCAAAAAAATGTTTATTAAATAAATTTTACAATTAAGAGTAATAAGTTACTAGTTATTAATGGTTCTTCGTTATTTATTTATGTTATCCTAAGTGGTAATATTTGTATAAATGATCTCCATGGTCTAATTGTGAAACATGTAAAGCATTTCAATTAAATGTACAAATATAATTTCTTTATAACATGAGTCTTAGTTATTTTAATTTACAAATAATTCACAATATATCTATGAATTAATGAGTACTTCAATTTATGAATCACATAGTTGATAGAAACTATTTTTTGATCAATATATAAAGGGAAAGAATATAAAGGGGTTATTTAGGATAATAATGAATTTAGAAACCTTCAAATATCTCTATTTTATTCATCGTGATTTTTTAACATATCATGGACTAGTTAACATGGATCAAAGAATTATTCATTTTTAGTTGTAGATGACAACATTAGATTCACACGTGTTTGTTTTAAGACTTATAAACAGGAGACTTTTATTACTTTTCTAATACCATCTAAACCATTATAAAGAATTTTATAGGTTACATGATTATCTATATTAGATGAAATTATAGAGATGAATTATACAATCATGAATTTTAAAATTTAATAAAAATAATGGATAATCACATAAATATTTATCACTTAGGACCCCAGAAAAATTAGATTAATTGAGAGGAAGAATTTTTCCCTTCATAAAATGTAATAAACATTGTACTTTTAGTTTGGGTTTCCAAGATATTTCTTGGTATATAAATTTTATATAGGTTTTTATGTTTTAAATTTAATTTTAATGATATATATATTCACGATGTACCCAAATAAGTAATGGAATTTAACTAATCCAATGGTTGGATATTTAAGTAAATTTAAATTTATCCATTTTAATATCAATAGAGTAGATAATTTAGATATTTTTTATTTAATTATTTTCAAATCTATTTTTTATTTTATTAAAATCAATTTATATCTTACAAAATCAATAAAAATTGGAATAATAGATGAAAAATCCCCTTAAATAATGTTATATGAGAATTATTCTAATGAGAATAAAATATGTCAGATTGAAAAAGAATTTATAGAGATAGTTTTTTAGATATTACACATGAGTAAATTCATACTCTAGTGGTATTTGAATACATTAAGAGGGTGTATTAACCTGATCAAAGAAGGATAGACAAGAAGCATCATAATTACCATAATTATATATTCATTAGTGAAGTTGATTCAATAGTTCATTCCATGAAAGATGTATAGAATCATATTAACAATCCTATTTAAATTTATTATTATTTTTTAGATTATACATAGAGTCATTGAAACATTAAAATTATATTAATATTATATAAGAGGATATAAAAAATATTTCAAGAAACAATGGATATCTCTTTTTTGAATAAATTAAAGATCAATAAATCATTGGATGAAAATTAATTTTCACGAATATGTTGGATTAATTTGGTCATATGGTAAAAAAATCATAGTATTGTTTCTCATGCTTATATTCAATAGATAATTATTTTCATGGGTGATAAATTTTTAATAGTTTTATTATTGGGAGATATATTGTTGTTGCTCGGATATGCAATTCATTAAGGATTTATATTATCTCAAATAGAAGTCAAAAAATAATTTCAAAATTGATTTTCTCTATAGAAATATATATATGCTAACCACTAGATTGTGGAAATAAAAAAATTCCATTTCATGTTTAAATATTGGTAATTATCTTCAGAGAATGAAACCCATATCATAACACTACTAGGAGAGGTTTCCAAAAAAATTATATCAATGTTTTTTATCAATGAATGTTTGAACCCAATAGATATCTTAAAATATATTGGAAATATATTCTCACTGGTTTTAAAAATATGGTTGATATTTATTTTCATTATTTGGTTAATTTTAATATAAATAAATTTTATATTTTTTATATTACTAATTTGAAATAAGTATCTTGATATAACTCAACTAATTTATAAGAAATAAAATATAGAATCAAAACATTTTATTTCAAGGATGATATTATTTTAGGTTTTTTTGGTTTTGCTGTTAAATTTTTTAATTTTAGAGTTCATAATTTTTAGATGTGTTTGGTGTATTTGGAGAGGTTATATCCTTTTTCGAGTGAATAAATTGTTTGGACTAACCATTTTCCAAGAAATATTTCATACAGGTTCTCACTAGGTGAAATATATTTCATAAACACATAGATTTATTAATTTTTCATCCCATGTCTAGCTAGGTGTCACCTGGTCCACCATTAATAGTAAGGGTCCACCAACGTTTGGTAAAGGTTTTATCCAAGACGAAATGGCCTGTACTTTTTCGAAAGTAATTCCCTGGATCTTGCTGAAGGGGGATACATTTTTACAGCAAATGAAAAACTGTTTTATTTCATATGATGGTGAATATATCTGTGTGGAATATTAATGGGTCTCTTTTAAAGGGTCCCTTAAAATTATTTCCATCAATTATGTTTATAATTATCTTTCCTTTTTATAAAATTTCATATATTTCATCTTCTTTAAAGGATTTTTGAGTATTCCAGATTCCATAGAAGAAAATTTGGTTTAATGAGGGAATATTATTTTTCTCCCTTATAAAGAGAGAAGTGAAATGAAATTATATAATGCTATTACTTATACATTGTGCAAGGAGTTTTATGAACCAATTGATTCTACTATATTTTTCATATTACTTAATGGATTTGGATCTATTAATGGTGGATTGGTGATATATTATGTGAGGTGGCTGGGTTCATAAGGTAGTTACTATCAATTGAAATTGTATATTCATACATTATTTTTAATGTATTTTTTTTATATCTAAAGAAAAAATTTAACCAAGATGAATTATGTTTTTTATTGGAATGGTGTGTGTTCAAACGATTTTCAAATATATTTTCAAAAAATCAATGACTAATTAATTTTTATTGTGCATCATTGTGAAGGAATTGGATAATAATTTAAAAATGGTTGTTGAAAAATAAAGACATGAAATTTTTTCAATATTTCCAATGATATGAATGGTTTTGAAGTGATTGAATTTTGATGGATTCCATTTTATTTTGGTTTTTGAATTGAAATGGAATGTCTGTAAATATATTCTGAACTATTTTAAAAAATTACTAATGAAACTTATTGAGATTAATATTTTCCCTTTGTTCGATATGTAATAAAGACAACCCCCATAACCTTGAGCCAATGCCTTATTTAATTTAGTATAATAAACAAGAAAGTCGCGTCATTAAGGAAAGAATAGTTTAGTAGTTTTATAAAACATGATAAAATAAAAAAATTTACATTAAATCATTAAAAAAACCAAAAAAGTAAACTCTATATTAAACACCAAGAAACTCTTTAGTTATCCCTATAATTCATTCATAATACACATCATCACATCCAAGGGAAAAATACAACACAATAAATGGGCACGTTTAAATGATAAGTAAGGGTAAGAAATGTAAAAAAAGGTTACAAAATGAATGAGGAATTGTGAATAAGTAAAATAAAATTTCATTATAACATTATCATTCAAATAATATGGAATGAATAAAAGAGGAATAATAAATCCCATAAAAATCACATGAGAATGAAACATAACCATGTACATTATATTAGCCAAATAATCCCATGGATTATCAATTAATAATATTTTAATGAGAGAATGATTAATATCAGAAATTTAAAACATATCATCAAAACCTTATATAAGACATCTTAAAATAAATTCTTAAGTCTTCAACGGAATCCGTTTCTGGAAACAAATGGCCAAGGCCTCCGCTAAGTCGATGTCAATATTTTCTCATCAGACCTATCGATGAATAAAGGGGATATATCATGCCTCGTGCATCACATAATAATTCCAATTTTTTCCTCATATAAATGGGGGAAATCAGAAATATACATATATATGAAATTTAAAAACTTTACCCAATCAATAAACATAATCACAAATAATTCATAGTAATATAGTGAATGGTATCAAGAAAGCACATCCATAGTCAATATAAGGCCCCGACCTTAAACCTTACTTAATATAGAATTTAATGAATAATTCACATTGAGGATCTTTTTAGGTTTAGAGTTTTAGATAATTAGGACATAACTATTACATATCAAATGATTACAAAGTATACACATATACTAAGTTTCCAAAAAATAAAAACTCTTAAAAAGAAACATGTCTAGTTCCACGTTTTAGATAGCATGTCTTTACTTGATCCCATCCTTGAACCTATTCATCTTTATGTCCTGTGGAAAACATTTCAAAAACCTGGGATGAGCATGAAAAATCCATGTAATGGATACACAAAGATGGAAAACTGTTAGTTTCTCAAAACAAAAAGTAAACCAATAATACTTTATCAAAGTAATACTTTTCACCTTTATGAAGTAGTAAAAAAACTCTTCACTGAATAAAAGATCATTACTTACCCCTTTTATAACCAAAATATAACCATGAAAACCCATATAGAGAACACACAACATATAAAGGTAACTTGAGACATAAACATACTTAAATGGAATAACCATACGGTCTACTTCCACACATATCACTTAATGGAATATCCATACGACCGACTTCCATACCTAATGTATTGGAGGTTATAACGTAACCACCAGTCCTGGTATTCATGGCACCACCCGTCATATGGTTTATCACGTAACCACCCATAAAATTTCTAATTACCATCATTACACATAAAATATTGAAACTATAAACATTTCAATAACAAGATTTTATTTTCAATCACAATAAGTAATTCCAAGATATTAAAATAATCAATCCATTTTCAAAAACCATTTAAAAGAGATTTTTGAATCAAAGTGTCCCATACCTCTTTGAAGCCTTTAATGGAATTGAAAATTTAAAACATTACCGTTCATATAAATAAATACTGAACACCATTTTGGAAACACAGACATTAAAGATAATGATTTAGAATAATAAATCTTTAAAACATTTTAAACTATATTTTTTGGTAAAGAGTTTTTAACAAAATGAGAGACTCTTGAATAAAAATAATTGCATAAAACACATTTAATCTGAACTTTATAAAATCATGAGAATAAAGGGATTCATGATATAATATGACAAGGATAGTATACACACCATATAAGAGTGAATTGGTACATAACAACAATGATGTCTCAATGGAAATGTAAATTGAGATGGAATCCATTATAAAGATGGTATCCTTAAATTAAGGATAAATCTATCACAGAATTATGTGTGAGAGACATAAATACACCTAATATAAGTGGATATTAAGTGTGAAACAATCATAGGTCATTCAAACATATTTATAGGATGAAATTTTCAAGAAGTTCAAGTTGAACCCAAAAAAATCGAAATTGGGTTAAGATGTTGTCTTGTAAAAATTCTACAGCCTAACGGCATCACTTCAAAATTCAGAAAATTAGTCGATGAGAGAGTAAATGGTATATCATAACATGGAAATAAAATTTACATTAATAAGGATATATAATAACATATCCCAACATAATAGTATGTGAATTTAAAGACATAACAAAAGAAGTCTTTTAAAAAGAGGAGGGTGAAAGGTTCCCTAACCGAGTTGGGTATCTTTCGAAACGTACACCACATAAAAGAGGGGTCATAAAATGAAGATGTAAGTACCCATAAATAAAATTATACTACAAAAAGTGTATAATAATGGGATGTAAATACACCACTCAAAGGAAATAGTCGAAAACAAAGCATAAATGTCACGAGAATAAAAGTGCGGTGAAAATTCCCTTAAGAAAACTCGACAGCCTAACGACGCCACTTAAAACATCCAAACATAGATTTTTGAGATCAAATAGGGTATCTCATAATATGAACATAAAAATTACATTATGAGGAATATAAAATAACAGCCCAAAACATAATAAAGATGAGCTTAAAATAAATGACATAATATAGAGTACTTAAAAAGAAAGAGAGTGGTTGGATCCCTTAACTCGTGTCCGACTGGCCTCGATCGTTCTTTAATCTCCTGAATAATAAAATTTCGTCAATTTATAATTTCTTAAGGACATAATTTAAATATTATTATTCAGTTCATATCACATATTATAATGTTATAATAATTGGTTAATAAAGTGAGATCATATCAGACGTTTTTGTCGATGTTCGGTACATGAGTAAAAATTGAACTTGTTGGAAAAGAATTTTCCATTTAGTTTTAGGTACATCATCTCCAGAATAGTATTAATTTTTTAAATATCATATATATATAGTATATATTCATTTTTTACTATTCCATAAAATTTTGAGATAAAAAATTAAAATCACCGTTCATGGAGACGGTAGGCTGTACATACGCATGAACACTCCTTTCATTTTTATTTTAATATTAATGTAATTAAAGTTAAAAGAGAGATATATATAATAAAATTCAATAATGATATTAATAATTTAGATTTAATATGTGAAATATATATACATTATATATATGTACTTATAATAGATCATAATATTTGGAGATAAAAAATGAAATGTACTGTTAATGGAGACGGTAAGCTGTACGTACGCATGAACGCTACTGTCATTTCCTTGGCACAATAATGGAATTAGAACTATATGAGAGATATATATATTATAATTCCATTATAATATATATTTTATATATATCACATAATTTTACCAATTTCTTTCTTTATACATTCCATGTATTGCATGAACGAGTCACATCACTTGAGGGGGCGGTAGTCCACACTTCCTCAAATGAAATTATCGCATTTGCACAACATGAAAAGAATAAAGGTATTTATTAAATATAATACATAGAAGATTATAGAGGAAATAAATATAATATATATCATAAATAAATATAGTTCCATCATAATGACCACCATAATAGGTGTTATGAGAAGACAGAACAATCATCGTTTCGTGAGGCAGTAATTCACCATCCACAGAAACAATATGTTACTTAACCATTAGACGGAGGTGTGTGTTAGTGTAGCTCGAATAATCCTCATAAAAACATCCTAGTATATTGAAGATACTAGTGTTGTTACAAAAGAAATAAATAAAAAGAGTTTAGGGGTTGGAGAAGCAAAATAAAACAAAAGAACACTAGGGAAGAAATTACCTTTAAAACGGGTAACTCTTTTTGATTTGAGCTCAAGGGCTTCCTTGGGAAGACTTATACCCAAATTGAGGCTTCTAAGAGTAAGATAGTGATTTTTAGAGACAAAACGGGAAGGGTTTGGCCGAGCCAAAGGCTTGAGAGGTGTTGGTAAGGTGGTATATGTGGGGGCCTTTTGTGAGAGGAGAAGAGGGGCACTCTTGGAAAGTTATAAAATGTTACATTATTATAAAATGATTTTCGGATTTTAAAGGTCCCAAAATTATATATTTCAAGGATACGGTGATAATGGTTCTAAATCCACCAATACAATAGGTTTTTGTCATGTGTAGGACTTAGAGTTTACATTATCTTTTCATTTTATTTAAATCGTTAAATAATGAGATAATCACTGCATCATCATGGTGTCATAAATAATTTAATTTATTTAATGTCTAAAAATTATAAAACAAATATTATGACGAGGAAATCTTTTTATATATCTAATTAATATTTATAGTCAAAAATATGACTTGTATAACCCCATTTAAAAATTCTTTTAGTAAAACAACTCATGTTTGTGACATTTTTATTTTAACTTTAAATAAAATTTATTTATGTCATTTTCCTACTAAAGTGGTTCCATGGGGTACCCAAGTTGACCCAGGGATTTTTTTGGTCGTAAATGACACATCCAATGAGGGTAGGACATGTGTCTAGGTAATTTCATATTATTAAAACATAATTTTTACCTTAAATTACTCAAATTACCTTTAATCGCGATTAATAAAACATAAAAGTAACTATTCAACAAAAATTATTTTCATCTCATTGAACCACATTTTACTTCTTAATGACAACCATGTATGTCGGATTTTTGAAAATCAAATCACAGAAGTGGAAAAGATTCATTTAAACGAAAAATATGTTTCTTTAACTACCACTTGTGGTTTCACTATTCATCAAAAATTGAAGTTTTTTTGAAAAATACCAAAAATTCACCCTAAGCTATATTTGATATTCCGAATTAAAAAATTATGTATATTTTACAAAATTCAAAATATATATCTTTTATTTATTAATTTAATAAGTCATTCCTGATGTCAAAACAAATAGCGTGTTTTAAAGAAACAATATATATTAAAAGATTGACACTAGTTTAAGTCCAATTTCAAAGTGAACTTAATTTCAATGACCACCATTGGATTAAATGGAAAAAATATATTCTAATTTCACTTTAAAACCAATTCAAAATATGATCTAATCATATAAATAAATTAGATTAAAAGCATAGTTTGAATTAAAATTCAGCATTTTACACTATTCATTAAAAATGAACTTTATCGGAAAAATACCAAAAATTTATACAAAGTAAATTTTGATGTCTCGATTCTAAAAAGAATTTTATTTTTTCAAATATAAAATATAAAATTTAAAAAAAAATTATTTAAGAGTGTTTCTCCATCAAAATGCGGATAATCGACCATTTAAAGAATATTAGAAGATTAATGCTTAAAATTGGATTCATTTGCATTTTATGTCTCTAACATTTATTGGATAAAAGTAAAAATATTTCAAAAACATATATATTCATTTTTTAGTTATTTCTGTTCATTCACGCCATTACAATGACTAGTTGTTAACTACCATTTAAAATAATATTATTTTATTATTAGAGTTCAATGTAAGATTTCAATGAAACTCGTTGTTGCGTATTGGGTACGCCATCGAGAATAGCATTCCCTTTAATGTAATATTAATATTTTATTCACAAATATGGATAAATATGAAAATCTCATATTATTTATTTACCTGGGGTGTTAAATCCTTCCCCCCTTTTGGGAATTTCATCCTCGCAATTTTAAAATTGGTTTTGGAAACTCCATTGAAAATCCCACATCAGAACAAGAGTCAGTAAAACTATCACTTAAAAAAAAAAGAGAAGTACAAAGGTCACACTAGATAACCCATACTAGGATTCCATGTAGGAAAACATGGATATGGAGGAAAAAACAAACGGACATGTTCTGAGGGGGAGTGATAGAAAACATGTTTAGAAGAAAGTTAACCACTAGAAAATCACAAATTAGTGATTTGTTAAACGGTATTTGATTCCCCAGAAGGAAAAGTTAGCAGACAAATTTTTTTTTAAGTTACTTTTCATTGAGGAATTTATTTAAGATCATAACTAAAACATAAGTAAACATACTTACATGTCATGTTGACTTTCATATTTTACTAGATTTCTTACACGAACTCATAGTTTCTCCAAAAGATGAGTATTTAGGATGACTTGTTTACATTAAGAGAGCTATAATCAACTCCTAGAGAATCACCTAATCAACAAAATAGAACTATATACATCCCATGTCTTTAGACCTTAACCAAAACTAAAACCAAAAAGGTTAGTATGAGATCAGATAATACCCAAAAAGTATAATCCATTATAAAAAATTCTATTCTTAATCTCCAAAGTTTGTCAAACAATACCCAAAGTTCAACAGAGACCATTCAATAAAAAATTTGTCCATAAAATTATTCAAAGTAAACCAAAATAAGATTGAAACCCAAATATTTGAAGGATTTAATCACGTAGACTTTCAAGGAAAAAATTAACATTTATCTCCAAATGACATTAGTTTCTCTTAAAGTCTCATATTGAATATTAATTAACCTTATCACATATCCTCGATGATAGGTTAATCATTTCCATAGATAACCCAAAATAAAATTACTATTCATTCCTAAAATCATCTAATTAAAAAGAATTAGTCAAACTAACCAGGGACTTCATGTAGTCCAGTGGTAGGCGATAAATAACCGTCGTACATTGGTTGCGGGTTCGATTCACACAGCTTTGTCTGACGCGATGGGTTGTCACACGGTTTGTGTTTTGTCCTTTTTCCAAAACTACATATTTCTTAAAACATTCCCCAAAATGAGATAAAATCTTCAAAAATGATAATAAGATATTTTGACCTCAATTTTATCTCATGCCTTTCATTTTCCATCATATCAAAGAGTAACCTATAATTACCTAGAAAGTAAGGATCATATAAATCCTAATAGTTACCTTTTTAATTATTACCTGAACTTCCATATTGAGTTGGTCATCTCGTACATGATGAATTAGGGAAATCACCAAGGTTAAAGTGGTTGATCATGAATCCTTGATAGTTGGTTTAGCACAATGATGAAATTCCTCATGGAATCCCCCATTTCGTCCAATCTCTTAATCAGAGAACCACCACAGTTTCCATCAAACCCATTGTCACTTTGGTGCCTTCTTGATCCATCCATTTACTAAAAACAGAAATACCACTGTGCGTATATCAAAAAAATCATCATGTACTAATGAGGACGATAAACACTAAGATATACTTACTCATTCACTTTATCTAAAAACTATGACTCTTTCTAAACTACTATCCATTATGGTAATTTCAGTTATGCTTATAGAATACCCTAACCTATAAAGATATCTAAACCTATCTCTGATACCAACTGTAAGGCCCCGACGTTAAACCTTACTTAATATTGAATTAAATGAATAATTCACATTGAGGATCTTTTCAGATTTAGAGTTTTAGAGAATTAGGACATAACTATTACATCTCAAAAGATTACAAAGTAAACACTTCTACTAAGTTTCCATAAAATAAAAACTCTTAAAAAGAAACATGTCTAGTTCCACGTTTTATATAGCATGTCTTTCCTTGATCCAATCCTTGACCCTATGCGTCTTTAAGTCTTGTGCAAAACATTTCAAAAACTTGGGATGGGCATAAAAAGCCCCGTAAAGGATACACAAAGAAGGAAAACTATTAGTTTTTCAAAACAACAAGAAAACCAAGAATAATTTATCAAAGTAATACTTTTCACCATTATGAAGTAGTAAAAAAACTCTTCCTTGAATAAAAGATCATTACTTACCCCTTTTGTAACCAAAAGATTACCATAAAAACCCATATAAAGAACACATAACATATAAAGGTAACTTGGGACATAAACATACTTAAATGGAATAACCATACGGTCGACTTCCACACATATCACTTAATAGAATAGCCATACAACCAATTTCCATACCCAATGCATTGGAGGTTATAACGTAACCACCCGTCCTGGTATTCACGGCACAACCCGTCATATGGTTTATCATGTAACCACCCGTAAAATGTCCAAGTACCATCATTACACATAAAATATTGAAAATATAAACATTTCAATGGCAGAAATTCATTTTCAATCACAATAAGTAATTCCAAGATATTGAAATAATCAGTCCATTTTCCAAAACCATTTAAAAGAGATTTTTGAATCAAAGTGTCTCATACCGAATTGATGCTTTTAATGGAATTAATATTTTAAAAAATTACTGTCCATATAAATAAATACTGAAAACCATTTTGAAATCATGGACATTAAATATAATGATTTAGAATAATAAATTTTAAAAACATTTAAAACTATATTTTTTGTTAAAGTGTTTTTAACAAAATGAGAGACTCTTGAATACAAAAAATTGCAGAATAACACTTAATCAGAACTTTATAATATCATTAGAGTAATGGTATTCATGATATAATATGTTAAAGCACAGTATACACACCATATAAGAGTCAATTGGTTCATAACAACAATGAAGTCTCAATGGAAATGTAAATTGAGATGGAATCCATTATAAAGATGGTATCCTTAAATTAAGGACAAATCTATCACATAATTATGTGTGAGAAATATAAATACACCCAATATAAGTGGATATTATGTGTGAAAAAATCAGAGTTCTTTCCCATATATTCATAGGATGACATGTTCAAGAAGTACAAGTTGAACCCAAAGAAATCGAAATTGGGTTGAGATGTTCCCTTGTAAAAATTTGACAGTCTAACTGCGTCACTTCAAAATTCAGAACATTAGTTTATGAGAGAGTGAATGGTATCTCATCACTTGGAAATAAAATTCACATCCATAAGGATATATAAGAACATATCCCAACATAATATTATGTGAATTTAATGACATAACAAAAGAAGTCTTTTAAAAAGAGGAGGGCAAAAGGTCCCCTTACCAAGTTGGGTAACTTTCGAAACGTACACCACATAGAAGAAGAGTCATACAATGAACATGTAAGTACCAATAAATGAAATTATAATACACAAAGTTTATAATAATGGTCAATACATAAACCACTCAATGTAAATAGTAACAAATAGATCATAAATGTCACGGGAATAAAAGTGAGATGAAAAATCCCTTACGAAAAACTCATCAGCCTAACGACGCCACTTAAAACTTCCAAAAATGGATTTATGAGATCAAATAGGGTATCTCATAATATGAACATAAAAATTAAAATATGATGAATATAAAATAACATCCCCAAACATTATAAAGATGATCTTAAAAGAAAGAACATAAAAGAGAGTACTTAGAAAGAAAGAGAGAGGTTGGATCCCTTACCTCGTGTCCGACATGACTTGATCGTTCTTTAATCTCATAAATAATAAAATTTGGTCAATTTATAATTGCTTAAGGACCTAATTTAAATATTAATATTCATTTCATATCACATATTATAATGTTATAATAATTGGTTAATAAAGTGAGTTCATATCAGACGTTTTTGTCGATGTTCGATACATGAGTAAAAATTGAACTTGTTGAAAATGAATTTTCCATGTAGTTATAGGTACATCATCTCCAGAATATTATTAATGTTTTAAATATCATATATATCCAGTATGTATTAATTTTTTACTATTACATAAAATTTGGAGATAAAAAATTAGAAACACCGTTCATGGAGACGGTAGGGCGTACGTACGCATGGACGCTACTTTCATTTTTTTTGTAATATTAATGGAATTAAAGTTAAAAGAGAGAGATATTTATTAAAATTATAGAATTATATCCATAATTTAGATCTAATATGATAAATATATATACATTATATGTATTTACTTATAATATAACATAAGATTTAGAGATAAGAAATGAAATGTACCGTTCCTGGAGACGGTAAGTCGTACGTACGCAGGAACACTGATTTCATTTCTTTAGCACATTAATGGAATTTAAACTAGATGAGAGAGATATATATATATTATAATTAAATTATAATATATATGTTATATATATCACAAAATTTCATCAATTAATTTCTTTATATATTCCATGTATTGCATGAACGAGTCACATCACTTGAGGGGGCGGTAGTCCACACTTCCTCAAATGAAATTATCGCATTTGCAAAACATGAAAAGAATAAAGGTATGTATTAAATATAAAATAAAGAATAATAGAGAGGAAATAAATATAAGATATATCATAAATAAATATAGTTCCATGATAATGTCCACCATGAGAGGTGGTATGAGAAGATAGAACAATCATCGTTTCGTGAGGCAATAATTCGCCATCCACAGAAACAGTTTGTTCTTTAACCATTAGACAGAGGTGTATGTTAGTGTAGATCGAATCCTCTTCATAAAAAAATTCTAGTATATTTAAGATACTATTTTTTTACAATAGAAATAAATAATTAGTGTTTAGTGGGATGGAGAAGAAAAATAAAACAAAAGAACACTAGGGAAGACGTTACCTTTAAAACAGGTAACTCTTTTTGATTTGAGCTCAAAGGCTTCCTTGAGAAGACTTCTGCCTAATGTGAGGCTTCTAAGATTAATAGAGGGATGTGGAGAGATAAAATGGGCAGGGTTTGGCCAAACCAACGGATTGAGAGGTGTGGGTAAGGTGGTAGAGGTGGGGGCCTTTTATAAGAGGAGAAGAGGGGCACTCTTGGAAAGTTATAAAAGGTTACTTTTTTATAAAATGATTTTCGGATTTTAAAGGTCCCAAAATTATATATTTCGTGGATAAGGTGATTATAGTTCGAAATCAACCCATCCAATAGGTTTTTGACATGTTTAGGTTTTAGTTTTTACATTATCTTTTCATTTTATTTAAATCGTTACATAATGAGGTAATCGTTGCATCATCATGGTGTCATAAATAATTTAATTTATTTAATGTATAAACATTATAAAAAATATCATGATGTAGGAAATATTTTACGATTTCTAATGAATATTTATAGTCAAACATATGACTTGTATAACCCCATTTGAATTTTTTTAGTAAAAAAACTCATGTTTGCGACATTTTTATTTTAACTTTAAATAAAAAGTTATTTATCTCATTTTCCTACCAAAGTGGCTCAATGGGGTCCCCAAGTTGACCCATGGATTTTCTAGGTCGTCCATGACACATCCAATGAGGGTAGGACGTGTTTCTAGGTCATTTCATATTATTAAAACATTATTTCTACCTAAAATTACAATAATTACCATAAATCGCGATTAATAAAACTTAAAAATTACTATTCACCAAAAATTATTTTAATCTCACTGAACCACATTTTACTTCTTAATGAAAACCATGTATGTCAGATTTTTGAAAATCAAATCACAGAAGTGGAAAAGTTTCATTTAAACGAAAAATCAGTTTCTTTATTTACAACTTAGTGGTTTCACCATTCATAAAAAATTGATGTTTTTCAAAAAAATACAAAAAATTACCATAAGATATATTTGATATTAAAAATTCAATAATGATATATATTTTACAAAATTCAAAATATATATGTTGCATTAATTAATTTAATAATACATTCCCACTGTCAGAACAAATAGCGTGTTTTTAAGAAAAAATATCTATTAAATGATTGACACTAGTTTAAGTCAAATTTCAAAGTGAACTAAATTACAATGACCACCATTGGATTAAATAGAAAAAATGTATTCTAATTTCACTTTAAAACAAATTCAAAAGATGATATAGTCATATAAATAAATTATATTAAAAGGAGGTTTTGAATTAAAATACATCATTTTAAACTATTCATTAAAAATGAACATTATCGGAAAAATAAAAAAAAATTATACAATGTAAATTGTGATGTCCAGATTATAAAAAGAATTTTATTTTGTCAAATATAACATATAAAATTTTCAAAAAAAAGGATTTAAGAGGGGTTAGCCATCAAAGGTGGTTAATCGACCATTTAATGAATATTAGAAGATTAATGCTTAAAATTGGATTCATTTTCATTTTATGTATATAACATTTATTGGATAAAAGTAAAAATATTTGAAAAACATATTTAATCATTTTGTAGTTAGTTCCGTTCATTCCTTCCATTACAACAGCTAGGCGTTAACTACCATTTAAAATAATATTATTTTATTATTAAAGTGAAATTTAAGATTTCAAAGAAACTCATTGTTGTGTATTGGGTACGCCATCGAGCATAGTGTTCCCTTTAAATTAATATTAATATTTTATTCCCAAATATGGATAAATATGAAAATGTAATATTCTTTATTTACCTGGGGTGTTACAGTCAGAATGATGATATACCATTTCATAAAATATGTAAGATGATATCATGAATAATCAATACCAATTATTAATAATTTTCAATATTGGTTTTTGAAAAAGGTGGAAATACTAAAATAAAAGCATTGAGGAATTCATGAGAGAAATACCAATTTTTTTAATTTCCTAATATACGATCTTTTAGGAAAATTATTTTTATATGTCAAAGCATAATATAATAAAAATTTATATCCCAAAAAAATAATTTTAAGGAAAATTAAATTATTTTAATGCATAAATTTTGTCCATATGAAGTGAAAACAAGTCAAAAGAGTTTTTTAAAATCATTATAAATTGGTCACTTTAATGTAGTTTGAGGGAAAATATAAAATATTATTTCAAGTGATCAAAGGATTAATTGATTAAATAAATCCATAAAATATATAAGATATTTTTTTATGATAATGTGAGTGATTTTTTGGAAATTTTGGGGCCTTACAACAAATTTTGATGTGCACTTGAAAATAGGGACAAAATCTGGAAGTTCCATTTAACAAGACTTTCTAACTGAGAGGAATTGAAATATAAACCATATAAAACATGTACTATACCATAAAATAAATATGAAATGGTCAATAAAAATGAGTTTTTAAAATATTCACCAAATATAAAATATGGAAATAAAAAAATAAAATAATTATATTTAAGTAAAGAGAATGAAAGTGTAACCCGGATGAAAATGGAGGTTTGGGTAAAAACCCTTACCTTATGTACGAAAGTCTTATGCTCATATACATATTATCCCTCGTAATGAAATTATATTCATCAATAATATAACATATAAAATATTAAACATTAATTTAATTAATTATATTTTTTATGTTCAATTATGGGTTTCTTGATGAGTTAAGATATTTAACTTTGTCTTTCAGGAGCGTTCGTTCCTTTTTTTCCGGATTGGTTCACATGAATACATGTATATAAGTTATTTTAAAATGGTATTAGATATAAAAAAAAATTCAATTTTCAATTAACATAACAATGATTTAATGGTCTAATATATCATTTTTTTATATGAAGATGATTCATTACATAAAACATTAATGATGAAAGTTAGTTTATTTTGGTGAGTTTTTTTATCACAAACTAGTTTTGATTTATTGTTTAGTATTATGTATATAAAGTAGATACATAGAATTATTTGTAACATTATATATAAAATAAAATATCATTTTAACAAAATAATTTTTTAGGACTAGCCTCGAAAGAGGTAATGGAAAATGAAAATGCATCATCCATGATGGTGGTATATCGTCACATCAAGGAAAATATTTTCATTTGTAGAATAAAATGGAGTCGAGAATGGGATTGGTGATTTATTTTCCATTAACACAATAAATGTTTAGTATATATAAGATACTAGAGTTATAATTCATGTTTATATGGATGAGGTGAAGGAAGGATAATAAAATAAATGAAATGAAAAAAGAAAATATAGGGAAAGAGAATAAGATTTTACCTCTTGAATTTATTCTCATTGATAACCTCTTTATAAAAGTGTTTTTGGAAATTTTTTGACAGAAAAACATCAGGGACATTGGAAAGACACTTTGGAAGACGATTCAGAAGAAATTTACCAAGCATCAAGGCTTAAGAGGTCTGAGAGAAGGGGTGGTGAGGGTTATATATATAGTGAAAGAGAGGAGTTTTTTGTTATTATTTTCTTCATTTGTTTATTATACTCTTTAAATACTATAAATATTGATTATTATTATGACTAAATACAGTAACTAATGCATGTTAGTTTGAAAAAATGGATGATTACCTTATCCATACATCATCCATGAATAAATAATTCATTTATTTAGATATACTATAAATTATTGTATTTCACAATTCCCAAAAAATTATACAAATTTTATAAATATCTAAAATATTAAACCTCACCATTTTTCGATGCATAGAGTTAGAAAATGAATTAATTTTTTTTCCAAATTTGTTTCTTAATATACGAAATTTAATTCTACATTAACATCATCATTTAGTTAGAATTAACAAATTTTACAATTATAATAGATTTTATAACACTTTAAAAAACTAATTAAGTTGACATTAAATTAAATTATAATAATTATATAATAAAATATTAATTTATAATTCTATTTTATGACAATTAATTATTTGTAAGTCATTATATTAATAATATATATGTGAATAAACATTCCTATTTTATAAAAATACCAACACTTAATTTCACATTTAAAAACAATTCATACTATAATATAATTATATAATACTCTCATTTATATGATGCATACATTATTTTTATACATTCATAGTTGAAGTTACTATTATATTGGTCAGATTACTATTACTAATGGTCACAATACTATTCCAAAAGTCATAATTAATAGTATATTACTATATTATACTCGATGTTACTTGAAACAAAAATTAACGAAAATACTGAATTCAAGAAGAAACATATCATAATATCATGGGGTGTTAGATTCTCCCATCCTATAAAAAATTTATCTTCATAATATCTAGAGTGTCACATAAAAATATATTTGGATAGTTCTTCATCAAAAAATTTTCTATATTCCATTGCGCCTCTTCAATGTTATGATTTTACAAAGTACATATAATACTTGAATAGACTGACTGCTCAAAAACAATTCTTCAGAGCCCATTATCTGGATAGGATCTTCACAGTATGATAAATTATATTTAAATTTTATTCATTCAGATGTTAGGACATGGATTGGGTGTGGAATTTACTTCCTTAACAAAGAGATGTGGAACACAATGTTCACTTTTTAATGGATAGATATCAACGAAAAATGATAATCCACATAACCAAATCACTCCATGATTTCAAAAGGTCCAATAGACAAAGGGAAAAAATTACATTTATTTTGGAGTCTTATAACACCCTTCTAGGGAGAAAATTTGAAGAAAACATATTCTTCTTAATTGAAATTCCAATTCCTTCATTTGATTATATGCATTTCTCTTTTTCACACTTTGAATCGCTTGGATATGGGTTTCAATAGTTATTACCTTTTTTGTTGTTTCCTCCACAAGATCACATCTATATGTTTCCTTTAAAAAAGTATATCCCAACATGTTCGTGTTGAAAATCTCATTCCATACAATGTTTCATATGGAAACATTTGAATAATTGAATAGAAAATATTTTTTAAGAAAACTCTACCAAAGGTAAATAATGATCCCAAAATCCTTGAAATCCAAGTGGACATGATCTCAAATTTACTTCTATTGTTTAGATCATCATTTTTGACTTCCCATCAGTTTGAGGGTGATAACAAGTACTCAAATAAAGCTCAGTATCCTAATATTTATTAAGAATATTCAATTTATTTGATTTAAATTGAAGATCATGATCAAAAACATTAAAATGGGAGTTTATAGAAGTCTTAAAAATTCAGTAATATAGAGCTGGGTTAGGCAGTCAAATGGAAAATCCTCCCTTATAGTAAGTTAATGTGTATATTTTTTAATTCGATAAATAAATACCCATATCTCATCATTATTTCTTCGTGTTTTTTGGTATTATAGTGAAAAAATACATAGGGATGTTTGCCAATTTCTATATAGGAATTGTTAGAGGGTACATAAATCATCTAGGATTATATAATCTTCATTAAACTATTTATAGACTAAAAATCTTGATACATAATAAGTAATTTTCTACGTCACATTATCCCACAAAAAATGATCTAAAAAATCATTATAGATGTTACTAATACCATGATGTATAGAGAAATTAGATCTATGAGTATTATTAAATAACTTTTTTTTCTTGGGTATAGAGGGATCATAAATCCTCCTAGAAAATTTCATAATTAAATCCCTATACATGAACTCTATCAACATCCCAGTAATCACATCATTAATATTATTTTGAAAATTATTATCATTATAGTGAGATCTTTTAGTAATTTCCAATTAATATAATTGATAAACCAACTGAATATATAATTATGTTTCATTATTCCCATATTCATCTTTTCTAGATCCATATACATTGGGTCCTCTTAAATCCTCATCTTTTTCATAACTCTATTATCCTTCATTATCATTGCATCTCGTATCTTATTTTTCTTCCCTAGGTGTTAGTGTATTGAACAATAATAATCCATGAGTATGTCAAGCCATCTTCTTTGACTCTTGTTGAGTTATTTTTTGTGCTAATACATATTTCAAACTCTTGTGGTGAATCTACATCTCACATCACAAAACAAATAGATAATGCCTCCATATTTTGAAATCCATGATTACATCTTTTAACATTATATCACAAGTTTCACAGTTCTGTTCATGATTTTTTAGTTTCCTTAATGAATTGGAAATAATGTTATCATTATTAATAAGGAACCAACCAATTCCATTCTTTGTTAAATCACTTTAAATCACAAATCCACCATTTCATGATGGTAGATTCAATATCATAAAATTAACCAATCCCTATATAAATTAAACATATTATTTTTCATATTCTTATGTACATATGAAGAGAACTCTATTTAGAGTTATCATGGTTAATGGCTTTGATAATTTAGTAAATGTATGAACGAAATTTCGATACTAACCAACTAATTAATAAAACAACATGCCTCAATTATGTTCCATGGGGATGGCCATTCTGAGAATACCTTTGTCTTCCAAAGATCAATTGAGGTTTGATCGATAGAGACAATATGGATAAGAAATAAATATATTTGAAGCCAAAATTCACACTTCTTAAACATCACATATAACTCTGTTCTTATACTATTCTCTAGAAGAACCCAAAAGTGGTTCTCATGATACTCATAGATTTTGTAATATATCATGATATTATTGTTAAATACAAAAAAAATTGAATTGATATTCTATGATTACTCATTTAAATAAATCCATAAAATTAGATGGGGAATTAGACATTACAAATGGAATTATTGTAAACTCAAAATATCCATAAAAGTATTAAATTATTTTCCTAATATTATATTCCTACCTCACATGAAATTTATTATATCCCCATCGAAGGTCAATGTTAAAAAATTATTGATCTCCATGAATTTTATCACATAAATCAAAAATATAAGGAAAAAGATACTTGTTCTTTATTTTAATAGAATTGAATTTTATATAGTCAATTCATGGCCTCATGGATCCATCTTTCTTCTTGAAAAGATAATAGGGGAAACCCATTGATGTGAACTATGGAGAATACATCCTCTATAATTAAATTTCTCTAGTTGTGTCTTAAACTATACTAACTCTATAGTGGCCATTCTATGAGGATTCTATGATATGGGTTTATTCATGAGGAACTAAGTCAATAGAGAGCTAAACATCCTACTCCAGAAGATGTCCATTAAAATCCTCTATAAATACATAAATGTATTCTTTCTTAATTGGTACATATTCAATTTGAAGATTTATTTACTCACCCATAGATGATGTTTTCTCTTCCTCCGAAATAATTATATATAGATGAGTTCATGGAGGTGGAACCATATATGAATTAGGATATAAGGTATCCAATATAAAAATAAGAAATTACGTATCTTCATCATGAATCAAAATTTACATACCTCTGTAATAATTTTTTTCATTATATTTTGAAATCCATTCCATATCAAAGATTATATAAAAATCAACCCTAGGTTTGATGGAAAAATCTTCAATTATATCATTTTTATGATGCATAGTAAGAATTTCTCAACACATCGTTATTGAAATAAGGATTAATTAAGGAGTATTGTTTACAAACTCCCTTGTTATGGTGAATTAGAAATATCCAATTTTTATGGAAAACTAAGAAGATGTTTAGGAATGAAATGATCCAAAATCAAACAAATATTTACCTAAATTTGAGTATATCATTAAATTGACATCAACTATATCATTGAAAAATCAACCTAAAATATTGTTATTGCTTAATAATTATTTGTATCCCATGGTCTAATATGAGGAATTTTTTCTTGCAGCTTTGGTTAATCATTTTCATAGTATTCTATATCCAAAAAATTGTAGATTTTAACATTGGTAGATTTATTATTTCACTAAAAATCATGAGAATTTTGGAATTTCTCACCACACATGTAGCAGACTTCTTTTTCCATTTAATAAGGAACCAAAGTATTTCTTTCCACAAGTGTCATATTTTGATAAATTTTCCTTTGTATTATTCCTCCTGTTGATTCTTTCCTCGGCCACCATCTTATTATTTTAATTTCCATTAATTTCATAAAATATAGATATTTCTTTCTATGTATTGATATATCATGAGACTGTATCTTTGTATGATGATAAATTTTAGGAAACTAGTGCCCTTTGGAAGAATGGTTTTAACACATCATATAATTGGTCAATATTTCACTTTGTGTTATGTACATAATACATACCATGTTTTGATAACTCTGTAATGTTGGATTCATAGATGGATACTTTTTATCTTATTTTTGTATCGGAATCAAGTTTTGTATCACCATATATGCTCATTGTTCAGAAAAAAAATAATTTTTTATGATAAGTTCTAATAAATCCTACCATTCCATGTTCCTAATTTGTTCTTCCTAATATATATTTTTTAAATTAATAACCACTATTTGACTGAGTATCATGATATATGGAAAAATTGAATGTTAAACATATCCCTATCATTTTATCCAAAAGTAAGAAATATATTATTTAAGAAACATATCCAATGCATAGATAATAATGGGTTTTTTGTACCATTGAAATATGGGGTTGTTTTCACATAATGTGGTCTATCATTGTCTCCCCATATTGTGGACCAGGATGATGCATATGGTTATGGTTATTGTTTATAGAATAAGGCAACAGATAGAATATAGTTATAAGTTGGTCAGTATTAGTTACAACACCAAATCCCACATCCATATCATTCATGGGATGGAAATCCCTATTTGGGATATTTTAATTGATACGATTTCCATTATTTCCACTATATTCCATTTCTAAATAGTGGAAGACATTAAATTACATTATTAATCAAAATGCATAATTTTTTATTGGTAACAATCAAAATTTATTTTAAAACATATGAATACCTAATCTCATAATCATAAACATGGTTTCTTTGGGTACATATTTATATTTAAATCCATCATAATGGTTTATTATGAAAATGAGAATTATATTAAGAATATGCTCACAAATTGTCAAACTATGAGAGAATTGAGGATCGTTTTCATGTTCTAGGTTATGCTGAGTCATGCCAATACACCTTGTCGGAGTAATTGCCATTAGTTACATCTATTATAGAGCCACATCCACCTGTACGATCCAGGAATGGATGTATTACTTGGAAGACCCAAACAATTAATACCATACCAAAACTATAGAATGTTATTCAATTTTTATTCTTAAAGTCATTTAGTATTATGATCCATAATCTCTATTTTAATGTTTCCAAGGATTATACTAAACATCCTATAATACCAACTGTAATAATCTCAACGCCAATATCCTGGTTCCAGTGCCTTACATAAGTAAATTTGTATAATAAAAAATTAATTCTCATCCCAAATTACAAAATATTTTAGTATATTAGATAAGCATATGAAAAAATTATCATTAAATTACATATTTAATGAAAACCCAAAATGAAACTCAACAAGAAACATCAATAAACATCTTAATTAACCCTGAAATTCATTTATAATACACCTCTTCACATCCTTTTAAAAAATTAAACATAATAATTGGGTGATATTCAATTTTTATTAAGGGTAAAAAATAAAAGAATATTCTAGCATAATTAATAAGACATGGTGAATGACTAAAAAAACATTCCATTAAAACACCATATTGAGCATAATATGGATTGAATAAAATATGACCAAATAATTTCCCTACCGAGTAGAGGGTATAGTTGCTACCTTATAGGTTACATGTTTAAATGAATAATTTTAGGGAAATTTAGATTCGGGATGGAAAATTAGAGAGAATGGTATGGAAGTAAATTCATGAGATATTTCTTGAAAACTTTAACCCAGACTCAATGTGTTAAGATAAGGTTATACAGTTTATGGGGGTTTTCCATGGGAGTATTTCTGTAATAGAATGTGATGAAGACTTCACATATTTTCAGTATATTTTTCCAAATATTGAAGGATTTGAGGAGACCACATAAAAACATTTTCAATATGGTCTTAAATGTGTTATTAGTTCCTCTTTTAATATCATTCATTTGAATAAGTTTTTTGTTGTGGTGAATTAGTCACTCATTTATAAGGGAAACATAAAGGGGGATTCTAGTGAAATCAATGTGGTTTTTGTTGGTAAATCAATATATATGTCTTATGATAGTATTAAGGGTCACCTTTATAATGTAAACTACGAGAATAAAAGTACTGCCTAGTGAGATGGATCATTTACTCAGAAAAGTAACTGAATATACTTTCACCAATTTTTTACCTTAAGATACATTCATTTCCAGTGTCCACGACCACTAGAGAAGTGCCATGCTTGTGGAAGATTGGTTCACTTTAGAGGTATTGAGCAAACCCTTTACATATGGGTTTTGATAGAGTATCTGGACAAAGTCAAAAAACTAGGGGGTCTTTGACCACAACTAAATTTGGAAGAAGAAATTATACTAATTGTGGAAGTCGAGTCAAGGTACGGGGTACTTTAGGATATAATCACCCACATAAATAGAGTATCATATATTATGGGACTCAAACTAAAGCATTGGATAGTGGGGTTGGATAGTATAAAAAAATTCCTCCTGAACATGTTTATAGTGAGGTAATTCCATATATATTCAGAGGTACTATTACAGTAGTTTCTATACCATCTAGTGTCATGTTTTATAACATATCTGATGATTCTGTTATATATTATCAACGTGTGAATGGTTTCAATATGGAGGTGGAGTTTTTAGTGAGTTTATGATGATTGACACACTTATTTGAGTTTATCAGAGTGCCATTTGTTTTTGTAATGGATATTCTCTCATGGTTTCTGGGTATTTTTTCAATTGGATATTTATATCATTTACATGTTAGGCTTTGAACTAATATTGGGTGTGTTCTAGTTTGTATCATACTAAGACCACATAGATTATTACAGTATAAAATTGACTTTTATATATTTATAGGGTCATGATTATTTTTATCATGGAGTGTGGGATATCGAAGAAGGCCATGCTAGTCTAGGTCATCAATAGCTAGGGGATCTCACAACCCTTGATACAATTTCATTAGATGATGGTGGTGTGATGCAGGATGTCTTCCCATCCTTTATGGTCTGATTCGTGATGTTGTTTCATCTGGATTTATTAGAAACATCACCTAAGAAGGATGTTGAGTTCATAGTTGAGCTTATTCCTTTAGCTAAACTTGTTCCTATTTATACTTATTGAAAGGAAGGAACAAACATTCATGAGCTTATTAAATAGCTATAAGAGTATAAAAAAATGTGATTTATCAATTCATGTACATTTCTTTGAGATTATCTAGTTGTTTAATAATGATGATGATTGTATGTTGCGTTTGTGAGTCAATTAATGGACATTGAACTGGATGACAGTGAATAACCCGTCACCTATTTATCGTAAAGAAAATCACATTGACCATCTAAGAAGATATTGTTTATTCTCCATGATTGAGTTAGATCAAGGTACCATCAGTTTATAGTTATACCCTCAAATATACCATAGGATAATTTTAGAATTATTTATGACCTATACAAGTTATTTTTAATGCATTTTGGGATATAAAAATTCAAATTTTTGTTTATAGTCTTTATGATCTGAATCATGCACTCGTACCTAGATCATCTTTTTGATGTATCAGTGGATGACATCATGGTGTACTTTATGACTCGTGATGATCATTATCAACATCATGACACCATCAAAAGTACATTTATGTATTATAAGCTACATTACATGCTATATAATTTTCAATTCATGATTCACATGGTACATTTATTAGATAACATAATCATAGAGGAAGGTGTGTAAGTGGACCTAGAGAAGGTGCATGATGTGATTTAATGGTATCATCACCAGAATGTATTATGAATCCAAAATTTTCTATATCTGGATGTTTATTATCAAAGGTTCATCTAGTACATTTCAAATGGAATCACCACATTCAGGCCTGACCAAGAAGGCTATCATATTTTAATGATTATGATCAGGGGAAAACTCATTCTAGGAGCTGAATATGTGTTTAAATACAGTGAAATTTTTTTCATACCAATGTTGAGTGAGAGGATTATTCTATATTTTGAAGAATCTAGATTCATTATTCGATAGGTGTTGATATAGTGGGATCAATTGGTTGTGTATGGGTCATGATAGTCGAGGCCACAAAATAGAATTTCCATATGAATGATCTCAAATTAACTATAGTGGTCTATTTCAAAAAGTGATAGATTTATTATTTGTTTGGTAAAATGTTTTCTAATTATACAATCAAAATAGATTAATGTAAATAATTTTTTAGAGTGATTTGAATCTTTTGTAGTGGATATGGGTTTAGTATATGCATTCATTATATTTGGAGAATGTATATACATCTAAAAAGTGGAATTGTGTTGTTGATGTTGTGAGTAAGAATACATGGAATAAAGAAGTTTAAGAGTGTTTTTCTAAGTGAATGATGATGTGTTTTCTACCAAATATGAATAGTAATGTTTATGAAGTCCAATAGAATATGAAACTTCTATCCTCTAGTATTAATATTAAACATCTATGATAGATGACGGAGAGGATGTATAAGGATCAAGAGTGTCTGTACTCAAGGTAAATCCTGGAAGGTGGGGACTCACCTTCATATTGGACTAATGATGAGGATGAGATCATTAATGATTAGAATTTATTTTTGTTCCTATTGGTATTAATGAGGAGTTTATGTGTGATTTTCATACACCACCTTTGGTGGTATATCGTGGTTTTATATAAATGTACAGTAATATTCATATATAGTATTGATAGTCAGCCATGAAAAAGTATATTGTAGGATTTCTGAAAGGATGCTAACCATGTCAAAAAACAATGTAAGAGCATCAATGAAATCATTGTTCATTACAGATACTTTTCATTCCCATGTGGGTTTGGGATAATGTTACAATGGAAATAATGGTGGTTCTTCCAAGGAAACATCAGAAAAATGACACTATATGGTTTATTATTTTTTGGATAATGAAAGTATCCTATTTATTATCTATTAATGAATCATGCATAGTGGATTAGTTGTGAGATATGTATTTTTAGTATATAGACTAATTTCATGGATTAATAGGGAGTATAGTTTCATATCCAGATTCACATATTATATTTTTCTTCTGGAAGTGATTACTGGGGTCATTAGGAACCCATGTGATTTTATGTATGACTTTCCAACTCCATATAGATGGGTAGTCAGAATTTACTACATAGGTGTTGGAGGATATTCTATGGTCATGCATCCTATATTTTTATTGTTATAAAGTGGAACATTTAGGACTCGTTGAGTTCACCTATAATTATTGTTTTCGGGAGATGATTCAAATGGAACCATATAAATAATTTTATACAAGTCCATGCATATCACCATTATTACAGATGGAGGTAGGTGAGTACAAATTATTGGGACCAAGTCTTGTGTAAGATACATTAGAGTCAGTTTAGTTAATTAAAATATGAATGGCTAAGGTATATAGTAAAAAAAATTCAAATTGTAATTGACGTTGGTACAGGTTGTCTTTAAAGTCTGTGATCGTATGTTTCATTGGGTGTCCCCAAGATTGGGTCACTATATGATTTTTTGTCATGGTATGTTGAAACCCAGTTCCATTAGACCATTTAATATTAGGGATAAGGTCAGAAAGATGGAGTACAACTCAAGGATTAGCTATTATAAGCTGGGGAGATTGTAAGATCCCATCTTTTCTTGAGATTCCTTATTCTTGTTTTTTGTTACTCATTTAACTTGTTTTGGTTATACCTTTGTCGGGTTTGGTTTTGGGTTTTTTATGTGATGTTTAAAATAATAGAATACAAATGGGATGTGAATGATACATTCATAGTTAGGTAAAATTGTTCAATTTTTATAAGGAAATAAGATACTATATTTTTTAAGCACTGGAGGTGTTTCATAGTTTAGCAAAACCATGATTCCACTATACCCAAAATATGTACCCCAAAACATAGGGGATTTGTACAATTTTTATATGTTTTATCAAACTATAGACCACATTGTAGAAAACATGAACCCCTGAAGTAGATGTGAATAGTTATGGTGATCAATTTTAGAAACTATACTTCTAATCCCATCAAACCATGTGCGTGGAATTTTAATCCATAAAAAATTATTTAATATTACACAACCCCTAATATTTTACCCCAAATCTCACTCCCTCAATTGTATATGATTTCCATATTTTTCTTAGTCTCCCAAAAAAATTTGAAGGCTCCATTAATCCCATTTCATTTTTAATAAAATATCTGATTGAAGGATGGACCACCCTACAATATATAATATCTTCCCCCATTTTTCTTCCTCTCTCTTTCATATCTACATCATAATTATTGTAGATGATTTATCCTCTATTGGTGATCAATTTATATTTTCACCTCATATTGGGGATTTCATTTGGGGAACATTCATCAATGATCATGAGGTAAGTTTTTTAACTATTTAATCCCATAGTCGTGATTGTAATTTCATGAAATAAATAGAGAGATTTAAATTTTAACGTTGGGAAATTTCATTTTTAATTGAATTAATTATTTTTTTGATTAGTGGGATTATAAAATTCATAGAATAATAGATTTATGGAATTTAATAGTTGATGAGATTATGACATATATGTAACCCCAATATATGTGCTAATAAAATTGAAATAACAAATTCATGAATTCTTATTGGTGGAGAAATGGGAATTAGGAATATTTTTGTGAATGAATTTATGAAATGGGTTGAATAATTAATTTCTTAAATAGTTGATAAATTGGTTTTGAATTTAAAATCATGATATTTGATATTTGGGACAATGTTATGGGATAGAAACTAAAACTCGAATATCTTAGAGGGTTGTATACTATAGCTCTAGTCCCCATGATATATTTATTGCATGTGATCAATAATTTGAGGGATATGGACTACTACTACAAATAAACATGGAGTGTGATACTTCTACTCTAGGCCCCCGTGGATTGAATTTCAATTTTGATACTAAATAATTATTACAATGACATTATTGTATTAAAATGTGATATCACTTTGTAGATAGTTCGTACATAGGAATTAACTGAAGTAGGTATTAATATTTTTTGTGTCTCTGAGAATCTTGAGGATTTATGTTTTCAAATAAAGAATATTTTAATGTAAAAATTGTTTATATTATTATACATAATTCACTATTCAAAATTTCATATACTATTATATACTAGATATTTATTTAGATTCCATTGGCAGTGGCCTACTAAGTTGTACTAACACACTATAGTTGATGCATGGTCGGTACCAGAATACTCAACATGTATACAAGACAAGATAAGGTCAGAAACCCTATTTTATTTGGATGAATTGGGAATTAGGATGGTTCTTCTTTGAGGTAACAAGACAAGATATCAGGACCCACATGGGAGATGTCAATGTGTCTATATTTTGTGTCTTCTTATAAAAGAGACACTTATTTGGTGTGGTATACTTAATATTTTGTTTATTGTTATTTATCCTTATTTTGGTATTATCTTGTGATGTTTTTCTTTATTAGTTAGGGTATTATTCATATTTTTTTTCATCATGTGTCTATTATTTATTAATTTCCTCTATTTTTGTTCTTACATATTGAGGTTATATTTTCCATACATTACAAATTAGACCCTCACTACTAGTTAGTAACCTCTGGGGTATGGGGAGGTGTTCCTAAGGTCACGTAATCAGTCATCTTGGAGGAGTGCCATATGTCACCAGGAATGGGATATTAAAATATAATAATATTTCCTTATTACTTACAATTAATTCCAATTAATTTATCATATTATAGAATTAACTAACAATAAAATACAAAACAAACATTCCTTATTAATAAATAAAAAAATATTGAAATAATAATTATACAAATAATCAATATATTCATAGTAAATGAAAGGTATAAAAATCTTGTTATGAAACCTTGAAACTGAAAATGTAAAGAGTATTGTGTTAATAGTAAATAAATACAAAAAAAAAATTATTAACCTAGTGGAATTTATAAATGATCTATCTATAATATTAATGATTATTTGAATAAAAATTAAATTAAATTCAAGAGATAGGTGAAGAGTAATATATAACAAGATACTTATGAACATGGTGATGTATGAATTATAAATTCATGAGATCATTTCATGCATAATATCTATCATATAACCTGAATTAAGATAGTTCATTTATATTTTTTTTGAAAAATGATGTGCAGAAAATAAAATTATTTTTTATAACACTTTTGTCATATTTAGAAGAATTTTTTTTACTATTCAAAGCATATTTGAATGGGTGAAAAGATGAAATTGAATACCATAATTTTAAAATAATTCAATATATTTAAGTCATATGTGTTAATGAAAATAAATATATTAAATATGGAGCTTACGATAAAAGTATGTATAAGTGGAATGAAATACCTTTATTTGTACTTCTAAAAAAAATTAATTATTTTTAAAACAAAATAAATCCCCAAATGATGGGAATAGTAATATTTAAAACCCTATTGAAACATTAGTATGAATCATTAAGAATAATTTTGTTATCAAAATTAGAAAATTTCAACAAGCATTTTATAGGAAAAATTTCATTTATTTATCAGTTTTATATATATGGTCAAAGATAACCAATCGAGAAAAAAATAAAATTATCTTTTTTAACACATGATAAATATACTAAATAAATGATATTAATAAATAATAAAAGAAATGAGATAATATTTCATGAAAAAATTAAATTAATTTTAACATGTAATAAAATGATTATTTCTTATAATGAAATGATGTGGTAAATTCCAAAAATAAGAAACATTTTTGTTGAATTTTTAACCAAATATAGATAAAATTTATTTATACTTGTAAAAACTACAAATTAAATAAGTAAACATATTATTATTTCTTTTTTTTTTAATATTTTAAGCATAAAAGGATGAAGTTCAATAATAGTGGTTTTAAGAATTTAATTGTATATTAGGTTAATAACAACAATCCTTGAAACATCAGTAATGCATGAACTGGTGAAAAAGGAAAAGGGTGTTCTTCCAAGAAATTAAAAATCCCACTAATAATAAAATGTAATTTATAATATCTAAATATAGAATAATTTACACCATATAAATTGAATCAGTGAAAAAATAAGAAGCGTGACTGAAGGACTTGAAATTTTGAGAAAAAACACTCACCTAAATTCTTAAATATCTTAGTGATTATGTATTACATTTTTAGTTATCTAATAAATTTTATTAAATATTTGCTTTCAGACCATTTTAATGTATATTAATTTTTTTAATTTCTATTTATTAAAATATAATGTTTATTTATTTTGTATTATTTTCTCTCATCTACCACATGGGGTAGTCGATCAAATCCTCTAAAACTACTTTGATGCATTTACCATGGTCACAAGAGGAATAAATTAATTTCATCATATCCATAAGTGAATATATATATATATATATATATATATTCTTTATCATCCCATTATCATAATATTTATGCCTTTCAATAGGTTTTAAAAAAAACATCAAAATAATAAATGTCTCCTAGTATGCAAGTTTTGGGGGTTTAAATTTACATTAACCAATTATTATTATTATT
Source organism: Viscum album (assembly GCA_963277665.1). Taxonomy (NCBI): domain Eukaryota; kingdom Viridiplantae; phylum Streptophyta; class Magnoliopsida; order Santalales; family Viscaceae; genus Viscum; species Viscum album. Next base: position 1,520,543,368 of record OY728157.1, on the reverse strand, counting down.
AATAATTATATTCTAAATTTATCTCTTCATAATCATAATAATTTTTCAAATATCATATTTTTTTCATTATATCTACATTTATAACTATCCATATAATCTTGTGTTGAAAAATGAAATATGTTGTTTCATTGAGGCAGAGATCCAACCATAACATGAGTGAAGTTTTCATTTCATAATAAATAGTTTAAAGGAACAAAATATTCCATAAATAGAATAGGTTTTTTATTATAAATTATACTTGTTAAATTATATTTGGATGGATATAATAGATTCTATTGAGGTGTAAGTATAAAGGAACTTAATATCACTCTTTCAAATTAATTACCTCATCCTTTTATATAATCTTTTAAACTCCTACATTAGTATTCATATATTTTAATGTTTGGGGGAAAAAACTATAGAAAATGGGAAATATATTTTCTATGGATTTTTGTAAGAGTTTATTAATTTTAGGATTGTTTTTATTGGGATTATAAGTGGGGAGGTAACGGGGTCCTTGGACTAGTGAGATATGATAGAATGTTTTAAAATAATAATATCTTAATATACAAAGATATTAATTATTAATGGAAATTGGAAATTTATAATTAGAGAGTAAATGGGTTAATAAGGGTAAATAGAAACCTCTATAACACCACTATTATTTTTTTAGGCATGGTACTATTTATGTTTTTTCTCTATGATATATATCATTATTCTTTTATTATTTTGGGTATTGGTTGTCTTCAAATTGGGTTCAAGATGAACATGCGAAGATAAAAACTGAATGGGAGTTGTATATATTATTTCACAACATGAAATAGGTTTAACATAATTTATATGTTGAAGTAAAACCTCTAGTGTTTGGGTTGATGTGTTCTATGATGTGAATCATTGTTTCTTGTCATGAAAGCCTCCAAAAAAGTTTAAATTTTTTTTATAAGAGTAATTTTACTTTCCATGGTTGTAATTTAAATGTGTATTATTTTTTATTCCTAATTCAAGGTTGAAACACCCCAGACTAAGAAATTATATGTTTGTCTCCAAGAGGTAACATTTATAATGTCCATGAGTTAGTGTAACTATACATGTGGTAACATCTATTAAGTCCACAAGTATGAGTAAATGTACTTGAGGGGACCTCAATATAATCCATAGGGATGCATTGGTGTGCTTGATTTGGAATCCAAATGAGTATTCTAGGATACAATGGTGTGATTTGGTAGACCTCCTAAGAATCCAAAGGGTGGGTTCAGGGTACTCTATGATGTTATATCCTATTTGATAATGCATGGTCCATGAGTATATTTTTATATCAAGGTTCATGTTTAAATTATCTATTGAAAAGATCCTATGTATCTAGGTTCATGGTTTATGGAATCCTTGTTAAATTAGGATAAACAATTATGTTTTATATTTACTTCTACGTTTATTTTTTATTCAATGAATGAACCATTATAAACATGATTGTTTTATGTTAAGGTCATGTTGGTAGTGTCTTACTGGGTTTATACTCATATGTATTACAAGAATATTATTGAACAAACATACATTATATTAATTGATATAAATATGGAAAGTTTCAATGTATGAGTCTATTAAACAGATGGAGATAGATGGATTGAGTTTATGTTAAGACATAATCCATGATATTTTATTTTCATGCATCGATATTTTATTGTTTTGTACATTTTGTACATTGATCCTCTACTTGTGGAGATCCATTATGACTGAAATTTATCAATTTTTTATGAACATGTAATAATATTTTAATTGATTACTGTGTTCATTTATTATAAGTATTTACATTATTTTTATTCTATTTTTTAAATAAATATTATCGGATATTGAGGTAATATGATCACCATTTATTTTTCGGCCCTCCACAATTTTCAAAAACCGCATTATTTATTGGAAGAAGGCATGTGGTTTTGTATCACTCCTTCCAAGACTAGGTAACTCAGTTCATGGTGTTACAAAATGGTATCAGATAACCTTTTATTTTGACTTATTGTTTTGGCATTATAATTATTGTTCATGGATAGAAGTCATGTAGTAACCCTATGTATTTTTGGGTAAGTGGGATTGATTTTATTATTTGTGGTCTTATGATTTCACATTGATCTTCAGTGTCATTTTTTAGTTATAGTTTATGGAATTTTCTTCTTTTCATGATTATAAAGTGTAAGTGAGTTATTTCATAATGAATATACCTAATGGTTCACATGTCATATACCTATTTTCGTATAATTTTTATTGTCTTAAATTAATTAAATTTCATGGATCATATATATATTTTTTCTGAAATACAACATTTGGTAATTAAATTAATTTAAAAATAATATTTTTTTAATTTTTAATTTATATATGATTGTGACTAATTTTAATGTAAATTGATATTATAATAGGCCATGGGTATGTTATAAGGAGATATTTCTCATGGTTTTGGTTATATTTACCTTATGTATCCTAGGAATTTTATGATCATGATTTTACCTATTGTGTTTTTTGTATTTGAATATTTATCTTTTAATGGAATATCTGTGTGTTGTATTATAATTTATGATAAATTCTCCTCATCAATGTCATGTTGTTCCACCTAGGTACCATTTTGAGGATCCACTTAAAAAGGTAATGATATTTTTATGCCTCCATAAATAAATGAGTCACCTGTTTAGAATTATATAGATGTTTTTACTATGTATCAAGAAGTATAACCTCTTCTTATAGTTGTTTTATTCATCATGAAAGTTGGATGTAGAGGTTCCCATCAAAGATAAAAAAAATATTTATGATTTTACATCATAATTATAGTTAAATATAACTTTATCTAACTAAGGAATGAGTGGTCTATGGGTGTTAATAAAAAAGTTCAAGAATATTGAGGGGGATCTATCACCTTAAAGATATTCTTACTGATCATTAATTCAAGTTGAAAAAATTTATGTTATTGGTACCACCTATGATGAGATGGCATGTGATTGTCCAAGATCAAAGACATGAGGGTATGATCTGGACTTATTTCATGTACCTCTATTCTAAGGAATGAATATCTGAATTACATAGGCTGGATTTATGCCATGAGTTATAGAGCTCTAGAATGGGGTGACTCTAGTGGTAGACTATGTAACCTCTTTTCTAGAGTTGATTAGTGTTTCACTACAATTTTCCAGGACATAAAGTCAAAATTTTAAGAAGATTAAGACCAACCTTCATCTTGAGGTTAGTCTCTATTCTTAATCATGTGACATAACCTAATATTCAAATATTTTTTTTAGGCTCTCAGTGATGAGTATGGTTTATCTATTCGTAGGTCATTAGGATTATTCCCTCCTTCAATGGTGGCCTTCTGAGTGCTGTTACATAGGTTATATACAGTTAAATGGAGAAGATATTTGAGGAGTTGAATCCCAGAATTGATAGGTACTTTGAATAATATGGGAGTTCATATTTTCCAACCAAAATATGGACTCCTACATCATTCTTCTACTAATTAAAAACTTTAAATTACAATAGTATATATACTAGTCATCTAATGGAGTGATCCCTTAGATCAATTTATTTGTTTTATCTACTAAGGGGATCTTATTAGTTCTAAAATATAGATCTATACAGATTATACCATTAGATATATGTCCTGATGAAGGATTTACTAATTATGGATTTTAGGTGATGGTATAAGTTGTATGAATATATAGTGATTCTATTTTGTTTGAAAAATGATTCAGTGGTATTCTTGGAAATCATGAAATTATTTTTTCACAATTACCTGCACTACATTATTATGGTATACATTTGTGATTTACTTGTGTATTCATACACATAAAATTTATATACTAAAACACATGATATAATTTAGAGAAAATTACCAACACATTAAAATTACTCAATGTTCTTAACGTTTTACTTTTACATTATGTCAGTAAGATTCCATAGGAACATGGTTTCTTAAGTTCAAATTTATTTTGATCTAGATATTTTATAGGAATTTATGTCTTGTTCCTATCTAATGAATATGTTTATGTTCATAGTTTTATTAGGTTGGGTATTATTAAAGTTAATTCATCTATGATTGGTATTACTTCACTTAACAATGACTATACTTATAAGGAAAGGAATGATTTTTATATATAACAATCATTGTGAATATTATCTTGTTTTGATTGATATAATATATTAATTTCTACTTTAATTTTGATTCTCCATTACCCATATATTTTTTATATAGATTACTATGTTGCTTTAGTAGTAGATTTTGGGGACATACATGACATTAACAGATCTAGTGCTCAATTTTGGGTCATGTTAACTATGACCCATGACTAGAGTATCCCTACTCATAAAATGGATTTATCCACTATTTTATGTTTCATGAAAGGGTTAGTGTCACTTCCTCATTGTTTATAGGTTTCACAATCATAAGGACCAAAAAATCCTATGGTGTGTATTTTCATTATGGGAATTTAACCAATGTTAGAGATGTTGGATTGAGTAATTTTCAAAATCTGACAGTAAGATGGAATATTCAGGTGGGTAACATGATTTTTTATTGATGCCCTATGTAGAAAATTATAGAGAAAAGGACTGAAAGTTCAATATAAGAGTGTAAGATTATGTGATTACTAACAAATTGGAATGCAGTTATAATTGATGATCGTGGAGTTTTAACCATTTCATCCTTGATTGTTACTTCTTTGATGGTGGATATGGTAATTTACATCCTAGAATATGATTCACACTATCATTTGATATGTGAGTAGTTGATGGGATATGATCCTATTCAATCACAATAATTAGATTTTAATGACATGGTTCATGTCCATGGAATAGTATTGGTTTACACATCCATAGGGAATTAGTTGATATGAGATTCTCATTCCTTAATTTTGAAGGTAAATAAATCATTTAATAAGATATAAAATAAAATGATTTGATTTTTATGAAAGGAAATATATGTAGATGTAAGTAATAGGGGTTTTTCATTGTTGTCTTACTTATTAGAGGCTAAATACAAAGAATAATTGACCAAGTGGTTCTCCTTTTCTTTTAATAGTTTTAGGATGTAAATAGGGAAAGGTAATAATGAAATTAATCATAGGATTACCCAATACTATGTGGAGGTTATATATAGTATGGTTTTTGGTTAATTGGTTGATGAAGGTATCACACATAATGTTTATTCATGAGACTCAATCTGTGGACAATTTTGGTAGGTTATATGTGAGATCAATAGAGGGGATCCATTATGTTCTTATGAGTATTGAGTAAAAGCCAGATTCATTTTTAATTTCATAGATTTATCAAGGCCTAAATTCAGTGTTGGGTCCATATATTAATCAATTCACAACATATAAACCACAGATAGATAGACATTTTGATAGGAATATCTAGATCCTATAGGTTCGTATAATAATGTCTATGATGAATTTTGGTGGGTCAAGGGATGAAAATTTATCGATGAAGTAATTATAATAAAATAACATATTTTTTAAATATATTCAGACATATCATTTTTAGTATTATTATACTCAAACATGTTATTCATCAGTGTTTCCTCTTGAGGATGGTCAATCAGTAGTGATTGGTCTAATCCTTGTAAAGAAGACTTTTGACTAAGTAGATTCATTTTGGGTTATTTTCCACTAAAAATAAGTGGTATTAATATGTAATCCCAATGTGATGATCTTTTGAGTTTTTTGAGGGAGATCAGACATTTTTAGGTTGGACATCAGTTATGGAATTAGTGTCTGAGGAATCAAAGGAATTAGGTTTCATGATTTTTTGAAATAATCATGATGTTGGAATATATTCAGACAATAGATTACTAATTGGATCATCATACATGAAATTTAGGGATGAATTATGTGTTTCATGTTTCAATCCTCATGATGGTGGTGGATATTTAATTTTTAAAATGACCTATATATATCATGGAATGAAGTGACAATGTATTGTAGGGGAATATATTACATCTTATTTAGGTATATTGGAAACAATGACGGACCAAATATGTGTAAGTATAGTGGGAGTCATATTTCCCACAAGAATGTATAATTAATCTCATAGAAAAACCTAGAGATACTTCTTAGGGATTATGACATTTTTAAATTTACATTTTAAATTTCCCTAATTTTTTCATATCGGTAGCTATTAAATTTTTGATTAATTATGTTTACCCTGACTATTTCAAGTTTTATGTGGTTTTTAGGTGGGTCAGGAGTGGGTTCAATATTAATGGGTTAGAACTATAGTTAATCAATATCTTTATGAAGGATTTCATAATTTCACACTAGTGTCACCCTTTGAATAATATGAGACAACCCCTATGGGTTCTTTATGAATTATTTAATGGTTTGAACTATATGTTCTGGTTGTGAATGATTATTGGTGAATTTGTTTATTAAAAATCTATAAAATATTAATTTTACTTATTTGGTTTGTTGATTTTATTTTTGATACATAAAAAATATTATTTCTTGATTGGATCACCCTAGAGTCAATGTTGAAGGGTCAATGTGCCTTTGGTGGCCCTTATAATGTCCATAAGGATGGTTCAAACTACTTATTGTGACCTCATCATAATCCACAAGGATAGATTTATGTTCTTGAGTTTACAAAAATTAAGACTATGGATGGTTCGATGATCTTGTTATAGCCAACCAAAATTCCCCAGTGGTATAATAGGGTTCTAAATAAGGGAATGACTTGTGTGGGTTCATGATGTACGATTATTTTGATTTTTAGGTTTCAAAATACATTTTTTCCATCATGGAGCTGCACAAGGTAAGTTCATCGTTTATGGAACTATATCTAGTACATGATGACCTTGAAGGTTTTGTATTGTTTTTCATTTTTATATCAATACATTGACATTTATATACTAGAAACATTTATTCTAAGGGATCAATAGTTTTTTTCTTATATGGTATATACTCTCACCCTTCATTGGAATCATGGTGAATGTGTATTAGTTATGATCTGGGATCCCGGTATAGGAGAGATTCATGCATCATAATATTGAATTGGTGGATTTATATGGATTGAGGCCATGTCAACAATCACTATAGGGTTTTTTTCATTCCAATTAATCTTGTTCTATTTCTCTGGTAAATTGATCTCCTATTTCTTGGAATCCATTTTGTCTACTTTTTTTTATTTAATATGGTATATTAATATATAATGTGATGATATTGCTACTATTATTACTACTACGTCAATTTGTTAATTATCATTATTTATTTCTTACTAACATATTTAATTCATTTCTATAATGGTTATCTAACACATAGGGAATAAACTCTACATTGTTTCATTTAGGAAATATCCACTACAAAAAAATATCAGACACATGGGGAGGCAGACATGAGGTGTCATACCACGATGGTCCTAAATAATTGATTTGGGTCAGGGAGTTACAAACTCATATATAAATTTTGAGATGATATTTAAGTTATTTTTACATTATACCTCATTATTTAACATGTTTCCCACATTTTACCTTTTACTTTTCAACTAAATGTTACCTAAGTAGCTGATTTTTATAAATAGATATGATATTGACCATATTACATATTTTTTTTAATTATTATTTAAAATATAGAATTCATTTTACATTATAAATTTTAAAAATATTATAAAAATAAAATTTAATAAAGTAACACAAAACCAAAAAAAATCAATTTATAGTGAAATGTATTTTTTATTCTTATTTTCAATTTTTTTACTATTACTTTCCATGTAAAAAATATTGTATAAGGGTTAATATTTTTTATATTATTATCATGTTAAATAATTAATCAAATAAATCAAATGTTATTAATTTTGATTATTAAAATGATAATTTAGAATAAATAAAAAACACAACTATTCAAAAAATGAGTATTTTAAAACTCAAATGATTTTATTCAAAAAATTTATAATTTATTTTTTATGAAGTACTCATCATATTTTAATAAATGGGAACTTTAACAAATGGAATTAATATCTAATTATGATATAAATAATGAGAACTTATATTATATTATTAATTACTTGGTTTTATCATCCAAAATTCTATTTAAAAATACCCGATGTACCACTTTATCTAATATAATGGTATGAAAATTAAGGATGATCATCATGGGATGTTATTTTACTTATATGGTTCTGTTATTGATTTCTTTTGTCTAAAAATTATACAATGTATTATTTATTTCATTCCATACTTTTTGAAGATTAACATGGGAATCCTCTAGGGAAAATGCTAGTGACGCAAATTCCTATACAAGATAGGAAAAATGAGGTCTGTGAGGAAGTATCATATTAATTGATTCAATTGATTTTTATTTCTATAAAGATTTCAGAATTTTTTTCTTCTATTTATTACATCGAATTCAATGTCTATATTAAAATCTTCATATTTAATAATTTTAATAATTTGTTATTTTACAGTTATAAAAGACTTTCTGATACAAAAAACTAAATAAAGTCTTTATTAAAAATAAAAAACATACAAAAATATCTATGTTTTATATTAATCCCATTAAATTAAATTTTTTATTTTTTATATAATATTTTTTACCTATGTAAATAGGTTAGGGGGTTTTTAATTTATAATGAATATATATATATAATTGTAAAATAATACCTCTTAATAGTTCATACTGCTCATCTTAATCATCCATGGAATATCCCTAGTAATTTTTAAAACAGGTCTGCACTTATGACCCTTTTTTGTGCACCAAGAAAATCTCATGTTAATATGAAACCAATATTTTTTAGTTTGTGACACAATGATGTGTCAAATGAAAAAATATATATCTAACTGTTTGAATACAAATTTAGATCTTGTGGTATGAAAAAAAGTCACTTTACCAAAATTTTATTCTATTTTCCATTATTTAGGTTTATCTCTAGTTTTCCACTATTATATTCTAGCTCAAATTCAGAATAATAATTAAGTAAATATCTTTTTTATTGTATCTTAAACCCAAAATTATTTGAAACCTATCCTCCCAAAATTCATCATATTATTTTCACCAATATAAAATTATTACATACAGATCAATATATAAAATAATAATATACATTCAAATTTTGATATTAATATTTTCCCCAAAAACATGAATTTCGATGACTGAAAAATTTCATACCCAGACAAAGGAATTCCAATATGATGATCATTTATTCGTCATAGTACCTAATTAATGTTGATAAAAATATCACTTATAACTTTAAAATACAATCTCAAATTTCCCCAAAAGGGAATATATCAAAATAAACATACGAACATAATTAATAATAGTAACCCATAGTGATATCAAAAACATCCAAAGTACCCTAAATTGAAGAAATTCTATCTTATAAAGTAATTTGATACAACCATTAATACAAACTATGAAACCCAAAACCCACACTCGCATATATTTTCCAAAAAAACAAATTAATTACATAACATCCTTGAAACTAACTATTGTGGCCAAAATATAGTTATCCATAATGAAAAAATAAAAAAGAAATATTGGGTCTCACACATAACGAATACCTACTAGTATTATATTTTTAGGGGAAAATCAATAAATTATTAAAAAAACTCATATCCATCCCATATTGGATATTTTCTCACATAATTAAATAGATTCTTTAATTTTTTTCAAGTCATTAAAATCTATAAAAAAAATTATCTACACATGAAACATATCTCGCCATTTTATACATAATAAACTTCTTCAAAATATAGTTATATATAATAGAAATAATGGTGATATTATATACTCATAATGTTTTAATGTATAATAGAAGATATCCTATAATAAGTAAGGAATAGATAACTTAGAAGCAACTAATAATGACCAAGAAATGACATATAGATGATCATATAAACAAGATATCAATCCATAGATAACAAAGAAATATTAATAATAATATAAAAATTAATAAGTTATTTCATATTAATGGAATTTATAGATCTGTAAATCATAAAAAAACCATCAATGACATGTTATAAGATATCATAATTTAATGGGTATAGTTTTTACCAAATTCAATTTATAAGATGTTTCATGAGACCCAAAGATACATTTTGAGATTATAAAATTTTGATACTCAACCATAACTAATTTTTTATAATGAATTCATCAAATAAAAGAATAGTTAAATAATACTATATATAAAAATCATTCCTTAGTAAACAATAGAAATATATATTAAAATAAAAATTATTAAAATTTTCCATATTTTCCCATTCAATCACTTGATTATCATTAACAGTAATAACCTGTAAAATAGAAATCATTTTTAAAAATGATTATATTAGTATGTTAATACTATGATATATTATTTTTCAATCATTAATGTGAAATAAAATATATCAATTGAATTAATAAATATTTACATACTTGAGAAAATAAAATTTTGAAATATATCAAGAGTGATAGATATAATAACGATTATATAAAAGGAATGGTAAAAATAATAAATTAAAAGGGTAATTTATAGGGAAATAATTTAAAAATAATCCCAATATTTCTAGTTAATTTTGATTTTGAGAAAAAATGGAAGTGTAGTTAAAAAATTGTATTTTCATTATTAACTAGAAATATGATTATAAAAAACCATTAAATAAAATTTCAAAAATCCATTTCAATATTTTAAAAAATAATATTGAATACCATTAAATCAAAATAATTCAAAATATTTAATCCACTAAAAAAGATGTGAGAAATATGAAATTTGGAGTTAATGATAAATATATACATAAGTGAAATGAGATCTCATCATTAATTCATCTAACATTTAATTTTTTATTTTTATATTGAAGAGTTAACCTAACAATTTGAGAATGATTTTTTCTTAACCTATGTATTCATGAAAAGGGTTATTTGTTAATAAAAATGGTTATAAAAAATGGAAATCATGCCGTGAATTTGAAATATGATGTTCTATTCACACTTTGTTTAGAATGTCGAAAATGCCCCATGTGAAAAATGATAAAAATATTTCTTTAAATTTTTTTTAATAATATAAAAAAAGTTAATGATTATAAGAAATAATATATGTAAATAGAAGAGAATTTTTTTAAAAAAAATACTGAATATAGACCTGAAGGAAAACTATAAATCCCCAAAAATAATAGATATGGTTGAGTCCAAATATAAGAAACCATTTGGATGAATAATAAACTAAAGTGAGATAAAATATAAATAACACATTACAAACCATTAAAATAAAATTTAAATATAATTAAATACAATAATATTGTGTTGTTACCATACTTTGAACATATAATTATCAGAATAAAGGTCATAAATAAATTAATGTAACTTATCATTAAGAAAACAATCATTTCTAGATAGGTAATATTTGAATCAAAATACAATAAAAAAGAATAGATTAAATTAAATTGAGTCTCTCATGATTTAAAATTATTTTTGATATAATAATTAATTAATAAATTATTTAAACTATTTAAATGTAAATTGATTCATAATAGGAGGTATGTCACAATGAATTGATATTGAGACCAAGTACAATTACCTCATTTCCTGAATCCTCTTTCGGGAGTCTCTAGTATCTTGAAAAGCCATATTGTGTTTATTATATTATTTATTCCTAAAAATTTTCAAGTATACATCATTATTTTCGGTCTATTTTTATTCATGTTTATTTAAGTTATTAAATAATTTTTTATTTCATTTACAAAGTGTGGTTGATAATTAAACTCCTCTAAAGTAACTTCAGTAAATTAAAAATAGTCAATACATTTATAAAATAGTTTTTATAATCACTATAACTATATAGATATAGTTTATTCATCATTCTATTATCGAAAAAATATATAGTTCAATAGCTTTCAAAAAAACATATAAATTCAGAAATGTTTTATTAGTATTCTCATTTGAATTGTAAAATTTATAATATCCATCTATTGTTAATATTATTAATATGATATATAATTTTATATATTAAAATATCAATCAGGATATAATTTTAATATTTATTCACTAAATTAACATGAGGAATAATCCTTGTATGGTGGTCTAGATAATTGAAATACCTCATTTCATAGACATGAAATTTTGATTGTAATATAGGTGATGTTTTCAAAATCTAATGAATGATTTGAAGTTATATAAGACTTATTCAATAAAAATAATAACATTAATGTATATTAATCATATTTATAACAATATATTTGTATGGACATAATATATTTTTAGGAGGTTGAATAAGAATTAAAATTGAAGGAGCTTTTTATAGTATTTAACTCTTCTTTCTATGTCCCCCATCAAAATACTCCTTCATCATACTCATATTGTTACTTTTGTGAAACAATAACCTATAGATCATGGGATATATATTTTTTGGATTTATTTAAATCATTTTACATGATATATGATGCTTTAGGTGTGAGGATATGATTTCTTATCAATGGGACTTCCTATTAGTTTGAGGGGTGTCATTTTTATTAGTATAAAATTATTATTATAAATACAGATGAATTATTAAAGGCATGTGACGCCAACCTTGATAATTAATTAATAAAACATATTAAATGGTAGATAAGTTCCTGAACATAACATTTAGTTATATGGTTTAATATAATTTTGAGTTTTTACTTATTTATTTATCATTTTTACCTCATTTTTTCATTTACATTGGTGAATATATTTTTCCATGGTAACAAATTTTTCTAACTGAAACAAAAAATGACCATACAACCAAAAAAATTTAATTCATTTCAAATTTCATTAATCTATTTTACTAGATTAAATTTCTAAAGTTGATGGAAAAATAATTTTAATGAAGAAATGAATTACTTTGGAAAAAATTCAAAGAAATGTATTTTTTTGAGCATAATTTGAATTTATTTTTATTTCATACCTTTTTATAAAAAATGTAATATGTCCTCATTTTTTTTATAAAAACAAAAAATATCATTATATTAATTATTAATAAATTATAACTTTTTATTACTGTTGTAATACATAATATATGGGTAAATACAATTAATTTAAAAATATAAATTTAATAAATCTAATTATTTTATTAATAACATATAAAATTTAATAAATATTTCCTAACAATTAATAAAAATATAATATTAAATACAAAAAATCATGTTTATTTTAAAAATTAATTTTATAAAAAATATATATGAAGGGTATTTATATTATATTAATAAATTCAAGATTACATCATCCTAATACCTATATACAAAAACCTCAAGGCTCAATATAATATATATAATTAAGATAAGACATAGACTCGATACTTGGATTTACCTCTCCAGTACTTTTTTTATTTTATAAAAATGCTTTAAGGCTATGTGAGAACCATGATGCACACAAAAGGAGTCATAAGAAGGTCGGACACGGAACAACACCCAATACTAGACATGACAAAAAGAAGAAACCAAACAACATAAACCATAAAAGGTAGACTAGACAAGTAACACTGCCATGGAAAAACCCATACAAAAACACTTTCAAAATGCACATGTCACAATATCTCTTGCCACCCTGCACTATGTCAATCCATCGCACAAATCACCCATTCCCATGACATAGAAAAACCGCCACATCTGAGACCTCCCATCCATACCACACACCATGTCAGGGACCGGAACAACACCTAGAACCACAAAGGCCGACAGACAAGAACTGAGGGGAGGAACCTGCATCGCAACCATCTATAACGGGATGTGATTCAGATAGAATTTACCCAACTGTGATTTAAATGTGCATTAACTTCTCCTATAGAATATTTCTCTAAAGCTGTACTTATTCAAGTTAGACATTGGATGGTTCTAGAGAAAATCCTAGTAATGTTACTTCCTATACAAGAACAGTAAAATTAGCCTCAGAATTAGTAATATTACTACATGATAATGTTATTTATACTGTATATATACATATCATTATCCATTTAATCCTATTTATACCTGACATATAAAAAAAAATAATGATCAAACTTAATAGTTTTAATTTGTTAATATATCACGGTTCATTTTTTCTATGTTTTTATATGATAACAACTGATGAATATAGTATTTATCTTTATAATAACACCTAATAAAATATTATGTTTCTATAGTTATCAATACCTTTCTTGGAGTGTATGGGTGTTGGGATTAAATATAGGATTATTGTGAAATAAATTACTATAAAAATTGTGTTGTTTTATTTAATTTCATTATTCTTTGTTTTTTTATTCTTTTAATTCGTCACCTTGACCACAGATATTGAGAAATATATTTACTGGCTAATAAATGGGTGTCCACTACGTTTCACTAACATCTACCCAAAAAATGCATTAATCATGTTATGTGTGTAAAAATTATAAACTATTAGTATACTAAGAAAATAATAATGCTTATAAATAATCATTACAAATATATTAGTATAATGTACCAAATAATGAATTAATATGATAGAAATTTAAATTTAAAAATACATTTATAATTATTGTTCCTACACAAATTTGTTTTATCATTCACCAAAATCAATTTATGAAACTACTGTTTTAATATATAAAATTATAACTAAATAAAAAAACATATTGGAAAATTGTCTTGTAAATAGAATTACTCAAAATTTTCTATTAATATTCATAGTTTTTTATAATAGATAAGATTTTAAATTCTCTTTAATAAATATTTGTTCAGAATGGTAATTCTAAATTTAATGAAATTGAATATACCAAAGATAAATTTAATGCATAAAAATGAATAATATAGATTTATTATTAAATAATATTTATTTATTTAAAATAAAAACTATTTGTTAAAAACATATAAAAAGTACGTTTCATTTCATCTAAATTTGTTTTTCCATCTGTAACATCTTCATTAACACAAATCTCGACTTGGTCTATGTTGATACTGTTGACATATAACACATTTAGGTTACATAAAGATGAAATTATCTCTTTAGTAAGACCTGAAAATATCATGGAAGGTTAGTCTAAAGAAGGAAATGATAAAATAATCATGTTATAACTGGAAAGTCCATATCATTTTCATAATATGATATAAATATTTAGATAATTTTTGTCAATGAATTTTTTTCTAATAACAACCCTTCTGTTTATTACATATTATAACAAGATTTGTTACATAAATTTACACATAATAAAACCCCAAATATTGAATAGTATATAGTATTTGTGAATGAGGTAAATATAATAACATTTTTAGCATTTGTTACAACACCATTATTGAAAACATCATTAATATACTTCTAATAATTTCTGGCTTATTAAAATGCATAGGATAACCTGTGAACATACATAAGAAATGGGTGAACTACAAATCCCAATAACTAAATAAAAATTTTGTACGATAAGAAATTTTAGAAAATTTTAAAATCAATTGGGAATAAAAGAAGTGATAATCATAAAAATTTATAAAAATTCATGATATTTATTCATAATCATAACATGAGAAATGTGGAAAAAAATTAAAACACCGCATCACAAACATAGGTCAAGGATAGCTGCTATGAAATCATGAATGATAATTTCTAATAAATATAATAGGTTAAATATATATAAAAACTAGAAATGTATTTATATTAAACATTACCCAATTCATTTGAGTTTTGTATAATTCATGGTTTACCCATCACTTTCATTTTATTCTCATGATTATGTGTGCCTCATAGACTATACAACATGGATTCTTTCATCAACATATATTATCACATGATTAAGAAGTGTCAAATAAATATATATAAGTCCCATTTAAAATATTTATATGTGTATGGTTTTGAATACCCTTGATAGTAAATAGGCATGGTATTCACAGTATAATGGTTTTGGCAAGGAAAATCAAACTGAAATCTAGGAAGCATAATGACATCGCATAAAAATTGAAAAAATAGGTTTATGAGAGAGAAAGGGATCTATAATTTTTTTTAAATAAAATAATTATTAAATGTAACATATATATACATATCCCAATCATTATGAATCAGAAATTAAATGCTTAATAAAATGAATAAACATTAATAAAGAGGATAATGGGAGGATCCCTAACTTGAGTGTGTTCAAAATGTTACTCAGGAGGGGATTCTTGAGTTCTTAGGAGCCCCATAGAGGAAACTTGAGTGGTATGGGAGGATTAAAGATATAATAAATGTATTTTTAGGGAATGTAAAAGTGATATTGGGTTATTTTATATAGCAATATAGTGTGAATTTCTTTAATATTTCTCAAACATAGGTTTTGAAATCTATATAATAAAATAACCAAAACCAAAAACCATCCTATGGTATTCTTACAATGAGTTTTCATAAAATTTAGTGGTTTTAATTTTTTTATATGTCCAAGGACGGACCATATTAATGTAATACACTTTCATTTGTGTAGGAAATACATACTCTTGAATAAATAATTTTAAAATCACAAAATATATTATTAGTTTTGAAGGATTCATAAAAGAATAATAAGATTAATAAAATAAACATAAAATGTGATTATTTCAAACTTTAAATACATATCTAGTCTTGGATACCCTTTATTGTTTTATTACATCAATTTTGGCTCATTTTTATTTCACAATACACACCTTATATTTATACGGTCTTTAATTTATACCCAAAATTGCAACTATCTCAAAAACTAATAAAAAATTTACAATTAATATATTTTGATGTTTGTATTCAGAAAATAAAATTCATTCTATCCAAATAACTTTATAAATATGTTTATTTTTAATTTTAATTGTAAAAATTACATAAATGGATAAGTGTTTGGTTTTTTTACAATAAATTCTTTCAAATGCGTATAGAATTTACATTTGACTTCATAAAAATAATATTTATATTTAATATAAATAATTTTTAAATAATAATTTTTTAAAATATTATTTATCTAAAAAATACATTGATTATTGAAAAATAATATCCTCAATTAAATTTGAATATTACCCAAAATGTAGATTTTATTAATTATAACAAAATACAAATCAGTTACAATAATCGCATAAAAATGATTACATTACTCAATGAATTTTTTTTCACGATTATATTTATTTTGTGATGATAAATAACCCATTAATAAACCATAAAAAACCCTTATTATATAGTGTGTTCATGTGATACATTCATTATATGGTTCGATGAACATTGTTTGTTTCATGATCTCAATGATCTTGAATATCTCCCGCAAACAAGTTTATTCAGGCTTAAGTTGTTGGATCTCATCTTAGGAATGGTTGAGGGTAAATTTCAGTGATTATATCTCCCTTAGAAGCTCTGATAAATGGGATTCAATTGATTTTATCCTACTAGTTTTAGATATCACATCATTTTTCTGAGTCAATTGGATTTGAGTAAACCATATATTAATACATATCTTATGAATATTTTTCAACTATTATATTATCAATGGTAATGATGGTTAAAGTTATTTTAAATATAATAGGATGTGATAAAAACAAATAATTGAATCTTATTTCTATAATCATATTAAAAAAAAAGACAATAAATAAAAAGGGATGTTTTATTTATAATTTTTCGGGTTATTAGAAAATCCTCCCTCAATATTTGTCACTAAAAATTTTAATTTACCACACTAAAAAGATAAGTAAAACTTTTTTTCATCGCCACCTATGATTTCCATGATGCTTCTACATAATTTTTGTTTCATCGCATCACTTTTAAAAGGTGTATTATCTTATTTTGTATAAATTTTTCTCAACGATAAATGATATTCACCGGATTTTCTTAATTTGATGTATCATTGTACAAATGGTTACACCTATTGATTGAGAACATGTGAGAGGAATTGTTTTAAATTCTCAATTCGGTTACATAGAATATGTCATGTATTGATATAGGTTAGGTGGGAGTTCTATATCATAGGCCACTTCTCTGATGTGATCAAGGATCTCAAAGTCAATGATGTATCTTGGTCTACGATTTCCCTTCTTCAAAAATCCCCTGAATTTATTTCGTGAAGATATACAGAGTAATACCATGTCACAAGAATCAAACATTATGTATAATAAATGATTGTTTGCATATATCTTTTTTCGACACTTATTAGCCTAGATGTGTTGTTGAATGTCAGAACCTTTTCCACCATTTCATTGACCATTTCAAGACCTAGTTGTGTTTCTTCCCCAACATTCTGGTGTTCTACACCTCTTCTTAGAAAAGGAATCATATGTATCCATTTGGATACCCAAGTGAAAATTTGTTTTTGATAACTTAACCATAGGAATATGTTAATCATTTATTTCTTTGAAGTCAATTTACCTTGATTTCAACATGTCCTCAAGTATTTGAATAGTTTTATGAGAATGGACATTAGTTTGAGGGTGATAAGATGTGGGGGTGTTCAACTTGGAATTTAGATATTGTTGGAGAGTCCTCCGAAAAATATAGGAAAATCATCGATCTTGATCAGGTACCATCGATATTGGTACTCTATGAAGACTCACCACATCACTAATGTATATATATACATGTTGATCCATTGATAAGTCATCTTGTATAGCAATAAATTGTGCAGTATTTTTAAGAAAAACCACCACAAAAAAGATAACATTGTTTCCTCTAGATGTTTTTAGTGGTTCAGTGAAAAATCTAATAGTAATATTTATCCATTCCCTTACAGGTATGTGTAATGGTTTAATCATACATTTTTATTTATTATTTTTCAAATTCACTTGCTGACACACAATACATCTTGATATAAATTCCAAGATCACCTGATTCATATTTTCCCACCAATAGTGTTCTCAGATATCTCAACACATATTTATGATTCCATGACGTATAGAAAAGGTTGAGATAAGTGTATCATCCATAATATCATTCTATAACACAACATTTGATGGTATACATACTCTTTACACAAACCATAAAGCATATTATTATTTACCATTGAACTTAGTGGATTTCTCATTTCTTACAGTTTTTGTAAAATAACTGATGATGTTCCTTACTTTATGATCCACATTTCCATTATTTTCAAATATAAGAAGATAATACCCTTCTCTGTTCTCATCAATGGTAAAATTTTTATATCATTCCTACATAGAGAATATGTCCGTTTTTCATTGTCAATATGGTAGTGAATAGAGAAGTTATAGTAATTGATCATATCTATCAATATTTTTATAGAATATATTCAACTCTTTATATGTGAATATATAATTGTGGATTTGTTAATCTTTATATATTTCACACTTCTCCCTAAATAGTTCATGCTACCATATTTTTAATGCAAAGATAACTAAAACTAATAGAATATAATGTGTTGGCTAGTTATGTTCATAAAAATTTTAATCTGTTGATGCATGGTCAATGAAATTGTCATTATATATTAATATAAAAACTAATCCATTCATTTAAGAATCACTTAATACCACAAAAAGATCTATGATAATGGGTAGTTTGAGTACTAGTGTAGTGATTAGCCTCTTTTTCAGATCATTGATGCTCTATTCACATTCAACATTCTTATAAATCGTGACTGCCTTCTGAGTTATATAGATCATATGGGTATACAATGAGAGAAATATATCAAAAATCGATGATAATACCTTGATAATACAAAAAACATATGGATGTTTAATACAGATGTTCACCCCATCCATCATTAAATTTCTTCTTTCATTAAAGAAACCATATTTATACACATTGTACTGATAGAATATCCTTTGAATGAGACTCCTTCCACAGGAACTAACATTTTTTTACTCGATATAAATCTTATCATTTTGTATGGTAATTAGAAAAGTAATCAGATACTCCTTGTGCTTCCCATTGAATTTTATTTATATTAGAATATTATCTACAAATAAGACCAAAATATTTTCGAGGTAATCTAAAAAGACAATATTTATTATGTCCATATGTATTACTACATAATTAGTGAGTTTGATTTTAATTAAAATATTCTCATAGTGCTCGTAAATTTTACGAAAATAAGTCTTGGGGTATTCTACTTCTTCACCCTAACATGGTAATTTCTCAGCCACAGATCCAACATGAAGAAGTATTGTTCTCCAAGTATCCAATAAAACATGTCTTCAATTTATTTTAGATGATTATTATTTTTTATTGTTATCTTGTTGAGACCATGATAATCATTGAAAAAGTGCATTGAAACATCCATCTTCATGAGAAAGAGGACTGGTGCACCACTTGGTGAATCAAATAGTTACATGAACCCTTTATCTGGATTCTTTTGTAGTTTTTTATTCATCTCTTAGATATCCACAACTATATTATATATGTTTTCTTGACTAATATAAATGAAATATTTATAAGATAAATTGAAATTTAAATATCTCAACAATCAACATGACCTGGAAATTCCTCAAGATACACATCAATATATTCCCCCACAATTGGAATGTCTTTAAGGATGATAACATAGACTCAATCATTTTAGATAGATATTATTTCTAAAAGGGTAATAATATATATTACTTATATATTTTTGCAGAAGGATATTCATCATCCTCCTTTAATTCTAATTTAATAAGAAGGAAATACGCAATATGGAGACATAGTTCCTTCTCATAGAAATTGTTGTTGGATATATATATATAGAATTACAATCCATGTCCTAAATTGAATAAAATTGAAAAAAATTGTAGTATGACAAGGTTATGAAGAAAGTTCATCCTATAAACTTTTATAGTGGCATTTATATGGTTGGGACACAATAAATTACCCATTTTTTTTCAGAGATAGCTCAACTTCCATGCTTTTTGGTTGGGATTGAATAGTTATATTAAATATTCATGATATGAAGAAACTCATAGAACCAAATTCAAAATTAATTTTTTATATTCATGAATGAGTTACTAGTGTAGTTGTCACCACTTAATTTCTAGGATCCAACTTAGTGTTATATATGGAAAAAATATCCCTTGTTGTGTTGGAAGCAATTGGATGTCTTTAAAAACTCTTTTATTAGTGATTTTTTTTGTAATGTGCCATGGTTTTTTGAATTTGGATCAATAGAATGCATGTAGGGTTGATTGAAGAATTCCATTCCCCTATTTCATTTGTCAGTTTATCATGTGAACAATCTCAATCTAGGAGTCTTTTCTTTCTGCACCTGAAGTATTTCCTCATCTAACATTGGAAATATTTAAAAAAACATTCCACACCTTTTAAAAGTTGGATGTGCAAGTTACATGGAAGTATTATATTTCTCCATCGGACATCATGAATTAAACTTTAATTTACCCCTCTTATCAATGTGATAACCTTAATAATCTTCGACCTCCATCTCTACTTTGAGAGGACATCAAATAAATTTTTCATAAATATAAAATACCAAGATCGCTTATTTTTTTAATATACTCGGATTTATCCCACCAAAAAAGTAGTCAACCATTAATGTTTGGTTAATGATAAAGACATAGTTATATCATGATAATCTTTTAAATATTTCTTATATGCCTTCATAGATTGTTTACTTATTTATAGAGGGAGAAGAACTACCTTTCCATTTAAATTAATAGAGTGTGAGGAAAATATTATTAAAATATAATTTCCTAAATTACTTCCACCACATCGCTTCAATCTCCTCCTGCTGATTCGTATTTTTGATCAATTTCAACCACTAATCATATTACCCATATATATGATAATAAACAGGTATAACATTTTATTACTTTGTAAATTGAAGGATAGAGAATGTATTCTCAATGGTTATGATCCATTTTTCAAAAATTAAGGGATTACATGGTCCATTGAAAGTGAGAGGCCTTTGTCACATAAATTAATCAATCGCATCTTGTTCCCTCTTTGGTGGATTAGGACACTCCTCTTGATCCACATTTCTATTCATAACCTGGTTTAACTCGGAGATTATCATCACAGTGTTCTCAATTCATACTCCCAACTAGTTGTGAATCTCATTGGGGTAGTCTTCAAATTTCCCTTCATATATTTAATCTTCCTAATTCCACCTATTGTTTCCATTTTTTAGAATAAAATAAAATATTTTTATTATTATTTCTAATCTATTAAACACATAATGGGGATAAAAAATAAATTAAAGATATGACTTATAAATTGCATATATATTTAGTATACTAATTTATAGGTGTCAACATATGTTATTCGTGATCTATTTCATGACATATTATCTAATAAGGATATTCTCACTTAATAATGGTTCATAAAGAGATTATGAATTTACCAACGCATATCCCCTAAAAAAGTCAAACAATGTGTGTGTCAAGGCCTATTTTCATATACCAATTCTCTTTCATGTTGCGCTTGATGTGGGTTTTTT
Organism: Viscum album; assembly: GCA_963277665.1. Lineage (NCBI taxonomy): Eukaryota > Viridiplantae > Streptophyta > Magnoliopsida > Santalales > Viscaceae > Viscum > Viscum album. Next base: position 1,520,521,141 of record OY728157.1, on the reverse strand, counting down.
GGTTTTGTACACCTATGTACACTTTTTCCAGAGCCACATCCACATTTAGTTTCTAGATAGGGATGACTTTTCTTGATAAACCACTTACTCTATACTTAAATAAATATAGTGATGTTTTATTATACATATACTTATCCCTAATTATTTTACTAGAGTTTTCTACCACTATAACAAAAAATAACTAACATTTTCTATTGATACAAACTATAAAAACCCTTTTCTTAACTACATATTAACAAATGATAGATTGCATAAAAGTACAAAAAAATAACCCACAATATTGAAAATTATAGTTTTCATTGTAATTAGTTACATAACATAACATTTTGAACATGGGATAAAATAAAATTATTTAAAATATCCTTAACTTGCTTCTAAAATACCATGGCATTTAAAAAATCATGGGATAACCAGGGGACATACATAAAAAATATGCAAGCTACAATTCCCAATAAGGGAATAAATATGGAATAAGGTAATACATGTTTGAAAAAATGGAATATAAATGTATAATAAAAAGTGTGATAATCATAAACATGAATAATAAGTAATTCTAAAGCCTGTAATCATAATAGGTGACATGTGGAAACTACATAAAACCATGCATCATAAAAATAGGTTAAAGCTATATTACAAGAAGACATGATGAAACAATTCAAATAAAGGAACCGTGTTCACTCTTTATCCCAACATGATGTCTCATGATTTTAAATAGTACCCAATGTATTAGAGTAATATATAATTCTTGTTGCACCCATTGCTCTCATTTCATTCTCATTCATAAGTGTTCAACATAGATCATACATCATGGATTCATTTATCATCATATTTTAATAAATGATAAAGGATTTATGAATACATTAATTTAAGAAACATTTAATATAATTATAAGTATATATTGGTTAACACCCTTGATAATAATTGGGTATGGCTATATCAATCTAACTGTTTTTTCATAGAAAACCATTGTGACTTATCAGTAGCATAACTACATCACATATAAATTCATAAAACTAGTTGATGAGAGAGAATTGGGTATCTCATAATGTTAACATAAAATGCTCAGTAATAGGAACATGTAAGAACATATCCTAATCATTTGGAATTAGAAATATAATGCATAATTAAATATGGAAACATTAATAAAGAAGAAAATGGGAGGATCCTTTAATTGAGTGTGTGACTCCAAATTCATGGGAGGGGCTTCTTGAGAGTTTGGGGATCCTTTAAATGAATCTAGAAAATGGAATTTAGTGTAAGGATGTGGTAAATAGACTTTTACTGATGATAAATGGGATCTTTGTGGGTTTATATAGGAAAAATGTGGGGATTTTATTAATATTTATCAAATATAGGTTTTGAAATCTATATAATAAATTAAGTAAAAAGACAAAACAAGCAACAATTTTTTCCACTGTTTCTTTTAAATGGTACCAGTTTTCATTATTTTATAATTAAAAAGGAATTACATAATAAATAATACCCTTTATTGTGTGGAGGTTAGTGATACACTTATACTATATTTAGATTTTCACTGAAAATTTGATTGCCTCGAAAAATTATGAAAACATCACTATTGGATAATTTCAGTGTTTTGATTCGAAAAATAATTTTCATTTTTTTTTTTTGTATTTTTTATTAATATATGTATTTTAATTTATAAATAATAATATACTTTTATTATGAAATATTTTGTTATTATAAATAACAGTTTTTTAACACTTTTAATAATAACATCTGACTTTATAAAAATAAAATGATCGTTTATATTTCATAAAAAATTTTAATAATAATATTATATTCAAATATTATTTATTTCATAAATACTATATTACTTCAAAATAAATTCATTTAATAAATTTTCATATTATCCATTGTAAAATTTTAATTTTATTATATAAAAATAAAAAACCACTAATAATAATAAGATGAAAATATATTAATTTTAATATGAAAAATAAAGTAAATTAACATATTTATATTTTCTCAATACATATCACTTTAATACACTATAAATCGTTATAAGGGTAAGGTAGATGATAGTGGGACATTCATGGGGTGGTTCAGCAAACATGGTTTGGGCCATGATCTTGATGATATTGAACATATATATTATAAGGATTTATTCATTCTTATTTTGTTGGATCATAGATTGGTCCTGGTCAAGGTAAAATCCTAATGAAGTTATCTCTATATGAATCTCTAATATATGGTCTTAACAGTGTATGATCTTTTTAGTTGAGGAGATCACTTCCCTATTCTCAGTTATTTTGATTTTTTAAACCCTATATTTATACTTATCATATGATTATAGTTAAACTGTTATACTATCAATGGTAATGATTCTTAATTGTATTTTAATTAATATATTATATAACAAATAAAATCTATTCATGTGTTTTTATAATTGTAATACATAATAAGACATTAATTCAAAAGGGGAATGTTATTTTTCACATTTTAGGACATTAATGTTCTCATCAAATATTTGAATCCCATTACATTACTAGTCTATGACACAAAATAATGTATGTATCAAAAAAATTTAGAAATATAATTAGGTTTTAAATGTTTTCAAATGAAAAGGAATAATTTAAAGTTAAATTCTTATAAAAAATTTTAATTAATTATAGCATATAAATAAATATGGAATGGTAAATTTATAAATTCAATACTATTCAGGTTTAATATTTTGTTAATATTTTTATCATGTTTTTGAGTGAATGGGAACCCATATAATACCAAACAATAGAAAATTATCTAAATAAAATAATCAAATACTAGTAGCCAAAATAATTTAATTTTCAAATTTTCAAATAGGGTTTTCCATGTATGAAATATGGGAATACCACCTAAATCATGTATCCTTAGTATATAAGCTCATAGGTCAAGCCATGTGTCTCACCCAATGATAGACATCCGTCTTCATAACCTGAGTGCCATTTCCTTTTTTAACCAATTCATAGAAATATACCATACATGTTATGTTGGATAATATTATCACTATAATATAATTCAATCTCATATGATTTACCCTCATGATCCCCTATCAAACCCAGTTTTTCATGTCTTTGTTTTGATCTGGTTCATTAGAAATATTGATCATTTTCATAGGTATTTTGTGACATTAATGTTGAGTTTTAACTATAATATATATCTAATAATCTATCTTTGGGTTCCACAATTCTATTTTGGGTGTTATTGTAGAAAGGGTGGTTATTTGTTGATTTGGGCCAAACCGTAAGCTCATTTACAGGTTTATAAACAGATATTGTTTGTTCAATAACTTTTTAATTTTTACCATTTTTACTCATTCCAGTTATTATTTTCCTTACATGACATATTTAACCCTACATATCCTTTTGTACCCATTAATATTTAATAAGCACGGTGAATTTGGGTTATCTATTCAGGTATTGGGCCAGCCCGTGGGCACATTTCTAGTTTAAAAAATAATAATTTGTTTCTTTTAAATCATTTTTATTTTTTGAAATTTTTTGATTATTCCACACCCCACTGAATTCCAAGATACCTATACACAGCCCCATTTTAGATTTTCACTATTTGGAGCTCATCATAGCAAAGTATTAGAGCAAAACTACTCATGATTGTTGAAATCGTCCATATTTTCTAAGACAAATTATCTCCTTCATAAATCCTTCATATTTCACTATTTTTACCCCAAATAAAATTTTGCATGGTTCTTACATATCTATTGATAATCATCAAGAAGTTCAATTCCATTAACTTTCCTCTAAGGGAGCATATCTAAGGGAAGATGAAGAGTCCTTTAGATTCCTAGGTGAGATTCCCTCTCCTTTCTTCTCCCTCTTCCTTCTCCTTCCATTTTATTTTCGTTTCCTTATCTCCCATGGTAATTCAAGAACTGGGGTAATTTTTTTAAATTAATTTTTTATTGTTATTTGGATCGTTTAGGTTGGGTCATCATAGATCTAGAGTGTCAGGAACCGTAGCTGGTGATTTCAGGGGTCTGTTTTCTTTCTGCCATGGATTTGAGGTAGGATATCCCATGCACAAGACGTTATTCTCTATTTTCCATCATTATCATGATTTTATAAACCTATTTATATTATATGTTCTTTTTTTAAACATTATTTTTATTTTTTGGTGTGAAAATTATGATTTAAGCCTAATTTTGTAAAAAATATAGTTGTTTTGGTATAAATGTGCAGTCCTCTTATTTGATAAATTATTACATGTTATTTCATAGTTTTTAATGGTATTTTGAATATTTTTCAGTATATTGAATAAATATATGGTATGAAAATGGTATTTTATCCCTTTTTAAGTGCTTAATATAAGTGGGTTTGTAAAAGTGTGCATGACATCTGTTCGTTAAATTGCACTGTGGGATTTTATGTGACTAGTGCAATTTAAAATGATTTTTTGGATTTATAGATACATTAAAAGCATGAAAAAATAATTTTGGGATACTTTTATGGATTTAAAATTTGTATTTGTTTTTAAAAATAAATGTGTTTTGTTTTATAAGAAGTTTGGCCGGAGTTGTCATAAAATGGCCCATTTGGAATCCTTATGAAAATGGTCGTGTTTTTAATATGTAACCATAGTGTTTAGATGGATTTATGAAATTTTTCTTCTACTTTAAATTGTGTGTATACACCTATTTATTAAAAGGTAAATTTTTACCTTTAGAAAACATTTGTTTTGAGAGATGATTAACAGCTCGATTGGAAACATTGTGAAACATGGTGAAATTGTTTATTTTGAAAAACTCATGTGAATGTTTCTCATGCAATGATTATATGTATATAATGGATGGGATATCCTTATTGAGAAATCCTTGTGATATATTATGATAGTGCCATGGTTTGGACTCTGTATGATCTTTTTTATTAATGGCATGTGATCGGTCATTGGGGTGACTTGGGGTGATGTCTGTTGTGAAATATCATTATATATATGCTGTGTTTTCATGCTCATATGGATTCGATTAGCACACCCACAGTTTTTATAAATGAAACCTGGGAACCTAGAATATTGATTGAATATTCTAAGAATGATTTCCACATTGGTATTGGATGGACTGACCAATGTCCCATAGTAGGTAGATATATTTTGGGTTTATTACTATGGGATTGGGCCCCTCGATCTGTCCTAAGATAGGGTGGATGGGCATTTGGGTATTTTTATTTTCATCATGTGTGGCACGATAAAGTGGATGTAGTCTCATGTATTATTATTTTCTTGTTTTTTCTTTATCTCTTAGGTTCACCCATTTTTATTAGCTTTCCGTTTCGTGTAGTGATGAATATGATGGTTGTATATATATTTACATTGTATTTGTTGGGTGATTACTATTATGCCTTTTGTGTATAGTTTTATTGGAATGTGGTGGTATGGTATTTATTAGTCTTATGAAATTGGATTTCAAATTAAAGTGTTTTATCCTCTTGTTAAAATTTGAAAATGTGAACATTACTTTCCCCTTGAAAATGCTTTTGGCTTGCTATTTTAATGAATATATTTTTGGTTAGGAATAAGGGAAATAGCCTATATATTGATTTTTAGTAACCTTATAGATAACCAAATTTTATATATTATAGTTCAAACATGAAATTGATGTTTCTCTTATTTTAAAGGACGTGCATTGGGAATATATTATCGGGCTAACCTACTGAGTTTTAATACTCACGCCAATAGTCCTTTTCTATTTTTAGCCCTTGTGCATGTTTTATCATATGTTTTATCGTATTGAGCATCATGTGATTGTTTTTTTTGAGAGTGACCAGTGGGGTCACATAGATTTTGTTGGTACACAGTTCTGTTCGGTTTAGTTGTATCATTCAGTTGTCCTCCTAGTTTTTTTGTATAAATGATAGCTAATTCAGTTTTTTTATAAATGTGTTTGGGCTTCCCATTACTCTTCACTGTTTGTTTTATGGTTTATTTTTGGGATAAATCGTTCCTTTCTCTACTCTATTGATTCCCTCAATTCTAGTCACCATCCTGGGAGGATTAGGAACGCCTCATGCAACATGTCATGGGCAGGCCTGGGTGATTGGTTCCGGGTCGGCTCAGGCTGGTTCCGGACAAAATTGTATCAAAGGAGGTTATCTCTTAGCATACCTTTCATTATAGAGTGACATATGTTATATAAGGATTTCATGGTAGCTGGAGTATGATTGTTGGGTCTCATGTGGTAGGTTCCATAACAGCGTCAAAAACTCTTGCTCGTTCCAATCCTTGGGTGGCCATGGAAAGTTTGGTTTTATTAGTGTCTTTGGTTTTTTTGATTGTTTAGAGTTGGAATACGAGAATGGGTGCTATATTAATGGTCTTCGTGCGCTCTCAAGGCCTGGAAGGCCTTCTGTAGCCTGATTCTTGGTCATAAGAACACTATTTGTGTTGTTGGTGTGTTTGACATATGGTTTCCGACCATATGATCATGTCACATGCCGACACAAGTTTCTTTTTGTGGATCTATTGGGCTTTTCATGAATTATGATTTCTTTAAAAATCCTTGTTTGAGAATTTTGAAAATAGGTTTTAAAATAATTTTTGGTTATTGAAAAGTGGAAAATGTGTTTTCAAAATATGATATGAAAAATGTTTTGGAATAATGGTTTTTAAAAAAAACATAGGGATAAAGAAGAAATGATTTAACAGGATGGAATTTTACATAATCTAAACATAAGGATTGTTAAAATGAAATTTTTGGAAAGCATTGAATATTATATAGTAATTATGAAACATTGTTTTAAATGGGGAGTTTGGGGTTTTGAAAATTATTTCAATATGATGAATTGTTTTTGAAAATTTGATTTTTAGCGGCTAGTGTTTTTCTGGGAAGGGGTTTTGGTCTTTGTTGTTGTCGGATTATGGAAAGTGAACTTGCTGAATTTTTTAAAATGGTAAAAGGGTATTTTGAATAGAATGGTTGTTTTTTGATGCTTTATTAATTTAAATCAATTGATTCTTTAATCAAATAGTTCTTGATAAAGCGTGATTTTTATCATGAAATCTGAACAATGTTTTTGATTTGGGGGATAATGTGCCTTTGGAGTGTACAAGATTATTTTCGTAATGATGTTGTGGTTTTTTTCATCGGAATTTTCAGGGGTTCTCACATGAAAGGTTTTGTGAATATATGGGTGAATGTCTGGTGTGGAATGGTATTTGAGTTCCCATGGTGGTATGTAAATGTTAATTTGACTGAGACTAGATGAAACACCATTTTTTAATGTGAAAAATCCACCAAGTTAGATTCTTTTTTAAAAATTGTTTTGAACTGAAACAATAGTGGTGTTCGTTATGATCCAATGATTATTTGGATGATTTGTCCAATGTCTTAGAAGTTTTTTCTATTCGGAATGATTATTTATGGTATAGATGTCATACTCTTGTTTCATATTGAGATGGGATCTTATTGGTGGCTCGGTATTGGGGTAATGTTTAGTGGGTTTCTAAAGATGTGTTGGATGGTGTGATCTGGCCACATATAGTTCTCTGTTGGAAATATTTCCAGTTGATCAACCTAAGTATTTGTTTCAAATGTTAAATCCACCTCTTATAATTATAACTCATCCCATTTTTTAAAATATAGAGCTTTTTAGGATTGATTTATAGTGCCTTCTCTTTATGGTTAATCTCTCAGTTGTAGTATTTGTGCTCGGTGCTGTTTAGTGGGTGTTTTTTTGTTCTGGTTCATTCTGATATTCGTTTGAAATGAGTGAAAATCATGTTGTGTATCCCCATGTTATTATTTGGGTAAAAGTGTGTTGATGATGAAGAGAGATTCTTGGTGTCTCTTGATCTGTTTTTTCCTACTGGGAGTGTTATGTGGTACTGTGTGGAACTAATATATGAAATAAAATTTGGGTATTATGAAAGCTTTACTGTAATGCAAAGATTCTTCATCCATCATAGCTCTAGCCATAGGTTTCAGAGTGAATTCGACGCATTTTCATGAGACCTAGGATTATGGTATGTATTGTTATGATCAGACCTCTACCATTTTAGTGAGGTAATTTCTCTATTTAATTTATGTTTTCAATGGATCAATTATTGGGTCCCCTTCCCTCCCCTCCCAAATTGGCGGGGGTTTGGATCCATGCAGAGAGTGTTAGACCAGTTATTGACACCTCTATTCGAGAGTGGGTGGCTTACCTGTTCATGTTGTATTCCTCTCAACATGGGTTGGTAGGTCGTTGCAGGATAGTTTTGGTGGTCTTGGGTGAGTGAGGCCCATTTCTAGCTCATGTTTAATAGTTGATTTTTCATTGCATGTTGGTTTCTAATGATGGGGAGACCCACCATGGGTCTCATGGATTTTCATCCTAAGAACATGTTTAGTGCTAGTTGTTTATTAATGGTGGAGAGTCCATTACAACATCCCGTAGAATTTTTGGTTTTAATGAGTTCTCTTTGGTTAGGGTGATGGATGTGTTCATTGGGATAAGGCCCAACAATCTGGTTCGTAATTAGTTTGTAGAGGTTGTGATTTGTTCCATCGATTGATTCCTAGGTAGTGGTTGTGAGTTAGTGTTTTGTATGAAGAAAGATTCTTAAGTTCCATTAATTCCGAAGAATATTTCTTTTCCTTAATAGGATATAACATATTGATAGTTAATCCTTGGGTGTTGATCTTTATACTGGAAAGTTCTATGTCTTTATGGTGGAAGAAATCCTTTATGGTGGGGAGAATTGTCACACCCGGTTTTTTATGTAATTGTTTTGATCTGGTTCGTTAGAAATACTAATCCTTTTCCTGGGTCATGGGTGATATTAATGTTGTGTTTTTAATGTTAATTTATATCTAATCATTCATTTTTGGGTGCCTCAATTATTTTTTTGAAGTTTTTTAGAAATGGCGGTTACTTCATGATATGTGAGAAACCGTGAGCCAGTTTCATTGTTTAATAACATATTTTGTTTCTTCTATAACTCTCTCATTTTTTAACATTTTTGACTCATTACCCTTTATATTTTTCCTAACTTGACATATTCAATCATATATATCCTTTGAAACACTTTAATAATTTATAATCATGGTGAATTTGGGTTATTTATTCAGGTATTGGGCTAGCCCGTTGTCCCATTTCCAGTTTTAAAAAAATAAATTTTTTCTTTTATATATTTTTTATTTTTTGACATTTTTTGAATATTACACCTCCCTCTAGATCCCATTATACCTAGGCGCACCCCCATTTTTTATTTTTACTCATTGAAAGTCATCTTAGCTTAGTGTTAGGGCAACACATCTCTTGATTCCTGAAATCATCCAGATTTTCTTAGGTAAATTGTCTCTTTCATAAGTCATTCATATTTCACTATTTTTTCCCCAAATAAAATTTTCCTAGTTCTCTAAACATAAGGTGAATCTCCAAGAAGTTCCATGTCATTTCCTATCTAAAAAAATTCGTATCTAAAGGAATATAAAGAGTCTTTTAGTTTCTAAACTGATATTCCCTCTCATTTATTCTCTCTCTCCCTTCTCAATCCATTTTTATGTTTGTTTCTTCTTATCAACTGGTCATTCATGACCTAGGTGATAGTTTTGGTATGAATTTTTTGGGTATTTTTTTAGGGTGGGTCTTCATAGATATAGAATGCTGGAAACCACAGCGGGTGATTTCAGGTGTGGGTTTCCTTTTCGCCATTGATTTGAGGTAGGATATCCCTTGAACAAGCCTCTATCATTTATGTTTCATAATTATCATGTTGTTATTAACTAATTTATATTAAATTTCTTTTCATTGAAACCATGGTCTTAATTTTTTTGTGTGAAAATGATGTTTTATACCTTATTTTGTTAAAAATATAGTTGTTTTGGTATAAATGTGCTCTCCTCTTGTTTGATATATTATTCCCTGAGATTTTGCACTTTAATTATGGTATTATTAATATGTTTCAGTATATTTAATACATTTATTTCATGAAAATGGTATTTTATCTCTTTTTAAGTTCTTAAAATAAGTTTTATTATTAAATAGTGCACGCCATGTGTTTTGATAATTACCCAGTTGGATTTTAGGTGTTTAGGGAAATTTAAAATGATTATTTTGTATTTATAAATATATTTAAAGAATAAAAATTAATTTTAGTATCATTTAATGGATTTCCAATTTGTATTTGTTTTTACAAATAAATATATTTTTGTTTATAACATGTTTTTGCCCGAGTTGCTGGAAAATGACCCTTTTGACATCGATAGGAAAATGGTAATGTTTAGAATTTATAAACATAATGTTTTAATGTATTTATGAAAGTTTATTCTTACTGTAAATGGTGTTTTTACACCTATTTATTGAATGATAAATGTGTACCTTTGGAAAACATTTGTTTTTGAGAAACGCTTAAGGGCCCGTTTTGTAACTTTGTGAAAAACGGGGAAATTTATTATTACGAATACCTCTTGTGGATGTTTCTCATTACATGCATGTATGTATATAATTTATGGGAGGTAATTACTATGGAATCCATGTGATCTATTATGATAGTTCTTCGAGTTGGACTATTAATGTTCTTTTTGATTATTGGCTTGAGATTGGTCCTTAGAGTGACTCAGGGTGATGTTTTTTGTGAATTGTCATTATATATATGTTGTGATTGGATGCTCATATGGCATTGATTAGAACACCCCCTTTTTATATACATGATAAATTGGAACCTTTAATATTGAGAGAACATTCTTAAAATGATTTTTACACTGGTAGTGGATGGACTGACCATTGTCCCATATTAGGTTGATATATTTTGGGTTTATTACTATGGGATTGGGACCCTCGGGTTGTCCTAAGTTACTGTGGCTAGGTGTTTGGGTGTTTTGATTTTCTTCATGCGTGTCATGCCAACGAGGATGAAGTCTCATTTATTAGTATGTTCTGGTTTGTTATTTATCTCTTAGGTTCACCCATATCTATTGGCTTTTAGTTTCTTTTAGTGATTAATATGATTTTTGTATATATATTTACATTTCCCATATTGTGGGATTACAATTATACCTTCATGTGTATTTTTTTTGTTGGAATGTGGTGGGGTGGTTTTTATTAATTTAATTAAAATGGTTTTCAAATTAAATTTTCTTATCCTCTTTTAAAAATATGAAAATTTATACATCATTTTCCCCTTTAAAATGTTATTGACATGCTAGTTGAATGAATCCAATTTTGAAAAGGAATAAGGGAAATGGCTCAAAATTTTATTTTAGAGTAACCTTATATAAAACCATACTTTTATATATTATATCTAAAACATTAAATTTATGTTTCTATTATTTTAAATTACATACATTCGTAATAGATTATCATGATAGCCTATTGAGTTTTAATACTCATGCCTATAGTTCTTTTTTGATTTTATCCCTTATGAATGTTTTAGCTTAAATTCGATTTCATTGAGTAAAATGTGATTCTTATGTTCGAGAGTGACAATAGGGGTCACAAAAAGAAAGTTTTTAATCATTTTGGTTGGTTCAGTTGTATATTTTAATTGTTCTCCTAGTTTTGTTGTATACATGATGCCAATTTTGTTTTTTCATAAATGTGTTTGGGATGACCATTTATCTTTGATGTTTGTTTTATTGTTTATGTTTGGTTGAAATCACTCTCCTGTCTACTATATTGATTCCCACGGTGATTTTCACCATCTCTGGAGGATCAGGAATGCCTCTCGGGAGTTATAGCGGGTTGGGCTAGGAGATCAGTTTAGGGTTGACCCTGGTTGGTTCATGATATCCCCTATAACAGTTTAATCACCATAAAATAGATTAGGATTCCTCAAAAAATTTGGCAGAGTCCAAAAAACCATGAAAGTAATATTAAATTGAAATCAAATAGTGTACCTCAAACCTATATGTTTATCTCCACCTCTCTGATCACTCAAAACCTCATACATTTCTAGTATCATATATAGGAAAACCTGCAATATAAAAGGGTCTCCTCTAATATTAATAACAATACAACTACATTTAGTTTCACCATCCTATGAGTATAAAATTGAGGTATAACCGCATAATATTTTATTGTCTTACATAGAAAGGAAAACAAACTTCTCCACCTCATATCCTCCACATGAATAAGAAAATAGATTGAATGTAGGGACAAGTACCTATAATAAAACACCAATAGAATGTACTACCTAATACTAATGATCATTAATATATTAGACTAGTGACCAAAACAATCCTCCCAAATACCCAGTAGGGGAATAGTTAACACATGTTTCTTTCAATGTTTCTTTTTTCATGAACTACACTAATTAAACCCCATAACTTTATATGTAACATATTACTATGAAAAGAATGGGGTTTTTTACAGTGGGTCTTTCAAAAAATCCATAGATAGTTAATGATAAATAAATAGTGGGAATGAAAAATAATACAATTCAATAAACTGAAAATTCATTAACCAACATAATCCCAAACAAAAAAAAAGTAAACCATTTCATGTTAACCATGATAGATTCATGAATTGAGGACTATGTTAAAATTAATAAGAATAAATTTGGATCATATTTTTTATTTCAAGAAATGATAATCCCAAACTACACTCAGTGAGGTATAGATTTAAATATAAAAATATAATATAAACTAGATAAATAAATGATTGAAAATATATAAAAAACTATAAAACATAGTGAGGATGACTAGGATAAGGATGACAGAAAGTGAAAAACAATGTACTAAAAAGGGGAGGAAGCTTATGAAATAAATGAATAAACCATATACTATTAAGGGGATAATGTAAAACATGAAATAGTAATTTATTAGAAAACATGAAAATTAAAAATGTACATTTGAAAAAAATGGGTTTAAAAAATTTTAAATTGTTTTGAAATGACTATGTAATTTCACAAGAAATATAATAAAAACATTCAAAATGGTATAATAAATATTATTATTAAATCATTTATTCATAATTTAAATTTTAATATCGTGAGTATTGATTATTATATTTTAAAATATGAAATATGTATCACTTACATAAAATATAAATTTACTAATTTTTTTGGGACATAAAATTTTTATCATAAGAAAAAATTATCAACCATATGATTATCAAGGAATGAACTAAATGATACTGAAAATCATATATTAATAAATAAGAAATATATTATAAAAAAGGATAAAAATTTAATATATACCACAAATAAATTTTATTAAATGATGATGATAACTTAGGTAGATGACTTCATCAAACTATTGTAATACAAAATAGCCTAAATCCTCAGTTAGTGTCACTGAATCCCCATCTAACTCCACTATAATATCTTGTAAAGCACAAAAATATTTGAAACCCAAAAAAATAAAATAAAAAAACTAAATATAAAATTGAGTATTCCCCATCTATATCTTCCAATTTATAAGGATTGTTGGGTCCCTATGACTATAAACGATTACAAAATGTCATTTTATAATCACAATCCTAATCCCCATCTAAACTCGAATGAACATTGAATAATGATGATGTTGGAGGAATGAGATAATAGATGGAATTTCCTAAAATATTTAAGCGGAGAAAACATTGAATTAAATTTTAATGAATATACATAGAAGAGTAATAATATATTGAAGATATAGGTTAGGTGATATTTCAATGTACGGGAAAAATAATTTTGAATATGGGAAAATGGTTGTTTATTTTATTGAATAAAATAATCAAAATGGAATTCTATATGTTAAAATATAACATGGGGATACTGGGTACATGGTATGGTGATTTTAGATAACCTGTGGAACCCGATGTGCTAATGACTTATTCATATCCCTTCAGGTACAAAGTGATAACCCATAAGGGAGTTTGTGTAATCTACAATATACTTTTATAACAGATTCCACCCTCTGTCCTCTATAACCCTAAACCACTGTACTAAACGATAAATAACACATAAAACACCTATGGTTTAATCTTCAAACACCATAACTTAATAATAAATATAAAAATGAGTTTCTAGAACCCATATAGAACTATGAATTCAATTATTCCAATTACATCACTTATGACATCTTTAAATTATGAATTCATTCTCATCCAAAAGGATGTGATTGTTACATATCACTCTTCCAAAAAAAATATTTGATGAAAATATTATCCAATAATTTATCCAAATTACCAATGTATCTATTATTATTTATAAAATTTTCATTCTAAAGGAAAATATGGAACCATGTATCTAATTTCCTAATGAAACAATTGTATTATCCCCAAATCAATATCATTTGTCTAGTGTAAGACTCCAAAATCTGATTAAAATCACCCGGATTCAAAATAATTTTCATCAAAAAGGTGAATAAAACACTAATTCATCAATATGAATTGTAACAACTCATAAATATTCAAATGTATAATCTCCAAAGGCAATCATGATCACCAATACATTAAATTTAACCCTAAAACACCAATTATTTTTCAGATTCATAACTATTATAATCTATACCAACATTAACACTATAATGTTCAATTCCAAAAACTCTCAATTATTTTGAAACCATGAATAAATACCACATATAAAACAAAAGAAATCATAAATATCATTCACCCTATTTATAGTATAATATCGTTAAAAAAATACCAATATACATCAATGTTTATATATTTATAGGTGTTACTGAACCTCCTAAAATAACCAAGACATTAAAACCCCAAAAAAACATAACTCTATCATTCATTACACAATAAAGAAAATCCTATGAATTATAAAGAATCTACCGAAAACTAATTTTTTATTTAAAAATAACATCACATTATCAAAATGGATTCAATATAAAGATGTATTTTGTATTAAAAATAGTATTAAAATTCCTATCTAAAAAATTATGATATTAATCTCATACTATATATTCAATTGAGAAATATTTATAATTTATATGATACAATAAATTTGAAAGATATTTTTGAAAATAAAATTTTCCCCAAATATTTGTCACCATAATATTATACGATATATATCTTCTTAAGTAAAATAAATTTATTTGGTAGCTTATAGCATAAACAAAACATGATATACTATTAAATGTTAATATTACCATTGGATAAGTAATGTGACCATGGAGAGTATTATTTTTTCTTATAGAATAATAAACTCAACAGTGAATTCATAAATAAAATTTAGTTATCTTATAAAATAAAATATAATATATTTATATCATAGAGTATATAAAAAAGTGTTTTTAAAATAAAAAATTAGTTGTTGATATTTTTTGAAATTTTAATGTTTATTTAAAATTTTATAGTTAATATAATAATTGAAAAGAAATTTTATTTTTATAAAATATATTGCTAAAATGATATTTTCTATCTTATGATTCTAAAATAAATTTATGGGAGATAAAATTAATTTTCAATGTGTCGATAAATATGTTATAATTTTAAAATCGGTATTTTTCAAATTAATGATAATTTTTATTGAAAATTAAATATATAATATTTAGAAAAATATTTTCCAAAAACACGGTGTCTATTTTTTATATTTTCACATTAAAAATTAAAAGGGTTTTTTTTCACTAATGGTAGAATTTTTTGTGAATAGTGAAATACGATAATTTATGATATTAGATAAATACATGAATTATTTATTCATGGAAGATATATGGATAATTTAGGAACCATTAGTTATAAAATAAAAGAACTATTTACCATACATGGTCTAAATAATCATCAATATGTATTGTCTTGAGCAAAAAAACAAACCAAAAAACACAATAATAAAAAACACCCCTTTTATCGCCAAATAAATATCATCCATCACCTCCTCTTATCCTCACACCTTATAAGAAATTAAGTGTGCTTATATTCTTAAAAATTACTCTTAAAATATTCTCCCTATATCCTATTTTTCCCATTATCTCTAAAATAAGATCCCTAAGTGCCTTAAAGAGGCTCTCAAGGAGACATTACATAAGATTTAAAATCCCATTTCAGACTCTTTTAATTTATTCATATTTATTTTACATTTTTTTTATCCAATATGTATCTCATATATATAAGTACTAATTATAACTCAAATATATTATATATTCTATATTTCTATCATCTTAATGGAATATTCATCACCAAACCGCTTCTCCTGTCACTTTTATGGTAAAAATTAAAGCACAATCTGTGATTTGTCAATTTGTCGCCACCATGGAAGCTGCATTTCCACTTTCTATTACCAAAATAAAGGATGATTTTAAAACCATTATAATAGATAAATTATATTTTATTATACCTTTTATAAGATATATATTATTCTATATTTAATATAAATATATATATGCTATTAAATAAAATGATATAAGATCATAATGGTCGTAAAAACAACAAAAATAAATTAAATCATCTTCGTTAACTTATTATCAAATGAATGATGATAATACCATATAACCAAATGATATATAATATAATTTAATCATATTTATTTTTATTAATTAAAAATAATTTTATTTATGGAAAATCATTATGATTTTAAAGGAACTTTTATACTTGTATAAAAGAACATTGTTCATGAATACCAAGAAAATAAAACATTTTGGTATCAAAAACATCAATATTAGAAACTCATAAAAAGTAAATACATGAAAATAATAATATTATAATAAATCATACCAATTAAGAAAATCATTTAATAATTTCATGAATCTATTTTGATTATCCATTTAATTATTTACACGTACAAAACTCATTCGAACATAATATAATGGTTTTATCATCTCACTTTCATTTCTGAGACATATGCCTTATTCACAACTTATTCCTTGTTTTTGGTGTATTTATACATCCCTTATATATATAATATCATTAATTTTCTTATCATTATGGTATTAAATTGATTTACATGAAAATTATTACTTTTTATATGCATATGATTTGATTGATTACAAAGTTGTAAGGATTCTCTCCATACCATCAAATTTACAATTGGGTTACTCTTTCTCTTTATTTACCCAAAATTAATTCTAAATTATTTGTATATATTTCAACTAATTTATATTTATAAGTTCCAGAGATTTTTATATAGATCAATTGGTCATTATTTTATATTAAATACATTTTTTAAAATGTTCCATTTTTAATTCCTCCTGATATGCAAGACTGATTGAAGGGAAATTCCAAATTGATTATCAAAATTCATGTACACTCCATAATATGTTTTAAGAAACTCATTGTTTTGTAAAATTAATTGTTTTTCATGAAATAAATTCTTAGTTCAATATTCTTTTATGATAACAATAATTCATTCACCCCCTTTGAAGTATCTTCAATATTTTCCCTTAAACCACACTAATGTGGGTAGTTTTTAACATTTATTCAATAATATTTTTAGACTTTTTCAATTAATTTTGACATAATTTATCATGATCTAAACATGTTTTACCTTTTGAATCAATACATTAATTGATATAATTATTTTCTAAGCTGTATACCATTTTTATATACGGTTTTTACCTTGATAGTAATTTGATTAACTAGGAAATATTAATAATTTTGTATCTTTTTTTAATATGTTGATTTCACTGTATGAAATATTACATATTAACTAAATCAATAAATTATGATTTCTTTTAACTAGTATTACATTGTATGGGGACTATTTAACGCAATCCCAAAAGGTTGGGAACTACTTAATGCGATCCCTCGATGCAACAGTAGTTTGATGAGAAGAAATCCATTAGAAAAAACACTTCTTGTTTGTTTCCAAGAAGATTCATATTTGTTTATTCGAAAAGATATAAACCATCCATCGAATGGTATTGACATTATAATGGATCATGTTTTAAATACATGACATAAAATAATTAATCATTTTTAACATTTACACTCATGTAAATATTATCTTGAGTATTTTAACTATGAAAAAAATATATCGATTAATTTTCATTATCATTTTATTGATTAGGATGTGTTTTTTAGTTATATAAAATACCATATTGATTATAATTATTGATTAAATTTATCTTATATTGTACCAAACCATTAATGATAAATTTATCTCACCCTATTCTTTGTTTTCCTTCCCCGTGTAATGAAGGTAAATCCTTTCAATATGTTTCAAGTAAGGAGTATATTTTGAATTTATATTTTCTATATTTAATTACCAATGTAATAATGGTACCATTTATGTATCTTGTTCTTTAAGAATACTAAACTAATTTATCCTTATCTTTGTGATCTCTTTTATCTATTCCATTGTTATAAAATAACCATTGAATCTTTGATATCGGGGTCAGGGTTGTTATAGTTGGTATTAGATCATATTTATTATAGTACTTGGGAACTATATTTAATAAATCCTATATTATGGAATATATGACAAAAAATAAAATCTTATGATAGCTATATAATAACATCCCAAAAAACAGGTTTACGATATTATCTATTCTTAAATGTTTTAAATTTATGATGATTATTAAAATAAATTTTTGGAATATTAAATTTCTTAATGATATGATATAATATATTAAATGTAATCATTTATAAAAGGAATGTCACATAATGAATAATAACCTCACTAATTGACATGATCCAAAGAGTGATGATAATAAAAGATTTTATGGTATTATGACAATATTTGAAAGGGAAGAAGTCTCCTAAACATTCCAATCAAAATAGGATATAGTATCATGTAGTAAAGATATAAAGAAACATTTATATATGTATAATGGATTTGAAATGAAACATGATAACAAGAGTAAATAATTTAAAAAGTATGATAATGGAATGAATAAAATGAACTATAATCCTATATTTGATCATTTTGGAATGAAAACAGACTAATACATCCTTAAAAGAAATAGTATTTTGTAGAAAGTGTGGATAGAAAGGCCAATTTTCATGTTATATCAAGGGGAATAAAAAGAATCTCAAGGAGAAATGATTAAAATTCATGTATATGTGATACATTGAATATGAATTCCTCAAGAGTCAAATTAATATACCATAAATGAGGATAATGGATCATGTTCAAGATTACACTACTGCCATAAACAATAAAAAATGATTAATTTTCTAGAGTCTAAATTTTATAATTGTGTTATTTGAGTATAATTATCTGGTTATAAGAATCATGATATGTATAAGGATTGTACTATATTAATTCCTCTTTAACGCATTATAAGAATGTGATAAATATAACCAGATATCAGAAGATGTAATTCTGTAGTAATTTGATCTTCTTAAAAAATGAATTGAGAAATATAACACTAAATATATGATTGATGATGTGATAATAATAAATAGATGGTTATGAGATATTATGGGTGACCATGAAGGTGAATTTTGTTATGATATAATTATTATATGTCGGAATTCAATAGAAATATTTAACAATAAGATATTTTATTCTATGTTGAATTCATGTATCATAATTATTTAATGAAGATTAAAGTATTCATATGTTCGTAATGTGATAATAATGACTACATCATTTGGCGAAATATTATGATATATTGACTTTGTAAATCTACTTACCTTCTTTCTAAATTTTATGTATTTTTATTTTGATAGATATATTTTGGATGATTCTAAGGGTTAACTAATTATGGAATGGATTAATGATATTATTGGTTAATAAAAATTCATCATTTATCATATTGGATAGCATGTGTTATCAATTTTATGTTCCGTAATCATTTTAAGGCTAAATGAATTACTTTTATTTCTTTTGATTCATTGAAGTAATTTTTGGGTAAATATTTTTCTCGATTTTTCATATTAGGATTTAATAAATGAAGTAGATAAAGATTGCAGAAAAACCAATGTATGATATTATGACATTGATATGAATCAATAATGTTTGTTATCTCAATTTCATTTCTATGTAGTAAAAAAACTCACAAAAATATTAAAATTATTTTAGAATAACATTATATCTACATACTGCACTTACTATGAAATAAATGTTCTTTTAGTTGATCAAACATTTATGGTTTTGTGATTGTATCCATTATAAGGAACATCTTCTATATCACTCACCATCAGAACTTGACAGTTATATTTTATTTCATGCCAATGTTTTCGCATCCCACAAATGTTCTCCTATAGGCAGACCAATATTTTTTGTGACCATCACATTGTAATTTCCCTCCAATTAGGATTATTTTTCAGAAACCATGGTAATGATGTGGGATTTCTATAGGATTATTTTAAAATAAAAACATCATGTTTGAGAATTACATGTTTAAATTGTGAGGATAAAATTTTTTGAAGGAGAGGAGAATGCTGCACCCCAGTATATTATAGTACATGTATTTTTAAATAATTTCAATTTCGGGATGCCTAATAGATTATTTGAATTGTAGTAAACTATTAAATAATTTCATGATATTTGGAATAGTAATATAACTTGTAATAATAGTAATGTACACATTAAAATAGTAACATCGCCTTTAAAATTGTAAAAAAATAATTATGTATCTCATAAATGATAATATGATATATTTATATCATATAATATGTATATAAATTTTTTAAAATGAGATATCATGTGTTGGTATTTTGTGGAAATGCAATTTTTTATTTAAAATTTTATAATTAATATAATGATTTTGGAAAAAAAATTCGTAGAATTGTTTCAAAAATTAACATTATGTTTTCTTATGGTTATAGGAGAATTTTATGAAATTATAATTTATTTTTAAAAGTGTTATAAAATCTGTTAAAATTTAAAAGTAAATATTATCTTAATAAATGTTCTCTTGGTCGGATTTGGACACTAAAGAGTGGAAAAATTGAGTCCCCAAAAAAATTATATCTAAAAATATTAACAAATAGTTATAAAAAAGTTCACTAGTTTATAAAAAAATATCCCTATTACCAAATGTTATAGATTTATAAAATATTTGATCATTTTAATGATTTCTCAAATATTGAATAGTTATCAGTTTAAAAAAAATATGAATTCATATTTTCCATTTGAAAAAATTCTACGAAATAAAATTCGAATAAAGACACCAACTATAATGTACTATGAGAGTTATGTAATGTTTTCTGATATAATTATAAGAACATAGAAAAAACATGAAAATAGAAATTGAAAATAAAAAGGATGTTCAGTCTGAAGCCATGATCTAATCCTATCCACATGGTGATCACCTGCCACCAAGAAATATATATTAAATAAATATTATCCACACCCTAGATCGGGGTAAAAACATTAAAAAACTATCTAGTTTAACTAGATATCTTCCATAGTTTTAGTGTAAGTGTAAAATGAAAAAAATAGACAGACCACAAAAATAACTCTTCCAATGTTATATGTGGGAATGAAATGTTTGAAAATATTGGTTAGTGAAGATATCTATGTATATTCTTGTTTAGTAATGGAGTCAGTGTGTGTTTATTAAGAGAGATACACACACTACTCGAGATGTAAACAATATGCATAGGAAGACAAAAAAAAGAAAAGGGGAGTTTATAAATCCATGTGTGTCGTTCTATAAAGCTTTGGGACACATTTAGGATAAGAGAAATAAAGCTTGAGTCACTTTCAAAAACAAAAATCAAAAATGAGTTTT
This sequence comes from Viscum album, assembly GCA_963277665.1. Classification (NCBI taxonomy): domain Eukaryota; kingdom Viridiplantae; phylum Streptophyta; class Magnoliopsida; order Santalales; family Viscaceae; genus Viscum; species Viscum album. The sequence continues at coordinate 1,520,499,663 of OY728157.1, read as the reverse complement.
TTTCTTATTTCTTCCCTTCCTACTGAGGTAGAATATTCCTCAAAGGTGTATTTTTATATAAGTTTTTGTTGAAGATATTTCTTGTCTTTTTTTTCCTGTAGTCTTTTTGTGTATGCATAGTAGGGAGATCTTTTGTTTTTATCTTTGGTGCACGAGTAGTTTCTTCCAGTTCACCATTTTTCTGTTGTGATCTAGATATTTTCTTTATAAATTAACGAAATATTATCTATATTAGTACTTACCACATATTTGTCTCTTACATCATTAAATGTTGTGTACAAAGGAACTACTTGGTCATTAATATAATAATAAGTACAATATTTCCTAAATATTACTTTTATAGGTAAGTTTGAATTTAAGAGACTGATCATTTGTGGATCAGTATGTTGGTAGCTCAGACTTTTAGTGTCTCATGATTTCGATGACTCATGATGTCAGTAAATCATTATATCGATATCTTATTCTATTATCATCTCATTATTTTGGAATATAATTTTTCATTAGTTCAAACTATTAGTTGATCACTCTGTCAATAGGTCAAACATGAATTGTTCAATAGAGCTACCAATAGATCCTTCTAAGAGAAATTCTGATTTTCGGTCAGTCACTCTATTGGTAGGTCAGATGTTTGTAGTCCATGCATTGGTAGGTTAATCATTTAGTGAGTCATGTTGTTGGTGACTCATACTTAAGTAAAATTATGAGTCATTATGTCGGTGACTCACCTTATTGGTAGAATATTTTTTTGATATCTAATGTATCGGTGAGTTGTCTTTCTGTAAGACAAGTATCGGTAGCTCGTTATTAACTAAAAAATACTACAAATTTAGGATGTAAACACTAACAACGAAGGTTAAAATTATAATTTCAGATGATTAAAAATAATTTATCTTAATAAATAATTAATACCATTGTTAAGCATAATTTTGGAGCATGAAAATTAGAGGATTCCACCAATTTCACCTTTATAGAAGATAAAAAATCATGAAATATTATACCACAATAATTTAATTGATTTATGATTATATGATCAAAAATATTCATAACATATTACACAGTCTATTGAGATGAAATTTTAAAATAAACTCAAGTAGATATTACTTATTAAATAGTCTTTGTCTATTATATGTTCCCTTTTAATATCAAGATAAATATTAAATTCCCAATAAGTGAGATTCCATGTTATTTCTCCCCACTATGGGACTATAAAAAAAGAAATAGTGAAAAAACTATATAACAGCTACAAAACTAAAATTAAGATGAAATCACAATGGGTGTTCCATTAATCAATAAGTATGAGGGATACAAAAAACTATTCAAAAAATTATATTAAATACTTATAAAAATAGTTATCCAACTAAATCATGGGAGTAGCTACATTTCTATCTTACATTTCATTATCAGAAGCACGAGTTGGATGAGAATAAGGTGTAGAGGTAGTAGTTGGAGGATCCATACAGATAGTGAGGGAAGGAAGCATAATTCACGTGAAAACATATAAAGAATAGGTAATGAAGAAGAAGAAGGTAATGGGAGTTTCATTGGATGAATGGTCTAATCTTACTAAGAGATTTATTAGGGGTCATGGATAAAGGTTCCAAGGATACAGAAGGAGAATAGGTAGAAGTAGGATAGAATGGTCTGATATAAGCATCTGTAGGATCAATAATAGTTGTGTTGTGATGCTGTATGTATGGTTTGAGCAGATTGATGAAGTGTCTAATGAACTCACCACTATATTCCATGTACTTATTAAAATAATCATTATTTTCAATGAACATATCAAGTGTAGGAGTAAAATATTTCAACTTTTTAACATTCTCATTTAATTCCTCAGTCTCTAGAGGTAGCCAAAAATTTTCAACCAAATATGTTAACTGAATGGTAAACTATTTTTTAGAGTAAATTACATTGAAATATAATTCTTATTTCTAGGTTACATCAACTATTAAAGTATAAGGAGGAGTATATTCATTATAATACATAGAAGTGTCTCAACGAAATTTTAGAACTCTTTATAATCAAGTTATATATTTAATTTCCAAACACTTAATTGAAGAAACTATAACAATTAACTCATTATTTATTTTCTGATTGTCTGGGAAAATGGATTCCAGTGCTGGGATCAACCTTAGTTAAACCTAAGATACAAATCTATCTCATTATTCAACTCAGTATCACATTAACTAATTTAGATACTCGAGCTGGTGTCAGTGAAGGGATGGATTGAACAACAGCAAACATCTCCTATTTGCAGACACTAAAATCATCATTGGGGATATATTCAATATGTTATGAACCAACCATATGATTAATATAAATCCTCTCCCAGAGTCACATACCCTAGGCCCCTCATTCATACTAGTACTACAATATCGTACAAGGTTCCAAGAACATCAGCATTAACTCTTTTAGGTAGTCTCCCCCCTCAACGGATATACTATTTCTTGAATAAACTAACTCCATCACTGGACTCAAGGATACATCCCTTATAACATGAACATCCATGTGAACATGGAATGAAATATATCTTTATTAAACTATAACATGTTCAACATGACCCTCAAGATCCATTTCCTCAATCATGACATGTTCAATATCCCCATTGGATTCCAAAATCTATTCATGTTCTCCTACAAGAGCATCAGCATGACATTAATGCTCAGTAGGCTCTACCTTAAGACCAATAAGTTCATAAATAGGACCTGGAACATCACTAGTATGATATGATTCACTGGAATATCCATCACAATCTAGATTTTTCTTTTCACTTTCTTCTTCTCCAACTTCCTCTCATGATTCTCCATTATCTTCCTCATATTCATCATTATCCTCATATCCATCTCCTTTTTCAATACCACTTCCATCTACTTCACTAGATTATTATTCAATACCAAATATTCTCTCATGGTCAGTATATTCTAACTCTTCAGTATCCTCCCATTAATTTTAATGTATAATTGGTTATTTATATGGTAGAGTTCTATGTGGACTTTGAGGACTGTTAAAACCCCTTGCTGTACTGTCAGCAGTATCCTAATCAGTCTTGTCATATATAAGAGATTAAACTCTTTTAACATCCTCATCCACATATTCCGCAGAATTCTCCCTATCTTCATCTGGTCCAAGACTAGGATCAACCATATTCCTCAGCCTTAAGGGATTCATAACTAGATCAAATTTATCAGAATATTTTTCAATATCCTCAAACAAGATATTCTTACAGTGATTCAAATTAATTTTCATCCTCTAAATTATAGCTTTTTTAAGACAAAAACCATCACATGAAGAGTTTATCTCTTCATATTCATGTAAAATTCCCTTATACATTACCATTGAAAAGATAATTCCTCAAAACAATTACTAGTTCCCCTTGAAATATGTGTTCATCATATCGCTAATATGAACTATAAAGTATCCACATAGATTTTCCATATGACCTTTCTTCCAAATATATAGCATGTAAACATCTTGATACTTAATAGAATCAATGATTCCTTTCTTAGGACATAACTGTTGTTGGAAAAATTTGAACAAAATTATTCTATCAACATCTCGTATTGAAGCATTGGGTCTCACATACTATCCATTTCCTATCAACATAGCCTAATATACCTCATAACTAAATTGGTCACTTGTTGGAGGATCACATCCATGATAGTCATTAAAAACACCCTCATGGGGCACCTTTACACATTTTTCCATGTGTATGGATGAAAAAGACACTCTCTTTCAATCCACTATCGACATTATCCAAAACACCACAGATCCTTCTAGAAACAAAATCAACATTCTAGAAAAAATCAAGTACCATATTCAGATAATATGGTCTATCATTCTTGGACATCCACTCTAACCAACCTATGGTTTTCATAACCTTTAATATAAGTGACTTACTCGACAACAGCCATTCTGAATGCACTTTCTTCTCAGGGGTTATGATACTGTTTGTGAGTTCTGGATTGATAGGTTCATGTTTAGGATTATTCCAACGTGATTAACCTATTTACTTAATGTATAGAACTAAATAATCCTTATATCATATAGAAACATTCTTTAGATGACCCATTTATAGTGGTTCTATGGTTTTGGTTTGAGGGAGTAGGGTATCATCTCGACAGAGTAAGGTTTGAGGTTATGTCCAAGAGTAAGAGGGTGAGGGTAAAAATTATTGGATCGACCATTAATTTTATATTTTAGGGATTGGAAAACATAAAATTCTAAATTATGGTTATAACTAAAGGAGAAAAAATAAATGAGTGACATTTCATATTCAATTCTGATTAATAATAAAATATATGTTATTAATACATATCAGCAAGAGCCTTCAATGAGAAAACATCAATAAGTAACATTGGTGGGACATCATCAACGAGTCACGTTAGTATGTAATCATCGGTGAGTCACTTTTAGTACCTCCCCAAAAAATTGATCATCCCTAACTCATTTCTAATGTAACTCATCCTCTTAAAATTAATTGGCTTACTGAAAATTTCATTAAGCTACTGTTTTGTGCCAGTGAATTCAAGAGTTATATAAATTTTTTCATAACGATCTCTAAAAAAGTGTTGTTTTAATTCAATATGTCTTTTTGTATAGTGAGGAATTGGAATCATAGAAATGTTATTCACACTTATGATTTCACAGTTTATATGTACATTCCAAAACTGATATCCCTAATCAAGTAATATGTATTTGATCTACAAAATCATACCACAACAACTACCAGCAGCTACGTATTCAACTTCATCAGTAGATAGTGTAACATAATTTTTATTTTTACTACACAATAATAATAGAGATGTCTCAAAAGTAACATGTTTCATAGGTTCTCTTTCTATCTAACTTACAACCACCAAAACAAGTTTCAAAATAACTAACTAAATACAAATATCGGCCTCTATGATAGAATAATCTGATGATGGAAGTATACTCACGGTATTTTAAATTTCTTTTAACTGCACTTAAATGAGATTCATTAGGGTTTTTTTTAAAATGTGCACACATACACACACTAAAAATAATATCATTCCTGCTAGCAGTCATGTAGAGTATACTTCCAATCATTAATCTGTAATTTTTTTGATCAACCAATTTTCCATTTTAATCAAGGTCCAATTTTAAGGTGGTACTCATTGGTGTATCACTACTTTTTATACTATTAAATACAACCCATTTGAAAAATATATGTAGTGTACTTTGATTTAAAATAATTTCTTCTCTATTATTAATATTTTGAAATCCAAAAAAAAATTTAAGTTCACCCATTAAACTCATCTCAAATTAATTTTGCATCATTTTCATAAAATCAATAAATAATGAATTTTTTTCAAGATCCAAAAATAATTTCATCAATATAGATTTGAAAAACTAAATAATATTTAGGAACCCTTTTTATAAAAATAATATGATAATCTATGAATTTTATAAAACCTCTATAATTAATAAAAGTGAAATGTATATCACACCATTCTCTTACAGCCTATTTTAAACCATAAAGAGCCTTTGTTAATATAATGATGTAATTTGGAAAATGGGGGTCTGAAAAACTGGGTGTTTTTTCAAAAAAAAAATCCTCAACTATATACCCATTTAGGAATAAACTTTTAACATCCATTTGATATAGATTGAAATGTAGATGTGTTGCATATGCTAAATCAATTATAATTGATTCTATTCTAGAAATCGGTAAAAAAATTACTTTACAGTCAATTACTAATTACTGATTATATACTTGTGAAACCAGTCTATCCATATTTATCACTATGGTAACAGATTCAAATACTTTATATTGATATACCCACTTAGTGCCTATGGTCAGGGTGTCTTTCATTATGTCAAAAAGATTTTATAATTAATTTCTTTCAAATATATTCAGCTCCTCTTGCATATCCATTACCCAAAATTTATAATTCAATACATCATGGATGTTCATTTATTTAATCTATGACAAAAGAGGTTGTATGTCCAACCTGATTCCTTAGAGATTCTCTATTTTGTGTCCCATTATCTAAGCCTTCAACTATAGCATCTATGGAATGGTTTTTAAGGGTTCTATGTAAAGACCCGTAAATTTCAAGGAATGTTTTTTCTTAATTTTCTTTGAAATTTCACAAGAGCGCAATTTCTAACGGCACATGATTCTGAGGCCCGGTGTTCCTGGAATAATTTTCTGAAGATTGGCTTGGGTATGTTTAATTAACGAACGAGCGGGTTTTTCTAACTTTTGAACTGGTGCTCGGAATCAAATTCTTAGGGCACTGATGGAATCGCAGCGCCGAGTTTTTCTTAGAAACGCCTCTTCCAGAGTTACGTTTGCTCGGGTGTGTTTTTTAATTTTTTGGGATTTAAGTTAAGAAATAAAATAATGTGGTATGACAAACTTTATTTTATTTCACTTAAAACCACTTAAAACTTCTTAAGCTGAGTTGAAGCGGATAGGGTGGAACCCAAAAATATCCTAGCCTATTGGTAGGATATATGTGAGGTGGGGCCTGCATGAGCCCCACTGTTTCTTTTCCATTAAGTAACGCACCCGCGAATACCCCTATTAAACGAAAGTCAACTGACGCGTTTTCTAAATTCTTAATTCCCCTATTAATTGGGTGGTTAGTTTGTTTCAATTAACTCTATGAATTAATTGTTCTTTACTTATCTTTGGTTTTCAATTTCTTTAGTTGATAATAAAATAAGATGAGGACTTATTTTATTATCTGGTTGTTGTGTTAAACCTTTGGAGAATCTCTAAATATCTTCATCCTCCATTGTGAAGAACACGAAGAACGCGAAGAATGCGAAGAACGTGAAGAATGCGAGGAACGCCGGCCTCCGATGAAGGGCGACGAAGAACGCCAGACCCCCGGAGATCAACGTGACGTGACGCTAACGCTTCTTCCGCGACGTTCCATCCCCGCGACAATCTTCGATCGATATCTTGAGGTAGTGGATTGCGGTCCTTTTATTTCATTTTGGATTATAACATCAACATTGATTTAATTGTTATAATTAAATCTGTACGTCCTTGATCTTAAGATTTTATCTACACGACACCGAGTACCGTGCGTCAGCGACGCCCTTTCGTGATGTGACGATCCTTTTCTTCCGCAATAGTCAATTCCGCGACGAACTCGCGTCCGACGATGACGTTGAGGTAGGGGTCATTTTGAAAATGATAATACCCATGTTTGTTTTCCTCCAAAGAAATAACGCGGACAAACCAATTAACAAGTTGGTCAGCGGATTATTATTGCGGGTTGAGGTTTATCAATTACTGGAAATTATGGTGTTGTTTCAAACCGCTAACGCGGTTGGTGCGGACCAAAAAACAAGTCCGAACCCACTGCCCTTTTTTTCTTGGTGTGCAGAATGGAGGACGAAGACAAAACGGGCCACATAGACGATTTTTTGATTCTGCAGTGAAGAACGGGACCCGAGATCAGCTACGGCGCCGACGGAAATGAAATCGGACCACCGGAGTAACTTCGGTGGCCCGCGGACTCCACCGGCAGCGCCCCGGCGCGCCGCCGGACGGACCCGCCGCGGCTTCAGCCGTGCCGGCAGCATCGTGGTCCCATGACCGCGCGGGACTAGAGGAGCGGGATGCGGTGGCCCGGACGCATCCACTGGCGAGGGCAGCCTCACGCGGGGCTGCGACTTCTCTTCACGTGGTGGCATCACGCCCCCCTTAGTTTCCATTGCTCGGCCACTCGGTCGAGACGAGCCAAACCGACCCGCCGGCCGGGTCGCACCCAGGCCGGGCCGGGCCGCCCCGGCCGGGTCGGACCCGGTTCGGGCCGACTCAGGGGGGTTCGGGCGGGTCGGTCAAGGCCCATACCGCCCATTTATGGACCTTTAAGGTATTTTCATCATAACTACAGCTATGAGCCTCCTAACGACGCGCCGTCAGTGGCGATGCGATCCCTAGATCGAGACGGTCGTTTCGGTATATCACACTCAAGGTTTTAGAACACTTTGAGTTCGTCCGGGATGGTTCGTACACGAAACCAACTGGGCCCTCGGATCGGAAACGCTCATATCTTGAGCTTCGGACGTCTGTTTGACGTGCCGTCTACTTTGTTGAATTCTTCAAAGTGAGACGGATCATTTGTCTTACTCCCCCCGAGGTTTGGGCGCAGGTGGAGTACGGTCGGGTTGGTTTTTCCTTAAAAACCAATCGGGCCCCTAGAAAGAAAAATCCAATAACTCTCAGACCGGGCGTCTGATTGACGCGCCATCTATGACATTGAGTTCCTATTGACGATATGAAACTTTTGGATACATTAACTCTAGACTATGTGTCAGTTTATGGATCAGCCTCTCGGCTTGTGGAGCAGACCCTCCCGAACGAGTTTGCTGTGTGCGGGAACCCTAGAGCTGGCTGCAACTGCGACATCGACGACGAATGAGCAGAGATCCTCAGTGGATTCGATGGCGACGACTACAGAACTCATCGATCCTTTGTGGGTCAGTGCTACTGATCCTATGTGGGTCCGATCCTATGTGGGTCAGCGCTCATCGGTCTTGTGTGGGCCAGTGCCTACAGATCCTGTGTCGGTCCGATCCTGTGTGGGTCCGATCCTGTGTGGGTCATTGCGGGGGTTAGTTACCTATCGATCCTTTTTGGGTCAGATCCTTTGTGGGTCATTGTAGGGGTTAGTTACCTATCGATCATTTGTGGTTCAGATCCTTTGTGGTTCATTTCGGGGGTTAGTACCTATCGATCCTTTGTGGGTCCGACGGCTTAGATGAATCAGTGACAATATCTGGTCATCTTTATCGTCATACAAAGAAGTATTCCTGTGTGAGCTGAATCATTTTTTCTTTCCTTTGTGGATTGTGTTGTGATATCCTGTGTGGGTATACGTTTTACTTTCCTTTGTGGACTGTATTGTACTTGGGTTCGGATGTTGGAGCCGAACGAGATTTGATGTCTTAGGTATATGTATGGGCATATATCTAAGCCGTGTCAGATGTTACTTCATGATTTCATCTTTCCTTTGTGGTTTATCCTTTCTGGATTCTGGGAGACCTTCGGGGGTCTAACGGTCCCTACTGAGTATCTTATACTCACCCCTACACGGGCTATGCCCGCACTACATTATGTTGGTTGCAGACGACGGACAGTGATGATCGTGGTTGAGGCTTGCGGAGCAGGATGGTACTTGGAGGTGGACCACTGGGTGGAACGTACTCGGAGCGGTCGGCTGGACCTGAGGAGCAGTGGAGGCTATCTGTACCCACCCTTCAGGTGGGATTTCCAGGGGATAGATCGACCTCGCGGCTTTACTTTTCTGTTGTTGTTTTTCCCTTCCAGTTGTACTTTACTTTCAGTTTGTGTTTGTATTCTGGCCCACTTACTTTTCCACACATACTATTATACCAGTTTATACTTAGTGTTTACTTCTTCCTGATTTCTATGTGGTGTTTGTTGTTTACTTTAAAAAGGCAATGCATTCCCTTTTTCCGGGATTTACGCCTTTGTGCTAGTCGCCATCCCCTGGCCTATGGAAGGCGGGTTTGGGGTAGTCATGGCACGGGCCCCGAGGACGGGTGGGGACAAATTGGTATCAAAGGAGTTTGGTTCAACCCCAGACTCTGATCTTTTTCTTTGTGAAGAAATAATGTTTAGCGTATTGGGTGTGGTTATCAGTCCAGGGAGTCTAGTGTTGGTGCGGCGGCCGACGTATCCGTACAGCAGAACCCTGACATCTGATTTCCGACTTAATGCATGAAAACATTTATTACATCTGTGTTTCAAGTTTTCTTTGTGATTACTATATGTCAGCTCACCATGTATACTGTTCTGACCGTGGCACACCTATTAATTTTCAGGATGGACCCACGACGGCAGCCAGCTAGGGTTCCGAGACATGAGCGTGACGATAGCCCGCCGAGCGACGAGGCCTCGGTGCAGGGCCCTTTGATATCTGAGTCATCGGCGATACCTTTACCCGTTGAGCCACCACTGCTTCCAGTACCAGCCGCTGATGATGCACGTCGCCTCAGTGCACTGCATGATTTCTAGCGCCAGGGACCGCCCAGGTTCCGTGGGGAGATGGACCCCCAGGCTTCCGAGGACTGGCTGGAGGTAGTGGTGAGAGTTTTCCAGTTAGTGAGGACACCAGCAGACCTCATGGTGATCCTCGCAGCGAGCCTACTGCACGCAGTCGCGAGCTAATGGTGGAGCTTGATGTTCCAGGTGCACGATGAGGCATCTATTCTCTAGATGTAATTTTAGGGCCTCTTCCGCTTAGAGTTCGTCCTAGCCACCCTCCATGAGGTGCGCATCTAGGAGCTTTTTCAGCTTCGACAGGGCAGCTTGACGGTCGCCCAGTACTCTGCGAGATTTAACGATCTCTCTCGCTACTCGACAGACATGGTACGGGACCCATTCTTCAGGGCTCAGACATTTGAGCAGGGGTTGATACATGGGATCAGGGCATTGCTGATCTCCCTCAGCATTCCGACTCAGGAAGGAGTACTGGAGTGAGCCCTTTTGATCGAGAGCTTCCTTGCTGATCCTTCATCAGTAGTAAGACCTACCGCTGGGCGTCTTGTAGCAGAGTCTTCTGCAGCAGGCAGTCGGCGGATGGTTCATGGGTCTAGGTAGACCATACCCTCACGTAGACGACCTCAGGACACTGGCTTAGCAGTTCAGGGCACACAGCGTGGAGCCAGTCTTTTGAGAGGCAGGGAGTGCTACACATGCGGCGGGAAGGGCCAATTGGCTCGTGACTGCCCGACCCACTGTGACGAGGAGCAGGAGACAGTTGAGGGGCCACTTAGGTAGAGGCAGAGGGTCGACCGTGGTAGTCCGCAGGGAGGAGGTGGACGAGGCAGAGGAGCTGGCCGAGCAGCAGGTGGTGGGCGATGCTTTGAGGCTCTACCACCACCACCACCACCAGAAGGTCCGACCCGACCACAGGGACCTGGCGGGTAGAGACAGGCACAACTCTAGGAAGTGGAGGCCTACGACCATGGAGCGCCCGAGATGATTTGAGGTACGATTTATGTCTATTCCACCCTTGTTGCAGTTCTTATAGACATAAGAGCGAGTCATTCTTTCATAGTCGCTGCTCTTGTTCAGAGCTCGGAGATTCCGACAGAGCTGTTGGCTCGATCCTTAAGGCTAGAGACTCTTACGGGAGAAGGATCGACGATCACGCACTGGTGCCGAAAGTGTGAGCTTACTCTAGGAGGCGAGAGCTTCAGATGGGATCTTCTTGTAGAGGCGTCGAGACCTTACGACGTCATCTTGGGTATGGATTGGTTATCTACATTCCATGCACAGATTGACTGTATTAGGCGCAAGGTGCGATGTGTACGCACAGACGGGAGCATGTTCACCTTCACCAGCGAGAAGGGAGCCTTTGCAGCACAGGATGGACATCCCCAGAGGAGAGGATAGACCATCACTCATCAGTTGGCTAGCCTTATCCTAGGAGCCGTTGACGTGCAGAGTCCTAGTTTTCCTGCAGCGGTGGATAAGTATGCGTACGTATTTCCCGACGACGTTCCAGGGCTACCTCCTCGCAGAGAGGTAGACTTTTATATTGACCTGTACCCCTGGACAGCCCCGATATTGACTCCAGCGTATCGGATGGCCCCCACTATGATTCGAGAGCTACTGGTACAGTTGGAGGACTTGCAGGGCAAGGGATTCATCTGACCCAGTGTTTCACCCTGGTCTTCCCCGATATTGTTCGCCATGAAGGCAGACAGGAGCTTGCGACATTGTGTCGACTATCGTCGCCTGAACCAGGTGAAGGTGAGGAACAAGTATCCACTACCGAGGATTGATGACCTCTTCGATCAGGTCAAGGATGAACGGTGGTTCTCAAATATAGACCTCAGTTCAGGCTATCATCATCTTAGAGTTCGGGATGAGGACATGTAGAAGACGGCCTTCAGAAGTCGGTATGGCCACTATGAGTTCCTGGTTATGACATTCGGTGTAACCAATGCTCCAGCAGTGTTCATGGGCCTCATGAACAGGATCTTTCAGCCATACCTCGATCGATTTGTCGTGGTCTTCATAGATGACATTTTTATTTACTCGATGACTGAGGAGGAGCACGCCTACCACTTGCGGGTTGTACTGGACAAACTCCGAGAGCACCGGCTTTATGGAAAGCTCTCAAAGTGTCAGTTTTGGATACATGAGGTCTACTTCTTGGGACATGTCATCTCTGAGGTGAGAGTTGCAGTGGATCCTGCGAAGATCGAGGCATTACAATCTTGAGAGCCACCGAAGAGCGTGACGGAGGTGCAGAGTTTCTTGGGACTAGCTGGATAGTATTGGAGATTTGTGCCAGAATTATCCAGAGTTGCGGCATCACTCCCATCTTTAATGAAGAAGGGGAAACCCTTTGTGTGGTCAAATAGATGTCAGCAGAGCTTCCAGGAGCTGAGGCAGAGATTGACCAGCGCACCTATCTTAAGGATTCCAGAGGAGGGAGTAGGATACGTATTCTACTATGATGCATTAGGGACTGGACTCGGATGTGTCCTGATGCAAGAGCAGGCAGTGATCGCCTATGGATCACATCAGTTTAGGCCCCACGAGCCTAACTATGCTACCCATGACCTGGAGTTAGCAGTAGTGGTCTTCGCTCTGAAGACATGGCGACACTACCTGATGGGCGAGTGTTGTAGGGACCCAAAGCCTGACGTACATGGACATTACATTACTTTTGCGGAATACTTAGTACATAACAAAAACACAGACACAAGGATCGTAATAGTTTAGTATCTTTGGAAACTCGAAATATAATCTTCTAATCGTGGTGAAAGATCTTTAACATCTACCATAAAGATCATCCCTTTTTTTAACCTAAAACATTTCTTTATATCATGGGGAAAAGAAAACATAAAAGGGTGAGCTCAAATGCTCAGTAAGGGTAAACAAAAGAAATATCAATCACATCATATTCAAAAGAACATAACATTTTGGAAATCTTAACCTGCAAAAGAGTGCATAATTTCATAACATGGGATAAATCATGGCAGTGAAATGTAATCACAAAAATCATCACTTAAAACCTGAAACTTTGTGGCATACACAAATAATCATAGAGAATCATATCTTATTAGTCAAGACTCATTTCCAAGACTATCTTAGTGGACAAAGTCCATTTCTAAATCGAGTAACCCTCGTTTTAGTCCTATTTCACTGAACCGATATAACCTACCATGTAACGACCCACACTTTACATACATTGTTAATACTTCAAAATTGAATCACACTTATTACAACATATGACAAAACCACAAAGGACCGTATAGGTATAGTGTCTTTAGAAACTGGGAAACATAAACAACTGGTTCATAAATCTTCTACAGTGTCTCCCATTTATTTCATCATATCTAGGGTCCCTTTTAGCATATTCTACTTAATATCCATCTTCCTGGCCTGGGGAAAAGAAAACATAAAAGGGTGAGCTCAAATGCTCAGCAAGGGAAAATAAAGGAAATAAAAATCATATCATATCTTTTTGAAAATTAAAACCTGCAAAAGAGATCATAATATCTTAACAGGGAATAAATCATAGAAGTGAAAATGAGATCCCCATAATCATAACATAAAACTTGAATCTTTGTGGCATGCACACATAATCATGGAAAATCATTTCTTGTTAGTCATGACTCATTGCCAAGACTATCTTAGTGGACAAAGTCCCTTTCTGAACCGAGTTCACTCCTCGTTTCAGTCCTGTATCACTGAACCGAAATAACCTTCCGTTCCAGCCATGTCTATCTCATGAGATATAAAATCATTACCCAATGCATTGGAGGGAGATATAGGTCCCACCCATCTTATAATGAATCCTTTCTTATGTGTGCCACATAATCATAAAACATACATCATCGCATAACACATATAACAAAAATGGGATTCTTGAAACATCATGACATCATAAATCAATTCATATATGATAAAGGAATTCTTAAACATAATTCAATCACAACATAGTCAAACCAATGTAAAAATATGGATAGAAACAGAACCCTTTATTATCTTAGATGGAAAATAATTTTGATAAAACACTTGAATTGAATTCTTGAGGAAAATATCCTTTCTTCTTCAAAAACATTTTTCCTTTCATAACATGTCATACAACTTTAAAATAAAAGAAGTTGATTAAAAATAAACTTGAAAACTTGTAAAGGAATCTTCTTTGAAGTAATGTTTTAAAAATCCATTCATGCCGTATAAGTTAAAAAACATTCTTCGTACTTTTGTCGGAAAATTCAAAATGTACCTCGTACGAAAAACGATAAAAGATTCCTTTCATTTCTTTTACTAAAAACTCACCGAAGGGTAAAAATGGATTTAAACAATTGTAGGTGGATGGAAATAATATTACATATTTATGAAACATGGATGTGGATGATAAAATACACCCCAGTAAATACTTACGAATAAACAATCTCGGATAAAAATGAGATTGTGATATTTCCCTTACCTTAGGTCCGATTTGCTTTGTTCGTGTCCGAAGCTCCTCTTCTTTGGAACGCCTCTTTGAATCCTCCACTTAAGGAACTAATATAGGTCTTTGGAGAAGACCAGGACCTCTAGGATTATTCTAGGGAAGTGGAGAGGAGAAAATGGCAGGGTTTGGCTGAGCTTGAGTGCTCAAATTGGTGTGAGGAGGAGGGGGAGGAGGTGCCCTTTTATAAGGGAGGAGAGGGGCACCTTAGGAATATCTCAAAATATTATTTTATATTAAAGTCAAAATCGGTTTATAATGGTTCCAAAGGGTCTTATTTCGAAGCTGAAGTGGTGATGGGTCGAAATCCTATCAACCAATAGGATTTAGACAAGTTTGGGGTATTATTTTAACCTTATCAATTAGATTTAACTCTAAGTTAATTAATTTAACTTTTACCGTGTCTTTTTGTTTTCTTTCACTACATGGTTAATACACTTACTATAACATGCCAAACGAACCCCAAATTGTTTATTATTAAAATATATATCCTTATCTAAGTCATTTGGCCGAACCTTAGATTTTTAGGAATAAAATAACAATTAATAATATAATATTTGATTTAAAAACTATTTTGTGTCAATTTTGACACTATTTGATATATGATTTTTGTGAAAGTCATATCAGAATTATATGTTCGAACCAAGTTGATTAAATCAACACTAATATATCATAGTAACCTAGAAAATTAGTGGAATTCATAAAAAGTCTCAAATTACATTTATTTTGGTGTTTATAACATCAATTATGTCAATATTTCATTAATAAGATAATTACTGCATCATCATTGTGTCATATATAAATTAAATTATTTAATGTCTAAAAATTACAAATAAAATACCCTTATGTAGGAAATCTTTTTAGCTTTCTAATGAATATTTATAGTCGAATTTATCTTATGTATAACCCCATATTAAAAATAATTTACTTATTAAACTTTGATTTTAACTATTTTAACCCTTCTTTAAATAAATTAATAATAAATGTCCTAATCTAATCCAAGTGGGCCTAAATGGTCATATTTTATTCCTAAGTTTGTTTTTGGTCGAATTACACTTGTCCAATAGAATTAGGACATGTGTTAGGGTAATATTAATATCATATTTACCCTTAGTTACCCTATTTACTATTAACCGCGGTAAAAAAAGGTAAAAAGTTACTATTCACCAAAAAATTATTTTCATCTCATTGAACCACATTTTAGTCCTTGATATTAACCGTGTCTCTCGGATTTTCGAAATTCCATTCACAGAAGCGGTAAAATTAAGTTTTATGCAAAATTCAGTTTTTAAACCTACCACTTAGTGGTTTCACTATTCATCAAAAATTGAAAGTTTTCAGAAAAATACCAAAATTTCACCCTAGGCTAATTTCGATATTCTGAGTCCAAAAATGAAGTCCATTTTGAAAAATAAAATTTATAAAATTTTAAAAAGTGGTTATTACTATTCATAACGGCTAGTTTTAATAGCATATTGTTGTTTAGTGAAACTCGGTATTGCGTACGACGCAAGCTATCGAGGAAGGTCGCGATTGCGTGTAAAGCAAGCCAAGCAAGTGTTGTGTAGAAAAAGATTCCTTTGATGATATATATAACGTAAAAGTCTCGGGTGTTACATTCTACCCCCCTTAAAAAGAATTTCGCCCTCGAAATTCGTCACTTTGTTACAAACAGATGAGGATACTTCTCCCTCATCATATCCTCGAGCTCCCATGTAGCTTCTTCAAGTTGGTGGTTCCTCCATAAAACCTTCACTAAGAGAGTGGTCTTGTTTCGTAGGACTATTTCGCTACGATCCAGAATCTCTATCGGTTGTTCTTCATAAGAAAGATCTTGCTCCAGCGGTACAACTTCTGAGCTGAGTACATGTGAAGGATCTGGTATGTACTTTCTCAGGAGAGTTACATGGAACACATCGTGAACTTCAAAGAGATTCGGTGGAAGCGCCAATCGGTAAGCTACCTTCCCAACACGATCCAGTATTTCGAAAGGACCGATATTTCTAGGGCTCAACTTCCCCTTCTTTCCAAATCTCATAACCCTCTTCCAGGGAGATATTCGTAAGAACACTTTATCACCCACTTCAAACTCTAGGTCTTTTTTTCGGTTGTCGGCATAACTTTTCTGTCGACTCTGAGCTGCTCTTATGTGTTGTTGAATAGATCTGACCTTTTCTGCCATTTCATCAACGAGATCAGGTCCTAATAGCTTTCTTTCCCCAACTTCATCCCAGCAAGTTGGAGTCCTGCATTTCTTTCCATAGAGAGCTTCATAAGAAGCCATCTGAATACTGGAGTGAAAGCTATTATTATAAAAAAATTCCACCAAAGGTAGGTGTTGATCCCAACCTCCTTTGAAATCCATAGAGCAAGCTCTCAACATATCTTCTAGGGTTTGAATTGTTCTCTCAGACTGACCGTCTGTCTGGGGATGATAAGCAGTGCTGAAACTCAACTCTGTATCCAGAGTATGCTGAAGACTTCGCCAGAACTTCGAGGTAAATCTCGGATCTCGATCAGATATAATAGAAAGTGGTACTCCATGCAATCTTACCACTTCCTTTACATATATCATGGCAAGCTGATCTAGAGAGAAATCCTCTCTAATAGCAATGAAGTGTGCAGACTTTGTAAGCCGATCAACTATGACCCAAATAACATTATTGCCTTTGGATGTTTTAGGAAGTCCTGTGACAAAGTCCATAGTGATGTTTTCCCATTTCCATTCGGGTATGGGTAATGGTTGTAACATCCCCTTAGACTTCTGTCTCTCAGCTTTAACTTGTTGACAAACCAAGCATCGAGAGACATATTCAGCAACATCTCTTTTCATGCCATCCCACCAGAAGTACTCTTTCAGGTCCCTATACATCTTCGTGCTTCTAGGATGAATAGAGAATGATGAACTATGAGCCTCATCCAGCAGCTCATTCTTTAATTCGGGGATGGGAGGAACGCAAACCCGATTCCTGAACTTTATTATCCCATCACAATCAAGGTTGAATTCAGGAACATTTCTCACCTTCTTTTGTAACTCGACATCTTCTTTCTGTGCCTCTTTAATCTTCACATGTATAGATGGTTGAACATTCATTTGAGAAAGATAAGATTTTTCCCCTTCCATTATAATTCCAAGATCCATCCTTTGTAAATCCATAAATATTGGATCTTTTGTGATCCTCATCATGGATAAACTAGCATGGTCTTGTCGACTTAATGCATCTGCCACCTTGTTTGCTTTCCCAGGGTGGTAATGGATTGAGCAGTCATAATCCTTAATCATCTCCAACCATCTTCTTTGACGCATATTCAACTCCTTTTGTGTGAAAATATACTTTAAACTTTTATGATCAGTATAAATATCACACCTTTCACCATAAAGGTAATGCCTCCATATCTTTAATGCAAATATTACCGCAGCCAACTCCAAATCATGTGTTGGGTAATTTTGCTCATGGATTTTCAACTGTCGGGAGGCATAAGCTATCACCATATCATTTTGCATAAGAACACACCCCAATCCCTTCTTGGATGCATCACTGTAGATCACAAACCTTTCTCCACTACAAGGCAGTGTGAGCACAGGTGCACTGGATAACCTTCTTTTCAACTCCTTGAAATTCTCTTCACATTCCTCTGTCCAGACAAACTTAACTCCTTTCCGAGTCAACTTGGTGAGTGGATTAGATAATCGTGAAAAATCTTTTACAAAACGTCGATAATAACCAGCCAAACCAAGAAAACTTCGGATCTCAGTTACTGTTGTTGGTCTTGACCATCTTTCGATAACCTCTGTTTTTGCTGGATCCACAGATATCCCCTCTTTTGAGATTATATGACCCAAAAATGCAACTTTTTGAAGCCAAAATTCACACTTGGTAAATTTGGCATAAAGCTTCTCTTTTCTCAGGGTCTTCAATATAATTCTCAAGTGATCTTCATGCTCTTCCTTGCTCTTTGAATAGACAAGAATATCGTCTATAAAGACTACCACAAATTGATCAAGATAGTCTCTAAAGACTCTATTCATTAGATCCATGAAGATAGCAGGGGCATTAGTAAGACCAAATGGAATCACTATAAATTCATAGTGTCCATACCTTGTACGGAAAGCCGTCTTTGGTATATCCTCCCTTTTGACCCTTAATTGATGATACCCTGAACGAAGATCAATCTTGGAAAAGTATTGAGCTCCGCGTAGTTGGTCAAATAAGTCATCAATGCGTGGGAGAGGATATTTGTTCTTGATAGTGATCTTGTTAAGTTCTCTATAATCAATGAAGAGTCTCATTGATCCATCTTTCTTCATAACAAATAGAACAGGTGCTCCCCAAGGTGACGCACTAGGGCGTATGAATCCCTTATCAAGATTCTCTTGGAGTTGCTTCTTCAATTCCTGCAACTCAATTGGGGCCATTCTATAAGGTGTCGTTGAAATAGGCAAAGCACCCGGTACGAGTTCTATTGAAAACTCAACTTCACGATTTGGTGGAAGACCCGGTAATTCCTCCGGAAAGACATCATCAAACTCCCGTACAATGGGCATATTCTTAATCGTGAGTTTCTCACCAACTATTTGAGATAAATAACCTTCATTTAGTTGAATCAATACCCATAAAATGGATGAAATTTCCACTGGAAGGTTATGTTCATCCTTGCATTGATAGACGATCATAGATTGATCTGGAATATGAAATGTGACTTCCCTTCTTTGGCAATCGATATGAGCTCCATGTAGAGAAAGCCAATCCATGCCAAGAATCACATCAAATTCCACTAAAGGAAGGATCACAAGATTTGCAGGAAGCACTTTCCCACAAACTTCGATCGGAGAAGAATTATAAACTTCTGATGCGATTGATGTGCCATTAGGTGTTGTCATAGCTAACTCAACATCTAATTGTTGAGGTAATACGGTGATACCCTTAGAAAATATTTCAGAAATAAAAGAGTGGGTGGATCCAGAATCAAATAAAACATTTGCTACTTTAGAGTGGATGGTAAGTGTACCTTTCACCACATCGTTATCGTACTCCACATCGCTGATAGAAATTGCATGTGACTTTCCTTTGTCTTTAGCCTTAAGAGTTTGTTGACGTCGACCATCATCATCAACCCTTGGATTTGGGCATTGATTGGCATAATGCCCCATGTCCTTGCACTTGAAACATTAAAGTGTAGCAGGTTCATTCTGTGTATCCCTTCCTTTGTTTGCATCATTAGACATCTTATTCCCATTATCACGGCATTCAAATGCCCGATGACCTTCTTTTCCACATTTAAAACATTTACTTGTCCCTTTAAGACAACTCCCTCCATGTTTCTTTCCACACTTTGAGCATAAGGAAAAGCTCATCTTCTTTTCTGTGTGCTCTTTAGATTTTTCTTTGAATTCCATCTTCCTCTTCTTATCAAACCCATGTGACTGATGGGTTACTCCAATCTCCATCTCGACTTTGAGAGCACATCGAACGATTTCCTCGTAGCTATTGAAGTCCCTTATGGCTAACGCCCTTCGAAGACTTGGTTTTAAGCCACTAAAGAATAGATCGATCTTACTCTCAGGTTGGATAATAATACCAGAAGCGTACCTTGCCAGTCTTGTAAAATTTACTTCATAGGTACCAACAGATTCATCATCCCTTTGCTTCAGTTCAAGAAACTCTTTCTCCATCTTTGTTCGGAGAATACGAGGGAAGTACTTATTGAAAAATAAGTTCTTGAACTCGTCCCATTCCATAGACTCAATTTCATCCCTTTGCCTCGTATTCTTAACAAGATTCCACCATTGATCAGCATCTCCTTCCAAACGATACACTGCTAGGATGACTTTATCATGTTCAGAACATTGAAGAACTGAAAATATCTTTTCAGTAGTACTAATCCATTGTTCAGCAACTAATGGATCAGTAGACCCGCTGAAAGAAGGTGGACGCTGCCTCATGAAGGATTCAACAGAATGTTGCTCCCTCCTTTGCTCGTTTGGAAATCCTGCATGATTCATAGCTTGAGAAAGTTGTGTGATCATGGCTACAAGATTTTGCATTCCACCTCCCATATCGATTGGTTGCTCAGGGGGACAATCATTGCATTGCCCATCGCATTCCGCATTAACACGGTTCCTTCGGGTTCCAGCCATTGACTAAAACCAAGAAGAATAGTGTGAGCAACACTAATTATAATAGGAAACCACATAATTCAAGAATAATATTTTCATGCTTATGGTCTTATCCTAGGTTATTCAAGGCCATTTCTAAAACACTAAGATTGTGTACTATTCTTAGACTTATCCTTAGGGTTCTTACTAAGGCTTTCACATCCTAGTTTCCAAAGGTTGACTATACCTTTCCTCTGATACCAACTGTAACGACCCAGACTTTACATACATTGTTAATACTTCAAAATTGAATCACACTTATTACAACATATGACAAAACCACAAAGGACCGTATAGGTATAGTGTCTTTAGAAACTGGGAAACATAAAAAACTGGTTCATAAATCTTCTACAGTGTCTCCCATTTATTTCATCATATCTAGGGTCCCTTTTAGCATATTCTACTTAATATCCATCTTCCTGGCCTGGGGAAAAGAAAACATAAAAGGGTGAGCTCAAATGCTCAGCAAGGGCAAATAAAGGAAATAAAAATCATATCATATCTTTTTGAAAATTAAAACCTGCAAAAGAGATCATAATATCTTAACATGGAATAAATCATAGAAGTGAAAATGAGATCCCCATAATCATAACATAAAACTTGAATCTTTGTGGCATGCACACATAATCATGGAAAATCATTTCTTGTTAGTCATGACTCATTGCCAAGACTATCTTAGTGGACAAAGTCCCTTTCTGAACCGAGTTCACTCCTCGTTTCAGTCCTGTATCACTGAACCGAAATAACCTTCCGTTCCAGCCATGTCTATCTCATGAGATATAAAATCATTACCCAATGCATTGGAGGGAGATATAGGTCCCACCCATCTTATAATGAATCCTTTCTTATGTGTGCCACATAATCATAAAACATACATCATCGCATAACACATATAACAAAAATGGGATTCTTGAAACATCATGACATCATAAATCAATTCATATATGATAAAGGAATTATTAAACATAATTCCATCACAACATAGTCAAACCAATGTAAAAATATGGATAGAAACAGAACCCTTTATTATCTTAGATGGAAAATAATTTGGATAAAACACTTGAATTGAATTCTTGAGGAAAATATCCTTTCTTCTTCAAAAACATTTTTCCTTTCATAACATGTCATACAACTTTAAAATAAAAGAAGTTGATTAAAAATAAACTTGAAAACTTGTAAAGGAAGCTTCTTTGAAGTAATGTTTTAAAAATCCATTCATGCCGTATAAGTTAAAAAAACATTCTTCGTACTTTTGTCGGAAAAGTCAAAATGTACCTCGTACGAAAAACGATAAAAGATTCCTTTCATTTCTTTTACTAAAAACTCACCGAAGGGTAAAAATGGATTTAAACAATTGTAGGTGGATGGAAATAATATTACATATTTATGAAACATGGATGTGGATGATAAAATACACCCCAGTAAATACTTATGAATAAACAATCTCGGATAAAAATGAGATTGTGATATTTCCCTTACCTTAGGTCCGATTTGCTTTGTTCGTGTCCGAAGCTCCTCTTCTTTGGAACGCCTCTTTGAATCCTCCACTTAAGGAACTAATATTGGTCTTTGGAGAAGACCAGGACCTCTAGGATTATTCTAGGGAAGTGGAGAGGAGAAAATGGCAGGGTTTGGCCGAGCTTGAGTGCTCAAATTGGTGTGAGGAGGAGGGGGAGGAGGTGCCCTTTTATAAGGGAGGAGAGGGGCACCTTAGGAATATCTCAAAATATTATTTTATATTAAAATCAAAATCGGTTTATAGTGGTTCCAAAGGGTCTTATTTCGAAGATGAAGTGGTGATGGGTCGAAATCCTATCAACCAATAGGATTTAGACAAGTTTGGGGTATTATTTTAACCTTATCAATTAGATTTAACTCTAAGTTAATTAATTTAACTTTTACCGTGTCTTTTTGTTTTCTTTCACTATATGGTTAATACACTTACTATAACATGCCAAACGAACCCCAAATTGTTTATTATTAAAATATATATCCTTATCTAAGTCATTTGGCCGAACCTTAGATTTTTAGGAATAAAATAACAATTAATAATATAATATTTTATTTAAAAACTATTTTGTGTCAATTTTGACACTATTTGATATATGATTTTTGTGAAAGTCATATCAGAATTATATGTTCTATCCAAGTTGATTAAATCAACACTAATATATCATATTAACCTAGAAAATTATTGGAATTCATAAAAAGTCTCAAATTACATTTATTTTGGTGTTTATAACATCAATTATGTCAATATTTCATTAATAAGATAATTACTGCATCATCATTGTGTCATAAATAAATTAAATTATTTAATGTCTAAAAATTACAAATAAAATACCCTTATGTAGGAAATCTTTTTAGCTTTCTAATGAATATTTATAGTCGAATTTATCTTATGTATAACCCCATATTAAAAATAATTTACTTATTAAACTTTGATTTTAACTATTTTAACCCTTCTTTAAATAAATTAATAATAAATGTCCTAATCTAATCCAAGTGGGCCTAAATGGTCATATTTTATTCCTAAGTTTGTTTTTGGTCGAATTACACTTGTCCAATAGAATTAGGACATGTGTTAGGGTAATATTAATATCATATTTACCCTTAGATACCCTATTTACTATTAACCGCGGTAAAAAAAGGTAAAAAGTTACTATTCACCAAAAAATTATTTTCATCTCATTGAACCACATTTTAGTCCTCGATATTAACCGTGTCTCTCGGATTTTCGAAATTCCATTCACAGAAGCGGTAAAATTAAGTTTTATGCAAAATTCAGTTTTTTAACCTACCACTTAGTGGTTTCACTATTCATCAAAAATTGAAAGTTTTCAGAAAAATACCAAAATTTCACCCTAGGCTAATTTCGATATTCTGAGTCCAAAAATGAAGTCCATTTTGAAAAATAAAATTTATAAAATTTTAAAAAGTGGTTATTACTATTCATAACGGCTAGTTTTAATAGCATATTGTTGTTTAGTGAAACTCGGTATTGCGTACGACGCAAGCTATCGAGGAAGGTCGCGATTGCGTGTAAAGCAAGCCAAGCAAGTGTTGTGTAGAAAAAGATTCCTTTGATGATTTATATAACATAAAAGTCTCGGGTGTTACATTCTACCCCCCTTAAAAAGAATTTCGCCCTCGAAATTTGTCACTTTGTTACAAACAGATGAGGATACTTCTCCCTCATCATATCCTCGAGCTCCCATGTAGCTTCTTCAAGTTGGTGGTTCCTCCATAAAACCTTCACTAAGCGAGTGGTCTTGTTTCGTAGGACTATTTCGCTACGATCCAGAATCTCTATCGGTTGTTCTTCATAAGAAAGATCTTGCTCCAGCGGTACAACTTCTGAGCTGAGTACATGTGAAGGATCTGGTATGTACTTTCTCAGGAGAGATACATGGAACACATCGTGAACTTGAGAGAGATTCGGTGGAAGCGCCAATCGGTAAGCTACCTTCCCAACACGATCCAGTATTTCGAAAGGACCGATATATCTAGGGCTCAACTTCCCCTTCTTTCCAAATCTCATAACCCTCTTCCAGGGAGATATTCGTAAGAACACTTTATCACCCACTTCAAACTCTAGGTCTTTTCTTCGGTTGTCAGCATAACTTTTCTGTCGACTCTGAGCTGCTCTTATGTGTTGTTGAATAGATCTGACCTTTTCTGCCATTTCATCAACGAGATCAGGTCCTAATAGCTTTCTTTCCCCAACTTCATCCCAGCAATTTGGAGTCCTGCATTTCTTTCCATAGAGAGCTTCATAAGGAGCCATCTGAATACTGGAGTGAAAGCTATTATTATAAAAAAATTCCACCAAAGGTAGGTGTTGATCCCAACCTCCTTTGAAATCAATAGAGCAAGCTCTCAACATATCATCTAGGGTTTGAATTGTTCTCTCAGACTGACCGTCTGTCTGGGGATGATAAGCAGTGCTGAAACTCAACTCTGTATCCAGAGTATGCTGAAGACTTCGCCAGAACTTCGAGGTAAATCTCGGATCTCGATCAGATATAATAGAAAGTGGTACTCCATGCAATCTTACCACTTCCTTTACATATATCCTGGCAAGCTGATCTAGAGAGAAATCCTCTCTAATAGCAATGAAGTGTGCAGACTTTGTAAGACGATCAACTATGACCCAGATAGCATTATTGCCTTTGGATGTTTTAGGAAGTCCTGTGACAAAGTCCATAGTGATGTTTTCCCATTTCCATTCGGGTATGGGTAATGGTTGTAACATCCCCTTAGACTTCTGTCTCTCAGCTTTAACTTGTTGACAAACCAAGCATCGAGAGACATATTCAGCAACATCTCTTTTCATGCCATCCCACCAGAAGTACTCTTTCATGTCCCTATACATCTTCGTGCTTCTAGGATGAATAGAGAATGATGAACTATGAGCCTCATCCAGCAGCTCATTCTTTAATTCGGGGATGGGAGGAACGCAAACCCAATTCCTGAACTTTATTATCCCATCACAATCAAGGTTGAATTCAGGAACATTTCTCACCTTCTTTTGTAACTCGACATCTTCTTTCTATGCCTCTTTAATCTTCACATGTATAGATGGTTGAACATTCATTTGAGAAAGATAAGATTTTTCCCCTTCCATTATAATTCCAAGATCCATCCTTTGTAAATCCATAAATATTGGATCTTTTGTGATCCTCATCATGGATAAACTAGCATGGTCTTGTCGACTTAATGCATCTGCCACCTTGTTTGCTTTCCCAGGGTGGTAATGGATTGAGCAGTCATAATCCTTAATCATCTCCAACCATCTTCTTTGACGCATATTCAACTCCTTTTGTGTGAAAATATACTTTAAACTTTTATGATCAGTATAAATATCACACCTTTCACCATAAAGGTAATGCCTCCAAATCTTTAATGCAAATATTACCGCAGCCAACTCCAAATCATGTGTTGGGTAATTTTGCTCATGGATTTTCAACTGTCGTGAGGCATAAGCTATCACCATATCATTTTGCATAAGAACACACCCCAATCCCTTCATGGATGCATCACTGTAGATCACAAACCTTTCTCCACTACAAGGCAGTGTGAGCACAGGTGCACTGGATAACCTTCTTTTCAACTCCTTGAAATTCACTTCACATTCCTCTGTCCAGACAAACTTAACTCCTTTCCGAGTCAACTTGGTGAGTGGATTAGATAATCGTAAAAAATCTTTTACAAAACGTCGATAATAACCAGCCAAACCAAGAAAACTTCGGATCTCAGTTACTGTTGTTGGTATTGACCATCTTTCGATAACCTCTGTTTTTGCTGGATCCACAGATATCCCCTCTTTTGAGATTATATGACCCAAAAATGCAACTTTTTGAAGCCAAAATTCACACTTGGTAAATTTGGCATAAAGCTTCTCTTTTCTCAGGGTCTTCAATATAATTCTCAAGTGATCTTCATGCTCTTCCTTTCTCTTTGAATAGACAAGAATATAGTCTATAAAGACTACCACAAATTGATCAAGATAGTCTCTAAAGACTCTATTCATTAGATCCATGAAGATAGCAGGGGCATTAGTAAGACCAAATGGCATCACTATAAATTCATAGTGTCCATACCTTGTACGGAAAGCCGTCTTTGGTATATCCTCCCTTTTGACCCTTAATTGATGATACCCTGAACGAAAATCAATCTTGGAAAAGTATTGAGCTCCGCGTAGTTGGTCAAATAAGTCATCAATGCGTGGGAGAGGATATTTGTTCTTGATAGTGATCTTGTTAAGTTCTCTATAATCAATGCAGAGTCTCATTGATCCATCTTTCTTCTTAACAAATAGAACAGGTGCTCCCCAAGGTGACGCACTAGGGCGTATGAATCCCTTATCAAGATTCTCTTGGAGTTGCTTCTTCAATTCCTGCAACTCAATTGGGGCCATTCTATAAGGTGTCTTTGAAATAGGAAAAGCACCCGGTACGAGTTCTATTGAAAACTCAACTTCACGATTTGGTGGAAGACCCGGTAATTCCTCCGGAAAGACATCATCAAACTCCCGTACAATGGGCATATTCTTAATCGTGAGTTTCTCACCAACTATTTGAGATAAATAACCTTCATTTAGTGGAATCAATACCCATAAAATGGATGAAATTTCCACTGGAAGGTTATGTTCATCCTTGCATTGATAGACGATCATAGATTGATCTGGAATATGAAATGTGACTTCCCTTCTTTGGCAATCGATATGAGCTCCATGTAGAGAAAGCCAATCCATGCCAAGAATCACATCAAATTCCACTGAAGGAAGGATCACAAGATTTGCAGGAAGCACTTTCCCACAAACTTCGATCGGAGAAGAATTATAAACTTCTGATGCGATTGATGTGCCATTAGGTGTTGTCATAGCTAACTCAACATCTAATTGTTGAGGTAATACGGTGATACCCTTAGAAAATTTTTCAGAAATAAAAGAGTGGGTGGATCCAGAATCAAATAAAACATTTGCTACTTTAGAGTGGATGGTAAGTGTACCTTTCACCACATCGTTATCGTACTCCACATCGCTGATAGAAATTGCATGTGACTTTCCTTTGTCTTTAGCCTTAAGAGTTTGTTGACGTCGACCATCATCATCAACCCTTGGATTTGGGCATTGATTGGAATAATGCCCCATGTCCTCGCACTTGAAACATTGAAGTGTAGCAGGTTCATTCTGTGTATCCCTTCCTTTGTTTGCATCATTAGACATCTTCTTCCCATTATCACGGCATTCAAATGCCCGATGACCTTCTTTTCCACATTTAAAACATTTACTTGTCCCTTTAAGACAACTCCCTCCATGTTTCTTTCCACACTTTGAGCATAAGGAAAAGCTCATCTTCTTTTCTGTGTGCTCTTTAGATTTTTCTTTGAATTCCATCTTCCTCTTCTTATCAAACCCATGTGACTGATGGGTTACTCCAATCTCCATCTCGACTTTGAGAGCACATCGAACGATTTCCTCGTAGCTATTGAAGTCCCTTATGGCTAACGCCCTTCGAAGACTTGGTTTTAAGCCACTAAAGAATAGATCGATCTTACTCTCAGGTTGGATAATAATACCAGAAGTGTACCTTGCCAGTCTTGTAAAATTTGCTTCATAGGTACCAACAGATTCATCATCCCTTTGCTTCAGTTCAAGAAACTCTTTCTCCATCTTTGTTCGGAGAATACGAGGGAAGTACTTATTGAAAAATAAGTTCTTGAACTCGTCCCATTCCATATACTCAATTTCATCCCTTTGCCTCGTATTCTTAACAAGATTCCACCATTGATCAGCATCTCCTTCCAAACGATACACTGCTAGGATGACTTTATCATGTTCAGAACATTGAAGAACTGAAAATATCTTTTCAGTAGTACTAATCCATTGTTCAGCAACTAATGGATCAGTAGACCCGCTGAAAGAAGGTGGACGCTGCCTCATGAAGGATTCAACAGAATGTTGCTCCCTCCTTTTCTCGTTTGGAAATCCTGCATGATTCATAGCTTGAGAAAGTTGTGTGAGCATGGCTACAAGATTTTTCATTCCAGCTCCCATATCGATTGGTTGCTCAGGGGGACAATCATTGCATTGCCCATCGCATTCTGCATTAACACGGTTCCTTCGGGTTCCATCCATTGACTAAAACCAAGAAGAATAGTGTGAGCAACACTAATTATAATAGGAAACCACATAATTCAAGAATAAAATTTTCATGCTTATGGTCTTATCCTAGGTTATTCAAGGCCATTTCTAAAACACTAAGATTGTGTACTATGCTTAGACTTATCCTTAGGGTTCTTACTAAGGCTTTCACATCCTAGTTTCCAAAGGTTGACTACACCTTTCCTCTGATACAAACTGTAACGACCCACACTTTACATACATTGTTAATACTTCAAAATTGAATCACACTTATTACAACATATGACAAAACCACAAAGGACCGTATAGGTATAGTGTCTTTAGAAACTGGGAAACATAAACAACTGGTTCATAAATCTTCTACAGTGTCTCCCATTTATTTCATCATATCTAGGGTCCCTTTTAGCATATTCTACTTAATATCCATCTTCCTGGCCTGGGGAAAAGAAAACATAAAAGGGTGAGCTCAAATGCTCAGCAAGGGCAAATAAAGGAAATAAAAATCATATCATATCTTTTTGAAAATTAAAACCTGCAAAAGAGATCATAATATCTTAACATGGAATAAATCATAGAAGTGAAAATGAGATCCCCATAATCATAACATAAAACTTGAATCTTTGTGGCATGCACACATAATCATGGAAAATCATTTCTTGTTAGTCATGACTCATTTCCAAGACTATCTTAGTGGACAAAGTCCCTTTCTGAACCGAGTTCACTCCTCGTTTCAGTCCTGTATCACTGAACCGAAATAACCTTCCGTTCCAGCCATGTCTATCTCATGAGATATAAAATCATTACCCAATGCATTGGAGGGAGATATAGGTCCCACCCATCTTATAATGAATCTGTTCTTATGTGTGACACATAATCATAAAACATACATCATCGCATAACACATATAACAAAAATGGGATTCTTGAAACATCATGACATCATAAATCAATTCATATATGATAAAGGAATTATTAAACATAATTCCATCACAACATAGTCAAACCAATGTAAAAATATGGATAGAAACAGAACCCTTTATTATCTTAGATGGAAAATAATTTTGATAAAACACTTGAATTGAATTCTTGAGGAAAATATCCTTTCTTCTTCAAAAACATTTTTCCTTTCATAACATGTCATACAACTTTAAAATAAAACAAGTTGATTAAAAATAAACTTGAAAACTTGTAAAGGAAGCTTCTTTGAAGTAATGTTTTAAAAATCCATTCATGCCGTATAAGTTAAAAAAACATTCTTCGTACTTTTGTTGGAATAGTCAAAATGTACCTCGTACGAAAAACGATAAAAGATTCCTTTCATTTCTTTTACTAAAAACTCACCGAAGGGTAAAAATGGATTTAAACAATTGTAGGTGGATGGAAATAATATTACATATTTATGAAACATGGATGTGGATGATAAAATACACCCCAGTAAATACTTACGAATAAACAATCTCGGATAAAAATGAAATTGTGATATTTCCCTTACCTTAGGTCCGATTTGCTTTGTTCGTGTCCGAAGCTCCTCTTCTTTGGAACGCCTCTTTGAATCCTCCACTTAAGGAACTAATATTGGTCTTTGGAGAAGACCAGGACCTCTAGGATTATTCTAGGGAAGTGGAGAGGAGAAAATGGCAGGGTTTGGCCGAGCTTGAGTGCTCAAATTGGTGTGAGGAGGAGGGGGAGGAGGTGCCCTTTTATAAGGGAGGAGAGGGGCACCTTAGGAATATCTCAAAATATTATTTTATATTAAAGTCAAAATCGGTTTATAATGGTTCCAAAGGGTCTTATTTCGAAGCTGAAGTGGTGATGGGTCGAAATCCTATCAACCAATAGGATTTAGACAAGTTTGGGGTATTATTTTAACCTTATCAATTAGATTTAACTCTAAGTTAATTAATTTAACTTTTACCGTGTCTTTTTGTTTTCTTTCACTATATGGTTAATACACTTACTATAACATGCCAAAAGAACCCCAAATTGTTTATTATTAAAATATATATCCTTATCTAAGTCATTTGGCCGAACCTTAGATTTTTAGGAATAAAATAACAATTAATAATATAATATTTGATTTAAAAACTATTTTGTGTCAATTTTGACACTATTTGATATATGATTTTTGTGAAAGTCATATCAGAATTATATGTTCGATCCAAGTTGATTAAATCAACACTAATATATCATATTAACCTAGAAAATTAGTGGAATTCATAAAAAGTCTCAAATTACATTTATTTTGGTGTTTATAACATCAATTATGTCAATATTTCATTAATAAGATAATTACTGCATCATCATTGTGTCATAAATAAATTAAATTATTTAATGTCTAAAAATTACAAATAAAATACCCTTATGTAGGAAATCTTTTTAGCTTTCTAATGAATATTTATAGTCGAATTTATCTTATGTATAACCCCATATTAAAAATAATTTACTTATTAAACTTTGATTTTAACTATTTTAACCCTTCTTTAAATAAATTAATAATAAATGTCCTAATCTAATCCAAGTGGGCCTAAATGGTCATATTTTATTCCTGAGTTTGTTTTTGGTCGAATTACACTTGTCCAATAGAATTAGGACATGTGTTAGGGTAATATTAATATCATATTTACCCTTAGTTACCCTATTTACTATTAACCGCGGTAAAAAAAGGTAAAAAGTTACTATTCACCAAAAAATTATTTTCATCTCATTGAACCACATTTTAGTCCTTGATATTAACCGTGTCTCTCGGATTTTCGAAATTCCATTCACAGAAGCGGTAAAATTAAGTTTTATGCAAAATTCAGTTTTTTAACCTACCACTTAGTGGTTTCACTATTCATCAAAATTTGAAAGTTTTTAGAAAAATACCAAAATTTCACCCTAGGCTAATTTCGATATTCTGAGTCCAAAAATGAAGTCCATTTTGAAAAATAAAATTTATAAAATTTTAAAAAGTGGTTATTACTATTCATAACGGCTAGTTTTAATAGCATATTGTTGTTTAGTGAAACTCGGTATTGCGTACGACGCAAGCTATCGAGGAAGGTCGCGATTGCGTGTAAAGCAAGCCAAGCAAGTGTTGTGTAGAAAAAGATTCCTTTGAAGATTTATATAACGTAAAAGTCTCGGGTGTTACATACCATTCCAGCCATGTCTATCTCATGAGATATAAAATCTTTACCAAATGCATTGGAGGGAGATATAGGTCCCACCCATCTCATAATTATACCATTCTTATGTGTGCCACAAAATCATAAATCATACATCATTACATAACCCATGTAATAAAAATGGAAATCTTAAACATCATGACATCATAACACAATTCCTATACGATAAATGAATTCATAAAAATAATTCCATCACAATCAAATCAATGTAATAATAGGGATAAAAATAGAACCCTTTATTATATTAGATGGAAAATAATTTTGATAAAACACTTGAACTTCATTCTTGAGGAAAATATCCTTTCTACTTCAGAAACACTTTTCATTTCTCAACATGTCATACTATTTTAAACTAAAAGAAGTTGATTAAAAATAAACTTGAAAACATGAAAAGGAATCTTCTTGGAAATAATTTTTTAAAAATCCATTCAAGCCGTATAAGTTAAAAAAACATTCTTCTCGTACTTTTTTCGGAAAAGTCAAAAAAGTACCTCGTACGAAAAACGACAAAATATTCCTTTCATATCTTTTACTAAAAACTCACCAAAGGGTAAAATTGGATATAAACTATTGTATAAGGATATAAATATTACATATTGAGGAAACATGGATGTGGATGATAAAATACACCCCAGTAAATACAAAATTATAAACAATCGCGGATAAAAATGAGATTGTGATATTTCCCTTACCTTAGGTCCGATTTGCTTCGTAAGTGTCCGAACCTCCTGTGTAATGTTTTAAATAATGTCATTGACTTATTCCAGAATCATAATCATTGTTATTATATCATATATGGTTCACTTATGACTTTATTGTAACCGTTCTTTTGTAAATTCCATGTTAAAGAGTGTTTTGGGTAAAATCGATTCATTTGTCGTAGGTGTTTGGACTTGTTGTTCTTGACATAATTATTACTTATATCATGATTTACTTACTTCCAGAATATAAAACATGATTTATATATCATATATATTCAGTATATATATATAAATATATAATAGATAGATAAATGAAATGAAACACACCGTTCATGGAGACGATAGTCCGTACGTACGCATGAACGCTGTTTTCGTTTCCTTATTGAGTTGAACGGAATTAATTAGATAAAATTTATATATATACACATAGATACAGAATCATTATTATGTCATATATTTCATGATTACTTATTATATATACTTTATAATCATTCATTAATGGTTAAAGTGGAGAATGATTCTCATTACGTCGTGGAGACGGTATTCCGTACGTACGCACGAGCGATGATATCATTCTCATGATTGTGAACTTGTGTTGAAGTGTATGTATACTATTCCAGTATCAATATCACTTTATAATAATCATATATAGTTACTCATTACACCATTATACCCATCCAATTAAGGTGGTGGCGGAAAATAGATTACACCACGGCGTGGAGACGGTATTCCGTACGTACGCACGCGCGGTGATTTCTTTTTCCGTAGGATGGATAGATGGTGAAATAGGGTTGTTTAATAATTATAATAACATATCCGTATATTAGTGATACTGATGTTATTACTTCATAATGAAACAACTAAAGAAGAAGAAGTGGAAGAAGAAATAAAGATGAAATAATTGGTAACAGACATTACCTCTTCTTTGAAGTGCTTCATTGAGACCTTCTTTTAGGGCACTAAAATTGGTCTTTGAGGAACACCAGAACCTCTAGGATGATTTTAGGGAAGTGGAGATGGGAATTTGGCAGGTTTTGGCCGAGCGTGAAGGCTCAACGTTGTGTGAGGAAGAGAGGGAGGATGTGCCCTTTTATAAGGGAGGAGAGGGGTACCTTTGGAATAACTAAAAATATTATTTTATTATAAAGTCAAGTTCGGTTTTAAATAGCTCCAAATTGATTTATTTAGAGTATAAGGTGGGGATGGGTCGAAATCCTCTCATCCAATAGAATTTAGATACGTTTAGGTTCCTATATTAACCTTATCATTTAGATTTAACATTAAGTTAAATAATTTTAGTTTTACCGTGTCTTCTTGTGTTCTTACACTATAAGGTTAATAAACCTACTATAAGAAGCCAAACGAACCCCAATTTTTTTATTATTAATATATATAACCTTATCTAAGTCATTTTGCCGAACCTTAGATTTTTAGGAATAAAATAACAATTAATAATATAATATTTGTTTTCAAAACTATTTTATGTCAATTTTGAAACTATTTGGTAATTGATTTTTGTGAAAATCATAACAGAATGATAAGTTCTAAAAAAGTTACGTAAATCAATACTAACATGTCATATTAACCTAAAAAATTAGTGGAATTCATAAAAAGTCTCAAATTATATTTATTTGGGTATTTATAACATCAATTATGTCAATATTTCATTAATAAGATAATTACTGCATCATCGTTGTGTCATAAATAAATTAAAATATTTAATGTCTAAAAATTTCAAATAAAATACAATTATGTATGAAATCGTTTTAGATTTCTAATGATCATTTATATTCTAATTTATCTTATGTATAACCCCATATTAAAAATGTTTTAGTAAATAAACTTTGATTTTAACTCTTTTAACCCTTCTTTAAATAAATTAATAATAAATGTCCTAATCTAATCCAAGTGGGCCTAAATGGTCATATTTTATTCCTAATATTGTTTTTGGTCGAATTACATTTGTCCAATAGAATTTTGGACATGTGTTAGGGTAATAATAATATCATTTCTACACTTAATTACCCTATTTACTTTTAACCGTGGTAAAAAAGAAGTAAAAAGTTACTATTCACCAAAAAATTATTTTCATCTCATTGAACCACATTTTACTTACTGACATCAACTGTGTCTCTCGGATTTTTGAAATTGCAGTCACAGAAGTGGTAAAATTATGTTTTATGAACAATTCAGTTTTTTTTAACTACCACTTAGTGGTTTCACTATTCATCAAAAATTGAAAGTTTTCAGAAAAATACCAAAAATTAGGCCTAAGCTATATTTGATATTATGAACTCAAAAATGATTTCTATTTTACCAAATTCAAAACATATCAGTTGCATGAATTAATTTAAAAATTAATTCCCACCGTCAAAACAAATATTGTGTTCTTAAGAGATAATAACTATCAAAAGATTGAAACTTGTTTATAACTGGTTTAAATGTGAAATTAAATCCAATGAACATCATTGTATTAAATTGTAAAAATATATTCTAAATATACTTTAAAACCACTCAAATTAATAATTTATCACTATTAATTATTTCGATTGAAAAAGTTGTTTTTAATTAAAATTTTGTAATTTTTACTATTCATCAAAATATGAAAGTTATCCGAAAATTACCAAAATTTCACCCTAAGCTAATTTTGATATTCCAAATCCAAAAATGAAGTCCATTTTGAAAAATAAAATTTAACAAATTTAAAAAGTGGTTATTACTATTCATAACAGCTAGTTTTAATAATATTTTAATAGCATATCGTTGTTTAGTGAAACTTGGCGTTGCGTACAACACACGCTATCGTGGAAGGTCGTGATTGCGTGTAATTCAAGCCAGGTCAGAGATGTGTGTTGTGAAAGCTTCTTTTGGTGTAGCGTATAACACAATACATTAATGAAATTAAAAAGAATATTTTTCATAAAATCTCGGGGTGTTACATTCTACCCCCCTTAAAATGAATTTCGCCCTCGAAATTCTTCAGGGTTATAAATGGTTTACTATTTTAAAGTTTCTTTAATCGAAACCCACATCGTAAAATGGAATACCAAAACCAATTTTAAAAACAAAAGTATGAAATGTAACGGTTACCCAAATAAACTAATCATTGGGTTTCCACATAGGTGAAAATATGGATATGGAAGAGAAATATAACCATCATGTTCTGATGGAGAGTGGTAGAGAACATGGGTATGGAAAATCCAACAATCACAAATCCATAAATTTGTGACGATCCATGGTACCATCTGATTAATCAGATATAAGAGCACTAGGACAGCATTTTTGGTTTTCAAGATCGTTTCCCTAAAGTTGAAGATTTTGAATTAGAATAAATACTTACTTTATTTTGGTACAATCTCACTGTTGTTTTTGCCTTGAAAAATTTCCAATTCATCTCTTAAATAAATGAAGTTGAATTTTTTATTTGTGAAGTGTTAGCATATCATGTGATAGAATGACGAGTCATTCCATCTATCTCAAACAAAAGGTTAGCAAAAGTTATTAAATATACATAAGTCAATCTATAGAGAGATTAATCATATATGGTTCCTAAAATGGACTTATACTTCATATATCATACTGATTAATATAATAAAACTAGTTTCTACTAAACAGGGACTTTCTGTAGGCCAGTGGTAGGCGATAAAGGCCAGTCGCACTTCGGTTGTGGGTTTGATTCCCACAGCCTTGTCCGACGGGATGGGTTGTCGCCCGTCCTGCAGGTTGTCCTTTTCCTATAACTATATTACTATAACATCCCATCAATAATATCGAAAAAAACTTCTATCCTTAAACAATACTAACTTATGTCCAACATAATCCATTCCAATCTTTAGGCTTATCCATAATACTGCAGTCCACTCTCATAACATAGTGAAAACGATTACCAGAGATTTAATACCATCGTTGATCCCCATATATCATACGATATGTTTTGTTGGTCACATTCCAAACATTCAAAGTCCTTAATCATGCAATCTCTTGAATACCCATTGAACCTTAGTGAAAACATGAATGCAGTTAAAAGATAACACCCTCCACATACCAAAATCCTCAAAATTCTATATACTCAAACCATGATATCACTTAGTCCTTATATCAATCATGAGCTCATGAATACTGTCAAATATTTCATTTTATACTTATCCCTTCATTATGCGCATATCATCTATATTCCAAAAATAACTGAATATCCTTTAATGGATACTGGTACCATTAATCATACACTTTCAAAACTCAAGGAAAGACAATAGTGTAACAATCCTTAGATGTCTCTTTATTCCATAGTACCATGAGATTACTTATACAACATTACACATAATAAACATGTAATCATTCCACTACATTCTTAAACCATTGACCGAGCTTCAACAATTATTTCTTCTCACATATCATTTGTAGTCTCTTCATCATCGTCAATATAAATACTACCCATATGACCATACTAATTCTCTTCATGAGTCCTTACCTTAGGTCATTGGTTTCCATAATGCCCATACATTCCACATTTAAAACATTTAACCATTGTTGATGTCGTAGAAATACCATTATCCTCATCCCTGGTGTTCACTGAACCTTTTCCATTGCACTTACTGGCATTGTGTCCTTCTTTTCCACACCCAAAGCATCTTCCAGTTCCTTTGAAACATTCTCCTTGATGCCTCTTCCCACATGATTTACATAGGGGAAAATGAACTTTCTTTCCTCTATGATCATCATGAAACTCCATCTTTCTCTTATTAGCCGAGTCAGGAAACTTACCAAATTTTACTTTATTGATCATATTATGAGATTGCTGATTCGGCATAATAATGATGTTTGGACCTCCAAATCCCTTTTCCTTTGGTTGCACATGAAGAATATCATTCCATTGTCCATCATATCCTCCATTATCGTGAATCATCTTGTTTCCAGCCATTTTCTAAAACAAAAAAAGAATACTGCGAGAGGCAAAAATCATAATAAAGGGGGAGTAACTTCAATATCTAACATCTTAGGTTAAATTCTAATATTGTTACCATAGTTCTAGGACTATCCTATACGTATACTTATCCTTAGGGACATCCCTAGACATACCTTAGAAATATCTCTAGGGATCTCACTAACATTATCACATCCTAGTTTCCAAAGGTTGACTAAACTTTTCCTCTGATACCAACTGTAGAGACCCGAAGCCTTACGTACATGGACATTACATTACATTTACGGAATACTTAGTACATAACAAAAACACAAACACAAGGATCGTAATAGTTTAGTGTCTTTGGAAACTCGGAATATAATATTCTAATCGTGGTGAAAAATCTTCAACATCTCCCCTAAATATCTTCCCTTTTTTTACCTAAAACATTTCTCTATATCCTGGGGAATAGAAAACATAAAAGGGTGAGCTCAAATACTCAGTAAGGGTAAACAAAAGAAATATCAGTCACATCATATTCAAAAGAACATAACATTTTGGAAATCTTAACCTACAAAAGAGAGCATAATTTTAATAACATGGGATAAATCATGGAAGTGAAATGTAATCACAAAAATCATAACTTAAAACCTGAAACATTGTGGCATACACACATAATCATAGAGAATCATATCTTATTAGTCAAGACTCATTTCCATGACTATCTTAGTGGACAAAGTCCATTTCTGAATCGAGTAACCCTCGTTTCAGTCTTGTTTCACTGAACCGGTATAACCTACCATTCCTGCCATGTCTATCTCATGAGATATAAAATCATACCCAATGGATTGGAAGGAGATATAGGTCCCACCCATCTCATAATGATACCATTCTTATGTGTGCCACAAAATCATAAATCATACATCATTACATAACCCATGTAATAAAAATGGGAATCTTAATCATTATGACATCATAATACAATTCATATAAGATAAAGGAATTCATAAAAATTATTCCATCACAATCAAATCAATGTAATAATAGGGATAAAAACAGAACCCTTTATTATCTTAGATGGAAAATAATTTTGATAAAACACTTGAACTTCATTCTTGAGGAAAATATCCTTTCTACTTCAGAAACACTTTTCCTTTCTCAACATGTCATACTATTTTAAACTAAAAGAAGTTGATTAAAAATAAACTTGAAAACTTGTAAAGGAAGCTTCTTGGAAATAATGTTTTCAAAATCCATTCATGCCGTATAAGTTAAAAAAACATTCTTCTCGTACTTTTTTCGGAAAAGTCAAAAAAGTACCTCGTACGAAAAATGACAAAAGATTCCTTTCATATCTTTTACTAAAAACTCACCAAAGGGTAAACTATTGTATAAGGATATAAATATTACATATTGAGGAAACATGGATGTGGATGATAAAATACACCTCAGTAAATAACAAAGTATAAACAGTCTCGGATAAAAAGTAGATTGTGATATTTTCATTAACTTAGGTCTGATTTGCTTCATAAGTGTCTGAACCTCCTGTATAATGATTTAAATAATGTCATTGAATTATTCCAGAATCATACTCATTGTTATTATATCATATATGGTTCACTTATGACTTTATTTTAACCGTTCTTTTGTAAATTCCATGTTAAAGAGTGTTTTGGGTAAAATCGACTCATTTGCCGTAGGTGTTTGGACTTGTTGTTATTGAAATTATTACTACTTATATCATGATTTACTTACTTCCAGAATATAAAACATGATTTATATATCATATATATTCAGTATATATATATATATATAATAGATAGATAAATGAAATGAAACACACTATTCATGGAGACGGTAGTCCGTACGTACGCATGAACGCTGTTTTCGTTTCCTTATTGAGTTGAACAAAATTAAGTATATGAAATTCATATATATACACATAAATCCAGTATCATTATTATGTCATATATTTCATGATTACTTATTATATATACTTTATAATCATTCATGAATGGTTAAAGTGGAGAATGAATCTCATCGCGTCGTGGAGACGGTATTCCGTACGTACGCACGAGCGATGATATCGTTCTCATGATCGTGAACATGTGTTGAAGTGTATGTATACTATTCCAGTATCAATATCAATTTATAATAATCATATATAGTTACTGATTACACCATTATACCCATCCAATTATGGTGGTGGTGGAAAATAGATTACACCACGGCGTGGAGACAGTATTTCGTACGTACGCACGCGCAGTGATTTCTTTGTCCGTAGGATGGATAGATGGTGAAATAGGTTTGTTTAATACATATAATAACATATCAGTATATGAGTGATACTGATGTTATTACTTCATAATGAAACAACTAAATAAGAAGAAGTGGAAGAAGAAATAAAGATGAAATAATCGGTAACAGACATTACCTCTTCTTTGAAGTGCTTCTTTGAGACCTTCTTTTATGGCACTAAAATTGGTCTTTGAAGAAGACCAAAACCTCTAAGATTTTTCTAGGGAAGTGGAGAGGATAATATGGCAGGTTTTGGCCGATCTTGAAGACTCAATGTTGTGTGAGGAAGAGAGGGATGAGGTGCCCTTTTATAAGGGAGGAGAGAGGTACCTTGGGAATAACTAAAAATATTATTCTATTATAAAGTCAAGTTCGGTTTTAAATAGCTCCAAATTGATTTATTTAGAGGCTGAGGTGGGGATGGGTCGAAATTATATCATACAATAGAATTTAGACAAGTTTAGGTTCCCATTTTAACCTTATCATTTAGATTTAACATTAAGTTAAATAATTTTACTTTTACCGTGTCTTCTTGTGTTATTACACTATAAGGTTAATAAACATACTATAAGAAGCCAAACATACCCCAATTTGTTCATTATTAATATATATAACCTTATCTAAGTCATTTGGCCGAACCTTAGATTTTTAAGAATAAAATAACAATTACAAATATAATATTTTTTTAAAAAACTATTTTATGTCAATTTTGACACTATTTAGTAATTGATTTTTGTGAATATCATAACATAATGATAAGTTCTAAAAAAGTTAATTAAATCAATTCTAACATGTCATATTAACCTAGAAATTTTTTTGAATTCATAAAAATCTCAAATTATATTTATTTGGGTATTTATAACATCAATTATGTCAATATTTCATTAATAAGATAATAACTGCATCATCGTTGTGTCATAAATAAATTAAATTATTTAATGTCTAAAAATTTCAAATAAAATAAAATTATGTAGGAAATCGTTTTATATTTCTAATTAATATTTATAGTCGAATTATCTTATGTATAACCCCATATAAAAATGTTTTAGTAAATAAAATTTGATTTTAACTCTTTTAACCCTTCTTTAAATAAATTTATAATAAATTTCCTAATCTAATCCAAGTGGTCCTAAATGGTCATATTTTATTCCTAAGTTTGTTTTTGGTCTAATTACACTAGTCCAATAGAATTAGGACATGTGTTAGGGTAATAATAATATCATTTCTACCCTTAATTACCCTATTTACTTTTAACCGTGGTAAAAAAAGTAAAAAGTTACTATTCACTAAAAAATTATTTTCTTCTCATTGAACCACATTTTACTTACTGAAATCAATCGTGTCTCTCGAATATTTGAAATTTCACTCACAGAAGCGGTAAAATTAAGTTTTATGAACAATTCAGTTTTTTTACCTACCACTTAGTGGTTTCACTATTCATCAAAAATTGAAAGTTTTCAGAAAAATACCAAAAATTAGGCCTAAGATATATTTGATATTATGAACTCAAAAATGATTTCTATTTTACCAAATTCAAAACATATCAGTTGCATTAATTAATTTAAAAATTAATTCTCGTCGTCAAAATAAATAGCGTGTTCTTAAGAGATAATAACTATCAAGAAATTGAAACTTGTTTATAACTGGTTTAAATGTGAAATTACATACAATGACCATCATTGTTTTAAATTGTAAAAATATAATCTAAATATACTTTAAAACCACTCAAAATAATAATTTATCACTATTAATTATTTCGATTGAAAAAGTTGTTTTTAATTAAAATTTAGTAATTTTAACTATTCATCAAAATATGAAAGTTATCCGAAAATTACCAAAATTTCACCCTAACCTAATTTCTATATTCCGAATCCAAAAATGAAGTCCATTTTGAAAAATAAAATTTCAAAAATTTAAAAAGTGGTTATTACTATTCATAACGGCTAGTTTTAATAATATTTTAACAGCATATCGTTGTTTAGCGAAACTTGGTGTTGCGTACAACACATGCTATCTTGGAAGGTCGCGATTGCATGTAATTCAATCCAGATTAGAGATGTGTGTTTTGAAAGCTTTTTTTGGTGTAGCGTATAACACAAGACATTAATGAAATTAAAAATAATATTTTTCATAAAATCTTAGGGTGTTACAAGCGCTTTACAGTTTTTTATGACCATCAGATTCTCAAGTACATCTTCTCTCAGAAGGACCTAAACCTGAGACAAAAGTGGTGGCTCGAGTTCCTCCAGGACTACTACTTTGAGATAGTCTATACTCCTGGGAAGGGGAACGTAGTAGCCGATGCTCTCAGCAGGAGGACGGGCATTCAGCTGCTTGAGGAGGCGATAAAGCAGCTAGCCGCTTTGCAGATATCCTTCATGGATAGAGATGGATCTGCCTTCCTTTAGTCACTCACAGTCACTCCTCCACTACTACATTAGGTTACAGAGGCACAGCGTGGGGACGCTGACTGTGAGACACGGCGTGCACATATATCCTCAGGATAGGCACCTGATGGTTTCTCCTTTGAAGCAGAGCATGACATCCTTTTTAGAGGACGTACCTTAGTACCAGTTGCATTAAGGGAGGAGGTGCTGAGAGAGTTTCACACTTCTCCCTTAGCGGTACGTCCTAGAGTGGCGAAGATGTACCAGGATCTCAGTCGACAGCACTGGTGGCCAGGCATGAAAAAGGTTGTGGCAGAGTTCGTTTCAAAATGCCTCACCTGCCAGCATGTGAAGGCAGAGCATCAGGTACCAGCAGGTTTGGTACAGCCCTTGGAGGTCCCGGAGTGGAAGTGGGACGGGATATCTATGTAATTCGTGACTAGACTTCCACGCACTTCTAGAGGTCACGAATCTATTTGGGTTATTGTCGACCGACTCACCAAGTCGGCTCACTTCATACCCATCAGAGAGCAGGGCTCAGTGGAGAGCTTGGGACGTCTCTACGTTCAGGAGATTGTACGACTTCACCGTGTGCTATCATCTATCGTCTCCGATTGAGATGCTCGCTTTATTTCCCGTCTTTGGAAGGGGTTGTAGGCGGCGTTCAAGACACATCTACGTCTGAGCACCACCTTCCACCCTCAGACAGATGGTCAGACGGAGAGAACCATTCAGACTCTCGAGGACATGTTCCGCGCATGTGTCCTCGAGTTTGGTCACAGCAGGGAGTACCACCTACCCTTGGTGGAGTTCGCGTACAACAATAGCTACCACTCCACCATTGGGATGGCACCATACGAGGCGTTTTACGGCAGACCTTGGAGATCTCCTTTGTGCTGGACAGACCCTGGGGAGTTAGTACTTGTGGGACCAGAGATGGTCCGGGCCACGACAGAGAAGGTCCAGGTCATCCAGGAGCAGATGAGGACAGTTCAGAGCTGGCATAAGTCTTATTCTGACAGGAGGCGGAGGCCACTAGAGTTCGAGGATGGTGACCACGTCTTCTTGCGTGTCTCACCTCGACGTGGATTACGAAGATTTGGACGAGGCAGAAAGTTTTCTCCACGCTTCATCGGACCATTCCAGGTCCTCAGCAGGATTGGCGAAGTGGCTTATCACCTGGCTCTACCACCTCAGTTGCACTGGGAGAACGCCATCTTCCACGTATATCAGTTGAGGAGATTTTTCACGACCCGACGCACATCATTGACCATGGGGAGATGGTCGTTGATGATGGGGAGACTTTTGCAGAGGTCCCAGT
Organism: Viscum album; assembly: GCA_963277665.1. NCBI lineage: Eukaryota > Viridiplantae > Streptophyta > Magnoliopsida > Santalales > Viscaceae > Viscum > Viscum album. The sequence goes on along the minus strand of OY728157.1, from coordinate 1,520,456,596 downwards.
GGAGATCGAGGATCGACAGGAGCGGGTCCTACGTGGACGATCGATTTATCTTGTGCGCATCAGATGGCATCACGGGAACCTTCAGGAGAGCACTTGGGAGCGGGAGGCTCAGATGCGTGCTCAATACCCACATTTGTTTCCCTAGCTTATGATGTATCATTACGGGGACGTAAAGCCCTGAGGTGGGAGTGATGTAAAGACCCATAAATTTCAAGGAATTTTTTTCTTAATTTTCTTTGGAATTTTACAAGAGAGCAGTTTCTGACGGCACCTGATTCCGAGGCATGGTGTGCCTAGAATCATTTTCCGAAGTTTGGCTCGGGTACGTTCGGTGAACGAACGAGCGGGTTTTTCTAACTTTTGAACCGGTGCTCGGAATCAAATTCTGAGGGAACCGATGGAATCGCAATGCCAGTTTTTGTTTAGAAACGCCTCTTCAAAAGTTGCGTTTTCTCGGGTGTGTTTTTTTAAATTTTTGGGCTTTAAGTTAAGAAATAAAATAATGTGGTACGACAAACTTTATTTTATTTCACTTAAATCCACTTAAGCCACTTAAAGATACTTAATCAGACTTGAAGTGGATAGGGTGGATCCCAAAATATCCTACCCCCTTGGTAGGATATTTTTTAGGTGGGGCCCGCATGATCCACATAGTTTCTTTTCCGCTAAGTAACGCACTCGCGAAAACCCCTATTAAAAAAAAGTCAAATGACGCGTTTTCTAAATTCTTAACTCCCCTATTAATTGGGTTGTTAGTTCGTTGCAATTAATTCTTTGAATTAATTGTTCGTTACTTATCGTTTTTTTTCAAATTTGTTAGTTGATAATAAAATAAGATAAAGACTTATTTTATTATCTGGTTGTTGTGTTAAACCTTTGGAGAATCTCTAAAGATCTTCATCCTCCTTCAAGATGAACGAGAAAATGTGAAGGACACGACGAACACGAGGAACTTCGGCCTCCGACGAAGGGAGATGAAGAACGCCAGACCCCCGGAGATCGACGCGATGTGTAGCCGACGCTTCTTCCGCGACGTTCCATCCCCGCGAGAATCTTCGATCGACATCTTGAGGTAGGGGATTGCGGTCCTTTTATTTCTTTGTGGATTATAACATCAACATGGATTTAATTATTATAATTAAATCTACATGTCCTTGATCTTCAGAGATTGTCTACGTGATGCCGAGTACCGCGTGACAGCGACACCCTTCCACGACGCGACAATCCTTTCTTCTGCGACGGTCAATTCCGCGACGAACTCGCGTTCGACGACGACGTTGAGGTAGGGGTCGTTTTGAAAATGATAATACCCATGTTTGTTTTCCTCCAAGGCAAGAACGCGGACCAACAAATTAACAAGTTGGTCTGTGGATTATTATTGCGGGTCGAGGTTTATCAATTGCTGGGAATTATGGTGTTGTTTCAAACCGCTAACGCGGTGGGTGCGGACCAATGAACAAGTCTGAACCCACTGCCCTTTTGTTCTTGGTGTGCTGAACGGCGGACGATGACAAAATGGGCCGTAGAGACGATTTGTTGATTCCACAGTGAAGAAGGGGACGCAGGATGAGCTAAGGCATAGACAGAAATGAAATCAGACCACCGGAGCAACTCTTGTGGCCCGCAGACTCCACCGGCGGCGTGGGGCGCCGGCGCGGCGGCACCGGCGGATGGAGGTGGCGGCGCCCCGGCGCGCCGCCGGACGTACCTGCCACGGATGAAGCCACAACGTTAGCAGCACGGTCCCGCGATCGTGTGGGACCAGAGGAGCGGGACGCGGCGGCCCGGCCGGTCCGTTGGCGAGGGCGGCCCCACGCGGGGCCGCGGCTTCTCTTCACGCAGGGGTAGCACGCCCCTCGCGGTTTCCCTTGCTCGGCCGGTCGGCCGAGCCGAGCCAATCCGACCTACCGGCCGGGTCACGCCCAGGCCGGGCGAGGTTGGGTCGCGCCCAACCGGGTCGGACCCGGACCCGGTTCGGGTCCACCCGATTCGGGCCGACCCCTCGGCCCGGGCCCAGACCCCCCGTTTCCAGACCTTTTCTGTCTTTTTCTCATAACATGAGATATAGGCCTCCGAACGATGCGCCGTCACTGGAAATGCGATCCTTGGATCGAGAAGTTCATTTCGGTATATCACAATCAAGGTTTCGGAATACTTTTGGTTTGACCGGATTGGTTCGTACACGAAACCAACCGGGCCCTCGGAGCGGAAACGCTCATATCTTGAGCTTCGGATGTCCGTTTGACGTGTCGTCGACTTTGCTGAATTCCTCTAAGTTAGACAGATCTTTTGGCTTACTCCGCCTGAGGTTTGGATAGAGGTGGAGTACGGTCGAGTTGGTTTTTCCTTAAAAACCAACCGGGCCCCTGGAACGAAAAAGCCAATAACTCTTAGACTGGGCGTCCGATTGACGCGCCGTCTGCGACGTTGAGTTCCTATTGACGATATGGATATTTTGGATACATCAACTTTGGACTATGTGTCAGTTGATGTATCAGCCTCTCGGCTCGTGGAACGGACCCTCCCGAATGAGCTTGCTGTATCCGGGAACCCTAGAGCTGGCTGCGACTGCGACTTCGACGACGACTGTGCAGAGATCCTCAGTGGATTCGACGGCGACGACTACAGCACTCAGCGATCCTTTGTGGGTCAGTGATACCGATCCTGTGTGGGTCTAATCAGGTGTGGGTCAGCGCCCAGCGGTCCTATGTGGGCCAGCGCCTACAGATCCTGTGTGGGTCTGATCCTGTGTTGGTCATTGCGGGGGTTAGTTAGTTATCGATCCTTTGTGGGTCAGATCCTTTGTGGGTCATTGCGGGGGTTAGTTACCTATCGATCCATTGTTGGTCAGATCATTTTTGGGTCATTGTGGGGGTTAGTACCTATCGTTCTTTTGTGGGTCCGATGGCTTAGATGAATCAGTGGCAATATCTGGTCATCTTTATTGTCATACAAAAAAGTATTCCTGTGTGAGATGAATCCTTTTTGTTTTCCTTTGTGGATTTTGTTGTGATATCATGTGTGGGTATACGTTTTTCTTTCCTGTGTGTACTGGGTTGTACGTGGGTTCAGATGTTGGAGCTGAATGAGAATTGATGACTTAGGTATATGTATGGGCATATACCTAAGCCATGTCGGATGTTACTTCGTGATTGCAACATTCCTTTGTGGATTATCCTTTGTGGATTCTGGGAGACCTTCGGGGGTCTCGGGGTCCCTACTGAGTAGCTTATACTCACCCCTACACGGGATGTGCCCGCACTATGTTGTGTTGGTTGCAGACAACGGACAGCGCTGATCGTGGTTGAGGCTTGCGGAGCAGGATGGTACCTGGAGGTGGAACACTGGGCAGAACTTACTCAGAGCGGTCGGATGGACCCGAGGAGCAGTGTAGGATATTTGTACCCACCATTCATGTGTGATTTCCAGAGGATAGCTCGACGTCGCGACATTACTTTTCAGTTGCTGTTTTTCCCTTCCAGTTGTACTTTACTTTCATTTTGGGTTTGTATTCTGTCCCACTTACTTTTCTGCACTTATTGTTGTACCAGTTTCTATATAGTGTTTACTTCTGCCTGCTTTCTCTATGGTGTTTCTTGTTTACTTTACAAAGGAAATGCATTCCCTTTTTCCGCTATTTATGCCTTGGTGCTAGTCGCCAGCCCCTGGCCTATGGAAGGCGGGCTTGGGGTAGTCACAGCATGAGCCCTAAGGACGGGTCGTGACATTATATTAGATCTAGGAAAAATGATCATTATCTCAGATTCATCTACAGGTTCGGGTTCTCTATGATCATAATTTGGCCATTTTCAAAAAATATTGATTTTTTCTTCTTGCTTAATAGCTGAGTCTGAATGTATACCATTTATGTTCTAATTGGACAGATCATCCTCAATATTTTCTAGGGATGTTTTAGGTTCATGTAGATTTATGTCATAAAATTTGATATGTATATATTCATTCACACACATGGTTCTTTTATTAAAGACCTCATTGGCTTATCTAGATGTTAGATAACCTAGGAAATTTTTTTCATCACTTTTGGAGAAAAACATGTCAAGATTTCCTTTGAATTGAGTATACAAACGTTGAAAAAAACTATAAATTAATTAATCGTATCTTTCCTTTTATTCCATCATTAATTAAATATATTCAAATGTATATTTATTATTTAAAATCTATTAATTATATAATAGGGTTTATTCTAAAATTATTTAAAAATGTAAATAGGTATTCCATAATAATTTATTAAAGGTTGGTTGATTTGTTGTATGGTTATTTTCCTTCTTTCAACATCTCAATTCTGCTAGAGTGTCCTAGGATCATAAAAGTTATGAATATAGCCAATTTGTGAGAAAAAAGATTCAATCTATTAGTCTTAAAACTCATGGCCATGGCCATGTCCTATTGTTTTAATTCTAAGAGAACCTATGTTTTCTATAGTTATAGCATAATTGGTGAAGTATAAACGGGATTCACTTTTGTGATCTAAAAATAAAGTCAAAGTATATCTTTAAAATTCAACTACTAGAACATAGATATATTATTTTCCACTAAAATTGAGACACTATAATTCCCATGGATGTCAATGTGAACCATCTTATGATGTTGAGAAGTTGAAACTTCTTTCACTGGTTTGGAGGATATTTTAGTTTGTTACGTTTTTTATAAGGATTATAGACTTTTTAATTTTGAAAATCAAGTCTACAAAGATCATTAACTAGTCATTTTATAGTATGATTTCTAAGGGAGTGAATATTATAGTGGCTTAATCTCTTATTCCTGATACAAGACTCTTTTCGAAAGGAACAAAATAATGAAACAATTTTAGAAACTAAAGAATCCAAATTAACAGCATAAGAATTTTGATTTCTAAAATAATTAAATAAAAAATAATTTTTAGAATTACAAAAATTCAAAGAATAATTTTTAAATTTAACATAAAATAAATCATCACATAATTGTGAGATTATAATAATATTATGCATAAGACCATTAAAAAGAACGTTTAGAAATTAAAATTAAGTCATTGTTACCGATTTTTCCAAGGCCAATTATTTTTTCTTTTTCCTTGTCACAGAAGGTGACATGTCAACCATAAGTCATGATAAGGTTCATGATGCTCAAATAATTTCCTATCATATATCTTGAACACCAAATTTCCATGTATTATAATCTCTTATATTAACTCTTCAAATAACTTTCAAAAAAAAAATAATTCCAACTAGATAATATTTTGGTTCTCGTACTTTCTTGGGATTAACATTAATAATTAAAGAGTTTGGAACCCAAATTTTCTTAATGGGTTTTCTATATAAAGTTTTAAGGTTTTATAAAAATAAAACTTATTTGGTTCAATAAAAATAGAAGATGTAAATGATTTTCTTATGCTGGAAGTTGTAGCAGATTGTTTAAATCTATGAACAAAACATAATTTCCCATATATTGAAACAAAATTGTTTTTAACAAAATTTATTTTTCCAGGTTGATGACTAATACCATTAGTATATTTTCTTGAAACTTGTTTGAAAAGAATTTGAATAAATGTATATTTACCATTTTTGAATCTCCCAATATGATATGTTAATTTTTCATTAGACTGCCTAAGTTCATTATTCTCATTTATCAATTGAGCATTATTTTTCATTTCAATAGTAATTTCTAATTTAATATAAATAGTAAGAGAGTGTTTTTGTTGAGTTAATTATATTGATCTTTAAATATCATGGATATATCCTCAATAATTTTAATGTATAAAAACATTTCATTAGTTTTTATATATTCATAATAAGATTCATATCCAGAATAATAAGAATTATGGGTAGGATATTCTAGGGTTACCACAAAAGTGTTATCGAAGAAATAGTTATTGTCTTTTTTAGCCTTCTCATCATGTGAAGATTCAGAGTCATTGGGCCTATCTTCAAAATCACTCTAGGAGGCCTGTATTGCATTTTTGAACTTTCTTTCTTTGTATTCATAATTTATTTTGAACATTAACTTCAGACAGTTGTCCTTTTCATGTCCCATTCTCTTGTACTCATAGAATTCTATCTCATTAGTGTTTTTACATATCTTCCCATACTTTTTTTAAATATGATTATTGTCATACATCCCTTTATAAATGGGATTTCCAAAGAACTTATTTATTTTTTAAATATTACTAAATGTATTCAGGAACTGAGCCATCTCTCATCACTATCACTTGATGATTTTTAATTGATGGAACTTTCATCCTATAATTTCAATTTCGCTTCTTGTTTGGAGACAGGGGTTAGGAAAGCCACATACATTTTCTTTAGTTTATCATCTTTTTATCTGATAACCTTCATCTCTTCTTCATACACCATCGGCATACATATCATCTCTTTCATAGGTAAATTATTAATATCACATGATTCCATTGTTAATACTGAGGTTCCTCTCCATATTTCTAGTAAGCATTTGAGAATTCACATTACTCATTCCATTGATGTTATTTCCCTTCCTAGAGAAGCCCTTGTATATACTATTCCATTAAACCTAAGATAAATATCAAAATTGGGCTCTTCATTCTTCCTCATAATGTTATTATATTTAATAGTATATGTATGAAGTCTCATTTATTTAACACTATGGGTTACTTCATTTTAAATAGCTATTGTATCCCAAATTTCATGTGTTGTTTTACATTCATAAATCCAACTAAATTCTTCATCCATTAAATAGAATTACAAGGCATACATATATTTATTGTTATTATTAAAGGATTCGTTAGTGGCATAATCCAAAGTGTTCCTCGCATTAGCACAAAACTTATATTCACCTACAATTGAAGGAAAGATTTAAAAACCCATACTTCACAAATGTATTTTAAATTTAATTTCCCACTGGGAATAATTTTTGCCAATAATGTCGGGTGGCCTCTTGGTAGCTTAACCATACTATCTATTATCCATCATAAAATTATAAAAAAATATTATGGAACTAAAAATTTGAAATTGATAGAAATTTAGAGATCCTTAAAGCACAACAAGAATAACAGTTGAAAAATAATTTTAAATTTTAAAACCCTGAAAAAATTTAATTAAAATTCCTTTTATTCCAAATTTTGATCAGAGTATGTCACTCATGAGGGAGTGAATTGGGTTCCTATTAAACATTATACCTAAAAAACATTTAAAAGTTAATTAAAATATCCCCAATTAAAAAAAAAATCTCAGTCAACCAAAGTATCATATTTATAAATGATTTGATCATTTGAATGATTTCTCAACGATTTTTTATCTCTCAGTTAAAAAATATGAATCACTATTTCGACTTTTGAAAATAGTAAATTAAATTAAATTCTAATACAGAAACTATATAATATTAACTATTCGAGTGAAGTAATATTTTATAAAATAATTATAAAATCATAGAAAATAAAACATGAAAACACATAATGAAAATAAACAAGAGTTTTAATATCAAGATGAGACCTAATCCTCTCCACTTGGTGATCACTATAAAAAACTAATTTTATATTAAATAAACATGATGCACACCCTATATTGGTATAGAAATAATATAAAAATGTCGAGGTTAACTAGACATCTTCCACAGTTTTTATGGGAGTTTAACACCAAAAAAATAGATATCCCACACATGGACCTACTCTACTACTATATGTGGTATTGTAATGTAAGAAAATATATGTTAGTTTATATATCTATGTATCATCTATTTTAAAACCAGATTCATGGTGGGTTTATTAAATATTTACACACACACTACTCAAAATGTAAATAACATGGATAGGAAGAGAAAAAACTATAAGAAGAGTTTAGAATTACCTATGTGATCTTCTATGAATATTCATGGACTCTTTCAGGATAGTAGATGATAATATGGAGTCATAATTCAATAATAGATATGTAAATAGAGAGTCATTTTGGATTCTGTCTTCTCTTCATAGTGAGGTAGAACATTCCTCCATGGTTTCATTTCTTCTATGTTGTTTCTGCAAAGATTTTCAGTTTTTTGGTTTCCATTAGTATCTTGGTTTATGCACAGTAAGTAGCTCTTGTGTTATTATCTATGGTGCATGAGAAATTTATCATAGTTATCCATTTTTTATTGTGATCCAAATATTCTGTTAATACAGACAAGAAACACATTCACTAGTACATCGTTCCTCGTACTTATCTCTGATATCATTAAATGTGGTCAATAAAAGATAGATAGGATCATTAATATAAAAAATGAAGTATTGAGTTTCATAAATATGACTGTTAGATCTAATTTCGAATGTAAGAGACAGATCATGATTGAACCAGTCTATTGGTAGCTCAGACTATTTGTGTCGCATCTTTTCGGTGACTCATGCTATCGGTATATCATTCTAACAGTATCTCATTCTATCAGTTTCTTATTTTATCGGTACATCATTTCTATCAGTAGATCAGACTATTGGTGGATAACTCTATCGGTACGTCAAACATGCATTGGTCAATCGAGCTGTTAGTAGATCATTCTTAGTGAATTTTTTAGTGGTTTTCAATCACTCTATCTGTATGTTAGATGTTGGTAGATCATGTATTAGTAGGTCAATTTATAAGTGAGTCAAGCTGTCGATGACTCATACTTAGTGAAAATAATAAGTCACTCTGTCAGTGACTCATCTTATCAGTAGCTTATGTTTTCAGTAGCACATGTATCGGTGACTTGTAGATAGTTAGAAAAAATATTAGTGCCTCAAACTTAACCAATAAATATAATTTTAATTTTTGATGTGAAAAATAAAACCAGAGGATATAATTATAATTGGACATCATTATACACAATGTATCATGATAAATCCTAATTCGTATAATTAAACATGATTTGTGAGCATTAAAACTATGGAAGTCCACCATGTTCTTCTTAAATATAAATAAAAATTTTCATATTTAGAAAATTAATTTCAAAATTTAGACCATTGATGAAATCGAAACTTAAAAATTTATTTTTGGTTGATTTTTCATATTTTTCAAAAATAGTTGATTGTTTGGAGAATAGTAAAATAAATTAATTTATGATATTAGGTACATACATGAATAATTGAGTCATAGATGACATATGACTAGGTTAAGAATAATAATTTCCAAATAACATGTATTATTTACTTTACATGGTCCCAATAATAATCACAATTAATGTTCATGATCAGAAATAACAAAAAAATGAATAGAATAATAAAAAACACCCCTATTTTCTCAATATAAATACCACACCACGTCACCTCTACTTTTCACTCCTTATATGCTTTAATGCATTCTTATATCCCGATAAATTTTTCTCCCAATACTTTTCCCTACAACTTAGTATTTCTAGACTCACCAAAAGACCAATCTCATTTCCCTTAATGAGGTTCTTGATGAGATACTATACAAGAGGTAAAATCCTCTTTCATTCTCTTTTAATTTATTTTAATTGAATTTAATTTAATTTATTTTATTATAATATCCTTACCTCATCTATCCAAGAATGCTTGATAACTAAAATATCTTACATATACTAAAATTATATTATTTTAATTAAATATCCATCATCAAACTACATTTTTTCTCCATTTCATTTTAAAAAATCAAACTTCTTATGTGATGTGTCGATTTACGGCCAACATTGTTGATTCATTTTCATTTTCCATTAATTACTTCCAGGTTGTTAATAAAACCATTATTATTGTCAAATAAAATCATATTTTTCATCTTTTTTGTTATATAATGTTTGGGGACCAATATATAAACATTATATTGAATAAAATTATAGAATTTTGTGATGGGCTGAAAAACTGCCAAAATAAATTAAATAATTTTCATAAGAATTTCATAAAATTAATAATCCTCGTAATAAATAAAAAAATAGTATATAAGATCAATTATGATATTGAATGTTCATTAATAAAAAATAATTTCAATTATGGTTAATTATTGAAATTTTACATGAAATTCCACACTTATATACATAAGAACTGATAGTAAAGACCTTGAAAATGGACACTCTTGAAATGAAGAAAATGAAAAATATAATTAATCAATAATAGCCTATATATGAAAATAATAATATTATAATATTAATAATTATGTGTAAAAGGTTCTGAATTATGTAATTAATGAGTCTATTTTTATTATGAAATGCATTAAGTACAAGTTCGTAATGCTTCCGGACAGAAGGTAATATCGCTCTTATTTCTATGAGATATGAATTATTCACCAATTATTCGTTGTGTGTGTTGAATGTACACATCCCTTGGATATTTCAAATAACTAATCCCATTATCTTAATGTTATTAAAATGTTTCACGTTATATATATTTCTTTTATGGGGCATACTATTTGATTGATAAATTCTTATTATACTTTCCAAACATAAATATCCAGATAAAATCATCCTTATTTTATGGAAAATACATGTTTTTATATGGTTCCCCTTTCATTTCCACCTGATAATAAAACATGGTAGAATGGAACATCCAATTATATACCCACATTCAAGTACACTCAATAATCTATTTTAAGAAACCAATATTTTCCAAAAGTCAGTTTTTTTATCATAAAATTATATCATAGTTAATTTCTAGTTTTATAAAAAAATTCATTTTATTGTTTAAAGACTCTTTAATATTTTCTTTTAAACCACACTAAAGTTTTTAATTTATATAGTTTATTTGACACCACTTTTATAGGTTTTCGCAGAAGTTGGACATAGTTTTTCATGATATATACCTATTCCACTATTTGAATCCATTCATTTATATATATTATTATTACCTAATATGTATTTAATTTTTTATATGGTGTATACCAAGATAGTAATTTGATTAACATGATAATATTGATAATTCTTTATCAATTATAGAATACATATATTTGATAATAAGTGTATAATATCAGCCTTTTCTAGAGTCATGTCAGGCACATATTTAGGTACTTTTTGAATATTTTAATTACATTTAACTTGGAGCAGTTTCTTGGGGTGAGTTTTAGTGAACTTTTAAGGAAAAATAATGGTCATTTGGTTCTACACGGTTTGCACATGGTTTGAAAAACAGTGCGACCAAACCATTCAAAGCATCTGAAAATAGATAGAGAGGTCTGCCCGATTTTCCCAGGGTTTTAAAAACCATGTGAACAATCCATTCCAACCATGAAAAACTGGTCAGAGGGTTCCACACAGTTGGTGCATGGTTTTTATTTACCATTCGCCTATACCATGAAAACCGTGTGCATGGGAAATTAATCCTGAAAATAATTTTTAAAACCACAAAAACCCCCTAGAATTCAATATTTTATACTGTGTCTCAGGGTTGACGAATTCTATGCATTTAAAAATCCTCCTTGGGAGATTCTAGGGCGATCTGAACACCTCTCTTTGAGATTGAAAGCCCGGATTTATGATCTTCTCTCCTCCCTGTAAGTGGATTTCATCTTGATGATTTTTCTGTTAATCTATTGTCTTTTCTAGATCTTTTCATGGAATTTTGCAACCTTATTCATGTATATAAAACCATGTGTTAAGATATAGATGCTGGATTGTAGATCTAGATATAAATTTTCAAGATCTTGATTCCACTAATATAAATTCTAGTTTTATGGATTTATATTTAGAGCTTGATCGATGATGGTGTGCCCCTCAGATTTTCGGGATTTCTATTGGGCTATCATTAGTCAAGAAACTATGGTAGGTGTTATAAATAACACTCCCATAGTATTGATTTTTTATATGTGTATGATTTTATTAATTTTCAAATTCCTTTGAAAATTTAATTCCTAAATTAGAGTAATTTGTAATATGGATTTGACATTTTATTTTCCTTGGTGGTTATTTGATAATTGATATTGGAACAAGCGAAGGGGGTTTTCCAAATTGATATTTGTTTTCGAGACTGATTTTGGGATGAGATATTTTATTAAGATATTGAATGGTTTTAATAAGATAATTAATTGTGGGAAACAATTATATAATTTTTTTAGGCTGTGTAAGATAATTAATTGTGAGAAATAATTATGTGCCAAGAAGTTGACCAAAGATAATTAATTTGAAGTATTAATTATATTTCATGAAGTGATCAATGATAATTAATTGTGAGAATTAATTATGACATGTTGAGTTTTTGTATGAATAATTTATTGTGAATAATTAATTATGGAAATTGAAATGTGTTGATTCATTAATTAATTTATGAATTAATTAATTGGTTATATACTTAGTTAATTGTTGCATTAACAAATGGCCTATGAAATGTTTTATTAATAATTGGAGTTGCAAATTAATAATGTTGAAAATTATTTTGAATTAAATAATGATTAAATGGATTAGATTTTGTGGTCCTAGTAATGGCATCTTAAATGGATTAGAAGTTGGTACATGGACATGGAGTACCTCCCTAATAGATATCCAAGCATAAGATTATCGGGTGATAGGCATGATGACCAACACTGAATGAGAAAAGGAGTGATAGAAATGAAGACCTACACTCAATGAGATTTGTGTTTTTAGGAATTATTACCTATACCAAATGATTAATGATAATAATGAATTATGATTGAATTGAGATTTCGGGTTCTAGGCATGATGACCTACAAAAAATTAATGATAATAATGAATGATGTTTCAAATGATAAAAATGAATTGAAATTATCATAATGTGATGATTAAATATTAAATGAAAATCTATTAACTATTTAACTTCTGCGTTGTATTTATTTCTTCATAGAACTGCATTCAATATCTTTTTATTGGACTCATTTTAGCCATCGTTGATTGTGGCCTATTGAGTGGTACTCACACCCAATTTTGGCCGTCTGGTTGGATCCAAAGAAGACTTTGTTGATTTAGGAATGGATAAAAGAAAGACATTATGATAGGTTGCAGTTTGGGATTAGAGAATTAGAGAGGGAACTAGATGTTGTTGGGGACTCATTTTGGAGTCGTTGTATCTTCACTTTTGGTTTCATTATAGAAACTTGGGACTTTAATTTTCATAGCATGATTTACCTTTCAGTTGAATATTTTATTATTTGGTTTTGACTATCATATTTCATTGTATTTTTCTGGTTATTTATAGGCTTCAGTACATGGTTATTCTTATTTTATTCAGTTGGTGTTTTATTCTGATATTAGATGGTATTGAATCCCCATGAATGCCTTACCAGACCCTTGCTGCTTGTCGACACCTTCTTATGTATGGGAAAGCGTGCATGAGGTCATGCCGCCAACCATCTTGGGGAACCATTTAGGGGCTCTAGGTTCAAGATGTTACAATAAGGAACATTATTAATTAATTCAATAAATATATAAAGATTTATTTTAATTGTATGACATGGGTTGGGGACCTATTAATGAGATCCCAATGGCTTGGGGAACGATTAATGAAAGCCCTATAAATTTTATCACATTATGTTAATATATTCTATGTTTAAATTCAAATGTAATAGAGGTACAATCTACATATATAGTTATTTAATACTAATAAACTAATTTCTCCTTAGTGATATGATCTCTTGTATATATTCAATAGTAATTGAATAACCGCCAACTCTATGTTGTTGTAGTTGGGATTGTCACAAAAAAATGGATTTCATGTCAAATAAAATTTTCAAAATACCATATTTTTCAAACATATCCAATTTCAAAAATAAATCATAAAAAATACATTCTTGCTTTTTATAATTTCAAAATAAAAGTATAGAGAAATACTCATAGGTTTTCAAAATTATTCCCCATTTAATGATTTTTAAAAAAAATCACTTTTCACTGAAAACACTTGTAGTTTTCACAAAACCATCCACGTACCAGGACGTAAATATAAAAAAACATGTAAGTGAAAAAACCTGTTGAGTACCAAGTAATAAAATAAAATTTAATGTAAATGTGTCATGTTAAAAAATAAATTCCATGATATGTAAATTGTTAACATACTAATAAATGGAGATAATATATGAATTCTTTATTACATTAATACAATAAAATAAATTATTCATTGAAAAATTTATAATATATTTGAGTGTATTTAATTAATTAGACATACCTTAATAAGATACACAAAAAAATATGTTTACTTTATTATTTTTTATTTTATTAAATAATGATATTCACATATGATTGTAATGACATAAATTAAATACATTCATTCTTGTATTCAACATTTCAATATAATGTATGAAGAAATATAAATAGTGGAACCCATTTAATACCTATAAAAATTATCAAAAAATTATCAATTACTAATATAGACACAAAAATAAATCAATATATCTCACTTATAATGGCTATACCAAAAATAAAAACATCATTTGAAACTAAAGATTTTCCATTATCCATATTGTAAGTACATGAACACAACACAAACCTTAACTCCTGACATAATATCATCTATATATTATATAGAAATATAAATCACCACATAACAACAAAATACCAATATGATAAAAGTTTATAATGATATTGATAAACATTTCTAGTCTATATCAAAAACATTATTTTGTAGGATATCTTGTCATCCTCTTAATCTGAAGTGGTTGTAATGAAAATCATAAATATTTTTGAGATCATTATATAATAAAATCATTATATGTAGTGTTTTTGTTATTATAAATTTATTATTGAGACATATATATAGTTCTTTGAGAATAATATTTAATGAATAATCCTATTGAATTGTGGTAATTTTCAAGAGATGAAAAGTGGATAAGATATCCAGTGAAAATGGTTCTTATGTTATCAACACATATATCATCCATGGAGTGAAATTGTAGTATATAGTGATATAAAGGGTTAATTTCGATTCAGTTATATTATATAATTTTAATCCATACGATATAAAAATCTATCTCTTAATAATTAAATAAGAATCACTATGTTGCATCGAATGATCTGTGAATATCAGTTTGATATTATATATGGGTTATATAAATTTTTTAATTTTTTGTGATGATAATGAAACTATTATATTATGGAATAAATATCATGAGGTAAATCATGATACATGTTTTGATAACATAAAGTTCATTCATACAGATTGTTTTCATGTCACAATCATACGTACATGGGTTACCTTGGGTCTATAGGAACCACACAATTCTCGATGACCTAGACACTAGATATGGTATTCCTCTTAAAAAATGCCATCACAATTTTAATGATCATCTTAGATTCTATGAAAGGTTTCTTGTGGAAATAAACATGGACTTGATGTCACTAGACCATAATTCTTTGATTATGAATGACCACCAATTTGAGGTGAAGTTAGAATTTATTAATTTTTGTAAGTATTGTGAACATTATAAAATTCTAGGGTATGTTATAAATAACTATAGAGTAGTAAAAAAGAAGGTTAAGATGACTCCTAGTACCTCATCATTGAAGAAAGTGGAGAGAGGCAACCAAAGCACTCTAGCGTAAAAATCCATAAATGGGTTTCCAAAAAAAATAAGTGCCTGAAATGGAAAATTGAAGTAAGACTAGTTCTTCATGGGCGGTATTTGTCGAAAAGGAGTAACAATAGACTCATCCCCAAAATAGCTAAAATATCTACTAATATGCCCCCTTATATGGATGATACTCAAAATAAGGATAAGGATATATTTAGAGAGAATGTTTTATGTCTTTTAGCAGTCATTGTTTCCTTGGACACATCATTGAAAAATACGGAAATTATTTCTGACCTCATTTCCTATAATCTTGATATGGTGATAAATTCAGACCCACCTTCCTTGGTGGAAAAGATAGTCTCTGATCAAATTAATGTCTCACAACATGATATATAGGTTTATGTTAATTCATCAGTGGGTCTATCCACATTGATTTTTTCCATTAAAAAAGACATAGGAGTTGATCACTTCAGTGATGATGCTATTACCAAATTCAATGTTCCTGCTATAGATTCCAATGATTTTGGGTCAACCATAATATCTAGTACAAATAAGAAGGTGGAGATTTAATAAAATGTGGACAACACCCCCAAACCAAGATCCAAATGAGGACTCTCTATAAGACCCCAACCATAAAACATTAAATAATTTTTAATTAAATGAATAATTCACAATGATGATATTTTCAGGTTTAGAGTTTTAGAGATTAGTCCATGACTATTACATTACAGCTTAAAAAATTAAAAATTATACACTTCTTCTCAGTTTCCATTTTTTCCTAAAATCAAATAGCAAAACATGAAAAAAGAGTCATATCTAGTTCTATGTTTTAGACATCATGATTTTTCATTGATCCCATCCCTGACCCAAATCGTCTTTAAGTCATATGGAAAAAATTCCAAAACATGGGATGAGAATAAAAAGTTTAGTAAGGGTTATAACATAAAGAAAGAACACATTAGTCCATCAAAACTTATGCCTTTTAACATACCTCCTTAAGTCATAAGATCTATGAATATTGCGTAGAAATCTTAAATCATAAAGGTAACTTGTGGCATCCATATCATACCTGCATTATAGTTATCACAGCTACAGAGGGAGTTATGATAGAAAACCCATCACAAAATATTCTTTAAATCTCATGGGAAAAACATTAATTTTTACCTCCATCACATTATCCAATTCATTAGAGGGCTATCTCGGGCTCACCTACCCTTGGTTTATCATTGAACCACCCGTATGTGTAAACAATTCCCAAGAACCATAACACAAAAAAACCATAATGGAATGATAACATTTCAACATTTCAATCACAAAATATCATTTCAAGATATTAAAATAATCAATGATTTTTCAAAACCATTTTCAATAAAAAAAAATACTTAAATAAAGTGCTACGTGGTATTTATATTCCTTTAAAAAACACTACGGCTTGTAAAGGAGGCCAGAGATCAAAGAAAACTTGTGGCGGCAGAAAGGTTGTTGTCACCGCGTACGTTAAAAAGAAACATTCTTTTTTTTATTGGGTAAAATTCTTCATAAAAAAATTTACATTGAGTGAAATGAAATTTATATGGGTTTTATACACGGTATAAAATAAATTCATGTATAAATCAAAATATACCTCAATGAAAGGTGATTAAGACAATGTCCATTACCTCGTGTCTGACATGACCCGATAGTTCTTAAATATCCTGAATAATAAACTAATTTTAATTTATAATTTTGTAAGAAACTTTTTCAATTTTATTTTGACTATTATATCACTTACTACAATGTTACAAACATTATGCAATCATTTAGGTTAATATCGTTCATTTTTTTGGATATTTGGTACTTTAGTCAAAAATGAACTTCTTATAATTACAAGTTGTCCATGTGCTCAAAATTTCATTATCTACATAAATATATTCATGATTTATATGTCCTATATATACTATATATCTAGTATATATATGTATTTATAATAGTACATAACATTTGGAGATATGAAATAATATACACCGTTCATAGAGACGGTAAACCGTACGTACGCATGGATGCTACATTCATATCTATTTCGTATTTAGTGGAATGAGAAAATAATTATAAATAGTTATATTATAATTAAAGTATAATATCATATATATTTTTAGTAACTAAATGTTTTATATGTTCCAAAAGTGGCATGAATGAGTCATATCACTTTGAGGAGGCGATAGTCTACACTTTCTCAAATGAAATTATCATGTTTACCCATTATGGAAATCATAATAGTATACTATAAATGAAAAATAAAGAAGTATAGAGGTAATATATATAATTTGTATATCACATAAAAATTCACTTCCATTATAATGGCTACCATAAGTTGTTGTAGGAGAATATTGAACAATCATTGTTCCGTGAGGTAGAGGTTCGTCTTCCATAGAAACAATATTTTCATTACCCATTAGATGGAGGTTTGTGTAAGTGTAGTTTTAATACTTATCATAAAAAAACCTAATATATATATATGATAACTTTTTTGTTAAAAAATATTGGAATAAAATTAGTTTAGGGGGTTTGATAAATAAAATGAAATAAAATAATTTAAGAGAATACGTTACCTTTAAATCGGGTAACTCCCTTTGGTTTGATCCAAAAAGATTTCATGAAGTTATTTATGACAATGTTATGGATTATGTGAGGAATATAAGGATTTACGTAGATTAATTAAGAAGATTTTGTATGATCCAAAGGGATTTAGAGGTGTGATTAATGGGTTATAGGTGATGGCTTTTTCTAAGTGGGAGGAGGGGCACTTTAGGGAAGTTTGAAAATATTATTTTATTATAAACAAAATTATGATTTTAAAAGTTCCCGAATTTATTAAATTCGAAAATAAGATTACTATTATACTAAGTCTTATCAAATAATAGGTTTTATTCAAGTTTTGGTGTCAAATTAACCTTATCATTTAGCATTAACCCATAGTTAACTAATTTGACTCTTGCCATGTCTTTTTGTATATTCGCAATATAATGATAATATAGTTACTATAAAATGAAAATATAAGCACAAGTGGTTTATTAATGAAATTGTAAACCTTATATAAGTCATTTGGGTGAATCTTAGAGTTTTATTATTATTATATCATTTAATAAAATATTAATTGTTTTAAAAACTCATTTATGTCAATTTATAAACTATTCATACCATGACATTTAAAAAATTTATGAAATCTTTATTATTTAGAAATCCCATCATTAAATAAAATATTACAAGTCATTATTATCCCTAAAAATTTTCAATGTCATTAAAATTTTAAAAATATATTTATTTTAAAAAGAATAATACCATTTATATGAATCCTTTATTAATAAAGCTATTACTACATCAATATTATCTCATAATTACATTTATTTATTTAATATCTTAAAATTACATAAAAAACACCATGATGTAGTAACTATTTTTATCTTTTAAAATAATATTTATAGTAGAGTATATAACATATATAACCCCATGTAATAATTGATTTACTAAAAGATATATGTTTATGTTATTTTTATATTACTTTAAATTAACTAATATAATGTGTCATTATCGCTCTTAAGTGGCTCCATGGGGTCCCAAAATCAACCCAAGGATATCCTTGGTCAGAAATGTATGCACAAATAATATTAGGACAAATTTTAGGATAATTTAATATTGTTATAATATAAATTGATTCCCTTATTTACAAGATTTAACCTTTTTACCACGGTAAATAAAATATTTACTGATGTAAATATTCATAATGTATAAAAATAAAAGTTACATATTTAAAAAATTTGGACCTCCTGATTCCAAATATGTAATCCATTCTTCCAAATTCAAAATACCGGAGTGGATGAAATTAGTTTGAAATTAATTCCCATTGTCCAAACCAAAAGGTTGTGTTTAATAAATAATAACTATGAAAAGATTGACACTTGTTTATGTCCAATTTCAAGGTGAAATTATTTCAAATGACCAAAATTAGATCAAATGGTGAAGATATAATTTAATTACACATTAGAAACAATTAAAATGGTAATATATCCATATAAATAATGTATATTAAAAGGCAATTTTGAATTAAGATACAGTATTTTTCACTATTCATTAAAAACTGAACATAATCAGAAAAATACCAAAATTTCATCCATAGTAAATTTTGATGTCCCAATTATAATAAAGAATATTATTTTTTCGAATAGAACATATAAAATTGACAAAAACTGGATTTATAAAGGGTTTTCCATTAAAAGGCAGTAAAACGTGTTTTTAATGAGTATTAGAGTATTTATGATTAAAATCGTATTCATTCCTATTTTACGCCTCTAATATTTATTGGATAAATGCAAAAAATTTAACAAACTTGTATAATAATTTTTTAGTTACTTCCATTCATTACCGCCATTACAATGTCTAGGCATTAACTACAATTTAAAATAATAATAGTATGTTATTATTTTTCAGTTTAACTTAATGATTTGTGCAATGTAAGGTTTAAAAGAATCCCGTTGTTGCATATTGGGTACGCTATCAAACATAGAATTTTTTTAAAGTAAAATTAATATTAAATTCACAAATATTAATAAATAGGAAAATGTATTATTCTTTATTTACCTGGGATGTTACATCCTTCCCGCCTTTTGGAAATTGTCTCCACGTAATTTTTATTCAAATATCAAAAAATTAGGGGTATTTATCCTTCATTGAATTTCTAGATTCCCATGGTTCCTCTTAAACCATATGGTCTTTTCACAAAACATTTACCTGATCGATTACCTTATTCTGTAACACATTCCATCTTCTGTCAAAAACTTGGACTGGTTGCTCCTCAAAAGGGAGATTCTCTTCCAATTGAATTACCTCTGGACTCAAACCATTAGATGGATCCGACTTATACTTCCTCAACATTGAAACCTGAAAAACATTGTGTACCTAGGATGAAATTGGCAGTAAAGCCACATTGTAAAAAACAGGTACAACTTTATCCAGGATTTAATAGGGTCCAAAGATCCTAAAACTCAACTATCCCTTATTACTAAAATGCATCACACTTTTCCAAAGAGAATATTTTGGAAAGACATGATCACCAACCTCAAAAGAATGATCCTTCCTCTGGTTTCCCACATAACTTTTCAACCTTCTCTATGCTATTCTCATGTGATTCTTGAATCAACTAAACCTTTTCTACCATCTCTTCTTCCAATTCGTGTCCCATCAACATCCTCTCACCTACTTAATACTAAAATGATGGAGTTCAACACCATTTCCCATATAATGCCTCAAATGGAGCTATCTTTATACTCGAATAAAAACTATTATTATAAGAAAATTAATCCAAAGAATTTTGTTGGTCCCAACTTCCTTTGTAATCCAGTGAACAAAGAAGTAGAATATCCTCCAAGGTTTGAATTGTTCATTTTGATTGCACATCTTTTTTTGGATGAATAGTTGTACAAAAATTTAATTCAAAACCCAAAGTCTTCTAAAGGACATTGAAAAGGATAGAAGTAAACCGGGGATCACGATCAGATAAAATAGAGTGGGGAACTCCATGAAACATGACAATATCTTTAACATACAACCAAGAAAGCTGATGAAGAGATAGAGTATCTCTAATATGAAGGAAATGAGCAGATTTAGTCAATCGATCAACAATAACCCGGATTACATTATTACTTAGAGATGTATTAGTTAATCCCATAATGAATTCCATTGATATATTTTCTCATTTCCACTCTAGCACCAGTAAATATTGAAGCATCTCTTTTGGTAACTCTTGTTATGCTTTAAAATATTGACAATTCCCACACTTCATAGTAAAGGCAGCAATATTTCTTTTCAATCCATCCCACCAGTAATACTCTCGAAGATCTCTGTACATCTTTGTACTGCCAAGATGAACTGAAAATAGAGAACTATGAGCTTCATAGTACAACTAATTCTTCAACTATGAAACACAAGGAACACATAATCTCTTCTCAATCCTCAAAACACAATCATTATCAATGTTAAATCAGGCAACATACCCTTCTAAACCATCTCTACCTTTTTATGCAACTCATGGTCTTCCTTCATCATTTTCATAATTCTATCTGATATAGATGATATCACTGTCACATGGAAAAATGTATAGGAATTTCCTTCACCAATAACTTCTATTCTAAAGATAATAAAATAAAAAACCAAAGGATCTCATTCCAAATGTATGATGGTTAATAAAGCATTACTATTTCGAAACAAAGCATCATCCACTTTATTTTCTATTCCCAGAAGTTGATGCATTGTTCAATCATAATCCTTGATTAATTCCAACCATCTCCTCTATCTCATGTTTAATTCCTTCTGAGTCATTATAATCTTCAAAAAATTCATCAGTATATATTTCAAATTTTACTCCATAAAAATGATGCCTCCAAAATTTGAAATAAAAAACAACAGTAGCTAATTAAAAATCATGTGTAGAGTAATTTAACTCATGAGGGTTCAAATGATGTGAAGTATTATAAATTACCTGATCATTCCGCACTAGGACATAACCAGAAGCTTTAAATGAAGAATCACAATAAATAACAAACTCACTATTTCTGGAAGGCACTGGGAAAACTAGAGCATTCACCAATCTTATTTTCAATTCCGGAAAAAAAATCATCACATTCTTTGGGATAGATGAAATTTACACCTTTGCGAGTTAATTTGGTCAGTGTTCCAGATAATCATGAAACAATTTCAACAAACATCCAGTAAATACCTTCCAAAGAAAGAAAACTACAGATCTTCGTTATATTTTTGGATCATTTCCATTCTTCAATAACATCTGTTTTAGCAGGATCACTAGTTATTCCATTTTTTGAAATAATGCGATGAAGGAATGAAATTTTTTGTAACCAAAACTCACAATTTTTGAATTTCACAAACAGTTTCTTCTCTTTTATGGTTTTCAAGACAACCCTTAAATGAAATTCATGTTCCTATTTACTTTTGTAATAAACCCAAATATCATCAATGAATACAACCACAAACTTATCCAAGATGTCAATGAAAATAATCTTCATAATATCGATGAAAACAATAGTTTCATTGGTTAACCCAAAAGGCATAATTACATATTCATAATGGCCATATCTAGTACAAAATGTGGTCTTTATAATATCTTATTCCTTTACTTTCAACTGATGGTACCCCAACCTCAATTCAATCTTCAAAAAAATACTATGATCAATGGATATGATCAATCATATAATCTATATGGGAAAAAATATAATATTTATTAAAGGTGATTTTATTCAATACTCTATAATCAATGAAAAGTCTCACGGAACAATATTTCTTTTTAACAAACAAGACAAGAGTGTCCCATGGTGATATGCTAGGTCAAATGAAACCTTTACCAAATAACTCTTACAATTGTTTCTTTTTCTCTAATAGTTCAATTTGAGCCATCCGATAAGGGGGTTTTGGAATTGGCTTAGCAACAGGAACTAAGTAAAAAAGAAAATTCTATTTCTCAATCAGGTATAATACCAGTCAACTCATAAAGATAAATATCAAGATACTCATTTACAACTAGAACATGATTAATTTGAACAGTTATTTTTTTTCAAAAATATGTGCAAGGTAACATTCATTTCGATATTTTATTATTTCCTCAACATCCTGATATTTTATCAAAAGTAGGGGTTCATTCTTGTACAGAAATAGAAAATATTTCTGAAAATAAGACTCTTTCAAAATGCACTAAATCTTAGCATTATAAACAGAAATCCAATCCATACCGAAAATGACATCTTACACTACTAGAAGAAAATGAATATGGTTTTCTGATAGATTCCTTCCACACAAAATCACAGGAGGGTCCTTAGAATTTCTTTTTATCTCATCATTTCCTCCTTGTTCTTTTACCATAAGTTTGGGATTCATTTCTTTATATGGAATTACAAATTTACTAGAAAACTTCTTAGAAATGAAAGAATATGTAGACCCTAAATGAAGAAACATGTTGTCATAATCTGAAAAAACTAATAGTGTTCTTGATGCTACTTCATTTGAGGGCCCAACATTTGTTGAAGTAGTTGCAAAGGATTTCACCACCCCTTTCTTCTTGTAGTCTGGATGCATACCCTCGTTTTAGTTCTTCATTGGACACTAATTTATATAATGACCCATCAAATTACACATAAAACATTTTACTGACTGTAAATCAAATGTTTTCGTACCATTACCCTGATTATTTTTATTACAATTACGAGTCTTATTCTCGTTTTACCACATTGGTAGAACAATCCAGAATTCAGAACACGTTCCCCAGCAGGATTTTAAATAGAATTTTCACAAATTGTAAACATACTTTTCTTACCATTAGACTTTTTCAAAAAGGTCTTTCCCTTTCATTACCCACCCCGACTTCTTATTTTGTTCTTTTTTGAACAACACATGATCATCGGAAAACTCTATTTTCACCTTATCCACACATCGAACAAGTTTTTCATGACATTTTATCCCAAGGTAAGATAAATACCATCGATACAATGGCTATATTCCTGAATAAAATTGATTGATTTTACTATCAATATATCATATGAAATTTAGAGCATACCTTGCCAGTCGAGTGAATTTTCCTTTATAAGAATCTATTAATTCATCCTCCTACCTCAATTACAAATATTGTTTTTCTATCCTAAGATAAACCTCTTTAGGAAAATATTTCTCAAGAAACATACCTTTGAATTCACCCCAATCCTGAGAATAAATATCCATAATATCCATGATATTTTTCACCATCAACCACCACCGATCGGATTTAACTTCAAAATGGTAAACAGTAAGACTGGCCTTTTGATGTTCTGAACACCCCAAGACATCAAAAATATTTTCTAGTGCTTTAATTTACTGTTCAGCTCGCACATGGTCATATGATCCACTAAATGATGCGGGATTTTTCCTCATGAAATACTACACTATTGACATGTATTTCTATGGTTAATCTAGATTATCTCTTGCAAGGATACCATCACCATTTATTTCCTGAGTCAACTATTCCATCAATGCAAAAAAACGTTTTAGTTTGGATTTCGACCATCCAAGGTTGATACATTGGATGGTTGTCTTCCTCTTGATGTCTTCCCATCATAGCCGCCATGTTTCCTCTACAAAAAACCATTCTGAACACATAAATATCTTAGGCAAAGAAACATGGTAATATTTAAATGCTATATAATTTCAATATTTCCATAAATTAATTTATGGATATTAATTTAAAAATATTCTAACTCTTAATGTTGTCTAAACAGACCTATGATACCAACTATAAGGCCCCATCCTTAAAACATTACATAATCTTGAATTAAATGAATAATTCACAATAATGATCTTTTCAGGTTTAGAGTTTTAGAGAATTAGGCCATAAATATTACATTACATCTCAAAAATTTACATTGTAGGAACTTCTACTTATTATCCATTTTTTTATAAAATAAAAGAAAAAAACTTGAAACAAGATTCATGTCTAGTTCCATGTTTTAGACAACATGAGTTTTCCATGATCCTATCCTTGACCCTATTCAACATTATGTTTTGTGAAAAAAAATTCAAGACATGGGATTTGCATAAAAATCTCACCGAGGGTTATAAAATAAAGAGGGAAAATATTATTCCATCGAAACATAAGATTTTAAACATACCTCATGAAATCATAAAATTTATGAATAACACATAGAAATCATAAATCATAATGTTTAATTGTGGCATCCATATCATACTTACATTGTAATTTTCACAAATACATAGGGAGTTATTGTGGAATACCCATCATAGTATATTATTTAAAAATATTAGGAGAAACATTAATTTTTACCTCCTTCACATTACCCAATTAATTGGAGAGGTGTCTCGGGCTCACATGCCAAAGGATTATCACGGAACCACCCATACACATAAACAATTACCAAGAACCATAATACATAAAACAAGCATAAATGAATGATAAAATTTACAAATTGAAATCACAATATAACATTTATAGATATTTAAATAATAAATGCATTCAGAAAACAATTTTCAATACCAAAATACATAAAAAGGGAATATGGTATTTATTTTTCTAAAAAAATACTACGACTTGTTAAGGAATCCAAAGATCAAATAATAGTTGCAGCAGTAGAAATGTCGTTGTCACAACGTAGGTTAAAAAGAAACATTCTTTGAATCATTTCTTAAAATGCTTCATAGTGAAAACATTCTCTTTAAATGAAACTAAATTTCAAAGTTGTTTATACACCGTATAAAAGAAATTTGTGTAAAAATCCAACTATTTCTCAATGAAAGGTGATTGAGATAAATTCCCATACGTCATGTCCATATTGACCCATTTGTTCTTTAATATCATGAATAATAAAATAAAGCTAATTTAAACTTGCTTAAGAATGATTTTCAATTTTATTATTTCTTTTTATATCACTTATTACCATGTTACAAACATAATGTAATAATCTAAGTTAATAATATTCGGTTTGCCGATTTTTGTTAATTGGGTCAAAATGAACTTCTTATAATTACAAGTTGCCCATGTGGTCAAAATTTCATTATCTCCAGAATGATATTCCTGATTTAGATATCATATATATCCATTATATATATGTATTTATAATAGTATATAATAATTGGAGATAAGAAATGAAATGCACCATTCATGGAGACGGTAAGTCGTCTGTACGCTTTTACGCTAGTTTCATTTAAATTTATTATTTAATGGAATGAAAAATTTATTATAAATAGGTAAATTATAATTCCAAAAAAATATCTTATATAATTTCAGGAACTCCATCCTTTATACATTCCATTTATGGCATTAACGAGTCATATCAATTTGAGAGGGCGGAAGTCCGCCCTTCCTCAAATGAAATTATTATGTTTACACATTATGAAATACAAAAAGGTATGTTATAAATACAAAATAAAGAAGTATAGAGATAATATAAATATAGTATTATCATAATGTCAACCATAGAAGGTGGTAGGAGAATATTGAACAATCATAATTTTGTGAGGGAGTGTTTTGTTGTCCACAAAAACAGTACGTTCTCTACCCATTGGTTTGAACCAAAAATATTCCTTGATATTCATTATGCCTAATTTAAGGAATCTTTGTGGAAGAGAGAGATTTACGAAGCTAAATTAAGAAGAGGTTTGATGTGAAAAGGGTCCTAATAGGTGTGAGTAATGGGATAGAGGTTATGGTTTTTATAAGGGGGAGGAGTGGCTCTTTACGGATGTTTGAAAATATTATTTTATTAAAAACTAAATTTTGATTTCAAAATGTCCCAAATTTATTAAATATGAATATAAAATGACTATTATTTTAAATCCTCTTACCCAATTGGTTTTATACAAATTTTGGTTTCAAATTTAACTTTATCATTTAGCTTTAACCCTTAGTTAACTAATTTGACTCTTACCATGTCTTCTTGTATATTCACTCTATAAAGTTAATATAGTTACTATAAAATTACAATGAAACCAAAATTGGTTCATTAATGACATTGGAAACCTCATCTAGGTCATTTGAACGAATATTATATATTTAGTTTTATTATATCATTTAATAAAATATTAATTGTTTTAAAAACTCATTAATGACAATTTATATACATTTCATATCAAGACATTTAAAATTATATAAAAAGAATATTATTTATAAAAACCTTCATTAATTAAAATATAAAAGATTATTATTATCCCAAAAATCATTGATATCAAAATAAATATCAAAATAAAATAATTTTAACAATTATAATATCATTTGTTTGAATTCTATATTAATGAAGCAATTACTACATCATTATGATGTGATAATTAAATTTATTTATTTAATATCAAAAAAATAAAAATAAATCTCCATAATATTGGAAATATTTTTATATTTCAAATAAATATTTATAGTCAAATAGATAACTTATATAACACCACGTAAGAATTTATTTATAAAAAGATATATGTTTGTTTCATTTTTTGTCATTAAATTAAATTAATTAATATATGGGGATCCATTGGGTCCAAAAGTCAACCCATGCATACCCATGGTTGGAACTTTATCAACCAATTGTATTAGGACATATTTTAGTTAATTTAATATTATTATAATATATATTTTTACCCATATTTAACATATTTACCCTTTTGACCATAGTAAATAAAATATTTACTCAAGTTAATATCCATAATATCTAAAAATAAAAGTTACCTATTTACCAAATTTGTACCTTCGGATTGAAAATATAGAGTACATTTTTCCAAATTCAAAACATATAAGTGGAATAAATTAATTTAAAATTAATTCCCATTGTCAAAACAAAAAACGAGTTTTTAAGAAAAAATAACTAAAAAAGATAGACACTTGTTTATGTCCAATTTCAATGTGAAATTACTTATAATGACAATAATTAGATTAAATGTTAAAATTATAATCTAATTAAAGTTTAAAACCAATTAAAAATATATACTTATCATATAAATAAATTAGATTAAAAGGTAGTTTTGAATTAAAATACAGTAATTTTCACTATACATTAAAAAATTAACATTAACAGAAAAATATCAAAAATTCATCCAATGTAAATTTTTATGTCTTGATTCTAAAGAATAATATTATTTTGTCGAATATAATATATAAATGTGAAGAAAAATAATATTTAAAAAGTGTTCTCCCTCAAAACGTAGTAAAAAGTCCTTTTAAAAAATATTAGATTATTTATGCTTAAAAGCGGAATATTTCTTATTTTTTGCCTCTAAAATTTATGGGATAAATGTAAAAAAAATTAAAAAACATGTATAATTATTTTTTATTTAGTCTTATACATTCAGGAAATTAAAAAAAATATTCATTGACTACTATTTAAAATAATAATATTATATCAATCTTTTTTAGTATAAATCATCTGTTTTTGCAATGTAAGATATTAAAAAAAACCTTTTGTTGTGTATCAAGTATGTCATTGATCATAAAATCCCCTTTAATGAAAAACAATATTTAATTCATAAATTTTAATAAATATGAAAAATTATTATTCTTTATTTAGCTAGGATGTTACACTCTATTTTGGAACTATCATGGCATGGTCAACCCTCGAACTGAAGGGTCCATATGGCTACTTTCAAAAAAATATAATCCTGGCTTAATTGGAGTTGATGATACAAATAGAATCCTCAAAAAGAATAAATATCATGGTATTTATAGTGGTTATCAGATCATGGGGAAGATTCATAACTAATCTACTAATGAATGGCTATGGTTTCTATACCACACCACTTTGGAAAATCCCATAATTTTTTATGATGGAAACTAGCTTATTATATACTACATCTTCATTTCTAGTGGGAAAATATTCTATATAGTTGTATATACCATCAAAAAAGAAATTAACATGAGATCTTTGTGGGTTATACATAAGGATATTTCCATCTGGTTTAAGGGTCCTTGTCTAATCATTGGGGATTTCAACACTCTTCTTCATGATGATGTGAAAATTGGTCTTATTTTTAATCTGGTGTATATTATAATTTTTTCTCTTTTTTGTAGACTTCAACATAACTAAATTAATCAAACATTAATCCATAATTACATGGTATATAAGTCATATAAATGTGGTAATATCTAAAATAATAAATTGATCATTTTTTAATGATTCGTCTCTTGGACATTGGAGGCTTCTCTCTTATATCTCCTTGGCAATGAACAACTCAGATCATTATCCAATCCTGGTGAATTTTCTGGGAATGAAAAGAGGAAAACCCTCACTTTTCGGTTCAATAATTCTTGGACTACCATCCTTAATGGAAACTTATTTTCGCAGGACATATGGCTTTCGTCTATATGTCATGATAATACTTCTTCCCATATATTCAAATAAAAGACTCTTATGGAAAAATTGAAATAATGGACTAGGAAAATTTTCAATCACATTGATACAAAAATTGATGCACTCTAGTTTTATCTTCATTATCTCCTAAAAAAATAAGATGGAACAACTTCCTGAAGTAATTATCCCAGAATCATTGATTTATTATAATCCTCAAAAACATCCCCAACCTCAAGGATAACATTCAAAAGGATGTCATTAAAATATGGTGGATTAACAATGGAGATAGGAACACTGAGTTTTTCAATGCACCCATATGGTCTAGAATGGTTAATAAAAACCTATCTTTTCACAAAAATGATGAAAAAATCCTAAATAATAGGCATCCCCAATCTTCAGACATTATTTCTTTATACAAGATGATTTACAATGATTTTTCAAGGAATAAGGAGGTAAAATAAGGAATTATTCCCAAATTGGTCATGGAGGAAGAAAACATATTTCTCACCACTACTCCATTTAATTTTAATATATGATATGTTTTCTTTGGGATAAACATGTGCAGCTCCCCGAGGAGATATGGTTGCACAAACCCCTTATTTCAACATTATTGGGATACTATTGAGGCTGATGTATACATTCTAGTCAAGAATTTTTCTAAATATGGATCCTTCACTCCTAGATTCAATTATATCTTTATTTATCTCA
Source organism: Viscum album (assembly GCA_963277665.1). Lineage (NCBI taxonomy): Eukaryota > Viridiplantae > Streptophyta > Magnoliopsida > Santalales > Viscaceae > Viscum > Viscum album. The sequence continues at coordinate 1,520,426,664 of OY728157.1, read as the reverse complement.
TTCAAAAAGCAGATTTTTTTGTGACATCATCCAATTGAAACCAGTTTCGATTTTTTAACAAACCAGCAAATTCATTAGAGAAACTTTTGACAATTGGCTTGCTCGAATTTCGAACAAAATCATCTCTAACAACAAGTTTATCTTCATCAATGGGAAGAAGTATTAGTATATTCTCTTAACTACCTAGGAGTGTGTTATTTTTATCTATAATTCCACTATGGGAGTAAAAATTGTGCTCATACATGAAATTTAAAAGTCCTTTAATACAATGGATAGGGGTTTAATCAGGAATATCCTCTAAATATTTGTCATTACCAACAAATTAAACTGTTGGGTTAATGATTTTCTTGAGTCTGTTCAAATTTCTATATTTATTAATAGATCCTCGTAATACTTTTTTACATTCTCAAAAGTGGAGAGATAGGGGGTCCTTTCAACTTTTATGTTTTATATTAAAGAAGACTACTTAAGAACACTCCTTCTTCATATAGAGAACATTGGAGATGTAAAACCCATTAAGGTGGGTATAGGTATTTAAGCTCCCTCAAATATATTTTTCTGATGACATTATTATGTGTACCCAAGGTGAAAGGTGAACATCATGTGAATCAAATAATCTCTTCATTATTATAAAAGGGCCTCAAGATAAGAAGTATGTTTGATAAAATCATTAATCTATTTTGGAGAAAATATTATATCCTCAAAAAAATCCAACATGATGGATGTCATAAGAATAAGGTAAGGCTCATTTAGTTTCATATATCATGTAATTCGCATGTTATGGGGAAGACCTCATACATCCTATTTCAATAGTGCCTTGATCCAGGTCCAGAAAACCCTCACATGTTGGAAAAGTAATTCTCTCTCTTTGGAGGAAGAGTATTTTTAGTGAAAAATGTGAAAATATCTATGTTGGTTTACTCTTTCATGGTATAATTTTGTCATTCATCTATTAATATATCCATTAAAACGTTAATGAGAAAATTAGTTTGGAGTAGAAACATTCTAGGATGGAAAATCATTATAGTCTCTATGAAATAGCGTTGCTTGTTCTATACACTCTGGGGATTTGGAATTAAGAATATTACTCTCTTTAATGAGTCCCTTCAATCTCAATTAATACGGATAATTATAAAAAGAGTTACATTCCTTGGAATTTCTTATATCCATTTTCCATTCCATATTGATAAAAAAAACAATAGCAACATGGAGTCTTCATTATGGCCTAATAATAAAGTAGTTTTTCAGAAAATTAGTATGCATTCACACTGGTTGGTGAGTGACAATTTGTCACTTATATAGAAATATGGACTTGATGGAGATCCTGTTACTTTTATTATTGACTCTACTAATCAATAAATTTATTTTTAGATCTTTATAAATAATCAATTGGCAAATTTACCTACATTACTAGAGGTCATCCAACAAGCTGTCTAAAATTATTATTATTTTGATCATGAGAATATTCATCTTTGGGAACCTTATTCTAATGTGATGGTTGATGCCAAATCTTTCTAAACGAACATATTTTAGGGACCACACCAATGTAATACTATGTTTAAATAAAAATATCCCCCCTATCAAGGTTCTCTTTGACTTAGAGGCTCTCGATCAACAATGTTCATGTCGATATTAACCTGTAATGTGTAGGAATTTTTCTCTACTCTAGGTTTGTTCTGTTCCACCATCACAATGAGAACATTGAACACCTATTCATCTTATTTAAAATATAATTTTCATTATGTAAAGATATCATTTTCATCTTTCAAGTTCACTCACCACATAATGACACTCTTAAGGATTTCTTCTTTATTTTTTGAACGTTCAGATGTCTAACTAGTAGAAAAATATTTTTACAGTTGTGTGTGTGGAATTTATGTATTTAATATGGAGGGGAATAAATAAGGTCATCCACAATATTCCTCATTTTAACTATCATTCCACCTTCCTCCAAGTCATTATCACTGTTAGAAATGCCAACTCACTACTTTCACCCCACTACAACAATTCTGTTCAAGATATCACTATACTGTGGTAGTTCAAAAGCACGGGTAACTTCTGCCCTCTACATGGGAACATTTAAGTCTTTTGGCTGCCTCCATCCATTGGTGGGCTCAAAAGTAACACTGGTAGGGCATCGAGGGGAAATCATGGACAATCCAGATTTAGTGTGGTTTTCGGAATCAAAATAGCGATGTGGTTGAACATCAACATGGTTCATGTGTCTAAGATACTACACTGGAAGATAATAAGATGGGTCTAATCTATGTTGAATGTTTCTATAAACAATAAAATTCTAGAAATATTCAGTTTGAATGAAATTTGTTCACAATTATGAATGATTTCAAAATATGAAAAATGTATCTTAACTGAAATATGACAATGAATTGAATCATGTTCCTTGTCAATTTTTCAACAATTAACTACATTATTATGCATTTCTCTCATGAATTAAACTTTCTTACTAATTATATTGCAAACAATGGAGTAGATGAGGAGGTTTTCTATACAGCTAACACTCTCCCTGACAATTATTTTCCCCATCTTCAATTGGATAAATTTAATGTTCCTTTCATAAAACTATTGTATTTTTTATTTATATATATTCCAAAATCACATGCCCTTATTTTTTAAAAATTGAAGAGAAACCATTATTTCTAATATATATTTATAATAATTAAATTAATTCATGAATAATTTAGAGGATCGTTAGAGAGATAAGGGAGACAGATATATATATATATATATATATATCTTGTGTGTGTGTGTTCTTATGACTGTGTGTGTGTAATAGTGTGAATATAGGTAGAGGAAGAAGAAATAATTTATTTTTATCACTAAAATTAGACACAAATGAAGAGATTGAGTACATAATTTTATAGTGTGTTCTCATCACAACTATATCATGAGTTAATAAAGAAAAAAGAAATAAGATCTGTTTCCACAAGATAAATAATTTTTATATCATTACACTAAGTTTGAGAGAAAATCTATTAATACATAAAAGGAAAATCCCAAATTTATTGTACATCAACATAACTATTCATCGTATCAAAATATATAATTTTACATCTGTTATTATGAGAGGTGGATATAAAAATCTCAGGTGTATACAATGTGTTGATTGCATTAGATCATTTTATCCTTGATTATTTATAATCGTGGACTAGAAACTCATTTTGAGTATTTCACATCACAAACAAATAAAATATGAATATTTTATTTCCTATTAGTGTATTATTTATGTAGGTAAATCCCCCACTCTAACTAGTGATAAAGCATAATGTTACAATTTTTTGTTATTAATTTATTCACTCATACCCAATTTAGTGATTGAACACTATTCATGGGATAATAATTATGGTTTCATAGTATCCTCATTTATTTTAAAGATGAAATTGTCTACATTAAAGGTTGATTAACTCTTTTGATGATTCAATTTTTATATAAGTTCCAAATTAATAATGTATTACTCTAAACATAATGATTATTTACTATGGATTATTTTTTTCAACACACATTTCAGTATTTTAGAGTAAAAAAATTTATAATTTTTTTTGTAATGATATGATGTTATCAATTTTTCTACAAAATGTAAATATATTTTGGTGGATGTCACTGATAGTTTTATTCCTTTTAGATATAAGTATTATTTTTACAATAATTAATTTAATGAATTCAGATAGTGAACTTCATCCTAATAATTCATTATTGTCATATAATTCATAAAATATTATTCAAAAATTGAATAATTATATGTAGGAAATGTAATATAGGATAGAATAGAATATTTTTATAATTATAATTAGAATGTGAAGAAATATATGAAAAGAATATACATATTGTATTATTTAGATATCAATATTAAATATGATTAAATAGATAATAACTTATTCAACAAAGATGTTGATTTTTTATCATAATCATTGGTTTTAGTGATAAATTTGGGGATTATTTGGATGTTTAGAATATATGGTAAAATATATCATGAATATTTCATGAAATTATGTCAATAGTTGATGACCATGATCTGGATACTATCTTGATCGATGATCACCATAAAATTCCAATTTTTTTTAAATGTAGAAGGAGGTTTTCTCCATGAACAAGGTCATGCCTGATTGAAAAATTTCCTCAAATTAACTAAAGATAGATATTAGTATGAAATAAATTAATAATGATGAGGATGATTGAAATGATTAAAAAGATATATAAATAAAGTTTTTAAAACATATATCACTAATTTAAAAAGGTGAGATAAAAATATAATATATTTTTCATGAAAATAGTTCAGTTAAATGGTTTTGATTTGGAGTTATTAGAGATTTAAGAGCAAATTATCAAATTTTATGCAATATAGAGTTTTTTAATATTAATTTAAGAAGATAAGAAGTTTCTCAATGAAGAGAGAATAAATATTATCTAAAATTTAACATGTACAAATTTAACAGAATTCCAAAAGATAAACTTGTTATCTATTCATGAAAAATAATTATTATCGTTAGGATAATGATTAAATAGATATTTTTAATGAATTCAAAAAAAATATTCTAATTTAACAGTTATATAATGAAAAAAAATTCATGAGAGGAAAAATAATGTAACAGAGAAATAAACAGAATTTATCATATTATCTTGAGGGAACTCACAAGGTTTATCATGAATAATTTACAATAATGAGTTAAAAAAAATATTGATGAATTTTAATCAATTTCCTATAAATATTGATATTCTAAATTACTAAATGGACCCAATATTGAGAAATGAAATTTCAAAATTAAATATGATTATTGATAAATATAATAATAATTTTATTGTTTTAATTTAATATGAAGTTATATAAATTTATAATAGTGTATATATTCCTTATATAAAAATATCAATGCCAAATATAGTGGGAAAAGTAAAAATTAGGCATTAAATGTTCTATTCAATAATATAGATTATTATTAAAGGAGGTATTATGGAAATTAATGAACATTAATATAATGATGAAATTCAATAAGAATAAAAAACACTGAAAATTTTAAAATGATCATCGATGTGTTCGGTGAATTTTTTTTCAATGTAACTGGTTGAAAATGTCTAATATCATGAAAAAAAGATGATCATCAGAAATTGATAAATTCTTGAAATAATGATATGAATGTGAAAAATATTATAAATGGTGAATCTAAAAGAACTATAAATAAATCTAGTATTAAGATAAAATTTTAATGAGTCATAAAAAATTTAAAAATGAATCCTATATTGAAATTCAGATTATGAAAGAAGATAAGCTACCAAAACAAGAATGTAGGCTCTTTTGGATAAATTAACAAATTTAATATACCATATAATAATTAATAAGGATTTTTTAACATGGAAATAATATTTTATTAGATGTTCCAATTTTTTTAAAATAATTATAATATTTAAGAGATAAGTATTTAGGATATGTAAATCCATTTTAATAATAAACGTTCAAAAATAAGTTTTATAATATTGAAATGAGGTTTGGGAAAATGTTTTAACGATTTGATGAGGTTTTATGAATATATAACATGAAATGTCAATTTGATAATAATTTTCTCACAATTAAAAAATTTCATTTGAATATGAAATATATTTATCAAAATACTCAAAATTATAAATATTAAGGAATCTAGAAATAATTTTGTATTGAAGTTGTATATTAAAGATAAAAAAAACATCAATATATCATAGATTATGGATGGTTCTATCATCTGATATTATAATAAATGAAAATTGAATTTTTTTTGAAGTTTAATAAATTATTTTTTATCTTTGTAATTTTTCGTCCCTTTTAAATATTAACAGTTAAACAAAAAATAATTAGAGAATATTTCCTGAATGAAAGAACACATTGTTTATTGATAGATTTAAAGACAATATAATAAGTGTAAAATAAATTTGTGATGAAGGTTATAATGTGTTACATTGGAATAATAAATGACTTCTGATCTAGTTTAAATATGTATTTGTTTTTAAGATACAAAAACACACAAGGTAATCTTTTTAGATTTCTGAATCTATAAATATCTGATACATCAGCACGAATAAAGAAAATAAATCATTGAATAGATGTTTTTGAGACCTTTATCTTAAGAATAAGAATAATATATTAATATTAATTATTAATATATTTAATATAATTTATGTGAAAGTGATGAAAAAATATAATAATGATGTCCCACATCAAGTGAAATGATCTATATATGAATATAATAAAGCATACATTATGGAGAATTCATTAGATGTTGGTGAATCTAAAGTGTTTCAAAACAATTTTTTCATCCTCTCATCAAAATTTATGAATATAATTTGTTTATTAAGACATATTATTATAACATTTTTTGAATTCAAACTATAGTTTTCATTAAAATTGTTCACTGTGATATTTATGTATACATTTTTTGTATATATTTACCTATAGTGTGTATTCAAAATATATATTATAACTACTTATTATATTATTCTTTCTGACATTCATCAATAAAAAATTATACAAATTTTTTATTCAACTAGTTCTTATACTATTATTTTTTTCGAACTTATAATTTTAGATTCTTATTATACTAATTATACTATTATTTGAACCAATATATCCAATCCTTACTTTCATCAAAAAATCATTCAACATCTATATTTTCTACCATTATAGACAGCTTTCCCCTTAACAACATCAGAGCTTGTCGCACTGTATGTACTGTTTCGAAGCCAGCTACTATGGAAACAATGACAACAATTTTTCTAGTAATGTATTATCAATTTTTTAAATTGTACTATTTTTTCATTCATTCACTACATTTATTAACATTATTACAACAATTACAGGTGATTTTTTTTTTGATATTTCATAGAGTTGTTTTTTAAAAATCTATAAATTAAAATGTGGAAAGAATTACAAAATATTTCCCATATCTTATAATGTTATCTAGATTCTATATTTTTAGTTACATGACATTATAGTAATCATGTATTGAGGCGGATCCTATGAAATGCAATGACAATTGAATTTGGCTTATTTATATTCATTATTATTTCATTTTTGATATTTTATAACCAAAATAATATTAAAATAACAATATTTGGTAGTGGTTATTGGAAATTTTTTACCACATAATACTGATAAATAATTTTTATGTTCATGATAAAATGTCTCCATTTTCATTCTGAAAATCACTTACACAAATGAAATAAATTAATTTTATGTGTTATACCCAGATTTTCATGTCTTTGTTTTGATATGGATTATTGGAATTACTAATCATTTTCTTTGGATTTGGGTGAGAATAACATTGAGTTTTTAAGTTCTATATATGTCTAATAATCATAACATGGGTCCCCCATAGCTATATTGGAATTTTTAAAAAATGGAAGGTTACTTCCATATTTTGTCCAAACCGCGATCCCATTTATATATTTAAATACAAAATTTATTTCATTTATAAATCATTCATTTTTAAACATTTTGAAACCATTAAAACTACCTATTTTACTATCATATATTATGAAAACCACCATATCTATTTTTACCCCTTAGTAATTCATAATATTGGTTGATCTGGGTTATCTGTTTAGGTAATGGGCTAGCCTGTTAGTCAATTTCCAATTTGAAAAAATATGTTTTATTTATTTTATATCTTATAATTTTTTTTTATATTTAAGTTATTCCTCCTCCCAAATATATCCCTAACTATTGGATTTCTACAAGAGGCACCTCTCCTTTCATTATTCTTCTTTTATTGCCTCTTTTTGGGAGATTTTCCACCAAAGGATTGTGGTTCTTATTAATTTCTTCATCAAATCATTCTCATTTATCTTCCCTCTTCCTTATTCATTCATTTTTCATGGATTTATATTCTATCTAGTTCTGATAGGCATAGGTTTTTGTCTTCCCATAATTATTTATGGGGGTTTTTTTTAGGCCTGGTCATCATATATCTATTGTTTTGGAAACTAGGATGGGTGTTTTCAGGTGTGCGTCTCCTATTTTCCACAGTTTTAAAGTTGTTTCTCCCAATAAATTTCCTTTATTATTTAATTTTCATATTGTTATTTCTGTTATAACCATATAATAATGTTTAGTACTTATATTCAACCATTGGATGATTTATTTGTAGTTCAAAACTGTTATTTAAGCCTTATATTGTGTAAAATGGAGTTATTTTATTATAAAAGTGCACACTACTTGTTCAAATAAATGTTCTTATGTTTTCAAAAAATGGATTGTGATTTTAATGACCTAGTTTTACTACTATAATAAATTTTTGGCATGAAATTTTATGTTTTTATCCCTTTGAGTGTTAAATAGAAGTTGTTTTGCTAACGGTTTCATGCAAAGTCTTCAGAAAAGTGCAAGTTGTCCATTATGTAGTAAATGTGATATAAAATACCTTTTTTGAATTTATTATGTATGGGAAGAATGAAATTTGATATTTTTGTGTCCTTTTATGGATTTACATAGTGGTTTCGGTTTTATAAAGAGATGGGTTTTGGTTTTTGACGTGTTTTCACACGAGTTACTGGTAAGTGGCTCGTTGGGAATTCTTATGAAAATGGTTGAGCTTAAATGTGTAAAATAAATGTTTTAAATGGATTATGTAAATTTTTTTCTACTTATAATGGTGTTTCTACACCTCTTAATGAAAACTAAAATTTGTACCTTTATTATATGACGGTTTGGTAAAATAATTAATGGCCCATTTGTCATTTCTCAAGAAATTTGGGTTTTCATGGTATTTCATGTTGTACCAGTTGGAATCATTTCAATATTATTGAAAATGATTTAATTAATGTTTTTGAGGATGAAAATTCTATTTTTATGTGTATATGGTGGGATTTTGGCATATGAAGTTCATTTTAAAATGAAATTTGTTTGAAAAGAATTGTTAAAATTATTGATTTTTTATGAAAATTTTAGACGGTTTATTGAGTCACACAAATGGTTAAAACAAGTTTTGATACTATTTGTAGTCAGTGTGTCCATAACTGAGATATTTTTGTCTAAATTTAATTTGATAGAAATTAGAACTTATTTGATCCCAAGAGGAAAACCTGGGTATGAGGGTGGGAGGATATAAACTAGTATGTTAGTAATTCAGAGTGGTTTCAACCCAATTTCACAAAGAAGGTTTATCAATGAAACAAATAACTAAACTATTATTAAGATGTTGGGGACCACTAGGTTATTTTTAATTTTCCTACTAGTGGATTAGTCAAGAGAACATATATTTTTTATGGTTACTTTTTATTGAGATACAAGGTACCTTTGGCCCATAGCTAGTTAGGGCCTAGGGGTGTTCCTGTGACATGTGATCATTACATATATTTTATTCACCATTAGAATATGTTGAGTAAGGATGTAAAGTTCGGTAAAATGTGTGTTTTCTTTAAAGTTGTTTGTTCTTTAATGCAACCCTCTTGAAAACTGTTTTCACATTCTAGTTGCACCTCTATGAAATTGGTTACTATAATTTCCTCTTTATGAAAACATGCACAAATTGTTATTTTGTAATGTTTGTAGCATGGAACCTTGTTTGGAAAACATATATTTATATATTTCATTTAAAAATATAAATTGATGTTTCTTTTATTTTAATTTATGTGCATTCAAAATAGAATATCGGGAGAACCTACTGGGTTTTAATACACACTCCTATAGTCTTAATCCGTTTTTATCCCCTATGATGGTTTTATCTTGAGTCTGGTCACCTTGGAAGATGTGTGACCATTGTGTCATATAGTGACCAGTGGGGTCACATGTAGTTAGTTGGTTGACATATTTGGTTTGTGGAGTTGTTGGTTCAGTTTTACATTTACTTTAATGTGCGAATAATATTTAGTTAACTTTTATATAAATGTATATAGGTATTTCCATTTTTTTAATATTTACTTAATTGTTTATATTTGGGAGAAATTTTTCATTTTTCACTCAATTATTTCCCTTGGTTCTTGTCTCTATCCCGGGTTGATCAGGCATGCCTCTCTATACTTGTCGTGGAGTGGCCTGCGTGATTAGTTCATGGTCGATTCGGTCTCATTCATGAAATTATGATAAATCCACTATCTATAAATTTATATCTTTATCATTAATTTTATATTTTTTATATACCACTTCTATGATACTAGCAATTTTACAACTCTGAGTGCAATATAAAGAAATATTTATTAATAAATACATCCTCTCCATGTGGAACCAGAGGTACTTTCCTACCCACTTAACTCATTTTTTTCATTCAACCCTCTTATAATATTATTTCAGTATACATTTAACCACAAAAGATTACAATATTAAACTATATTTTATATCTTTTAATTTACTTATATCCTATTAGGTTTTTAATTAAACTAATGTTTTGTTGTACATTTTTAATGGTTTCTTACAATTCTACTTTTAATTTTAATGGTTTTTGATTTACTGTTAACATAGTTGTATTTATGATATTTCATGTATTTTTTGTTGACCATCATTATGATACCTATAGTATATACTATATATTGTTTATTAAATTTGATGAATTTAAAATGAACTGTACCAAATCTACTCTAATTAACATTTAGAATTTCTTTTCTTATGAAATTTCATTTCTTCTTTAATCTAAATATAGCATATCATTATTAATTTGCTGAACATTATCTCTTTTCTATACTTTCATTGGAGTTATGTTATTATTCTAAAAAATTTAATAGATATTTGAAGATTTTAAAACTTCTGATTAGTATAATTTATATGACCATATCAAAAAAATTTATATTTTCTGTTGTCATTAATTAATAGTTGTGATTCAATATAGAATGTAATAATTTATTAAATGATTCATTTTCTCCAACCTCATGAATTTATCATTTTTAGGTTATTTTGGACTAATGTGGTTGATTAGGACATTTAATCAAGATATACTATTGTGGGTTTCATTCAATTTGAATTAAAACTACTAATAAGTATACACTATGACACCAAATACAAAAAAAAAATCACTTTTTAGTTTTACAAATTTATAAATTGGAATAAAATTGGAAATGTAATAATTTCCAAAATGATTCTTTATTTGATCACTTTAGGAATTTATCATTTTTAGTGGATTTTGTACTGATGTGGATGATGATTTAAATACATAAATATATTAATATTAAATATTACTTAATCTTTTCTGGTATGTTCATCTAATCAAACTAATAAATTTATATTAAAGGCTTCATCCCATTGTATTAAATTATATTATGACCAATTTTTTACTTTTAGACCAAACTATCTAGAAAATAAAATATTTCATATATATGTTGAATGAAAAATCCTCCAAATTTTTAAAATATAATTTAAACACCAAAAAACATATCATGATAGCTTTCTAGGGAAACGAAACCATAGATGAATAATGATGATGTGAAATATAAAAATGAATATTATGCCTCATCATTCAAATCGAAATGTTTACACATCAAAATTATGGTTCTTTATAATAGTGATAAAACAAATAATTACAATATATTTATTCTGTAGTGGTTAATATTAATAAAAACCCATTTTATAGGCACACTGTTTCTAATTATTTCACTCCCATATAAGCTACCTATATTGAGTAATTTATTTTTAATTATATATATTTTCTAAAAGAATAAGAAATACGTAAACCATCACCCCATTTTTTAAAATATATTTGATAATTACTAGCCTAAATATTCATGTACTAATTATCATATATATATATATGTTATATTTGTTGTTATAATACATGATATCCACTTAAGCATTGACTTCTAGTTTCACTAATTTCTTTAAATTTATGTTCTTGCTCAAATTTCTCATTTTCCTGAGATGCCTGTGTAGAATGATGAGTGTGAATTGGGTGAACATTTCGTCCAAAATTCCAGTTTTTGGTGGTGATCCCTTGCATTATTAAATTTTATTCCACCACTATAATTCTAAAACATAAATCTAGGTAAAAAAACCAGTTATATTTTCATTAAGTGGGTTTAGATTTGTCATAATTAATTTTATATGCATATGTCACACAATATTAATATATATAGAAAGTCAAAATAATGATATAATTGAGTCATTATACAGTATGTATAAAATGTCTCGATCTAGAATAAATGGGGACTGGGTGGAGAAACAAAACACGTTAATGAAATAAACCATCATTAAGGAAGGGAGAAGTGGCATATTTTGGACTAGTGGGTTTTTTATTTTATTTGAGTTATTAGTTTCAGTTACTAAATTTAATATGTTTTTAAATGTACTAAATTTTTTTGATCATTCTTTCACATTTTATAGTATGAATATATTCTCTAGGTGATATGTATTATGTGATTACTATACAAAATTATGTTTTTTTAATTTTAATAATTATTATATTGTTTTATCCTTTAGTGATTAATTTGAGGATCTTATTGCCTTAACACCAACACAAATTAACATAACAAAAAAATTGAGTTATCAATTTGAATGATATTCTTAATAATGTATTTGAATTATCCGTCCAAAAATTAAATTATAATTCATTATAAATTATCCTAAATTTTTTATACAATATTTTTGATGTCTGACCAATTCTATAAGTATTTGAAAAAATTAATATTAGATTTTATTTTTCTATAACTTTTTATACCACTATATGAACTAATGTTTTTATTATTTTTATTTGAAATATAGATCCGTTCATGTATTTCAAATCTTATTAGCTGTGAATCATCGAAATAGAGTATTACCAATGACCATAGTAAGGTAATATTTTTTTTGTTTTTTACATAATAATTTTTTATAAAACAAAGACCAAGTTGTGGTAATATTAATTTTACATTTGTGTGATAGGAACATAAAAGTGATGGATCTTTAGGATTTAATTGAAACACAGATGTTTTATTTGTTATAATTACTAAAAATATTTCATCTATTCAGGTATTTGTTTTTTATCTTCACAAACATTTATTTTCATGACATGATTGGAACTAAAAACACTATATTTTTTCTTTAAATTTAATTTATTTTATGATTCTAAAATAAAATGCAATTCTTTTTCTCAATTACAAACAGTTAGACATAATATTTCTATATCACGGATTTTAGTTGTCATAATATTTTTCTATTTATTCAATAAAGTAATTTATATATGTAGAAATATCTGTTGATTGAATTTTGTACTGATTTTTTTTCATCCAATTAAATGTTACAATCTCTCAAGAATATACCAAAAGAAAACACCTTTATAATGATTTTCATCCCTATGTGAATGAAAAAATTAAAAAATACTGAAACAATTTATAAAAATTTTGTGATGTAATTGCATGGTAATGGAAAAACTTCATTGCTTTTATTTTCACATTTCCATTTACGTTTTTATTTCCACTATAAACTCTACTATTAATAGATTCTATAAAAATTATATTTGAACATATTTTTTCACAATTGTTTCATTTTTGAGGACTATCCCCTATAAAAAAAGATTTCCCAATTTCTTTCTCAACTAAATTATATACTACAGTGATCGAAAACATTATGAACCGAACATCCAGAATATGGTCTCCACTATAGTAATGACTCATACTACTACTTGTGGGATTTTACTAATAGTGAAATCCATGACACTGTCTCTATTAAGGACACATGAGATACTATTAAAAATATAAATCATTCGTTAAATAACTCACCCCTTCTTCATAAACAAGGCCTTATGTGTAATTTTTTTTATCTTTTCTTGGTTCAGAACTATGTTTTTTATGTTTACATACATGTTTTCAAATCCTATATTTCAATATTAATTATTATTAATTATTATTTTCATTGAAGGTAAATTCATAAATATGATTTCTCTATGTAAAAAATAAATTTTCATTCATTTTCATATATTGTTTATGTTTTATACTATTATGATGATGCCTTCAAAATATATACAACTATTAAAATTTTATATATCATTAACATAAAATTTTCACATTTTTGAATTAATTTTCATTATTATATTTTCAAATTGTGGATGAATTTTCCATATAATAGTTTATTTATAGTTTTTTGAATATACACGGGTTAGGTACTAGTTTTCTATAAAGGGGGGGGGGGATAATAAATAATTACTATTTAGTTTATTCAATAATATATTTACTATGGTGGAGAAAAACAATTAAGGGGAGGTATATGAAGATATTTTTTAACCTAATGGAAGATATATCCCTTAATTATAAGGAATATATATTTAGAGGTATTTTTTATACGGTGTATATTGTTATATCAATATATTTTGTTGAGTTTATATCTATTATAATATTTTTGTGATAATTTATTGAATAACATATTTTGAAATGGTTTAAGGATAAATTTTTTACTAATATAGTATTTTTGATCTCATTTGGGTTTATTTATTGTGAGAAAATCAGTTTAAGAAACTTAAATGGGAAGCATTAATTGTTTTATTTAATATTCTTATATCCTACACCATTTTTTAACATTTACAATTACAATTTTTAATTTTTTTTTATTAATTTATTTTTTTATTTAGTTTAATGTGTGATTTAATTTAAATTGTTTATAAATTATAAAAATGGGAAGATATTTGAGACTATAAAAGAGGAAGATGTTGATACATGGATATTTTTTCACCTATAGGGGTTTTTTGAGAGAGTTTTAAAAGATTTATATTTGAATAATAATTCCCTATTCTAGTAATGTTTTTAAGGGAAAAAATCACTATAATTGATTTGGAGTAAATATTGTTCCCATGTTGTATTTTTTTTGTAACACATAAATCATGTTTGACAGAAATGTAACATGGTGTTTCATTTTGAGGTGATGTTTATTCCAACAATATATTGTGATTAAAAGTTCTTGGATGGATTATGTATGTTTTTTTATATGTTTTAAATATTTTTGGTTTTTATTAATTTCAGAATGATATTTATAAACATCCATAGTAAGTAATTAAAGCTTTCTAAATATGTATTAGTCACTCTGAACTCACATATGAAATTTAGTTTCGTCTCACAAAAATAGAAACTTTACTCACTAAGAAATGTGAATCTAGAAATAATAAAAAAGTATATAAAATAAAATAATAGTTATGTAAATTTATCTTTATTGATATGTAAGGGTCACCCTAATTAGACATCAAAAACATATAATGTCTCATTCATAAATTTGGGTAATCATCAAATACAAAAAGGACAATTGGGTGCTGAGAAGATGTCCAGAAATTTGAAGAGTCATTCCGTAAAGGTTACTTTGTTTAAATAAATTGATCAATCTATGAATAATTAAAAAAATTAGCTAATACACATAATAAGAAATCGAAACATCCTAATACATAAAGTCCACTTAATGCTAAGAATATTGTGACATGAAACTGTATATTTATCCATGATGAAAAAATTTCATTATTATAATAAAAAAGAGATTATTTAGAGTAAAATTATAAATATTAAGTTTAATACAAGGATACATAAATGTAATAACTTTGTGGGTGATATACGCGAGTCTCTCTACATTATAGATTCATAGGTAATGATTTGATTTCTGATTTAAAAGTGTTCGGGATTTTGCGAAAAATAAAATGATGATCCCAAAACTATTATTTTATGGATTAAATATTATGAAGGTATATAATGATTTTTTTAATATAATGATCACACTATAAATATTTCTATCATGTTATAATAATGTGTGTTATTGGAAAATGAAAGAAGTGTTTTTTCATGAATAAAATCATCAAACATAAAAAGTAATAATTTAATAAATTTGGAGGAAATATTTTATCATGATGTGACGTATATCTTCATTTTTTGATAAGATAAAAATATTAAAAAAAAATTAATAATATATTTTTGTTTTGTTTTAGAGTTATTAATGGGATTTACTTGTGTGTGTTAAAATATTAAAACATTAATATGATAAGGGGAAAATTTATAAGACCATGGACATGTGTATTTAATGAAAATGAAAATGGATTATCAAGGATATAGTTTATTTTTATAATAGTGAAAAAATAAAGAGTGGAATAATAAGTAAAATACTTATTAAAATCAATATAAAAGTGTAAGTTCCCGGATCCGAGTACCACTCCATGGATGTCCAAAACCCGGTTGGTCACATGACCTCAAGCGCATTTTCTTAAATGACAGAGGCTTCAGACTAGTAGCGAGGGCCCAGGTCTGATAGTGGGGAAACTATTCCCCCATTTGTCAAAGTATAGTGCAGCGGAATAAAAGATAAAACATACAACAATAGTGGAAGATGTAAGACATACATAACTGAAATGCACAAATGCAGAAAAAAGAACCATTAGTTATATGTATATCAAGATGCAGCATGTCACTATTCTATGAAAACAGCAAGAACATGTTACAAAACAGTTCAATATGATACAATGGAAAGTACAGGTATAACAGAACAAAACAGAACAACTGGTAGCATCGCGAGCTTGAGCTCTGTCCCATGCTCCCCTACACCTCAGTAAGACTCATGTACCTGTATAAGGACCCTTGACATTGTCTATACCTATAGAAATATAGTCTGTTTGGGCTGAAGAAATGACCCAAATAGGGTGTGAGAAATGAATCCCAGTAGGCACCCACCGATGGTTAGTGCCCAACTGTCAGTGTAAATGTGCAACAACAGTTTGCAGTAATAAATGCAATAAAATATGCAGTACTAAAAAGTAACTAGCTTTACTAGTTATATTTCTATTTAAATATTCATTAAACCATTCAATATAAGGAAATCACAAAATTGAATTTCTAAGTAAACAGTTAGTGTCCCCAGGCACGTAAACACTTACCCTCAGGTAAATAGAATCCAAGGCCACAGGAATCTTCCAACAGGCATATCGAATAACGCCCACAGGCGTACAAGGTGTGACCCACATGCACAGAATCTACTACCCATATACATGAAAGAAGTAGCCCTCAGGCTTAACAGTGCACTTCCCACAGGATAATAACAACACTGCCGTCGGGCTTAACAAGTAACTGGGCCATTCCCAACATATAAACAAGCAATTTACATACAATTCCTCTTAATAGAATTTATGACATGCTAAAATTTATGGTATACCCTCGGGTAATATGGCCAAACGTCTAAACAGAGGAATGCACCCCTAGGGTGGTCCTTGATCCATGCTGCGATCCCAAACAGCAGTTTTAAAATTCCATTAAATCACCTTTACTATTCTAGGTATTTAAAACAGCCAAGGCCTCAGCCTCATGACACCCCAACATGGGTTCATAGTTCAATGGTACACAAAAACACATAGAATTTGGAATTTAAACACCAGACCACCTACCTCGATCACCCCTTAACGATATACATGAATAATGCTCCTCGAAACGCCCTAGAACGATGTAGATCTGAGGTAAAAGAAATATAGTTCAAACGTAAGTAATTCTCTTAAGTGTAATAATTGGACAGAGATACACAGGAAGAAGGAAGAACTCACCCGTGTGGTTCCAACGAGATCGACGGAGGCAGAATCAGATTCCCAGTGCTCGATCAGGTGATCTCCAAAGCTCTGGTCGTCCCTCCAGAGTTCTCTTCTTATTCTAAACATTCCCTGTGAACAAGAGAGGCTAATTCCCATTTTATGCGAAAAAACAAACTACCCAACATGTACTATTGGGTAAATATTGTGTAGTTTTTATTTTATAACTGTTCCTTTGGTGGATTCCTGCCAGCGTGGCACTGTTCATATGTCAACATAAGTACACAGCGTGTAATACATGAGTACACAGTGTTTACTGTCGTTCAAATGGACACCTCCATACTACTTTCATGTCGACTAACTACACAGTGTGTAAATACCTAATACACGGCGTGTAGTGGTTTTTTACACCCATCATCTTCGACCGAACTACACGCCATGTGTACTCATTCCACACGGCCAAAGTACAGGGTGTGTAGTCACAAAATTTAGTATTATCCTCCATATTCATTTTTTTCTAAAAAACACTTAAGGAAAAAATAAAATAAGAAACTTGTACCTCAACAACACGAACCGGGTTCTTACAAACTCCCCCCTTATAGAAATAAGTCCCCAAATTTCCCTTCCATGGGTGGAGAAGATAAATCTTAGAAAAACTCTATCCACCGAGCTTTTACTTCGATCTCCCACTCCCAGGTTCTGTCCTACACTCGGCCATAATTCCATAACACCCGTATGAGAGGAACTAACTATCCTCAGAGAACGTTCATGCTCCTATCCAAAATATGAATCGGATGATCCTCAAAGGATGCATCTATCTGAAGCTCAACCTCCTATGGATGAAAGATGTGACATGGTTCTGAATGATAACAGTGCAACTGAGAATAATGGAAGACGTCGTGCATAGCCCGATACCTCTGTGGTAAGTGTAACCGATAGGAAACCGGCCCGACTCTCACCAGAATCTCAAATGGTCTCACATACCTCAGTGAAATTTTACACTGTCTCATGATCCGAATGTGTCCTAACCTCGGTGAAACACGCATGAAAACATGATCCCCGACCACGAACACAAAGGGTCATCTGCAACGATCATCATAAGATTTCTAACAAGACTGTGCAGTATCCATCTACTTCTGAATCAACTGGACATGCTTAGAAGTCTCCTACACGAGATGTGGTCCCAATAAATCCAACTCAGCTGCCTCCATCCAACAAAAAGGTGATTGGAATGACCTACCAAATAAATCCTCATTAGGTTCCATCTCAATTGTTTCCTGAAAACAATTATTATAGGAAAACTCAACCAGGGGTATATGATTCTCCCTAGAGCCCCCAATGTCTAGGAAGCATGCATAGAGCATGTCCTCTAGCACATGTATTGTATGCTATTATTGGCCATCAATTTGAGGGTGGTAAGATGTGCTCAGAATCACCTGTGTACCCAGTGCCCTTTGAAATCACTGAAAGAAACGAGACGTAAAACGAGCATCCCTATCTGAAATGATAGAAAGAGGAACCCCATGAAGATGTACTACCTCTAAGATATACAGATTCTCGAGCTCGTTAACATCGAAGGTCTCCTTGATCGGCAAAAAGTGAGAAAACTTAGTGAGTTTGTACACAAAAACCCATGTGGCATCATTGCCTTGAAGTGACCTCGGAAACGCAGTTACGAAGTCTCTCGCAACATCATCCCATTTACACTCTGGAATGGGTATCTTCTGTAATAGTTTGGCTGGCCTCTAATGCTCCGCTTTCACCTGCTGATAGGTGGAACATCTAATAACAAAACTAGTTACTTCTCTCTCCATACCCGGCCCCCAATACTGATGTCTCAAGTCACGGTACATATTGGTAACTCCTGGATGAACGACCCAAGCTAAAGCATGAATCTCCCGCATCAACTCCTCGCGTATATCCTTTGGAACCCATAGTCGTCCATGGAAACTCAATACCTCATCATTTCCTATCATCCACAGGGAGTAGGGTCCTCACATTCCACTGACTCCTGTAGAACTAGGCCTTCAGAATCAGATCGTTGTCTCAGCCTCACTCTATATAAGAGGGTAGAATTCATAGCTAAAGAAGAAATATAAGTTTGCCCTTGACTCTCATGCACCTCCAAATGCATCTCAGAGAACAAAGCCATAAGTTATCACTCACCTATGGCCTCATTAACCGCATGTGTTTGTGTCTTCCTGCTCAGTGCATCAGCAACTGCATTCCCCTTACTAGGTTTATAGGAAAGCTCAAAATCGAAATAATTAAGTTACTCGACCAATGTTCACTGCCTCAAATTCAAGTCACGCTGAGTAAAGATATACTTGAGACTTTCGTGGTCGGTGAAAACCACAAAATGATCTCCTAAGAGATAATGTCTCCAACAACGTAACACATGAACAACTGCATCCAACTTGAGGTCATGCATCAGATAATTCCTCTCATGGGCCCTCAACTACTGAGACCCGTACACAAAAATGAAATCACCTTGCATCAACACAGCTCCCATCCCAATACCTGACGCATCACAATAAACTATATAGATCTTTCCCTAATCTTGGATTATTAGGATTGGTGCTGATGTCATCTTTCCCTTATGCTCATGGAAGGATGTCTAGCAAGATTCTGACCAAATGAACTTCACACCCTTCTTAGTCAAACCCGTCAATGGCACTGCTAAGCGGGAAATTTAGTATATAAAATGATTATAGTAACTATACACCCCAAAGAAACACTATATCTCAAACACATTCTTAGGATGCTCCCAGGAAAGTACTGCTCTCACCTTCTCTGGGACTACTGCAACTCCTACCTCTGAAATGATATGACCTAGGAAGTGAATCTGGTCCATCCAAAAGTGGCACTTTGAGAGATTAGCATATAGCTGATGCTCTCCCAATGTAATCAATATGATCACAAGATGAATTAAATGGTCATGTTAAGTGTGATAGTACACCAAGATATCATCCACGAATAATATCACAAAATAATCTTGATAAGGATAAAACACATGATTCATCAGAGCCATGAAAAATTCGGGTGCGTTCGTGAGTCGGAATGGCATAAACAAGTACAAATATAGACCATACCTACCCCTGAAGGCTGTGAGAGGTATATCAGATGGTCTAATGCGCAAATTATGTTATCTGAATCTCAAGGTAATCCTAGAGAACACTAGGGAACCTCGAAGTTGATCAAAAATATCATCAATCCTTGGTAGGGGATATCAATTCTTGACCGTCAATTGGTTCAGCTTCCGATAATCCACACAGAGTCTAAAGGTACCATCCTCCTTCTTCACAAAAAGGACTGGAGAACCCCAAGGGGAAGTATTGGATCAGATAACACCCTTTGACTGTAACTCCACTGACAATCTCTTAAGCTCTTGTAACTCAGGTGTAGCCATCCGATATGGAGGAATGGATACTGGTGCTACTCCGGGAACAAGATCAATAAGAAAATCCACCTGACGCTCTGGAGGTAGACCTGAAAAGTCTTCTGGTAAGACATACCTAAAACGATCAACCACTGAATATAAATCCTTCTAAAAAGTCCCCTGTTCATCCATATATAAACTCACAATCTGTGTTGTGACTCCACCTTACCCACGATGCTCTGGTCCATCTCGACTCACCAGAACATCCCACTCGCATTTGTATAAAAACACTCCACCCTATAGTGACGTGAAACGCACCCTGTGATGATAGAAGTCTACAAAGGCTCGAATGGGAACCAACCAGTCCCTCTCAAGAATGACATCATAGTTCATCATATCCAAGACATAGAGTTTCCAAATGAATTGACACCCACCAACCTCAAGGGGACACTCCATGCACTGACTCTCACCAGCCGTTCTAGTCCCCAACAGAGTTTCTAGTGTCATAACATCATAAGAAGAATAAACACATAGCCCAGGGCTCTCTACAACAGGCATAGATACAAAGCTATGTGTAGAACCCGTATCGAAAAGTACTGAAGATAAGATAGAATCTACTAGAATAATACCTCTAATAGTAGAAGGTCTGAGATCCTCCTCTTGTTGGGTCTATTACAATGCATATACCTGCCCAGTGCCATAGCCCTGTGACATAGCTTGGCTACCCTCAGCTGTCCCACCCTGCTGCCTTTGAAATCCAAGTGTCTGGCTACCACGACCACGACCACCATCTCTACCTCCACGCCCTAACGTATTCCAATTTCCCGAATGGTAGAAAGCTGCTGGTCCTGCTCCCGCAGGTGGAGTCTGTACAGAACCCATCTCACTAGCCACTGGTGGAAACGTTCTAGAATAGCGCTGCATATGACCCATCCTTCCACAAGCTCGGCATTTATAGGTTATGTGGACACTGTTGTCTCTTGTGCCCCTCCTTACCACACTGGTAGCACCTAACCTGGCCACCTGAAACATTCTTCTGGATATTACTACCATTGTGAGAGAAGTACATCTATCTCTTCCTCTTGCCAGTATAAATAGTACTAGAAACTGGTGATGAACCGCCCTGGCCCAAACCACTTGGTTCCCGAAAATTCAACTGGGTAATCATTTCCTGGTTCACAATAGCATGTACTATAGGCAACATAAAAAAATTCACCACTGCGCGAACATCATATAGAAAACCATCATCCAAGTGTCTAGCCCTCAACGTCTCATCACCTGCTAGAATAGGTGAAAAACACTGAAGATTGGTTAAATGAGAAGAATAATCCATCACCGACATAGCACCCTACTCCAGGTTCATGAACTCTCGAGATCTATCTACTCTCAGAGAATCTAGAAAGAAGAAGTCAAAGAAACCTGTATGAAAATCTTCCCACACCATGTATCTATGATGATCTGATTAGGTGGTAATATCCCACCACTTCTTGGAGGAATCACGCAGCATATAAGTCACGAGCATGACCCTCCTCCTTGGAGGCATCTCATGATGCTCGAAAATAGTCTGCAAGGAATCCCGCCTAGACTCTGTAGCCTATGGTATGCCATCCCCAGAAAATGTAGGCGGATGTTTCTACTGGAATATATGAGTCTGCTCGGCCATAGATGTGGTATCCGGAAGTGCTCCCTGAAAGGTCTACAAGAACCACATGATGCCTTGACGGAGCTACGCCTCCGCGCCTCTGTCTGGTATAACGGCTGGAACCACATCTGGCTCTACTGGAGTGTCCAATGGTAGCCCATGGCCTATAATCTTTGGTGTATAATCATTGCTGCTCTCCTGAAAAAAACATGTGGTCGTCTCGGTGGCATGACTCTACAAGTTCGAACACACACCTTAGATCATGTTTATCAAAGACCAAAAACAAGGAGACGAAGAAAGAAAGTTTTCAAAATTTACAAAACTTTACTACCCGAGGTATATAAACCTACACGGTGTGTTATCGCAAGCATTCAAAAGGGCATGTACCCCAGCTGAAACTGGCTGTGTAACACCCCAAACCCATGGTGTGCCTTCTAAATACATGACGTGTACTTGAATCCTTTTCCTCTGCCCGAGTTCTTCTACATGGCTATGCCACACTTCTCACTTGAATAAGAAAACACTGCATGTATGGAATATACATAGTGTATATGGTATAATTTCCAACTAATCATGTCATTCGTGACACAGCTGACTACTTGGATGACACCACATGGAGTGTGACACCCGCACATGGCGTGTACACTACCCCGTTTCCCAGACACATAGCCAAGTCCACACGGTCTCCCACCGGTAAGGACTACAAGTCGTGTCCCTTAGGTACATGGATTGTTCATGAAGAGGTAACACAGACCCATGTTTGTTAGCTACACGTCTGGGTCTCCAGGTCAGAATACACAGTGTGTTCCATAGTGGACATGATGTGTATGTCTCAAGGTCATTTCCATCTGTGTTGTTAGTTACATGGGCTGAACCCAGGTCAACACCACACAGCATGTACATCCGGAACATGGTGTGTTTTTTTCAAATCATTCCCTACCGAGTGCCCCCGCCCACATAGTCTATGACACGAGAAGAGGCTAAACGATGTGTACTTAATTTTTTTTCATTTCTTCCCAAACAGAAGAACACACGGTGTGTGTCCATAGAACTACATTGCATATATCCTAGGTTTTTTGGACAGTAAGCCTCAGATACTACTCTGGAACCCAGTAAATACTGAAAACAACACCTAAGTGCCAAATTCCAAACTGTGAGGGCCAATACTCCTCGTGAGTCAAAACATGGAATCCCATCTGTGTTTATAAATGCGTTAAACCGCCAATGATCCACCAAATTTTGGTTAATGAGGGCCCATACTCATCAATAACCAAATTATGGCATCCATTATATCAACAGGCTCACACAACAATACCCTATTACATTGTAGGTATTTATCAAAGTAGTTATCACAACAACATACTTTTCTATTAGAACAATTATCACAACAACATGCATTTTCTAACGTGCCAATGTGGCATGTGATTTCTAGCATGTGCCTAAATGATGCATGAGATGGAATAACCTCGTATCATTGGGTTGAAACTAAATAGAACCCATGGATAACATATAAATAACACAATCACAATTGCGTCAACCAATGGTCAAAATCAAATCAACTGTAAAATTTGCAAAATCGGAATAATTGAAAAAATACCAGGAAGACTGGATTTTCCATGTACACAGGTTAGCTACTCTCGGTCACAACTTATTACCAACTAACATTTTCGTCCTATCCTTGAATAAGGATCCAAATAGAATGTCAAATAAAAGAAACATCTCTGATACCACTTTGTAACGTCCCGGATCCGGGTACCACTCCATGGGTGCCCCGAACCCAGTTTGCCACATAACTTCAAGCGCCTTTCCCCAAATTCCAAAGGCTGCCAACTAGCAGCGAGGTCCCATGTCTGATAGTGGGGAAACAATGGCCTCATTTTTCAATGTTTAGCGTAGTAGAATACAAGATAAAAGATACAACAACAGCGGAAGAATTAAATCATACGTAACTGAAGTGAACAACTGCAGTAAAAAAACCAGCATTCATATGTATATCCAGATGCAGCATGCCACTGTTCTATGAAAATATCCAGGACATGTAACATATTAGTACAATACAATACAATGGATAGTACAGGTACAACAGAAAAAACTGAAAATTCAGTAGCATTGTGAGCCTGAGCTCGGTCCCATGCTCCCCTACACCATAGCAACACTCATGTACCTGTATAAGGGCCCTTTCCCTTATCTATACCTATAGAAATATAGTTTATTTGGGCCAAAAAATGATCCAAATAGGGTGTGAGAAATTAATCCTAGTAGGCACCCACCAAATGTATGTGCCCAACTATCAGTGTAAATGTGCAACAACAGTGTGCAGTAATAAATGCAATAAACTAAGTAGTACTCAAAAGTATCTAACTTTACCAGTTATATTTCCATTTCAATGTTCATTAAATCATTCAATATAATGAAACCACCATAGTGAATTTCTAAGTAAACAGTCAGTGTCCTCAGGCATATAAACCCTTACCCTCTGGTAAGGAGAATCCAAACCCACAAGAATCTGCCCACAAGCATATCTAATAATTCCCACAGGCATATGAGGTGTTGCCCACAGGCACAAAATCCACAGCCAACAGGCACAAAATAAGTTGCCATCAGGCTGAACAGTGCACTGCCCACAGGCTAATCACAACACTCCCCTCAAGTCAGACAAGTAATCGGGCCATTCCCAACATATAAAAAAGCAATTTATATACAATTCCTCTCAAGTTAATTTAAGACATGATAAAATTTATGGTATACCCTCGGGTAACCTGGTCAAATGGATAAACAGAGGAACGCACCCCTAAGGTGGTCCGGGATCCAAGCAGTAAACCCAAAAAGTAGTTTTACAATGCCATTAAATCACGAATGCAATTCTAGTTATTTGAAACAGCCAAGGCCTCAGCCTCATGACACCCCAATATGGGTTTGTAGAACAGTGGTACACAAAAACACACAACTGTTGGAATTTAAACACCAGACCACCTACCTCGATCGCCCCTGATCGATATATGTGAACGACGCTCCTCAAAATTCCCATGAATGACATAGATCTAAGGTAAAATAAATCTCATTCTAAAATAAATAACTCTCTTTAGAGGAAGAATTGGCAAGAGCTACGCGTGAAGAAGGAAGAACTTGCCTGTATGGTTCCAACGAGATCGACAGAGGTGGAATCGAATTCCCGGTGCTGGATTTGGGAGATCTCCAAAGATCCAGCCATCCCTCCAGAGTTCTCTTCCAGTTCTAATCATTCCCTATGAATAGGGGAGTATACGTCCCATTTTAAGTGAAAAAAAAGACTACACAGCATGTATTATTGGGTACACATCGTGTATTTTTCATTTTTAACTGTTCCTTCGGTGGATTTTCGCCAGCGTGGCTCTATTCATCTGTCGACATGAGTATATGGCGTGTAATACCTATGTACATGGAGTGTAATATCTCTTAGATAGCCACCACCTTAATATTTTCTGGATTACTGACTACACGGTGTGTAAATACCTACTACATGACATGTATTCGGTTTTTACACCCATCATCGTCGACCGGCCTACATGCTCTGTGTACTCATTCCACATGGCCAAAGTACATGGTGTGTGGAAAATGACATGGAATTTAGTCACAAAATTTAGCATTTTCTCCCATTTTCCTTATTTTCTCAAAAACACATAAGGAAAAAATAAAAGAAGAAACCCATACATCAAAAACAAGAACTATGTTCTTACAAAAAGAATCATAAAAGAAAGAGTATACACATTTTTTTCTGTGAACATCCCATCCATTTCACAGGTTGGGGAAAAACATTGATGTACCATATATATTTAAGTCTTAAGAAATGAATTAAAACTATAATATTTTTATGATAAACTCAATTTATTGGAAAAGGATAATTCTTGTCTCATTGAAGATCAAGACTATAATGGCAATTGTCGATAGAAAATGTTGTATCATCTTGTATTAAGATTCATGGATATAGAGAACTTATTTATATAAATCATATAGATTATATTGGTTTTTAAATCAGAGTATATTTTATATCATTCCCTATATTAAAACCCCATTTTATGTAGTTAACCCTCATATTGAGTGTATTTGTTTATTTGAATTTTTCAATATCTACAAGTGAAATTGTTAGATTGTTCACTCTAAAAAGTGGTCATGCTTGATATTAAAAGAATCATAATTTCGAAAATATATTATTTTTCCGGGTTTTAGTCCCATACATTCTTTTTGAGCCAACACTATAAATTGAGACATCATTAAACTGATATAAACACTAATGAATGTCAATGTTTTCTCTTATGAATTAAAAGAACAAGATCAAGAAGAACATTGAAAATTCATTATAACCCTTGGGATTTATGTATACATGGTTGAACAAATTCAATTTCAAATATTTATTATAATTTTATGTTAATTAAGAATAAAAAATTATATTCAAGTCATATATGATACATATACACAAGTTAACCAATAATGAAAACCCACATAATGTCCATAAAATATGTGAAAAATAAAATAACGTAGCATGAATATATCAAGTAACCCAAAAATTTAAAAAGGGTACCAATAGAATAGGATAGATTAGTGTAGTCCCCTAATGAAAAATCATGGAATTCCTCTCTATATACAGTCCATGATCCCACAAAATACTCTTAAACATACTCATATTTCCCAAACACCGTGGAAATATAGCTCTTTAATAGCTCAATCCCAATGAATACGAGAAGTGTCACTATAAATGAGGTACCTGAAATATAATATAAATTGACTCATCTCCAATAATATTCCCATATAGGGTATAAACATAAACATTGATGATAAGGAACCATCAACATACCCAAAGACAACTGAAAATTCGATGTTTTATACATGAAATTTTGTAATCATTTGTATACATAAATGATTAAAAAATTACAAATATATATATATTGAAATTTATACCATTAATGTATCTATGGTAGGATGGTCCATAATTTTACAATATACTTTTACAAAGCTAGGTGTCAATATCTTTATGGATGTATGTAAATCATTGAGCCCATATCCTCTAGGTTTAGTATAAACAAGCATGGAGAATTATTATTTCATTAGTATGAGATTATATATAAAATAGTTAGGGCCTCAACTGATGATGTAGAATAAGAGAAGGGGTCTATGAGAGTCAATAAATTATGGGCATATCCCATCTTCATACTATGTATTAATATATAAAATCATGGGAATAATTTAATAGTAGAATATTTACATACAACATATTGTTAGATCATCATCTATAAAAATTATATCCATGCACATTGAATCATTATTACTTATAAAATACCATAAAACCAACATCTAGTAATCAAAATTATTTTTTATAATACCATGGTTTTACTATAAACTTATAAAAAATTATTCTGTCATGAGATCATGTTATATAACATGAAAATTAAATAAATATTATTTCCTGGATTCATAAAAGTTTATAACTCATAAGACTAACATAAAAGGGGTTATAGATGAACATTTTTATCATGGGTTTTTAAGTAAATTCCATATTTATATTATAATGTTATGTGGTTATCAAATATTTTTCACAAAAATCTCATAAAATATTGATGAAATCATGTTATAAAAGTCACATGTAAGAACTAGTAGTATAAAAGGCATCAGATTATGGATATCTTTAGATATAGACAATAAATGATAATGGTGATCCAAATAATGAATGAAATAGTATTTTAATTTTAAATTAAATGATTAATCTACAATATAATACCCTATCAAAGCATGATTCTAATATTAAAATACTATTATAGAAAGAAAATTTAATAAATTTATTATAAAAAATGAACAACATACACTTTGTAATATTAGTATATATATAATGACACTAAAATATTAATTGACATCAAAAAAATTAACTAAAATTATGATGAATGTAAATTATCAATATGAAGTATAGTATTGTGATGTAATATTATTTATTAAACAATTTCATTTTACCAATAAAATTTTTTAAAAATAAAAAAAAAATTTAATTATTATTTTTAAAAACTATATTTTTATTATCAAAATAACCTATTTTCGGAAAATTAATTTTAAAAAAACAAGTAATTTAATCCAACTTAGATATCCCAATCATAAATAACAAATACTTCAACTCTTAACTGGGGTATGGCCTGGATCATTAACTTATAACTAATTCATGATACGGTAGGGGTAATGATATATTACATAAATCATGTTGAATTCCTTAATGTGTAATCCAAATAAGGACATATTAAAGAACTCAACCCTTAATGTGTATTTCCATATCTCTTTTCTAAAAGGGGATAAAAATAAAAAAGTGGCTGTAATTATTTTTGACTCAATTCCCTTTAGAACCACATAGAATTACAAGACTTAGTCTAATAATAAAGTTAGTATTCCAAACATATGTAAAGGAAAAAAATAGATTCAATGTTCATAAATATTTACAAATAAAAAATATACCCCATTGTAAACCATTAAATGTAATACATGTATAAAATTCACTCTGACAGTTTATTCTTACATAATCAACACGTAATTGGAAATAAATTTTTATAATAATACAAAAAAAATTGCATTTAAAAATAAAGACATGGATATAATTCATAATATAATTTCTTAGGAGGTCCCATAAAAAATAATCCACATACTATAATAAAAAAACCTGAGAAGAACTCTTTTTAATTCCAACATTAATATATTTATGATTTTTTATCAACATTTCACATATATAGAGTGTATAATTTATACATAGTCTAGAGATTCACTAGGAGTATTGATACCCCCTATGTTAATCATACAAGAGATTAATCATCTATATGATCATTGAGGAAATCTTTTATTTAAATAGAACTTACCCTAACAACTGGTTTGATAAATTCCAAAAAAGTGAAATGAAATTAATCATTTTGGATAATAAATACATGTAAACCTAGTTTAAAATAATATTTAATGACACTATACATCCAATAATACTTGTTAAACCCAAAATATCTAATAAAATTAACTATATTTTCATATAAATACATAACAAATAATGAAAATAATTGAATATTATATTCCGTAATTTCAATTAATATAAACATTGATAATAGAAAGACAACATACTTTCATGGGCTTCAATTAGGAACACAAAGGGGACTCATTTTGATCAACAATGATTCTACCCTAACATTATGAAAAAATATAATTCTTATCCATGATATAATTAATATAGAATAAGGAAAAGAGGTAGAAATTATATGATATGGAAATGACTAAATTAAATTGGGTAGAAGAGGATTTTGTGGATCTTCCCTAAATTGGGATTAAGAATAAAGGGTGTAATTTAACATAAAAGTGTTACAGGAGGGTCTCTTAGCTAGATTTATAATAATGATCTCCAATGATTAAAAAGATGGTTAATTATACAGGTTAAAATGCTCAAAATGGAAATCCTTAGGTGAAAATCCATCATGGGCCTTTTGGGTGCCCGATAAGGTTCCATAGGCCCTTGGCGTCCAGTAACTCTTCCAATACCATTGGGAAATCAGTAACATGTATGAAAAAATGTTCCATGTTACACTTACCATGAGGATACCCAAACCTATAAATTACATAGTAAACCTAAAAATAACTTAAAAAACACTCATGAATCTATACATATAAAAAATACACCTAACTAAATCTCATATAGTTAATGAAACCCCCATATAAAAATAAAGATATAAAATATATCAATTTCGAGTTAACTAATTCTCTAAATATTATCATTAATAAGATATAAAATGTGGTGCGATGATTTTTCAAAAAAATATTGTTTTGACATCATACACTTGATTGTAAGGGTTTAATTTTTTTTAATTACTAACATTAGGTATATTATTTTTGAATGGTTTACATTGAGTATTGTTCATGGATCAATAGCTGTAGAACATCTCCCATTTCAATGAAAACTCATGGAAATACATTTCAAAGTAGTAATTCATTAGGTAACATGACCAGCATCTCTTAAAAAATCACAAAGATCAATAATATGGTCATTTAGGATCTTCACACCTTTTTCGAGTGAAATTATTGCCTATTTGGTGACCCTCTTATATATTTAATACATGATCGTGAATCATTTGTTCGTTCTTATGTATTTATAATAAATATCACCATGAGGTAAATAAAATTATGAATATTCATGGGTATAGAATAGTATGTATGTTTCTAAGGTTCTCCATCAATAAAACCCTTTTTCTTATCGGGATCTAAGATTATTTTTCCATTCATTAGGATTATGTTGGCTTTATGTCGTGTAGTGTGGGGATATGGAGTTTTATATCATCCTAGGGGGTTGATTATGTTTTTTTATCTAGTTTTTACCCATAATATGGGATTCCTATATATCATTATGAGGGTAATCAGAACACATGTAGTTAGGTGCCACATACCATAAATAAACACATTTTAAAGTTGTCTAACAATAACCAAACCATGAATTTTTATAACATGGGACAATGATGCCCAGGAGGAATGTTCATAGTAAAACATTGGTTTGGGACTTAAGTCAAGGAATCCTGAGGGCCCCAGAAGAGTTGTGTTCTCTATGGTGGTTATGAGCCTACTACGATTGTTTCCTAAAAAATATTAGGCTGAAATTGGGTGTTGGGTGGGTATCTTATTGAGGCTATGTATATATCCAATCTAGTTTGGAATTATGGAGAATTTCTTTTGGTAATACATAAGGATCATACCAAACGATGATGCCTATATTATGAGACATAATCGGGGAACACACTTGAGAATCTTCCTATTTGAGCATTATTGGGGGTTATATTATATAGGACGCCCAATGATCATGATTTGGGATTATTCTGTATAGTATTCCCATTGAGTTTTTGTAATTGTAAAGATGTAATTTTTGCTGATAAACTCTAATTTGATGTGATTCTTTCTTTTTGTGTGAAATCAGATGAGGTAGTATATCTGAAGATTATACAATTAAATTTTCTCCAGTGGTGGATGGGTGTTGAAGAACAAAGGGAGAGAGAGTGGGGATATGAATGATCATGTCTTCACTTTTATTTTGGTAACCAAGATAGAAACATCTAGTGAAAATATAGTTATGTTATGGGATAGAGAAGATGAGAAACAGTGTTCCCTCAAACAAGATAGGTTAGGGGTAACTCTATATGCCATGCCATAATGGTTTATGATGAGGATAGGAGAGACCATCACCATCTCCCATTGAAGGGAAAGGTTAGTGGTTACCCTCAATTCCTAGAATGATTTGGTTCACATTATCATCTCTAAGCCCATGGGAACCTCTAAGGTTGATACCCTCATTAAAACTATAATTTAGAAATGAATTATTTTTGGGTACCCCTTTTGAGGAGGATACATGCATTTCATAGCTTACCAAATGTATTTAAACATGACAGGACACACTGATGTTCCCGATAATTAGATCATTCTTGTTAGGTTTCTATTAAAGATGCTATAGCCTCATTCTATTATATTTGTTCACTGAGTGTCCAAAATGACTCCCAATGATATGATGTAAGTGAGTGATTGGATTTGGATAATAGAAAATTCTAGGAGTCCCCATTCCTTGTAGTGTGATCTTGTACGTGATGGTGTTTTGTCTGTGTCGTATGTTTTTACATGGGTGATGGTACCATATGTGTATCATTATGCTACATTGACCTCAGTTCTTCCTGCGTACAACATTGATACAAGGGACTATGATATTCTCATATATTGATTTTCTACGTAAGGGTTTGTTCCTCTAACATAGAATTTTAATACATAGTAAAGGACTCTGTTGGAATAGTTTTTTCCCTTGTAGGATTCATAGACTTAATGGGGGAATCATGTTTTCATTATGTAAGGGTGTCCTGTAATAGTATTTTAAGCTCATGGATGGTTGGATGTTTTCATTTTATCATTAATGTTATTTGGTGGGTTTACCTTCTTGGAATCAACAACACTCTCCCAATTAATCGCCGAGTATATACATATTGGGTCTCCTCCTCATAAATCATTTTGGATCATAGATCTTGAGTCATCCTTTTTGGCCCCAGTCAATTTATTTTTATATAATAATTAATGGACTAGATATCAACATAGAAGATCATCTGTTGTGGGAAAACTGATTATTATATGGGATATTAACGAGGGCTCCCCGACCCATGAATAATTTCATTCATGGGGTAGTCATTTGGGGAGATAAAATCATCATCCTTCCCTAAAAATGACTTGTTTTTTTCATGGGGTTCGAACTTACCATCCCATTGCATGAACAGTTTTGATTCTATGAGATGGTTTTTCTAAGGAGATGATATCACAATTTGTCCATATAAATGATTTTTTTTTCATTTATGGTAATTGGTGTTGTCATCTCATCCCCCAAAAGATTTTTCTTTCATTTTGATTTACAAAGTGGAAGAATTCCATGTTGAGCGGATGTCCCAAAAGTAATTTTCACTTCATAGGATCAGCCTTTCCATAGTGGCTTCTAACCATATGAACATTTTCTTCAAATTATTCTTTCATATTTGTACTTATCATTTTCCATGTTAATGTAATTCTCATACACTTATATGAATAATTTTCAAGACTAAAAAATTGTTCTAATAGGAATGGGGATTGATCAGGATGAATATAAGGATGTTTTGATATAAAAAGAGGTTGTAATTTTGAACTAGTTTGTTGTACGCAAGTGGACCTGCAACATGGTACCACACCTATAAGTAGGATTCATGGATAATTTGTTCGTTACTATATTTATCATAATATTGAGAACCTCACAAACTCTCTAATCACCCACTTCTACTGCATATAATTAATCCTTTAAATATTTACTTCTTGAAAACAAAACTTCTTCATCCGTAAATAGTAACTTGTTCTCACCTTCATTAGGGAAAGATGCTTCATGGATGGAGTGTATCGCATTCTGATGCATTGATGTCAACCACTATTCAAGCCAGTGCATCATGGTACAACACTTCACGGCCCATCTCATCATGAATATATGGTTCATGGGAATTAATAAATTTCAATTTTTTTAAAAAATAATCCTTGTATTTATATATTTGGATATATGAAATATCATGGTCCCATCATAGGCTACATCTACACATGTGGTTTTTACTCCCTCTGCGACTGATGAAAGCTGTAATGTTATGACTGATTGTTTTGACAATAATGCTAATCATATTTTCAACCCAGTCAATCACATCATGGGGGATTCATTTTTGGTTAAAAGTGTTATTCAGTGATAAAAAGGATACCCCTTTTCCGATTCTGGATTCCTTCTGACATTCTGATCCCATCACAATTCCTATTAAATCAATATACAAGCTGGATAATAAAGAGTAGTAACATTACTCATGCCAACATCTCATTCAGGGGATCATTCAATCTGGATAATCATGAATCTTGATTTCTCATGAACTAATCTCCCCTTTGGATAAAATAAAATGGTAGGTTCAAGATGAACACATCCATTTGTATCAAAACATTGCATTAAATTCCATGGCATGCGAGTAGCTATATTGGTCATCGAAATGGGGCCTTTTCTCGAGGGTCATTTATCTTGGTATGGGGTGGCCTTTTTGGGTCCCCCGCACATGTGAGGAATTTAAGACTATGTTTAAGGACATATATATATATATGAGGTAGTCTGGTGTCCCATACCTACTCCCATAGAAACCAAATGATTATCCCATCTCTACTTATAATGCGGTTCCTAGACACCAATGCCATCAAATTGGTGCATGGGGAGATCCAGATTAGTATTTGGAATTTTCATTTTTTGGGGTTCCCATAATGAATGACATGTATGGATACTTTATTACTCCACCTTTGGAATGGAATAATTTGAAAAATACCCTCCACCCTCTCAGCAAAAATCTTATTAATAAGGAGAGATACCTTTTTAAGGGTTTATGTAGTCCATAATAAGACATTCCATTTGATGATTGGATCAATGAATTTTATAAACTAATATGACATTATCCTTTTCCAAGGATGAATATTACATTCCAAAATCATTATACTTCAAGTAATATGGGTTCCAACTAGACCACACATTAGGAGGATCAATTTAAAGAGTTTGGCAGGAAAATAATCCATGACATAGACACGTTGTTTCAATTGGAATCATTTCCTTACATGTTTCTCAATGGTTGGTAACAGATGGTTTGTGATTTTGGTTTTGAGGTCAAAGTCATGACCTTTATACTAGAGTCTCAATCATTCGTTTCTAGTTTTAATAATCATTCCATCCTTGTTCCAGTAATGATTTACCATTTTTGGGTTGAATCTATAATGGGATACCACTATAAAGAAGTTTTTCTCCTTTCCATGTAATAAATGGTTGGGTAGGAGACAATATTAAAGTATATAGATTTATAAACCCCCAACATATCTTAAGGTATAGTTTCCTTCCATATATTTAGAGCTTAGGTGGGGTTATCCAGTTATACTAGAAATATAATGAAAAAATTGATCAGCTCAATTACCAAGGTTGTTTACCTTTTATCCATTCATTCGTCCCAGGAGTAATTTAGTAAATGACTCCTCTATATATCATACCAGATATGATTATCTGATTTTTAATGGATTATATCTTTGTTTATAGGATTGATGGGGAACTTATATACATGGGGTACACACCCAGTATTTTTGCATGTCAGTTAAACTAAATTCTAAAGATATTTCCTCCAACCATCAATAGTGCATGATATGAGAAGAAATTATTGATAGCTTTATAGCTCTAGATGATGTTCACTCGAGAGGATACATGTTTCCAGATTCAGATTCCAGCTTCTATGAATTTTAATAATACAATTAACAAATCCCATGATGATGTTTGGAACCAATCATACTCTGAATATCAAATGCGTAAAGTGGTTCCTATCATCAAAGGTCCACTAACGCCCGCTACATAGGTGAATAAAATTAAAGAAACCATAAATTTTAGGCATGCGAAGTATCTGATAAAAAAAATAATTTCTAAACCCACAAGAGAGATGTTGAGTGCTTGGTGTCAACCCCTAGTTTATAAGAATTAATTCTCAAGGTCATGTATCCATCCCTCCTGATGTTTCCTTTACAATGGTGTGGAGATAATGGGAATATTTACGGGGTTCTCATTCATTTGAGGCCATCTTGTCGTTTTTTCAAGAGAAATAACTT
Organism: Viscum album; assembly: GCA_963277665.1. NCBI lineage: Eukaryota > Viridiplantae > Streptophyta > Magnoliopsida > Santalales > Viscaceae > Viscum > Viscum album. Next base: position 1,520,391,059 of record OY728157.1, on the reverse strand, counting down.
TCGTTGAGGGGATATAGCTCCCTTTCAGCACCTAACAATATATCCTAAGCCAATGACCCTGAGACTATGGAATCCTATCTGTCTAATCTAGATTAATTTGTTCATTCAATAAAGAACCATCATAGATATACCATTCAAGATATCTCAATGGTGAATCCTGATGATAGCAAGAGTGAAGGGGATTATAATCACACTTCTCTGGGGGTGGATGATGCCAACCTATGTGTCATGATTGAAGCTAGTGAAATTCCATGTTCTTATCTACGGTCTCCCTAGATCCCTACCCCATAGGGATACAGTGAGGCTGAGGTGTCCAATAACCAATTTCGGCTATTTGAACCAGTCCCACTTCCAAGGGAGGGTCTTTTAGAATTACCCATTCCCATCACTATAGAATTACTAGAGGCTTTGAAATCTTTTGATAATATATGAGAAAGACTATATAAAAATTATATCTGGGAAATGTTCCTTGAAGATTCCGTAGAAATTTTTAGATTTTTATTGATCGCTACTCTCATGTAGATATTTTCTCAAGAATATCATCATGATGTGTATGTATATATTGAAAAAATGAACACCTTAATACACTCTTTTATGTACATAATATACTTTTGTATATGAGTAGAGGATATAGAGTTTATCATGAAGGTGAAAGATGTCACTAAAAAGAGGTAATATTGATATCTACACCAACTCTAATTCTTATTACTATCTTAACCTTTATCTCATACTCATTATACATTTACGATCTACTGGTGATTCTGAAACCTATTTCTTCCTTAAAGTAGACACCAAGGGGAACTATAACTGGGGAGATTCTTTATTCAGACATGGGAGTCTCCAAGGAGGTATCCCCAAGTGTTATACGGAATATAGGGGTTGTTCTTGTGAATCATTAGAGATAATTTCCACTTGAGCACCATATGTTGTTCTTAATAGTTGATTGTCCTTATAGAAAACCATGAAGAGTAAGGATCCATCTTAGTTAATGATATGTCTAAAATATTGGATAATATATGACTATTTAAATTTGTTATTTATTTTTAATTTTATGTGTCTTAATGTGATGGATAATGATTTTCAACATGGATTTTCCTATGACTGATGAGTAATTAGGTTGTAACAACCTAGGGGCCTGTAGACCTGTTTCTCTAGAGATGAATGTGATACCACCAACAGTTTTTCCAAAACATTATAAGGAAACCATTCCAATTGAAACCACTGGGGGTATTCAAGAAAAAGATTCATCTCTTCATGATAATAGTACAACATCTATAATAGTGGGTGGGCCATTATAGGTCAGTTTTTTGAAGATAATCTTATTCATGCCCCTATGGTAAGAACAACCAAAAAGGGGGAGGGATTCAAAATATAGAAGAATTGAAATTTTATATCACCCATAGTTAATTTATTTTCATTATGTAAAGTAAAAATTACATGATTGACCTTTTGGGCTAGTCTAAACATGATCCTACCCCCAAATGTATCTTTAAGAACCCAAAGTCAACCTGTAGATTTTGGTTGTAGCATCCAATTTTCTATCTGATGATGAAACAATAGTGGTTTGGGATTCTGATGTCTTGAAAAGTGGAGGTGAGTTACCCTCCCTTCCATCAATTCCAATTTATTTCATGGATTAGTTGTTAATAATTTTAATAGTTTAATTCTATAAATATAGATATATCGACATGCTAATATATCCAAAGAGCCAGCTACTAGTGAATAAATCCATGCCATGGATGATGATTCAATACCCTATTTGGTGGTTATTATTCCGAAATATGTTACGCCTTTCGAGAGAAATTATGAGGTATATTGGTTGGCTCTATATGACCTTTTCATTTATAGTAAAAAATATGGAGAGATATCTAGAAGTTGATTTAGCAAACCCCCATTTCAAAAATGCCAACAAAACTGACTAAAATATGTCTCTAGTTTTCATATATTTGGTATGAGTGAGTTGATCATCCTTACATACATGAAATAATAAAACAGGTGATGGATGATATGGATGTAACTAGAATTATCCACTCTTGCATTTCCAACATAGATTCCCTGGCCCATTTTTCCACAGCCAAGAACATCCTTGTTAATGAATATGTTGAGGATACTACGATAGACACAGTGAGACATGGTGATGTTACATTGTAGAGAATTTCTGTGGAGAATCTTCTCTAAGAGTTGGAGTGACTTATTCAGGAACTGACGCTACTTAATCAAGAATTCTCTCACACCGAGGGATGATTCATTGACAAAGGGAAACAATTTATGGAGGAGGAAGATGTAGGATTATATGTAGATACGTGGGAAGAGTAACTACATGTCAGTGCTAATGATGAGACTAAAACATTTTATGAGGACCATCAAGTCATATAGGAATTTGACAAGGCACTACTCTAACTTTGTGAATCTACAGAGTAGGCTCTGTAATCACAAGGTATTTCTCATATGAAGAGGCACCGTGATGTAGATTCTCCTCTATTCTCATTCAATAAAATGAAAACTTTTTTTCCCTCCAATTTTTTTCCATTATATTTCCTTCAATTTCAATAACCCAAAACTATTCATTTTCTAAAATATAATCTCAACCATATATCACTTGTAATAACAACCTGGGATAATCAAATTGAAATGATCATGTAATGCTCAATTTTTTTTCATTATCCATGGGACTCAGCAACCATAGTTTTTGACTATTTGTATGGTTACATTTAAGACACTAATAAATTTCTTTTCCTTTACCACCTTAATTTATTCCTATGTAAACTATGGTGTGGGATTTGGGGGAAGAACTTCAGTTTTTTTCGGCTCAAATTGTGGGTTTTCATCCTAACAAGTTTTGCATCTCCTTTTTTATTTACTGCTTAATTTTTTTTAACTGAACTAGGAAAAGTTTATGTCTACTAAGAAGGCACTCAATGTTTACAAATGTTTCCCTTTGTGAGTTTTCCACCTTCATTGTTTGGTGCTTCAATGTTTTTTGATTTCTTGATTTTTTTCGTAAACTAGTGAAATGTTATGTTTATAAAGATGACATACAACTTTTAGCCAGGGTTCCCATTGTTGGTTTTCCACCTATTGAGTTTTTTTGTCTATTTTAGTGGGATTTTTAGAGTCTTACTAAAAAAACTAATGTAGCTAATGTTGTATGTTGAATAGATTTGACCATGAAATACTGGGTGAGTACTCTATGTCTTACTTGTCGATAATTTATTAATCTTTTTCAATCATGAATAAGACATTTTTGGACCTCTGTATTGTGGTATGTGAATTTGGGAAATTATGTGAGGAATGTGAGTGAAGAGTAACCAAAATAATGGTCTTAATGATGAGGTTGTGAGGGTGTACACAAATTAGGGGATCCTCTCTTAAGGATGAATTTTCCTTTGGTTTAAAATAATTTTTTTTTGGATTTTATCCATGTCCAAATGGGGTGTATTATGCATAGTCCAACAAATATTTACTAATGAAACAGAGCTCAAATGTATGATGGAATTAAATTTTGTGAAAATTTAGATTTTTCAAGACCACATAGGGTTTCTTGATAAGGGAATAATGTTTTTAAAATTATTAGGGTATCTATATCGGAACAGGACATAAATCAAAAACCCACTTCTACTTAAATTTATCTTTTGTAATGGAGGTTCAGAGAATTATTTCATTTCTACCATGGACCCAAGACACATACCATGTATTTTAATATCTTACATCAAGTACAGTCATAGTATAAGATTTAAATTCACTCATATTTGACTAAAGGATGAATAATTTTACATTTTAATTGTAATCTATCCAAAAGTGTTCCATCATACTCACGAAATAATAGGAAGGGTTTTGATTTTTAATCTAGTCTATTTTGAATCTAATGAACGATATGGGATGAAAAAATTATTAAGGAGTAATGAAATTGGAATATCCTCTATTGGGGAAGAATTTTCGTTCTGTTGACATGATTTTGTTGGTTCTAACTTATGTATATAAACTAGGGAATATTGTGCATAGTCAATCAATTGTGTCCCCCATAAACTGACCCCTCATTTATCATGGTAAAGATGGTTTATGGAAATTCTAAAATCTTTGGTCACATAGTTAGGTTTTCGAAAGGAATGGTTCCTAAACATGAAAGGATCTGTTTTTGTTAATATTTCCCATGAAAGGGTTTAAATTGTTTCCTTACGTAGGTCCAATGAATACAAAATAAATAGCTCTTTCATTTAATTCATTTATTTTTTTTTGATGTTGGGACATGATATAAAAAAGGTTTGGGCTTCTCTATGAATCTCTTAAAAATGAGATTAAATACATACATAGTTATAGAACAATTTTCCCCATGCATTGATTGAACTCTTATGTGGGGGAGGGGTGTTATTTTTTGAGTATGAACACTAGTGTGAGGTGAGACATGTATTTAATCCTACAATTGAATATGTAACTCATGTATAGTATAAGAGGTAAATTTATTTGTGTTTGGAGTAAAATATAATATCCGGGTGTCGGTATATACCCTGTTAAATTGATAATCATTATTTATGTAGATCTCATAGTGTTCCTCATGTAGGTAAATACTAGGTATTAGAAAGAGAAATTTTTAATTTTTTTGTGATTGGATACAATATAGTGGGATCCAAGTCATAATAAATAATTTATGGCTGTAAGAATTAAGACACATGTAGTTAAAGGAAACATGTTGTTTAGTGTCGTGTTATTAGTACACCATTCATGTAGTTTAATGTTATGTGGTATGGATGTAATTGGTTCTTTCAGTTTTATTTCATATGTTTAGGACCATTATTCATATAAATAATGACTAATAATAGGCTCATGAGACTAGTATGTTTCATAATTCCACATTATGAGGGGGTTGGAATGTGTAAACCATGATTATAAGGATGTTCAAATAAGGAGAAGTTATATAGGGAAAATGAAATTTTGGATTACAGAGATATAATATAACACTCTTGGGGATGATTTACATTTGGTTTATTGGATTTTTTTATGGAAACATATAAAAATACAACTGAGACATATTGTGCATATTCAAACAATGGTTTCTACAAGAAACTAACAACCCTTTTCTGATGGATAAAGTAAAATTGTAGAGACCAGAATTTTCTCAAGACACATGGTATGATGAAAGGACATAATGAGTCTAGGTATATAAAAACGTTCATATGAATATGTTACATAGAGTAAAAATTTCGCTCATTCAATATGATTCATATATATGGGAGGGAATATCTTTTTCCTTGATTGATCAATAATTGAGAAACCTAATTTATAGATCTTCTACATAGGACATTGGTTTTGTATATGATATGGGGACATGTTTTTTACCCCATGGATGAGACTAGGGAGCAATTTCTATGTGTCACTATGTATCTCATAAAAATTATAATCATGCCACAGATAGTTCTAAACGATCCAAGCACATTAATTTCATGAAAAAAGGACATCAGGTTTCCAACATAAAGACGAAATATTACATTTAAAACTATGATTAATGACCTTGGTGTCACTATGTATCCTGAATCCATTGGAATCAAGTCATATGTAGTTTACAGATTCTATTTGACCATGTGGTTTAACATCTTGTTGTAATCACATCTAGTGCGTCTTTTAATGTTTTACTACATTGACCATGGTAACCCTGATGTGGCTTGATATGCCGTTATATGTGTGGAATCTACTTCCAAAAATCCAAAACCCAAATGATATATGATCAGTTTGAAAATAATGTGGTGCCAAATATATATTACTCCATAATGAGATGATAAAAGGAATGATAATTTCATTTTTCATTTTTGGTTGGTGGACTGGGATGGAAAACATGGGCATAACTATGTATCTCATTATATTGAGAATCAAGAAATATGTTGTTTTGGGACCGCTTGTAGTTTAATTTTATGCGGTTGGGAAGAATGTGACTCAATGTGAATGATGAGGAATGTTGAATCTAGAGTTTAAATTACAAATATGTGTGTCCTTACGTGTCTTCTAATGACACGGATCTAGCCACATATAATTCAGAGAAGACTCATTATGAAGATACAACCCATACAGATGGAGGAGGGAATTAGTATCTTTCATTTTGGAAAGACCTTTGTTCAGATATATAGACATCACTATGTTACCTATGATGGTAGGAATAAACCCATCGATAGTTTTGAATATTAATTCTATATGAAGGTCTGATCTGTACATAAAGGATAAGATTTTTCTCATTAAATGATTGATTTTTTGTGTTGACCCTTGATTCAAAATATGGGTGTCAGGAAATTTCTTATGTGGGTAGGAATCCTGGAAGATATTTTTCTAAATTTACATCCTTTCATATATCACACTTTTGTGTTGGAAGATGGATTTTTGAGTGAAATCGAACTATATATATGAACCAATTTGGACCCCACCACATTGATTTAGTTTGTTTGTAGGGGAGGGTTATTTTATAATATTACATATCTAATCCCCTCACATGGGGGTCTGATAATCACAATTTATCCCTTGTAATGAAAATCAAGACACATTTAGTTACTAAGATAATATTATTGCATGGTTCCTACCCAAACACATAGAGGGGTCTTTTTTACGATTTTTTGGTGGGGCCATGATGTAAAATTCAGGAATTTATACATATATTTTGTGGATTGAAATTATGTTGCACATAGTTCTTAAGTATGAAATGGTACATGACTGATACCAACGGAGATGTCCTCAGAGGTGAGAACATTATGTTGCCATGCTATTTAATGTCATACAGTGAGGACATTGGTGTCATACAATTTGTTTTTTAGTGACTTCAATGAGTTTCTGTGTATTTTAATGTCATGAGATCAGGATAACATTTTTTATTTATGCGGAGGATGGTTTTTTTAAAATATATAATGATATTATTAATTTGAAAAGGGGTTGTTAGGTCTAATGATGTTATAAAATAATCCTATGTATAGAGGTAAACTTTCTTCTAGGCCTAAAGAAAAAGTTATATGAGTCTCTATATATCTTATGGTGGTAAGAATCAATCCATCCATAGTTGTGGATGGGAACTCGTTATATGTAGGTCTGAACCTTATAAAGAGGGGGGGAGTTTTTCCCATGTTTCATGGTTGGGACCAAGATATATTGTCCAGGAATTAGTAAATATCATATTGCAATGAGAATCAATCAATTACATAGTTCTAGAAGAACCAAGCAGTTTTACATCTTGTGGAATGGACTTAGATGACACATTATTGAATAAATGGAGTATTTTAGCTGGTCCTAATATTGGAGGTATGATAATCACCACATATCTTTTGATATCATGAATAAAGACACATGTTGTTCTTAATACATGCTTTCTATAAGGATCCAACTGACATGTAGGGATATAAGAATTTAATTTTTATCCTACACATATCTAGATTTTTCTTTCTGGATTTTTTATTGAATTAATTATTCATGTGTAGTTAAACATCATGTGGCTAGGACATTGATGTCATGTGCTTTATTATCTTACAACATGCAGAATGTTATTGTGGTCCTAAGGATGTGAAATAATGATTTACTATACAGTTTAACATCGTGAAGCAGGGAAAATTTAGAATCCCATTAATCGTTAGGAAATCAAGAGGATTGTTCCATGAAATTACACAAAATAGTTCTTCATGAATGTTGTGTTTTTAGGATATATGGTTAGCTTTATGTACATTGAAATAAGAGAATAATCTCCATTGTAGGAGTCCTTATGTATGGAATAAGGTCCCTCCCATTCTGGTTCCATCTTTCAAGGATTGTTTCCTGGAATCATTTGAATCCTAATAACCAAAACCATTTATCCTTCTAGAAAATATATGAGTTGAACATTTTTGTTAATGGCTATCTTAATCTAGTTTTTGAATACATCCAAATGATGTAGTGAATGTAATCATTCCACTTTCAAAATCTTCTATTCATATAGTGGTTTCTAATATTTCTCATCTATATATAATTAATCACATATAGAAATGTACAGTTAGGAAATTTTAACCTATATGGGTAGGACTACCTCAATCCCATATACTAATGAGTAAGATTTCTTTTATGTGGTAGTGTGAATTTATGTCTAGTATGAACAAATAAAATTATTCACCTTTTCCATCTAGGAATATTTTTCCATATCTACCATCTTTTTTGTAGTATATATTATAGTGTATTATTTAAGACCTCCATATTTCCATTCAATACAACATAGTAGTGAGATGATTAGTAAGGAATTGTGTCATACGACTGGTAAAAATTATCCAACTCTCCAGAACAAAAATTGGTTATATTTTGCATAATAATTTTATAAGGAACACCGAATCTAGTAATGATTATATCTTTTACACATCTAAAAATATTCCTTACCCCAAATTATTATGTGGGGTATATTTTCAACCCACTTATAAAAGGAGTCTGTTGTAGTAAGAATGTAAATGGAATGATTGGTTGTTGTGGGTGGTTATAGTCCCTCAGTGTTTAAAAACAATATAAAAATGGACATGAATAATTGGCTGTGAGTTTGGCCCTTGGGGGTTGCTGAATGATGTTTGTACGAACCATGTTGGAATAATGTTTTGGGGGAATTTAATGAAGTTATGCCTTATTGTGGGATTGTAGTACCCACATAATTAGATTTTCTGTGAAATCTTGAGTCTTTCCTTGTCATATCAATATACTATAGTGTGAACTTCCATTATGACATCAGTGGTTTCTTTTCCATAAATTCACCTGATAAGGACCTCATCATGGCTCTTCTTCTAGAGGACCTTTGAGTGATTTGTGTCATCCTATAGAAAAATTTTATTTTCAAGTCTTCATAAATTATCTTTCCCTATCTCTCCAGCATGACTTCCCATAGTGAAGGTAGACTGAAATGGGTGTCATCTATTTGGTGTTCGGATAGTACATTTTAGTTACGGGACAAACATCATTGATCTCTTCTATGTAGGATTGAAAAAATGGTGAGACCATCTGGTTATAAGAAATTTTAATGACTATTCCATCCCAGTTTGGATCATCTGTAGGTGTGGATGTCTTTTATTTTGCATCATTTTGCACACTTTTTCACTGTGTGATGTTTGTAAATGTTTGTTTCAAAGGTAATTCCACCATTAATCCTTGTATACAGATTAGAAGGGGTATGAGATCTTATTTTTGGAAATGATGATAATTATTTATCTTCTTAATGATCATTTATGATTCTCCCTTTATCATCATGTGTTTTACCTATAAATGAAGTTCAAAATCTATCCCTGTAAGGAGATCCTAATATTATATTTCAATGTATTTTCAAACACTCTATATAAAAAAAGATTTTTGTAGTACTTCCTTTGTAGGAGAAATTATTAAGACACCCAGTCCTACTTTGGGGATCCTAGGGTCTTACATCCGCTTCCATGTTGGGATTATAGATCCACCATAGAAATAAATATCATATATATATGGGCCTTCTTGAATATAGAATACCTCTCCAATATGTGATTCAATATCCAATGAATCCATTTTTTATGGGTAATCTGATTGTAAATGTTTTAAATTCTAACCTTTGGCCTCTTTGTGAGGCATGAACTGAATGTTAAACTGATGTTGGATGACTATCCACCATGACAGAAGTCCTATAAAATTTAGAAAAAAAATAATGTACTTGAGAGTCTTACAATGAGATACTAATTATGACACATAATTCAATATGTAATGCCTCAGTTTATATAATGAAATTATTTGTTCTAGATAGCCCTTATCGACATTTATTTAATGATTCTTAGAATTAATGGAGGTTATTATGAGCTAATAGATCATATTTACTCTATTGGAATCATTCCCTTATGAGATTAATTCAATCATTGATCATTATAAGGATAAGAAATACAATATAATATGCCCTACATTGATAGTAAGCATCATTTGTGGCTGGATTAAGATATCATTAAGATACTACCAAATGCTTATTGGAAATCGTCATTCCATTGATATGTAACCCAATTTTCATCATCCTTGTAAAGGGCATAAATTATCTTGTAAGTTAGATGTGATGTGGTAGAGTTAGGATAAGTTTTCTTAAAGTTATCTCAATGTTGTGCTGATGTAAGTAAGTGAATTTCAAGTATATCTTTTGTTTAATTAGGGTCTAATTTGATTTCATGATAGTGTATGAGAAAGAAATGAAATTTCCCAGATGTAATGCCAAAATCACACTTCAAGATGTTCATTTTTAGGATGTTTGTCACATTTTGATAAAAATGGTATCAATAGACTCCATTTGGTTCATGAATTCTCGATATATAACCAAGATGTAATCAAAAGAAATTTTGATAATCATTCCTACGAATGGATTCAAGATTTCATTCATGGATTGTTTATATGTAGATTATACATTCTTCAATCCAAAGGGAATTACCCAATAAAAATATACTCAATGGGGGCCCTAATGGTGGTTGATTATTAATATTCTTGATCCATTCATATTTTATTATGTTTAGAATATCCATCCATGAGGGAGAGATCCAAATATCTAGTTGTTTTGACGATCAATAGTTATATGATCATTAATTGGAAATCAATCATCATGCAGTGCTAGTTTTAGATCCCTGAATTAAATTTAGACTCATGTTTTCAATTTATTAATCCTAAATGGGATTATATTGGATAAAAATTTGGGATGTTGGACCTTTAAAATAATGTTTTCTTTGATATGATTTTCAACTTCATCCTCAGTTTTTTCATCATGTGTTTGGTGCATCCTTATGGAATCTGGTTTACTGCATTGGTGGTCCTCTATTAATCCTCAGTTATGAGTGTCCAACTAAAAATTGATCCATGCAATATATTTTTATTTTTTGTCAACATATCCTAATGATTTTTTGTAGAGGAGGTATAAACCCCTTTCTGTGCTTAAGATAGCGACTCTCTAATAATAGAGTCTCTGGACTTATTCTATAGCTAGATTTATTTCTCTCATCTCATCTATGGTGGTATAGATCCCCTTATCATATGCTGGTGTGGAATCCCTAAGATCATCCTCTACTTCTTCTTCCCCATATTAATCTTCCTCCTCTGGTTTAATATCGTGAAAAATTAATGGGATATGTTCTCAAGGGATTTTGGAGGATACTATATCTTATTATTTCTAAGATGAAGTGAATTCCTCTAATGTAGCTGATAATATTGAATTTCCATGAAAATAAAGAGTGAATAGAGTTAGATATGGAGAAAGAGTTTATTCATCTTCATTGAGTGAAAAGACTGCCTCTTCTTTCATAGATAATGAGTCAGATAATTCCTAGAGATCTATGGATGGACTAATTACATTTACATCTTAAATTTCACACAGAATAGAGAGTAATAAAAAATTTCAGTACTATTGGATTCGATGATCATGACTCAAATCTTGGTGAATTTTTTATATGAATCTGAATTTTAAATCATATACTCAACCTAATAGATAGAAAATGTGTATTATTGATTGATATATTTAATGGTGTTGGCCTGGATAATTTTCATATCATTTAGTGCGGTGACCCAGGAAACAAAATTGACTAGGGGCTATCTGCCCTTCCATTGAGAGAATCATGTGATGATAAAGTTTTACTTGTATCAATTTAGTGGTCCCTTGTCATCATGAAGCATCCCGATTTGACCATTAATATACTATTTGATGCATTGATTGTAAATTTTTAGGATTTTCACATTTGTATAAAACTCAGGCTTTCCTAGAAAGATTTTTAATGAAAGGTTCTTTGATCCCCTATAAATTATGAGTCTGGTAAAACGTCTCCAAATTATTCTATGAGATTAATTTAGAAAAATATCTTATAATAAGCTTTTCATATCCTTATATTTTTACGGAATAAGGTGCTAGGTTATCCTTGTTTCATCCTTACTAATGAAGTGTTCTTATGGGGATGGGGTTAACCCCATATCCATTTTCAATTAAGTGTTATTAGACATTGACACAATTTATCCTATCAGAAATATACAAGGTCGTAATGTTCCCTTTTATAATAGAATCATTATCATGACCTATTAAAGATATAACTTTATGGAAGTCCAGATGTTCAGTCTATGCCTGATAAAACATAAAGGTAGAAACCTCTGCTTCAAACCCTTGATGGTTGAGAATATCCTGTATTAGTTTTTTTCCTTATGTATGTTGATAATCTCAATGAATCTATGATTGATATTTTCGTTGGTACCATGGATAAGTATTTTAGGATGAAATATTTCATGTATGACGGCAGGAGATTCCCTAGGTGAGGATTCTCATTCAAAACAACATTAATGGATTTATTATTAGATATATATGGATAATATCTCAAAACATGATTTGTAGGTACTCTTTTCATTGTTTGGGTTGGGAAAGACTCCTTCCCACCATGTGTGATCTGACACTTGTTTCTATTCATATTGCAATTCCAAAATTCTTGTGCTAGTGTGGATTTTGGATAATGTTGGAGGAATTTATTGTTCTGTGTGAACTTTATGAAGTATTTTCCATGAGTTTATTCATCATTTAATGTCTAGTAAGGGGTGTGGCTAAATGCATGGATAATGTCGTAGTTGTGCCTTTTACAGTATCTTCGGCTCCTATGTCCTCTTCTTCTAGTTTACAAACCATACATGGGTAACTAATTTTCATAGTAATAGTCATAATCAAATAATGGATCCATTAAATTGATGACCTCAATGGAACCAACGAATAATTACTCATTTAATGATGAATTTTCCTAACTAACCATCTTTGGGGGTGGCTTTTGGTGGGTTGGTGGCCGTGATTTCATATCTGAGGGAACAAAATATAAGAGTGTAAAATACATATTTGGACTTAATGTAGGTTTATAATCATGTATTTCCACCATGTATTTCCATCTAAAAATCTATTTTTATATTTAGAAACTATAGGTTTTTGTGGCTGATGATGCTAGTTTTTTTGTAGTAAAAGCAACCGGGGGTGTAGTTGGTAGTTTCAACTATGTTTAGATGATAACAAGTATTCTACTGATTGACTTCCGTTTTATCTTAATATCAAACCTTTATGACATTAAAATAACAAATTCTTCAAAGTCAACATCACCCATGTGGTTAATAGTAGAAAATAATCCACTTGTGCTGGTGTACATTCCAACATTACATGCCCAGAATCCACAATTTCTTGCAGGATGTATTTGATGATGAATTATTCCTAAAGGGTGTATCCTTGTTTTCAGTGAATCGATTAATAATCTATACAGTCATTGAGTCCCACCTATTCATACATATTGGGCTCTTGAAGGTACAAAAAATAATTCTCCATTGGGGCTACAAAGTAAATGCAGACATGATCATCATGGAATGAGTGAAATTTATTCCTTCACTCCCTAAATTCATTTTACTTTGGTCTCGTCCACTCATTCTTGAATGGTGGGGGGGTTTTTTACACCCAATATGTGTTGTATCACATGGTTCAGGCTTTAGGGATAAAAAAGATATTGAAACTGGCTTATGTGTGATGGATGTTTCCATCACGTTCCTAGCTCTTTTCACCAAGAATGGTGGAGATATCCATTACTTGACATAAGTATTTTGTATTGAGAATTCTATTATTTAGTAAATGGAAAATAAATATCAGTAAATAACTATATATTTCACGAGGATTAGAGGCTTTTGTAGTGTGTTGGTGTAGTTATCAATGCCTTGAGTGAGCCTATCCTCCTAAGGAAGCGACAGTTCGGGGAGTTTGTCATCCCATTCCATCTAGAAATAAAATGATAGAATCTATCATTTTCCCTAGGTTAGAAATTTTTGAGGTCATTGATTGGTTTCTTTTTAAATTTTGAGTTGAACTAAAATATGAATTTATAATAGAGATCATCACATCCCAGTATTGAATAAGCTATAAAACCGGTGTTATGTATGAATGTTAGAACATTCGAGGTTCTCACAAAAGCAATAGAGTTTGACTACTTCTTGTTCATCATAAGATCATATGATGGGATCACAATGTGATTCATAGTGCATCAGATATTGTTCAATGTCACCTAGTACATTGAATATCTAAAATGAAGGACTTGCGATTTTTGGAGGTGGTGTGGTGTCACTCAATAATTTTGGGTAGAGTTTTCGTTATGGTTGTATTGGATCATAGCACTCCTCCATGACTTCCAATTGAGCTTACAATGACATGATGATATTGATAATCCCTTGATGAGCGTTTGATTGAACATGATTATGGATAGGTGAATCATTGGGTAGGATTTGGCATGTCGGTTATTTCATTATGTGTGGTTGGTATTTTTCTAGGATAACTTTTGATGATTTCATGGAACTTATTCTGGTTTTCTCATTAATAGTTATATATATTAATATCTATACCTAATTGGGATTAGTAAATCTAATGGTCCTTTCAATAAGTTTGGAAGATGTTCTATTCCTTCTTCAGTCCCTGGGATGAACCCTTGTTGTTGAGGTACACATATTGGAAGTGTATATTTATTCTCTTCCTAGGAAACATATAAGATATGAACCCTACCTCAAAGCAACATAACATTTATTTAACGCAACACTTTCATTCCATCATCTTATAAGTTTTATATTAATTGAACATAGCAATCTTGTCTTCATCGAAGGGAGAAGGATGGTTTTTGGTGTCCATACCATTATTCTTCACTTTGTTATAGATTTGGTGAGGTGGAATAGATGTATTAGTCAAAGGAGAAAAAAAAATTAGGTCAATTCTCTAGTTCTGGGTATACACACATTCATTCTAAGTATGGATCATATTTTATAAGGATACATCCTATCATATATCTTATACATTTTTATCAGTTATGATTTTTTCTGTATGATTAATGTCGATGATGTTCAACAATTAATAATGAATTATGGGCATCATAAAATCTACTAAATAAAAGGATGGTCATTTACACCATTTGTTGGATATCTCCTTAACTTTATAAGATCCTCTACATGATTCTTGGTGAATGGTTATAAAAATTTATCATATATGAAGCCTAGTAATATTCCTACCTTCTAGGGGATGTTGGTTGTGATACAGTATATAATGGGAGACATTACTTCTTATCATCCTCCATGAATGGGAAAATTCTCATTTCCACTGAGGGGGTTGATGAGGTAAAAATGATTCTATCCATGTGGGACGGTGTTCCTCCCATTTTCTTTTCCTTGTTCCTTGATCCTAGTTTGTTTCTATTAGGGAGATTGTTTTGTTTAAATTTCCCCATCCATGGGGGTTTTGGATGATCTCATACTATGGTAGCTGCTGCTATTTTCATCACATTCATTATCTTATGCACCCTTATTCATGTGTGAGAGAGATACAATACGAAGTATGCTTGTGAACTTCATGTTTCGGAGGACATTAGTGGTAGTTTCTGATTCCATTACCTTATTATATTATCCTTTTAAATGTTATTATATTCCTATTTTATAATTTTATATGGATTTATCTCATCGACTTTAGAACTTGTAAGACGTATTCAAGTATGATTCTTGTTGACTGTTTTGTCTTTCCATAGTAAGAGTTTACATAATTTCCTCCATGGAGTAACGAAATTACAATATTTCATTTCTAGTGGGATATATTGAACGAGGGGTGATGTGAAATGTAAATATCCATGTTCCCCCATCCCCATATATGAATACCATTTGGGTAATAAAATATTAGTTAATGAATCTCATGATACTCAATGAGGAATTCTAACTAAATATATTTTCATCACTTCTCTGATCATTATTGGTGTGCATACAAGAGGCCTTCCAGGTCTACTTGATGATTAAGTTCTCCAAATATTTTGATCTGGTTTGCGTGCACATCGTAAGGCATTAATTTCTCTTTCAGGTGAAAAAAACTTGTTTAAAGATTCATAAATTTTTTGTATTATGAATTCTATTGAAAATGCCTCTAGAATATCGAAGTAAGAAGTGATTGAGGGACAAAACCTAACTGTTATGCCAATCCTATCCACATTTCATCTCAAAAGATACATAATATTGTATTATTCTATGAGAGACTCCTCTACATGATCTTCCCAATGTGATCCCATCCTGAATTTTTTTTTGCGAGAAGCAAGGAGAGTGGGTGTCTCATTGACATGGGAATGGTTTGGAGGTGTCTTGGAGGATGGTCGTTTCCTAATGCTATCTTCTATTTGAGAAAGGATGACTCTTATGAATGATAAGGAATATAGTATTTATGGACCCATATTTCAAGGTTCCTTAGAATATGAGGGTATTCTCATATTTGACTAGGTAAGGGGCGGACCTTATTGGTGAAATGAGATGTCACTCTTGGGATGAATTTCACAACGATTTATATCTTTGTGAGGACTACCATCATATTGTGATATTTGTTTGGAGGGATAACTTTTACTGCCTATAACCTAGGCACGACCATCACAACATGTGACACTAAGGGGTAGATATTATTACTATTTTACCTTATATTCACAAGGTAGGAGATAATGACCGTCATGAAGAGATAATATCTCGTGATCAATCATTTTCTGACCAAAAACAAATACTTTCTAGTATATTCTCTCGGGATCACCTAAAAAACATCCAGTGGAAATGTTGTAGGGAGTACATTCATAGCTGCTACATTCAATTATATAATTTTGTACTTGATTTTTAGTATCCCAACCCACCATTGATAGAATTTTGATTGCCTTCAGAACTACACATTCTAGCATAGTAGGATTATGAGCCTACTCTTTATTTTCTAGTTTCCATTAGTGAAATTTGTTTTTAGGATCTCACTTGTGGGTGATAAGGGCCTCTTGTTGTAAGTGTTGGCCTTCATATAGGGGTTCATATTCAAGTGGCCTTTATGGTTTTGTAGTGATATGTAAGTATTATTTTGGAATTATAGAAGGTTTATGTTCCTACCTTGGAGTGTACACTAAAGTGGATTGGTGTCCCCCAGTTGGAATGGGGTTTTTACCTAATCATGTCTTCTATTTACCGAATAATATTATCATCTCCCTACTCAATTGGAGAAGGGATGCATGTATTCCCTTGAGTGATCTTAATTTTGTGAGGATGAGTCACCCCATATTAGGATGCATGGTTGTGGGCCGACCTCCAGGCTATTTATATGGATTTGAAGACATCTTGTAACGTAAACATGATATGGTCAGGAAAATATTTCTTACCCTGCATCGTTACTAATACATGCCGAGAGACATCCTATTTGGGAATGATAATATATTTACATTCTATTTTTGGAATACTGATATGTTCTTTCTTTGGTCCTCCATTTTTAGATAATAAGTACTGAATTTCCTTCTTTTCATGGTAAGAGGTATGAGTCCACCCAAGATTTAAAATTGGGATACAATAGCTTCATTCTCCAATTTCATTCATATCTACTTGGTGGTCTTAATGTGAATGGGTGAATTTTTCATCTTATCATATTTTTCCACCATATTTACATGGCACACATGATATTCATTACAAGGAATTTTCTTCTGTTTTATTTATTGTCATCATATTTTTTGGGAAGACTTCATAAGAGTGGGTATTAATATACATATAATCGCAATTTTTTATGTTTACCAGGTGGACATGATGTGAACATACTGGAATATGTGCATACCCATTGTTTTCTATCATATTTGAATATGTGGCTTCATGAGAGTGAGAAGTGATACACATATTCTCTTGGCCTTCCATCATTTTTACATGGCGTGCTTCATCAAAAGAAATATGGTTGATGGAATGTTTATGAATGTATAATTTTTACACCTCACAAGCTTCCCTAGTTAACCATGTCCACATGGCTTCACCTGGGGCCCACAAAGCCATATCCTCTGAATGGTGAGGATACTAGGTCGTACGACATTAAAGGTGATGATTACTAGAAGGCCCCCCTGAGCGAGACCCATATGCTATAGGGATGAAGTAGATAGTTTCCACTTATTTAGCCTTTATATGTTAAGGAAGTATCACATTATCTCATTCTTGGGATAGGCTCCAAATATATTTTGAGATTGATAATAGGGTCGTCTTGTTTTGGATCTCTAACCATCACTTGGTGGATGTTTGGATGGTCTTTATTGATAGGGGATCCTTCTAAACATAATCCAGGGTGGGGAGAGTACCATTCTATTGGTACTCTCTAACAAATTCATTTGAAACACAATGTTAAAGATGTTCACAGGGTGATGGAATCCTCTGTTTATTTGAGGAACCCACATGTTTAGTGGTTGATATTCATTTTTACAGTAATTGGGGAGACACCATTGGATTTAAGAGGGTTCTAGTGAAATGTTCCGTAAATATATGTGACAAATATAGACAACAAAACATTGTAAATGTTTTATCTCATGACCACATTCATTGTTTATGGCCTCATTTGGACATCTTCAATTTTTTATATAAAAGGGGCTTAATGTAGGCTAAGACCACCACATTAGATAAGAATTCACATCTGTATTACCATTTTTTTCTATTGATGATTGTATGGGTTCCCAATGCATTATTTAAAGAGGATTAATTATGTGTAATTACTCATGTTGGGCACATTGTCATCAAATGGATTGCAACATGTTTGGTTTGTGGATCCAGAAATGACCAAAAAATCTCATATCCAGGGTGACTCATAAACCTAACTTCCAAATGCAGGATTTTTCTTGGTAACTTAGAAAATGAAACACAAAAACTCAAATTTGTTAAGAAAATTTAAATTTTGGTTCATCACTCCCTTCTATTGGGGAAATATTTTTTATTCCATGACTCTATTATAGATTTATGATATTTTCTAAAAATGTTTCTTCATTCCCTAGTATATATATTACAGATCACCCTTATGTAATGGCCTATTATGAATACACATGGTTTCTGAATCATCAATATATATCTATGGTTCTCCATCAATGTATCCCTTTTCTAATAGGGATCAAAGATTATTTTTTCCATTCATTAAGATGATGTTGAATTTAAGCATTTCATTGAGGTGCTATAGATTTAACAATCATCTAGGGGTAAGGAATATGTTTTGATTTCAGGATAGAACCTATAAGATAAGATTCATATATATCATCGTGAGAGGAATCCGAACCCTTGTAGTTTAGTTCCACATAACAAGACACATCATCATTTCAGGTGGATTTAAAAGGACCAAACCACGATGTTTAATTTTATACGCAAAGACATACTAGTGAAAGGGTACTATTCAATCATTGGTGTGGGACTTACATAGAGGTAGCCTAAGGGAACTGAATGAGATGCGGTATCATATGAGGATATGAACCTAATAGTTTTAAGACATCAAGAACAATATGGTGAATTTTGGTGTTGTGTTTGACCATAGTGGGGATTCATACTTATCCGAGTTAGTTGGGAATCAAAGCCCCTGTATTTTGGTACATGCTAAGGATTACACCTAAGAAGAAGTCTCATTTGAGGGGAAATAATTATGCTATACATCTGTGAGGATTCAAATTGAAACATGATTCTATCTT
The DNA here is from genome assembly GCA_963277665.1 of Viscum album. Lineage (NCBI taxonomy): Eukaryota > Viridiplantae > Streptophyta > Magnoliopsida > Santalales > Viscaceae > Viscum > Viscum album. The sequence goes on along the minus strand of OY728157.1, from coordinate 1,520,371,605 downwards.
CTACCATATATGAGGCACAAGGATCATGATTTTGTCGTATACCATATAGTAGATCCATTTAGTTTTTGGGATCATGTGGATGACATGATCACCACTAACCTCTAATCCCATGTGAGTCATACCCACTGTAAGAGAGAAGAACAATAAGTCGATATGAATTTCAAAAAACTTCTTTTTTCTATTGGTGGATGGATGTTGGGTCACAATGTGAGAGAGACAGGACTTTCAATGTACCCTTCTCCTCTATTATTTTTGTAACTAGTTTTGTCATGTATAGTGACCCATTAGACTATGTCCTAGGTTGGTGTGGAGGTGAAAAAAACCCTCCACTTTTAAAAACAGCTAGGGGATTACTGTATGAGGTATTCCCTATTAGTTCTTGGGGAGGGGAGGTGAGACCAATACCATCCCTGAATGAAGATATTCTATGTTTATCTTATGTTACATGAAACATGAAATTTCTTCTATAGTGTTCATGACACATTACATCGAGTTTCAATGTTCCATGAAATATTATTATTATTTAAAATAATGGTTATCAACGAGTAGTTGAAATGGAGGGAATAAATGAGATTAACTGAAATGTGAATATAATTTTTTCAAATGTATTTACATTTAATTCATTTCTTACTAATTAATAGTAAATTATAATAATAACCCATTGAATATAAAGGAAATTCTTTTACAAAAAAACTATTTTTAGGCTCCAAAAGAATTTTATAATAATAAATTAAATTATCCTATATTATTGAAAGATATTAATATATATTATAATATTTATATTTAACAAATATTTTTTAATATCAATACATATTTTTTATATGAAAAAAACTAATTTCAAGCATAAAAAGATTTATTCCTCAAAAATGTTCTTTTTCTTCCTATTAATGGTGGAATCATTTTAAAACTAAATTTTAAAATATTTATAAATTTTATGTTAAAAAAATAATTACCAATTTAAAATCTAAATTTTGACATTATATTATATTTAATTATTGTTATTTTTTTGAGATGTTTCATTTTTTAATCAATAGTGAAAATATAGAATTTTAATTTGAAAAATGACTTTTCATATTAAGGATATATAATGTAAATTTCTATTTTAATTTAATTTTAATGTTAGCATATATATATATATATATATCTATTAATCCGATATAGTTCATTGGAATCAATTCCATGTTAAATTTTGATGAAAGACCATAGTAATCTTTTGAACATTTTCAAATTGAAACCCCACTTTCCCATTGCGTCTATGGGACATATTTTAAAATAAAATATACCAAATCTATGGATTTAGTATGTAATATGGATACCATATTTGAAATCATAAAACTTTATAATTTATATTAATATAATATAAATTTTTGAAAAAAAAATTAATGAAAGAAATTAAAATATATTATAGCATCTATGGAAAAAAAGTTTTCTATGTAGTTAATATTAAAAGAAAATTTCATAAAAGGACACAAAACATTTCAAAAACTATAAATTTTGGCCATATATTGTCAATATATACTGTATTATATAAAATAGTTCATTATTGGAGGCACATTAGGCATGGGAGACCTCCCAATAGTTTTTACTTTTATACATTTACTAGAATGTCACTCCTCCGCTATAAAAGGGAATTCACTTTCCCCATGTATTCACACCTCCAAAGTCATTTGATTCAAAAAATCCCTGAAAAAAATAAATTCCCAAATTACCTTATCTCATACTATTATCCTCATATTTGAAATAAATCCACCCAATAAATTAATTTGATAAAACCCAAATGAGTTACCTGAATACGACATATTGTTCATCAATGTGCATTTTTTTTAGTTTCCTTATACACCAAATAAATTATTATTACACAAGGATTACATAATAACCTAATTATATCTAATATACTGATTTGTTTTTATGTTACTTCTATGACCTAAACACACACACGATTCCATAAAATTGGTTACAAAATCATCAATCGTGTTTTTGATAAACTATTGCCTTGTGAAACAATGTCGTTTGTTTTACCATTACCACCACTCATGGATCGAAATTATGATAGAAGTACTATTTATATATGATATTAATTATATTTTTTACATAATATTATTTCTTCATTCATTATATCATATACAACCTTTTTTGGAATTTTATATCATAGGGATATGATAATGCCTCTTTTGTTTATCGCGGTCTACCGCCTCATGAAGAGACATGATGGTTTTTCACTATTTGTTACATAGAAGGGAAAAAATGTTTTTTCTTATAAATATATATAATATAAATATAATATATATGATATTTATTACAAAAATAACTTTTTTTTAAAAAAAAATTATATTTTTCTAGTTCCCTTTCACACGCTGAATAAGTGATAACGTCATTCATCGACGTGTGTACTATAGCCTCCTTGAAGGGAGCCCATTCGTTTTTTTCTTTAACACATAAAATTAATGATATTTTAATTGATATATAATAAAATAGAATGTTATTTATGATATAAATATTATTATATAAATATGAATCATTACTTACCTTCTTTTTATAATAATCATTGAAAATGGAAATTTTACTACTGTGTACATACAAAATATCGTCACCATGATAGTGATGTTAGTTCATTTTTCATAATCTTAATATTTTATTAGTTTTAAAATTAAATTTGAGGTTAAAATATGATAATTATTTGATTTTTATTTTTAAAGTAATTCTTAAATAATTACCTATTTGACCATAGTCAACCTACAAATTTCATTTGGACACATAAAACAAATATGGTAAAATCATCTAACATAAACATAATTGATTATGTAATTATATATATATTATAATTAATTTTAAAATAATTTAAAAAAAATTACATATCTCTAAATAGTTTAAATAATTAACTTAAATAAATTATTCATTAATATGATTGCACACATGAAAATTCATTCAAGGTAACAAACTTTAGCTCAATTTTCTTTCTATGATGCTTATTTCAATGATATACACTATTATTCTATTATAAGATATAGATACTCCCCCATTTGAAAATTATATCAAGAATTATTTTATATTAATAATACTATTTTTCAATATTTTATTGTGATTATTATTCAAGTGTTTCTTATATGAAAAGGCAATTTTACATTATAAAGTCATCCTTTAATATAATCCCCAAAACAGTCTTTCTCTTCCATATACACATTGTAAAAATTATTTTATTAATTATTTTATATGGATTTAAAAGATTTGTAAAGAAAACAGTATGCCTCCTTAAGTTATTTAAAATTATTCCAAATGTTATATTTTTACATGTTTTATACATAATGTTTTCACAAACAACAATTTGAATGTTCAATTCTTAACATTAATGATGATAATTAATTTTATATTATCATGACTATTATTTTTTTCAATATTAATTTTTAAGAATATATTTTTTATTAATTGAAATACCATATTAATCCTTTTTGGGTATTGATGTATTGACATTTATTTTCCAATTAAAAGGTTGTTTTATTATAGAAATATTGTTTTTAAAAGAAATTGTTTTTCATCTGAAACTGATTTCAATATGGGTCAAACATAGTTTTTAAAATATTAAATGATGAATGTATAGTGTTGATGATATTATATAATAATATTGTATGAAAAAGGTGAGCTTGATATAGCTTATACTAAGGCTTAAGTCCCATTATAGCTCACGAGTGACCCTAATATAGCGTATTTGAACAGTTGATCTCTATTTTATATCATGATAAATCGGTAAACCTGATATAGATTATACGAAGGTTAGAGCACCATTATAGATCCTGGGTGAGCCTAACATAGATCATAAAAATTGTTATCCCCATTATTGATCTCCAATGCGTTGGTTAATGATTATATTTGAATTTATCTGTATTGTTTTCCAAATTAATATTTTTTAAAAAGGGATTTATGAATATTTCTATCTACGTAAAATAAAATGAATTATAATTTTATGTTGTGGGTGTTGAAGGATTTATTTGAGAAAAAGTTGAGTATATTTTCATGTGAAAAATATTTATTTATTTGTCTCAGAGAACATTTATATAAAGGTAAATATTTCATGGGTATTCATGTTTTTACTAAACTAACAGATTGCTTTTTTTATATATACCTTACTAAGATTTTATTCTTATCCAATGTTTCATTAAAATGTAATCATATGGAATAAGTATTTTTAAGGGAGATGAATAAGTAAAATTTAATGTTATGGATAGTTTCCATGAAAAAAAATCATAATTTAATTTAAATTTTTTATTATGTGAAAATATAAAACTTATTGTATGTGTACAATTTTCATTTTATGGTTTTCTTATGTATAAATTCTTTAATTGGCCTCCAAAAATATAAACCTAAATAGATAAAAAAATTAAAGAAATGTAAATTATTGACTAACACTCAAGATTATATAATGTTTCAGATTGCATCCGTAGTTGGTATCAAAGGAATGTTAAGACATATCTAGTTGTTAGAATATTATTATTATAACTCCAATGAATTTTATATTTTATGGTTAATATGATGTGATATATATTATTTTGAGATTACCTTATAAAATTACTCTATTCAGAATGGTTTTCCACATGGGATATATAAAATCTATAGTGGGAAGGAATCGAGTAGAAAATACTCTTCAAAATGAGTATCCTTATATTGTAGGAATGGGAAGAGAACAGTTTTTTATAGTGATGGATTTAATTTTAACAAGATATTAATTATGTTGGTTTCCATTATTTAGAGTAACCCAATATACCACTAGATAAATTTTACATAGTGGAATATTTCATGAGGAAATATTCTCCATAATTAAATAGACCATCAGACCCAGTTGTTTCAAAAGGATGGATACATTCCTTAAAGAAGATATTTTATTTCATGGGATATTCAGAACATCATAATATAACTCTCTTGAAATATTTTTTTGAATGTGAAGTGGATTAATGGTATACTTTTCATAAGAATTCTATTGAGATTGATGATCATTATGATGTTGAATTTGAAACATTAAATAAATTTTCCCTTGAGAAATATTTGCCTAATGGTTTTCATCTTAGAATGAAAGAAAAAATTCCTAGAATAGTGAGAAAATAATCAGGATTATGTGGATGCATATAATGTAAAAATTAACATTTTGTCTAGATATATACCAAAATTTATTCAAGACACTTATATTAAATTCAATTTATTTTATTGATGATTAAAAACATTAGTATGAATATATTTTCCAGAAAATAATTAAAAAGTTTATGATAATGATTTTTTGTACATTGAAATCTGAGGTCGATTTTGATACTACTTATATACAATGGGTTGAAACGAGTAAGAAATTATCAAAGTGACAGGAACTGGAGAAACTACATACTAAGAATTCAAGGGGTAATTCCAAGACTTATTCCATGTGTGATAATTTTTTTTAATGTATTTCAATATCTAAAAAGTTTTATCAGTTAGGTATGTTTGGTCACATGATTCATGACTACATAGAACAGATTACTTAACAATCCAAGAATGAGATGACAAATAGCTAGTTGATGGTGAAAATTATTAGTTTTAATGTGTTATGAGATTATAGTAATGTGTATCTAAAGTTTCATAATAATTAGAAAAATGATCTTGATTAAAAGTAAAACATGGTAGAAATCATTTGATACTTGTTCAATATATGTCCAGATATCATGTATAGTGGAGATATTTTTTGTGAGATTAGTATTTTTGGAATTTTGATCATATTCCCAATGATATAGGCACCCCTATTATAATGTTATAAATAATTTAAATAACATGGGATATATTTATTTAGTTTCCAGATATGTTTGATGTATATGTTAGAAAGTTGTTTTAGGAATAATTCTATGACTTTTGTTAAATTAAGATTAATAGAATCGATGTCCATTAGTATTTTATGTTTTATGTAGTGATTCAGCTGTAACATTATTTAGTATTATTGCTCTTTAGAGTTAATGTATAATATCATTGCATGAATTTATGATAATTTTTGTAATTATAATTCTATATGTTCCATTTTTCTTTTTTTAATACATTATAATATTATTAATAAATTTCTTTCATTTTTATGATTATTTGACATCTTAAAATATAGTTATAATTCCAAAATCCTGAAAAAATCATCTGGAATACTCAATTTTTTGAATAAAAAGATGATACTTTATTGGGAATTGATTTATGGATGGAATTAATTTCATCAAGTATAATGTATTAATCCCCTATTCTAGATGGTATGGAAATTATTCAACTCAAGAAAAAGTATCAAAAAAATGTTATCCAAGTTCAATTATTTCTGATGAACCAATTTCCTTTTCACTCATCACAGATTTATGGTTATTAAAAACTCAAAATTTTATTAATAATTTCTTTTTTTTCTGATTAATGACCTCAATAAATCTCTATAACCTTTTACCATTTAATCCATTTTCAAATCATCATTTCATACCTATTTTTTCATGTTTAGAAATCTGAATTTTTTTATTTTAAAGGACCTTCATCCATCATTTTCTTTGTTATTTGTAGAATTTTTTATTAACCCTTATTATGATGTTGTTTTAAATGGAGAATTATAAAAATTCTAAAAATTTGATAACCGAGTCGAATTTCAAGGTTGAAATTCACTTTATAAGGAGTAGGATGTAAAACCCCCTATTTTCATAAATTTATCTTTAAAATTAATTTAAATTATTCTTTAGCCATCATTACACACAACAACAAGTTTAGATTTAACACACACAAAACACGTTTAAATTGTATTTAAAACAAAAAATATATTTTTCAATTAAAGGAAATTCCATTTTTAGCATTTTTTATATACAACTTCATGTTTCTTTTGTAGTGGGATTGACACACAGTATTGAGCTTCTGTGAATGATTGAATAATATTATTAAGTATCATGATGGTTATCACATATTAATTGGAATGCATTGAATGAATTGAATTAAATTAATTAATAAAATATTGTATAAAAATTTATATATAAGGAATTAATTGGTTTCTAATTAATTTGAAATGAAAATAACAACCAATTGAATATGAAATAGTTTTTTTACAAAAAAATAATATTCCCCAAATGAAATTTTTTATAGATAAATTAAATTAATAAATTTCATTGAGAGATCATATTTAATGTAATATATTATGTATATACAAAAAATAAATAAATTTCATCCAATAATATTATAGTCCTAAAATAATTAAAAATAATAATTTATGAAAGAGAAGATATGTTTTTCTAAAAGGTAGTTTTGCATCATTTTAATGAAAGATCTATTTTGAAAATATATTTCAACTGATTATAAAATCTCTTTGAAAGAATAAACATAATTTTTAAACTTTTAATTTATAAATTATATTATTTGGTATTTTTTGGTATTTTTATTTGATTTTTTTTAATGAATAATGACTAATTTCAAATTTTAATTATAAATTGACTTTCATTTAAATAATTTATTATTGAAAATTATATTTTGAAATATTTTCAAATTTATATTGAATCAATTCTATATATATATTAATCTAATCTATGTCCTTGGAATCAACTCTATGATGAATTTTAAGGAAACAAATAGTTAGATTTTGACCATTTTCACATTGAAACCCCACTTTCTTATTGTGTCTACAGTTTTAGTTTTGAGATAAATTCTTTAACTTTTAAGTATTTAATTTTAGAAAATTGATTTCATATTCATAATTATAAGAGTTTATAATTAATATTAAATTAATATTTTCTTACGAAATGTATTATTGAAATGAATTAAAATTAATTATTATGGTAAATATAAAAACGTGTTTCATTAGTGGTTAATCTTAAAAGATAAGGTGTGTAAATGACTAAAAAAATTTGAAAAACCAATTTTGATTACATATTTATAAAAAATTTCCTTTTTTAGTGAATTTTTTTATAATTTTAGGTACATTAGGTAAGGGAGACCTATATATAATTGTTACTTTTTTATATTTAGAAGAATTCTACTCATCCTCCGATATAAATGGGAATTCACTATCCCAACTTTTTCTCACCTACCAATCCATTTTTCTCAAGAAAACCTGAAAAATTCACTTCAAAAATTCCCTCCTCTCATCCTAGAATCCTAGAAATATTTATTAATCCAACCATGCATGAACTTCATTGAAACCTAAAATAAGTTTCCTGGAAAAGAGGTAACATTCATCAATGTGCATTTTTGTTTTGTTTCCTTTAACCCCTTTAAAATAATTCTTATACCATGGATATATAATAACATATTTATAATAAATATAATAATATTTTATATGTTTAGGTTATTATATAAATCCACAAACACATCCATCAAATGGGTTATGAAATCATCATTTTTCTGTATGGCATATTACAGCCTCGTGAAACGATGTTGTTCATTTTTCCATTACCACCTATCATAGTTGGGAATTACGATAGAAGTAATATTTATATATGATATTTATGATCATTATAGAAAATTATACCTATTTATTCATAATATAATATACACTATTTTAAAATATTCTATAGTCAGTGATATGATTACGTTACTCATGTGTACGGTGGACTACCGCCTCGCAAAGCGATGGGAAGTTTTTGTCATATACATGGTACCTGAAAGGTAACAATGGAAAATATAATGAGTATATAATATATAAATGAAATAATTATTATATTCATAAAATAATTATCTTTATGTATATATAATACATAATTTTCTTTGTACCTCTTCACACACTAAAAAAGTGATAATGTTAGTCATAGTCGTGTGGACTACTGCCTTCTCGAATTGATGTGATTCTTTTCTTCATCACCACATAAAAATAATAACATATACAAGATTATATAATTTTTTAATTTTTTAATTTATTATATAATTATAATTATGGAAAGGTAAAATATTACTTACCTTTTTCTAATAATGATCATTGATTTATAAATATGATAATTATTTTAAGATAATTTTTCTATATATGTTTAAACGATTTCACATTTGATCTTATTCAATATATTAATGTCATTTTGAAAAAAATATCAAATATGATCAAAAAAATTTATTTATTTATTATTGATCAAGTAATTATATATACTTTTTTAATAATTAAATTAAAATAAATAAATAAAACCTAAAAAAATTTATATATAAAATAAATAAATAATATAATTTTATTATTCTTGAATATAAAGACACATGTGACAAGTCCGACTCAAGGTAAGGGACTCCAAATAAATTTCATTCAATTGTTTCTTATTTAGATATTATGAACCTATATTAATTTATATTATGTATATATATCTACTATGAGAAGTTAAATCTTAAATTAATCTATTATAATGAAATTTATCATTTTTACTAATGTTAAAATTTTAGTGTGATTATGATTCCTGTGTCTCCCAAGTGATAAGGGGATTTTCTTTTAAAACCCCTTTTAAAATTTTTTCAATAAAAATACCTTTCTATTCATTTTATATATTTGAAAAAAACATAAATTATCTTATATGGATTTGAAATATTTATAAAGAAAATTTTATGACACATAACTTTATTTCAATGGTTTTCAAATGGGATCTTTTTTACTTGTTTTATATAAAATGTTTTGGTAAATTATAAAAAAATGTTCTAATAATAACATACAAGATGAAAACATAATTTATGCTACTATGACCATTTTTTAATTTATATCTTTCATTTAAATATAATATATTACATTAAATATAAAAAATCATCCCAATTTATGATATATTATTATTGAAAAAAATTCAATGAAAATGTTGTTTTGGTATTGGAATGGGTTTTCAAAATAGATGGTAATTTTCTCTAAAAGTTTTTTTCATATGGGTTATAAAACGTTTTTAAAATGGTATTATCATTAAAGTGTTATATTATTTATATGGTACCTAATAATTAAATTAAACGGGTGATCTTAATAAAACATATATGATGTTTTGAGCACCATTATAGCACTTGAATGATAAAAATATAGCTTATATGACGTGATGAGGCCCATTTCACCTCATGGGAAATGGGTGATCCTTTTATAGTTTATATGATGGGTTTATCCCCATTAGATCTTAGGGATGAGACTAATATTTATTATATGAATTTTTATCCCCATTATATATAACCAATAAATTAGGTAAATATTACATTAAAAGTTTAATATATAGTTTTTCCAATTATAAGGGTTTTGAAATGGTTTTATTAATAGTATGGTCTAAGTCACATAATGGTGTTTTAGTATATTTCTATGGGTTTTAAATGATTTGTTTGAGATAAAAATGTAACTTTTTTCTTGTGAAAATGTTTTATTTATTTCACAAAACAAATATTGATAAAATGTAAATATTTCATTGTTTTTCATGTTTTTATTAAAAAATTGATTTCATTAATTTGGTATCCCTTAATAAGATATTTCCCTCATCTAAAACTTCTTAAAAATGGGTTTTTAGGTTTTATGTGTGGGTAATGTAAAGGAAGGAGTTGTTTCTAATTTCATCGATATTTTTCTTAATAACAAATCAAGATTTATTTTAATATTTTTATGTTATGGATAAATTTTTGCCAATAACAATCCTTCACATTTATTCTGTGGTCTTATTATGCATTAGTCATTGAATAGGTATCTAAAACATTAAATTTGGAAAGACACTCAAAGTGAAATAAAGTAACTTTTTAACTAAAAATCAATATTATATAATGTATATGGTTGGGTCCATATACTACTATAACCATTTTGGCTTGGTCAAACCCCATGTGTACCGTAATAATTTGGGCCTGGGATAACCACATGTTTGTTAGAACCTTTTTTCATTGAATATCCTCATTTATAAAAATACCTTTCTTTATAATACATAAAACATTTTCCTATTATTTAGAGTAATATATTAGATAAAACAATCACATAATGATAAATCATATATATTTATTCCATAAGAACAATTTTAATTTTCACAATTATATCTCGAATTAATTAACCTATGGGAACTAAATCTCAATACAAAAACATTACATATGAAGTTAACATAATCCACCTAGACAAATTAGGTGTACAATGTCATAAAATTAAATTCAAATATTGTATAATCAAAATTAAATGGGGTTTACATATTTGATAAAAATATTTTTATGAGTTGTTTAGAAAATATATTTAGAAAATTAGGATGAACTAGAAATTAATTTTCATAATATTTATTTTCAAAGAAATAAAATAAAAATAATGGGAAGGGAAATTAAATTGGAAAACTTTTAAAAACTGATATTAAATGTGTTAAATAGAACTTTAAAATATATTATGTGTAAAATTTCAAGAGGAAACTATTTAAAAAATGAATCATTTCATAGTTTTGTAAAGAGAGAAAATTTAAATTAAAAATTCCCAGTACAGAAAATATAAAAAAATATTGCTTTCATTTATTTTTCAAATAAATTCATGGAAAATTTAAAATGAACATAATAAATCCAAAAAATTTATAGTTAAATACATTAAACAATATAAGGAATATAGATAATGATAAAAGTTTAGATATAATGTCTTCTCCACTTTCAAACATTGAATTGGTAATACTATTATGAAATAAAGATGAAATGGTAAAAATACTATAAATCAATATAAATAACAATAGGAGAAAAAAATATTGTTGTAATTTGGAGTAAAATAATACAAAAATACACCAAATAAGAATTTAAATTTATTTGAAGTCTATAAAAATGTGGTACTCAAAAAGAAAACAGTTCTTTTACTCCATAATTTTTTGAAATTTATTGATAAAACTATATATAATAAAAAACCATTTGAATAATTCATTTTAAACAAATATTTATAAATTACCCATTATAATCATTAATTACAATTATTTAATACATTTTTCATTATTTTTATTATTTATTTTCAACATCAAATGTTAGAAATTTTTAATTTTTCATTCAACTTTGGTAATGTAAATGTTGATCCCCATTCATAGATATGTAGTAAATAATTCAGAAATTATAAAAAATATTTTAATAAGTTTGGTAAAATTATTTACGAGTCCTGTAAAAAAACTTAATGCGATGTATGGGTATAGATTTCAATAATTTATTCTTTGATGAAAATGGTTCATGTATTGTATTGATAACATTGATTAATATATAATGATAATTCAGTTTTTTGGGACACACTTCTTGTAAAATATTAAAATAATAGGTTTCTCATTAGAATTATTTATTATCATTATTAATTTTATGATACTAATTTATGTAAATAATAATAAAAGGAATATATAATTCTTCAAGTAGGTGATTGACTGGCTCAAATAATAAAATGCGAGAAAAATGAAATATTATGATTTCAATGTTATATAATAGAATTATAATTTTTAATAGAATCCTATTGGTGTCGATATAAAATAATTATTTTTACGAATTCTATTTAGAATGTGTAAAGATAAAAAAAAATTTGAAAAAATTTGAATATCTGAGTACTTTCTTCTATGGATTATCTCCCTCTCAAAATGGGATCCTTTGGAATGATGTGCTTATCCATCCTACATAGAAACTAAATCGACTAATAGTATAAATAATATTTTGGGGAAGTAAAATGGGTTTAAATTCAAGATATTTTTAAATTCATAGTGTGGTTTAAGAGGGTTTGGATAAGTGTTCCTTTTATATATCACTTTTGAGTGACGTTTTCACAAAAAAAAAATCTATTTTATATTATGGGATGAATTCCTTTTTGATAAGATTGTTCATCCCATGTGGATAATAATTAATATAGATGTTGATTATCCCCATAAAAACATATATATATATATATATATATATAATATTATTAGAAGTTTTTAGTATTCATCACTTAGTTTAACCCATTTTATCTAAATTTATCTTTACCATGATAACTCAATTTTTTCTGGATATTTATTTTCTATTCCTAAGAAATGAATTTAAAATTATTAACTAATTTAGAAATAAAAAATAAAAATATAAATTCCATTAATTTTTATTGAATTATAAATATAATAAAATAATCTTTTAATTGAAAAAATAATAAAAACACAAAATAATATTTTACTCAAAAAAATTGAAAACATTAAATGTTCTTAATATTCATTCATATTAATTAAAATTTTAATTTGTATTAATCCATTTTGAGACATTAAAAGAATAAATCAATCATTTAAAATTGATCAATATAATTTATTAAAATAAAAACACACACCACATTGACATTATTTCATAGAAAATTATCCTTTTAAACAATAAATAGTTTTAATCACACCCACTTAATTTTATTATTTATATTCCAAACATAAATTTTATCAATATATTTTTATATGAATGTTTCTATGTATTAAATTAATATATAAAATCATTTCTTAGTGATATTAATAATAAAAATAATATGTTTATAATAATATTATATTTTTATAATAAATTTTTTTAATTGAATTTTTTTGTTTCATTTTTTTAATTATATTATTTTCCATTTTTAAGAAAAAATTATACAAATTAGATATACCTATTAGACGCACGCATAACCAATAACCCTATATCCAACTTACATATTTCAGAGGGCTATATATTTAATGGCCATATATATAATGGTAATATTTCATTCTGATAAATAGCATTTAACTTACCACAAAATCATTCATCTATAATAATTTAATTTTCTCCCAACATGATTATTATATTTATAATGATTTTACATATTTTGATAGATACAATTATGTGCATAATATTCAAGAAGAACTGTGATGATAAAGATTTCATGTTTGGGGTGTTTCGGTCGACTTAGAGTTTTATTCATCTAATAATTTTATTAATGGTATATTATATTTATCTTCTAATAATATATTGATATTTATCTGTCATTGTAATATTTTTCCCTAATAAAATATACCTTAGTTATTTATAGTTTCTTAGTTAATTTGACACAATATATCTAATAGATTATTTTTTTAAGTATAATATATTAAAGAATCATGATGTGTTATATTATACCTCTTAAAGATAATTATTCTCTAATAATTTTCTTATTCTGATGGAATCACATAGAATTAATTTAGTCCAATTACATCCTTATATTTATATATTCCATTATAAAACATATGATTTATTCAAAAGACATTTACTAAGTGGGTGGGAATGTGTTATAATACATTATCCCTATAATGTTTAATTTCTATTATTTGTTCCACAAATTATAAGTTGTGTTATAATGGTATACTATTTTTTTTTCAAGTCATGTGAAGGGTCTTAATTTCAGCTCTTAAAAATTGATTTGTAGATAACATTGTGAAAATAACATAGTTATAGTTAAATTTTAAGAAGATAAGCTATAATCCTCAAAATATCAAGGATCTCGACAAGACTATTTTATATAGGATACAAATTACCCTTCATCAGAGATCTCAGAAACCTCTTCCTTGTATATATATGAAGGAAACAATTATCTCAAACATTAGGCTCGATATCTTATAGATTTTTCTTAGTTTATAATTTCTCTCTTCTCGGTGGGTTTTAATGCTTCTCTGAATGATTTGAATCATAATTAAAATATCTTGAGAAATGTATGGTAATAATGATTTTTGTTAGCTTGATTATCCCAACAAATTATCAATCTAAAACTATTCACCTAAAGAACCACTTATGGTGTCATTTGATTTATTGAATGTAAATTTTTTTACATGTTATCTATATAAATAGAAGTTATTGACCAAGAAATCCTTTTAAATCTATTGAAAATTATGTCCATATATCCTCTTGGGTTTGAATAGCCTTTTCATAACGACTATAAATCTAAGGAATGTTCTAACTACTAAGTAACGATTGTATATAAAATTCATATTGATTAATTCTCTTCAAGATTTAAGTAATACATGGTTATTGTTCTAATATAATATACTGTTTTATTATATATAGATATTCCAAATTTTTTTATATAACTTATTAAGAAGATAAATTGTAAAATATTCTATAATAGTAATTAGATGCATTGAATTATTATGTTAATCAAATATAAAAAAATGTAATTTATTGACCTAAGTTTTACTAGTATGTATTATAATGAAATCCATTGTGAGGTTCCCTGTTATATATATATGTGTATAAATAATGGTTACACCATCCCCTTAGACTCTTTTTATTCTAAAAATACATCTTGGAATCTCAAATATCAATATATATATTCTCCATTCTCCCTCTGCATATTATCATATTAAAAACAATCAAAGTGATCATTATACGTCATTGAGGTTCAAGGATGGATAGAAAATGTGGATCTATAAACATTATCCAATGTATCCTTAATTTATTTTTTAGGGGATTGATATTAGTTTCCCAAATATTATAATTATATTCATTAACAATTATAACAATAAATATTTCATTACATTTTTCTATAGAGATATGACCTCCTTATGTGCCTCCTTGATCTATTCTTGGATGAATGGTTGAGAATCCATGTTGGAGAGATTAGATTTCTACATTTTCTATTTTGATTTAAATTTTAATAATTTTGATATTCATGAGTTTTGGGTCTATTTCAGTATACATCAAGGATGTTATAGGATGATCAATCCATATCAAAGAATTATACCCCAGTTTTCTCTCATAAGGTGGTAATGTGTTAAGAAATAAAAGACTCTAATTAATTCTGACCTTCCCCATTGGTGCATGTTAAACTTATTCAATATGACTATATAATTTATGATCTTTTAATGAGTATATATTTCACACTTTTAACAAAAAATTATTTTATCATATCGTTATGAAAATATTGTTGTTTCTAACCTCAAATAATATATAGTGTAATTTTTTCTTTGAACTATTAATTTATATGAGGAATAACGTACCCCCATTTCTATTGAAATGATAAGACCTCTCAATGCATTAAATGATGCATCACAATAATTCAAAAAAAAGCTACACTATAGATTATTGTGAGTATATGTGTAGTGGAAAACTCTACCTTAAGCTCCATGAAATTTTAATCGCATTCATCTATCCATAAGAAGATGGATCCTTCATGAGTTACCTTGGTAAGTGGATTTGTAAAAGTTTAAAAATTGTCCTACTAATACATGATAATATCCCATAAATACAAGAGAAATACAAATTTCATTGAAATTGGTGGTCCAAGGAAATTTTATAATCCATTATATCAATGATGTATCCAAAAATATACCTTCTCTTCTGATTTAAAGACCCCATGAATTATACTTTAAATATCAAGATTTCACACATTAACAATTTGGAATATCATTTTTCTATTCCCAAGGTCATAATAATAGTACTAAAATTATCCCCATGCTGTTACATTATTTTTGAAAACATAATAATATCATATATATATATTTTATGAAAGGTTTTTGAGGTAATTTCCAATGATAAAATTCATAAAATCAATGAATATAGATGGGAATTTATAGGACCAAATAGCATCATTATTAATACAAGCTGTCCATATCCGGTAAAGAATGTTATCCACTATATATACTCCATAATTAAAAATAACTAACTATATATAGATCAATGGAAAATCATTATGATGTCTTAAAACACTCAAATTTTATTTAATATACCATCAATATGGGGTAAATGATAGTATTTATTCTCCATGATATTGATATATTCATGAAAATCAATATTGAGATTCATTGCACTAACATCCTTCTTAAAAAATAGAGCTTGTTACGCACATGTTTATTTATTTGGATGTATAATAACCTTATCCAAATTGTAAATGTGTGATATTTTTAATTCCTCTAATTGAGTCATGATTATTTATAAGGATTAATTAAAATAAAAGTAACTCTAGGAATGAGTTTTATTGAAAATTGGACGTCATGATCTTGATGTAGGCCAAAAAACACATCTATAAATACGTTTAATTATTTTAAAAAAATAATATAATTAATATAATATATTTTCCCTACTATTACACCTAACCCCCCCCCCCCCCACACACAAACACACACATAATATTGTATTTTATGACCAATATAATGAATATAATTTCCCTAGGGATTTCAAGGTCATACTACATTAACCTAAGATTGTGGATTGTGTCTGCATATGAAATGTAAAATTCCTATACAATAAATTAATATAGTCTCTATGTTGAGAGTGTCAATAAATACCAAAAATATCATCAAATTCATCTAAATAGTGAATAGCAATATTTTCTGGAAGCGCATTCCTATAAAAATCAATCAATGTGTAGTTTTAAAAATGGGATAAAATTATTACACCTTAATAATTTACCCTTAATAGTTAAAAATCAATCAATTTGGGATAAAGTATAATATTCATACATACATTCATATATATAAATAATTATATTGATCTTTTATAAAATGAAGTGTTTTCAATATTTACTTTAACACTCATCTCTTAAATAAAACAATAAATTCTTTAGTACCTTACTGAAAAATGTTTATTATGGGTTTAAAATAATAATAATCAATGTAATGAACAATATGATTATTAAATATTAATCTTAATATATCTTATATTAAAAGAAATTAATTTCAACTTATGACATTTTGGTTACATCCAAGATATCCATTGGTTTTACAATGGTTATTTCAGGTTCTATCTACTTATTCTTGATAAAAAAATCCTCAAAACAACTAACCCCCACTCTAATAAGAAATATAGTGAATCAAGCATAATATGAATAAAAATTAAATGATTATGTAAGACTATTCCACACATCCCAAAATAATCACAACCTAGAACCTATATGTTTTGTGATATTGGAAATTAGCGGTGTGATCTTCTTATTTTAAAATAATTATTTAACATTTACCAAATAATTATCCACACTTGATATCCTTCTATGAATTTATGATATAAAATTATTATCCATCACATATGGAAGTAAAACATTAGAAAATTTTGAGATCGTATTCTTAAAATGGTAGAACATAATAAGTACCAATAACCTATCATGAATTATAATAGTTATATCATGTGGGTTTGAGAATATAGTTACTGTGTGTGAATTTAACAAAATGTAATATTGCCTAATTAAATATAGATATAAAATCATAAATAATTACATATATAGATTTTAGAATAAAATATAAACTTTGGGAATATGGAAACATGAGATAACAATATATGAGAATGTTATAATAAAATAAATAATTCAATGATATATGTTGAATATTTGTGCTAAATACATGTTAGCCTTAACCATAAAGAAATCCATCAACCCATAGATTAGTTTATCCAACCATAAACAATATAAAAGGCTTGGGATGTCAAATTTATAACATTTTGGGCTTGAACTAACCAACCATGTACCATAACCTTTTACATTTCAGCTAACCACACATATGCTATATCAATTGGTCTTGAGCTAACCACCCATGTACTACTTCCTTATTTTATTAGATATAAAAATATCAAAAACATATTTATAGGGTTTATCAAACCCACAATTAATTTAATTATAAATAATACATATGTGTTCCCCTTGACCTTACAAATTATCCAAATTTATTACAAACATAAAAAACCTATAGAAGTGAACCATGTTTCATGAGAAAATCAATAAATAATTATAATAACACATACGAAGAAATAAGGTTGATGATATAACTATATCAAATCCAAAATGAATTATTGGAAACATTAATGGATGTTGAAATATTTGAAACCCCCATTTTATTATAGTATCGTAAAATCCCATTGAATAAAATAAGATGTAATATCATTTCTATTAAAAACATTATTTTTAATTAATATAATTTATTAAAAATGGGAATGAAAATTATATTATAAAACTATGAAAACTTGGAGAATGGTTGATGAAATAAATACGATCAATATTTAAGGAGAATTAACTCATGTAAGAATCATTTCTAATGGTGGTTTCTTTGAGTCGTTTAGAAATAATGTTAATGTATATATAAAATAACCCATAATGATATCATAATAAAACATTTATTTCACTATCTTGTAATGATAGTAAATTTTAGTTTAAAATTAAATAAAAAAATCAATTAATTAGTGTTATTTAAACCCATAATTCATAGTAAGGAACATGTTTATGGAGGATAAATATTCCCTATAGAAAATAAGAGATAATTTTTTCTCTATGTAAAAATATAAATATTTTAAATAGTGAATTAAATATAAAATAAACGGTAATAAGAAATTTTGAAAAGAAATAAATATGAGGAGAATAAATCATAAATGTTTTTAGAGATAAAGAACCTAAAATTTCCATAAAATATAATTCAATCAAAATCAACATGGATTTAAAAGTAATATTGGAAAAGAAACCATTTCTAATATTCCTGACATCAATAGATGTTATTTAACCTAATTTATAATAACAATTACCATAATAATCCCTTATTTTACAAAACTATTTGTATATATTACCTATTATATTCTTTAGTTCTCATAATTTGTTACACAAATATTTATTTGTTGTTGTTTATTTTCACCTTTGGATTGTCGTAATTTTGATATTTTGATACAAATTTCATATTTTCAATGTAGATCTTCATTCATTGATATAAATTTCATCATTAACGTGTTATAAAAGGTAGTAAAAATATTTTGTTACAAGTATTTATGGATTACCATTTTTAGTATGATGGAAGGTATGGGTATGC
The DNA here is from genome assembly GCA_963277665.1 of Viscum album. Classification (NCBI taxonomy): domain Eukaryota; kingdom Viridiplantae; phylum Streptophyta; class Magnoliopsida; order Santalales; family Viscaceae; genus Viscum; species Viscum album. Next base: position 1,520,351,998 of record OY728157.1, on the reverse strand, counting down.
TTGTTAAAAATGGAATTCATGATGAAATTATTTTGGGTAATTTATGGATAACATCACGTTAACAATGATGAACTTTCATATCATTATATAACTATTATAGAAAAATATTTATAACATTAATTATTCATTAATATCACTTATTACTAGTATTAATGTAATTATACATAGTAATGTCTGAAATTATGAAAAAATTATATACTAATTATTGTCGGTGGTTGAACTGAAAATAAAAATATTATACTTATAAATGTGTAAGGGTGTTCCGTAATAAAATTGTAATTAATTTTTTTAAAAATAATAATGATATTTATATAACATCATTATAGTGTGGAATGATATTTAGGAATATTTTAGGTGAGAAGGTAATTGAAAGATATTGTGATGAATTGTGTACACGCATTAATGAATACTCTACTTCTTGAATTGGGATCCTTTTGAATGATGGTTTTAGGAATACTTATTAGAACTATAAGCTACCAAACATATAAAGTGTATTTTATAGAGTAATAATTCATATTTTGTCAAGATATATGTCAGGGAATGTATTGGTTTTTATGGGTAGTAATAGAGTTATTTTTTATGTGTTTTTCGAGTGGAATTTTCGTAAATACCCATGCATTAATGTATAAGAGACGTCATTTTTTAAAGAAGGGTATAAAATGTTGAAAATATTTTATAAGATTCTTGAATCCCATCATGAACACAATTTAGAAGAAACTTATTTATGATATTTTAACATTTCACCACTTACTTTTCCCAATTTTAACCTGTTTTATATTTACCATGGCTACAAAATTTAATCTATGATAACTTACATTTATTATAAAAATTTAATTATAAATTATTAACTAATTTCAAAATCCGGATTTAAAATTTATATTAACTTAATTTAGTTTCATATATAAATATGAAAAATTTAACTCTCAATTGAAACTATGTTATATAGATAAAAGAAAGTATAAAATGAACGACTTTTAAAAAATTAATTTTATATAATCCTATTTTTTATCAATAAATAATATAATTAGGATTAAAAATTTATTTATATGTTGAAACATTATATTTTTTATTAAAAAATTATATAAATACAAAACTATTTAAAACAATAATTTTATTTGAAAATATCCTTTTTTAATATGAAATGATTTTAATCACATCCCCTAAAATTTAATTATATTTCTACTAAATAATAAATTTTATAAAATTATATTAATTAAAATATTTATTTTAATTTATAAACACTGCAAATAATTTGATAATAAAATTAATAATAATAATATATATCATTTAAATAAAAATATTTATAATAAAATATTTTCATTGAATATAGTCATTTAATTTCATTATCTATTATTTGATATTTGTTATTTTTTTCCTTTTTTCTAGAAATTACACATATTCAATATAGCTATAGGATACATTCATATCTTATTAACATATTTCTAACAACCATATTTCTAATGGCCATATGTCCAAAAATCAATTATATAACAATCATATTTCATTAAAATGTGTATCCATCAATTCTTAACTAAAATCATTAATCGTTATTCATATAATTTTATTTAAACACATATATTATATTTCAAATTGGTGTCATTTATTCTATAGTTTTAGTTAAGGTGAATATGTTTATGGTGATCCAAAAGGACAATAATTTCATGCTTATGGTATTTGTTTACTTGTGGTTTTATTCCACTTGTGTATTTCATGAGGATGATTCCCATTTTATTCTCCTAATATATTATTTTTTTTCTTACATTATAATATTTCACCTTAATAAAATATATCATTGTTCAATATAGTTCATTATTTCTTGGTAAATAAGCTATTTAACATAATATTTATTTAATTGGAAGTATATAAAAAAATAATGGGGTCACATACAAGGGAATGTACAATACATATTGCAAGACACTTTTTGTTGGTGTGTCTGAATAGATCACACCTCTATAATATTCATCAATAAAATCAAAATATTTTTTCAATTAAACCCATTATTTTCTAAATTTTTTCATATGGAATAAACATAATTCAGTTGGAAACCCAAAAAATTAATAAAAAATAATTTATTTAGGGTGTAACAAAATGTACCAGTGTGTATATAATATTTACATATGTACACTACATCATTATCACCATCCTTCAAAAATAAATATAAAAAACTATTAATAGGTTCAGTAAATAATTTTAATTTTTAAATCAAAAAATTTGGAAATCTATTTTTCCTTCCCTATATAATCCATCTTAAAACCATTATACTTATACATGGACTTAACATTTAGATTAACCTTGGTTTTATAATTTTTCCAAAACTCATTTCTTTTTTACATTTATGATCCACTAAAAAATTTAGAAATATGTTGTTTCTTTTCTATTAATGATGTAATCACCATCTTAATTCCATTATAATACCTCCCAAAATTTATATAACAAAAAATGTTGTCCAAAATTATGGTTAATGGTATCAGTATATAATCAAGTAGTTTCTTGGTTTCAATCAATATATGTTATAAAAATTTCCATCCTTCATCAATCTAATTTATCCAATTTTAAAATATATTACCGGTTAGCCTATATGGATTTTTTACATGAACATGTTTTCTAGTAAAAATATTATATCATCATTCTTCATAGTAAATTTTATTTATAACATCATGAATATAATCTTTAGCTTTTGTGATTGAATAAAGATCATTTTTCTTTCTGATTGTACTCCTCTGGTATCTCATAATTTTATTTCCTTTTCTTCTAATTATATGTTTTAAAAAATAACTCAAACTTCCTTGTATTAGTACGTTATTTTTTGTTTCATAAATCCCAAGTAATATTCATAATCACTACATGATGAAATTTGGTTCCCTGGGAATCAATTTACATTTTTTTTCAATATTTAAATTATTAAAAAACAATTTAAGAACTCTAATATGATAATCTATCAGAACCATTCTATATTTTATAATTAATCCCTAAGAAATAAAATATTTTGAAATTAATACATAACCAAAAAAGGAAAAACATTGATGAATTATACTAAATAAAACAAGAAATATAACTAATCTATCAAACCAATCATTTATGTATTTTATAAAACCATGTTTTATATATAATAAAAATAATACCGAAATTGATAATTGAAGAGTTATGAAATATGGTGCGGATTTACACCGATGAAAATCCCAGTCATGATCAAAATCAACAAATAAAATTATCAATCGCATCTCTATTTGAAAAAATAATGAACTAATCTTGTCCCCTTATGTATAACAGAAAGATATCAATGAATATCTTCTATTAAAATTATAATCTAATAAAATTTTCATCAAAAACGAACATGTCTTACAATCACACATTTTTTGTGGCTAAGATTATAGTAAATAATCCTAATGGGTATCCTCCCCATGATCTATGCATTAACTTTTAAAACGAAATTATTTCATAATAGTTATAATAAAAAATTGAATAAAACATTCTCATTTCAAAAGAAACTAAAAAATATGAGAAAAAAATCATAAGGTATGAAATGAGGATAGTATATGTTTGGATTAGATCATTAATGAATAATTAAGTAAAACTAATTTTATAGGTCATATTGAAATACATTTAAATAATTAGAATGAAATTCTAAAATTAAACACTATAATAAAACATATATTTACTTAGGTTCTCAATAAATTAAAGAGTAATTAAAGATCAATTATTTTGAAACTCTCCTAAGGTGAATTTACCCCATATGAAAAAAAATTACAAATAAAATCATTTCAACTTATGGTGAAATATTAGGATGTTCTAGGTGGGTATTTGATGTGATAAAAATGTAAAACATTAATCATATGTTTTATTAAATAAATATTCACTATATATTTATTAACCACAACAAATCCATATTGGTTTTTTATCTTTGGAAGAATGGATATATAAAAAATCGCTGCATAAAAAGATATAAATAATCTCCCATTAACATTTACAGAGATAGAACCCTTATTAGACAAATGATAATTAAAAACAATTCCTCATATCCTATTTAAAATATTACATTATAATCGGTTAATTTGGATTCTCAATGATTGTAAAAATAGGATATATTAATCAATAATTTTTTTAATCATAACATGATGGGTATGAGAACATAATCTTAGCATTTGAAAATCATACACAAAAATTCATAGATCACAATCATATATCTGAAAATAATTCATGGAATATCCTAACACATGAATCATAAATTAATAAATGAAATTTTTTAATGATATTATAGCATTTTCATAGTATTATATGATAAAAAAGTTTCATAAATTTTTTTATAGTCATATTCATAGAACTGTCATTTCAAGGCTACCCGCCAACACATTAATCACATGTTAGGATTTGTCTAAACATCTATTTTACAGTTTTGGGATTAAGATAACCTCTCATGTAACATATTTTAGGATTAGGAAAACTTCTCTTATACCCTTTGAGATCATAACTCAATAATATTTATCTAATTAATTAAATAGATGTAACAGAACCACCCATCACACTATTATATTCCATTCATATATATATGGCACCAGATCATGAAAATATTTATCATTTCATCATTTCTTAACACATGGTAATTATAATGGGTTTTATATAAAATTCATATTCATAATCACATAAAATACTGGGAAATAATAATAATAGAATCATAGCTTTACATCCCCAATGAAGTATACGATAAATCAAAATATTTATCCACAAGGAAAAAATTCCACTGAAATATAACGGGATTATTTATTTAAAAAACACCAATTTTTATTTTTAAATCACTCTTTTAAAATCTTCAAATATAAAAAATGTTCAATAAAAAATTATTTTACAATAACCATAGAACATTGTAAATTAATCATAAAATAAAATGTTATTAATAATTTAAGAAAAATATATTCAAGTGATGTGAATAAAAACAATTATTCTTCTCAGAAAATTTAAAAAAATATATCATTTGAAAATTATAAAAAATATTATTTTAAAAAAAAATTAAGAATAATTAAAATGTATAATAATTACTTGAAAATTATTTTAAGTTGTAAAAATATTTTAGATGAAATTTATGGAAAATATGGATAGAGGAGAGGAAGATTCTAGACAGAATTAAAAACAAAGGTGGTTTTCCTTATAAACGTTATTTTTTACTTTTCAGTACACTGAGTGATGGAAATGAAATGAAAACATGTAATTTTCCAAAATAAAAATATGATAGTAATAGTTATCAGGATCATAGATCTCTATGGGCTGAAATTGGTTCTCTCAAAAGTTTTATTAATGATCCATGGATCGTTATTGGGGATTTTAACTCAATTATTAATTATGATAAATAATTGTGTCCTATGACATAATATCTTTCTTCTAGAGAATTTATGGGTTGTATTGATCAAAATGAGTTGTTTGAAGTTAATATTTTTTGGGATAAGTTTACTTGGTATAGATGGTACTTTTATGGTATAGTGGCTAGTAAAATTGATATGGCTTTGTTTAATGACATCTCTTTACATTCATGGGATTCTATTTCATGTATATCTTTATCCCAGTTTAACTTTGATCATCATCATATTATGATATACCTCTCTGAAAAGGGTATTAAATCCCCTTTCCCCTGTAGATATAATCAATGTTGGGTTCTTCCCCCTGAACATGACAAGCTTTTTCAGGATGTATGGTGTTCGGTAGAGAGAAAAAGGATTGTTTTTTCTTTTATTCTTAAATTTAAGATTCTCAAGGGAAATCTTATCCTCTAGAGTAGGTATAGGTTCAGTCATCTTGACGTGGAAATCTCCAATCTTGAAGCATCTCTTCGATCTTTCCAGGAGAAATGTACTTATGCCAATTTATCTCGTGATGTTTCTTTGGAATCTGATATGAATCTTAATCTTAATAATTTTCTAAATATTAAAGATTCTATGAAATATAATTCAATCAAAAAAATTGGTTCAATGATGTGGAAAGAAATACCAAATTCATTAATAATCATCAAAGAGTTTGGAAAATTTATAGGCATATTTCTTTACTAAAAAGAGGAGATCAAATTCTGGATAATAGATAGGATATTTCATAGCACATTATTTATTATTACAAAGATCTAATTAATGGATCAACAACCATTGCCCCCCCCCCCTTAGAGAGTATTATTCCAATATTGGTTAACAAGGAGGAAAATTCTAGACTATTTTCCATTCCATTGGAACCTAAAATCAAGGATGTGGTTTTCAGTCTTAAGTCAGACAACTCCCAGGGTTCTCATGGCTTTAGTAATTATTTTTCGAATTATTTGGAGATCATTAGTGATGATGTTTGCAACATTGTTCTTAATTTTTTAAAATGGGGTAATCTTCCACAGGGTTTAAATTATAAATTTCATGCTCTTATTATAACGATAGAAAATTCTAACGAGATACATTTATTCATAAATGTAGGTCTTATTAATATATTATACAAAGTTATCACTAAGATCCCTTCTAGTATACTTGTGCCCATTTCCAATAAAAATTGTTTCATCAAATAAATTTGGTTTCATCAAAGGTAGGTCCATTCATGATTGTCTTATAATGGCTTATAAGTGTATCAATCTTCTTAAAAAACCTATTCATGGTGGGAAAATTTCTCTAAAATTTGATATTAAAAAGGCTTTTGACACAATGGATTGGGGTTTTAAATTAAAAATTCCTTCAATGTTTGGTTTTTATGAAATATTCATTAATTATATTAAGATCATTTTTTTGCATCTGCCCATATCTCAGTTCTTGTGAATGGATCCCTAGAGGGATATTTTTTTGTTCTAGAGGATTTAGGCAAGGTGATCCTCTTTTTCATATTATTTTTTCTATTTAATAACATTATCTTAGTAGATTGTATTATATCATGTCCAAAATTGGTAAGATAAAGGCTATTGGTGCTAGTCGTGGTCTCTCTTCTCCTACCCATCTCATTTATGATGATGATATTATTATATTTACTCAAGGGGATAAAAAAATTTTAAGAATAATAAGAATGATCTTCTATATTATGAGCATGTTTATAGGTAATAGGTTAGTTGGAATAAGTCCTTTGACTACTTTGGTAGAAATATTTCACTTACTTGGAAATCAGAAGTCATCACTGATTTCGGGATTTTGGATGGTTTTCTCCCTTTAACTTATCATGGTGTTCCCATGTTTTGGGGTCGTCTGAAGGCATCTTATTTATCTGGGATTATTATTAAGATCAACAATCAGCTTGCTTCCTAGAAAGGCAAGTCCCTTTAAATGGTAGGTCATCTTTTTCTTGTTAAAGCTATTATTGTTTCTAATTTTATTAACTCCATTATGGTTTATAAATGGCCTCCTTCTCTTATTAAATCAATTAACTTTTCCATAAAAAACTTCATTTCGACCGGTAGTATTTTGGAAAGAAGATTGGTATCTGTGTCTTCCAACACTTTTTACAACTCTTTTGAGAAAGGGGGTCTTAGTATAAAAGATATTAGTATTTTTAATCAATCCCTTCTGGCTTTTTTTTTTTGGAATCTAATAAACGAAAACTCAAAATCTATTTCTTTCTTGAGGTCTATATTCCTTACTAAACTAAAAAGTGGAAACATTTATTATTTGGATTCTTCTATTTGGTATTCTTTTAAATTTTCTTTTTCTCTTATTGATGTTGATACTAGATGGTCTATCTCTCAGGTTTCTTCTCTCATGTTTTGGAAAGATAATTGGACTGGTTTTTCTTTTATTGATACTCTTAATCATGAGATTTAAATCCTAGACCTTGATGTATCTACTAAGGATCAATTAAATGATATTTCTATTGTTCTTGATCATATAAAATAGTTTATTAGTAATTATAATTTTTTCTTTGTCAGTGATTTCTATATTTGGGAACTACATCCTTCTAGTATGCTCACATCTAATTTCTTCTACTCTCATGAAAATACAAATGTGTTAGGTTTATATTCTATTCGGAAGTTTAATAGGAGAATTATTTTCCCATATCGGTTCACATTTTTCTGGAGACTGGCTCACAGAAAAGTCCATATTGATTCTTATTTACTGGTTTGTGGTATTTCTCTTTGTTCCCTTTGCATTCTCTTCTATTAACATAGGGAGGACATGGATCATTTTTTTTAGTTTTCCTACAACTGAGTCCATGTGGAAGGAACTTTATGATATTTTTGAGGATAAAATGCAGAATATTCCTACTATTCAAAGCATTCTTGAATGTATGTTTTTCCTTTCTTTATCTCCTATGTTGTTGATTCTTTTTCATGTTGTTGCTACTGAACTTATTCATTCCTTTTGGATGGAGAGAAACAAGGGTCTTCATGATAGAGTTGGTTTCAATACTCATGCCTTCTTTACTGGTACTTTTTCAGTCATGAAATATGTAAATCTCCCTTGTAAAGCTTATTGTTACAACTCGATGCATGATTTATTAGTTATTAGGCATATCAAGGTTAAATGTAATTTTCAGCCTCCGTTGGGTACTATGGATGTTTTTTTGGAGTCCTCCTTTTTTGGGTTGGATTAAAATCCATACTGATGGCTCTTTCAGAGGAAATATGGGTCCTTCAGGTTATGGTTTAGTTTTCCAGAATAGATTTGGTGATATTTTGGGTTGCTACTACACCTCTGGTGATTTCCCCTCATCTCTTGGGGATGAGATTCTTGGTGTCATTTCTACCATTTATATTGTTAAAAATAGAGGTTTGAAGAGCATTTTGTTGATTGTGACTCTACTATGGTTTTTAATGTAATTAAAACCTCTTCTATTCATATCCTTGGGATGTATATGAATATACGGATTAATTTTTTACTATTTCTCTCATCTATTCACTACATTATTGATCATTTTTTTAGGGAGGGTAATGCTTTGGCTGATAGTCAGCCTAATGAAGGAGAGGATGGGTGGGATATTTCTTGTTCTGATCAAATCCCAGAGGATGTTGTGCCTATCATTCAAAGGGATAAATGGGTTTTTCCTGCTTTTAAACTTGTTTGACTTGTTTTCCTATTTTTTAATAATTGCCATCCTTTAAATTGTTTGCTATTGGTTTTTGGTTTTATTGTGTTAATTTTGATTTCATAAGTTCTTGTTAGAACCAGTTTTGCTGCTTTTCTGTTTCAAATGATTCTTTTTCATCTAGGATTTTTTTCAAAGACGATGATGAGTCTAAACAGGTGGGTTTCAGTTTATCTATGGTCGTGTTTGCTGGACCTGGAGCATCTTCGAGTGGGTACAGGAGGAAATGATAGTGATATCCCTCAGGTATTACTAAAGTTGTTCCATGCTTCTCCATGGGCATGTGTACTTTTGATGTCTGTGGAATTATGGGGAAGTATAAGATTTAGGAACAATCATCAAGTGCCACAACATCTACCCCCACGATCCTTCTAGGGGTGGTGCAATAGGCCTCAGCCTCCCATGGTGGAAAGACTCAAATAGTAGCCTATGGTGGCTCTTTTCTCCCTCGGCATGATCTGGAGGACTATGTAGAGGCTTATAGTTCTACTTGTCCAGTTCTGATAAACGCTGATTCATATCCTTCTAAAAAATGGGACGCCTTCTGGCATTAGTAAATGCACTCTTTAATGTTGATGATCCACCAGAACTACTCCACTCAGTGGAGACATGTTTTAGATCTATTTTTCTATTTGTATTGATCTGTAATCATTTGTTTTTTATAAAATAGAATGTTAAATTATTAAAGGCAATTTTATATGATAAACCCATACCACATCAACAACTATCTAATCAAACCCTAATGGATGAAATAATTTCAATTTAAATATATAATGACCTGAATTAATAAGGATAAAGGATATTACATGTCAACTATGTAGTATATATACATCTTAATCATATGTAATATTATAATAATAATAATGTCATAATGAAACAATATTGAGACAAAACACCCTTACCTCAAGTTTGACAATCATTTAAGAGTTCTTCCACCCTAAAAAATTTATATTTAATATAATTTGAAAATGGAAAAATATTCATACAATTTTAACCATTGAAAGATTACTTATAATATTATATTTCTGATTTGTTAATAATTATTTATTAATATCATAGTTCTAAGTGAGAACTATTTCATTTTTCATGTTTTTTTTGGATTCCTCTATTTTATTTCATTCATCTTTATCATGGTTTTATAAAAAAGATATAATAATGATAAAAATATCATATAAAAATATTATATAAATATATATAATAATCCCTAAATGGTAGAGTGAGAAAAATGAATCACACCATTAATAGAGATGGTAGTCCATACATACGCATAAATGTTGGATTATTTTTTTATTAAAAAATAAGGAAAGGAAGATTAATAATATTATATGTCAATGAATAATAATTATATCATAAATAAAATTAAATTCAAAAAAATACATCATTATAACCTTCAATGATAGGCGGTGGATAAAAAAATAACATCGTTACGTGGAGGTGGAAATCTATACGTATGCATGAGCGACAATTCCATTTTTCATTTGATTGAAAAAGGTGAAATTTTTTCGTCATAATTATAATAACATAACACAGTATTGATAATACTATATTAGTCATATTTGTATGGTAATATTTTTTAAATTATTTTTGGGAGGAAATTAAATCTTAAGAGCTAAGAAAATATTTATACATCTTCATAAGTGACCTCATTTGGAAAACCCCTTAAGCCTTGAAATATTGGTCTTATGAGAATACTAGGGTCTCTAAGATGAAAAAATTCATGTTATTTATATTTTTTTATTGATAGTATTTAGGGGTAGGGAAAAAATTATATGAATAAGGGAGGAGAAGAGGTTCTTTTTTAACTGTGGATAGGGACACACAAAGAATTACTTAAAAGATGTTAATAATATAATGTACATATCCACTGACAGTGGTGCCAAATAATAAATTAATAAAATATAAGATACGACATATTCGTAATACTTTCAAAAAAATAATAAAATTTTATGTGAAATTATTTCCCTTAACAGTTATTTTCTCTTGTTCCATGGTCGACCCATTTTAACCATGGGCATATGAAAAAAATTAAAAAATTTACAATTCATTAAGAAAAAATGAAAGTGTACTCAATACCAGATCTAGACACATTGATTCAAAATTTTCAATACATTTTATCAAATTAATTTTCTATAATTGGTTTAAATTAATTTTAAATTTTCCATGAAAATGCAACAAAAAAATATCTTTAGAAAAATTCATATTAATCATAAATTTTTTTATTATTAAATTCCATTCCTTGTAAAAATATAAAATATATTTTTAAATAGTAAATGGAATATATAGTCTATATATTTCAATATTACAATTAAAAATATTCATTTAGTTATTTTATTATGATAGAAACATGTTTCACATATACATTTTTTATGAAATATAACTCTTTTTATAATCAAATGACATTATCTTGATCAAATTCATTAAAATAAAAAATATAAGAATGTTTATTAATAAATTAATAATAAAAATTTATTATAATACCATTTTAGTTTTTATCAATATTCTTTTTTATATAATAATTCATAACATATAGGAAAATAAATTTTGTAAAAATGGGTCTTTTAATCCTCAAATGATTTTATTAAAAACTTTAATTATCTTATCCTAAGAATATATAAATAGATTTAAATTTATGTAAAAATTAATATTTATATTTCATAAGGTGGTCAGTGTTATTTCTACCCAAAAATCCCATAGCTAGATTATATAGGTTTATTACATCATAGGTTACTTTATATTCACAATTCTTATAAATAAATCTATCGAATATGTAATGTTTATTAAAATGAAAAAACATATACAATAATGTGGTTTTATATTTTTCCCCCATTATAATTCATTTTTTCCATGAAATTCTATCACTTTTATTCAAACCAAATATGTTGTCCCTACTTTATTATATCCTTTGGTTCCCATGTAGCTTCTTCAAAATTCTAATTACTCCATAGAACATTAACCATGTGAGTAATATTATTCTTGTATCACATTACCTCTAAAATCAAGGATTTATAATAGTTTCTATTAATAGGGAATATCATTCTCTAATGGTAAAAATTATTATTTTAGTACATGTGAAGGGTGATGTATGTACTTCTTCAATATATATTTATATTATACATTGTGAGATTTATATGGTTTCAGTGTCATCACCAAGTGATAATATATATTCCCTACTCGATCAATAATCAAAAAGTGACCAGTTGACCTCAGGATTATTTTTCCATTTTTTATAAATCACAAATACATATTCAATGGACCAATTCAAAATAATACCTTCCCCCAATATCTAATTCTATATATCAATTATTATTTTCAACATTAAATTTATATTGAAATTATGTTTCTATGATGTGTATTTGAATGGTTATAACCCAGTCTTTTGTTTCCTCGGTTAGATCAGGTACCAATATATTTTATTACAAAACATCTTCCTAGAATGTTAAATATCTATACTTTATTCTATGGTGGGATTTATAAGGATCTATAAAAATATTTTATTGAAATATATATTCATACGATAACATAATTAGAGGACGGTGTTGATCCGAGAAACATTATTAATCTATAAAACATGATTTTAGAATATCCTCTATGGCCTTAATGGTTACCTCACACTAACTATCTATTTTATGACGATAATTAGTACTAAAAAATAACATTATATCCAAAGCATGCATATGGATTCCATATAACATCATGGTAAAACTAAATTCTTGATTAGATTTTATAGAATATGGTAATTCATAAATACATACTAGTTCTTTAATCTATACCTTGAAACTATGATTAATATATTAATACTATATGATATAAAAGGAATTTGATAATGATTTGTGCAACATCCCAGGTAAATAAAGAATATTAAATTTTCATATTTATTAATATTTTTGAATTAAAGATTAAATTTACTTTAATTGGGATTTTATTTTCGATGCAATACCTAACACGCCACAATAGGTTTCTCCAAAAATATCATGTTGCCTATAAGGCTGAGTCATACTGGAAAATAAAAATATAATATTATTTTAATTTGTAGTTAACTCCTAGAAATTGTATTAGAAAAAATGAATATAACTAACTAAAATATGATTATACTGGTTTTTTAAATGTGTTCAAATTTATCCAATAAATTTTGGAGGCTTAAAATTCTAATTAATCCATGATTAACATAAATGCTCTAATATTCTTTTAATGGATGATTTTCCGTCTTTTGATGACAAACCTTTTTTAAATATTGTTTTTATCACTTTTATATGTTCTATTATAAAAAAAAATTTCTTTATCACTGGGACCTCAAAATTTTGTTTGGGTAAATTTTTTGTATTTTCTCATAAACTTAATTTTTCAATGAATAGTGAAAAATACCGCATTTTAATTCAAAATTTCATTTTTATCTAATTTATTTATATAGTTATATTATTATTTTAATTGATGTTAATGTGTTAATGGATTATATTTTTGTCATTAAATACTATTTTGGTCATTTTATGTAATTTAACTCTTATATTGGACATAAACCAAGGTAAATCTTTTGATAGATATTGTATCTTTAAAACACGCTTTTTGGTTTTGACAACAGAAATTAATTTTAAATTAATTTCTGCCACTTTTTTGTCTTGAATTTGGAAAAATGGATTCCATATTTTGAATCAGGAGGTCCAAGTTGGGTAAATAGTTAACTTTTATTTTTAGACATTATAAATTTTTGCCTCAGTAAATATTTTATTTACCATGGTCAAAGGGTAAACCTGGTAAATAAGAATGAAAAATAATATTACAATAATATTAAATAAACCTCAAACTTATACAAAACCTACTCTATGAAAAATTTTTGACCATGGACATCCTTGGGTCGATTTAGGGACCCCTTGGATCTACTTGGGAGTGATAATGACACATTATATTAATTAATTTAAAGTGAGGACAAATATAACATAAACGAGAATTTTTTTACTAAAATTACTTTTATATGGGGTTATATAAATGATATATTCGACTATAAATATTATTTAGAAACATAAAATGATTACCTATGTCATGGTATTTTATTTATAATTTTTAGACTTCAAATGAAAAAATTTAATTATGACACAATGTTGATTCAGTAATTACTTCATTAAAAAAAGATTAAAATAAATAATATTAGAAATAATAAAATAAATGTATTTTTGTCTTTTTTATTCCATACACTAATTTAATATATTTTGATTACTTTTTATCTTTTAATTAATGTATTTTTTTTAAAGAATCGTGTTTTTTTTGTATTTTTTAAAAATTTATGATATGAATAGTATTAAAATTGATCTAAAAGTGTTTTTAAATCAATCAATATTTTGTAAAATGATTAAATAGTCCTAAAAATATGCTATTCGGCCAAATTACATATATGATGTTAAAAATATCACTAGTTATCCATTTTGGGTTTCTTGGTATTTTTTAGTAAATATATTACACATATAGAATGAATATATAAGAGTAAATGGTAAAAGTAAAATAAGTTAGCAAAGGAATAAATATAACATATAAGAATTAAATAAAATCCAAAACCTATCCATTTCTTATTGGATGATTTTATTTCAGCTTATGTACACCATATATTCGAAATAAATAATTTTTGGACCTTTAGAAAGCAAAAATCATTATATAATGAAATAATTTTTCAATATTTTTCTAAAGAGCCCCTCCTCCCCATTATAAAAACCCATAAACTCTAACCCTTATTCACACCTCTCATGCCCCATTTTCTCTTCCAAAATCCACTAAAATAATCCCTCAAGATCCCTCTCTTCCTCCTAGAATACTTACCTTAGCCATAAATCCCTTCAAGAAATCCTTTTGGTTCAAACCAAAGGGAGTTGAACTATTTATAGGTAACGTATTCCCTCAAGTTCTCTCCTTTTATTTTACTTCTTTACTCTCTATTCTATTATTATTCTTTTTTTACATAAAAACATAATTATCCTCACAAAACAATAATTTTTTATTCTTATCCTGCCACCTCTTATGTTGTCCATTACGATTTAAATTTATTTATATGTGATATAAATTATATTTATATTGTCTATATAATTTTGTATTATTCATTTATATTATACCTTTATGGTTTCCATAATGGGTAAATGTTATAATTTCATTTGAGGAAGTTTGGACTACCTCCCTTGCAAAGTGATATGACTCATTCATGAAATACATGGAACATATAAAATCTCTAGTTAATGAAATTATATATGAAATTATACGTGAATTATAATATTTCTATTTATCATTATGTTTTTATTACATCAAATATGAAATATAAATGAAAGTAGCGTTCATGCGTACGTACGACTTACCGTCTCCATGAACGGTGCTTTTCATTTCTTATCTCAAAATGTCATGTAATTCTATAAATAAATATTTATACATTTTTTATATGATATATAAATCATTAATATAATATTATATATATTGTACTTTTGACCACACTGACAACTTGTAATTATAAGAAGTTCGTTTTTGACTCAAGTACCATATATCGACAAAAATACCTTTATTAACTTAAAAGATTTTGTTATGTTTATAACGTGGTAATAAGTAATATAAAAGGAATAATAAACTCTAAAAATTTTATTAATAAAGTTTAAATTACCTTTTGATTATTATTCAAGAGATTAAAGAATAAACAATTCAAGTCAGACACGAGGTAAGGAGACTTCTTAACCCAATTTCCATTATTTGGGTTAAACATATACTTATTAATTATGTCATTATATGAATATTTGTGAATGTCCTTTGATTTTTATACAAATATCATGCAGTTATATTCGCTATATATCTCTTCTTCCAACATATTTATGTCATTAATTTATTCTTAATGTAATGATATGATCTTTGTAAGGGAACTCCTTAACCCAATTTTCATTCTTTGGGTTAATCTTCTACTTTTTGGTTATGTCATGATATGAATATCAGTGAATGACCTATGATTGTTTTAAACTTAATATCTACTTATATTGTGTGTATTTATATTTTTCAGACATAATTATTTCATTGGTTTATCCTTAATTTAAGGATACCATCTTTTTAAGGGAACATTTCACCCTCCTATTTTAGTAAAAGAATTATTTTGTGTCACATCTTTTAATTTCAATTTTATATATTGGGATATGTTCTTATATATACTTATTTTTGTAAATTTTATGTCCTTAGGATGAGTGAACCTTTTCTCTCTCATCAAGTCATTTTGGTAATTTTATTTTAACGTCGTTAGCCTGCCTAATTTTCATACGAGAATACGTCTCAATCTCCTTTCATTAAGGCATGACTTAATATTGTGCATCATTATTATATGATACGGTGTATATATGTCCCCTTTGACATATCATATCATGAATCTACATATTCTTGTGATATTATAAGTTTTTTAATTTGTTAATTATGTTTAGTCAAGTGTATCTCAAGTGTTATGATAATATTTAACTAAAAAATCATTTTAAAAGCATTAAATATTTATTCTTTTAAATATTTCACATTAATGTACATGTTTTCAAAATTATTTAATGTATATAAATATATGTACATTAATGTTTTAAAATTTTAATTACTTTAAAATATTTAATGTGGTATGGGACACATTGATTCAAAAACCTCTTTATTAAATATTTTAAATGTTATTGAAAATGGTTTGATAAAGAATTGATTATGTCAATATCTTGAAATGATATATTTTGATTTCAATGTGGAAATTCTATATTTCATTTATTCTTGTTTTTTGTGATATGAATATGTTATGTTTTTTTTGTTATTCTTTATATATACTGGTGGTTCCATGATAAACCTAAAGCGGGTGAGCTTGAGATAGCTCTCCAATTCATTGTGTAACATGCCAGAGGTAGAAGTTAATGTTTCTCCTAAGAGACTTAGGGAATATATTGTTATGGGTATTCTAAATGTAACTCCATATGTATCTGTGAATGATACAATTCAAGTATGATATGGATTTTACAGTTTACCAATATGATTTATGATTTCATGTGTTATTCATAAAATGTATGATTTTGTATGGTATGTTAAATATTAAAAAGTATGATTTCATTGATTTGTATGTATTGATGGACAAATGTTTTATATCCTTATTTTATAACCCTTATTGAGATTTTTATGATCATCAAATGTTTTTAAAATTACTTTAATATGTTATAAATAATTTTAAGATAATGGAATAATTCAAGAAGATTTATATCAAGAATAGAACTCTTGTTTTATTTACGGAGTTTTATTTTTGTTAAAAAATTGGATAGGGTAGAAGTGTATAAATTTTATTTTTGAGATGTAATGTAATATATAAGAATTAATTCTATAAAATAACAAATCTGAAACTATTATCAATGTGAATTATTTACTAATTTCAAAACTAAGTAATATTTATGTATGGGTCCTTATATTTTGAATCATTTCACTATAACCCAAATAACATTTTGGACTTTAGATGTTTGGGTGAGTATGATAATGAACACCATGGTGATATATTCTAATTTCCATGATTTTATGTGTAATGGTTGTAACATCCCCACAATATTTTATATCTCCTACATAAAAAGATACATACCAATAACTGAAATATATACTCTTCATTATCTCTCTTCATGTTGTCCCTCCAAAAATACATTAACATATCTCTATAAAAAATCTTACATATGAGGTGAATAAAGAATGATAATATATGTGGTTATTCCAATATATCTTTATCCAAATATGTTATTGACGAGTCGCATACTCAGTTAATAAAAAATATCATTCCATCATAGTCAATGTTGAACTCATTACTATTTCTCACATTGTTTTATAATATTAGATCTTCTTTTTCTGCGAATATAATCTTGACATGGATATATGGTTGAACACTCATTTTAGGAAGATAAAATTATTCACCCTTTTAATGATATCATGGTATATAATTTTTAAATATATAAATATTTTATCTTTTTTGATCCTCATCATATAAATTAAAACAAGATCCTTTTATGTCAAAGCATTATACACATTGTTTGATTTCCTTGTGGGGTAATTTATTGAGTAGTAATAATCCTTAAAAAACATCACCCACCATATTTAGTTAATATTATCCTCTTTCTAGGGGAATATATAAATAATAATTTTATGGTAAATATATATGTTATACTTTCCTTTATAAGGATAACACCTCCATATAATTAATAGAATGATTACCATTCTTAAATCCATGTCATGTGTTGGGTATTTATATTTAATAACCTTTAACTGATTTGAGAAATAATATACCACCATATAATAATATATAAAAATACATCACATCCACTTCATCAATGTATATATGTAAATCATAAACTATTCTCTACTTCATGTTGAAATGTTCATAGGTGCAACGACCAACCTGATCATTAGATCAGTGAAATTTTCTTCCCATTCCTCAATCCAATGGAACATCAATCCCTTCTAATTTATAATGGTTTTTGGATTATATTGCCTTAAAAATTTATTCAATGAGCTTCTATAACATACATACATTTTAAAAAACTATGTATCTCGTTCATTTTGGGTTTTTTGGGCTAATATTCAAAAATTTATGTGTTCCATTGATCAATTGTTATATCCTTTTTATGATTTTGTTACATAAATTATAATTTATATACCCCAAAATTCACACCTGGTAAATTATCCATAGAACATATCATTCCGCAGGGTATTAAATACAATCCTTAACTGATATTAATACTCTTCCTTTCACTTTTAAAATATAAGAATATCATCTATACACACTACAAAAAATGATCAACATAATATCTAGATACTATATTCCTTAAATCAATGAAAATATTGGGGGTATAGGTACTAATAAATGGAATCTCTATAAATTGATAGTGTTAATATCATATATGGATGGTTTTTTTTTGTATTTCTTCACATTTTACCATCAATTGATATTATCAATTTCAATGATAATTCTTGGAAAAATAATTATCTCTTCCTTTTAATTAAACTAACCTATAATATTGGGAATATGATACTAATTCAGTCGTATGATTTGGTTATATTTTATATAATTAATGTAGAGTTGAAAATAGGTGCAAAAAATAACGATGAAAATGGTAAAATGCCTTATTTTTCAAGGATCACTAAGAGATTCTTATTTGATTCATGAAACTTTATTGGGGAAATTTTAAATAGGGTCATTGAAATAGGTGTTTCAATGGTTACAAGTTCTATTGAAAAAAACATCATGATTCAAAGGAGTAATGAAAAAATATTCTATACAAACATTTATTACCTTTCATTAAATAGGAATATATTTGAGGATGAGTTCCTCCCCTACCATCTGAGAAAAGAATCCCCTTTGAATATGAATTATGACCAATAAACTGGAAATAATTTCCAATCATTTATCAGTATTATTCCTCTAACACTTGTATGATCATATATTGTTTTGAAATATAAAATGTGCTTTACCTTAATCATTGATTTTATATTTTATTTATATAATGAAAGTCAATCCATGAAGGTGATATCATCTAATTCAAAGAGATAATGGAAAATAATATAATCATGAAGCACATTCCCAAAAACATTATTTTTAGAATAATTGTAGACATTATATATAAAAATAAAACAATTAGAAAATTTCACTAAAAATTCAAAATTTAATAATTGAGGTGGTATTGTGATATAATTAGAAATTAATATAGGTATAGGAGAATGGGTTGATCTCAAATAAAGTTAGACAATATAAAATCCATAGTGAGTGATATTTATAACATTAAACACTTTGTTATTATATCAAAAAATAGAATATTTTATCACATGAGCTTTTAATTTTTATCTCAAATTAAGAGGTTACAAACATCAATAAACATCATTAATACATGGATTGATGAATTTTTTTTCATAGTACTCTAACTCCTTGTATTTGAATCACTATAGTGTTGGTGGTTCAATCTATGAATATTTCAACTTATCTGTATCATTACTTAACATTTTTCAACAACTTCGTCATTCGATTGGCTAATAAACTTACTTCCCATAAATAAATAATTTTTTAGTATTCATAAATAATTTTGCTCCATTTTTATTTCCACAATTGCTGTATAAAGGAATAGTCATCTTCTTCCATCCATGGTAATTATTATTATATTATATAATATATTACATTTTATTTTCTTTATCAAAAGAATTATTTTAATGGGTGACTATAATCTCCATTACTTCCATGATAGAATTTTAATAAATTATTCATATTTAATGAAGAATATTATGGAACAATCCCTTTAGATACTATGTTATAACTCACTAAAGAACCTATCATTATTTATTTAATGTTGGATTATTATACTCAAAGCATGCCTCACATGTCTTGTAAAATTTTCATCATATGTACTAATGGATTCATCATCATTATTTTTTATCTCAAATAATTCATTTTATATTTCTATACGATAAATATGAGGACTACACATATTGAAAAATTAAAATCTAAGATAATCTCACTCCATAGATTCAATTTCCACCTGTGGCCTCATTTTATTTCTGAGATTCCATAAATATTCTAAATTTTGTTCCAGTTGATAAATAGTTAATATAACTATTTCATGCATTGAACACTATAGAAGAAAAAATGTCATTTCAGTGGAACAGATCCATTTCTCAAAAATTATTAGACGACAATACCTATTAATATAATGTGGATATTACCAAATTAAAGAATCAATTGAACTTTTTTCCATCAAGTTTTGGATTAACATGTTTTATTTTTTTCATACATTGAATACAAAAAAAAATTAAGAATAATAATCATAGTTTTAAACCACATAATCAAGAAAAAATATATAATTTTTGTAAATTGCGACACTATTTTTTCAATCTATGGAACCTTTGGTTTAACCAAGGTAATCCATGTTTATCAGATTTTAATATCTTTCATAATGGTTTATAAATTAAATGTGAATTAGCCCATTTATATCACATTGGAGCGTTTTTCAAGTTCCTTAGTATTTGGATCACTCATCCAGCAACGGTAATGATGGAGTTAATTCCCAATATTCCCCATATAGAGTTGTTAACCCCTCTTTTTATATATTCCTCTATAGTATCCACATTCTGCTATCAATCCAATGATTTATTTTATAATAAAAACATTCTAATTTACATACAATAAAATATGGTATTCTCCTATTATTTGTGTTATCCTAATAGGTTGAATTCTCTAAGAGGGGGTGAATTAGGGTATAAAGGATAAAAATAACTACCCCTTTAAATCATGTTTCATTGTTAAAAAAAATATTCCCTCTCTTTCTCATTTCAATGTATGAAAATAATTTCAATGATAAATATGAATCAGAAATTTTTCATCGTTCTCTCTTAATGGGTTATGTCCACAGAGCATACAACAGCATTGTGCCAATGTACCAAATCCACTGGGGCTCACTACCAAATTACAAAGTCCAGGATGGATCACTTCTCTTCCCATTTTCACTACCTTTACAAGATTTACTGTCTACTCACTGCATTCCCATGGGTCACTCCCTATGCCTCATTCATCAGCTCACTACTAGTCAAAATAATCATCGTCATCCTCTTTATTTTCCAAATTCTCTTAGAAGGGATCCACTGTAACACCCCAAGATTTCATAGTGTGTTATTTCTTCAAAATAATTCAATAACTTGCATTACACGCAACACCGAGTTCAAGCGCACCATGACTTACCAAACAAGCCGTTCAAAAAAGGTTATGAATAGTATTAACTAAATTTTAAACTTTATATAATCCTTATAATTTTAGAATCCATATTATGAGTTTCTTAGACATAATGTAAGAACAAATTCATCTTCAGTATTGTAGTTTTACCAACTTTTAATAGTGAACCATTTTTAAATAAAATATTTTAAACTTTTTGACTAAATGGGGACATCAAAAACTTTAAAATAAAACATCCCAAGCTTCCACGGTACGCTTTCCTTTGAATAAAACAGTAGCGTGTGTTGTACGCAACTTCGAGTTTTAACACACACCACAACCGATCAAACTAGCCGTTATGAATAGTAATACTTAATTTTTTGAAATTATATATATTTTATATTTCAAAATGGACTTCATTTTTGGATTCGTAATATCAAATTTAGCCTAAGGTGAAATTTTGGTACTTTTCGGATAACATTCATATTTTGATGAATAGTAAAAATTACTAAATTTTATTTAAAAACAACTTTTTTAATAAAAATAATTAATAGTTATAAATTATGAATTTGAGTGGTTTTAAAGTATATTTAGAATATATTTTTACCATTTAATATAATTTTGGTCATTGGACATAATTTTACAATTAAACCGAACATAAACAAGTGTCAATCTTTTGATAGTTATTATCTCTTAAAAACACGCTTTTTGTTTTGACAGCGGGAATTAATTTTAAATTAATTTCTGCCACTTATGTGTTTTGAATTTAGAAAAATGGACTCCATATTTGTAATCAGGATGTTAAAATTGTGTAAATAGGTAACTTTTATTTTTAGACATTTTGAATAATTACTGCGGTAAATATTTTATTTACCATGGTTAAGGGTAAATCCGGTAAATAAGGGTTAAAAAAATAATATTATAATAATACTAAATTACCCTAAAACGTGTCTTAACCCTATTGGTTGATACATGGTCGACCATGTGCATCTTTGGGTCAATTTTGGGACCCCATTGATCCACTTGTAAGTGATAATGACACTTTATTTTAATTAAGTTAAAATGAATACAAAAATGGCATAAGCTTACATATTTTAAAAGAACAATTTTTACATAGGGTTATACATGTTGGATTTTCGATTATAAATATTCATTAGAAATATAAAAAGATTTCCTACATAATGATATTTTATTTATAATTTTTAGACATCAAATAATTTAAATTATTAATGACACAATAATGATGCAATGTTTACCTCATTAATAAATCATTTAAATAAATAAGATTATAATTATTAAAATATTATCAAAAACCTGTCCAATTCTTATTGGTTGATGTTATTTAGAATATGAGTCATCTTATCTTCGACCTCAATGATTTTTGGACCATTATAAACCGAATATAATTATATTATAAAGTAATACTTTCACTCTTTCCTAAAGAGCCCCTCCTCTCCCTTATAAAAGGAGACCACTTCCACTCATTCCTCACACCTCTCAAGCCACTTGGCTCGTCCAAACTCTGCCCAACTAATCTCCCCACATCCCTCTCCTCCTCCTTGAAGCTTCCCCTTAGGCAGAAAGCATTTCAAGAAGTCCTTTGGTTCCAACCAAAGTGAGTTACCTAAATTAAAGGTAACATTTTCTCTTAAATTATTTTCAATTATTTTGCTTCTCCAACCCCCAAAATCTTTTTATTTCCTTTCTTTTGTAACAACACCAGTATAAAAAATATACTAGGATGTTGTTATAAGAAGGATTCAAACTACACATTCACACAACTCCATCTAATGGATGATGAACATAATGTTTCTGTGGATGGCAAACTAACGCCTCACAAAACGATGATTGTTCAAATACATCTTACCACCTCTCATGGTGGCCATTAGGATGGAACTGTAATTAAATATGATATTAATGATATATATTTTATATATAAGCTTCTGTAATTCCATTTTATTTCATACAATTATTCGTTTCATGTTGTATATACATACGATAATTTCATTTGAGGAAGTGCGGACTACCGCCCCCTTAAAATGATATGACTCGTTCATACCACACATGGAACGTATAAAGGATGGTGTTAATGAACTTAAGTAACATATATAGAATATTATATTTTACTGGAATATTAATATACCTATGTATCATTTGGATTCGATTCTTTTAAAATAAAAATTAAATGGAAGTAGCATTCGTGCGTACGTACGGACTACCGTCTCCACGAACGCGATGTGATTCATTCTCCATCGTATCCATTCAAGTATAATTATCATTTGATGATTTAAAAATGATGTATATGGACTTGATACCATTCTGGATATGAATAATATA
Organism: Viscum album; assembly: GCA_963277665.1. Classification (NCBI taxonomy): domain Eukaryota; kingdom Viridiplantae; phylum Streptophyta; class Magnoliopsida; order Santalales; family Viscaceae; genus Viscum; species Viscum album. The sequence continues at coordinate 1,520,327,958 of OY728157.1, read as the reverse complement.
CATCCCATTAATAACGAATATGGCTCACATAACAAAGAATATAAAGTAAAATGAACCCGTTAACACCTGAAATGACGATAATTCTAAGATATTATTAACAAATTAATGTTAAAAGATCATATATGATATCATATTAAAGTAACTGATTCTTGTATTATTCAATAACAATTATTTCACCATTATACAGGAGGTAAACCTACCATCGACCAAGGAAAAAGTACAAAGTAAGGGATTCTCTTATCTCACTTTCAATTCTGTGAGATTTCCATTGTTCGCAACTAAATTATTGAAAGTGGTGTATTGTGTACTTCCATTTGATATATATTATCATGATTCACTTTATATTCATGTTATTCTGTAAATCATTTGTTGGTTATTAACTTTTTGCCATACTACCCAATTGATTAACGTGGTAGGGGATTCTCTTATCTCACTTTCAATTCTGTGAGATTTCCATTGTTCGCTACTAAATTATTGAAAGTGGTGTATTGTGTACTTCCATTTGATATATATTATAATGATTCACTTTATATTCATGTTATTCTGTAAATCATTTGTTGGTTATTAACTTTTGGCCATACGACTCAGTTGATTAACGTGGTAAGGGATTCTCTTATCTCACTTTCAATTCTGTGAGATTTCCATTGTTCGCTACTAAATTATTGAAAGTGGTGTATTGTGTACATCCATTTGATATATATTATCATGATTCACTTTATATTCATGTTATTCTGTAAATCATTTGGTGGTTATTAACCTTTGGCCATGCGACTCAGTTGATTAACGTGGTAAGGGGTTTCTTGTCTCACTTTTAATTCCGTGAGAATTCCATTGATCACCACTTAATTATTGCATGTGGTGTATGTGTACTACCCATGATTGTATTCATTGTGTAATATAATTTATTTTATGGTTATTTACATCATCATGGTATGATCTTTCATTCATGGGTGTTTGTTTCTTAAGTTACCTAATCAATAAGGGAATTTGAGATTTCAATTTCCACTCATTTGGCTTTACGCATATTTCATTGATTATATTACCCCAAGATTATGTGTGGAATCACTATTCATTTGATTATGTCATAATTTCCACTCCCCTTCCTGTGGATATACTTTTGATACACATAATCACTCCATTGAAAATTCTCAAGTCATTGATATGAATTTGATAAGAGTAATTTTAACTCTTTCACCATTTGTTGAGTTAAACATCCAATTCGTTGGTGTTGTTTTTATAGGAATATGTGTGAATATACTTTGATTGTTTTACACTGAATATCCAATCATATTTAGTGTATTTATATTTTTCACACATAATTATGTTGTTGATTTATCCTTAACCTAAGGATATGGCCTTTATGAGAGATTTCATCTCAACTTACATTCCATTGAGACTTCTTTGTTGATATACACCAAATCACTTTTATGTGGTGTATATAATGTACTTTGACATAGTATATCATGAATTCCCTTTATTCTCATGATATTACAATGTTTTGATTACCTCAATTATTTTCATTCAAGTGTCTCTCTTTTGGTTAGAATCTCTAACTGAAATACCATTTTTAAATGTTTTAAAGACTTATTCATCTAAATCTTTCTCATTAATGTCCATGTTTTAAAAATGGTTTTAAGGATTTATTTATATGGAAATTAAAGTTTAGAAATTAAAAATCATTTTAAAAGGTTTCAAAGTGGTATGGGACACTTTGATTCAAAAATCTATTTTTAAATGGCTTCTTGACAAATAGTGTGACTTTTAAAAGGGGGATATTTCTCTCAAATAGTTTTGATGATTATTTTAATCTATGTCAACATCCTTCATTATTCATGATTGAGGTTAATGTGATACAATACAATCTTCCATATTGTATCAAATGAGTTATATTTGACTGTGGATGTTCTATTTTAATACCATTCATGGTTTGTGGTTAAAGTATTGACATTTCGTATGCTAGTTTTAATACGAATGTTTATTTTATGCTTAAACCTATTCATATGAGGAATGCATTGGACTTAATAAGTGACGGGTGGAGCCCGCTATAGCTCCTTGATGCATCGGTAGGTCTCATGAGACAAACTAGTGTCTTGGCACAAGGCCTTTGCAAAATCTTATTTGTAGTCTTGGCACGAGGCCTTGGCTATGTGGTTATGATAGTCTGGCATTATGCATTCCATCATTATGAATGTGGTTATTGATATTGCATGTGATCATTCGACTAGTAGAATATCCATGTGAGTAAGTAAATGTCATTATTTCATTTTATTTATGCCATACCATGTTGAAAGTTCAAGTTTCAAAGGCTTTTGTTTTAGTTATAAATTTCCTTAAGTGTTTATGATTATTTATGAAAGCTTCTGCTATAATGTTATCCTTACTGAGCATCCGAGCTCACCCCTTTCAATGTTTTATTATTATTTTTTCCAGGATTATGAAGAAGTAATTTATGAATGACCTGCAGGGATAGTATGATGGGATATGAAGACAAAATGTTTTTTTTATGATGTAATGTAAAAATTTATGGATGTATCTAGTTATTCCAAGGCTACTAAACTAATAGTTCTTTCGAGACTTGATCTTTCTAATGATCATGCCAATGTTATGTAATAATGCACCGACTCTGGGTAACTAGGGTCGGGGCGTTACAGTTGGTGTCAGAGGAAGTTTAGTACAAACCTTGGTAGCTAGATTTAGATAAACTCTGATTAGAGCACGTAGACCTAAGATGAACTTTGAGGATTAGTATAAAAGAACTTCCTAGAATTTTGGTATTGTAGAGATTTTGTGAGTTTTCCAAGAAATACATCCCTGTCTAGATAGGAGCAGGTAGAGGCGGCTCTGGCACAGATGTACCTAGGGGTAAATCCCGAAAACACCGCTTTGAGCTAGACTCGAACGGGAACTGGTGCACGACAACGGGCCTTGCTGCACTCTTGGTTACGACACTCCCGGGGGATATGCTTAGGATAATTTACATTTTCTTTACAAACCGATTTAAGTAATATATACATAAGATGAGAGTAAATGACCTTGGTTAATCCTAATATGTTTCAAATTGAGAATATGGTGACATTTTAATCTCTAAATGATTTTACGACTACTATTACTCACACAATGCTTTCTGGTTTTAGTCAATGGCTGGATTCCAAGGAAGTCATAGTGATTTTGAGAATGATGTACAAGGTGGGAACGGTGGTGGAAATGAGCAACAAAATGGAATGTTGATAGGCGTAAAAGATATCGTCTTTATGCCAAATCAGTTTTCCAAAAATATGATCAACAACATATATATTAACCAACTCCCAGACTCAACAAGGAAGAGAAAGGTGATAAATGATAAGATCTCCAGCAATGGAGACCAAGGAGAAAAGAAAACTCAATTTTCATCATGCAGGAATTGTGGAAAGAGACACCCAGGAAAGTGTCTCAATGGGACAATGAAATGTTTTACGTGCGGGAAGGAAGGACATAAAGTGAAGAATTGCCGAAGAAAAATGAAGAGTACTATGGAAGAAGATAAAAATGGTCCCAAGAGTCCATTTACAGTCATTTTCCGTAAATGTAGGGGACCTGGACATTACCCGAGTGAATGTCCTATTTTATAGGATATTTTCTTGCTCAAAGAAGAAGCTATGTGGAAATAAATGGTTGGAGAAAAATTTAAAAAGTATTAGCACTCCTTGTTGATGGGTTTACTTTGGAATAATTTTCTCTTGTATTTGTAACCCCTCAGTTTGCCATGTGAGAATGATATTTGAGGAATAATTGTCTCTTCTCTTGTGGATATAGGTATAAATAACCATTTGGTTTTATATAATCATTGGGGTTTGAGAAAATGATAAGTTATTATAATTTGGGATGAAAATGCAAAGTATGATATAACATTTGTGGTTAAATTATGTTATTTTGAAAAATTTATCTCTTTTTGGTAATATTATAGAATATAGTTTTTGAAAAAGGACAACACGTAGACCGTGTGACAACCCATCGCGTCGGACAAAGCTGTGGGAATCGAACCCACAACCAAAGTGCGATTGGGATTTATCACCTACCACTGGACTACGTGAAGTCCCTGGTTAGTATGACTATTTTTTTTGTTAAATGATTTTATTGATCAATAATAAGATGATTTGGGTTCTTATGTCTTATCAAATGAATACCCTTGGTATAGGAAAATGATTTGGTGATTAAGTTATAAATGTTATTTTGGAAGATGTTCGTTTTGTTAGGAACACTATATGCCCAAGGAAAATAGAATACAATGAAGTTTCATTTGTAGAGTAATGGTGGATTTTTATCTACATTTTTATTGTTGATTTATAGTGATTTGGGTTATTTATGGAAATGATTAACCTATAACAGAGAATATGTGATGATGTTAATTACTTTTAAGTATGTGACTTTAAGAGTATTTGATGTCATTTGGAGATACAATGTAACATGGGAGACTACATAATCAAATTCTTCTATGTTTTGGGTTTCAATATAAGTTTGGATTATATTAAAGGATTTTAAGGACAATTGGTTATTGAATGGTATCTATTTAACTTTGGGGTATTGTTGGTTTAATTTTAGAAATTAAGATTAGTGCATATTTATCTCAATGAATATCCTTTTGGGGGATCATTAGATCATTCACTAACCATTTTGGTTTTGATTAATCTTCAAAGACAATGTAAATATATGGTTTATCCTTCATGGATCATGTGATTCTATAGAAGTTTATTCTAGCTCTTCCAGTGTGACCAAGTCTTCTTGAATACTCATCGTTTAAAAAAAATTGAGTTAGTGGTGGAAATTTATCAAAGAATGAAAATCTACTTAAAATTTAAGTATATCTCATAATGTTCTTAGTCAATATCATAAATGAATTCCTCTTCCTTATGTAATGTAACTTTAAAAAAAAATTGTTGTCCTAGATGGTACCTTAAATCATCACTAATTTATGGATTTGGGATTGTTGGCCTTTTCATAGCCATGTTCTCTACCACTCTCCATCAGATAATTGATGGTCAGATTTGTCCTCCATATCCATATTTTCCTACATGGAACCCTAGTATGTGTTATTTTCGGTAATCTTCATTCTTTCCACTCTTTATTTTAAATAGAGGCCTCATTAATTCATTTTTCTATGTGGGATTTCAACTAAGATATTTTGAAATGTCAAAAATGTGTGATCCCAATACCCTATATTTTGTTGAACCGATGGTACTTCAAATCATCATAGATTGATGAGTTTGAGGACCTCAATTTTATACTTGTTTGTGATTGATGACCTCAACCACTACCTATAAATATTTACATTTTTCCTCCAATTATATGTCTCTAATTGCCACCAATGTTCTCCTAATAGAGATCATAATTTGGTGGTGACCCTTTCATTTCTCTTTTCCTCATATTAAGACTAAATTTTAGTAAACCAATTTCTGATGTGGGTTTTCCCACAAATATATTTCCTATTTTCAACCTTTTATTTTCGAAGAACAATTTCAAATTGCGAGGACGCAATTTATTGAAGTAGGGGAGAATGTAACACCCCAAGATTTCATAGTGTGTTATTTCTTCAAAATAATTCAATAACTTGCACTACACGCAACACCGAGTTCAAGCGCACCATGACTTAACAAACAAGCCGTTCAAAAAAGGTTATGAATAGTATTAACTAAATTTTAAACTTTATATAATCCTTATAATTTTAGAATCCATATTATGAGTTTCTTAGACATAATGTAAGAACAAATTCATCTTCAGTATTGTAGTTTTACCAACTTTTAATAGTGAACCCTTTTTAAATAAAATATTTTAAACTTTTTGACTAAATGTGGACATCAAAAATTTAAAATAAAACATCCCAAGCTTCCACGGTACGCTTTCCTTTGAATAAAACAGTAGCGTGTGTTGTACGCAACTTCGAGTTTTAACACACACCACAACCGATAAAACTAGCCGTTATGAATAGTAATACTTAATTTTTTTAAATTATATATATTTTATATTTCAAAATGGACTTCATTTTTGGATTCGGAATATCAAATTTAGCCTAAGGTGAAATTTTGGTACTTTTCGGATAACTTTCATATTTTGATGAATAGTAAAAATTACTAAATTTTAATTAAAAACAACTTTTTTAATCAAAATAATTAATAGTGATAAATTATGAATTTGAGTAGTTTTAAAGTATATTTATAATATATTTTTACCATTTAATATAATTTTGGTCATTGGACATAATTTTACAATTAAACCGAACATAAACAAGTGTCAATCTTTTGATAGTTATTATCTCTTAAAAACACGCTTTTTGTTTTGACAGCGGGAATTAATTTTAAATTAATTTCTGCCACTTCTGTGTTTTGAATTTAGAAAAATGGATTCCATATTTGTAATCAGGATGTTCAAATTGTATAAATAGGTAAATTTTATTTTTAGACATTTTGAATAATTACTGCGGTAAATATTTTATTTACCATGGTTAAGGGTAAATCTGGTAAATAAGGGTTAAAAAAATAATATTATAATAATACTAAATTACCCTAAAACGTGTCTTAAACCTATTGGTTGATACATGGTCGACCATGGGCATCTTTGGGTCAATTTTGGGACCCCATTGATCCACTTGTAATTGATAATGACACTTTATTTTAATTAAGTTAAAATGAATACGAAAATGGCATAAGCTTACATATTTTAAAAGAACAATTTTTACATAGGGTTATACATGTTGTATTTTCGATTATAAATATTCATTAGAAAGCTAAAAAGATTTCCTACATAATGATATTTTTTTATAATTTTTAGACATCAAATAATTTAAATTATTAATGACACAATAATGATGCAATGTTTACCTCATTAATAAATCATTTAAATAAATAGGATTATAATGATTAAAATATTATCTAAAACCTGTCCAATTCTTATTGGATGATGTTATTTAGAATATGAGTCATCTTATCTTCGACCTAAATTATTTTTGGACCATTATAAACCGAATATAATTATATTATAAAGTAATAATTTCACTCGTTCCTAAAGAGCCCCTCCTCTCCCTTATAAAAGGAGACCACTTCTACTCATTCCTCACACCTCTCAAGCCACTTGGCTCGTCCAAACTCTGCCCAACTAAGCTCCCCACATCCCTCTCCTCCTCCTTGAAGCTTACCCTTAGGCAGAAAGCATTTCAAGAAGTCCTTTGGTTCCAACCAAAGTGAGTTACCTAAATTAAAGGTAACATTTTCTCTTAAATTATTTTCAATTATTTTGCTTCTCCAACCCCCAAAATATTTTTATTTCCTTTCTTTTGTAACAACACCAGTATCCACAATATACTAGGATGTTGTTATAAGAAGGATTCAAACTACACATTCACACAACTCCATCTAATGGATGATGAACATAATGTTTCTGTGGATGGCAAACTAACGCCTCACGAAACGATGATTGTTCAAATACATCTTACCGCCTCTCATGGTGGCCATTAGGATGGAACTGTAATTAAATATGATATTAATGATATATATTTTATATATAAGCATCTGTAATTCCATTTTATTTCATACAATTATTCGTTTCATGTTGTATATATATACGATAATTTCATTTGAGGAAGTGCGGACTACCGCCCCCTTAAAATGATATGACTCGTTCATACCACACATGGAACGTATAAAGGATGGTGTTAATGAACTTAAGCAACATATATAGAATATTATATTTTACTGGAATAGTAATATACCTATGTATCATTTGGATTCGATTCTTTTAAAATAAAAATTAATTGGAAGTAGCATTCGTGCGTACGTACGGACTACCGTCTCCACGAACGCGATGTGATTCATTCTCCATCGTATCCATTCAAGTATAATTATCATTTGATGATTTAAAAATGATGTTTAAGGACTTGATACCATTCTGTATATGAATAATATACATCCCATTAATAACGAATATGGCTCACATAACAAAGAATATAAAGTAAAATGAACCCGTTAACACCTGAAATGACGATAATTCTAAGATATTATTAAAAAATTAATGTTAAAAGATCATATATGATATCATATTAAAGTAACTGCTTCTTTTATTATTCAATAACAATTATATCACCATTATACAGGAGGTAAACCTACTATCGACCAAGGAAAAAGTACAAAGTAAGGGATTCTCTTATCTCACTTTCAATTCTGTGAGATTTCCATTGTTCGCTACTAAATTATTGAAAGTGGTGTATTGTGTACTTCCATTTGATATATATTATCATGATTCACTTTATATTCATGTTATTCTGTAAATCATTTGTTGGTTATTAACTTTTGGCCATACGAATCAGTTGATTAACGTGGTAAGGGATTCTCTTATCTCACTTTCAATTCTGTGAGATTTCCATTGTTCGCTACTAAATTATTGAAAGTGGTGTATTGTGTACTTCCATTTGATATATATTATCATGATTCACTTTATATTCATGTTATTCTGTAAATCATTTGTTGGTTATTAACTTTTGGCCATACGACTCAGTTGATTAACGTGGTATGGGATTCTCTTATCTCACTTTCAATTCTGTGAGATTTCCATTGTTCGCTACTAAATTATTGAAAGTGGTGTATTGTGTACTTACATTTGATATATATTATCATGATTCACTTTATATTCATGTTATTCTGTAAATCATTTGGTGGTTATTAACCTTTGGCCATGCGACTCAGTTGATTAACGTGGTAAGGGGTTTCTTGTCTCACTTTTAATTCCGTGAGAATTCCATTGATCACCACTTAATTATTGCATGTGGTGTATGTGTACTACCCATGATTTTATTCATTGTGTAATATAATTTATTTTATGGGTATTTACATCATCATGGTATGTTCTTTCTTTCATGGGTGTTTTTTTCTTAAGTTACCTAATCAATAAGGGAATTTGAGATTTCAATTTCCACTCATTTGGCTTTACGCATATTTCATTGATTATATTACCCCAAGATTATGTGTGGAATCACTATTAATTTGATTATGTCATAATTTCCACTCCCCTTCCTGTGGATATACTTTTGATACACATAATCACTCCATTGAAAATTCTCAAGTCATTGATATGAATTTGATAAGAGTAATTTTAACTCTTTCACCATTTGTTGAGTTAAACATCCAATTCGTTGGTGTTGTTTTTACAGGAATATGTGTGAATATACTTTGATTGTTTTACACTGAATATCCAATCATATTTAGTGTATTTATATTTTTCACACATAATTATGTTGTTGATTTATCCTTAACCTAAGGATATGGCATTTATGAGAGATTTCATCTCAACTTACATTCCATTGAGACTTCTTTGTTGATATACACCGAATCACTTTTATGTGGTGTATATAATGTACTTTGACATAGTATATCATGAATTCCCTTTATTCTCATGATATTACAATGTTTTGATTACCTCAATTATTTTCATTCAAGTGTCTCTCTTTTGGTTAGAATCTATAACTGAAATACCATTTTTAAATGTTTTAAAGACTTATTCATCTAAATCTTTCTCATTAATGTCCATGTTTTAAAAATGGTTTTAAGGATTTATTTATATGGACATTAAAGTTTAGAAATTAAAAATCCTTTTAAAAGGTTTCAAAGTGGTATGGGACACTTTGATTCAAAAATCTATTTTTAAATGGCTTCTTGACAAATAGTGTGACTTTTAAAAGGGGGATATTTCTCTCAAATAGTTTTGATGATTATTTTAATCTATGTCAACATCCTTCATTATTCATGATTGAGGTTAATGTGATACAATACAATCTTCCATATTGTATCAAATGAGTTATATTTGACTGTGGATGTTCTATTTTTATACCATTCATGGTTTGTGGTTAAAGTATTGACATTTCGTATGCTAGTTTTAATACGAATGTTTATTTTATGCTTAATCCTATTCATATGAGGAATGCATTGGACTTAATAAGTGACGGGTGGAGCCCGCTATAGCTCCTCGATGCATCGGTAGGTCTCATGAGACAAACTAGTGTCTTTGCACAAGGCCTTGGCAAAATCTTATTTGTAGTCTTGGGACGAGGCCTTGGCTATGTGGTTATGATAGTCTGGCATTATGCATTCCATCATTATGAAAGTGGTTATTGATATTGCATGTGATCATTCGACTAGTAGAATATCCATGTGAGTAAGTAAATGGAATTATTTCATTTTATTTGTGCCATACCATGTTGAAAGTTCAAGTTTCAAAGGCTTTTGTTTTAGTTATAAATTGCCTTAAGTGTTTATGATTGTTTATGAAAGCTTCTGCTATAATGTTATCCTTACTGAGCATCCGAGCTCACCCCTTTCAATGTTTTATTATTTTATTTCCCAGGATTATGAAGAAGTAATTTATGAATGACCTGCAGGGATAGTATGAGGGGATATGAAGACAAAATGTTTTTTTTATGATGTAATGTAAAAATTTATGGATGTATCGAGTTATTCCAAGGCTACTAAACTAATCGGTCTTTCGAGACTTGATCTTTCTCATGATTATGCCAATGTTATGTAATAATGCACCGACTCTGGGTAACTAGGGTCGGGGCGTTACATCCACTCACAGATTATGGATATGTAAGTCCCTTAATAGAAATGTATGTACAAATCCTGAACTATAGATTAGTGATTTATTGAAGTTCATTTTTCACCCATATATGAAATACACTTTTCACGGTTCTATTAGTTTATAGAAACTACTTTTCAAAATTGTTCCTCCATGAACTTCCTTGAGTCCTTTGTAGAATAACATGATCCCTACACAAACTATGTTGCACTGTGTTGTGTGATAGCTTCATGGACTACCTCTCCTTTGTGACCATCCTATTCTTATATAGACCATCCTCCATCAACGAAACACTTCATAAATGGACTAACTCCACCTCTTTAAGTTGTCCCTCCTTTATAAATGATTTATTCTTATATAGATTGTACCTCCTTTAGAGACCATTCTCTTTTGAGGGATATAGGGCCCCGGAAAACCCCATCTATGAACGTTATACATAGAACTATTATCCTTTTTCAGAGTCCACCTCATGAACCTCTTCTCCTTAATGGACTAAACCGTACACTCTTTGGGACTTATCCAAATTCCTTGTCTGGGAGAAGATGTTCTCTAATCAAAGTTTCACTCTATGTAATGATTGGATTATAGGTTCATTTATAGGTAAATACATTTGAAAAATCAACTAATCTATTTTACTTAGATCTTTGATGAAGTACAGCCTCTACCATGTATTGTGATCCTTCCACCTATTATTTCCCCTCCATGTTCCATGTATAATATTTCTTTCCTTGCGATGGCTGATTCTTTCTGGTAAAAACCCACTGCCTCTCAGTCATGAATGAAAAAATCTCTTAATCCTATAATCTTTCACGAATTGAAATCCTTCATGAGAGCCAATTTTTTCCTCAAACCATTTTGAATTCATGCTTCCAAAAATAACTAATCTTTTTTCTGATAACTAAACCATTCTCTAATATATATTAAGAAAATAAAAATATTAAATACATAAATATTACATCTTATTATAGAAATTTTTAAATACTTGTCCTTATGATCCACACTATATCAACAATTTTTTTCATTGGAAACATGGATACATAAAAAATTGGTACATAAATCTTATACTTCATATGCAGTTATGGTCTTCACAAATGACAACTCATATCATTTGTATGATTTATTTAGGGATTTATGAAAAAATAAACATGTCAAAAAATCCAAAAATATTGAGATTCGTATTTACTTTAAGTAATTATATACATATAAAATGACCATGAAATGGGAATATAATGGGAATATTTAGAAAAAATCCATATAATTCCCATTTATTCTGTTGATCTTATAAAACCTCCTGGGATAAATAGGGGAATATATAAAAAAAGTGTGTGTTATTAAGAACTGTAAAAGAATTATCAAACCATTGTATAGTATAACATAGTAAAATAGAGTCGTGTGGGATAAAATGATGACATAAAGTGTGAGAATAATAATCATAGTCAATGAAGCATGACATGATATGATAATATCAAAGAATCAAATTAATTTTGAAACAACATAAAATATGAAATCATATACATAATTGAAGCCTAACATCCAAGATAACATAACATAGTTTGATTGGGATAATAAATGATGCACCATAAACTATATCTAATTAGATAAAAATATTACCCAATACATTGGATCAAATTATATTATAATCTTACCCATCAAATTAATATCATGTATATGAATTTTTGTGGCACATAGATCGTGTGAAAAAAGAAAATAATTCATATATTTTTATCCAAGAATTATCAAGTGTGGGTAAAATATGTTGATTTATCCAATAAATTATGTATATACAGAACTATTATAATTCAATTTAGTGGAAATGGGGATGAGTATTCACAACAATATTAATTTAGAGTGGAAAATCAATCAATATTTTCAGTAGCATAACTGGTGTACATAATGGTCCATAGAAGGAATTAGTTGGAGTTAAATGTGATCTATAATTAGTTTAAAATCATATGGACAATAAATATATGAGTAAAACAAATTACAACAATAATACTTGGAAATAAATTTCCTAATGCAAGGAAAATAGTTGAATAAAATTTAGAGGAAGAAAATTTGTTACCTTGAGAGAGTGCGTATAAAATCATAGGATGACATTATTAATATCATGGGGAAGTCATATAAGATAATTATAGTGGGAAAGAGATAAGATATTCATGATAAATTGGTTTTAAATGAATTGGAATGGGATGTTTTGTTAGCATTTCTTGAAAAAGATATCAGAATTCATTATAAATTTATTAACATTTGTTTTGAACTCTATAATAAAGTAATAAATTCCCCAATTATTCTAATGGTTTTTTCATATTATTTATTAAAAATAATTTTGTTTTTCAAAACATTATTATTCTATACACTTTAATTATTATAATAAAAGAACTGATGATTTTAAAGTGTGTCATTTTTATAAATAATTGTATTTAAATTGTTAACATATAATATATATGTTATGGAAGACGGTTTAATGGTTTGTAAAAATTATTAAATAAATAATAATTATTTTAATGTTGAAAAATATTTTTTATGACAGATTCCTTTTATTGTATTTTTTTAAATCACATTTTCTATATTATAATGTCATAATACATATAGTATATTTATCCCATATTTAAATTTTAACCAAAAATTTTAATGTATCATTAAAATATATAAAATTTACCATTGGATATTTTTTATATTTTTTTCAATGTTAATATTTATTTTACCAAATTATTTTGCAAAATAAATAAATTCAATTTTTTAAATGAAAATAATTATTTAATAAAAAACATTTTTTAAGAAACTAATATCATTTTCCCATTATAAATATTTCATTGAAATTCAATAAATTATAATGAAATTTATATTTTAATAAAAATTAATTAAGAATATTGTTTCATGAAAATAATATTAATTTAAAAATTCATGAATTTATCAATGTTTTTATTTTAAAAGATATTATATATTTTCAAAAAAATAAATTTTTTCTCTATATTAGTAACTATTTTTAATAAAACTCATTTTACAATTATGTATAATGTTTTAATGAAGAAGTATAAATATGATCATTATTTTATTAAAAATAATATTACAAATTTCATACTATTAGGGTGTAGATAGTTAACAACTTATTACACTAGTGTATTCCATAAGCTTAAGGTGTGTGGCAGTGGGACATTCATAGGGTGGTTCAATGATCATGGTTTAAGTCATGAACTCTGTTATCATAAACATCCCATGTAAATAGTTTTTCCATGTTTTATATATTAAATCCTAAAATTGGGATGGTTGTGTGAAAATTCCAATGATGTCGTATCCTTGAGTACTCTACTAAATGGGCTTCAAAGGGTACAATCATACCAACCATGGCCACCACTTCTTTCCTTCTATGTTGATTAGATATTATTTCCACTCTGAATATAAACTAATATTAATGTTAACTATGTAGTATCTATAATATCAAATTTAATGATGTTTAATGACATTTTATGTCTTATAAATAAATTTTTCTTTTTTATTTTATATTTTTCTTGAACAATAGAATATAGTAATTTTGTTTCATATAACTACATTTTATAATTAGGAACTTATTAATTTTAAATTTTAATTTTATATATGAAAATTTTGTTTGTTACATTATCCCCCTTTTATAAATTTCATCCTCGTAATTTCATTTGATGTATTAAAATTAAATTGTTTAATTATGTTTCATTTTTGACTTATAGTTACTATATATCCTCCTCAAAACCAATGTGCTGCCACAATTCTTAAACCATGTGAGTGGTATTTTTTTGAAATAACTTTTTCAAGGAGATCTATGATCATAATCAGATGCTCTTCATATTGATGATCCTTCTTAAATTATGACACCTATATATTTAGTATATGTGAGGGGTCCTTTTTGTACTTCCCAAATAAAGATATATGGAAAACATCATATAAATGAGATAGGTTGGGTTGGAGTGATTGTTTATGGGACACAAAGATGATTTGGTCATGTAACACCCCGAGCTTCCACGATACGCTTCTCATTCAATAATGCAATAGCTTGCATTGTACGCAACTTCGAGTTTTAAAACACCGCGACTAATCAAAGTTGCCGTTATGAATAGTAATAACCACTTTTTAAAATTATAGAAATTTTATATTTCAAAATGGACTTCATTTTTGGATTCGGAATATCGAAATTAGACTATGTTGAATTTTTGGTATTTTTCTGAGAACTTCTAATTTTTATGAATAGTGAAAAATACTTTAAAACAACTTTTTTAATCAAAATAATTTATTGTGATAAATTATACTATTTAGTGGTTTTAAGGTATAATTAGAATATATTTTTACCATTTTATCCAATGGTGGTAATTAGAGTTAATTTAACATTGAAATTGGACATAAACAATTGCCAATCTTTTGATATAAATTGTTTCTTAAAATCACGCTATTTGTCGTAACAGCGGGAATTAATTATAAAATTAATTAATGCAACTTATATGTTTGGAATTTTGTAAAATAAACATCATTTTTGAATTCGGAATATCAATTATAGCTTAGGGTGAAATTTTGGCCTTGTTCTGAAAAACTTCAATTTTTGATGAATAGTGAAACCACTAAGTGGTAGTTAAATAACTGATTTTTCGTTTAAATGAAATATTACCACTTCTGTGATTTGATTTTCAAAAATCCAACATACATGGTTGTCATTAAGAAGTAAAATGTGGATCAATGAGATTAAAATAATTTTTGGTGAATAGTAACTTTTAAGTTCTTAATCGCGATTAGAGGTAATTAGTGTAGTTTAAGGTACAAATAATGTTTTAATAATATGAGATGAGAATGAAACTTGTCCTACTCCTATTGGATGAGTCATGGCCGACCAAGACAACCCATGGGTCAACTTGGGGACCCCATGGAGCCACTTTAGTTGGAAAATGACATTAATATATATTTATTTAATGTTAAAATTAAATTGACACAAACATGAGTTATTTTACTAAAACAGTTTTTGAAGTGGGGTCACACAAGTCCAAATTTTGACTATAAATATTCATTAGAAAGATAAAACGATTTCCTACATCATTTTTTTATAATTTTTAGACATTAAATAAATTAAATTATTTATGACATCATTATGATGCAGCGATGACCTCATTATTTAACGATTTAAATAAAATGAGAAGATAATGCAAAATCCAAGGCTTACACTTGTCCAAAGCCTATTAGATGAGGATATTTCGAAACCTTATCACCTTAGCCTCGAATTATATAAGTGTGGGACGTTTAGAATCCGAAAAACATTGTGAAATAATATAACATTTCAATCTTTCAAAAAGTGCCCCTCCTCTCCACTTATAAAAGGCCCCCACCTCTCCCAACTCATTTACACTTTCAAGCCATTTGGCTCGGCCAACCTCTGCCCAAATACTCTCCCAACTTCCCCCTATTACTCCAAGAAGCCTTACATTGGGCAGAACTCTTCCCAAGGAAGCCTTTGGCTCAAATCAAAAAGAGTTACCCGATTTTGAGGTAATGTCTTCTCTAATGTTGCTTTGTTTTATTTTTCTTATCCAACCCCCTAAACTCTTTTTATTCATTTATTTTGTAACAAAACCAGTATCCTCAATATACTAGGATGTTGTTATAAGAATTATTCGAGCTACACTTACACACACCTACATCTAATGGTTAAAGAACATACGGTTTCTGTGGATGGCGAATTTCTGCCTCACGAAACGATGATTGTTCAACACTCATATAACACCTTCAAAGGTGGCCATTAAGATGTCACTATTTTTATATATGATATATAATATGTTTATGTTTTACTTATGCTTCTGTATTTCTCATTTATGGCATACTTTATGATTTCCATTATGGGTAAAACGCGATAATTTCATTTTAGGAAGTGCGGACTACCGCCCCCTCAAAGTGATTTGAATCGTTAATGCCATATGTGGGATGTATAAAGGATGGAGTAAATGGTATTATACACTATATTATACTGGAATTATATTATACATTTATATAATTATGATTTAGTTCCATTAAATATGAAATTGAAATGAAAGTATCATTCATGCGTATGTACGGCTTACCGTCTCCATGAACGGTGCATTTCATTTCTTACCTCTAAATGTTACGTAATATTATAAATGAATATATATACTGGATATATAAGATATATATGACATCTAAATCATGAATATAATTCTGGATATAATGGATATTCTACCACATGAACAACTTGTAATTATAAGAAGTTTATTGTTGACTCAAGTTACCAAAGATCGACAAAACGATCGTTATTAACTTAAATAATTACATAATATTCATAACATTGTAATAAGTGATATAAAAAGGATAATGAAATTGAAAATGGTTCTTAATAAGGTAGATATTAACTCTAGTTTATTATTCAGGAGGTTAAAGAACGGTTGAGTCAAGTCGGACACAAGGTAAGGGAACTTCTTAACCCAATTTCTATTCTTTGGGTTAATCTCCTACTTTCAAATTATGTCATGATATTATTATTTACTATATTGTATTTGTAAATTATTTATGTGTACTTATAGTGAATACACATTATAGATGTACTTTATTTAAAAAAATGATCTTTTTATGGACTTCGTCTCAATCCCCTTTCACTGAGGCATATTTGGTTTTATACACAAATTTCTTTTATACGGTGTATAAACCCCTTTGACTTTTACGTTTATTCAAAAGGAATCTTTTTTATACCAAGCGTTTTGCTAAACGACAAAAGGAAATGTTTTTCTTTCTGTACTTATGCGGCGACAACGACTTCTCCGCCGCCGTGACCATTATTTGAGTTTCGGCTTCCTCTACAAGCCATCATTTTTTTAATGAAAAATAAATACAAAGTTTTAACTTTCTTTTATTTTGGTATTGAAAATGGTTTTGAAAGCGTTTTTATTATAACAATGTTTTGTATTGATATCTTGTGATTGAAATGTGGAAATGTTATGTTTCCTTTATGCATGTTTTATGTGATACGATTATGTTATGGTTTATGATATGTTTAAACCTATTCATATGAGAAATGTATTGGACTTAATAAGTGACGGGTGGAGCCCGCTATAGCTCCTCGATGCATCGGTAGGTCTCATGAGACAATTAGACGTGGAATTGGCCGAGGCCCTTTCCCAATTTGATTTATGGTTTTGGCCGAGGCCTTAATCATTTTAGACGTCTTGGCTGAGGTCTTGACAAAATTTTTCAGAATGTCCGGCATTATACATTCCCTCATTATGATAGTGGTTATTGATATTTCATGTGATTATTCGACCAGTAGAATATCCATGAGAAGAAGTGAATGGAATTATCTCATTTTACTTTTGCCATATTATGTTTAAGTTCATGTTTAAAAGGCTTTTGTATTAGTTATACATTGCCTTAAATGTTAATGTTTATTTATGAAAGCTTATGCAATATTGTTATCCTTACTGAGCATCTGAGCTCACCCCTTTCAATGTTTTAATATTTTCCAGGATGTGAAGAAGTATTTTATGAATGACCTGCAGGGATAGTCAGAAGAGGATATGAGTGTGGTCTATGAAGACTTTGTTATTAGTTTTTCACTTTATGATGTAATGTAAGACTTATGAATGTATCTAGTGTTTACAAGGCTACTAAACTAATCGGTCTTTCGAGACTTGATCTTTTGTGATCATGCCAATGTTACGAAGTAATGCACCGACTCTGGGTACCTAGGGTCGGGGCATTACAGTTGGTATCAGAGGAAGTTTAATACTAACCTTGGAAGCTAGATTTAGAAAAACTCTGATTAGAGCACGTAGACCTAAGATGAACTTTGAGGATTAGTATAGATGAACTTCCTAAAAATTTTGGTATTGTATAGATTTTGTGAGTTTTATGAGCAATACATCCCTGTCTGGATACGAGCAGGTAGAGGCGGATCTGGCACAGATGTACCTAGGGGTAAAACCCGAAAACACCGCTTTGAGCTAGACTCGAACGGGAACTGGTTCACGACAACGGGCCTTGCTGCACTCTTGGTTACGACACTCCCGGGGGATATACATAGGATAATTCCCATTTTCTTTAGAAACCACTATGAACGGTTATGAGTATATACTTCCTCAAATAAAACCTTTTAATGATGATGGATTATATCCATAAAAAGTTCAATTTATGTTAAGTATTTTACAAATATGGAATTATGTATTTTATTTCTTAAGCTAATCTAGTTTATGCCATTGTTTAGAAATGGCGCCTAGTGGAAGGAATGGAAACCGTATCAATGCACGCACTCCGTGTAGGGATTTCCCTCTTGCTCAAGATAATTATGGTGGAGCTAGTGATACAACTGGTGCTGATCAGCTTCTCACCGTACTGGGACAACTCACGCAGGTTATGAGTAATAACCTTACTCGTATGGAGCACCCTGATCTGCAACGTGGAGGATCAATGTTAGATCGATTCATGAGGCAACAACCACCAACATTCAATGGGAGTACAAATCCCTTAGTAGCCGAGCAATGGAAAAATTCCCTAGAGAAAATATTTCAGGCTTTGGGGAGCAGTGAAAGGGAAAAAGTTATCATGGCAGTTTACCGCCTCACTGGAGATGTCGATCAGTGGTGGTCGCTGATTCAAAACACAAAGGAAGATGATGACGTATCGAATATGGAATGGAGGGAGTTCAAAGAACTTTTCTTAGAAAAATACTTTCCTCGTGACCATCGAGCAGATATGGAAAGGCAATTTCTGAGTCTGAGGCATAAGGAGGATGAGAATGTCGCAAAGTATGAGGATAACTTTACAAGGTTAGTGAGGCATGCTGCCGATTATATACGTAACCCAAGGAGTAAGATTGATCGTTTCTTTGATGGGTTAAAACCATTTCTCCGTCGAGCTTTAGTATCACAATCTTTCTCAACATACGAAGATATTGTCTCATGTGCTATCAAGACAGAAATGGAATTTTCTAAGTCTTATGACAACAAAGTAAAGCAAGAGAAGAAGAGAACAGTGGAACAAGAGACAGATAAAGGGAAAAAGGGAAAGAAGAATTTTCCATTATGTGATAATTGTGGGAAGAATCACCCTGGTACTTGTCTAAAAGGAATGGGAGTTTGTTATAAATGTGGAGAAAAGGGTCACCAGGCTCGTGATTGCAAGGGAAAGAAAGAGGCTGTCAAATTTGAATGCTACAATTGTAGAGAAATGGGTCATTATGAAAATGAATGTCCTAAGCATCAAGGAAACTTACCTCAGAAAAGTCCAAGGGATCAAGGCCAATCTTATGCTGTGACTACAGTTGAAGTGGAATAATTAATGTATTGGTGCTTTTGGACTCAAGGATTATATTCTGGTTATAAGAATAATGTGATATATATATATGGATTGTACTGTAGTACTTTTTGATTTCAGTAAGGTTTTAATATGATTAAGGTAATCATATTTTTAGTATGTGACAATAAGAGAAACTTTTCTTTGTTTGGGGAATCTGATGTTACAATTGATTTTGGAAATTAGAGACCTTTTAGAGAAAGTCTGGACGGAGGTATTTTGGATAACTATTAAGGTTGGAATGGATTAAGTTGAACCATGGATAGTATTGTTTAAAATTAAATAATTTCTGAAGATTAATTTTGGAATATTATAATACTATAGTTTTAGGAAAAGGACAACCTGCAGGGTGGGGAATAACCCGTCGCGTCGGACAAAGCTGCAGAAATCGAACCCCCAACCATAGTGCGACAAGCCTTTATTTCCTACCACTAGCCTACAGGAAGTCCCTGGTTATTAAAAAATAGTTTTACTAATCTAAATGGTATGTGTTAACATTTTGAACCTCATACAATTAGGATAAATAGAATATTTTTGAGATCCGTTAACATTTGGAGTAAAAGTTGGGTTTGTGGTAAACATTTATTAACGAATGAAAGTATACATAAAAAGTATGTATATTCCCTTACGTTCTTAGTAAATCTCCTAAATAAATTCCTCAACATTATAAAAGATAACTTAAAACAAAAATGTTGTCGGTTAACTTTTCCAACTGGGGATTCAATGACCGTTTAACCAATCACAAGTTTCTGATTTTCCTGTGGTTAAACTTTCTCCTAATCCTGTTTTCTATAACACTCCATCAGACCTTGATGGTTTGTTTCTCCTCCATATCCATATTTTCATATAATCATAGAATGGGCTATATCGGGTGACCTTTGTACTAATCCTGCTTTCTTTTAATGTTATATATTTATTAACCTTATTTCCGATGTGGGTTTTCCTCAAAGGTATTTTCTCTTTTCAACCTTTTATTTTCAAAGAAAAATTTCAAATTGCGAGGAAGCAATTTATTGATGGAGGTGAGAATGTAACACCTCGAGCTTCCACGATACGCTTCTCATTCAATAATGCAATAGCTTGCATTGTACGCAACTTCGAGTTCTAAAACACCGCGACTAATCAAAGTAGCCGTTATGAATAGTAATAACAACTTTTTAAAATTATAGAAATTTTATATTTCAAAATGGACTTCATTTTTGGATTCGGAATATCGAAATTAGCCTATGTTGAATTTTTGGTATTTTTCTGAGAACTTCTAATTTTTATGAATAGTGAAAAATACTTTAAAAAAACTTTTTTAATCAAAATGATTTATTGTGATAAATTATACCATTTAGTGGTTTTAAGGTATAATTAGAATATATTTTTACCATTTTATCCAATGGTGGTCATTAGAGTTAATTTAACATTGAAATTGGACATAAACAATTGCCAATCTTTTGATATAAATTGTTTCTAAAAAACACGCTATTTGTCGTAACAGTGGGAATTAATTATAAAATCAATTAATTAAAATTATATGTTTGGAATTTTTAAAAATAGACATCATTTTTGAATTCGGAATATCAATTATAGCTTAGGGTGAAATTTTGGCCTTGTTCTGAAAAACTTCAATTTTTGATGAATAGTTAAACCACTAAGTGGTAGTTAAATAACTGATTTTTCGTTTAAATGAAATATTACCACTTCTGTGATTTGATTTTCAAAAATCCGACATACATGGTTGTCATTAAGAAGTATAGTGTGGTTCAATGAGATTAAAATAATTTTTGGTGAATAGTAACTTTTAAGTTCTTAATCGCGATTAGAGGTAATTAGTGTAGTTTAAGGTACAAATAATGTTTTAATAATATGAGATGAGCATGACACTTGTCCTAATCCTATTGGAGGAGTCATGGCCGACCAATACAACCCATGGGTCAACTTGGGGACCCCATGGAGCCACTTTAGTTGGAAAATGACATTAATATATATTTATTTAATGTTAAAATTAAATTGACACAAACATGAGTTATTTTACTAGAACAGTTTTTAAGTGGGGTTACACAAGTCCAAATTTTTACTATAAATATTCATTAGAAAGCTAAAAAGATTTCATACATCATATTATTTTTTTTATAATTTTTAGACATTAAATAAATTAAATTATTTATGACATAATTATGATGCAGCGATGACCTCATTATTTAATGATTTAAATAAAATGAGAAGATAATGCCAAATCCAAGGCTTACACTTGTCCAAAGCCTATTGGATGAGGAGATTGCGAAACCTTATCACCTTAGCCTCGAATTATATAAGTGTGGGACCTTTATAATCCTAAAACCATTGTGAAATAATATAACATTTCAATCTTTCCAAAAGTGCCCCTCCTCTCCACTTATAAAAGGCCCCCACCTCTCCCACCTCATTTACACTTTCAAGCCATTTGGCTCGGCCAACCTCTGCCCAAATACTCTCCCAACTTCCCACTATTACTCCAAGAAGCCTTACATTGGGCATAACTCTTCCCAAGGAAGCCTTTGGCTCAAATCAAAAAGAGTTACCCGATTTTGAGGTAATGTCTTCTCTAATGTTGTTTTGTTTTATTTTTCTTCTCCAACCCCCTAAACTCTTTTTATTCATTTATTTTGTAACAACACCAGTATACTCAATATACTTGGTTGTTTTTATAAGAAGTATTCGAGCTACACTTACACACACCTACATCTAATGGTTAAAGAACATACAGTTTCTATGGATGGCGAATTTCTGCCTCACGAAACGATGATTGTTCAACACTCATATAACACCTTCAAAGGTGGCCATTAAGATGTCACTATTTTTATATATGATATATAATATGTTTATGTTTTACTTATTCTTCTGTATTTCTCATTTATGGCATACTTTATGATTTCCATTATGGGTAAAACGCGATAATTTCATTTTAGGAAGTGCGGACTACCGCCCCCTCAAAGTGATTTGAATCGTTAATGCCATATGTGGGATGTATAAAGGTTGGAGTAAATGGTATTATACACTATATTATACTGGAATTATATTATAAATTTATATCATTATGATTTAGTTCCATTAAATATGAAATTGAAATGAAAGTAGCGTTCATGCGTACGTACGGCTTACCGTCTCCATGAACGGTGCATTTCATTTCTTACCTCTAAATGTTACGTAATATTATAAATGAATGTATATACTGGATATATAAGATATATATGACATCTAAATCATGAATATAATTCTTGATATAATGAATATTCTAACACATGAACAACTTGTAATTATAAGAAGTTTATTGTTGACTCAAGTTACCAAAGATCGACAAAACGATCGTTATTAACTTGAATAATTACATAATATTCATAACATTGTAATAAGTGATATAAAAAGGATAATGAAATTGAAAATGGTTCTTAATAAGGTAGATATTAACTCTAGTTTATTATTCAGGAGGTTAAAGAACGGTTGAGTCAAGTCGGACACAAGGTAAGGGAACTTCTTAACCCAATTTCTATTCTTTGGGTTAATCTCCTACTTTCAAATTATGTCATGATATTATTATGTACTATATTGTATTTGTAAATTATTTATGTGTACTTATAGTGAATACACATTATAGATGTACTTTATTTAAAAAAAATGATCTTTTTATGGACTTCGTCTCAATCCCCTTTCATTTTGGCATATTTGGTTTTATACACAAATTTCTTTTATACGGTGTATAAACCCCTTTGACTTTTACGTTTATTCAAAAGGAATCTTTTTTATACGAAGTGTTTTGCTAAACGACAAAAGGGAATGTTTTTCTTTCCGTACATATGCGGCGACAATGACTTCTCCGCCGCCGTGACCATTATTTGAGTTTCGGCTTCCTCTACAAGCCATCAATTTTTTTAATGAAAAATAAATACAAAGTTTTAACTTACTTTTATTTTGGTATTGAAAATGGTTTTGAATGCTTTTTTATTATAACAATGTGTTGTATTGATATCTTGTGATTGAAATGTGGAAATGTTATGTTTCCTTTATGCATCTTTTATGTGATACGATTATGTTATGGTTTATGATATGTTTAAACCTATTCATATGAGGAATGTATTGGACTTAATAAGTGACGGGTGGAGCCCGCTATAGCTCCTCGATGCATCGGTAGGTCTCATGAGACAACTAGACGTGGAATTGGCCGAGGCCCTTTCCCAATTTGATTTATGGTTTTGTCCGAGGCCTTAATCATTTTAGACGTCTTGGTCGAGGCCTTGACAAAATGTTTCAGAATGTCCGGCATTATACATTCCCTCATTATGATAGTGGTTATTGATATTTCATGTGATTATTCGACCAGTAGAATATCCATGAGAAGAAGTGAATGGAATTATCTCATTTTACTTTTTCCATATTATGTTGAAGTTCATGTTTAAAAGGGTTTTGTTTTAGTTATACATTGCCTTAAATGTTAATGTTTATTTATGAAAGCTTCCGCAATATTGTTATCCTTACTGAGCATCTGAGCTCACCCCTTTCAATGTTTTAATATTTTCCAAGATGTGAAGAAGTATTTTATTAATGACCTACAGTGATAGTCAGAAGAGGATATGAGTGTGGAATATGAAGACTTTGTTATTAGTTTTTCACTTTATGATGTGATGTAAGACTTATGAATGTATCTAGTGTTTCCAAGGCTACTAAACTAATCGGTCTTTCGAGACTTGATCTTTTGTGATCATGCCAATGTTACGAAGTAATGCACCGACTCTGGGTAGCTGGGGTCGGGGCGTTACAGGTCAAGAATCTCAAAGGGGTTGATGAAAATATTAGTATGATTTTTCGTATTTTGAAACCACCTAAATTTCATCCCTAGTGATATATGGAGTAACACTTTATCTCTAATATAAAACTATATGTCACATCGATGAATATTCGTGAATACTTGTTTTACATTTTATAGACCTTCATTTGATGTTAAATGGTTTGAATATTCTATGTCATATCCTAGATAATAATGGGTTCAATAAGTTTCTCTTATCCAAATTTATGTGAAAATGATGGAGTTTGACACCTCTTCCCATTGAGATCCTCAAAAGGATCCATTTTATTGAATTAATGGAATATTTAGATATATTATAACACCAAAATAGGAAGATGAATAATAAAAAATAGTGGAAATCCATTAAACTAGATATTATTATATCCTATAGAGTATGATTTGTTCTCCCAGATAAAACATATATCTGATGGTGATAAGTGGTATTGAAACATATCCTTGTATCCCATACTTAATGAAGGACTCTTTAGAGCCGAAATGAAAACCTAACATCTTGGTTACATATATTTTTGAAAACTCTTACATATATTCCTATAAGTTTTTCTATGTATTTCATGGAATGTTAGTAAAGATGTAAAACTTACTAAATAGAAATTAAACATTCAGATATAATAAGGAGATCAACTACCTAACTAATTGTGTTATTTAAGTCTAACGACATGTGGGATGTATGAAAAACTTATATATTTATGTATTAACATTTTTACATTTTTATATAAAATTTATACATCATACACATTGAATTATATTTTTGATCCTTGACTTGTTGGCATGCTAAGAACTAAGATTCAATTTCATTCATCTCCATTTTCATGTTATCTCACAAAAATTTATCCTTTAGATATATATAAATTTTACTTAATCATGAATAAATATATTTAGATGAGTTGGGTTCATCATAAATATGTTTACTCATTATTCCTAGTTTTTATGGGACATATATCAGGGTTACAAACCTTATAACTCTATTTTTGGAAAATTTAAACTCTCAAAAATTTCCTAAATTTATTTGTTGCTAAAAATCATATTTTAAACCCTCATTAATGCACCCAATAATGGATTCATGAATATTTATATAATAAATGTGGGATTATGTTAACTTTTTCCTTCGTATGTCTATATTTCTTGAACCTGACCAGTTCAACCCTACATCGGTCACATGAGTTGTTCTGAGTCAAGGCCTGAAGGGTGTTCTTAATCCCCATTGGTTGAAAAATATTGTCAGGTTTCAACAAATAGGAAAGGGAATTATTTCAATGCAAATAAATATATAAAATAAAAATTAAATAAAAACATTTAAACCTAAATACTATAAAAATTTTTAAACTAAAAACCTTTTCACTAGTAGAAATAGTGGCATTAATGTCAAAGAAATGATGTTAGTTTAAAATAAAAACATGAAAAAATTATTTGTGGGATGTTTCTGGCATCATTTTTACTAAATAACAACATGGAAAATTTGTTATATATGGTTTTGGGGATCGATTTTACTAAATACTGACACCAAAACCACTGAAGAATCTCTTTATAACGTCAGTTTTTTCAAAAATTGACGATCAAATTTTTTTTCTCAAACTCTTCTGCATCCATTTTTTTGATAACTAATTCCTAAACCCCTTTAAAATTATTCAAGATCGAGATACCCTCTTTTTTGGATCTATGAAACCTCTCTCCCAACTCGTGATGACTCCCTTACGACTCGCAATGACTCCTATGGTGACTCGGTGATACTGAACAACCATTGTTGTTGATTATCATCGATTTTTATGATATGTGGATTCCATTCTCCATACAATGAAATCTTTTAATCATCCAAAAAATTATTTTTTCCTCAGAAAAATATTTCCGTCTAAAATTCAACCTTGGGTTGAATTTTTTTTATCATTATTTTTCATTTTTACAATAATTTTTGTATAGATCTTGGAGTGTTTATTCTTCCAATGCATTCATAAGATAAAAGTTCCTATTAAGGATATATTTTCATTTTCTAAATCTGAATTTTTTTTATTATTTTTAAAACTTTGAAGATACATTATCTATTATTTAATAATATTTTTGAGTTTTTCTATTAATATCATGTATTTTATGGTGTTTTATAATTTTTTTTTGAAAATTTTCTTTATTTTGAAAAAAATATTTATTTAAATTATCAAATGGTCATGATGATATTATGAAATGGAAAAATATATATCGTTTCATTATTCATTAATAAAATGGGAATCCTATGTAATGACTCCATATTTTTTACCCATTATATCAATGTAAACTTCAATAATTTTGACACAGGTAACACCGAACTAATGTATCAACTATTAAAAATAAACTAATAAATGTTAGATGATTGAAAATAAATAAATTATAACATCGACAAAACCCATGTATATAATATGGAATCAAAATTTTTTACTAGTTATAAAAATGAATCATATATGATGTTTCTTATATAAATATCTATATTTTTCATTAAATGTGTTTCTATTTACAATTTATCTTTATATATTTATATATATATATATATAAATTTATATATGTTTTAATATATTCACCAATTAAATATCTATATCATGTATTGAATTTATCGTAAATGGAAAAATTTATGAAAAACCACTAGTGAATATGAAAAAGGAGTTAATGAGTTCTTGGAGTTTTCTAAAAAAACTCATCAATATTTGATCTGATTTTCTATCGATGTGTGAAGTGTTTGAATATGAGAAAGTTAAACACCAAGGAAATCAATGATCATCTCATTTGTTTTGCTTTTGGACTTAATTATACTCTTTGGATCTTTCATTGTGAATGAACTAAATATTTAACATCCAATGATGATGAAAATATTTATAATGAGGCAGGGGAACATATTGAAGAATTATTTCATGATATCAGTGTTGAAACCATCCAAAAACACGATTGTATAGAGATTATAGGAAACTGGTATTCTAAAGTTGTATTAAATATATAGTGTTATTACAACTTTTTTGATTAATTTTCTTTAAAGAAAGAAATAGGTGGAGTGAAAAAAAATTCCCCAGCTAACATGAGATTTTAGAAGAGATACTTCTAGAATGTAATGGGCTTCCAGATTCCAATTATGAGGTGAAAAAATATTATACCCAATGGGATTGTGGTACAAAAAGATACATCCTTTCACCTATTATTTTTTATTTTATACAACATAATTTTAGTATTTTTCACGTTTTAAAACTTGTAGGAAATCACACTATATGATCAATGAAAAAATCAACTCACATTCATTATTAGGTACAAAAATCTAAACTCATGAAAAATCAATTTTTTACTTTCTAATGATATCATCCAATTATTATTTTATAAAATTCTGATAATTAAACTATGATTCATTCTTAGGTACTAGAATCATATCTTTTTCTAATGAAATTTTATACCTTTTAATAATACTTCGTTTAAAGTGCCTATTTGTAAATTTAATTGATGCAAAAAATGGTTAGTTTGGCATTCAGATGATCATATCTCTAATGGTAACATACGTTACCATGCTGATTCACCATAAAAAAATAATTTTGAAAAAAAATTCATTATTTTAGTGGTGAAGTTAGAAATGTCATAATATGATTCAATACTAATGGAATGAATCTATATTGGAGTCTATGTAGATGGCATTGTTCATGGCCTATTTTTTAGTAGTTTAATAGTGTTCCCCACATCTATATATGATGAATAATATTTTATGATGATCTTGATTTTTTCTGGAAAAAATTCTAGGAAATAATATTTATGTGTATAATTCACCATTGATTGATTATTTGAATGGTGTATAGGAGACATGTGTTAATGTTTTCGATTCATACAATAATTCAAATTTTATTTTCTATGTTTTGATAATGTTCACTATAAATGAAATTCCAAATTATGAAAAAATATCTGGATACAGTGTTAAGGGAAATAAATCATATCCAATTTGTGAAGAAGATACATCATATTATAAATTGCAGAATAGATGAAAGACAATGTACATGGGACAAAAAATATTTTTTCCAGATTGATCATCTTTATCATAGATTGAAAAAAACATTCAACAGTTTATAGGAATACAACCATCTACCTCAGCCATTTTCAATTGAATAATATTATGATAGGGTGAAAAATATTGACATGAAATTTGGAAAGAAAATATTTTATGGTCTTAAAAAATTTAATAGAAGTAACTATCCATCTTTATCAAACTATATTATTAGAGATATTATGATGTAAAACATAACATTGATTTTTTCATGTTGAGAAAAACATATGTGATAGTTTGATTGGAACATTGTTATATATAAAAGTAAAGAGATAAGATGCATTTAATACT
This sequence comes from Viscum album, assembly GCA_963277665.1. Lineage (NCBI taxonomy): Eukaryota > Viridiplantae > Streptophyta > Magnoliopsida > Santalales > Viscaceae > Viscum > Viscum album. The sequence goes on along the minus strand of OY728157.1, from coordinate 1,520,298,904 downwards.
ATATATTACCCAATATCAATGGGAATATGTTTGTAATTAGATTCCACTATGAAAGGAATCATACCATATTTACCTCTGGATTTTCACACGTTAAGCAGGATTGAGAAGATGAATTTTTTTAAGCATCTTCATGGTATTAAAGTACCCATTGATTATTATTCAAATGTGAAAAATTTGGTGTAATTTAATTTATTTAAAATTAATAGTTATGAAATCTCATTATTTTCATGTATTGATGTAAAAACTTCTACCAGTCACACTATGTAATATATTTTCGATAGCTGTCAGATATAAAATCATTAGTTTTTGTAATTTTATCAAATTCTTTTAGACAACTTTTTTTATCCAAATTTATTATATGTGTTGGATAATGAAGTAGATATAATTAATTTTCAACTAAAAATGTTTTCAACCTATACATTATTTGATATAATGGTCTATCAAGTGATTCATTTAGTGTGTAAGAAAAAAATATGTGGGCCTATTTATTGATGATGGATGTATCCTTTTGAATGATAAATGAAAATTTTGAATGGATATGTTAAAAATCCTTATTGACCATAGGGCCTCTATTGTTAAGAAATATTTATTGATGGAGGTCCTTTATTTCTATACTAATTATTTGTATGAATTAGATCATATTGGTCTCCCTATATCTCGACATGTGAAAGTTGATAGTGAATGTTGAGGAATTTGAGTTCCAATGGTGAATTTCATTCCACGTGATTAAATGATGAAGGAAAAGTTATAAATTTTTAACATCACATATGAGTTTCAATCATATATATCTTCACATATTATATAATTAAAGTAGTGATATTTGAAAAAAAATGAAATTTGGTTGATGATTGTGCATAAAAATACATTTGTTTCATGGGTTAAAGGGAAAGCCATCACAAATATATCTACAACAAAAACATTGAAATGTATGGTAGGGGGTCCATCTATTAATGTGATCTCACGATATTATTTTGGTATAAATGGGTACACATTTTATAGATAGAAGTTGTATGATAATAATAACCATCAAAATAGTAGTTTAATGGTCGTTGATGAAGCGACGCAATTTTCGACTATAAATGGTAAACTCTCAATTTCTGCATCAACACCATATTTTGGTGTTATTTAATACATAAGTTAAAATGATTATTTTAAATTTCAAGTCACCGTGTTCATGTTTAATTGGGTTTAATGTAATAGTGGTGTTAAAAATGATTAATATGGGTTTAAGTTCATTGATTTAATAAGATTTAGTTGCAATGACGAACCATTTATGATGGAAACACATGAAAAGAAAATATTTTCTGTCATAGAACTATCAAATGGATCGTGATACATAATTTTGAATGGGAAAATAATACATTTGGATGATGAAGATTATGTTGATGTTATTGATTTATATGAAGATTCTTTTATATTACAAAATTTCTGGATAAAAGTAACTATAATGAAGATGTAGTGTATGCAATATGAAATGATCATGCAGAAGTGATATGGGAAAACACTAAAGTAGTGTCCTAATTAATCTAGTATTTATTTACATTATATTGCTTTTTTGAAACTTAGATGTGTAAAAACTGTATTATTTTATAACTATTAGATATTTATTTATATATATTTAATTATTTATTTCCGTTTTTGTTTTAAATTTTGTTATTAAATGGTTATGGTTATATATTATTTCATTGAAACACAAGATGTACATTATTATATTTTAGTTTAATTTATGAATATTAGAAAACAAATTAAATCTCTGGTATTAAAATTTTTAAATGTTCTTTTCTTTATAAAAGTAATGATAATATTTAATATTTCACCTTAAATATTTCTTTGGTCAAGAATAATAACATTATTTTTATAAAACATACACATGTGTGACACTTTTTTTACTTACATGTTTCTATTTTCATGATTTCTAATTACTGACTTTTCTAATAATATTAAGCCACAACAAAAATGCACTACATTTTCCCGTTACAGATATAGATATAGATGAACAACTACCATGCTATATTCATTTTTTTCATATTTTTAAATTTCTAGTAATATAATGGGCTAAATAAAGATAAATTTTAATTTAAAAAAGAAATAATTTCATGCCTACAGATGATACTTCAGTGGGAGAGTCTTCTATACTTGTTGTTGAGAAATCGAGTCCTCATGTTGGTAAATGTGGCATTACATGTTTTCTAAAACTACAAAAATCACAAGGGGTGGATTAATTACATATTCATTTTGATGATGATAATAATTCCACTGGCCCAAATTCAACATAATTAATCAGCTATATCGGCATGCAGAGATGTTATAGGATAATAATTTTATATCCCAATTAGAATTCAGTCGACATGATAGTGATAGATCATCCTTTAGAGGCTGTGAAGGTAAAATATATCCTTTGATTTATTTCATTTCTTTTTTTAATATGATATAATTTAAATCACTAATATTTATGTTATGAAACTATAGAAGAAACTCAATTTTGATGAAAAAAATAAGTTAATATAATAGACCTTACTTTAGTGGCAGCATGATGGAGGGGATTCAAAACAAATTTGAAAAAAAAAATTATGTTTTTGGAAAGAGACAAAAAGAAATCATATTCCTCACGTATCTATTTTTAGATGAAGATAGATGGAATAAATTTTTTCTACCCGACATGATGAAACATTTGAGGTATGATAATTATATTATTTTATATTTCAAAATTTTATATATTTGTAACTTATTACTTATTCGATTAAATTTCCTATAATAGACCTCTAGGGATTCCCATCAAAAAAATATATTTTAGAAAGTTTACCCTCATACTCTATCACGTGGAGGTTATCATTTGTTGGGGAAAAATTAATTTTGAAAATTTTTAAGCACTAAAATATCACTACACTAGTGGTTCGGATGAGATCCAATTTGGCCCTCCAAATCCACCTACCTTCCATGAGAATTAGTAAAGAGTGAGAAGAAGAAAAAATGAAATATATCGTATAGAGAAATAAAAAGACGTAGATGAATGAATTATAAGTAAATTATTATTATTTTTCCTGACTTTTATTAGTTTATAAATTAAAAATAGTAATATTACATTTTCATTTTTCATCTCATGATTAAATTCATGAGAAATTGACACAAGTCACATTTATCTATGTGGGTTGGATGGGAATCCAAGCCACAACAAAAGGAATTCCAAAACACCCAAACCACACAATAGGATATGATGTGGGTGTTAGTATTATAGATTTTTTGGTCCATCAAAGTAAAAAATAAAATGACCCAAAAATTGAGTACGTAAAAGCACAACTAAAAGATATAAAATAGTAAATTGGGGATCAAATTCAAGTAGCTATGCAGCAGGTTATGTTAGAACAAATGATGAGACAGTCATAGTTTGTGCAATCTGCCCAGCACACCCAACCTTCTAAGTATTCCAACTCAGATCCTCTACCTCCTTGATCAAACCAAACCTTATACTATGAGTTGTATGAAATAGGCAGTGATTTACATATTTGAGTGTTTGGAGTCATTCCTTTTTTAGGGTATTATGTACCTCATCATCATGTTCATATGGGTCACGTTAGAGTATTAATACATGATAATATAGATCCTACTACTCTACTACTCTTCCCTACTATGATGATTACCAGTTTTGGGGATTGTGAGGGTCATTTTATACATTGTCCATCAATCCTTATTTTTAATATTTCATATGAATTATGTGGTTTTTGAAATATTATTTACATGAAATTTACATATAATTTTTTTGGAAATCTAACATATATAAGCGTATATAAAATCCCATGAAATGTAAAAATGTAAATAAATGGGTTAGGAACAAATCATAGTAACCAACCAACATACTATTTATTTTATTAAAATGAAAAACATTAAAAATCCAATACATTTATTTTAAGGGGGCCTAAAATAGTGCAACCCAGGAGCGTCATCCTGAACGAAATGAAAACCCTCAGGGGGGAAAGAACCAAGACTAGAAAAAATAAAATCCTACCCTCCAAAGACACTTTAGAAGAATGTAAGTCATCAAAAAAATTTCCCTCACACCAGGTATGATGAATTTACATCTAATTGATCTTAAAATGTTTTCACCTTGAATGGAGTACTCAATAGACCACGGAATGGGACCATGACCTAAAATAGGTTTATAAGATTTCAACAAATCATTTTCAACCTCTTGGATTGGAATATTCCTTTGACCGAAAAGAGACAATCCAGTTATCATAGCGACGACCTACACTTGAAGAAAATCACCGTTTTTGAATGAAGCTAAAAACGCCACTACATCAGAGCCTTTATATCAGACTTCTTATTCATTGGATAATATTTATGAGTTTGGAATGTCATCTAATATATGTATAAGATACTATCTCTTGAGAATATTCTATAAATATATCATGGATAATTTTTTTTTAAGAAGATCCCCATGAATGTGTTGTAGTTGTTTTCCATGTTTATAAATTGACATATGAGTTTTTATATTTTTAATTAAGGATGATTTAAATTTTCGTACTATATTTATTTTTTAATTAGGTTTCTATACACGATACTTGGTCAAAATATCAGAATAAGTGTTTATGGTTTCATATATTCGGAATACTTTTCAACAGATGTGAAATATGTATCGACTAAAAATTGAGAGGAACGTATATGTGAGAATTTATAAATGATTAATATTGAAAGTTGTTTTATGTAATTAATTTATGTATAAAAGTAGAATCATAATTATGAACTATTTTTCATTTTAATATCTTTAATTTTGAACTATTTTGTATTCTTTAAGGAATTGGATGTTATGTGTATTCTTCCCAAGTGAAAAAACATCTTTTTATTAGGTGGTGTTCGTAGAATATTTTCCACCCTGTTTGAAAAGTATGTTTTTTTAATTTTATATGGACATTATTTTTAAAAATTATAGTTTATACATATAATATTAGTTTGTATAGTTGAAAATTCTAGTCATGGAAAAAATTAATCAAAGATAACTTGTCAATACAAAATCCAAATGAAATAAAATTTGTGAAGGTAAAGTTAATTATTGTTTATATTAAATATTATTTTTATTTTTTGTATATATATATATGCGTATATATTGGTTATTATTATCATGTAACTTTCTAATTAACTATAGTTTCATCATTAGCAAGGATATGTCGAATGTGTTTTTTATGGTGTATGATTCATTTATGATATAATTATAACTATGGTAATGATTGACCATGATGCGGTCAGACGTATTAATTATTTTTTGATTTGTGTCATAGTTTTCTGTTTTTTAATATTATAAAAATTAACATCAATGTATACTTTCAATGATTTCGATTCGTACATGCAAGATTATCTTAACTATATTTGTTTTTTTAGAACTACATGTTTATTATTATTATGATTAATGGTATGTATATTCTTATGTTTCATAAATACAATAACATTTCCCTAATAAAATATGTTCAAAAAACTTATAATATGTTTTGTATAATCAGTATTTAAATGTAATGATATCAAATGGATGCTTTAATAATAACCAAAAATCAAAATATTGTAAATTCCAGAAATATAATTTTTAATTCTACGTTATAATACACATGTGTAGATATTTGTTTAATTAACTAAATAAAATGATATTTTTTTGTATATTTTTAGTCAATGTTACATGATGTTTGATTATTTTATTTTGGTTATTTATTATAAGTATTATTATAGGGATGCATTAATAAAATATTCCTCTAAAAATTAACTTTTGTTTTCTGTTTTTATAGAAAAAAATTCTGAATCATTAATATAAAATAACACAGTTTTTGGTGTCAGTTATCATTAAAACTGACACCATGAAAACTAAATAATATTTTCAGCACTCATTTTTCTATAATCCAATAGCAAATCACATTTCATTTATTCATTTGTTGTTAAAAAACCATCACCAAAAACCATATTTTTTACATCACCTACTTAGAAATCAGTTAAAACCCAATGTTAAGCTGCCTTTTCGAACTAGTTATTACAAAATCTAAAAAAATAAAAAACTATACAGCAAAACCAAACTGATCTTGACGACCAAAAAATCTCCATGTGACCCCTAGGGTCACTCTCTAATACAAATAGAAAATGTCCCCCATGAAAATTGAAACCATGATAAAACCTATGTCAAATGATAAAAATAAGAAATAATTATAGGACTGACTATTAAAACTAAGTTGGTGTGCATGAAAAATCTATTCCAAGTAAACTTCTGTTAAAATAAAAGAAACATCTACTTCAAGTTTGAAATATAATATACAAAAGTAATATTTTCAAACTTTTTCACATTAAAAAAAAATAGGCTCCATTTCACATTTTCAATCCAAATCTAGGTTTTTTCAATTTTAGAAACATTAAAAATTTCAAATGGAATGTGATTCTCTCATTTTGAAATAGGTACAATAGAGTGTAAACCATTATACCTTTAATGAATTTTTATCCACAAGCTATTGAATAAACGAACCAATCACTTTCAAAAGAAACACACCACACATGATAGAACCACAATAATCATATAATAAGGGATGTATGAATACTAAAAAATAGTAACTGACCAACAATCAGATCAATCCCCACTTTAAGAAATTATGTTCATATAGAAAGAAGTGAAATCCTAATAGGTTTTTAATAATAAATTTCATACAAATACTTGTTGATTGATCCATGAAATCATACCTCACTTGATGAAATCAAAACTCTCTAACATGATCAGCCACAACACACATGACACATACTAAGGGGTATAATCGCGTTGTAAAAATAACAAATTATCACCTTACAATGTGCCACTAGCATGTTCGTAACCCAACTAGTTCTAAAATCATTCTCAAAAAATTCAATAGTTATACCAGGTTCTCCATGTAAAGAGTGTAGAAGTTGTGTGAACAAAATGATTCTAACTGGGCATCAAATTAGATACACATGTATCATATAAAATTTTTCACGCAATAGGAATTACTTTGAGTCACCCCAAGGTTCAATCTATTTCCATATATATGTTTATATATATATATATATCAATGGATTCCACACTGAGGATTTCCCATTATTATCAAAGTAAATAGGTCATGTGGATTATATAGTTAGGATTTAGAACCCATTTATTATAAATAAGTCAATATAATAATCCAAGTAGAGTAATCATGATAAACAATTTCAGCATTTTCAAAAAGATTTCAAACAGGCCTTGATCGGTTTTTCGCAAAAACAATCATTTATTAAAGAAAAAAACACATTTCAAAAAAATATTCAATTTCACTATCCACCATTTAAAAAAAGATTCGAAAATAATTCTATTTAAATAATTATATCCAACATTCAAGACACATCTATTTCCATCAAAATTCCAAAACAACTATTAACCACCAACACATGCCAAATCATTCTTAAAAGTAAAATTCACATTTCCTTCGAATATGAAAACATCTTTAAAACCCCATTTATGGAACCCAAATAAGTATTTCACACATTCTAAATACATTTACAAAGCCAATAAATTCATTATATATTACAAGGCATATGAAAAATCCAACATGGAATTTAATCAGACATTTGGTGTGATGTTTTTGACAAAAAATAAATTTATCTAATAATAATTGTGAAACCACTACTTTGCACTCCAAAAAACTATTTCAAAGACCATAAGTCATAATTTTGAGAATAGGGGATGTTTAAAAAGTATGAAATCAATTATTATAAATTTTAAACGAAAATTCCAAAGGGAAACATACCTCCAACTCATGATGCTACCACAACACACACCTAAAAAAACCTTACCAAGGTTCTAAGAGCCATGATATAATTAGAAGAATATTAAAGAAAAATACCATCAACCTAAAACATTGAAATCATGAACCCGAGATTTACATGAACTCAAAATGAGACAATCTGATGATAAAATGAATGAAAGGGGAAGAGGGAGAAGAGAATAGAGGGTTACTATGAGAAATGTAACCCCCAAACATGAAGAATCACAAAATCTACACTATATGAGAGGAGTGAAGGCATTTAGAACCAGAGAAGATGATCATTAAGGTCTTAAAAACTCTAGGGAAGACATATGAGGTTTTTTTGTTAAAAATATTAAGATGGTATATTTTGAATTTCATAAATTTTTTGATTTTGGGAAGTTCTCATGGTTTGGCATCATGGTTTGGAAAACCATGCACCAATCATGAAGAGTGGTCCTGTGACAGGGTAGTGGATTACAATTTTCTTTCTACATTGTCTTTATATCCATTCATATGTATTTATACCTAAACTACAAGAAAAAAACTCACATGGTTCTTGGGAGCATACTGCACAGCTTTCCCAAACTGTGCATTGACCATGCACCAATGGAAAAACTCCAAAAAACACAAAATTTTAACTTTCACTCCCAAAAAATGAGACAAATAAACAAGGAAAAATTGTAATCTATAAAAGAATTTCCAAATAAAAATAACAATGTGGGAATTCTTCCCAAAATTAACACTTTCCACCCTTAGAAAGAAACATCATATTCTAGTTGGTCGATCAAAGACTAAGGATTTTTCAACCTGATAATCTACCTTCTTAAATAGAAATTATAAACCAATTCCAAACAAAAGAAGATTATTCTTAGCCAAAATTAAAAAATCACCAAACTAAACTGAATTCTCTACCTGGCTGGCCATAAAAATAACCCAACCATAAGGAACCATTTGGGATCAAACACTTCCCAAGAAACCAAAACAATACCAATGGTGGGTCTCACCATCCTTAAGAACGAACTATCATGGATTGATACACGAAACCTTCAATTGGATAACATGGAATGTTTTGAACACTATAAAACAAATACCCATGGTAAAATAACACCCACCATAAGCGTGAAGAACTTACAGAATGATATTCCAACCCATGGAATGAGGAAAAATAAAAACAATAGACAATCATGAATTGTCTCCATTCATGAACTGAAGACAAAACAAGACCATGGTCCCTCACACCATTAGGATATATGACGATGTGAGAGCTTCACTATAGAGCCGATGTGTGTAGCCATGATGTTCTAATCATCTCATTCCTCACATCTAAAATAATATAATCACTGATCATAATGAAAATAATTCAAAATATACACAGAGAAAACACCTCAATTTAGAACAAGGACATATTTAAAATATCCAAAAGGAAAACACACATGCATTAAGATAATAGTTCTTAATATATCCACAAAATCATTATACATCACAAAAAAAAGAAAACACCACTAGAAACAACTTCAATATTATAAGGAAACACTAAAACATGAAAAGACATTAAATAGAGACTTGGAGTCTATTGGTGTGCAATGGATCCATGTCAGTTCGTAGAAACACCCAAAAATACTTTTACCTGTGGCCTAGGGAAATAATCATGATATTTTTTTGGTGATCCTGGACATGATGGATTCTTATGATTTGGATTTTGAGACTGATGGCACAACACAATGCCACTTTTAGTAGAACCTGATGAAATATCTTGAGGCCATTTAATCCCATGACTTGATCCAAATGCTATTGAATTCATCCTCTATTACTTACAGGAATTACGCTCATCAATTATAAGAAATAAAATACATAATACAACCACAACCACTCTATCTAACATAGCTCCAACCCAAAATACCTTCATCACCACATTGTAAAATGATGTTATACTGAAATCCAACACATTTTATTATAGATCAGGATGATGACCACAATCAAAGTCCAGATCCATTGTAGAATATTCCTAAATATACCTCAGGTAATATGGAACTCGGTATAGAAAGAGACAATAAAACTCTATCACCGACCCATCGCTATGCTGCAGACAACACTTCTCTATTCCCTTCCTCAACTTCATTATCTTAGAGAAGAATTATAAAATGAATTAAGCCTTTCATAACTCCCAGGTACGATCTTCTTAAGGATTGTTTTTAGATACCAACTTATACCACATATTGGTATGACCTTCACGTATGAGAGTAAAAAACATAAACTTCATCCATTAGGAAAATAAATGAGGCCAATGTTCCATTTGATCTTCCGCATCAACTCTTGCACTTTGAGAGAATTTGCATAACCATTAAATAGTTTTGGATTTAACTATAAAAACTCAAGACCAATATCCATAGGTTGATCATCTCGAAGGTCTTCCAATCGTATACCACCCCTGGTCGAACATTGAATATCTATTGATTCTTTGTTGGTGATATTTCTAAGCATCAATAAAACATTGATCTCAATAATAATCTAATCATCAGTAAGAGTCATTAAACTTGAAACACCAAATGAAAATATCTTACAAACCCCAATAAGATAACCACATAACCACTAGTTATGAAAATATTTTTTTAAAAAACACTTTCAAAAATAGAAAAACATGGTTGATTTTCACACTCACCGATGGTATTCCTTATAGTCGCACACACATGCACAATCTCAACACAATCTGAGCACAATGAACTCATTCCATAATTGGTTTTCATCCATATACATAGTCATTCAACCACTTTCCACACACACACATTCTAGTGACCACCTTGGGAGATACCAAAGTACAAAAAATTACATTTTCATATCAAAACATTCCCCAAATTTTTATCAATTTCAACAAACATCATATTTCAAAATATTATAAACTTTTTCAAAATATCACCACCCACAAAACATTATCCATTTTTAATCATCACAAATCAACCCATTTAGTTACATTAAAATTCCCAACAAATACCATTAAAATAAATTTCAGTTGTTAAAAAAATCCATTCAATAAAAATCATTTGGTTTAAAATCCATTCTATCTAATTTAATTTTGTTTTCAAACTCTCTTTAAGGAAATATTACTAATTTGAAAACAAAAAAATTCAAAAAAAATCCTAGTTTTGATTATAAAAATTTCATCCAATTAACCCATTTATGTTTCAACCTAAAAATAGTCATATTTAAAAAACATCCATTTTTCAAAATCCTTCCTCAATGTTAATTCTCAAAATGTGGTTCCATGTTCCAAAAATTCAACTATTATCACTAAAGACCCTATTTTCAAAATTCTGAAACTAGAGTTTTCAGAATAATATTTCAGAATCAATAATGACCAAATACAACTCCTATGATGTTACTAGTTTTTATGGATTACGTGACCATATTGTGGGTAGCCATATCCCAAACACACCAAAGTCACAAAGAGTCTTTTAAGACTATGTCCCTATATCAATGTGGATTTATAGGCCCTATGAGCCTATGGAGACCATTATCCAAACTCTCATTTCATATAATAGGCATTAAAAAACAAAAAAAAAACCAACGAAAACAAAAAATGCCTAAATTCCTATGTATACTCAAGGATTCGGTCCAAAACCTGTGGGACATACACTCCCCTAGAATTATACCACAATCATCAATAATCCTACTCCATCTACCATAAAATCCATGATAACAATGGTTACTCAGTAATATATGTTGCATAATGAATCATCCTAATTTGACTGCATTTTTTAAACAGCCATCCAAGGACAACCCCGAACCGGTCACTCGATCCAATATGATACAAGGCCTGAAGTGTGTTGTTGATCCCCATGAGATAGAAACTAGTGTCGAGCATCCATTGATATACCAGGGATTGATTTATCCCAAAATAAATTTAAAAACTAAACAAAATAATGATAAATAAGTCTTCCCAAATAGTGTAAAAATATCCAAACGTAACATCTTTTGAATAAATTTAAAATAATAAAAATATAAAGAAAAACCTAACTTAACCTTAATACCACAATGTCTTCTTGTGATCATGAGGGCCACTAACTGATACTCAGATCAACCATTTACTATGGAAATCATAGGTAACATGAAAACTACATCACAATCTAAATTCAAGAAAAGAAATATTGTCCGGATTATGAAAACAGAGTAGGAATTTTTTAACAATCTATAAACAATGCACATCCTTTAGAATAAATGAAAAATGGTCCTCAAGTTTGAAATAAAATATCAACAAGTAATATTTTAACATTTTCCCATTTTAAAAAACATGATCCATTTCAACTTATCTTTTTAAATACATATTATTTTCTATTCAAAAAATACTTACAATTTCAAGGGGAAAGTGATTATTTGATTTTTAAATAGGTACAAGTGAGTGTAAAACATTTTCCATTTGACGAATTTTTTTCACAAAACTTTAAAAAATAAAACCCATAACTTTCCAAATAAAGACACCAAGCATGAGAGAACCACAATAATAACATAATAGGAGAAATGGATATAAGAAAACCAGACTAATCAGGAAACCATTATCTCAATATTCACAATTAAAAACTATGTGCCAAAATACATTAGAGGAATCTTATGAACTCATAAATAATCAAGAATATGCTAATAAATTGTATTATTCATCTCAAAAATCATGGCTCACTTGATGACATAAAAACTCACTATCTCAGTCGGCCACACCCCACATGGAAAAAATTTGAGGGTAATAATTCCATATAATCAATAAAAAATATCCCATTATATGGGCTATTAGCTAGTGTGTATCCAAACTGGTGTAGAAATCATTCTTAGAAAATTGAATAGGTATGCTAGGTTTTCCATGTATAGATTGCAGAAGAGGGTTGAACAAACTAATTCCAACGGAGAATAAAAAAACATGAACACATAATATATATATTAGTATACACAATATTCATCATCCTCATTCACCCTGCGGATCAATATTTATATCTATAAATGTATATAAATATATATATCAGAGTGCACACTGAGGATCTCTCATTATTACCAAAGTAAATGGGTTACAAGGATTCTATAGTGAAGAAATCCCATACATTATTTTATAAATAAGTCATGAGAATAATATAAGGAGATTTTTCATGCTAATCGCATTCACAATTTTCAAAAAGATTCCAAACGGTCCTCCATCACTTTTTCAAAGAAACCATCATTTATTTAACAATAAAAACCACCTTTCCAAAAATGAACTATTTCACCATTCACAATTACAAAAACATTTAGAAAATAGTTCAATCTAAATACTCCTAGTACACATTCATTCAAAATCCATTTCCATCAAAATGAATAATGGGACACTATCCACCACCATTGGCCACATCATTCATAAAAGTAAAATACACAATTAATTTAAATATAAAAACTAATATGAAAACCCATTTAGGGAACAAAAATCATCATTTCACACATAATAAATACATTTAAAAATTTAAAACTGGTTTTTAGATATTATAATGCTGATGAAAAACTAACTAGAGATCTAATCGAACACTTCGTGTGCAATTTGTTACAAAAAATTCCATTTATCACATAACAGGGGAGAAACCAGTACCTTGTACAACAAAAACGAATTTAAAATATCACACATCATTATTTAGAATATAATAGAAGATATAAAATCATGAAATCAATGATTATTAATTTTTAAGGAAAGTGAAAAAGGAAATATTCCTCAATCTTGTGGCATTACAATAACAGACACCCGAAACAAATGCACCATGTTTCCAAGAGCCAAGATCTACCAATAGGATCCTTAAAAAAACCAAACCCCCCAAAATAATACAAGGTTAATGTGAACCCTAGATCCATATGTCAAAGAAATAATATTATCTAAAGACAAAATTAATGAAATTGGAATAGGGTGAATAGAAGATTGGGTTCCCATTATAAATCTGTCTCTCAATATAACAAATAACTAGATCTACACTATAAGAGAATGTTAGAGGCTTATTGAACAATATAGAAGTACCTTTTGGCACACACAAACCATAATTAGGATAGGGAGGTGTATGGGATAAAAATACATAGTGGTTAGAGTTCTAATTTCACAAATTTTTTGATCTTGGAAGCTTGTACAGTTTGGTAAATCATGCACCAAATATATTGAATTTCCTTACCAGGGGGAAGTGTCTTTCTATACCCTTAATGTGTAGTTTTTATAAATGTGAATAGGTTATTTTCCCTCAACCATGGGTACACCGAGGCTCTCACAGTTTCTTGGAGCATTCCACACAGTTTTCCCAATCTGAGCATTGTGTGTAGACCAAGGTAAAAACAACCCTAAACTAAAAATCTAAACCTATCACACCAAAAACACAAGAATAAAACCCATGGAAAAAAGTTAAATAAAAACATAGGTCCAAAATAAAAAACTAGGTGTCAAACTATCATTTTCATGTCCAATATTATTATAATACCTTTAAATACAAATCATGAATAGGTTTATAGGATCTTTTATAATCGAAGAATCCACCACATCATTAACCTTCTCAAGATAGTAATGGATTGAATAGTAATATTCATTGATCATCTATAACTACTTTAATTATTGAATATTGAGTTCCTTTTGTAAATATATATTTGAGTAAGTCATGATCTTTTTATATGTAATAATTCCCCCTGTAGATATAATGTTTCCAAATATTCAACATGAAGATAACTTTAGCCAATTTCATATTATTTGTGTCATATTATTACACATTAATATTTAATTGCGGGAAGAAATGTTCAATAAATTTTTTATTTTTTCATGAGTAAAAAAACTAAGACCCATTTGGAAACATCACTAAATTTTTTGGAAACCTTCACCCCTAGTGGGTAATGTGTGCACTGGTGTAGTAATTAGCCTCTTATTTTTTTCATCAATAGTCTCCTCTCATTCATTGGTCTAGAAAAACTCCAATAACTTTTGACTTAGAATGTTTAGTGGGATTTAAAATAATTATATGATTCTAAAAACTGAGGATACTACATTTATAATACATGAGAAATATTAATCACTATCATATATGTTTGTCTGATTTATCCTTCAATTTCACATATCATTAATGGAAACATAAATATCCCTTTTAGAGTTATAATATTCCTCACTATCATTACATTATATATCCGAAATTATAATTTACTATACATCTCATTCAACCTTTCCCTTTAAAATGTCATCACTATGATATTCAAATAATCCTCATGTTCCTCTATCATTTTTGAATATATATGAATATAATTTAAAAATACTACAATAAAAATATCAATTTAATCCTGAAAGACTCCATTCATTAAGTCTGTGACACTAGTTTTAAAATTGTTGAGTCAAAATTGATTCATTATGAACTCATAGTGCATATGCATTATTCAAAAATTAGTATTTGGGATATCTTCATTATCCTCATTTATATGATAAAATAGCTAGTGAAGACCCACTATAAATAAATATTGATCCCCATATAGAATATTAATTAATTCATAAATTCACATAAGAGTATACTTGTCATTTATCATGATATTATTGATGTCATGATAATCAATGAATAGTCACACATATCCATCATTCTTCTTAAAAAAATTGTTTCACCAGACTATGAAGCACTATAGAATAAAAACTTATTATCTGTATTATGTGAAAATTTATTCTTCAACTCTTGATGTTAAATATTGTATTTTCTTTTTGGGGTCTTTAATATTTTAAAATATCTAGGTACAATTTTTATTGATAAATCATCATATTTATTAAGAGGAAGACCAAAAAAATTTCAGGGAACACATTGGGATGTTCACATACAATAAGAATGGAATAAAGGGTGACTTTTCCATTGTCTCAATAATTTTAACTAGATATTTTCACCCCTAATAAAATAATATCCATGCTTTAGTTGATTATTCCAATATTCATCCAACTTCTTCCATACAATTTTATAGAAGTAGAGGTTGATTCATCAAATTAACGGTGATTTCCAACTACCAAAAATTTATTTTGAATCTACACAAGGAATAATAGTTCACATTTAAAATAGAATAAAAATTTTATAAATAGGATATCATAAGGTTCATTGGAAAATGTATCCCACAAATATTGAGATGGGTGACATTATATACTTATGATGCATATAATGACCCATTTTTTTAATACTAACTCATCATCCATGAATTTCGGGGGTGTTGGGTAGTTCTAATAAACGTGTTTGATATAAAAAATATGTAGAACCATAGTCATTTAGAAAATTTGACGTTCTTAAATTGATGATAAGTCTACCTTACAGTATTTTATTTGGGATTTAATAAATTACTTCATTAAAAAATAGACTTTGCGATATGAATTTTCTAACAATTTAAAATATAATAGGGACACAACGAACATTTCAGGGTTATGTAATAAATGAAATTTATTTTTTAAGATATGAATTTATAGGTTTCAATAAAATTTAGTCATGTTCTATTTAAAAACAAAAAACTTTATATGAATTTTATTTCATTCATAAGGGTTCAAAGAGGGATTTTCAATTAAAAAATATGTATAACTCGAGAGTGTCAAACCATGTGCATTTAAATTCCTATTTATCATGAAACATGTCACCATTGATATACTACTTAATTCTTGATTTTTAATTTTATTAGTCCTTGGAAAAACTATACCAGTTCAACAATAACCTATTGCATCCAGATAAGGCCTTCATTACATGGAAACCACTCACTCTTTACTTTATAAAAAATAGGGATCACTTCAAATTTTTTGTATTTTTAATAATATTTCCCTAATTTTATCTAATCCTAATCCACAAAATAACTAAATCATTCCCCGATACCAATTATAACAACCCATATATTTTATATATTTTATATGAAGACTTATTATTTAAATATAGAGAAAATTATATTAGAAATTGTCAAGAGGCCTATTATATTTGGGTAATAAAATTCATATCATAATAACATGAAACACGTATACAATAACTTTTTAAAAAAATCCCATAATGTATGCTTATATTCAATAGATCTTTTAAATCTACCTAGGATAACATTTGGGTGTACATAAGATAGATTTGATCTATAAGTCTCGGTAAGGGAATAATAAAATAGAATAATCATGTAACGAAATTAATGAAATTGAAGAGGAATAGAAAAATAAAATAGAAGTGTTTGAGTCATAACTATGTATATAAATGTTTAACATAAGATAATGACAACAATTCATCAGGGGACTATAGAAATATTATGAAACATTAAATCATAAATATAAGTCATGTAAAACCATAGAGACATCATAACATAATTTTTATTGGGTAATAAAATGTTCACCATCCATGATATCTCATGGAATAATAATGATACCAAAAATAATTGAGTGATATATAATTCTGGGCACAACCATCACATTCATTTCATGTGCATGCATTTGTGTGCAACCTAGATAACAGAAAATAAAAACATATTTTATTATTTTTATCCCCAAATTTTATTTTTGAGGGATACATATATTGATGTACAACATATATAAAGGATAGGTAAAACTAAGTGAGTACCCTAAAGTGAAAATGAGGATAATTATTCATAACACAAAATTATGTATTGTAAAATCACAAAATACCATTTTCAACACAATATTTACGTATAATGTTTCACAGAAGGGTTTTATGATAGTGAAAGGGTGTTTATAGCCACTTATAAAGAATATATAATGTAAAGGGGTGTGTGAAAACTCATAAAAATATTACAAATGGGAAATAAATATACATAATAGAAGTAAATGGTGCCTCTAAAACCCTGGTAGGATCTCATTAAGGGCATGGTAACACCATGGGTGGGATTTATAGAGGTATAGGGAGATAAAATTCATTTTTAATAGGTTTTTAGTAAAGATTAATGGAATTTAGTTTTGGTAATTATACAAAAATAATTGGTAATCCGTTAGTAACTTCTAAACTATGGTTTTGGACTCTAAGTAATAATGTAATGAAGACAAAAAACCTTATTATTATTTTTTGACTTCTATCAAAAATAGAGTGTTTGATATAAATATTTTATTATTATAAGAATCAAACTCATGAAAATAATAAAATTCATTATGTGGATGTGATAGATATTTTCAAATAATTGTTTCTAAAACCAAATAATATTATATAGTAATTAGAGGACTCATAAGTTTTTTTTAAAATAATTCAAATAACTTCAAAAATATATTTTTTAAATGGGAAATATAATTTTTTCATTGTATCCCCTTTATAGTATTTATTAAATCACTTTTGGGATATTATGAGGTCATAATTCATACCACATATTCATAATATATTTAATTTTTAAACAAAAATTCCACTACCTTGGAAAATTATGAAAAAATAACCATTAGCTAATTTTAATGTTATACATTAAATAATAATATTTAATTTAATAAAATTATTTTATGAGTCTCTAAATTTATACTTTTAAACATGTATCTGTTTTTACTAAAAAAAACTTGTTTTTTTGAAATTGATAATATTTTGACCCTTATAAAGATTACATTAGATGTTATTAAATTATATTAGAATATATATTTGATTAAATATTATTTATTTCTGAAATTTCATGAGAGAAACATTTATTTCAATAAATCAGTAATTAATCAAAAAGTATAGTTTTGGTTTAGACTACATATTCCTAAAAAAATAATTTTGACTTCTTCGTATCAAAATTCAATTTTTTTAAAAAGAATTATATCATCATGTATAAATTTTTTAATGAAAAGTTATAAATATATTATTTATTTTTTAAAAAAGTGAATTAAGAAATTAATATCATTAAGTTCTATAAAAAATCCACTTTTTACACCAGTTTACACCATAATATTATGGGTTTTAATGATGGTCCTTTCTTGCATTGGTTAGGTGAACATAGATTGGGTTTTTATCTATATAAACATGAACATATCTTGCGAATGGTTTCAAACGATTTTTTGTTTTAAAATAACATCATTTTATTTATGAAGGGACATTCCAAGTGATTAAATATTCCACAAAATCTCTAATAAATGGTATTTATTAGATATGATCTGTTGGTTGATAACAAAACTTCCTCATTACATATAAAATAGATATTTTTAACACCATAAATGTATATAAATTTTAATGGTTACTATAATATTCCTATATTTTTCATGTTAGTGGTACATAATATGACATTAAGTCTGATAGAAAAATTATTTCAATAGATTTTATATTGTTCAAAAATTAGAAAATATGGTGAATTTGATTTCTATAAAAACATTTATTAATATGTAATTTATTCATTTAATATCATAATTTCATGGATGAATATTTGGGTGATTTGAAAATAAATAGAACTCTTTTTTTCAAATCATACATAGAAATATTATTCGTATCCTAGAAAAATAGGATACAAAATTAATTGTGAGTATAAATTCATAGTAATTTTAAATAATGAAGATGTTAATAAATAGTAATTTTTAAGTTTAGAATTATTTTAAGGGTATAATAAAATTCGCTTAAAAATCCAAATTCATACCCACTAATTCATAGATCTTATTAATCTGTCCCAGAATAAATATATTCAATTCATAATACAAGAACCATAAATTAATTGAATATCACGAGACATTGTATCAAAACTTTTTTCATAAGATCATGTCATTATAAATTGGAATTAACTATGGAATACTCATAATCAAGGAATTGTTTTGTTAAGGCCCCCAACCAAGAAATTATTCACCTGTTATGATTGGGGTACCCATACATGTAACTTCTTTGAGCTTAGTATAACCTCTAATTTACCATATTTTGGGCATGTGAGAAATACTTATATATACATTGAATTCATAAAACATTAATTTTTACCAAAATCATTGGAGTTATGAAATTTAACCACAATATCATGAAATCATCTATCATCTATATGTAGTTTAAACTAAGGAAAATAAAATGGGTAATATCATTATTTCTTCATCATAATTAGTGTCCTTCCAGATGAATAATTGGTATACTATTTCTGGATCGTGTCCCTATTGAACCATAAGTATCCACAAAGAATGTTACCTTATATAAAAAAAATTAAAATTAACTCTTGATTTTTTCTTAACAAAAATAAAATTTTCATTTCCAATTCACAAATTGAAATTCTATCAAAATTCCAAAAATGTAGCAAATAAAATTCATTAAAAATTTCAATTAAAATTTTTTATTTCATCTTAAAATAATTTATTATTAATAATAGTAAGATAATTCATTCAAAATTGGTATGTTTACAAAAATGGTTCACACCTTTGTTATAAATCCCTTTATTCAAAAAATGACATAATTGATCAATTTTAAAATTTTATATAATGTTAAAAAATGGTAAAAAATAAATTTATATAGTCACTCTAAAATAATAAATATATTATTTAAAAATTTTAAATGAAAATTTTCAAATGTAATAGAAACATTTCTAGCCGAATAAATAAAATAATAAGTTTATCATAAAAACATTCTTTGATAATATTGAGTTCTAATAGTGATGAAAATGAAATAAAAATTGAGATTTTTTGGTATGAACATATTAGAATAAAATATATAATATATTTCACAAATAGATCACATAATTTTAGAATTATAATTTTAATCATAAACAATCATTGAAAAATGAGGTTGTAACCGAAAAAACCCTATCTACTTTGGAAAAATTTGATTCATAACACCATGAAAGAAATAAATTAATATTAAAATATAAATAAAATTAAAATAAGAATATTTATTATAAAATTTATCAATGGTGTATAATATAAACATCATAAAACAATATATTTGTATAACCTAACATATAACCCAATGAAGACAATTTGATATAACAAACCCATATAACTTTGATATCTTTTTCATCAAACCCCCTTCGATTAATTTTTTTTATTGTAACTATAAATACAATTATTTAGGATGAATAAAATATATAATGTTTCATTGGGGTATTTTATAGATCATATATAAATTAATATATGCATAATATCAACCATGCCTCAACAAAATAATATTGAGATGAAGAACCCTTATATCGTGTCTAATTACATCATAAGTTCTCTAAAAACCTATATAATAAATATTATTTTATTAAAATTCTAAACCGAATAATAATTTATTCTAATAATATCATTCGTGGTTTACATATAACATATTATTACCCATTTACGAACATTTGTTTATTAAAATCCATCTTTAGGGTGATAACTATTTCATTTTTCTTATATGTTTCGATTTAGATATTTTGGACATCACATCATGATATTGGATCCATCTTATCTAGAATAAAATTTATGATATAAATACTATATATATTAATTATATTCAATTTACAACTTTTCATAAAACTTATAAATTGAAAAAAATTATTAAAGCCTTCGTGGAGATAGTATTTTGAATGTATTCATAACGGTTATTTATGTTTTCTAATAAAAATAATAAAGAATATAATAAATATTTTATCATTATTGAAGCATAATTATATCCTCAATATCATATATATATATATTATATCCATCATTATAACAAATTAAGAGTGTTGGTGAAGTAAAATTATTCATATCACTCGGTTGAGGTTGTAGTCCACATGTGCGCAAGAGTGATACTTTATTTTATATTTGGATGGAAAAGAGGAGTAAAAACATTATTTATTCACCACAATGACAACTCATTATATTATTTATAATGTATTATTAATTATATTATGGATAAATAATGTTTAGATAAGGTGGATAAATAAAATAAATTAAAATATTTCATTATGAATTATATTTATACTTTGATTAACCACTTTTAGAACACACCATAATCCACAAAATATTATCCATGGGGGAAAAATTGGATAATGGATTAACAGATAGAAACTAGTAATGATTGGGATTAGGTGTTTGGGAAAAAAAATTCAAATTTTTTGAATAATAGGGGATCTGAGGTTCCCTTCTGTAAGTGATGGGGGGAACACATATTGATTTACTTAATATATTTCTATAGAATTAGAAATATCTGATTTAAATATTGAAAAAAAAATACAAAATTATTTGAAAATAAGATAATATAAGGTCATATTATCTCTGGATAATAATATTTATACCTGTTTATGTTTCATTTTTTCCATTAAATCTTAGTTTACTCACCCATGAAAACCCATTTTAAACATAACTATTGTAAAAAAAATTCTGTTTTTATTATAGAATTTTTCCAAAAATGAAATTGGATTTATTAAAAAGAATAAATTATGATTAAAAATATTTAATCCATTTAATTAAATTAAATTTATATAAGTTTCAAAATTTAATTTTAAAATAAGCGCACAAAATGTAATCAACCCCTGTTTTTAGGAAAATAAAAATTTCAACATAAAATTTTGTTCAGTTTCATTACTAGGCATGGAAAAACTATAAAATTATTTTTCAGATATTTTATGTAATATATAAATTATACATTTCATTATAATCTCTAAAAATATTATTAATGTTTTTTTATTATGATAAAAACACATTTCAAACATAAAAATGGTTTTTTGAGAAATAACTCAATTTACCTTAATATTATGTTACCTACAATCCAAACATTTAGTTAAATATTGATAAGTTTTAAATTCATAAATTCACAATGAATTGTTTTTATATTATATTTTTCATAGTGATTAATATAATTTTTAGGTATTAATAAATAATATGTTGAAAAATTCGTTTCTTCGAAAAAAAAATTATTTTATCCTTATTGGGTTTTTAAAAAAATTTAATTAATTTATCAAAATAATTAATTTATAATTTTTTATTTAAAAAACTAATCTATATATATTTCATAATTTGGTTAATTCTATTAATAACATCCAATTTATATTCTAGTTTATAGATATATATGAAATCATGAGTTTATTTAGACTTAGTATTGAATGTAAACCAAGCTATCAAATATATCGTGTTAATTTGAAAGGAAGTACTTATAAAATACTAAGGTAATTTTGAAATAATATTTTTTATTATATTATCAATTATATGTAATTTATAGTTCATAGTGTCAATCATTAGTAACACTTCAATATTTTTGAATAATTATGGTTTTGAATTTTTTTTATAAAATATTGAATAATAATCAGGGAAACAAACATGAAAAATAAAAAACTATCATTAGGGTATATAAAGGGACAATATAAATTATGATTTATAATTATAATTATAATATTTTAATATTTCCATTATATTATTTAATGCACCAAAAATGTTCTAATCATGTGATATCAGTTTCTCAAGTTGAAACTATGTTATAAAGTGGAACAAGGATAGGTATTACAATAAAATTTGGTATCCATGATATTAACATACACTAGCATGTACCCATATTTATAATTATAACGGTATATCTTAATCTTGATGTTATCATACACAAATGTGGACATTTAAATGGTGTTACAAAATAACATACACTTGGTTAGTTATTCCCATAATGCCGACATAGTACTAGTCGATGGTTTCTACTTAAGTACCTAAATGTTCCCATGAGGATTATCTAGATTCAAGAGAAATTATAGTTAAAAAATAATTAGTGGGATCCAGAAAATAATATTATTATTTGATATTAATTATCGAGTCTTATTTTTCTTTTCTCTCTTAAAAGTTGAATCTCATATGTTTTCATTACAAATTAACATAGTCCAGACAACACTTCCTATCCTCTATTTTCCAAATTAAACACATATATAATATTTCAAACACCAATATTATTATAAAAAATGGTAACCTCATAACATGTAAATAACAAAATTATATTTCAAAATAATCAATAATAACATGATGAATTTTTTTCGAACATATAAAAAATTGTAATTAATGCTTCCATTATTAACTCCTGATAAACTATCATTTAAATTTTAACGCAAACATGGTGTTTATAAATTAAATTTCATGAAATATTAAATAAGAATTAATGTAATACCTCTTTCATTTTATTGAAAATCATTAGGAAATTAGTTATAATCACCTTACTAGTCAGTTCAATAATTAATAAAATATATAAATCTCTTAATGAAATAATATATAAATCATAATTACTCATGCCATTAATACTATAGAGTTTTGAATGGATTCACCTACTCATAGATAATTGTTCTTCCATTCATGTGATGTATTCCACGAATATATGGAAGGAAACACCCTTCGGACAATAAAGAACAGTAATTAAAAAATACACAAGGAATATCATGAAATTTGGAATCGCTAATATATTTTGTCTGTACAAGATAAAAAACATGAAAAAAGAATAAGAAGATCAATAAAAAAGGTGGGATGAGCAGACATATGTCAGAAATATAGTTGATCATCATGGTGGAAGATAATTTAAATTGTGGTGTATGAATGAGATACACTAATGGATTAGTTTGTATGTTTTTGATGAGTGAGTGGGATATAAATGGAATCCACCAAATAAAATAGGGATGCATGAAAATGTTTTTGAAAAAACTATATGATATTATAGGACTAGAAACATATTTCGGATAATCATATAACTAATCATCAATAAATATTTTATCTCAAATGTGAAACACATTGTTTTTATTTAGCACTACAATACCCATGAAACAAATTTTCGAAACCTTGAACATAACAACCCTTCTCTTTATTTCATATTTATACATGATTTGTTACATAAAATTTCACATTACCCAACTTAGATGATATATATTTCTAGTGAATTATTATATTCATAACATTAAATAACAAAATAAATCATAAATACAACATCTTTATTCCAATATTCTTTTAGATGGACACAATATTCTTTTGTGCTTAAAACTACATTAGAAAACCTGAGTATGTACAAAAAAGTAGTGAGATATAAATCCTATTGAGGGAGTAAACAAAGAATTATAGGAAGAATACAATACATATTAGGAAATACACATATCAATGGACCATAATAGAAACATGATCATTAAGGCATCCTATAGCTTGATTATCATAACATGGAAATGTGGCCACAACATAAAACACTACATCATAAACATAAACAAAATCAGTTAACCCATGTCCCTACATGGTGGGAAAATGTTCTAAAAGTAATAAAGTAAAAACCTATCTTAATATTAAGTATCCTAATACTAAACATTACCCAATTATTTGTAGCTCTATGAGAACGCATTGTTCATAATCATTTCAATATCATGCTTAAGTGTGCCACATAGATCATATACCATGGATTCATTCGACATCCTCATTTATTCAATGATAAATTAATTTGGAATATATAAATTAATGTCTATAATAAATAATTATATGTTCATAAATATGAATAACCTTGATCGAGAAATGTGCTTGGTAATCACTATGCAGTGATTTTGGCATCGAAAATCGCGGTGCAATTTCGGTAGCCTAACGGCATGACATAAAAATTCCTAAAAAGGTTAATGAGAGAGAAAGGGGCCTTTCACCATATATATGAGAAATTTAAAGTAATGGGGTAATATAAATATATTTCCCAACACAATTAATATTTAAATAGAAGGTTTAAAATATTAAAAAACAAAAACAAATAGGGAAAATGGAATAACTCTTACGAAATTTCGGCATGTTAACGGGTGTACATGGGATGGATTAATGAAAGACAAAGAGGTATCCCATCATAGAAAAATAATCAGGGTAGTATTATGGAGGTGTGAAAACATACCTCGTCATTTTTTATTGAAAAATAAAAGGGTATAATAATATAAGGAATCTTGGGAAAAAATGAGAAAGGAAGGAACCCTTAATTGGATGTGTTATTCCAAAGGCTTGGGAGAAGATTTTGGGAAGCTTATGGAACCTTGGGGGTGGAGAGAAGAGTGAGGATGAGCTTTAGGGAGTTTTATTGAATAAGAATGGGTGATTGGATGGAAATCTATATGAAATGTGGGGAAATTATTTATTATTTCGGTTTTGGATGCTATACACAAAAATATTCAAAACCATAAAACAAGCCATGGTTTTTTCCCATTGTTACTATCCATGGAGATTGGAAAATATAATTTTATTCAGAAAAGGGTGGAATATATTAAAATATTTCCCTCTCTTATGTGGAGGTGAGTCACACTCTCATGGAAATGAATTTAAAATCATAAAATATATTATAAATTTTAGAGGATTCAATAAGGAATTATAAAATAATTAAAATAAATCTAGAATCATATTATAATAAATTCAAAACATGTATTCGTATGAATATCGCTTTATTGTATATTTTACATCACTATTGGGTCGTTATGTTGTCCTAAAATTTACTATATATTTATATATTATTTACTTTTTATCTAAAAAATAAACTGTCTTAGAGAATTATAAAAAAATTGACATTGAAAAATTTCAATGTCCTTAATAAAAAAATAATATTCATTTTATCTAAATGATTTTATAAATATATAAATTTTAACTTTAAAAATGATAACAAACATTTATTTAAAATTGATGGGTTTTTGAGAAAAACAAATTTTAAACCATATTAAAAATTACATTTGACTTTATAAAAATTATATAACCATTTATTATTAATAAATGTAATTTGATAAAAATATTTCATTAAAATATAAATTATTTCAAATATTCATCAATTCCTTAAATTAAATTCATTGAAATTACACCTTCTATTTTATCTTATAAAAATATACACTTATCAAACTAATTACCATTTAATTTACTGATATGAAACTGATATAATCATAATTTATATGAATTTTTTTATAATAATATTAATAAAAAAATAATGTAATATGTAATGTATATATTTCTCATAAGATACATTTTTAACTGAAAAATCAATTTATCAAATTCATCTTTTATAAGAAAGAATATTCTCATAAAGGGATTGGGGGAATAACTATTTTATTTATAGAAAGGGATTAAAAAATAATTAACTAATACCTTTTTACATAACCCCTTATAACTCTTTCATAAGACCTAAGGTTATGGTGTGTGATGGTGACATAATTTTGGGGTAGCTCAGACAACATCACTCGAGTGGTAATATCTATTAACATGAACCTCTCTGATATGTGATTCTATTCAAGGTTAATGTGTTTTATCTCTTCTTGGGCTTGGTTTAGAGTTTATCCTGGTAATTCTAACTTCTTTACGAGCTTCAAAAAATGAGCTTTCAATGGAATTAGTATACTAAATGAGGCCATCCTCTCTACTGGCTGTGTCAAAAGTATTTTTTTAAAACCTTATATTTATATCAGTATCGTGATCATTTTTCAATGGCAATATTATCAATGGTAATGATACCTAATGGACATTTAAACCCAATAATAATGAAATAAAGAGTTCTTGAGTTTTAGATATCTATAAGACAATAAAAAGGGAGTTTTATTTATAAATTATCTGGTCCATAAAACCATCCCACTTAATAAATTTTTCACTAAAAATATACACTTCCCACACTAAAACAGATATGGGTAACTCTGTGACATCACTTCCACTAGTCCAATGTTTCTTCTATAAACTTGTGGTTTCTCTAAAACACTTTGATGAGAGAAATTGTCTTATTTCGTAGAACGTTTTCACTATGATATAAGATCTTCACCAGATTCCTTTCATAGGAGAAATAATTATCTAATGGTACCACATATGGATTGAGTACATGTAGTTGGTCATGAATGTACTTCTGGAAGAGTGATATGTGGAATACATCATGCACTTGGTACTAGTTTGGTGGGAGTTCTAGTCGATATGACACTGCTTTGATGTGATCAAGGATCTCAAAAGTGATGATGAAACATGGACTAAACATTCCCTTGTTACCAAATGTCATCTCTCTCTTATATAGAGATATGAAAAGAATAACCACATCTCCAACATCAAGCTCTAGGTCTCATCGATGGTTTCTAGTATAGCTCTTTTGACAACTTTGAGAAGCTTTGTGCTGTTGCTGGATGGTCTTAACCTACTTCACCATTTCTTCGATTATTTCAAGACCTAGATGTTTTCTCTCCACAAATTCATCCCAACATTCCCTTGTTCTAAACCTCTTATCTTAAAAGGATTCATAAGGAGTCATTTAGATTCTTGAGTGGAAACTATTGTTTTAGGAGAACTCAACTGGAGGAATATGTTTATCCCATCCACCTATGAAATCCATTGAGTGTGATCTCAACATGTCCTCAATTGTTTGGATTGTCTGCTTAGACTGTCCATCAGTTTGAGGATGATAAGATGTACTGAAGTTTAGATCATTTTTTAAATCATGTGGGAGACTCTTCAAGAACATATGAAAGAATATTTGATCTCAATCGGATATAACCCATAGTGGTACACCATTTACCCTTACCATTTCACTTATTTATCTATGTGCATCATTCAAAAGTTTCTTCTTTATATTCATATATGATAGAACACATAGTATTGACACAAAACACATTATTCCTTCCTCATTAACATTGAACTCTGAGGATTTCACTTTTCGGATAGTTTCCACTTTCTTCTGAAATCCCACATCATTTTTTGATCATTCTTTAACCCTTCCAATATATTTGGTTGAGTAATAATTTTCGAAATTACTGATTATGTTCCTTAATTTATGATCACATTTCAATTTTCATCAAATCTACTAATATTTTATCCTTTTCAATTCTCATCGATGGCTGAGTAGTCGTAGCCCATGATGAGAGTTAACCATCTTCTTTGGAGAATGTTAATCTCTTTCTATGTGAATGTATAATTCATATTTTTTTGATACATATATATTTCACACATTTTACCAAAGAGATAATTCTACTATATTTTCAAAGAAAAAATCATAGCTATCAACTCTAGATCATGTGTGAGATAGTTTTTCTCATGAATTTTCAACTTCCTTGAGGTATAGTCGATGAATTTTTCATTATGCATCAACATCCAACCCATTCCCTTCTTCAATGAATTGATGATGATTATAAAAAGATACCAAATTGTGGGTAGTGTGAGCATAGGGGCAGTGATAAACCACTTATTCAACTCCATGAATCTTTCTTCAGAGTCTTCATTCCAAGAAAACATGTCTCCCTTCCACGTTATCATGGTATGAGGGATTGAAAATAATGAGAAATTTCTTAGAAATCAGCGCTAATATCCAACTAACCCCAAAAATCTATGGATATATATCAGAGATATTGGCCTCATCCATCCATCAATTTATTTTGTTTTGGAAGGATCCACATATATCCCATTTCTTGTGATGATATGCCCAAATAATGAGACTTCTTCAACCAAAACTCAACTTGTTGTACTTTTATTATATCTTCTCCTTTCGCATGGTCTCCAGTATAGGGATTAGATTCTCCTCATGCTCCTCCTTGGTTTTGGAGTATATTAGAATGTTGTCTATAAATAATACCACAAATATTTTTGGGTAATCCCTAAATACTCTATTTATCAATTCCCTAATGATTACTAGAGAATTATTCAGTCCGAAATGAACTACTATGAATTCATAGTGCATGTAACTTGTATAAAAAGTTTTCTTGGGGATATCCTCATTATTTAATCTTACTTGGTAATACGGCGACCATGAATACACCATGGAGAAGTATTGTCCTACACATAACTGATCGAACAAGTCATTAATTTGTGTAAAAGGATACAATTTCATTATCATTATTTTTTGAGATCACATTAATTGAGGAAAAGGAACATTGACCCATCCTTCGTCTTGAAAAATAGGATTGGTGCACCCCATGGTGAAGAACATGGGAATATAAACCCTATATCTAGAATCTCATATAACTGTTTCTTTATCACGTCAATCACCAAAAAATCCAATCTATTTGGTGACTTGGATATTCGAAACACCCTAGGTAAAATATCAATCAATAATTCAACATCTATTCTAGTAGAAAAACCAGAATATTACTAGGAAAACACATTAGCAAATTCCCTCACAATAATAATTTCATAGAGGATGGTTCCTTCTATAGAATCATTCATCTGAGAATGACATGTGTGCTCATAGGGAAGTAATATCAATGCATGAGATGATTGTGATAATGAAGATTCATCCTACTCCGTTCACTTGTATATAATTGAGGGTCCATTCACCATATGAATTGTTATTCCCCTCTTCTGACAATTTATATTGCCTCCTTATAGAGAAAGCCATTTCATGACAAGAATTGCATAAAATTCAACCAGGTTAAGTATGATGAAGTTTAATAAGAATTTCAATAAACAAAATTTACATGGGAGGAGTTATATTTTTGGGATTAAATGATGTCCTCATTTTCATTTTCACCAACATCTCTACATCCATTATTTGTGGTAATGATTGGATTATTCTATTAAACATTCGAGATATAAATGAATGCATAGAACACGAATTATAATGTTCATTATCTATTCTTGAAAGAATGAATGTTGTACATTTCACCACATTGTTCTTAGGATTCTCTTCAGATTTAGTGATGGAAAAATCAATCCCTTTCTTCCTTGGATGTTGTTATTTTCCTATAAAAACCCTTGGCTTAGGGAACTGGTTAGAAAAGTGCCATAGTTATTTAAGGTTGTATCAAATAACAATGAATTGATGATCCAATAGCGTGTTACATTTCCCTATGGCAGTAGCAGGTTTTTCTTGTCGGCAATCACTGGGTTAGTTCCCTTCTTTCTCACACCTGAAGCCTCACACCATCCCTATTAGGAAATTTCAAGGGTGCATCATTCCTCACCTTTGGAATGTGGAATGGCGGAATTTATTATCACCATTTGAATATTCCATTTAACCTTTAAAATTAATGTAAATTTTACACTTCTTATCCCCATGATAACCCTGAGATTCATAGATATCCATCTCAAATTTGAGGGCACATCAGACAATCCCCCATATCTATCATTTTTTTGGATCATTAGGGCTTTTCATAGGCTAGGTTTTAACCTACCAAAGAAGCATTCAACCTTCCATTCATGAGAACCAAAAAAAAATATAGGTGTATCATGAATTTATGGTGATATTTTCCTCATAAACCCCAATAGATTCTTCATCCTTTTCCTTGAGTTCAAGGAAATATCTTTCCATATTAAAATTGATGGTGGGGGAAAATATTTATCAATAATCATTTTCCATAAATCATTTCATCCCATCATCTTAATCTCAGCCTCAAGATTCTTATTTTTGATCAATTTACATCGTTTATCGGCTACACCCTCCATACAAAAATTTACCAGAAGAACCTTATCTTGTTCGTAACATTAAAGAATGTATAAGATCTTCTCAAAGTAGATGATCCATTTTTTGGTGATTTGTAGATCAGATGATCCATTGAATGTAATAGTCCACTTTCCCATGAATCTCTCGATTGGAATTTGTTCATTCGTATGGGTGGGGGTTTTTATGCTTTTATTGTACCATGATTATATTCAACACATTAGATAATTGTGATATTATAATGACAATTTTTGTGATTATGTCTCCCATAAAATTGGGAAACTCATTAGAACAGTCATACATTCATATTTGAATTGGTTGTTAGCCAGAGTCCTCCTAGTACTGGCTATTCTCTAGAATAAAAGGAAAATTAACGGTATGTATTTTATAATATTAAACACATAATGGGAAATACAATGACAACAATGGATAACTTATAAATTACATCTATGTCCTTAATATATGAATTGATTGGCTACAATTTAAGTTATTAAAGATCTATTTCCTAATGTATATTGTTATGTAATTTTTTTATTATCCCCTAAAGAGTGGATATTACTAAGATTATGAATTTAAAAAAACATATCCCATGGGAGTGTCCATCCCAGAGAGAATAGAGGCTTGTTGTCATGCACCAGTTCTTGTTCAAGCCTAGCTGAAAGAGTGTTTTCAGGTTTTACCCCTAGATACATCTATGCGAGATCCACCTCTACTTGTTAACAACCAAATAGAAATGTATTTTATTAATAAACAAATTTTTTTATACTCACTAGGATATAGTTATGGTTTTCATATACTTGGTCTTATCCCTAAGGCTTTCACTAGGGTTTTTTAATCTTAATCAAAAAAATAACTAAACCTCCCTCTGATACCACCTATAACAACCATGATCTTTATTTCATATTAAAAAATTATTTATTACAGAAACCATTACTAAATAAAATATCAAGAGGTATGTTTTATTTGGGTCTTAGGGACATTACATAACAACTTAAAACATTATATGAAACATCTTTATTGAATGCTACTTTTACATGACCAAAACATTCTATCATACTTTACACTCCATGGCATAACATGAGGATGTGCACAAGAAAGGGATGATATCTACAGACCATTAAGGGAGTAAACAAGGAATAACATGAATAATACAATATATGTTAGGAAATAGTCATATTAATGGATAATATGATAAACATAAACATAAAGCCATGTTATATAAATTTCATTAAAACAAGGAAATGTTGCAACAAATTAAAAACCTTGCATCACAGACATAAAAGAATCAGGTAACCCCTATCAAAACATGGTAGAAAAAATCAAAAAAGGAATATGATGAACCCATGTCCCAACATGATCTCTCATGATACTAAAAATTACCCAATAAATTGTAGCGCTATTATATAGCACTATTCATAATCATTTCAATGTCAGGCTTAAGTGTTCCACATAGATCGTATTACGTGATTCATTCAACATCATTTTTTATTCCACGATAAAGGAATTTGAAATAAACACATGAAATTATATAATCAATAAGTATATGTGAATAAAGGTGAATACCCTTGATAGAGAAATGGATATGGTATTCACTGCTTGATTCTTTTGGCATGGAAAATTGTGGTGGAACTTCAGCAGCCTAACAACATGACATAAAAATTCAAAATAAAGTTTAATGAGAGAGAAAAGTTTGTATAACAATTTATAAATGAAAAATAATGTAAAAATTCATATAAATACATTTCCCAACACATGTAATTATTAAATAAAAGGCGTAACATAATAATGAAGCTTTAAGGAAGATGAGAAATGCAATAACTCTTATGCCATTTCGGCATGGTAACGGTTGTACATGGGAATTATTAAGGAGAGATATAAATGTATCCCATAATAAAAACATAATAAGGTCAGTATGGGGGATGTGTGAAAACACACCCCATAATTTGTAATTGAAAAGTAAAATGGTATAACAATATAAGAAAACATGGAAAAAAATGAGAAATGAAAGAACCCTTACATGGATGTGTAGTCCCAATGGCTTCGTAGAGGATTCATGGGATCTTGGGGCACCATGGGAGAAGTCTAGTGAGTGGATAAAATTTTTTGTATGAGTTTCAAAGAGTTTTAGAGAAGATTAATGGGTTCTTGGGTTGGTTTATATTGGAAAGGATGGGGAATTATTTATTATTTATGTTTTGGACACTCCACACTAAAATATTGACAACCAGAAACCAACCCATGGTTTTTCCCATGGTTTATAGCCTATGGGATTTTAAAAAATTAGTTTATTAGACAAATGGAATAATATATTAAAATATTTCCCTTGCTTATTTAGAGGTGTATAACACTCTCAATGAAAAGAATTTAAAATCATATAATATATTATACATATTGGAGGATTCACTAAGGAATAATAATATAAGTAAAATAGATATAAAATTACATTATTATAAAGCTAAAACATATATTTTTTCTAATTTCCATTTTATGGTATTTATTAAATCCCTATTGGGTCATTATGATTTCATAAAAAATGTTGTATATTTATATATTTGTTAATTTTAACCCACAAAATCAACAGTTTCAGAAAATTATTAAAGATTCACCACTTAATAATTTTGACTTCTTTATTCCAAAAACAATATTTATTTTATCTAAATTATTTTCTAAATATGTAAATTTTAACTTTTAAAATGAAAACCATCATTTATTAAAAATTCAAAGGTTTTGACCAAAACAATTTTAGAACCTTAATAAAAATTACACTATACTTCATAAAAACTATCAAATCATTTATTATTAATAAAATTAATTTTAGAATAATATTTTATTAAAATATTATTTATTTTAAAATTTTGTCAATTCCTTAAAATGAATTCTTTAAACTTATACTTTATTTTTTATCGTATAAAAAATAAAACTCTTATCAAAGTGATTACATAATCATTTACAGATAAGGAAATAATATTATCATCATTAATAGGAATTTATTTTATAATATTATTAATAAAAACTATATATTAATATAATAATATATATATTTCTCAAATGTACCATTTTTACCTAAAAAAATAATTTATCAAATTTATAATTTTTTAAGAAGAATTATTCCAAAAATAGGATTGATGGAATGAAAATTTTATTTATTGAAAGGTATTACACAATAAGTAACTAATAACTTGTTACAAAACATATTATAACACCCGCATAATACCTAAGGGTAATGTGTGCGATGGGGATAGAATCTTGGGGGGTAAAGATAACATCGGATGGGGGGTAATCTCTATTAACATGAAATTCTCACATAGGTGATTCCATTCAATCTTAACATGTTGAAGCTCGACTTGGTCTTGGTCAAGAGTGAATCCCAATAATGCTATCACCCTTCCGAGATCCCAAAAATGAGCTTTGTATAGCCTGAGTCTACTGGATGAGGTATTCCCCACCATTTCCTGTGTCGAAAAGATTATTTTTAAAACCTTATATTTATATCGGTTGTGAGATCATTATTGAAGGACTATATTATCAATGGTAATGATACTTAATGGTAATCTAAATCAAATACTATTAATAACAGTGCATGTGTTTTCTATATCAATAATACATTAAATGATATGGAAATTCATTCATAAATGATTGGTTTATTACATTAAAAAGGATGACAAAAACATAAATAATTGAACAAAAATAACTAAAATATATTGGTAATAAATAAATTTTTTGATACATATTAATTAAATCAGAAATGTCACAATTCCCCCAACTATAGTAGTATCAACCTTGAGAATTTAGAATAGAAAATTATTTGTAAAAACACCTATCCAATGATATATGGTCTCATATTCATGAAAAAGCATAAAAATTAAATAGAACCACTTATCAAAACATCACTAATAGGTGATTTTATACCCAATAATAGTCATTTAGAAACTCTAAAAAGTCATATATCACTCAAAAATACAATCCAAAAATGTGAAATAAATAATAATGATAATTATTTAAAATAATAATCAACATGAATATAATGAAACAAAATCATCAATACTATCCCCTCAAAATATATCATCAATACAAACAAAAATTCGAATAAGAAAACATTCACAATCAAAAAAATTGTCAAAATGATATTAAAGAAAATATCTTATAGAATTTAAATCTTATTACCTTACAGGAACCAAAAACTATTTTACAAACAATATAGGTTTTACCATTTTATGATCAAATTATGATTACATGTAAAGAACCCATTAAAACCACATATAAACTAAAAAATATAAAATTCAACCACTAACATAGTGAAAATATATAAATATATAAAATACTCAACTATTATATTATAAAAATAATCAACATAACCCATAATGAATATGGAATGTAAATTGACAATTAAAAATATCATGTTATGTTTTTTTAAATTCGTTTTTAAAACATAAAAACCAAACTAGTTCTAAAAAACTATTTAAACAAAATATTTAAAGTCTCCAAATAAATTGTACAGTAAAAACCTAACTAAAAACATTATAACATTCATAAAATTGCACTATGAATTTTTTTTTCTTTTACAAATGAAATGTTAGTTTCCCAAAGTATTGGGTAGTCACCCAAATATTTGACAAAATATTCACAAAACAAATTTAATATATCATCTTCATAATCTGAAAGGTATATCAATATCTCCATTGTGAGTTTTTCAATATAAACAATTCTTACAAATCAATGTGCTTTCTCTTCTTCTTTTGATAGTAAATTTAAATTCTTCTTTGTGAGGGATCAATTATTTCTGTCCATCATGTTCGAAATTTTAATATGTCATTAATATCATCTCAGGGTGAGGAAGTAGATTTCAAAAAAAAATCCGACTGCTCCACTTTTCTTACATTGAATTAAAACCACTAATTTATTAACAAAATTATTCAGTTAGTTATCTTAAAATGAGGATCCATAAATCAACACAAAATTACTCTATGTGATCAATGATCAGTTTTGAAAATAAGAGGGATTAGCATGGACCACATATGTATCCATTGATGCATCACCATGTGATAAAAAAAAGTT
The DNA here is from genome assembly GCA_963277665.1 of Viscum album. NCBI lineage: Eukaryota > Viridiplantae > Streptophyta > Magnoliopsida > Santalales > Viscaceae > Viscum > Viscum album. The sequence continues at coordinate 1,520,262,927 of OY728157.1, read as the reverse complement.
TTTTTTGGTATTATGTCCATACATATAATTCAACTTATTATATGCCACCATTTAAACAAATGTATTAAAAACATTGGATCCAAAAATTAAATGATTCTTACCCATTTATGGTCAATTCATACTTTTTAAAAAAATTATCAGTTTTCCCATTTAGTTGTGCCATTTTTTTATATATTATAATGAGAGAGTATAGATAAATAAAAATAAAAATGATAGAGACATTAATTCTATGTATTATAGTTATTGAGAACCTCATCATCATTTAGATCATGTGCCTTTAGAAGCATAATTCCTTTATCCAACTTACATTAAAACATCCTATGTTGGAGAACACTTTTTACAGAAATATTTCATTTCACTATAATTTATAATGATCCTATAAAAAATATCATGAAATTAAATTTATGTATCCTCATGAATAATACAAAATTTAATTTTCTAATTTTATTGAGATTCATGAAAACATATCAAGGAATTATGTGGATACACCTTTACATATTTTTTATTGAAATATGGGTGAAACATTATTCTCAACCAATATAATACCTTATCATTATCTCCCTTGTTATTTATGCTTTTTTCATTAGTTTTATATACATTGATCTCTATGGGATGTGTTGATTTCATATACATTCATTCTATATTATTCACATTGTGTGATGAATTATTATCAAATTATTCTAGAAATGAACATGGATTCTTATTACCATATTATTTCGTCCTCCATACTTCCTCTAACTATTATGTAAAAACAATCATATAATCCTTTGGAATATATTTATATTTATTCTGGTGATAATTTTATTTCCCAATAACCATTTTATGTCCCATTTATTTAGTCATTTGATTTATTATTTTATTTTATCTATGTAACCTTGAAATGATTTTTTCTTGATTTTGGATAACATTATGACACATACCACACAACTTCATAACTTATGATATGTTACTCTTTGGAGGTAACATTGGGTGAACTTCAACATCTTAATCAATGATGTCCTCCCTTGTCCAAATCCCCTTATTTCTTCTATTTACTAAAAACGTTATTTCATATAAATAATGAATTTAACATGAAAATTCACAGAGAGTTTACAATTTCACATAATTTTTCTTTCTTCAACATAAGTATTAGGGTTTCATGTGTATTAAATCTCTCATTATATTTTTTTGGTGAATCTTTATTTGTAAGTCCCTATTCATTAATCAAGAATTTGTACTTCAGGTCTCTATTCAATTTTCCATTACTTTGATATTTTGTAATTCCTATAATGTTTGTAGCTACATTGTTCTTTAAGAATGTATACCAATAATTATTATCAATATTACCACATCCTCCAAAATTTGAACAGAATATTTGATGATTCTAAAATTTATTGTATTACATAATATTTTTATTCTTCCTTGTACATTCGTTATTTTCAGTTGAATTTTAACATAACATCAATTATATTCCCCTTTTTTTATTAATTATATACTCTTGATACCTTGGTATATTATTCCAACAATTGATTTCCATGTTTTTGAACATTATAAATCAAAAAAATATTTTTATATATATTTGTTTCCTTTGATGTGTAAAATATTTTTATTTGGATGGAACTTCCTAATTCTAAATTTTTATATCATTCTTCTAGAAACCATTATGGTAAATCTCTCCAATTGTATTTTATTCATCCAATTTTATTGGTGTGCTGGTATTCTCACTTTTCTCTTCAAACGTTTTTTCAGGAATTACATCTTGATCCATTGAATGTATTGGAGTTAGTACACATATATTAATCATATTAGTGTATTACCTTATCCTTAAGTATTCTAAAAGGTGTAACTTTTTATGATTTCATAGTCTTTATTTTGGTTGAATGAGTCTTATTATAGAAATGAGTTTCATTAGAAATCCGAAAATTTTCTCTTTTCATAGCTTCATGTGAAGATTCAACATGTATTGCTTCCATGATTCTCAAACTTCAAATCCATATGAAGACACATGAAATATAAGTTGTTGATTTAATCTTCAATACACATCACTTTATCATCAGATTTAAAATTTATCATTTTTGTATTTTCATCAGATAACTTACTCATCTAATTTATATATTGATCATTTTCATTTCCTAGTTTTTACTTGATCTATAGTTGATTAAATTTAACATCAATAATTTCATTGTTTGTATCCTATAGTTCATATAGATTTCTGTTTAAATCATCCATCAAAAATATTTCATAAAAACTCATTTATAAATATTCTTTTATTAGATTTAAATTTTCTTTATAGAGGTTCACCAATTTATCCTTAGAATCAATGAAATATTTTAGGGTGTAAATTGAATATACCTTATCAAGGTTTTCTTAATTAATTTTACATTCTTACTAAGTTAGTTTATAAATAACATTTTATCTATCTTTAACTTCAAATAATGATTTCTAAACAATAATGGTAGTTTTAAATTCATAGAAAAAAATTGAAAAATATTCCCAATAAATATTGATCAATAAGAGGAATCTTTTCTATTATTATTTTATTATGGAGAATATTTCAATAAAAATATATATTTACTTTTAATTTTCTTTTACAGGATTAGTGAGGACTTAATATTTATAAATCTTCTCATCCAAATTATATTCTATCTTATCATAATCTTATTCATGTAGTGATTTCTGTTTTTGGAGTCCCTTGATATATTTATGTTTATATTACACAACATAAATTGTGAAATTATTTTTATAAATAAAAAATATTGTGTAAAAATACTCAATAGTTTCAATGGATTCATACTCATAATAGTTTTAACTTGATTCTTTTTCTGTATTATTATTTTCAATAGGTTTATCAAAATAGCTCTCAGCCGCCAAAACATATGATGGTGCTAGATCCACCTTCCATTGATTCTAATTGGATAACTTCCATTAATTCATAATTTCATTATTTATACTGTTTTTCATGTTCTTGGATGAATCCAGAAAATTTCCAATAAAAATAATAAAATACATATTATTTGTCTCATTAGTAACATTCTCAAATTTTCTACGATAATTTTCATTTAACTACTATAAATTATCAACATCATTTAAATCAGTTAAACAAATATGAGAATGTAATTTTATATATAAACATAAGTAACTTCTATGTAACACCAACTGATTGTTCTAAATGATCATTCATTCCACTATTGAGGTGGTGAATTAGGGATTGAGAATTTTTACCAATTAAGATAAACTCAACATTTTTTCTACATTTATGTTGATCGATCCTCTATCATTAGTTAGGATGTACATTTTTTTTATTATGTTCCATCCTCATTGTTCCATTATTCATTGTAGTTTTTTTAACATAAAAATACATAGTTATATTTGAAAGTATTGGTCCCAATAGGATAAAAAACTCTATACATTGTTGACTCTCATGGAGTCATATATTTCGCATTAATAATTTTGTTATCAATTATAAGTTCTATAATAAATGACCAACCTCTAGTCAATAATGAAACCATGTAAAAAAGACTTTCTCTATTAGATTATACTAGTTCTTAATATTCTATAATATTCCAATAAACATGAAAAAACCATCAATTTCAACATGAACATACATAGAATTCACATGTGGGTCACTATACTATTCTCTAACAATATATTTATTAATAATATATCTCACTTCCTCAAACTATGACATTTTAAACATGAAAATATTTACACATAATATCAATCTAAATTTCCCCCATTTAGACATTAATTTGTTTACCAATCACTCATTTTTTCGGTACATCATGTTCTGGTATACACAAAACATGAAACCAATTGAATCACTCTAGAATGATCTATTTAGTTGATTCATCCTAGTATTGTTTTTTTATAACTATAGATCTCCCTCAATGATTTCTCACCATATCAATTATTATTTCCATGATAATTTCCCAATATATTTTCTAGAAACCATATATAAATGTGTGGGTAACAATTTATTTTATTTGAAACTCCCCCTCACATTTTTTTTATAGTCGATAGCCTTTAATATCCACTAATTACATTAGTGTTTAAATTGGTCAAATCCAATTAAAAAATATTTTCTCTCAATTTTACATTTATCAATATATTTAATAGAATCATGGACATTATTTTGATAATATTGACCATTCAATGTTCATTTTAGCATCAATATAAATGATGTCACATAATCTTAATTATATAATGAAAATTGAAACCTAACAGTGAATGAACATATGGTGAATATTCATCTAGTAAATTCATTTCCATTTAATGTACAAATAAAGAATGTAAATTTTGAGGATTTATATATGGTGGATGTAGTTTTGGTGAATATGATTCATGTAAATTTGAATCAAGAAAATGTACTTATTTAATTCATATTAATGGAGGAGAAACCTCTCAACTTCCTCTTTAATTTGGAGGAGCCTCTTGAGCTTCCTCCAAAATAATTATGCCAATGCACCACAAAAATTTTTCCAACATAAATTATTCTTAAGTTAATTATATTGGCACCTCTTTCATTTTTGGATAGAATTGTGAGAGGATAACCCTTGTAGGATTACACTTAATCCATGAATAATTCAACTCCAATGTATAACGCCAACATTGACTTTTTCCTCAAGACACTCCACAACGAGGAACGTCTTCGACTATGACGAACTGATGCACAATCCCGGTATTCGTGGTGTGTGGCAGAGGAGACGAACATCAAGAACTTAAACTTCTTCTCACTCTTATGTTAAGAAAATATCCAAGGTATGGGTTTATTTGTGTATGATTTTTGTGAGAAGTTTTAGGGCAGTTGTTTGGAAATATTCTCCTTTTCTGTTCATGATAAGTCTTTGTAATTAAAGATGGAATTATAGATTCTTTCTACCACACTAACATGGAGAGTGCGGGCCAAACAAACATGGCCCGCCATATCCATAAACCTTGTTATTAATTGTTGATCATGGTAGGGGAATGGCTACCAACTCATGGGGCATGAGAATGGTGGTCGGTAACTCTGTCGTCCACGACGAAGTCCCTAGTGCAACGAACACTGATGTTGCTTCCTCGCCACGCCACGGACACCACCGCCGTCTGCGGTTGTACCATCGCCCGTGTCGTGCCACCGTATGAGCCGCCACCAACATTTGGGCTGAGCTGCCACCCAAACCGCCGCCCGATCCTCAGCCACCATCCGGGCCAAACCGTCACTTGAGTCGCCACCCAAAACGCCTCTCGAACCCCCTCCCGAGTCGCCGCCACCGTCCTGGCCGAACAGCCTCTCTAGCCACTGTCTCCGCCCTTCCGGCCGAACTTCCCCGGCCGAGCCACCTCTCAATCTTCTCCCTCTTGGCCTAGCTGCCCCAGTCCATGCCACACTGCCCCGTGCCCTTGGGGAACCCCCGTAGCCGAGTCTCCATCCACGTCCATGCTGTCGTCTGTGGCTGAGCTGACCTGTGGCCTCCACCACCAATACGGCACCCACGGCCTCCGCAGCCCCTCACGGCCTTTATGGCCTGCCGGACCACCCTGCGGGCCAGGCCTCACCACAGCTCGGGATAGACCTAGCGGGTCGGGCTAGGTCGACCCAATTTGAGTCAACCCAGGCCAGGTTGGGTTGGGTCGGTCTGACCGGGTCGGACCAGACCAGGACCGGATACAAAACTATTATTTATATAGGCCATATCTTTGGCACCAGATGTCCATTTGACGAACCGTCAGTGGTGCAGTAAATCATGGATCAAGACAGTCCCTTTGAGTCTACCACACTATAGTTTTAGATTGTGATGAGGTACAGTAAGGTTGGATCGAGCATGAATTCAAGTATTCCCATGGGACTAAAAGGCTAATAACTCATAGACCGAGTATCCGAACGACGCATTGTCTATTGTGTTGAGACCCCTATGACGTGGAGGTCCTTTTAGATACTTCTTCATGGGACTTCATAGCACTTGGAGTATCGATTAGTGGCTTGGGAATCTTACCCTATCATAGGCAATCAAGCCTAGTGTAGGGAACCTAGTAGCTGGCTATGACGAGAAGAATGAATAATGATCCTTTGTGGGTCAGATCCTGGCGATCTTGTGTCGGTCATCTCCTAGATATCATGTGTGTGTCAGGTCCTAGTGATCTTGTGTGGGTCAGCTCTTAGAGATACTATGTCGGTCACCTACTAGTGATCTTGTGTGGGTTATCTCCTAGCGATCCTATCTTGGTCATCTTTTTTACAGAGTAAGATGATTCAGTAGTCACATCTAATCATCTCAACTACTGTACATAAGTTATACCTCGTATGAGATGAGGCTATACTAGTGTGGTATCAGCCTTCATATTTTTCCTTCCTTTTTGAAACATTTCAGCTTTGGGATTTTATAGGGGTGTTGTGTTTCCTCATGATTGAGATGAGATTACTTGATAACTTAGGAATATGTATGGGCATATAACTAAGTAGGGTTGACAGATGTTTTCATGATTTTTGGATTTGTGAGACATGGATGGTCTCGGTGTCCCTACTGAGTATTTTTATACTCACCCCTACACGATCTATGACCGTACCTCGTTGTGTTGGATGTAGACTACGGACAACGCTGATTGAGGGTGAGAGTACCACGACTGGACGGTGCTCAGAGGTGGACCATACAATGTCTTGGTATGCAAAGGAGATGAGTGGATGTGTATTGCTGAGGAGGCGATCCGTACCTACCCTTCATGTTGGAACCCAGAGGACGACCCAATAAGTGACTTTGTTTTTCTACATTTCTATTTTATTTCAATTGTACTTGAACTATTACTGTTGGGTTTGTATTCCAGCCCCTTTTTACATTTAACACTCTTTTTTCTATACATTTGACTTTTGTTTGTATCTTTTTTGTTCTTGGATGTGTGTGTTAATAAGATATAATGAAAATTCCTTCCCTGTTTTAGAGAATACAACTTCGGTGAAAGTCACCAGCCCCGAGCCAATGGACGGCGGGCGTGGGGTTAGTCACAACACGTGCCACTGGGGACGGGTCATGAAAAATTGGTATCAGAGGAGTTAGTTCTACCGTAGAACATATAACTCTGATATTTCTTTTTTAACAGAATTAGTGTTAAGGGTGTTGAGTGTGGTTATTATTTTAGGGAATTTAGTGTTGGTGTGGCAGACGATGAATCCATACAGCATGACCTTCACTTCTAAATTCTGACACAATGCACAAAAATATTGATTATGTGTGTGTGTTTCCAAGAGTTTTCATTGTGATCTATTCATTTAGATCACCAGGTATAACTTATTGACTTTGGGGCACCTGTTTCCTTTCAATATTCCTCCATGAAGATAACCAGCTAGGGTTCCGAGTATTTTACACACTGAGATCCCACCGAGCGATGAGTCATCGGTGCATGGACCTTTTTCAGTAGAGGCACCAGTGGAGGCACCACCGGTACCATTACCCATTGGTCCACTGATGCCACCAGCCCCAACAGTAGAGGGTGCACACCACTTGTGCATGTTGTATGAGTTCTAGTGCCAGAGGCACCCAATTTCAGGGGAGAGACAGACCGAAAGGCAACTGAGGATTGTCTGGAGGATGTGGTGAGAGTCATCTGACTGGTAGGGACACTTGGAGATCTCTTGGTGATCCTTGCTGCCAGCCTTCTACATTTAGCAGGATGATGAATGTGGAGCTTTATGCTCCAAGTTCACGATGAGGTGATGCGTCTCTGGGCAGCCGTTGAGAGCCTGTTTCGGGCAGAGTTTGTTCCAGAGACTCTTCGTGCAGTGTGTATACAGGATCTCTTCATCTGCAGCAGGGCATCAGGACTATTTCTTAGTACCCAGTGAGGTTCATTGACCTCTATCTCTACTCCACAGTTATGGTGCAAGACCCATTCTTCAGGGCCAGAACCTTGGAGCAGGGACTCGAGCGGGAGATCAGGTCTTCAATGATCTCACTCGGCATCCCGATGTAGGTGAGGTTGTTAGGGAGAACCCTCTTAGTGGAGTTTTTCCCTCCTGAGTAGTCACCAACAGCGAGACTCACCATCGAACATAACGTAGCGGAGTCTTCTACAACTGTCAGCAAATAGATGTTGCAGAAGTCCAAGTGGACCAGTCCTATAGGTGGACGAAATCGTGATTCATGATCGGTTGTGAGGGGAATCCAATGCAGAGCCAGTCATACCAGGAGCGGGTAGTGTTACACATGTAGTGGTAGAGTCACATGGCTCGTGACTGTCTGACCCGCTGTACAGATGCTCCGCAGACGGTTTAAGGACCACCCAAGCAGAGATAGAGGTTCGATTGAGGTGGTTTACAGGGAGTAGGTGAACGTGGAAGAGGAGATAGTCATGCACCTGGTAGTGGGTGACGATTCAAGATGTTACAGTCACCACCACTAGGAGGTCCACCCTGACCACATGGTGTAGGTGGATAGGGGTGAGCTCAGCACCAGGAAGTTGAGGCCTATAATAACGACCCTATGGAGCTGATACGGGGAATGATCTGTGTCTACTCCACCTTAGCTATAGTACATATATACACATGTTACAATCATTATTTTCTTGACACTTCCATTGTTCAGAGGTCATAGATTCCGATGGAGCCGTTGGCTTAATCCTTACAGCTAAAGACTCTTATAAGAGCAGATTTGATGATTATGCACTGGCGCTGGCAGTGTGTGATTACTCTAGAAGGTGAGAGCTTCGACTTGGATCCTCTAGTTGCAGCGTTGAGGCCTTATGATGTCATCTTGGGTATGGACTGGTTATCAAATGTTCATGCTCAGATAGACACTATTAGGCTCAAAGTGTGATGTGTCCGCATGGATGGGACAAGGTTTAACTTAACTGGTGAGAAGGGAGCCTTTGTAGAATAGGATGGACTTACCTAGAGAAGAGTGTGGTTGATCACTCATCAGTTGGCTAGCCATACCCTCACAGCGGTTGATGTGGATATTCCAAGCTATCCTGTACTAGTGGACTAGTACACGGATGTCTTCCCTGATGATGTTCCGGGTCTACCTCCTTGCTGATAGGTGGACTTTTACATTTAATTGTACCATAGGATGGCACATATATCTACCCCAGCATATCGGATGGCTCCCATAGAGCTTTGTGAGCTATGGGTATAGCAAGAGGACTTGCAGGGGAAGGGATTCATTCGGTCTAGTGTTTCCCCTTGGGCTGCGCCGATTTGGTTTCCATGAGGTCGGATGGGATATTGAGTCTTTGTGTTGACTATCGGCACCAGAACCAGATGATCGTGATGAACAAGTACCCACTTATGAGGATTGACGACTTCTTTGATAAGCTGAAAGGAGCACTGTGGTTTGGGAAGATAAACCTCAGATCAGGCTATCACCAGCTCAGAGTATGAGATGAGGATGTGAAAAAGACAGATTTTAGATGTCGGTATGGCCACTATGAGTTTTTTGTCAGTACATTTGACATGACCAATGCTCCAGTGGTGTTTATGGGACTCGTGAATAGGATTTTCAGCCATACCTTGATTCCTTTTTAGTATTCTTCATCGACAACATACTGATCAACTTGAATACTGAGGAGGAGTATGCCTATCATTTGCGGGTAGTACTAGACACACTCTGAGAGCACCAGATTTATGGTAAGCTCTCGAAGTTCCAAATCTTGATCCAATAGGTTCACTTTCTGGGACATTTCATCTCAGAGGCTGGAGTCATAGTGGATCCAACAAATATTTAGGTGGTACTTGCTTGGGATCCACCTAGGAGTGTGACGGAGGTTTGAAGTTTCCTAGGTTCAGATGGATACTACCGGTGGTTTGCGCCAGATTTCTCTAAAGTTGCAGCACCACTATCAACATTAAAGAGGAAGGGGAAACCCTTTGTGTGGTTGGAGAGATGCTAGTGGAGTTTTTAGGAACTGAGGTAGCGGCTAACTAGTGTTCCCATCTTGAGTCTTCCAAAGGAAGGTGTTGGGTTCATATTCTACTACCACACATAAGGGACCAGACATGTATGTGTCCAAATGTAGGAGTGAGCAGTGATCGCATATGGTTCTTGACAGCTGAGATAGCATGAGAAAAACTATGATACCCATGACCAAGATTTAGTAGTATTGGTCTTCTCCATGAAAATGTGGTGACATTACTTGATTGGTGAACGTTTTACAGTCCACTAAGATCATAAGAGTCTCCCGTATATCTTCTCCCAGAAGGACCTGAACCTAAGACAATGGAATTGTCTTGAGTTCCTCTAGGACTATGACTTAGAGATAGTCTATACTCCTAGTAAGGGGAACCTTGTATCATATACACTCAGTAAGATATTTGGAATACAGCTACTAGGAGAGGTAACATAGCAGATGGCTGCTTTAAGATATCCTTTGTGGACCGGGATGGAGCAGCATTTCTTCAGTCTCTTACAGTCACTCCCCCTCTTCTTTAGTGAGTTAGGAAGGCCTAGTGTGGGGATAATGACTGCAAGACACGACGTGCTTAGATATCCACAGGACAGGCACCTGATAGATTTTCTGAAGGTGGGGAACACGTCATTCCTTTCAGAGGACGTACTATGGTACCAGTGTCCATTCAGGAGGAAGTGTTGAGGGAGTTCCACACATCTCCTCTAGCGGTACATCCCGGAGTGTTGAAGATGTATCGGGACCACCGACGACATCACTCGTGGCTTGGAATGAATAAAGAAGTAACAGAGTTTGTGTCTCATTTCCTCACTTGTCAATAAGTGAATTCAAAGCATCAGGTACCAGAAGGCCTTGTTCAGTCTTTAGAGGTCCTATAGTTGATGTGGAATGGGATATACATGGACTTCATGACATGACATCCACGTACATCCAAGGGTCATGAATCGATTTGGGTGATCTTCGACTGACTCACCAAGTCGGCCCAATTCCAATAGATCAGAAAGTAGGGTTCATTAGAGAGCATAGGAATCCTCTATGTGCAAGATATATTGTGGCTACATGGAGTACCTTCGGTGATTGTCTCCGATCGTGATGCACGTTTTACTTCTTGGCTATTGAAGGGGTTCCAGGAGGCTTTCAGGACATAGCTTTGTTTGAGAACTGTCTTCCATTCCCAGATGGATAGTTAGACTGAGCGGACCATTTAGACACTCAAGAACATTCTACGTGCATGCGTTCCAACATTAGTCATATTTGGGAGGATCACTTTCCATTGGTGGAATTTTCAGACAACAATATCTATCACTCCACAATTGGGATGGAATATTTTGAGGTGTCGTATGGGCGACCATGCAGATCACCTTTCTGCTGGACTGGCCTAGGGGATTCAACACTCATAGGACCAGAGATGGTACCAACTACCCCAGAGAAAGTGAAAATCACCCCGGAGTAGATGAAGACTGCACAGAGAAGGAAGAATTCATATGTTGACAGGAAACGGAGACCTCTAGATTTTGTGGATGGCGACCATGTCTTTCTACGGGTCTCACATCGATTAGAATTTTAGATATTTGGCCAAGATGAAAATTTATCATTGAGAATCACCAGACCTTTCCAGGTCCCCAGTATATTTGGAGAGTTGTCTTACCAATTATCTCTTTCACCTCAGTTGCACCAGGTGCATGAAATCTTCCACAAATCCTAGCTGAGGAAATACGTGCATGACCCTTCCCACATCATCACCCATGGAAAATAGGACATAAAAGATGGGATCATGTGGTTGGAAGTTCTAGAAGAGATTGAGGATTGACAAGAGAGGGTCTTTCGTGGACATTTGATACCTCTGGTTCACATTCATTGGTAGCAGGAGAACCTCCAAGAGAGCACATGGGAGTAGGAGGCTCAAATGAGTGCTCAGTACCCCCACTTGTTTACCTAGTTTGAGTTGTGGCTTAAGGGGACGTATATCACTAAGGTGGGGAGAAAATAAAGACCTGAAATTTACATGTAATTTTTTTAAATATATCGGAATTTTAGGAGTCCGGAAAAAATGATGGTGCATGATTCCAAGGCCCGAAGTGCTCGGAATGAATTTCTGAACATTATTTCAGGTATGTTCAGTAGATGTGCGAGTGGGTTTTCCTAACTTTTGAACTGGTGCTCAGAAGTGAAATTTGAGGGCACCGTTGAACTCGCAGCACCGGTATTCTCTTAATGAGACCTCCACCTCGACTGCATTAGGTCGAGGGTGAATGATATATTTTGGTCTTTTCAGGGGAGAATTAAAATAAAATTATTTAACATTTTATTTTTATTCTTGAAACGTCCCATGTGTGGGTTATGGTGGTGTTGACCACCTGAGCATAAACCTCCAATTTTTGAGTTTCTAGAGGATGGGACCAACCAACCCCTCTTAATGAAGGATAAACCTCTCAACTTCCTCATTAATGTGGAGGTGCCTCTTGGGATTCCTCCACATTAAATATGCCAACGCACCCCATTAATTTTGACAACATGTGTGAGTGTGCCAACATAATTTCCTCTTATGTTAATTATATTGGAAACTATTTCATTTTTGAATGGAATTTTGAGAGGATAACCCTTGCGGGATTACACTTCTTCCAAGAAGAACACTCCTCCAATGAAGAATGATGACTTCGAATTCTTCTTTAAGACACCCTCCAATGAGGAATGTCTTTGACTACGATAAACCGATGCACGAGCCCGGAATTGGAGGTGTGTGGTGGATGAGACGATGGTCAAAAACTTCAACTTATTCTCTCACCAATGTCTACGGACAATCCAAGGTAGGGGTTTATTCATTTATGATTTTTGCAGAAAGTAGAAGGTTGGTTGTTTGGGAATCTTCTCCTTTTCCGTTCTTTATAATTATTTGTAATTCAAGGTAGAATTATAGCCTCTTACTACCGTACTAATGCAGAGAGTGTGAGCCTAACAAACATGGCCCATCCTCTCCGAAAACCTTTTGATTAAGTGTTGACCACGATGGTGGAATAAATACCAACACATGGGGCATGAGAACAGCAGTCGACGCATCTGTCGGCCGCGACGAATTCAACGGCGCAATGGCCCCCAGCATCATGGCATGGCCGCCCTGCGTCCACCGTCACCTCTAGGGACGTGCTGACACCCAAGTTGCACCACCGCTCAAACAGTCCCCACTGTCCGGGCCGATTTTCCACCTAATCTGCCACCTGAACCGCCGCTCGAGCCACCGCCGCCATCTGGACCAAGGCGTTGCCCGAACCGCAGCCCGAGCCGCCACCGCCGTCCAGGCCAAACTACCATCATTCCAGCCAAACCACCCCAGTCGAGCTGCCCCGCGGCCTCCACACCCCCAGCCAATCCATCCAGGGCCAGGCCAATTCACTCCACGCCCTCACGGTTGAGCCGCCATTCGCATCCAAGCCGGCGTCTACGGTCGAACCGCCGTCCGGAGCTAAGCCGACCTGCAGCTTCCACCACCTCGCGGCACCCACGACCTCTGCTGCCCCTCGCGGACCACGTAGCCTGCCGGCCTCCCTACAGGTAGGGTTTCACCATGGGTCGGATCTCCCAGGTCAGACCAGACCCAGACCTAATATGAACCTATACTTTTCGTGGGCCATAACATTGGCGCATGACGTTCATTTGACAAACCGTCAGTGGTGCTAGGAATCTTGGAGCGAGATGGTCCCTTTGACTGTACCCCACTGGAGTTTTGGATTGAGATGGGGTATGGTCATGTTGCATCGAGCATGAATCAAACAAGGCCCCTGGGACTAAAAGGCCAATAACTCAAAAACTGGGCGTCCGAACGACACACCTCCCGTTGTGTTGAGACCACTATAACATGGAAGTCCTTTGGGATACTTCTCAGTGAGAATTCATAGTAGTTAGAGTATCGACTAGTGGCTTGGTGAGAAGACCCTCCCAGAGACATGGAAATCTAGTTCGGGGAACCTAGTAGCTGGCTGTGATGAGAATAATGAATATCGGTCCGGTGTGGGTCAACTCTTAGAGATCTTGTGTGGGTGAGCACCTAATGATCATTTGTGGGTCGGATCCAAGATATCTGATGTGGTTCATCTCATAATGATCCTTTGTGGGTCATCTCCTAGAAATTTTGTGTGGTTCAGCACCTAGTTATCCTGTGTGGGTCAGCTTCTTTACAGAGTAAGATGATTAAGTAGTTACATCTAATCAACTCTACTCATATACTTAAGTTATACCCTGTATGACCTGAGTATGTACCAGTGTGGTACTTGCCTTCATGATTTTCCATCATTTATGGAACATTTGAGCTTTGGGATTTGAGAGGGGTATTGTGTTTCTCCATGATTGAGATGGGATTACTTTATAACTTAGGAATATGTATGGGAATATACCGAAGTAGGGTTGATAGATGTTTTCATGCTTTGTGTATTTGTGAGACTAGGAGGGTCTCGGGGTCCCTACTGAGTGTTGTTATACTCACCCCTGCACTGGCTATGCTCGCACCTCATTGTGTTGGCTACAGACGAAGGATAACGCTGATTGATGCTGATTGTACCAGGACTGGATGGTCCTTGGACGTGTACCATATGACATGTTGCTACGCAGAGGAGATGGGTGGTTGTGGAGTTGTGAGGAGGTGATCTGTACCGACCATTACGGTAGTAAACTGAAGGATGACCTAGTAGCTGCCTTTATTTTTCTACAGTTTTATTGTATTTCAGTTTTACTTGTAATATTACTATTGGTCTTGTATTCCATCCCCTTTTTACTTTCAGCACTCTTTTTTTCTATATAGTTGGATTGCATTCGTATCATGATATGTTCTTGGTTGCATGTGTTTATAGGTTATAAAGGCAATGCCTTCCCAGTTTTTAGGAATACACCTTTGGTGATAGTCTCCAGCCCCAGGCCTATGGAAGTCATTGTTGGGGTTCGTCACAACACAGTTCTAGGGGGACGGGTTGTGACATATTATTTCAATAGTGAGTTCTTTTATAGATGTTTCTTCAAGTAACATCACATTGTGTATAGCCAATTGTAAGTATCATTTACTTCAATTAATTCCTCTTAACATTAATTGACATTATTAGTGTATATTCTAGTAGAAGATCTTCCATCATTAACATTCCTTTTTTCAATGGTTCCACTAACAAGAATATAAACTTTTAATGGAATTTCATATAAAACATCTATAAGAAACTAAACATTCAAATTACTCATTTAATTTCCCACTAACTATTGATAATATATATGATATTTCTCCATATTCATATGATGGAAAATTAAATAATATAAACACATGTCACATAGATACCATTTTTCATTAAGATAATGTTTTTTAAAATAAAAATCTAAATTCATGAACACATAACATTGTGATAATATATAAAAACATTCTAAAAACTCTTAAACTAAAGATAAGTCAATTATTTTATGGCAATATAATCCAAATTAATTCATGAACATAAATAAATGTATCTATATATATACATATATATATATATATAAATTTATACCATCACGTACCCAAAAAACCCATGATGATTAAAAAATTAAACCAAAACGTTAAAAACACATGAAAACTTAATATATTAGATAATTATAATTAAATCACTAAAATTTATACATAATAATATTATGCCACTATAAGAAATATAGTAAATTTAGGTGGTTTTTAAAGTCTTTAATGATAAATTACGCACAATTTTTTTTAAAAAATAAGTTATTTAAAACATTAATAAAAAGTGTGGTGTTTAATATTTGACATTTGTTTTTTTCAAAACCCTTTCCGTTTTTTAATTCAATGATTTAATAATTATAAATGTGTTTTTTCATTGATGTTTTTTCCCACGATTTCAAATTAAATGGTGGATTTTTAAATTAACTATTATATTTATTGAAAAAATATTTAGTAGTGGTGTTATCAACATCAATTGTATTTATTTTGGTTCAAAACGTGTCTAAAAAACTATCAGTAGTTAAAACAACCACAAAATGTAAATATAAAAACAAATGAAACTTTATATTTTATTAAAACCTATATAAATAAACCTAATATATATATATATATAAATACTTTCTAACCAAGAAAATATAAAATAATTAGACACAAAAAAACATTAAATTTTATAAAACATAAGATTACATTATATTGTATAAAATATCAAGTTTATTGAATTGTAAAAAAGGCATTAGCCCTAAGAAATATATTATATAGAGATTAATTACCCTAAATCTCTATTAATTTTTCAAGTATGTTCTATTCATCTTTATCTAGAATAGATTCCTCCCATTACTGTGTATAAGTAACTAAACCATACATAATTAATGATCACATTCAATGAATATTAAATAAGGTGGAATTAAATGGATATATTATTTGAAATATAATCTTTATAACTAATAGTAGAATACTGAATCCTATGTATTCCAGAAATTTCCCATAAAATATAATGATAAAATATTTGATTCATGAGATTTACTTCTCAATTAAACATATCTTAATGTTCTAATAGCTTGGACGACAATTATCTTTACTGATAATCAAAATTTATACATAAAAATATAACCCATTTAGAATAAGGATCAAACTTACTTTGAGATCTTATCATATATAAAAACTATAAAATTACATTATCTCATATTGAAATATATAAATCTTCCCCAAGTGGGATAAGTTTACCAACCCATAGTGAACCTCCATTATATTAAGAATAAACTGAAAGAGTTATATTTATATAAAATAATGTATTTAATGAAATTCAATTTCTAAATTTGCTTTTTAAAACCATTACTAAACCAGAAATGCTAAATAATAAATAAATAAAGAAAGTTTTTATATAGTAAATTAATAAAAATTAACTACTAATATGAAGAATTTAATTAAAAATTTAAGAAATATTCTGATATTAAAAACTATATTAGTATTTTTATTTCTTCTTGAATTTTTTCACCCACCCTTTAAAATAAAATAGGGGATAACATTTTCCTGATTACCAATTAAACTCATATACCAAAAAGATTGTGTAGTTAGTTGCTTCTATAGATTAAATAATTTATTATAAAATTTCAATGAAAATATTATATCTTTATGAAGGATGAATTTTTATAAAAATATTATTATTAATCTGTTGATATTTGGTTAAAAAATATGTAATATGAAATGATTATGGGAAACAATTAATTCCATTAGTCCCTAATAATTCTTATCAAGACCTTCTTATACATTGAGAATATTTATAGAGATATTTCATTAAATTAATTCAATAATCAATTAGAAAAAATTTACATTTCATCCATAAATATTTTACCTTCTAAGGACATGAAATTGCATTAATCAGGTCAAAATGGATAATCATCAATATATAAATACATCAAATGAAATATATTATTCTCTCATAATGTTACGATTTATATTCTCATAATATTGGAATATTTAATGATGATAATACCTTTATCTATTAATCAAACAAATATTTTTATAGTAATTAAAATATTATTGCATAGAGAGGGTGATATCAATAAAACCACTTCTGAAATAGAATAAATACAAAAAAATATCAAAAAATTGACTAAAGGAGTAAAAATTATCTCAGTTACACAATAAATAACAAATATTCATCACATTTATTAAAATAAAAAATATAATATACATGGGGTATTCATGGTTTTATATATTGTTATCAGGTTCCATTGTTAAGATTGACTCTACCTCTTCTCTTTATTATTATTCTTCTTCTATGTCCCTTATAAGAAAAAATTTTCAATATATTCATTTACAAATAGTAATTTCTCTTAATTGTGGTCCAAAAAGAATCCACACGTCATCCACTATATTATAGACATAGTGTACCGTTTTTAATGGGAATCAAAAATATATTGCCAGTTTTTATTCCACTCACTTGTATATATCAATTGATAGAAATTAACAAAAGTAAGTTTTAATGAATATTTCTTTATACCCCAATTAATATTGAACCAGCTAAATTTTAATAAAAAACATTAAATTTTCCTCAATAATTTATCACAATAATTAAATACAAATTCCATAGTAACCATGATATACAACTATGAAAATACCATTTTTTTAAACCTACCTCATGGTCCTTAGTAAAAACATGAATGCACTGATATTATAGGCATTGAATATCCTATATTTCTTTAGAGTACCATAATAAAATTACATAAAATCATCAAAAAGTTCATTTCAATTTTCATCATCCATCACATAACCATGTTTATATAAAATATTTCCCATAATTTAGATAAATTTTAAAAAATTTAAAATATTTAATAGATTAATAACTTATATGGTGTGTCATCCATTTAACAAATTCTTTGGTAACAACTTTTGGTATCTTTATATTATTCTGAGTTCAGATCATATGGTGTATTTTTATTTGGTCCATAATTCCTTGAAATATAGATCAATAATATCAATAGATAGGGTTACATCTATATTTTTTTTATAACCACATATCTGTTATTGAAAATTAAACTATTTTTTCAACTTCTCGAGGTAATATTGTAATCATTGATGACTGATTATTAGCCTGAAATGAACATGGATTGTGTAGGTATCAGTCTTTGAACGAACCATAATCTAGTTAAATTATAATATAATTCAAATTCCATTATTCCAAAATATATTTTAGGATTATATTTTTAAATATTTTTAAAAATTATTACATAGTAAACTCATTCATTACAGGTTGGAACATCTAATTTTTTTACATTATTTCAATAAATAAATCTTTAAAATAAAAGAAGATTTATTTTCTGGATAAATATTTATTTCTTTATTATTAAAATAATCATAGCCCCTAATTATATTTAAAATGCTATGAAAAATATTTTAAATTTTTTAATGAGCTCAAAAATCAAAGTAAGGGACACAATAGAAGGAATGAAATCATCTTTCCATGAACACCAAAACTGTTTTCCTTTTTAAAAATAAAAAATTCGATCAAAATAAACCAATTTATTATCCAAGAAATCAACTCTTCTTCCCAACACAATTTTTAACAACTTTCATATAAATATTTATGGAAAATAAATTCATAAATGATACTTTGAAAACATGAAAATTACATGAATTATTTTTCACTAATTTAATCTTCAAATTCATGTGTTACAAATATACATTATAGTTAAAATTTGAATAACTATTATAGCTAGTAATGGATGACATTTAGGGGTAAATTTTGAACATTATCAAAGAGTAACCAATAATGAAACTCGTTTAATACCACCATGGTTAACTTTTTATAATTACCTTAGACTAACCATCACAGAAACTCATGGAAGACCTTCATGATTACCTTCTGAACACTACATAGTGTATTAGATAGTTGTAATTTTTCTAAGCCTATGTATAAGTTGTTTTGGGATCACATGTGAGCTATAAAGAGGCAAATTTATTATTCTAAGTTGTATAAGTATCACACTTTTAAAATATATATTATTCAATAAAAATATAATTAAAAAATATTTTCTTCTTTCACTAATTCATCAAAATCATTTAAAAAATATTTTAACACTTATAAAAACATTTTCAATATTTTAAAGAACATTTTCTTTTAAAAACTAATTCTTAATAATGAAATACAGAGAAAATGGGAAATATGCTATTTCAAAAAAATATTAAAAATATTAATGTAATTGAATATAAAAATATATCTTATTATATCTTATTAGATTGAAAATGGCTTTGAAATATTACTTTGAACATTTTTTGGGAATGTAAAGACCAGGAAATCCTGTGGAAATCTTTTTCTTAAATACATAGGATTTTTTTGAATCTGCAGTTTCTAACGGTGCTTGATTCTGAGATCCGGTGTTCCCTGGAATCAATTTCTTATGTTTTGTTTGGTATGTTCAGTAAATGTGCATGAGGGATTTTATATATTTTGAACTGGTACTCAGAATTCAAATCTGAGGGCACCGTTGAACTCGCAGCGTCGGTATTCGCTTAAAGAGACCTTTACCACAGTTTCACTTTATATAGGTTGGAAGTTATTTTTTGGGAATCCATAATAAATTAAATAAACATTATGTGTGACATAATTTTATTTGATTGGTGGTTAAAACCACCAAGTGGAGGTTAGATGTGGGTCTGACCACACCCTAACCACACTTGGGATGATATAACTAGGTGGGACCCAATCTAGTTTAAACCCCCTTTAACCCCCACATAACTCTCATTTAATTGGGGAGAGTATTTTAAACATCCACATATCCAAATTATTAATGTTGAAACTCTCCAACTCCCTTAATTTAATTTTAAATCCCTTCCTCAGCTTTTAATCAAATGTGTTCTCACAGTAATTGAAGGAAAACTCTTTAGTTATTGTACTATAAAAATAATAGAGAACTATCTCTATTATTTTGGCTTACCTTTTTTTTGGAAAACTCTTGGAAGAACGCCATTATATTCTAATGAAGGATTCCTCTCATCTCTGAAGATCAATGAACAGAATGTTCTTCCTTCTTGGCCCGGTGAAAAGAAGGGAAGTATCGCCACCCACAAAGTACACCGAGGGCGTCGAATCGGCTCGTGTTCACTGATCTCTACCTCCTCCAATGTTGATAGAATGACGTCCATTTTCCACGACGTTCGTCTTTTGTGACTCGTCAACATTAAAAAACAAAATACAAGGTAGGGGTGTGTTTTTATTTGAGTAAAATTGTTTTTTTCTTCCATTTTTGTTTCTCTTGACCTGCTTACTACCAGATTAACGCAAAAGTACCGGGCCAAATGAAAACGACCTGATCCCTCTGCCTTTTTTGTGAATATTTTTTGTGTTATTCTTGTTCTTCATGGGTGATGAACATCAGATCGTTGCGAGTTTATTGTGAGATGAAACAATCCCAATTTGATGACCCAACAACACGACGACGTAGCAGAGGTGCGATGACGATAGCGGGCGATGGATCAAACCGGAACGGGAAGTACTGTCCCTCAACCATTAATCGAGCAGGTGAATAAAATAGTGTTTTTGGAGCCGATCATAGGCCCAAATACACCAAAGACAATTACAGGTCGTCGGGAGACCCTGTGTCTGATGTTTCATGAAAAATGGACCGTCAGAACGAAGAATGGACTTCACGAGAGGCGCGTGGGAAGGATGCGTTATTTGTATAAAATTACAGAATACCCATCATGTACTTCTGATGAAAACGCTATGTAGTGTGGGAATACTGCGTCTTGAGTTTATAGTGTTAGATAAGTAACACACGGCGTGTAGCCCCGGTCACACGGCATGTATTCTCTACACAGAATGGAAGAAGAAGCTTCACAAGACTCGAAATGTATCATGGGAATACATGGACACTGGGTGGGGTACATGGTAATGTACTCCACCACACGACCATACATGGCTAGGGGAACGGTCTCTCCAATGTAACAGTTACATGGGTCGGAAAACATGAGTTGAGGTCGTGTACAGACACATGGTCAACGTACACGGAGTTGACCCTGGATGCTTGGTCAGGGCATGTAACCATACCAAACGTTGTGTACTAACTTTTATGCACAAACAGCCCTTCGACATGGGCTGTTAGACATGGGCAGTACCCGAGGTCTGAACACACGGTGTGTTACTATAAAACTGGTCGTGTAATTTTTGGAAAATTTCTTAGTCATCTCTTATATGTGTCTTGGAAATGTATTGCATGTATTTTCCCCTATGACGTGGCGGATCCCTAAGATACTTCTTCATGGAACTTAGGTGGCAGTTGACATGTCGACTATTGGCTCAAGGAACATATGCTCCCGGAATAGAGCATGCCATGAGCGGGAACCCTAGGGCTGGCTGTGACTGAGATGATAGAGTCCTTTGTGGGTTCGACAGTAATGATACTGTACCAGGATCCTCTATGGGTTCGACATTGATGACTTCTATACCGGAATCCTCTAAGGGTTTGACAGCAATGACAACTATACCAGGATCCTTCATGGGTTCGGAAGTGAGGACTAATGTACCAGAATTCTATGTGTGTTCTACAGTTCTGAATTCTGTTTCTGTATCCTGTTTGGGTTCGATAGAATAACTGGTCCAGTATCTAGTGTGGGTTCAACAGCTTAGCTGGTCCTGTATCCTGTGTGGGTCTGACAGCTTAGAGGAATTAGTGAATACATCTGATCATATCTATCACTCTACAAAATATGTACACCTATGTGAGCTGAGTCATGTCTATGAACCATTATCATCGTGGTGATTGACTTTACTTCCCTTGATGAATGGTTTATTCTTGGGCTCAAGAGTTAGTTTTGGGCTGTGATTGATAACTTAGGTATATGTATGGCCATTTACCTAAGTAGGGTTGGTTGATACTTTGTGATTGTATATTTCTATTGTGGTTTATCCTCTATGGATTCTGGGAGACCTTTAGGGGTCTTGGGTCCCCTACTGAGTATTGTTATACTCATCCCTACATGGGATTCACCCACACCTTGTTGTGTTCGGTGCAGATGAAAGACATCAGTGAACGAGGCTGAGGGTGATGGACGGGAGGCTGCTCGGAGCTGGACTAGACGAGACGTACTGAAGGGAAGATCTGTTCAATTTCTGTACCTACCCTTCATATAGGATTCCCCGGTGGATGATCTAGGAGATGTTTTCCCTTTTTACTTTTACTTGTTGTTTAGTTGGGTTTTTATACTGGCCCACTTATTTTCAGCACACTTTTCATTTCTATTTTAGAACTTGTTACTTCTTAAGCTTGTGTTCAGTTAGTGTGTGTTTCAGGTTTAAAGGAAATTCATTCCATTTTTATTGGGATTACGCCTTTGGTGCTAGTCTCCAGCACCTGGCCTATAGAAGGTGGGATTGGGGTAGTGACGACACGGGCCCCAAGGATGGGTCGTGACAAATTGGAATCAGAGGAGTCGGTTCTACCATAGAACATGGACTCTGATTCTTTTAATAGAAATAGTTTTAAGTGTTTTGGGTGTAGTTACCAGGGTAGGGAAACATGTGTTGGTGCGGCGGCCAACGTATCCATACACTAGGACTCTGACTTCTGATCTCCAACTCAGTGCACGAAAACACTGATTGCGTGTTTGTTTCCTTTGAAAAAATTTTCTCCGTGATTACATTTGTCAGCTCATCATGTATACTGTTTTAACTGTCTATCATCTATTTCTTTTCAAGATGGCCCCATGAAGGCATCTATCTAGGATTCTGAGTTGCCTATGAGATGGTAGCCCGCCGAGCGACGAGGCCTCGGTGCAGGGCCCCATCACAGCAGAGGTACCAGTGGTACAACTATCTGGTGGGCCACCGATACCACCAGATCCAGTAGCAGAGAGTGAACGCCATCTGAGTCTGTTGCATGAGTTCAGCGCCAGAGGCCGCCCAGGTTCCGGGGAGAGACAATCCCACAAAAAGCTGAGGATTGGCTGGAGGCTATCATGATAGTTTTCAGATTGGTGGAGACACCATACAACCTGATGGTGATCCTTTCCATGAGTCTTCTACATGCAGCAGTAGGCAGATGGTGGATCATGATGCTCCAAGTGCAAGATTGGGCATCATTACTCTGGACATACTTCAAGAGTCTCTTTCACGCAGAGTTTGTTGTAGCCACCCGTCTTGCAGTGCGGATTCAGGAGTTACTTCTTCTGTAGCAGGGTAGTGTGACAGTATCTCAGTACTCAGCGAGGTTCACTAACCTCTCGCACTACTCCACAGATATGGTATGGGACCTGTTTTTCAGGGAATGAACCTTCAATAAGGGGCTCAAGCATTATATCAGGGCTTCTATGATCCCCCTCAGCATCCTGATGTAGGCGGGGGTGCTGGAGCAAGCCCTTCTAGTGAAGATTTTTCTCACTGATCTGTCAACAGTAATGAGACCGACCATAGGGTGACACATAGCGAAGTCTTCTACAGCTAGCAGTAGATAGATGTCGCAGTGGTCCAAGCAGACTAGGCCATTAGGTGGGTGATCCCAGGATATAGGTTCGGTTGTGCGGGCAACACGAGACAAATCCAACTATAAGAGAAACATGAAGTGTTATGCATGCGGTGGGCATGGTCACATGGCTCGAGACTGCCCGACCCGCCATGTAAATGAGAAGCATACAGTATAGGTACCTCCCAAGTAGAGGCATAGTTTCAACTATGGTGGTCCACTAGGATCAGGGGGACGTGGAAGAGGAGAAGGACGAGCACCACATGGTGGATGACGTTTTGAGGCTCTACCACCACCACCACCTGGAGTTCCACCCTGACTAGAGGGAGCTAGATAATAGAGGTGGGCTCAGCTCTATGAAGTCAAGGCCTACGACCATGGCGCACCTGAGATGATTCGAGGTACTATATTTTTCAACTCCACCCTTACTAGAGTGATTATAGGAACATGTGAAAGTCATTCTTTTATTGCCACTACCCTCGTTCGGAGTTCGGAGATTCTGACGAGCCGTTTTCTCAATCCTTACAAATAGATACTCCTAAGGGAGAAAACTCGATGATTACGCACTAGTTTCGGTGATGCGAGATTACTTTAGTAGGAGAGAGATTCGGGTGGGATCTTCTGGTAGCGGCATCGAGGCCTTACGACATCATCCTAGGTATGAACTGGTTATCCATAGTTCAGGCCCAGATTGATTGTATTAAGTGCAAAGTGCGGTGTATCTGCACGGATGTGACCAGGTTCACCTTCACCGGTAAGAAGGGAGCATTAACAATGTTTAATGGACTTACACAGATGAGGGGCCATCCGATCAAGCATCAGTTTGGCTAGTCTCATCCTCGGAGTGGTTGACGTACGGAGACTGAGATTTCCTATTGTGGTGGTTCAGTACATGGATGTTTTCCCTGATGATGTTTCAGGTCTACCTCATCACAGAGAGGTGGAATTTTACATTGAAATGTACCCCGAGATGGCACTAATATCTACTCCATCATATCGAATGGCTCCCACCGAGGTTTTTGAGCTGCAGGTATAGCTGGAGGACTTGCAGGGGAAAGGATTTATTCGACCCAGTGTTTCACCCTGTGCATCCCCAATTTTGTTCGCCATGAAGGTGGATGGGAGCTTGCGACTGTGTGTTGACTATCGTCACCTGAACAAGGTGACCACGAAGAACAAGTAACCACTCCTGGGGATTGAATACCTATTTGATCAACTGATGGGAGAACAATGGTTCTCAAAGATATACCTTAGGTCAGGCTATCACTAGCTCATAGTTCGGGATGAGGATGTACAGAAGACGTCCTTTAGATTTCGGTATGGCCACTACGAGTTCTTGGTTATTCCCTTTGGCATAACCAACTCTCCAACAGGGTTCATGAGTCTCATGAAAAGGATCTTCCAGCCTTACCTCGATCACATTTTCATAGTCTTCATCAATGACATACTGATTTACTCGACTACTAAGGAGGAGCATGCCTACTATTTTAGGGTAGTACTGGACACACTACGAGAGCACCAACATTATAGTAAGCTCTTGAAGTTCCAGTTTTGGATTCATGAGGTTCACTTCTTGGGACATGTCATCTTGGAGGCTGGAGTTGCAGTAGATCTAGTAAAGATCGAGGCAGTTCTTGCTTTGGAGCCACCCAAGAGTGTGATTGAGGTACAGAGTTTTCTAGGACTGGAAGGATACTATTGGAGATTTGGGCCAGACATCTCTAGAGTTGTAACAACACCTTCAGGATTGACGAAGAAGGGTAAACCCTTCGTGTGGTCAGATAGATTCCAACAAAGCTTTCAAGAGTTGTGGCAGAGATTGACTAGTGCGCCCAACATGAGGCTACCAGAGGAGGTAGTTGGGTACGTAGTTTATTGCAATGCATCCGGGGATAGACTTGGGTGTGTCCTGATTCATGAGTTAGCAGTGATCATGTATGGTTCTCGGATGTTGAGACCTCACGAGTAGAACTACGCAACCCTTGACATAGAGATAGCAGCAGTGGTCTTCACCTTAATGATGTGGCAGCAATATCTGATGGGAGAGAGCTTTACAGTCTACTCTGACCTCCAGAGTCTTAGGTATATCTTCTCTCAGAAGGACCTAAACTTGAGACAGTGACCATGGAATGTGTTTCTCCAGGATTATGACATTGAGATAGTCTATACTCATGGGAAGGGGAACATTGTAGCAAATGATCTCAGTAGGAGATCAGGCATTCAACTGCTAGGATATGTGATGGAGATGATGGTTGCGTCGCAGATATCCTTTGTGGATAGAGATGGAGAAACCTTTCTAAAGTCTCCAATAGTCACTCCTCCACTTCTTCAGTGAGTTAGTGAGGCATATCATGGGGATGTTTATTATCAGACGCGACGTAAATAGATATCCTCAGGGTAGGCACATGATGGATTTTCTAAAGGTGGGGATCATTTCATTCTCTATAAATGATTGACCATGGTACCAGTTGCACTTTAGGAGGAAGTGTTGGGGGAGTTACACAATTCCCCTCTGGAGATACATCCAGGAGTTGAGAAGATGTATCAGGACCTCCAAAAAGAGCACTGGTGTCCAGGTATCAAGAAAGTAGTATCAGAGTTTGTCTCACGATGCCTCACTTGTCAGCAAGTGAAGGCGAATAACTACGTTCTAGCGGGCGTTTTCAGCCCTTAGAGGTCCCAGAGTTGAAGTGGGATGGGATATCCATGGATTTCATGATGGGACTTCCATGTACATCCAGAGGACACAACTCTATCTAGGTTATTTTTGACTAACTCACCAAGTCAGGCCACTTCCTACTGATCAGAGAGCAGGGCTCAGTAGAGAGATTGGGATGCCTCTATGTATAATAGATTGTACAACATCATGGTGTGAGATCGACGATCGTCTCAGATCGATATTTTTGTTTCACTTCCTGGATATGGAAGGGGTTTTAGGAGGCTTTCTGGACACAACTTCACTTAAGAACAACCTTCCATCCTCAGGCAGATGGTCAGACATAGAGGACCATTCTGATTCTCAGGGACATGCTACGTGCATGTGTCCTCGACTTCGGTCGTAGGTGGGAGGATCACTTTCCCTTGGTGGAGTTTGTGTATAATAATAAATTCCACTCCACCATCAGGATTGATCAATTCGCGGAACTTTACAGCTAACATGGAAGATCGCCTCTGTGCTGGACTGACCTAGGGGAGTTCACACTTGTATGACCAGAGATGGTGCAGGCTACGATGGAGAAGGTGCAGATCATCCAAGAGCAGATGAAGACTGCACAGAGTAGGCATAAGTACTATTCTGATAGGTGATAGAGACCAATGTAGTTCGGGGATGGCGACAACATTTTTCTATGGTTCTCACCTCGACGAGGTCTATAGAGATTTCGACAAGGAGTCAAGGTATCTCTGTGATTCATCAGATCATTCCAGGACCTCAGCAGAGTTGGCGAGGTGTCTTACCACCTGGCTCTTCCACCTATGTTGCACCGGGTCCATGACGTCTTCCACGTATCTCAACTGAGGAGATACGTGCTTGACCTGTCACACATCATCAACCAATGGGATCTGGACATCGATAACGGGGTGACATTCATGAAGGTTATAGTAGAGATTGAGTATCGATAGGATTGGGTCCTACATGGATGGTCGATTCCTCCGGTGCGCGTTCGCTGGCAGCATGTGAACCTCCTAGAGAGCACATGGGAGCAGGAGTCTCAGATATGTTCTCACTACCTCCATTTGTTTCCTTAGTGTATGTTGTAGCTTATGGGGACTTTAATCCCTGAGGTGGAGTGAATGTAAAGATGTGAGAATCCTGTATAATTTTTTTTCTTAAATACTTCGTATTTTTACGAATCTGTAGTTTTTGACGGTGCTTGATTCTGAGGCACGGTGTGCCCAGAATCAATTTCTGAAGTTTTTTTTGTACATTCAGTAAACGTGCGTGCGGGATTTTATATCTTATGAACCGGTACAAGGAATTGAATTCTGAGGGAAACGTTAGACTCGCAGCACCGGTATTCACTTAAGGAGAACTTTATTGGAGTTGGGTTTCATCGAGGGTTGAAGTTAATTTTTGGGAATCCTTAATAAATTAAATAAATTTTATGTGTGACATAATTCTATTTTATCGATGGTTAAAACCACCAATAGGAGGTTAGAGGTTGGGCCTAACACACCCTAACCTCCATTGGGAGGATATAACTAGGTGGGGCACACTCTAGTTTGAACCCCCTTTAACCCCAATGCAACTCTCATTTATTTGAGAAGAGTCTCTTAAACATCGAAATCTCCCAATTTTTAATGTTGAAACTCTCCACCTCCCTTGTTTGAATTTTGAATCCATTCTTCCTCATTTAATCAAATGTGTTGTAACAATTAATGAACAACATCTCTTGAGTTGTTGTGACATAAAAATAATAGATAACTATCCCTATTATTTTTTCTTGACATTCTTTGGATAACACCTGGAAGAACACAATTCTATTGCAACTAAGAAAACCTCTCATCTCTGAAGAACATTGAGCATAAATTTATTCCTTCTTCACTACGATAAAGGAAGGGAAGCACTACCACCCACGAAGTACACATAGGGCATTGACTCGACTCGTCTTCACAGAGCTGTACCTCCTCCGGCATTGATGGAACCATGTCCGTTGTCCGCGACGTTTATCATCCATGACTCATCAACATTCAACGACAAAATATTAGGTAGGGATGTGTTTTTATTCGAGCAACATTGTTTCTTTATTCCATGTTTATTTGTTTTGACTCGCTTGCTACCAATCTAATGCGGAAGGACCGGGCCAAAAGAACACGACCCGATCCTTTTGATGTTTTTGTGAATATTTGGTGTGTTCTTCGTGTTCTTAACGGGTGAAGAACATCAGATCATTGTGAGATCGTTGTGTGATGAAAAAATCCCAATTTGAATACCTAACAACATGAAGACCTAGCGGAGGTGCGACGATGATAACGGGTGACAGATCAAACCGGAATGGGAAGGACTATACCTCGACAGTTCTTCGAGTGGGTGAATCAAATCATGTTTTCGGAGCCGATCGGAGTCCCAAAAACACAGGAGATAATTACGTGACATCGAGGCGACCTACTGTCTGAAGTTTCATGACGAACAGACCGTCAGAACAAAGAATAGACTTCAAGGGAGGCGCGTTGGACTGAGGCACCATTTGTGGAAAATTCCAGAATACACAGTGTGTACTTCTGACGAACACGCCATGTAGTGTGGTTGTACTGTGGCTTGAGTTTCGGGTGTTGGAAAACTAACACACGACATGTGAACCTTGTCACATTGTGTGTCTTCTCTATGTAGAATGGAAGAAGAAGCTTCACGAGACTCGGTGTGTATCCCGAGGATACACATACACGAGGTGGAGTACACAGGGATGTACTCCACCACATGGACAGACATGGCAATGGAACGGGATATCTCATGTACCAGTTGCATGGGTTGGAAAACAAGGGTTGAGGCCGTGTAAAGACACATAGCCATCATACACGGAGCTGACCCTGGATGCTTGGAAACAACATGTAACCATACCACATGTCATGTACTTACTTTTCTAAACAAACAACCCTTCGACACGGGCCATTATCTTTGGGTAGTACCTGAGGTCTGAAGACACTGCATGTAACCATACCAACACATTGTGTACTTTTTGTAAAATTTCTTGGTCATCTCGTCTTTGTTTCTTGGAAATGTATTGCTTAGATTTCCCCTATGATGTGGTGGATCTATGAGATACTTCTTCGTTGAAAATAGGTGGTAGTTGATGTGTCGACACTTGGATCAAGGATCAGACCCTCCCGGAATTGAGCGTGCAGTGAGCAAGAACCCTAGGGCTAGTTGTGACTGAGATGATAGAATATTGTGGGTTCGACAGTGATGATACTATACTAGGATCCTCCGTGGGATTGACAGTGAAGACTTCTTTATAGGAATCCTATGTGGGTTCTATAGTGATGACTCTTGTACCGGGATCCTTTGTGGGTTCGACAGTGATGACTACGGTACCATAAACCAGGGTGGGTTCGACAGTTTTGACTTGTGTTCCAGTATCAAGGGTGGGTCTGACATAAAAGTTGGTCTTTTATCTTGTGTGGGTATGGCAGCTTAGTAGGTCATGTATCCTGTGTGGGTCCGACAACTTAGATGAATCAGTGACTACATCATATCATCTCTATAACTCTACAAAAGAGATATACTTGTGTGAGTTGAGTCGTGTCTATCAACCATTTTCATCATGGTGATTGACTTTACATCCATTGTGGAATGGTATGTGCTTGGGATCGAGAGTTAGAGTCGGACTGTGATTGATAAATTAGGCATATGTATGGGAATATACCTATGTATGTTTGGTTGATACATTGTGATTTTATCTTTCTACTGTGGTTTATCCATTGTGGATTTCGGGAGACCATCGGGGGTCTCGGGGTCCCCTAATGAGTATTTTTATACTCAACCCTGCACAGAATTCTCCCGCACCTTGTTGTGTTTTGTGAAGATGACGGACAATAGTGATCGAGGCTAAGGGTGATGGATGGGAGGCTGTTAAGAGCTGGACTAGATGGGACGTACCACATGGATGAGTTGTTTATGTTTTGTACCTACCCTTCAGGTAGGATTCCCCGGTGGATGATCCAAGAGTTGTTTTCCATTATTACATGTAATTGTTGTTTAGTTGGGTTTGTATATTTTCCAACTTATTTTTAGTACACTTTTCATTTCTATTTTAGTACTTATTACTTCTACAACATGTGTTTAGTTAGTGTGTGTTTCAGGTTTAAAGGAAATGCTTTCTCTTTTTATCATGATTATATCTTTGGTGCTAGTCACCAGCCCCTGGACTATGGAAGGTGGGCTTGGGGTAGTCATGATACGGGCCCCGAGGATGGGTCGTGAGAGGGAAAATATCATTTCCATTTTTAAATCACCTAATATTTTTAATAAACTAGGCATTTTTAATGAAATTTTTTCCATTGAAAATAAAATTATAAACAAGTTAATTAATCGTAAAATAATATATTATTAATGAAAAAATCAAAATATTTTCATGACATATAATTTAAAAAATATTCATCTCATAGTGTTTAATAAAAGTATAAGAAAATCCTCATTTGAACAATTACAAGAAGATTCCTTTCGAACCATTTTTTGAAAATTAAATCATTGTTAAAAATTAATTTAAAAAAATATAGGGTAATATTCAACAAAATTAAAATATTTTTATATAATATGGATATAGAAGAAAAATATAATATAATGGGACACAATAAAATTTAGTTTTTAAATGAAAGTAACTAACACCGTTTGAAACATTTGAATAATAAGACCCATTAAATAATCACATTCAAAAACATTAATGTTTATAATAATAGATATATTCATGATATAACATGTAAATTGGTCTATATATACACCTTTTAAAATACTATAGGGGAATATAATTAAAAAATGTATCAATGAAAGGAAATTGAGTTGAAGCCTATTACATTTCATATGACATATCACATAAGTTGTTAATATTTTTTAATAAAAAAATAGTTATTTTTAGTAACTGCTTAATAAAATTTATGAATTCAATCATCTCATTATTTCATTTAATACAATTTTATATATAATTACTTAATCAATTAATTTCACATCAGGATGTTTTTATGATATTTTGTTGAAATGTCAAAAATAAATTATATAGGTCGACTATATACAAGATATTTAGAAAGAAGCCATTCCTAGAATAATAATCATGAAATAATTATAATTTTTATAAACAAATTATATTTTTGGAACTAAGTAAAATTTATGGTTATTATAAATGAACTACATTACAATCATACATATGGTAGGTCGTACATACAATGAGTAACATTTCCATTTTCAATGATCTTTATTAAAATAAAGTAGTGTCATTTTATCAGTTTAGATTAATCATAATATTTTAAATATTGTTTTATTTCATTACATAGACTTATATATATAATCCATGTGATGTGATGATGAAAAATGAATTACATCCCATTATGGAGGAAGTAATCCACAAATATTATAAAATGATGTCATCATTCTCTAGTGTTTTAAATGTAAGAAAATATTACATATATTATATTAAAATAATGATAAAAATTTAATAAATCTCAAATATTAAAACTTAAAATCATCGTTATAACCACTCTTTAAAGATGGTGATGTTGAAGTCCCTTCCCATTTTAGGTATGTTGGAGATGGATATAGATTATTCAGTTTACATACTGAAATATTTGTATATAAATGATACTATAGTTATTACATTATTATGGTTCAAGACCAGTTTATGGAGGTTTAAGAAAAAAAAACTAAAACAAGCATATAAAAACTATACATATTCTTTAAAAAATCAATATTCTTTAACATGTTAAACATATATGTTTGGGAATATATGCAACATAAAGACTCTAAAATAATGGGAGAGTTTATAGAAAGTGACTTGGGTAGGTATTTATCAAACCAATTTGGTTTTCAAGTGAAAATTATTGAGAATAAGATGTGCCCTTTAATAAGAGGGGAGGGGAACTCTTATAATTTCTTAAAATATAGTGTTATTATAAATTAATTTTATATTAAAAATTGATATACACTAATTTTTATTAAATATATAATTGTTATAGACACACGTAGTCTCTTATAATAATTATTATATCTGTTTTAGTCATATTGTTAACATTATAATTTGTTTTTAACTCGTCAATAAACCCTTTCACACATACTGTAAAAATAATGACTTTTACTCTTTAAGGGTTAATATAGTTAATATAAATATAAAAAAGACCCATAAATGGATCATTTATTATATAATAATCCATATAATAATAATTTGAAATAATACAATATTATAAGGAATTTTATATCATTAAATTAAAAAAAATTATTATAATATATCATTAATGTCATTTTTTACAATTATTACATACTTTTAATTTAATTATATATATATAAAACTTTAAAATAATATATATATATATATATATATTAACACATCTCCAAAATGTGAGCTTACTATATAAAATTAATGGATCTTATTAATTATTCCATATTATAATAATTTTAGGATTTTCAATATCATTAATATAATATTTTTTCTAATCTCTTGAATGATGGTCATGGGATATCGATACAGGTCAAGAGAGAGAGTATGTGATGAAATATTCATGGAATGGGTGGACTCCTCAATCACCATAACCAGAAAAAATGTTATTGAGTGGTTTTATGCATTAATTTTCTTCCATTTTCTTTGGACCTTTTTGGGTTTGTACCTTCCTTCACTTTTCCATTAGAAATTTTCAATAAAGATGACTTTGGGCATTAACCTTTTATAAATAAAATTCATTCATCATCATTGTGCAAGAATTTACAGAAATTATTTATTCACTAAAAATATAAAACATTTAAATTATTATGATAGATCTTATAGATATCAAAATAATATTTATAACTAAAATTCTCATCCAATAATAGCTATGTCAAAAATATTGCATTTATTAAAAATATGAGTGTTACATTGTGTTCTTTTCATTAAAGAAAGATGATAAAGTTCATATTCTCATATAATTGGGAAAAAATTCCATATAATGGAATATATATATATATATATATTATGGATAAAACCTACTAGTTCAATAAAACAAAGCCATGTGTATATTCACATTATAGTCCATCTCATTTTATTTTTAACCCTTAATTACGTGGTTTACCCTTTACTGTGGTAAAAAATTACTATGGTTAGAAATCAATATGATCAAAAAGAAAATGTAACCACTTACTATGATTTTACCTCCAGATTAAAAAATTTTAATACATTTTTGAAAAATTAAAAACATATATGTGGACAAATTTATTTTAAAACTAAACTGAAAAAATGAAACAAAAAACAATCTTTTATAAAAATTCGCCTTTTATGTCTAAAATAGTTTTATACTAACTAAAATTATAAATAACTTTTACAAACCCATAATTTGATAATTATAAATCAAAATAAAATAATTAAACTTAACAACTACTATAAAATATAATTTTCTCTTATAAATAATTCAAAGAATAAATTTATTCGAATAAAAATCATAATTATTTACTTTTCAATAAAAAGTAAACCGTTTTTAAAATTCTTAAAATTTAAACAAAGGTTTTTTTGATGATTTAAATAATGATTTTATTTTTATAAAATAATTTTTCTAATAGTTTAAAAAATTAATCATATTAATTTTATACAAGATGTAAAAAAATATTTTTTTATATTTTTTAAGTATAAAATGTCATTACTAATAATTGAGTAATAATTTTTTTTTGAAAATATTTATATTTATTAGGAACACCATATTTATTTAATTAATAATTTATTCACATTCATATCTTCCAATAAATGTATTGAATTTGACAGTCACATTGGAATAATAATATTTCAATGTTCTTTTAAGATTAGTGTTGAATATCTTGTACACTATAAATTATATTTTATCAATTTAAATGATCGATATATTATATAATAACCCCCCATAATTAAAGGATTTAATCATATAATTTTAAACTTATGATCAAAAAAGTGGTTTGACATTTCAAAATACATTTGTAATTCCAACATCATTGAACAAGTTAATCGAACTTCCACATTAAAAAAGAAAAATGGGAAGAATGAAGGTCATCTAGAATAACACTTAAATAGGAGTCCATGAAGTAAAAAATTTTAGGGAACTGAAATAATGGATATAAAAGATAAAACTCGGTCCTAAGGACTGATATATAGTGATGTTGAATATGTTCTTGAGAATAATAATTATTACAATATCTTGTATCTATGATGTCTTAAAAGACATTGATTTTTTTGATAATAAAATTAAATGGATAAGTTTTTTAGTTCAAGAACATTTACCTAGACTTGGGTAATTATTTTATCATATATAATAAAATTATATGGAAAAATAAATACATTTCAAGAATTATTTCATATTTTAGTCAATTTCCACCATGAACTAGACTTTTATCCAAAAGATGTGAATTCAAAAAAAATTTGTGATTGATGGACTAGTATCAACTTCCAATCTATCACATAATCCAAGAATAGTATTTATGTTATTCCTCCTAAGTTTATTTATTAACTAAAACTAAAATAGATATAACAATAAAATATATTTCCCAAAAATAAAGAAACATCATATGAATAAAAACAACTTAAAAATCCAAAATTCTATATTAACAACCATATATAAACTTTTTAATTAAATAAATTAGTATTCAAAAAATTCATCAAAAATATTCTATATAATGATTGAAATCCGAAAAATTAGAAATATATGATCACATAGTCTTATGAGATAAATTTAATATTTTTCTCCAAAAACATCGACTAGCATTAATTTCTCATAGCTAAAATGTAATTTACCAAATCAAATAATCTGTAAAATATGTTATTAATTTTTATAAGTAACCTAAATTACAATAAGTCCCTAATAAATTCATATATTATTCTAAAATTTAATTCATGTATTTTTTTTAAAAACCCCATTTTATTCTGATTACCATAATCCTATAGTGATTCCCAAAAATTATAGTGATCTTCCTTCAGAATAACTTTTATCACTTAATCACTAAATAAAATTCCTAGTAATTTAATGTGATGAAATATATTATCAGAAAACGAATCTAACATTAATTAGTTTAATATTTTTAAAAAAGAAAACAATTTTATATTGGCGACTATATCATATAGGCCAATTCTTTTCGATGCATCCATGTCGCCCTCCAGTTTTGGATTCAAACCTCACACTGTCTTTGGACATGATGAGTTGTCACCAATTCTATGGGGTTTCCTTTTTTTTAAAACTATACTCCATTTAATTCTCTAAAAATTGGAAAAAATATCCTCATAAATAATTTTATTTTTTTTATTATTAATAAAAATGTTTTAACCTCAATATTTTTCTAATATATTTCTTTTTACATCTAATATTTTAATAACTAATAATTAACTCAACTGATTAATTTTAAATTTTATCTCCCTATTATTTCAATAAAACTATGCTAATAAAATGATAAAATAATCTCATAAATTGATCATGTTTTCAACTTAGTTACATTATAATTTCATTAGTGTAGATTTAAGGACTATGCATTGAAAAAAAAATTATCTTTTTTAAAACAACATTAATAATTTACCCAAAAAAACCTCATATAATGAGGATAGTATGAATGTTGGCATATAAATAGTTTTTAAAAAAAAAATAATGGCATGTAATTATAAAAAAATATGATCATGGCATATAGAAGGTGTTTTATATTTCACAGAACTATTTGTAGGAGATTTGTATGTTAGAAAATGATTTATCATTTAAAGGACATTACTTTTACCAAATTTGTGTAAGTAGTTCAGCTATAAAGATTGAATATTTTTGCACCATTATCTTCCCATTGGTAACTTATTTTCAAAATCTCCAAAAGTAACAAAATATGTATTTTAGTAAAGTAAAATAACTATAAAATTAACCTATGTTTAACAAATAGAATTAATATCTAAATTCATATAAACACAACTATAATACCAACTTCAATTACCTGAACAAAAACATTACATCTTATAGTGAATTTATACCATAATTGACTTTATTAAATTCCCAATTAACGTTTGGGTTCAGTGTTTTAGATAATAAGTAAAAATTAATATATAATAATCTTATTCAAAAAAAGTGGACTCTTCAACACAATGTCCATTTTGAAATAAAACAAAAAAATTTAAACATTAAACATCATTATAATAGATAAATTATTTATAAAACTCGTAAACTAGAATTTATATAAACCATATAAAATAATATGGGTTTATAACATCAAAACATGCCTTAACAAAAAGAAAATTTTTATGAAGTCTCTTATCTTAAAAGTGGCTCATCATGTAAATTATTTATATTACCGAATAAAATAATATTATATTTTACTACATGATTATGAAACATTTCATTTTAATTATGCATTTATTTCTTTTAATAAGTGGTTATACGTAATTATAAATTACATTTTGATAACATTGACTGTTTTCGATGATATCTTGCTCCTATGTAAGAAATGAAATCATGTAGTTTCAATATAGAAATGGTATTCATTACTCCAACATCTCAATAATAATAATAATAAAATATTTATAATTTTTATACATCAATTATATTTTTAAATCCAACCATGAACTATTTTTATGAAAAATGTACTACATTAAAATAATGCATAAGGTAGGTCGTATGTACGATTGAGTAACATTTCAATTTTTCAATGATCATTATAAAAAAATGTTAAGGAGAGTATTTTTATTATATATTGAAAATAATAAAATAAAATTACTTTACATTAATTTTAATTATATATATCATCCATGTGATGTGGTGATGAAAAAATAATTGCATCTCTTTATGGTGGTGGTGGTCCACACGTACACATGAATAACGTTATCATTTCCATTTATGAAAGGATAAGAGAATTTATTATATATTATCATTATATAATGATAAATATATAATTAAAGTCATTTTTATAACTAAAAAACAACAATATAAACAATCTTGAGACATGGTGATAGATAACGAATTAAATCATTTCACGGGGTGGTAGTCAGCCGAACACACAAACCGTGATTTCCTATCACATTTGATGGACGTTGGAGATGAATATAGGTTTTTAAATATACATTAAAACACACTATTATATGTATGATAATTTTCTTATTATTTTATATTGTTTTAATAAAATTATAAATATGGGTAAGAATAAATAAGACTAAAACATGTGGATAAAAACTATAAATATTAATTAGAAAACCTCCTTCGCATTACACCTTGATACCTCAATGATAGTATTCTACCCAAAATAATGAATCTAGATATTGGATATAGATTATAAGAAGGTGTTTTTTATTTAATAACTAAAAAAATATGGTTTTAAAGTGTGATGATTTTAGATGAAGTGCTTCCATTTTATAAGATATGTGGGGGAACTCTAGGAGTTTCTCAAAAAATAAAATTAATATAAATTAATTACATATTAAAATTTACTCTAAGATATTTTATTCTGAAAATATGATTTTCATGTATCATAATAATTACATGAAATAAATATTATACATGTTTTGACCACATTTTTTGCACTGTATTTTTACATTTACCCCTCGTTAACCACTTTCACACTTATAATGTCAACAAGGATTACTCCTATTTAAGAATCAATACAATTAATATAAATAGAGAAGAATCCAATAAATGTAAACTGGATGAAATAATACACCATATCATAATCACATATATGAATATAATATTTTTTTGAATTTTATATAATTTCATAAATTATTATTTCATATAATATATCATTAACATCGTTTTTTAAGACATTTCATTGGTATATATTTTTTAATATGAAAACAACATATAGAATTCCAAAAAAATATATTTTAACATAACTAATACATTCTATGGAAATATCTAAAATTTATGTATCCTATTAATTATCTCAAATTGTAAAAATTTAATATTTTTAATATCTTTTATTTAATTTTTTCAATTAATTAAATAATTAGTGCATCATTGGTGTTTAAGAATATTAGGTAAAAATTTCATGAATAAAAATTAAAAATAATTTTCCAATATAATTAAAAATAATTTATATTTTAAAATACTATATATAACCAAACCATACCACTATTAATATCTATTCAATAAATATTACCATTTTTAAAAACAATACTGTAAAATTATTCTCATTTTTTAAGTAAAATTTTATACAGGTCATAATCGCTTCCAATTAATAAAAATTCCATGTAAATAAGTATTATAAAAGTAACGACAAAGAAATAATCAAATGAATATATATATATATATATAGTGTGTTAGGGTCTTTTTTATTGGATATAATTTTATTATTATGCATTAATAACTTGATTTACCCAATATCGTGTAAAAAATCACTATGGTTACTATTTATACTAACCAAAAAATAAAATGGAAATATTTTCTAAATTTAGAACTCATTATTACAAATATTTAATATATTTTTTAACAATTAATAACATAGAATTTGTAAAATCTAATTTAAATTTAAACTATAAAAAACACAACATAATTATCTTTTTCTGAAAAATATCGTTATAAGTATAAAATGTTTTTATACTAAATTAAAGTATAAAAATAATTTAAAAATCATAAAATAATTTTTATAAATAATAATGAACAAATGAAATTTTAAAAATATTCCAAAATATCATTTTTCATTATAAATACATTGACAAAAAATATAGTTTCCAATAAAAATTCATATTTTTAACTAATCATTAAAAAATAAAACAACCAAAAATATTATCAAAATTTAACCATTAGAATATTTTTATATGATTATTCAAAAAACAATTTTATCAATTAATTATTATAAAATATAAGAGAATAATAACGTCATATTTATGAAAAAAGCATGAAATCAAATTATGGAAGAAGAAAATGACTACCGAAATTGAGTATTTATTTTCAAACAATATAAAAATAAAATAGTATTTAGTACTACATTTATATTAATTATAAAAAATATATATTCCTATTCATACCCAAAAAATTAATGAATTGGTTATTACTATACAATTTATATAATATTGTTTCATCCTTTGTTTATGATCATGGTTAGGTCTCTTGTAATTTATGAATCATATTTATTTTATTTAATATTTTGGGAACTAACATTAACCCCCATTTAATAAATTTCAACGTTTAAATTTTAAATTGTGATCAAAATTTTTTTTGACCATGACAAATACATATCAAACACTCACAAAATAAAAATGGTTAATAAAACATTCACAGAAAAATAGAGAGAAGGGTTATAATAAGTTCATTCATAACGACACATAACTAGGTTTCCATATAGGATGACATTATTTTGTATTAAAAACATAGATATAAAAGGGAAAAATAAATCCCAAGGGTTGATAGAGATTAATAGACAATATGAGCATAATAATGTTAACATTTACTAAATAGTAAACCCATAATGGGTGAGAAGGAAATTGATTTGTTATTATGAAAATTACATAGATAATGTCATTATTTAATAATACTTTTACTATAGTTGAGGAATTCCCCAATCATTTATATTAAAAGAATAAGAAAATATACTTACTTTTTAAGATTTATTACTTCATTTGGTCAATTTCAACCATGAACTCATAATTTTTCTCTAAATGATGAATATTCAACATGATTATTTTATGTTTTATGTACAATAATCGACCTTTAATTTCTCGAATCACATAATCTCCAATATTTCATAACAATTTATATAAAAAATCTACGTCAAAATAAATCCATAATAAATACATATATCCTTCCAAAATATAATTCAACCTATATTTTTTAAATAAAATCTCATGTTATTCAATTACCTTAATCCTACAATTCACTCAAAAATTTACCCAACTTATTCTTAAATTACATTATTCAATTAATCAGTAAACCAATTTTCAATCTCATCTTTATCAATATGATAAAGAATATTAGCCCAAAGTGAATTTATAACTTATCTATCACTTCATTTAAATAAAATTAAACAGTGTCATAATAACCCAGACATCACTTAGGCCAGTGCTATGTGATGAACCCTTGTCACTGTTTGATTGTTGGTTAAGGCCTTACAATCTTGACGGATGTAATAGCTTGTCGCACGACATATAGGTTATCATTTTATAAAACTATAATCTATATAAAATTTCAAAAAATATTTGAAAAATCCCCAAAAATAACATTTATAAATTAATCATTACATAACATTTTTTAACCTCAACTGTTATATAATACCATTCATTTTTCAACAATAAATGCAATAACCCATTATTACCTCAACTTTTAATTTGTAATATCGTATCTCTATTATTTAAATAATATTATACCAAGGAATGGATAAAATAATATCATACATCAATTATAGTTTCCACCTAATTTCATTATCATTTTATTCACATAGATAGAACATACACTCAAAGCAAAAATGTTTTTGCGAATCCTAAAATTCCATTACTTTTTCAAAAATATCTTTATAAAATTTGCGTTTTAAGGTTTTTTTCATAGATATAATTTTGAAATATATTTTTCAATGTCATATAATTTTAGAACATATTATAAAACATAATTTTTATAAAACATTCTGACTGAGTTTATTCTAAATAATTCAATCAAGGGCCCTTTTAGAATACCAAAATCATTACCCAAAATAATATAACTTATTAGAAAATAAAAATATTCCAAATAGGGTTTTCATTCACTTTTAGCTATAGTAATATCATTTTATAGATACATTTTCTTAGATAATGTAACATATATTAAAATCCATTGACAATATTTACCTTGTTGGAAAGATGGTAGATATGTGAATTTATGATTTCATTAAAAACAATCCATGAACCATGCTAGTATTGAGGAATTGAAGAGGTATGTAATATTTCATATAATAATTTTTAGGAGAGTTGTATGTTAGGAACATTTTAAAAAATATAAAGTCATGAATTGGAAATAATTTTTTTAGGAATTTCATCTATAATAGAGATAAATATTATTTGGGATCCTCCTCCATCAACATGAGACAGATTTTACTCGATCTGAAAAAGTAAAAAAAATATTTTACAAAAATAATATACCTTAAAATGTAACCTATATTTAACTGAGTTTCATAATCTCTATATTACTCTAACCAATAATCTAATACTAATATTAAGGACCCAACTTTAAAATTAAATATTCTAGTGACTCTATACTAAGATTAAAATTCATTCATTCTAATATATATATATTTTTATATATTTTTAGACAATTTATAGGATATATTATAAAATAAACCCATCCAATATAAGTGGAAACATATTTTTAGTTTCCATTTTTCCCATATAATAGTTGTATTTAAAATATAACATGACATTATTTCAAGAACAATCTTCACAGCTTTCATCTGGACCTCATCCTTGTACCAACTCATCGTTAAATCCATTTAAAAACATTTTTAAATATGGTATGAGCATAGATAGCTTAGTGAGGGACATAAAAATACCAAACCACCAATCCATGAATATTAATGAAAAATTTAATGTTTTAAAATAATATATGGGTTCAAAATATACCCATTTAATACACAAAAAAATAAACATATCTACAAAAAAACCAGATATCATTTCAATATAAATATTTAGGTTAAAATAAAAGCATAATATTTTCATTGAAATCATGAAAATTATATGAACATTGTTTCAAAAAGTTATTATTTTCACTCTGAAATTTGGAAAACCTCTAAATGTTAAAATTGGAGTAAACATAACATTTAAACATAAATGACCATACAGATTATATTATGAACATTTCCTTAGAGTAACCATTGTACCTAGTCATGGAAGACATTAATAATTAACTTCCAAACATTACCCATTTCACTAAAATATTATAATAGGGATTAACCAGTGTAAAACTATATTGGGATAACTTGTGACCTATAATTGGTCTCAACCATTCATATAATCTATTTGGGCCCCATATTTTCACATATATAATGTACATGAACCATATTGTTGGTAAAACATTTTACCCTATCAAACTTTTATCATAAACCATTGAAAAACTCCTTGAATCCATTTAAATATAATTTTTTTAATATCACAATACCCTTTCCATTTAAAAACAAATTTTCAATACGAAAATAAATAAAAAATGGGAAGGTGGAGTTTTCATTAAATAAATAGTGAAATATTTTAATGAAATAAAGCATCATAATTTCAAAATATATCTTGTTAGATGGAAAATTAATGTAAAATATAACATGGAAGATTAATTGTGTAAAATTCCCATTCAATATTTAAAAAATAACTTTCAAAAAATTAATCAACTAAAAATGAAATCATTTCATTAGAAACAAAACATTTCAACCTTTAAATTAATGATCAAATAAAATGTTTTTAATGAAGGTGGTAAAATTAATTCATGATTTATATGTTAGAATCATTCTTTTCACGCTATTTTGGATAAATTTTAATAAAGTACCTCCTTTGGAAAAGT
Organism: Viscum album; assembly: GCA_963277665.1. Taxonomy (NCBI): domain Eukaryota; kingdom Viridiplantae; phylum Streptophyta; class Magnoliopsida; order Santalales; family Viscaceae; genus Viscum; species Viscum album. The sequence goes on along the minus strand of OY728157.1, from coordinate 1,520,220,066 downwards.
ACAAGATGATTCTCTTCAAAATATTTTCTCAAAAGTCAAACATGAGTGAAAATGACTAAAAAAAGGATAATGTTAAAATGGATCATAAAAATTTTCTTTATAAATTATGGATATGAAAGAAATTGAATGTTTTATTGGATACTTTAAAAGATTATTCTAAAAAACTCCATTACCACTTTAGAAACATTTTACTTGCAAGCCCTATGAAAAAATAACATAAAAAAATACAATATCATTAGAATATAAAATTCTTGATCTAAATTTTTAATGGGGAATTATATACACCTCATAAAATAATATGCACCCATAACATTAAAAATATCCCTCAATAAAATAAAATTGTGAAAAATTCCCTTACCATGTGTTGGACACATAACATACGTTATTTATATCCCTGAATAAAAAAAAAATTGTTTTTATAAATTATTATGAACCTTTTTATATTTTATTTTTAATTTATTTAATTCAATATTTTTATATATAATTAAGTAATATATTAAGTACAAATAAAGTGTTTTTGATGTTATTAAAACCATATGTCAGAAATGATTTTCGTGGGTTCAATATGCACAAGTTTTTCAATTATCCACCATATTAAAAAATGACCATGATACAATTATCATTTTTACATATCAATTATAATTTTAAAACCAACCATTAAATAGGGTTATTAAAAAATATCTATATCAAAATCACCAAGATGGTATGTCATATGTAAGCATTATTATTTTTTCAATTTTCAATGTTCATTTTGGAATAATGGTATGTATAATTATATCTATCCAGAATGATCCTAAAATAAAATATATTGTTTAGTTATTTAATTATTCATTTATATATCATCAATGTTATGTGTTGATGAAAACTTAATCGCATCACTTCATTATGGTAGTACTCCACACATATGCATGAACACTTTTACCTTATTCCATTTTATAGAACGGTAAAATAATAGTTGTTATATTATAATTAAAAATTTAAAAATATTACACTAATATAATATTTATAACATAAATACATCATTATAACCTTTCCTTCATAAACTTAATAAAAACCAAATTATATCATTTCCTAAGATGATAGTTCATTGTACACATTAATGATGACTTCCTTTCCCAATTTATGGGTATTGGAGATGGAAATAGGTTATTAAATAAACATAATAAATGATAATTTTATATAAGATATTTATTATATTATTTTATAAACTTTTATTTTGATTTTATGATGTGTAACAGGAAATAAAACTAAAACATTCTGATAGAAACTATACCTATTGATTGGAAAATCTCATTTTCATAACATCTTAAGACCTATAAGAATGGAATTATGCCTAGAATAGAGCCTCTATAATGATGGGTTGGATTATAAGAATTTATTTTTTATTTAATGTCAAAAAAAATTTTCCCAATTTTTAATGAATAAGAAGAATATGTACCCATTTTTATAGAGGGGAAACACTCATGAAGTTATCAAAATATTTAATTAATATAAATTACTTATCAATTCAAAATTCCAATAAAATATTTAGTTCAAAAATAGAAAGATTATTAATCAATATAATATTATAAAATAAAAATTTATAACTTTTAATTACATTTTAACCCTTATATTTTTGTTTTAAAACCTCATTAACCCCTTCCACATAAAGTATGGAAATAAGGATGTTTACCCTATGAGGGTATATATAGTTCATATACATGATTAAAATACCATAAAATGGAAGTTTAACATATAATTAACCATATACATATCACTTGGTAGAATATATTGTTTTTAGGAATTTTATATGATTTAATAAAATATTAATTTTTATAATTTATCATTTACGATAATATTTTACAATAATTATTTACTTTGTATTTAATAATATAAATAAAATACATATAATAAGAAAAAAATTAAAACATACTCAACAAGTCTTATTTGAGTATAAATTTCATCGGAAACATTAATTATAGAAAATTATAATAATTTTGATATATATCTATATATTCATTTATAGTATTTTTCCATTAAATAATTATTGAATCGATGTTCTGTGAGATTGTTTGGTAATTATATCTTCAATAAAAATTAACAAAAAATACCATGATAAAAATAAAAAATAAAAATTTATATATATAACTCAACATAGCATCTAATAATATATATGTTATAAATATTATAATTATTAAAAACATGAGATTGATATTTTTTAATCTTCCATGTATAAAATATTTTACATTCCATAGTATCATAAAAATAGAATCCAAATGCCACTTAACATAATATTATATGATTATTCAAGATGTTTAGCCATAAAATAAATGTAATTAATTTTTTCATGTCATTTCATTTGTCATATCATTTTATTTTTAACCCTAAATTACCTAATTTTCCATTTAATGTGGCAAGAAAAAATTACTAAGGCTACTATTCAAATTGACAAAAAAGGAATCCTAATAAAAAAATTTGTAACTATAGATTAAAACTACATAATCTATATTTCAAAATTCAAAAAAAATTGGGACATAATTTAATTTAAATTATATACAAAAAAATGTAACAAAAAAATGTTTTTCCAAAAAAAGGAAATTTTAAGAATATATTGTTTTTATAATATATTTGAGAATTAAATTCATTAAAAACCCAAAATTTAATTATTATAAAAAAATATAACTATTATTATATTAAAAAATTTCTATACTATAATTTTACCATATAAATACATTGATATAATATATAGTATACAAAAAAATAGTATATTTAACTATTCATTGAAAAATAAAAAATATCATAAAATTCTAAAAAAACCACCGTATAATAATTTTGATATGATTCTTTCAAAATTGAAATTTATGTTATCAAATAAATTATTTGAAAGTTAAAAAAACTAATTATATTTTTTTCCATTAAAAAGTAAAAAAATTAAATTCTTTCAGATTGATGAAAGATAGTGATAGTGGGAATACATGATTTTCAATTTGGTGATAGAGAGGGAGCACGATTATAGATCTGTGCTAGATCTTTTACCTTGTAATCATTTTTTAATGACCTAGAAATTCCATGTAATTTTTTTAGTAAAATTTATGATTATTACTAGTCTATGAAAATTGATGGCACGTGATTCTATGGCCCTGTGTGCCCAGAACAGAATTTTGAACTTTTTTAAGGTGCGTTCAATATATGTATGGAAATAATTTCTTATATTTTAAACCATTGGTTAGAATTAAAATCTTGGGGTACCATTTTACTTGCAGCACCGAGATTCACTTAAGGGTGTATTATCTTCAACCACAGTTGTTCAGGTGAAAAAGATCATTTTACAGACTTTTTGAAAGAATAATAAAATAACCTAATTGGTTATATTATTTTTCTACCACCTCTTGAGTGATGTTGGCGGGGACCACAGAGGTGGTCAGGAATTTAAAAAGGGACACTAAATGCCTGGTTACACATAGGTTGTGTAACCACCACATGTATAATTAATAAGGTTCATTAATTACACCAAGTAATGAGCCATTAATTGAAAAGAGAATTAAACTCTTAACTTTTCCCTTGGATTAATGAAATAGTGGGGATAAATATTTTGGGGAATCATGGAAGAATTATTGAAAAAACCAAAGAACAAACTGTCTCTTCAATGAATAATGGAGGCTAAAACGACGATGGTGGGGGAATCAATCCGAAAACGATGAATAGCAATGGCTTCAACGAACAATGATTCTTCTCAAAAAACTATGAAATCTCATATGAATATAATTTATGGGTGTTTGTTTAAGATCATGTGATTTTGTTTCAATATATCATTCTTAAAAACATGAAGAATGCAGATTAACCATAAATCAGGTAATCTTTGATTCGTACAAAACTATGTGTGTACAGTGTAAGAATTTTTGAATAGGGTTTTAATTTATCATTTGATGATTTTGTTTTCCACAACTTTGTTAAATTGCTAACATTGAGGGCACGATCCAACCGAACAAGGCCCGTACCCTATGCCGCTTCATATTTTTCGTGTTCATCATAGGAGGAAACTTTAACTTGGCGACAACATGAATATGAGAGCCATGTAGTGATGACAACATCCCGAGTATCCTATAGGCACAATGGAAATGGAAAATGTACCACCGAAGCTCACCCTGTGTCTTGTAGAAGTTATGCTACTGAAAAACTAGTGCGACAGCACCTGAAGGCATCATAGTTGATAGCAGGGGTGGCTAGCTCTTGGCCAGCTGTGTTGGCAGTGGGCGGTGCGTCGTCGCGTGCCGTAGAGGGAGGCCGCAGCATAGAGCCACGGCAGAAGGGGATCCACACATCGTGGGTCCCACTGACAGAAGAGATAGTGCCACAAGTCGCTGCTATAGCAAACCAAATGGACAATTGTCTATTGTAAAAGGGGGATCCAACCCCCGCGTGTGTTGTGACCAGCCTAGGTGGGTAGGGTCTGTCCGCTGTCCAGCGGGCCGAGCCCACCGCGGCCCAGCTCACTCGGGCGGAGCCCGCCGCGGCCCAACTCACTCAGGTCGGCCCAAAAGGTTCAGGCTAGACCGGGTCAAACCTAGACCTATTCGGTTTGTCCTAAAATGAGTTGGATCAGCTAGGGTTGGGGCGGGTTGGGTCGGTCCAACCGGGTCGGCCCGAACCCGGACCCTTTTCGACCCATTCGTCACTTAAAAGGTCATATCTCACAGACTAGACGCCTTTTTGACAAACCGTATATGGTGATAGAATCCTTGGAACATTAAGGTCCTTTTTAAATAATCCACATGAGTTTTGGAGATGGTTGGAGGATGTCTGGGTTGGATCAGAACTGAATCCAACCAGGCCCTAGGTACTAAAATGCTTATAACTCATAGACCGGATTTCAGATTGATGCGCCATCTATCTCATTGGGACCCTTAAGACATATCAGCCCTTTGAGTTACTCTTTTTTGGATCTTCTTGTAAGTTGAGGCACAACTGATATCTTGAGTAGTAGTTTCTATGGAAATCAAGCGCACCAAGTGCGGGAAATCCCATGGATGGCTGTCAATTGAATAGAGACCATGTGTAGATCAACATCATTGCAACCCTGTGTAGATCAGCAACATACCAATCCTTTGTGGATAAGCCTCACAGAGAACCTATGAGGATAAGCATCATAATGACCCTATATGGATTAGTATCATAAGGGCCCTGTGTGGATCATCATCCAAGTGGCCCTTTGTGGATCAGTAGTGCGCAAATCGATGAGGACCAACCTTATAGAGGCCCGTCATGGATCAGTGACATACAACCCTATGTCAATAAACAATATAACAACTTCTTCATGGTTTATTTTTGGAACTTCCTAATAGAATAAAATTATACAGCTTAATACTAATCATCTTTATTGCTGATCTCTGAGTTATATACCCGATATGAGCTGAGTCTTTTCTTGTGCTTTGTGACTGAGATCATACATTGTGGTTTTCACTTTGTGGAATTATGAGTGTCCTTCTGGGGTCTCGGGGTCCGTACTGGGTATTTTTATACTCAACCCTACATGGTATTTTCCCAAACCTTGTCGTGTCATGTCAAGATGATGAGCATCTTGGTTGAGACTTTATGGAGCCTATACCAGGTGGTACACATAGGTGACTCGATAACGTTCTATGATGCAGAGATGAGCTATACATACCCATTAGGTAGGATCCTTGGTGGATTATCTCCGTATATTTTTATATTGTATTTTTATATTTTAGTTGTTCTTGTATTCTGGTCCCCTTTACATTCGATGCAAACATTTACTACTGTTGTTTTACTACGTGGTTTGCATCTTTTCATATTCTTGGTTTGTGTGTCTGCAGGGTTAAATTAAATAACTTTCACATTTTATGGAAATGAATTTTTTGTACTAATCACCAACCCCTATCCTATGGAAGACGGACTGGGTGTAGTCATGACAAAGGTCCCGAGAGACGGGTCATGACAAAGTGGTATCATAGTAGTTGGTTATACTGAAGAACTAAAACTCTGATCATTCCAATGAAGAAATAGTGTTAAGTGTTTTTACTGTGGTTTGAAATTCAGGGAGTCCAGTGTTGGGGCGGTGGATGACGTATCCATATAACAGGACACTAAATTATGATTTCTGACTAAGTACATGAAAACATTAATTGTGTGTGTTTTGGAAATGTTTTACTTTTGATCTCTTTTGAGTCATCTCACAAGGTATAACTTATTGACTGTGGCACATCTGTTTCTTTTTAGGATGCCTCCATGTAGACCACCATCCATGATTCCAGAGAGAGTTCATGATGACTACCCATTGAGCAATGAGGCTTCGGTATAGGAACCTATTACACCGTTATCACCTTTAAGTGGTGCACTAGTAGCACCACTACCTATTGGGAAGCAGTTTCCACCAACCCCACTAGCAAAAAGTGCACACTGATTGAGCATGTTACATGTGTTATAGTTTCATATTCTTCCAAGATTTCAAGGCCATATTGACATCCAGGGAACTGAGGACTGGCAGGAGGTTGTGGCTAGAGTTTTCTACCTAGTTGGCACACCCGCAAAGAATATGGTTATCCTAACTACTAGACTTTTCCAGGGCACGACATAGAGATGGTGGACCCTGATGCTCCAGTTTCACAATGTAGTGAACCTCACCTATACAAGAATCAAGAGCCTCTTCAGGGTGGATTTCATTCCAGTGAAACTATGCTCTGTTTGTATTCAAGAGCTCCTACAATTACATCAGTGAAACCTAGATGTGGCCTAGTACTTTGCAGGATTCACTGGTTTCTCTTGCTACTCCATCGATATTGTATGATACCCATTTTTTAGGGCTAGGACCTTTGATTAGGTTCTCTATTGGGAGATCCAAGCATCAATGATATCGCTCAATATCCTGAAGCAGGAGGGAGTACTCGAGCGAGCATTATTTGTGGAAATATTCTTAGGTGAACAGGCACTAATGGAAGGAGCCACCACCAAACAACATGTATTCGAGTTATCAGCAGCGAGTAATAGGCAGATGATGCAGTGGTCCAATCATGCCATAATGTCCAGAGGACAACCCTAGTATGTAGGGTCGGACGTGCGGAGCTCACAAGGTAGAGTAGGCCAGCATAGGAGTAGATTGAGCATCATGTGTGGTGAGAAGGGCCACATGGCACGCGACTACATGACCCACTGTACTGATGATCATAAGATGGTTGAGGGATTGTTTAGGTAGAGTCCGAAATTCGAGCGAGGAGGACCACAAGGCATTGGATGTGGTATATGAGTAGGTCATACAATATGTGGTGGGCAGTGATTTTAGGTTCTACCGCCACCACCTCTTGGTGGTGCACCCCAACCTTAGGGAGCCGGCGAACAGGGCTGATCTCAGCCTCAAGCAGTTGAGGCCTATGTCCACGGTGCTCCAGAGATGATTCAAGGTGTGATCTATGTCTACTCTACCCTAGAAGTAGTACTTATAGACCCAGTTTCAAGTCACTCTTTTATTTCCACAGCTCTGTTTCAGAGCTTGAAGATTCTGGTAGAGACATTGGCTTGATCCTTAATATTGGAGACACATATAGGAGATGATTCAATGATTACCCACTACGGGCTTGCACTGTGAGACTAATCTAGGATTCAAGTGATTTGGATGGGATATCCTAGTAGGATAATCGAGGCCTTATGATGTCATCTTGGGTATGGTCTAGTTATCTGTGGTCCATTCTTAGATTTACTAATTTAGGCACAAAGTGTGGTGTGTCCGTGAGGATTAGACCAGGTTTTACTTCATCGGTGAGAATGGATCCTTTGAAATTAAAAAAATGGAATTTCCTAAAGGAGGGTGCAACCGATCACACATTAGTTGGATAGCCTTACCCTCGGAGTAGTTGAAGATAGGAGTTTGAGCTATCCTATAGTTGTGGACCAGTATGTTGATGTTTTTCCTGAAGATATTCTCAGACTACCTCCTCACAGAGAGGTAGAATTCTACATAGAACTGTAACCCATAATGGAGCCAATATCTACTCTATCATATCATATGGCTCGCCCAAAGGTTTGTGAGGTACGGTATAAATAGAGGGCTTGCAGATGATGGGGATCATAAGGCCCAATTCTTCTCCAGGGTAATCCCCAATTTTATTTTACATGAATGAAGATAGAATATAAGTATTTTCATGGACTATTTCCACATTAACCAGGTGACTGTGAGGAGTATGTTTCCACTATCGAGGATTGATGATCTCTTCAACCAACTGAAGGGAGATCAACTATTTTCAAAGATAAAACCAAGATTAGGATATCACTAGCTCTGGTTACGAGATGCGGATGTACCGAAGACTGCCTTCATATTATGGTATGGCCACTATGAGTTCTTGTTAATTTATTTTGGTAGGACCAATTCCCCTGTAGTATTCATAGAACTCATGAACATTATCTTCCATCCTTACCTTGATTGATTTGTGGTGGTCTTCATTGATGACATGTTGGTTTACTCAGCAATATAGGAGGATCATGCCACTCACCTACAGATAGTTCAGGATACACTTCATGAGAACCATCTTTATGGTAATCCCTCGAAGTGGAAGTTATGGATATGAGAGGTCCTATTTTTGGGACATTTTATATTAGAGGCTGTAGTCACAGTGGATCTGGAGAAGATAGAGGCAATTATTTCTTGGGATCCAACCAAGAGTGTGAATAAGGTGAGGTGTCTCCTGGGATTGGCTGGGTATTACTGGATATTTGTGCTGGACTTTTCAAGGGTTTTGGAACCATTATTATATTTGACGAAGAAGTGGAATCCTTTCTTGTTGATAGAGAAGTGCCACTGTAGTTTATAGGTGGTGAGGAGGAGACTAATGAGTGCCCCCGTCATGAGGGTACCATAAGAGGGAATTGGTTTTGTAGTCTACTGTGAAAAATCAGGGACCAGACTAGGTTGTGTCCTGATGTAGGATTGATTGATGATTGCCTATGGCTCATGACATTTGAGATAGTACAAGCAAAACTATGTTACTCATGACCGGGAGTTTTCAGTAGTGGTCTTTTCACTAATGATTTGGCGGCACTACATGATGGGTGAATGGTTTACTATTTACTCTGATCACTAGAGTCTCAGTTACATCTTCTCATAGAAGGAACTTAACCTGAGACAATGGTGATGGCTATAGTTCCTCCAGGACTATGACTTTGAGATAGTCTACAATCTTGGGAAGGGGAACATTGTATAAAACACACTCAGAAGAAGTTCTGGTTTATAGTTACTGAGTGAGGTGATAGAGCATCTAGCCACGATGCAGATATCCTTCATGGATAGAGATGGAGTGGAATACCTTCAGTCTATGATTGTCACTCTCCCACTCCATCAGCGAGTTTAGTATGCTCGGCTTGGGAACATTGACTGAGAGGCCCAACGTTCTCATATATCCTCATGACATTCTGTTGAAGGATTTTCTGATGGTGGGGAGCACGCCATCCTCTTCAGAGGATGCACCAGGGTACTAGCGACTCTACGAGAGGAGGTGTTGAGGTAGTTTCACACATCCCCTTGGTGGTACATCCTGGATTGGTGAAGATGTACCAGGACCTCGGATGTCAAGACTGGTGGCCACAGATGAAGGAAGAGGTGGTGTATTTCGTATCACGATGCATAACTTGTCAGTATGTGAAGGCCAAAAATCAGGTACCTTTATGCTTAACTCAGCCACTGGAGGTGACACAATGGAATTGGGATGGTTTATACATGGACTTCAAGAGTAGGGATCAATAGTGATCTTGGGACACTTTAACATACATGAGATTTTATGACATCATGGAGTGCCATGGACAATCTTCTCATATCATGATGCTCATTTTACATGCTGCTTGTGGAGGGGATTACAGGAGGCATCTGGGACTCAACTACCATTGAGCACCACATTCCATCCTAAAATAGATGGTCTAAAAAAGAGTTCCATCCAGACACTCAAGGAATTTCTTTGTGCTTGTGTCCTTGATTTTGGCTGAAGTTGGTAGGACCACCTTCCACTAGTGGAGTTTGCAAACAACAACCGTTATCACTCCACCATCGGAATGGCTTAGTTTGATTCCATGTACGGTCAACCTTGAAGATCACCAATATGCTTGACAGACCTATGGGAGTCTAGACTTATTGGTCTATAGTTGGTTCAGGCTACCATGGAGAAGGTGTATATCATCCAGGAGAGGATGAAGACTGCACAGAGCTGACATATGTCTTATGCCGACAAGAGATGGAGACCCTTCGAGGTTGAGGAGGGAGACCATGTCTTTGAACGGGTCTCACCTAGATGAGGATTACATAGGTGTGGCTGGGGCCATGATCTCCCTCTGAGGTACATTAAACATTTATGTATCCTCATCAATGTAGACGAGGTGGAGTACAATCTATCTCTTATCCCACAGATGCACCGAGTGCATAATGTTTCCAATGTCTCACAATTGAGAAGGTACATGCATGATCCATCGCTTGGTATTGACTTGGGAAAGCTGGAAATCAATGATGGGTGATACATTTGGAGTTCCCTATGTAAATAGAGGATTTACAAGAGTAGGTCTTTTGTGGGAAGTTTATTCCTCTCGTGAAAGTTCAGTGGTAGCACATAAACCCCCAGAAAAGTACCTGGGGGTGGGAGGCTTATATTTATACTCATTACAACCATTTGTTCCCTAGTTTTTTATAGCTTCCATGTATGAAAAGCCCAAATTTGGGGTAATGTAAAGACCCTGAAATTATTATAATTTTTTTTAAAAATTATATGTTATTATTACGAGTCTCTAAAAATTAACGGTACATGATTTCAAGGACCAATGTGACTAGAATGAAATTTTGAACTATTTTAATGTACGCTCAGAAAACATATGGGAGAAATTTCTGATTTTTTGAACTAGTTCTCGGAATTGAAATCCAAGGGCACTGTAGAACTCATAATTCCTAGATTCTTTTAATGTTGGCATAACTTTGACCGCATAAGGTCTTGTGAAAAATATAGTTTTACGATCTTTTTGGATGAATAAAAAAATAACAAAAAATGTTATTTTATTTTTCTACCACCTCTTTAGTGATGGTGTTAGGGACCATGGAGGTGGTCGGACATTTAAGGAGAGGCATTAAATTCCTGGTTAAATATATGTTGTGTAACCACCCCTCATATAATAAATAAGTTTCATTAATTATAGAAATTAATGAGACATTAATTGAAATGAGAATTAAACTCTTAACTTATCCCTTAGATTAATGAAATAGCCGGGAGATGAGTTTTGGGGAATCAGGGGAGAATTTTTGATAATGAACCGAAGAAAATAAATTCCCTCCAATGAATAATGGAGGGCTAAACGACGACGTTGGAGGAATCGATCAGGAAATGCTGAATGTCGACAACTTCAATGAACATTGTTTCATTACCCACAACAGCGACATCTCCCACAAATTGGAGGTATGATTTTTTTCTTGACATCAAGTGATTTTTTTCAATCTATCATTCCAAAAGTATATGAGGAATGCAGATTAACCAAAAATGAGTTAATATGTGATTCTTACAAAACTACGGGTGGATAATGCTGAAATTTTTTTAATGGAGTTTTAATTTATATTTTGATGATTTTGTTTACTACACCCTTGTTGAATTGCTAACGTTGAGGGTGTGGGCCAAACGAACAAGGCCTGGACCCTTCACTGCTTTGGATTTTTCATGATCTTCATGGGAGAAATGTTAAACTTGAAAAAACTTAAATTCGTGAGCCACACAATCATGGGAGAATCCCGGGAGGCCATTAGGTGCAATAAAAAGGATGAATTGACCACCGGAGATCACTCAGTGGATTGCTGATGTTTCACCGGAGCGACAATGGCATGGTGGCACTGGTAGGAGGATCTCGCAGGCCATAGAGAAAGGTGGTGCATGAAGTCATTGTGGCAGACAACAGGGGGGGTCGGCCCTTGCTCGGCCGCAATGGTAGTGGGTGGAGCTCCGTTGCACGCCATGGCAGGAGGCCTCCTCTTCGAGCCATGATGGAGGGGGACCTTCAACCCAAAAATCCCCCTCGCATAGGGGGTGGTGCCAAGTGGTACCAACTTTGAAAACAAAATAGGCAATTGTCTCTTCAAGAAAGGGGAGCTAACCCCTCGTGCGGGTCGCACCCCACCAAGGCGGGTCGTGTCGGTCCATGGCCCAGCGGGCCGAGCCTGCTGTGGCCCATCTCACTCAGGTCAGCCCATCCCGTTCGGGCCGAGCTAGGTCAAAATCATGTCAAACCCAGACTAGGTTGGGAGGCCAAGGATGGGGCGGGTCGGGTTGGTCCGACTGGGTCGGCCCAATCCCACACCCTTTTCGACCAAGTTTTCTATTAAAAGGATGTATCTAACAAACCAGACGACTGTTTGATGAACCGTTTGCCATGATTGAATCCTTGGAATAGAAAAATCCATTTGACATACTCCAACTATGTTTTGGATAAGTCTATAGTATACTAGTGTTGGATCAAACCCAAATCCAACCAAGCCCTTGGTACAAAAACACTTATAACTCACAGACTAGGTGTCTGATTGACCCACCATCTGTCATGTTGGGACACTTACAACATGGCGGTCCTTTGGGTTAATCATTTATGGAACTACGTGGAAGTTGAGGCATGATCAATATCATGAGGAGCGGTGTCTACCGAACTCAAGTACACCGAGTGTGGGAAATCATATGGATACATATCAATTTAATAGCAACCTTGTGTGGAAGAGACTCTTAGAAACCCTGTATGGATCAGAATCATAGAGACCCTGTGTGGATCAGCATCATGGAGACTATATGTGGATCAACATCACAGCCACCTTGTGTGTATCAAAATCATAGCAACCCTATATGGATCATTATCATAGCGACCTTATGTGGATCAGCCGAGCGTGACCCGATGAGAACCATCCTTAGAGCGGCCTATTGAGGATCAAATACATACATCCCTATGTGGATTGACAAATGAACAAATTCTTTGTGGTTTTGATATGGAAATTTATAATGGAATAAAATAATATTTCATAAGACTAATCATCTTTATTCTTGACCTTTGAGTTGTATTTCAGGTTTGAGCTGAGTCTTTTATTGTTCTTTGTGACTAAGGTCATAATATTTGGTTTTTACATTATTTTATTCTAAGAGACCTTCGAGGTTCTTATGGTACCTACTAGTTATTCTTATACTCACCCCTACACTGGCTTCACTCGCACCCTATGTTGCCTTGTGCAGACAATGAGATGCTTGGCTGAGACTTTAGGGAGCTTGGACGAAGTAGTATATGGAGGTGACTGGTTGACATGGTGAGCATCAGAGAAGAGATGTACCTACCCTTCAATTATGATCCATGGTGGATGATATTAGGATATGTTTACTTTGGTAGTTGTATCTTTTATTTGGGCTTGTATTCCCACCACCTTTACATTCTGTACATACTTTTACTACTGTAGTTTTACTATGATGTTTTCATCTGGTCGATTTTTTGGTTTGTTTTTATACAAGATTAATGTTAATGGCTTCTAAATTTTAGGGAAATGACTTTATAATGCTAGTCGCTAACCACTGGTCTCTAGAAGGTGGGCTTCTGGTAGTCATAGCACAGGCCCTGGTGGATGGGTCTTGACACATTTCATCTATATTGTGTGTTTTTCTTCGATGATGACTCTTATTCCACATTAAAATTTCAAAAAAAGATATTGGTTTCACTTATTCCATCTATTTCAAAAAGAAAAATTTTTTCTTTCAGTGGGGCTTTGTCTAGATTCTCAGACCTTGCTAAAGAGGTTTTGTTTAAAACTTCTTTTATCAGGAAGCTGGAAGACAATGGGTTTTTTGTTAAGGCTGATCTAAATTCTCTTGAGCATAGATTCAACATCTAAATTATTTCTTTTTTTTCTTTTAATTTATTTAACGAATGAAATGAATTTTTCATATGTTGATCTCAATAACATGATTTATCATGTTTTTGGTAATTTGAATTGGAAAATAATTCCAATTAGGATAGTATAATTTCATATTATCGTTTAATTTAGGTAAGATCTGAATGTGGTATGGAATTATGGGAACCTGAACCATAGGATTGGATTTTTTTATCATAATGGAATTTTAATTTTTGTCCTCTCACACAAAAATAGTTTAATTCACAAGTATGGGTTAATATTTGACAATGATGTTGGGTATATTTGCATCCCAAAATTCTTATGTTTATTTCATCCTATTTGCGTACTCCTATAATGATGGGTAAAAAAATGTTGGAACGAGAACTTGGATTCTTTTCTCAAATTATGGTAGATATTAACTTTCATGTTACATGGAATCATGTTGTTATTCTACAAGAAAATGCCAATAAAATTTATGTTATCGAGGAATATGAATGTGTTCATCCCATCTATAAATTCTATAAAATTGTTGGTCACTTGGTTACTAATTACATATTAATTAAATGTAAGGGAAGAAAAGCTCCTAAGGCTATGGACTGACAATAAATGAGTATGAATCATATTGAAAATAATGTTATTATTATAAAAGGGAAGGAATAAATATCAGAGAGGAATTCTTGAAACAAGATGTTCCCTCTATCTAATTGTGTCCTTAAAAAAATCATGGGATGATATTTCATATGAGGATGATGAGGGGAAAATACCATTTGATATTCCTTGTTAACTTAATAAGGGGAATTTAGGACACCATTTAGGAGGGAATTGATTTGATGGATGACCAATCTCTATCCTTGGATATCTCAAATGATATTTTTGTATTGGATTTTATACTGTAGAAGGATGTGGTAGATGAAGATCTAGTCCAAATTTTTTCTTTGGAAACTAGATATCTGGTTTTCAAGTTAGAGAATGAATTTGTTGATAAAGATTAAATCAAATAGCATTTTAAAATTCATGATGTGATTAATATAAATGGGGTATCTCTTAACTCCTCACTAAATCCCAATTAATCATATAGATTTATATCTTCTACTATAATGGATTATAATTTTTTGGATCATGCATGTTCTTTGTTATTTCGTGATGCTAATCACATCGATTACATTTCTCATATACATCAAAAAGCATTCCATGTCATCATAAGTATGATATCAACGACATTATTAGTGATTAATGTGAAGAGTATGTGGGAAGGTCACTTATATTAGTGATCTATTTCATGGTTCTATGACCTCTAAAAAACTATGAGGCCTTCCAAATCATTGATAGATGAGTGGAGGGGGTAAAGTATTGGAGATTCCAACCCCATATCCAAATATAAATAAGTTTATTTTTTGGAATTTACAAGGGATTGATAATTTTAATACTACCAATTCCCTTAGTCTTCATGTAAAGAAGTATATGACTTCTCTTATAAGGATCATTGATAAAAAATGGACTTTTAATCTATAATTTCAGTCAAGAAAGTCATTTTTTAATTTTTTAGGCACTATAAGTTCCTTTAAAGAAGATAAAAATATATGGGTTCTATAATATTTGTTTTTTTACCCTTCGTTGGTTGTATCAAATGACCTACATGTTTCATGTACAATTAAATTATTATGTAATCATCACTTATGTTGCATGATATATTCTCATAATAGATATCAGGAACATAAGAAGATTATATAGGAAAATTGAGTCTCTCATAGATTCTATTAATGCTCCATAGTTTTTCCTAAGTGACTAAAATTCAATTCTGAATGATGATTAAAAATGTTTTTTGACTAATTCATTCTTCTATAGGGAATTATGTAATGTGTGTTGATTCTAATGGATTGATGTAAGTGAATCTGGAGGGTGCCAAGTACTGCTCGAAAAGGAGGCTCCTCAATGGCATGGTGGCATGCAAGATTTATAAGGATTATGTAAAAGTGTCAACTATGGATTCTTGGGGTTTTATCTCTTAGACAAACTTTTCAAGGATAAACTCTTATCATCATCCAATCCTGGTTATTTCTATTATAAAATATTCTAATCCTCCTTTTCCATTTAGTTTCATCAATTCTAATGTGAATCATTCTGATTATGGGATAATTTTCTGGATGTTTCTTGCACTTATTACTGTAGTAATGTTCCTTTCATGGATTCTTTAGCTTAAATTTCTCAAAATATATATTGAAAATTTTGATCAAGGTTTATTTTAGCTCTCTTTATCGTGATATCTTCCCTCTTGAGGCCCCTCTTTGACATTTTCAAGACCATTCCACATTAAATAATTTTTCTAATGGTATTATAAATGAATTTTGTAATGCCCCAACCTAGTTAACCAGAGTCAGTGCATTATTACATAACATTGGAATGATTATAAAGAATCAAGTTACAAAAAATAGACCAGTTTAGTTGTCATAAAAAATAGATTACATACATGAACATCACATTAAAATTTCAAACATAAAATACAACATATATAATCCTTTGACAATTCCATTATAATCATAGCTTAAACCTGTATATAAATCATAATACACTTATTGGCATCCTGGGAAAATAAAACATAGGAAATGGGTGAGCTTGGATACTCATTAAGGATAAATAATATAGAGTAAGATATCATAAATAATCAGAAACTTTTATGGAACGGTATAAAATTGGAACACAGGACATTTAAACATAAACCTCATCATAAGATAGAAAAGAAAAATCGAATAATGTTATTTATATATTCACATGGATATTATACTAGTCTAATAATCTAATTTAACATCAATAACTAGTCTCATAATGATGGAATGTATAATGCCGGACATCATAACCATAAAGTCTACTCCTCGTGCCAAGACCCTAAATATAAATTTTTTCAATTCATTGTGCCAAGACATTAGTTTGTCTCATGAGACCTACCGATGCATCGAGATGCTATATTAGGCCCCTCCCGTCACTTACTAAGTCTAATGCATTTCTCATATGACAATTTTGAAACATAACATAATCATTCGTATTAAAAGTAGCATAATAAATGTCAGTAAATTAACTACAGACCATGAATGGTATAAAAATAGCACATCCACAGTCAAACATAACTCATTCAGTACAAAATAGAAGATTTTATTATAATAAATCATCTTTAGTCAAGAATAAAATACAATGAATGATATTGAGATATTTTAATTTAATCAGTATATCTTATTTGAGAGAAATATCCCCTTTTCTTGAAAACATTTAAAAGATGCACTATTTATCAGAGTAGTATTTTAAAATATATTATTGAAAGAAAGTGTACCATACCACTTTGGAACTTTTTAAAATAATTTTAATTTTAAAATGTTCATGTCCATATAAAAACTCCATAAAACCATTTTTAAAACATGGATATTAATGATAATGTTTTAGAAGATTAAATATTTAAAACATTTAAAGTGATATTTTAGTTAAAGAGTTCCTAACCAAATGAGAGACACATAAAAACAAAAAAATTGAGGAATAAAATTAATCAAAACATTACAATATCATGATAATAAATTTTTATTCATGATATAATATTTTAAATGACATTATATACAACATATGAAAGTGACTTGGCGCATAACAACAAATAAGTCTCAATGGGATGTAAATTGAGATGGAATCCCTTGTAAAGAACGTATCCTTAGATTAATTATAAATCAATGACATAATTATTTTTTTTAAATATAAATACACTTCATATGGTTGGATATTAATTTTAAATTAATCAAAGGAAATCCACAAATATTCTTGTAAAAACAAAACCAATGACTTGGATGTTTAACTCGATGATTGGAAATTGAGTTAAGGTTACCCTTATAAAGTTCATATAAAGGAATGGGAATTTATAAATGGAGTTATTATGTTCATGAAATGTAAATCCACACAATGTGGAGTGGAAATTACTACATATATAAATAAATAGTGATTTCACACATAATCTCAGAGAAAAATAATCAATGATGTATGCGTAAAACTCATTTAGTGGAAATTGAAATTATAATTTCCATTAACGATTTCGTAACTAATGAAACATAAATCCCATTAAATAATGATAAAAAAATTAATGTTTAAATACCCATAAAATAAATTATATTACACAAAGACTAGAGTTCGGGGAATTACATACACCACACAAAAGGAAATAGTAAAAAATTTAGCATGAATCTCACAGGGAATAAAAAGTGAGATGAAAAACCATAACCTTGTACATTTCCTTAGTAGAGGGTATGTTAACCTCTTTTATAGTAGTCAAATAATTGTTATTAAATTATAAAATAGCCACATATATAAATATTATATCATATATGATCCTCTAATATTTATTTGTTAGTAATATTTTAGTAGTATCATTGTTTCGGGTGTTAAATGATTCATTTTACTTCAAATATTTGGGTAAGTAAGTAATGTTATATATGTATAGTATGTATTTTATTTATATATAAAATCATATTATGTTTTTTTACATTATTTGTAACCATAAAATAAAAAATATTCTTGAATGGTTACGATGTGGAACGAAATCTCATCGCATCGTGCAGAAGGTAAGTCGTACGTACCCACGAGCGACAATATCATTATATTGATTTTGAAATTATATATAATTGGATGGTATATTATATATATAGAATAATTACCATGTAATATTTATTATTTAAATCAATTATATTGATTATTATACCCATATAAATAATGAAGTGTTGAATAAAAACTACACCATAAAGTGGAGATGGTAAGCTGTACGTACACACGTATGATGACTCTGTCATTCATAAGATGGATAGAATAATTAGTATGGTTGTACCATATTTATAATAAAATATCAGTATTTATAAATTACTACATTTATTTGTTTATTATGGAAACCAAAAAGAAAGAAGAAGTGGAAGAAGAAAAGATCTTTGAAAGAAGTGATGAAATAAATACCACTTCTTTAGGTGCTTCCTTTTGAATTAATAAAAAGGTCCCCATAAGTTGTCTTTCTAATCCAATTAAGGCCTCTAAGATTAATTTATGGTAGTTGGGAGGAGATATGAGTAGGTTTTGACTGTGAAAAATGGCTTTGAATGTGTGAATTTGAGATAAGGGGAAGTACCATTTTATAAGAGAGGTGAGGGGAACTTTAGAAAAAGCTTTAAATATTAATTTATTATAAATTAATTATTGGTTTATAATAGATCCAAATGGATTTATTTCAAGGATATGGTGGTTATGGGTCTATATCGTCTCAGAAAATATCTTTCAGACAAGTTTAGGTCACCATATTAAATTTTTCATTTAGATTTATCTCTTAGTTAAATAGTTTAACTTCTACCATGTCTCCTTGTATTTTTATATTATGTGGTCAATATCGTTACAATAAAATTCCCAGGGAACATGAAGTGGTTAATTAATGACATATATGACATTATATATGTATATTGTCCAATTATTAGATTTTTAGGAATGTTATACCATTTGATAAAATAGTATTTGTTTTAAAAGCACAATTTTGTCAATTTTGACACTATTTAGTATTTGGTTATTGTGAAAGTCATGAAAACTTTGTTTCTTCAAAAAAATACATTGAATAAACATTAACATGTCATATTACACTATAAAATTAGTTAATGTTATATCAATTTTCAATTTCCATTTATTTTAGTATTTATAACATCAATTATTTTAATCTTCCATTAATAAGATAATTACTACATCATCCTTGTGACATAAATAAATTTAATTATTTCATGTCTCAAAATTATAAATAAAAAACCATGATGTGGGAAATATTTTTATAGTTGTAATTAATATTTATTGTCTAATTTATCTTATGTATATCTCTATATTAAAAATTTTATACCTAATAAAATTTGAATTTAACACTTTTAACACTTATTTAAATAAAATATAACAAATGTCCTAAACTAATTCAAGTGGATAGAAAAGGATAATATTTTCTTCCTAAGGTTTATTTAGTCGAAATACACTTATCCAATTTAATTAAGACATGTTTTGGGGTAATTTTAAATTATTATATTAATATTTTTACCTTCAATTACTTTGTTTACTTTTTACCATAGTAAATAAAAATCAAAAGTTACTATCAACCAAAAATTATTTTCATCTTATTGAACCACATTTTACATACTTATGGAAAATATATTTATCTGAGTTTTGAAATTCAATTCACAGATTTGTTTTATATAGATTTTATAATGTGCCTAGAAGTTGGGTAAAAGACGTTAAATAGTTCAATAAAATTTTATATATCTAATTTTATTATGAAATGTCTCTAATGAATTATAGTGAAAAAATATAGGTATTATGTATCTATTTGGAATATAAAATAAAAAATTATTTAAATAAAATATCAATTATAAAAAATAATGCAGTATTTTTATTATTCATCAAAAATTGATTGTTTTAAGAAAAATACCAAAAAATCACCCTAAGATAATTTTGATATTCAGAATTCAAAATTGAGGTCTATTTTACCGAATAAAATTTTTATTATTATCTAAAATTCATTTTATTATTTATAAATAATGGATATTAAAAGTAGCTTGTTTAAGAAGATAGTTTTTCAAAATATATAACTATTTTAACAAAACATATACATTTCATTCAAAATATGTTTTATTTATGTAAAATTTTTATAAATATCATATAAAATTTATTTTTTACTATTAATATTATAATATTTAATTGATAAATTAATATATTGTTTAAATAATTAAAATATTAATGTGTTATTTTGTAAAAAATAAATCTTGCGTATAACGCAATCTAATTCAAATCCTCAACTTCAATAAATTTAAACCTCGCAATTTAAACTCAGGATTGAAAACATGGTGTTTGACATTTCAAAATATCATAGATAGAATCCCACATAGAAAAATTGATTAAAGAGGCCTTTATTTTAAAATAAAGAAAGGTATGTATGAAGGTTATCTAAAATAACACATATTCGGGTTCCATATAAGTAAATATGGATATGGAAGAGAGACTAACCGTCATGTTCCGACAAAGAGTGATAAAGATTATTATTTAAAGAAAGTTATCAATTTGAAAATGATAAACTTGTGAATAGTTAAACGATCTTTAATTACCCATTAGGATGTGTAAAGAGACCACATTATTTAAAGTTAATTTTCATAATGTTATGGAATTTATTTATGATATTGAAAAATAAAATAAGGTGATATATTTAATTTTCAATTATAATTTCGTCCTTTAATATATTTCTACCACAAACTCATCTTTTTTCCAAATGATGAGTATTCAGGATGACTTTGTCGCACCTGACGCACTAGAATCAACTTATAGATAATCACAGAATCCAAATAAGATGAACTATATATTTCCCTTGTCTTTAAAAATTAACTAGAACCAAAATGGTTAGTACAAGATAAGATAGTCCCCCAAAAGGATAATCCTTTAGTGAAAAAATACTACTCTTAATCTCCAAAATTATACAAACAATACCCAAAGTTCAACAAATACAACTCAATAATCAATTTCCTTAAAATTCTTAAAAATAATCAAAACTAAGTTTGAATCCCAAATTTCAGAAGTAATTGAATACATAGTATTCCACGATAATTATTAATATTTATCTTTAAATAATATCAACTACTCCTAATGTTACTTAAATTAAAGTACTTAAACCTAATCACATGTTCACTATGATAGGATAATAATTTCAATAAACAATTTAAATTGCTATTAGTTCACAAAAGAACATTTATTCTTAAAAAATAAAAATCCACCATTACTCCTAAAATGAAATCCCATTGTATTATATTTTCCTTACGCATATAGTGTTCCGAAAAGAGTGAACATATTCCAAAATAAAAATTATCACCTAATTAGCAAATCATTTTCCAATAATAAGGATATCCACTTGATAATTAATAAGTTCCCAAAATCATCATATTATTTATCCATAAAATCATTTAACTAAAAAAATTAGTCATACGAACTAGGGAATTCACATAGTCCAGTGGTAGCTGATAAATCTAAGTCGCACTTTGGTTGTGGGTTAGATTCTCGCAGCTTTGTTTGACGTGACTGGTTGTCACATGGTCTGGGTGTTTTCCTTTTTAAAAAACTATATAATTTTATACAATTTCCTAAAATTTGATAAATTCCTCAAAAATAACAATAATATACTTTAAACATATATGTTATCTCAGACCTCTGATTTTCATCCCAAAAAGTAATAACATGTAATTGCTTCAAATTCAAGGATCAAATAATCCAAAATGGTTCATTATTATTATATCGAAAAAAGAACAGATACTTATTACACAAATATTTTTTTCACATAAAAAATTGTAGGGTTACACATACAAGGGGGAATTATCTCAAATTAATCCCATCAACAAAGTTCATTAATACTTTTAAACATTTCTCCATCCATTTATTTCCACATAAGTTCTTCCTTGACCTAGAGGTTATCCTACAAAAAGGATAATTTACTCGGGTAATACCAAGGTCCCCAATATTTACGTCAAATGACTATAAATGGATTCTTAAGACAATTTTTATTTTCATCCATAGTAATCTTTATTTTTTTCAGGAAAAATTCATTACATTATTTCTTTATTTCCCTCACATAATGAATTTGTTTATTCAATTGGTATACATTATGGGTGTCTCCTTCCACATTTCCTTCATGATGGAAATTAAGCTTTCTTTTCTTCATGGTCTCCACTGATGGAACTATCTTCATTATACACCTTCATCTCCTTTTTAGAGTTCATTTGTTGGTTAATGTATATATTTTTTATTATATTTTCCTAAAAACAGATTCAGCATGAACACGATATCTTTTACGCCTATAAAAATTCCATTTCTTTACAGATTTCTACCACCATTACCAACTTGTACATCATGTTCATTGTTACTCTGACTTATTTCAAATAAATCCATTTACTAAAACTAGAAATCATAGTGTGTGTAATAATATTAATAAAATAATTTATAGAGTATCATGATACATTATTTTTAATCTAAAACAGCTCAAGACTTTACTAATGTTATTTATTCTCTTCATATAATAAAATCCTTCAAATCGGTTGGTAAAAAAAATGTGAATTATCCTAAGAATTTCTCCCAGGAATTTCAAAGTAGGTGAACAGTAAGGACCATTTTCGGTGCATTATTACATATCATTGGCTTGATTACAAGGAAAAATCATTGAAAGGACATATCAGTTTTGTAGTCTTGGAAAATAGATTACATACATGAGCATCACATTAAAATTTCAAACATAAAATACAACATAGAAAATCCTTTGAGATTTACATTATAATCCTATATTAAACATGCATATAAATCATAATACACATCTTGGAATCCAAGTAAAATAAAAAATAAGAAATTGGTGGTCTCAGATGCTCATTATGGATAAACCATATAACGAAAGCTATCATAAATAATCATAATTTTTTTTGAAAAGGTATAAAATTGAATCACCATCCCCTTAAACATAACTGCAGCATAATATGGAAAATATAACTCAAATATTTCCATTTAATTATTCACGTGGATATTATAATATTCCAATAATCTCATTTAACATCAATAACTAATCTCATAATGATGGAATGCATAATGCTGGGCATCTTAACCATAAAGTCAAGGCCTCGTGCTGAGACCCAAAATATAAATTTTTTCAGATCCGTGTTCCAAGACACTAGTTTTTCTCAGGAGACCTACCAATGCATCAATAATATATAGTGGGACCCACCCATCACTTACTATGTCCAATGCATTCCTCAAATGAAAAAGTAAAAACAACATCAATATTTATATTTTTATTCAAAAAAGAGGTACAGAAAGAAAACTAAAATATTTTATTATAATAAATCAACCTCAGTAAGGAATAAAATAAAATTAAGTATTTAGAATAGATTGAAAGAATCAGTAAAAATTATTTGAGTGAAATATACCCTTTTCACGAAAACATTTAGAAGTACAACTATTTATCAAAGAAGTTGTTTAAAATAGATTTTTGAATCAAAGTGTCCCGTTCCACATTGAAAATTTTAAAAGGAATTTTAATATTAAAACATTATTTTACATATAAGTAAATCCAAAAAATCTATTTTAAAACATGTACATTAATGAGAAATATTTTGAAGAATAAATCATTAAAACATTTAAAATTATATTTTTGTTAAAGAGTTCATAACCAAAGGAGTGATGCTTGAATACAAATAAATGAGGAATAAAATTAATCAAATCATTATAATATCATTATAATAATGGGATTAATTATATAATATGTCAAAATATATTATATACACCATATAAAATTGAATTGGTGCAAAACAACATAGAAGTCTCAATGGAATGTAAATAGAGACAAAATCCTTTTTGAAGACCATATCCTTATATTAAGGATAATTAAATGACATAATTATGTGTGAAAAATATAAATAAACTCATTATTATTGGATATTTAGTGTAAATAAATCATAGTACATCCACACATATTCTAATAATAACATAATGACTTGGATGTTCAACTCAATGAATAGAAATTGAGTTAAGATTACCCTTATAAAGATCATATCAATGCCTTGAGCATTTATCAATGGATTTATTATGTGCATTTAAACTATATCCACACTAAGGGTATTGGAAATTACTAGATAAATAAATAAATAGTTATTTCACATATTATTTTGCAGTAAAAAAATCAACGAAGTGCGGGTAAAACCCAATGAGTGGAAATTGAAATTAGTCTTTCCCTTTCCAATTTTGTGACATACGAAAAATACACCCCATTAAACAATGATCCTAAAATAAGGATGAAAATAACCATAAATTATATTATATTACACAAAGAATAGATTCATGGGTATTTCATACACCACACAAAAATAAATAAGAGAAAATATATCATGAATCTCTTTGGAATAAAAAGATAGATGAAAACCACATACCGTGTACTTTTCGTTAATAGAGAGTACTTTAACCTCTTATATAATGGTTAAATCGTTGTTATTAAATTATAAAATAACCAAATACATAAATATGATATCATATATTATCCTCTAATATTGATCTGTTGATAATATTTCAGTAGTATCATTGTTTTATGTCTTAATTGGTTCATTTTTCTTCATATGTTTGGTTAGGTAAGTCATGTTCATTAGGAATATTATGCATTTTATTTATAACCAAAATGATATTAAGTTCCTAAAAATTATTTTTAATCATCAAATGAATATTATTAATTAATGGTTATGATGGGAAATGGAATATCATCACATCATGGAGACGGTAAGTCATACGTACGCACGAGTGATAATATCATTATATTAATGTTGAAATAGTAGGTAATTGGTTGTTTTATAATATATATAGAATCATTAACATGTTATGTTTATTATTTACATCAATTATAATCATTATTATATCCATATAAATATTTAAGTGTCAAATAACAAACTACACCATGACGTGGAGACCTTAAGCCATACATACACACGTATGATAACTCTGTCATTCATAGGATGGATGGAATAATAAATATTGTTTTACCATATTTATAATAGAATCTCAGTATTTAATACTGACTATAGTTATTAATTTAATATGTAACCAACAAATAAAGAGGATGTGGGGGAAGAAAATAACTTTGAAAGAGGTGATGAAATAATTACCCCTTCTTCAGGTGCTTCCTTTTGAATTGAAAAAATAGCTATGTAGGTTGGATTTATAGTAAAATTAAGTCCTATATTTTTAGGTTATGGTATTTTCTATGATATTTTAGTATGTTCTATCCAAGAAAAATTTCTTTGGAGGTGTGAATTTCAGAGAAGGGGAAGTACCCTCTTATAAAAGAGGTGAGGGGAACTTCAGGAAGAGCATGAATTATTAATTTATTATAAAATCATTTTCTGTTTATAATTGATAAAAATAAAATTATTTCAAGTTTGAATTGGGTATGGGTTGAAATAATCTCATCCAATAGGTTTAATAGAAGTTTAGTTCACCATATTAACATTATCCTTTATATTTAACTCTTAGTTAAATAGTTTATCTTTTACCATGTATTCTTATATTTTTATAACACATGGTTAATATAGTTACTATAAAATAGAAAGAAATTATCAAGTGGATAATTAATGAAATTTATAACATTATATAAGTAATTTCATCAAATCTTATATTTTTTTAAAATTTTATATCATTTAATAAAATAGTATTTTTTTTAAACATAATTATGTCAATTATGATACTATTTAGTATTTGTTTTTAGTGAAAGTTATAAAAACATTATTACTTCCTAAAAAATAAATTTAATAAACCCTAAAATGTCATATTAACCTATATAATTACTATATATCAATCAAAAAAAATTAATTTACATTTATTTTAATATTTATAATATCAATTATTGTAATCTTTCATTAATAAGTTAATTATTTTATAATCATTGTGTCATAAATAAATATAATTAATCAATCTCTAAAAATTATAAATAAAATACCCTGATGTATAAAATATTTTTATCTTTATAATGAATATTTACAATCGAATTTATCTTATGTATAACTCTATATTAAAAATAGATTATTTAATAAAATTAAAATTTAATAATTTTAACACTTCATTAAATAAAATATAATAAATTCCTTAATTTAATCCATGTGGATCAAAAATTATCATATTTTTGTCATATGGTTTATTTGTCTCAAAATAAACTTATCCAACATAATTAGGACATGTGTTGGGGTAATTTTATATTATTATAATATTATTTTTACCTTTAATTACCTTATTTACTTTTAACCGTGGTAAAATATTCAAAAGTTTCTATTAAAAAATTATTTTATTCCTAAAGAACTACATTTTACTTACTAATAACAACCATGTCTATCATATTTTTGAAAATTATTTCACAGAAGTGGTAAAATTATATTTTATGCCAATTTTCACATTTTCCAAGAAGTTGGGTATAAGACGTTAAAATGTTCAATACAATTTTATATATCTAATATAATTATAAAATTGCCTCAATTAATAAAATTGGATTAATATAGGAATTATGTATCTATTTTTATATTAAAATAAAAATAAATTATTTATATAAAAATTGAGTTTTAAATAATAACGCAGTGTTTTTAACTATTTATCAAAAATTGCATGTTTTTAGAAAAATTGAAAAAATTCACGTTAAACTAATTTTGATATTCCAAATTCAAAAATGAAGTCCGTTTTTTCGAATTCAATTGTTATTCATGTCAAACATTAATTTTATTATTTTTCACAAAAGGACATAAAAAGTAGTTCTTTGAAGAAAATAGGTTTTTAAATATATAACAATTATAAGAAAACATATACATTTCATTATAAATATATTTTATTTATGTAAAAACATTTTAAATAACTTATAAAATTTATTTGTTACTATTCATATGAAAATATTTAATTTATAATTAAATATATCATTTAAAATTTTATAATACTAATTTTTTGTTTTGTAGAAACTCAGTATTGCTTATAACGCAATCCAAGTTGGTATTGTGTGTAATATAACCTATTAAATTACATTAAAGTGATAAAATACTGTGAAATGTTGAGGTGTTACATTATCCCCTCCTTCTATAAATTTTTTCCCTGTAATTTAAAACTCATGATTTAAAATTAGGGGTTTGACATTTCAAAATTTATTAGTTGAAATCCCACAATGGAAAATGTATTAATGAGGCCTCTATTTTAAAATAATTAAAGGTAAGTATAAAGTTTATCATAAATAACAAAAACTAGGGTTCTATGTGGGAAAATATGAATATATAAGAGAAACTAAGCATCATGTTTTGATAGGGAGAGATAGAAACTATTATTGGGAGAAATTTAAAAATCTAAAAGCCATAACCTTGTGATGGGTTAAACGGTCTTTAATTACCCAGTAAGAAGAGTAAATTGAAAATGTTTTTGTTTTATGTTCCTTTTCCTAATTTTGAGGAATTTATTTTTTATATTGAATAATAAAATATGGAGATATACTTATATAACAAGTAGATTTTCATCCTTTAATAAATTTGTACAACAAACTCATCTTTTCTCCAAACGAAGAGTATTCAAGATGACATGGTCAAACCTGAAGCATGAGAATAAACTTATAGAGAATAAAAAAATCCAAAAAAATGAACTATATATTTACCTTGTCTTTAGAAATTAACCAAAACAGAAATGGTTAGTACAAGTTCAGATGATCCCCAAAAAGGATAATCCTTTAGATAAATAAATACTACACTTAATCCCAATAATTAAACAAAAATACTCAATCTTATACAAAGACCATTCAATAAAAAATTGCCTTAATGTTCTTTAAAATAATCCTAAAAAAGTTTTAAACCTGAAATTCATATGTATTTTCTTACATATTCTTCCATGATAAATCTTAACATCTACAAATAACACCGACTACTCCTAAATTCATATACATAATAGTAATTAACCAACTCACATATTCTCTATGATAGATTAATCATTTCCATAAATAACACAATTATATAAAAATCTATAATATAAACATTGATTCTTACAAAACAATCCTCCATTACTCCTCAAATGTAATCCCATAATATTTTATTTTTTTAGGCATATAGTGTTCCCAAAAGTGTGAATGTCTTTTAAAATAACATTTATCACATAATCAAGAAACTTTTTTCTTATACTAAGGATATCAATTTGATAAATCATAATTTCCTAAAATAAATATATTCTTGATCCATAAAATCATTTAACTAAAAAAATTAGTCATACTAACCAGGGACATCACATAGTCCAATGGTAGGCGATAAATCCCAATCACACTATGGTTGTGGGTTTTATTCCTGAAACTTTCTCTGATATGACTAGTTCTCACATGGTATGTGTGTTTTCCTTTGTCAAAACAATATATAATTTAATTACATTCCAAAAAATGAGATAAATTCCTCAAAAATAACTATATCATATTAAGACCATAAATGTTATCTCATACCTCGCATTTTCATCCCAAAAAGTAATAATTTGTAATTGAATCAAATTCAAGGATCATATAAACACAAATGGTTCTTTATAATTATATTCACAAAATAAAATATAATTCTTCCTCAAATAGTTTTTTTGTATAAAAAACTACTGGGTTACATATACAGAAGAGAAGCCTCTCAAAGTAATACCATCAACAAAGAGCATTAATACTTTTAAATATTTCACAATCCATTTATTTCTTCATAGCTTCTTTCCTGAGATAGGGTTATCCTAGTGAATAGGTAATTAACTCAGGTAATTCCCATTTTCCCTACATTTATGTAAAATGACTGTAAATGGATTATTAGGATCATTAATATTTTCTTTTGTAGTTCTATTCATTTTTCCTTGGAAATTATTTACATCATATCCTTATTTCCCACACATAAATCATTTATTTGTTCTATTGAGACACTTTATTGGGTGTCTTCTACCATATTTCCTACATTATGGAAATTGATATTTATTTGATCCATGGTCTCCACTACTGGAGCTCCTATCATTCTCTTAATTATACTTATTTATTGAGTTTGGGTGTTGGTTAAGGTATATGTTTTTTATCTTATTTTTGAAAAACGGATTCCCCATGAACACGTTATCTTTTACGCCTTTCTACATTCCATTTTGTTTCTCATTTCATCCACTGGTCTTACCTTTTAATTAATGTTCAATATTACTATGTCTTCCTTAGAATCAATCCATGGACTAAAACTAGAATGCATATTTTGAGTAACGATATTCATAAAATCATATAGAGATCATCATGAGACCGTATTTTTATTCAAAAAGACCTTAGTATTTAACCAAGGTTATTTATTCACATATTATTTTAAAATACATCAAATAGGTTTTTAAATAAAATGTGAATTATCCTAAGATTTTCCCCCAGGAGTGTCAAACCAGGTACGTAGTAAGGCCCATTGTCATGTACTAGGATACCTTGGGTCAAGATCGAAACTCTTTGTTGGAGTTTTATCTCCTAGGTATATTTGATCTAGAAATACATCCACATATAGTTTCTAGATAGGGTTGTATTTCCTTGAAAACCCATATAATATTTACGTTAGAAATTTTTTGGATGTTCTTATTTACTAATCCTCATAGTCTATCCTAAGTTAATTTTCACTAATAAGAGTTTTTTAAAATATAGTTTCCAAGGTTTGTACTAAACTCCCTCTGACAAGAACTATAATTCCCCCAACTAGTTAACCAGAGTCAGTGGATTTCTACATAACATTGGAAAGATTACAAAGAATCATGTCCTAAAGGACTGATCATTTCAGTGGTCTTGGAAAATAGATTACATATATTAATTTATCATTACAATTTCAAACATGAAATACAATATAGATAATCCTTTGATAATTACATTATAATCCTAGGTTTAACATGCATATAAATAAAATACACTTCTTGGACTCCTGGGAAAACAAAACATAAGAAAGGGGTGAGCTCAGATGCTCTGTAAAGATAAACAATATTGAAAAATCTATCATAAATATTGATAAACTTTTATGGAAGGTATAAAATTGAAACACAAGCCCATTAAACACAAACATCATCATAATATAGAAAATATAAATAAAATAATTCCATTTAATTATTCACATAGATATTCTACTAGTTTAATAATCACATTTAACATCAATAACTAATCTCATAATGATGGAATGCATAATTTTGGACTTCTTAACCACAAATTAAAGGCCTCGTTCTAAAACCCTAATCGTAAATTTTGTCAAGGCCTAGTGCCAGGACCCAAGTTTGTGTTATGAGACCTACCAATCCCTTGAGGGGATATAGCGGGCCCCACCCGTAACTTACTATGTCATATGCATTTCACATATGAAAATTTTTAAGCATAACATAAATATTTGTATTAAAATCAGCATACGAAATGTATATACTATAACCATAGACCATGAATAGTATAAAAATATCACATCCAAAGTCAAACAAAACTCATTCAATACAATATGGAAGATTGTATTATAATAATTCAACCTCAATAAAAAATAAAATACAATGACTTATATTTACATAGATTAAAAGAATCAGTAAAATTTATTTGAGAGAAATATACCCTTTTCTTGAAAACATTAAAAGTCTCACTATTTATCAAAGAAGTTTTTTAAAGAGGTAATTGAATCAAAATGTCCCATACCCCTTTGAATCTTTTTGAAATTAATTTTAATTTTAAAACATTCATTTATATATAAATAAATCCTTAAAAACATTTTTAAAACATGGACATTATTGAGAAATATTTATAAGAATAATTCTATAAAACATTTAAAAATATATTTTAGTTCAAGAGTTCCTAAGAAAATGAGAGATGATTTAATTAAAATAATTGAGGAATAGAATTAATCAAAACATTATAATATCATGATAATAAATGGATACATGATATAATATGTAAAAGACCAGTATATGCACCATATAAAAGTGAATTTGTGCATAACAACAAAGAAGTCCCAATGGAATGTAAATTGAGGCAAAATTCCTTGTAAAGACCATATCATTATATTAAAGATAAATCACTGAAATAATTTTGTGTGAAAAATATAAATAAACTATATATGAGTGGATATTAAGATTAAATCAATCAGAGGACATTCAAACATATTCTTTTAAAAACAAATCCAATTACTTGGATGTTTAACTCAATGAATGGAAATTGAGTTAATATTACCCTTATCAAGTTCATTTAAATGACTTGAGAATTTATCAATAGAGTGATTATATGTATCAAAAGTTTATCCCCACAAAGGGGAGTGAAAATTTCTACATAAATAAATAAATAGTGATTTCACAAATAATATTGGAGTGAAATAATCAATGATGTATGTGTAAACCCCAATGAGCTAAAATTGAAATTAGAATTTCCCTTACCGATTTGATAACATATGAAAAATACACCCTGTGAAAGAAAATTCATACAATGAAGATGTAAATAACAATACATTAAAGAATATTACACAAAGAATACAATCATGGGAATTTCATAAACCACACAAAAAGAAATATTGGAAAATATAGCATGAATCTCACAGGAATAAAAAGTGAGATGAAAACCCCTTACCTTGTTATTTTCCATAGTGTAGAGTATGGTAACAAAATTTAAAATGGTTAAATAATTGATATTAAATTATAAAAGAACCAAATAAATTTATATGTTATCATATATGATCCTCTAATATTTCTTTGTTAATAATATTTCAGTAGTATCATTGTTTCGGGTGTTAACTGATTCATTTTACTTCATATGTTTATGTATGTAAGTCCTATTAGTTATGTATTAAATGTATTTGATTCATATCCAGAATGATATTTAGTAATTAAAAATTATTTCTAATCATAAAATAAAAAATATTCTTTAATGGTTATGATGGGAATGAAATTCTATCGTGTCGTGGAGACGGTAAGTCGTGTGTACGTATGATTGACAATATCATTCTATTGATTGTGAAATATTATTTAATTGGATGGTATATTATATATACATAATAATTAACATTCTATATTTTTTATATACACCAATAATACTCATGAAAATAATGATGTGTTAAATAACAAAATAAACCACGACGTGGAGACGGTAAGCTGTATGTATGCACGTATGATGACTCTGTCATTCATAGGATGGGTAGAATAATGAAAATGGTTGTAACATATTCACAATAACATCTCAAT
Organism: Viscum album; assembly: GCA_963277665.1. Lineage (NCBI taxonomy): Eukaryota > Viridiplantae > Streptophyta > Magnoliopsida > Santalales > Viscaceae > Viscum > Viscum album. The sequence goes on along the minus strand of OY728157.1, from coordinate 1,520,187,443 downwards.
ATGTATAAGTTACTGGATTTATTATTTTAGTATAGAAATTACATAGAAAGAAGAAGTGGAAGACGAAAATAACTTTGAGAGAGGTGATGAAATAATTACCTCTTCTTTAGGTGATTCATTTTGATTGGAAAAAAAGGCTCCATAGGTTGGCTTTATGATCAAATTAGGGCCTATATTTTGAATTGAGGTTAGTTTGGAGGATATTTTAGTAGTTTTTGGCTGAGACAAATGAATTTTCATGTTTCAATTTGAGAGAAAGGGAAGTACCCTTTTATAAGATAGGTGAGTGGCACTTAGGATCAATTGGAAATATTAATTTAATATAAAGTAATTTTTAGTTTATAATATATTCAAATGGATTTATTTATATGATAAGGTGGTTATAGTTCTAAATAGTTTAATTATATAGGTTTCAGACATTTTTATGTCACCATATTAACCTCATCTTTTATATTTAACTCTTAGCTAAAAAGATTACCTTTTAACATGTCTTCTTGTATTTATATATTAAATAGTTAATATAGTAACTATAAAATGTCAATATAAACTAAATTGGTTCATTAATGACATATATGACATTATATAATTCTGTTGGACAAATCTTAGAGTTTTAGGAATACTGTAACATTTAATAAAATAGTATTTGTTTTAAAAACACAATTAGGTCAATTTTGACAAAATTTAGTATTTGTTTTTTTCCAAAAGACATAAATAATGTATTACTTAAAAAGGAAATACATTTAATCAAACATAGAATGTCTTATTCACCTATACAATTCTTTTATGGCATAAAAAGAATCAATTAACTTTGTTTTAATGTTTATAACATCAATTATTTTAATCTTTCATTAATAATGTAATTATTACATTATAATTGTGTAATAAATAAATTTAAATATTTAATGGCTAAAAAATATAAATAAAATAACATGATTTAGGAAATATTTTTATATTTTTAGTGAATATTTTTTGTTGAATATATCTTATGTATGATTCTATATTAAATAATTTGTGGTTAATAAAATCTCAATTTAACACTTTTAACACTTATTTAAATAAAATAAAATCAATTTCCTAATCTAATCCAAGTGTATCAAAAAGGATCATATTTTTTTCATAAGGTTTATTTTTGTCGAAATAAATTTATCTAATATAATAAGGCCATGTGTTGGTGAAATTTGATATTATTATAATATTATTATTATCTTTAATTACCCAATTTCCTTTTAACCGTGTTAAATAAAATTCAAAAGTTACTATTCAACAAAAATTATTTTCATCATGTTGAACCACATCATACTTTTTGATGAAAATAGAAATTTTAATATTTTGAATTACTATTCATAGAAGAGGTAAAATTACATTTTATGAAAATTTTCAAATGTGTTTAAAAGGTGGGTAAAAGAATATAAAAAGTCCAATAAAATTATATATATATAATCTTAATATAAAATGAGTCGAATGAATTATATTGTATTAATATATGTATTATGTATCTATTTTTACTTTAAAGTAAAAAAATTATTTAAATAAAAAGTTGGTTTAAAAAAATAACCCATTGTTTTTACTATTCATAAAAAATATAACGTTTTCAGAAAAAAAAACAAAAATTAACCCAAATCTAATTTTGATATTATGAATTAAAAAATGAAGTCTATTTTACTGACATAAATTATTAGTAGTGTCTAAAATTAAATTTTTTATTGTTTAAAAAAGGACATAAAGAGTAGTTCTTTTAAGAAAATAGTTTTTTTAAATATATAATTATTTTAAAAATCCAAACAATTTCATTATAAATATGTTTTATTTTTGTGAAAACCTAAAAAATAACATATAAATTTATTTGTCGCTATTAATATTAAAAAATTTAATTTTTAAATAAATATATCGTTTAAATAATTATAATACTAATGTTTTGTTTAGCCGAAACTCAATCATGCGTATAACGCAATCAAAGTTAGTGTTGTGTGAAATATAAGCTTTTAAATTATATTAAAGTGATAACTTACTATGAAATCTTGGTGTGTTACATTATACCCTACATTAATAAATTGATTCCATGTAATTCAAACTCGGTTTTGAAAACATGGGGTTTTACATTTTAAAATATCTTAGTTGAAATCCCAAATTGAAAATTTTATTAATGAGGCCTCAAATTTAAAATAATGAATGGTAAGTATGAAGGTTATAAAAAATAACAGATACTAGGGTTCCATGTAAAAAATTATATATATAGAAGAGAAACTAACCATCAAGTTCAGATGGATATTGAAATAGAATATTATTAGGAGAAAGTTAATAATCAAAAATCCATAAACTTTTGATGGGTTAAATGGTCTTTGATTACCCAGTAAGAAGATTAAATGGAAAACGTTTTTGTTTTAAGTTCCTTTTCAAAATTTTGAGGAATTTATTTATGATATTGACTATAAACATAAGGATATATACTTACATTACAATTATAGTTTCATCCTATAATAAATTTCTACCAGAAACTCATATTTTTCCCAAACGATGAGTATTCAAGATGACTTGGCAACACATTAGGAGCTAGAATCAACTTTTAGAGAATCAAATAATCCGCAAAAGCTAAAATATATATTTCCCTTGTCTTTGTAAATTAACCAAAACCAAAAAGTTTATTTCAAGATCATATGATCCACAAAAATAATAATCCTTTAGAGAATTAAATACTATTCTTAATCTCCAAAATTAAACAAACAATGCCTTAAGTTTAACAAAAACCATTCAATAAAAAAATTGCTTAAAATTATTCAAAGTAATACAAACATTGTTTAAAACCCCAAATTTAGAAGGATTTTATTGCATAGTCTTCCATGATAAATCTTATCATTTATAAAAAAATGACTACTCTTAAGGTCACATACATAAAAGTAATTAACCAAACAAAATATTGTCTATGATAGGTTAATCATTTCCATAAATAACCCAAATCTCTATAAGTCCACAATAAAAATATTTATTCTTCCAGAATTGAAATCCAACATTACTCCTCAAATGAAATCCAATAATATTCTATTTCCCTTTGGCATATAGTGTTCTCAAAAGAGTGAAAGTCTTCCAAAATAACATTTGTCACTTAATCACCAAATCATTTTGCTATATTAGCTATATCTATTTGAAAAATAATAAGTCCCCAAAATCAACATATTCTATATGCATAAAATAATTTCACTAAAAGGTATTCTTTATACTAACTAGAGACTCAACGTTTCCCTGTGTTATGTGATAAATCTCAGTTGCACATTGTTTGTGGGTTCGATTCCAACATCTTTGTCTGATGTGATAGGATGTCACACAGTCTACATGATGTCCTTTTTCAGAAACTATATATTTTGATACCATTCCTAAAAATGAGATAAATTCCTAAAAAATAACCATAACATATATTAACCATAAATTTTTCCTCATAACTTTCATTTTCATCCCAAAGAGTAATAACATGTAATTTTCTCAAATTCATGGATCATATAAACCCAAATGGATCTTTATAATTATATATACAAAATAAAAGACAATTCTTCCTCAAATTTTATTTTCACATAAAAAACTGAAGGGTTACATATACAGCATAAAAGCCGCCCAAAGTAAGCCCATCAAGAAAGAGTATTAATACTTTTAAATATTTCTACATCCACTTTTTTCTACATAGGATCTTCCTTGATCTAGAAGATATCCTATAGAATAGGGAATTAACTCGGGTAATTCTTAGGTCCCATACATTTATGGAAATGACTCTAAATTGATTCTTAAGGTATTTTTTTTCTTCCATAGTAATCATAATTTTTTTCTCGGCAATTATTTACTTTAGGTCCACATTTCACACACATAAAGCATTTCTTTGTTCCATTGAAACAATTTAATGGGTGTCTCCATCCACATTACTCGCATGATGGAAATTGGGTTTTTTTGACTCAATTGTATCCATATTTGGAGCTCTTATCATTCTCATCCTTTCTCTTCTTTTTTGTGATCGGGAGTTTGTTGATGTATATGTTGTTGATCATATTTTAGGAAAAATAATTCAGCATAAACAAAATATCTTTTATTCCTACCAACACTCAATTTTTTTTTCACATTTCCACCCCAATGCATAACTTATACAACATGCTCAATGTTACTATGACTTAACTGGGATCAATTCATTGAATAAAACTAGAAAGAAATTTTTGGGTAACAATATTCATAAAATAATTTAGTGAATAATATGAAACCTTATTTTTGAATCTAAAAAACCTTACGATTTAACCAAGGTTATTTTTTCTCATCTTATATTAAAATCCATCCAGTCATTTTGTAAAGAAAATGTGAACTATCCTAAGCATTTCCCCCAAGATTGTCAAAACAGGTGCACAGTAAGGCACGTTGTCTCATACTAGGATACCCTAGGTCACGCCCAAAACTCATTGTCGGAGTTTTCAATCCGAGGTACATTTATGCCAGATCTATTTCCACTTGTAGTATCCAGACCAGGATGTATTACTTGGAAATCCCACATAATATTTACATTATAATTTTTTTGGATGTTACTCTTTACTAGTCCTCAAATTCTATTTTATGGTAATGTTCTATAATCAATGTTTTACTAAATCTAGTTTCTACGGATTGAACAAAACTCACTCTGATACCAACTCTAACGCCCTGAATCAGTTACAAAAATTTGGTGTATTGTTACATAACATTGTCATTATTGTATGTAATCAAGTCCTAATGGGCCAATCAGTTTAGCAGTTTTGGAAAATAGATTACATACATGAACTTCACAATACAATTTCAAACATAAAATACAATATAGGTAATCCAGTGATAATTCCATTATAATCCTAGCTTAAACCTGTTTATAAATCATAAGAAACTTGTTGGAATCCTGGTAAAACGAAACATAATAAAGGGGTGATCTCATATTCTTAGTAAGGATAAACAGTATAGTGGAAGCAATCATAGATAATGAAAAAAGTTTAGGTAAGGGTATAAAATTGAAATAAAATCCCTTTATAAACATAATAATCATCATAATATGGAAAATATAAATCAAATAATTCACATATTTTTTCACATAGACATTCTACTAGTCAAATAATCACATTTAACATCAATAAATTATCTCATAATGATGGAATGCATAATGTCAGACATCTTAACCACTAATTCAAGGCCTCGTTCCAAGTCCATGTCCACAAAATTTTCAAGATATTGTGCAAATACACTAGTTTGTCTCATTTGACCTACCAATGCATCAGGGGTATATAGTGGAGCCCTACCGTAACTTACTAAGTCCAATTCATTCCTTATATAAAAATGTTGAAACATAACATAATAATTCATATAAAAACAAGCATATGAAATGTTAGTACATTAACCAGAGACCATGAATGGTATAAAAATATCACATACAAAGTATAAAACAACTCATTCAATGCAATATAGAAGATTGTATTATAATAAATCAAACTCAATAAAGAATAAAACACAATGAAGTATATTTATATAGATTAAAATAATTAGTAAAACTTATTTGAGTTTAATATCCCCTTTCCTTAAAAACATTTAGAAGTCACACTATTTATCAAAGAAGATGTTTAAAAGAGATTTATGTATCAAAGTGTCCCATAGTGCTTTGAAACTTTTGAAAGAAATTTTAATTTTAAAAAATTGATATCCATATAAATTAATCCTTAAAACCATTTTTAAAACATGTACATTAATGAGAAATATTAGGAGAATAAATCTTTAAAATAATTAAAATGATATTTTTCATAAAGAGTTCTATACAAATGAGAGATGCTTGAAAACAAATAATTGTGGAATAACATTAATAAAACATTATAATATCATGATAATAAATGGATTCATGATATAATATGTCAAAGAACATTACATACACCATATAAAAGTGAATTGGCGCATTAAAACTAAGAATTATCAATGGAATGTAAATTGAGGAGAAATACCTTGTAACGACTATATCCTTATATTAAGGATAAATAAATGACCTAATTATGTGTGATAATATAAATAAACTCAATATTATTGGTTATTAAATGTAAATATATCAGATTACATTCACACCTATTATTTTAAAAACAAAACTGATGACTTTAATGTTTACCTCAATTAATGGAAATTGAGATAATATTATCCTTATCAAGGACATATCAATGACATTAGAATTTATAAATGGAGTTACTATGTGTATAAAAAGTATATCCATACAAATGGGAGTGTAAATTACTATATAAGTAAAAAATAGTGATTTCACAGATAATCTTAGAGTAAAATATTCAATGAAGTATGCGTAAAACTCAACGAGTTTAAATTGAAATTAGAATTTCCCTTACTGATTTGGTAACTAAGGAAAAACACAACCCATGAAAAAATTATCATACAATGAAGAAATAAATACCCATATATTAATTTATATTACACAAATAATACAATTAGGGGCATTATATACCCCACACTAAAGGAAATAGTAGCAAATATAACATGAATCTCATATGAACAAAAAGTGAGATGAAACCCCCTTACCTTGTAATTTTCATTAGTAGATGATATTTTAACCTGTTTTATAATGGTTAAATTATTTTCATTAAATTATAAAATTACCACATACATAAATATTATATCATATATGATCCTATAATTTTTTATTGTTAATAATATTTCAGAAGTATGATGGTTTAGGGTGTTAACTGATTCATTTTACTTCATATGTTTGGTTATGTAAGTCATGTCAGTTAGGAATATATTTAATTTCATTCATATCCATAATGATATTAAGTTCTTCAAAAAAAATTTAATCATCTATTTAAAATTATTCTTGAAGGGCTACGTTGGGGAACGAAATCTCATTGTGTCATGGAGACAATAAGTCGCACTTACGCACGGGTGACAATATCATTATATTGGTGGTGAAATATTATGTAATTGGATGGTATATTATATATAAATAATAATAAATGAGTTATTTTTATTATTTTAATCAATTATTCTCATTGTTTTTCCCATCCAAATAATTAAGTGTTAAATAACAAACTACACCACGACGTGTAGACGGTAAGATGTACGTACGCACATATGGTGACTCTATCATTCATAGGATGGATAGAATAATAAATATGGAAGTACCATATTTATAATAACATCTCAGTATGTAGAAGGTACTAGAGTTATTATTTTATAATGGAAACGACAAATAAAGAGTAAGTGGAAGAAGAAAAGAACATTGAAAGAGGTGATTAAATAATTAACTCTTCTTCATGTGCTTCTTTCTAATTTGAACAAAAGGGATCCTTATGAAATATTTATGATAAAATTAAGTCCTCTAGGTTTCATTTATGAATTTTTTAGGAGATTTTAGTAGGGCTTGGCTGAGAAAAATGGATTTGGAGGTGTGAATCTGAGATAAATATAAGTACCCCTTTATAAGATAGGTGAGGGGAACTTTAGAAACATCTAGAAATATTAATTTATTATAAAATAAATTTTCGTTTTTTAATAGATATAAATGGATTTATTTATATTATAAGGTTTTTATGGGTCGAAATCCTATCAACCAATAGGTTTTAGATAAATTTAGGTCACCATATTAACCATATATTTTAGATTTAACTATTAGTCAAATAGATTAACCTTTACCTTGTCTTCTTGTATTTTAATAATACATGTTTAATATAGTTACTATACAATTCAAATGGATCCTCAAATGGTTCATTAATTACATATTCAAAAATATATTTTTTTCGGCTGAATATTATGTTTTTATGAATATTATATCATTAAATAAAATTGTATTTGTTTTCAAAACTCAATTATTACAATTTTGACACTATTTAGTATTTGGTGTTTGTGAAAGTAATAAAAAGTTTATTTATTCACAAAAATACATTGAATCAACTCTATAATGTCATATTTATCTTGAAAATTCGCGTGTAGAATCAAAAATTTCAATTTATATTCATTTTAATATTTATAACATCAAATATTTTAATCGTTCATTAATAAAGTAATTATTGCATCATCATTATGTCATAAATGAATTTATATTTAATGTCTAAAAATTATAAATAAAAAAATGATGTTGGAAATATTTTTATCTTTCTAATGAATATTTAAAGTCTACTTTTTCTTATGTATAACTCTATATAAATAATAGTTTAGATAATAAAATTTATATTTAACACTTCTAACACTTCTTTAAATAAAATTTAATAAATGTCCTAATCTGACCCAAGTGGATCAATAAGTATCATATTTTTGTCCTAAGATTTATATTTGTCGAAATAAACTTATAAAATATAATTATTGAATGTGTTGGGGTAATTTGATTTTATTATAATATTATGTTTAAATTTTAAATGTTCTTAGAAGGTGGGTAAAAGACGTTAAAAAGTTCAATAAAATATTCATTATCTAATATTATTATAAAATGACTCTAATTAATTACATTGTTTAATATATGTATTATGTATCTATTTTTTATTTAGGATAAAAAAATTAATTAAATAAAATGTTGTTTTAAAACAATAACATATTGTTTTTCAATGTTAATAAAAAATTATAAGTTTTTAGAAAAAATACCCAAAATTTACACGAACATAATTTTGATATTTTGAATTAAAAAATGATTTTTATTTTACTAAATTAAATTTTTAATAGTGTATAAAATTAATATTATTATTGTTCAAAAAAAGAAAATAAAAAATTTTTCTTTTATGAAAATAGTTTCTCTTAATATATAACTATTTTAACAAAACTTATAAATTTAATTATAAATATTTATTATTTATGTGAAAATATTATAAATAACATAGAAAATTTATTTTATACTATTAATATTACAATATTTAATTGATAAATAAATATATCATTTAAATAATTATAGTATTATTGTGTTGTTTCACATAATATCAATCTTACTCATAACGCATGCCAAGTGGGCACTGTGTGAAATATAAGACATTAAATTATATTAAATTGTTTACGTACAATGAAATATTGGGGTGTTACATTATCTCCTAATTCAATAAATTAAATCCTCACAATTTAAACTCATGATTGAAAACTAGATATCAAACATATCAAAATATCTAAATAGAAATCCCACATTGAAAAATTGATTAATGAGGCCTCTATTGTAAAATAAATAAAGGTAAGTGTAAAGGTCATTAGAAATAACACATAATAGGGTTCCATGTGGGAAAAATGGACATGGAAAAGAAACTAACCATCATGTTATAATGGAGAGTGATATAGAATTTTATCAAGAGAAAGTTAACAATGTTAAAGAAAAAAATTTGTGATTGGTAAAACGATCTTGGATTTCTCATTAAGAAGAATAAATAGACAATGTTTTTGTTTTATATTCCTTTTCATAATTATGAGGAATTTATTTATGATATTGGCTAAGCACATAAGGATGTATAATTACATTAAAATTAGAGTTTTATCCTTTCATAAATTTCTACCACAAGCTCATCTTCTCTCCAAACGATCAGTATTCAAGATGATTAGGTCACACATAAAGCACTAGAATCAACTGATATAAAATCACATAATCTACAAAAGATGAACTATAGATTTCCTTTTTCATTATAAATTATTCAAACCCAAAATGGTTAGTACAATATTGGATTATCCCCAAAAAGAATAATCCTTTAGAGAAAGAAATACTACTCTTAATCTCTAAAGTTAAACAAACAATAGCCAAATTTCAACAAATACCATTAAATAAACAATTTCCATAAAATTATTCGAAATAATCCAAACTATGATTGAAATACAAAATAAATAATGATTTGATTAAATTTTCTTTGAAGATAAATATTAACATTTATCTCCAAATATCATCTACTACTCTTAAAGTCACATACTTAATATTAATTGACCTAATCACATATTCTCAATGATAGGTTAATAATTTCCATAAATAACCCAAATCTTTATAAGTCCTCATTAAAAAAATTGATTCATCCAGAATATAAATCCAACATTACTCCTCAAATAAAATCCCATAATATTATATTTTCTTTGGGCCTATAGTGGTCCCTAAAGAGTGTACCGCTTCTAAAATAATAGTTATCACTTAATTACCAAATAATTTTACTATTATAAGGATATGCATTTGATAAATCATAAATTCCAAAAATCAACATATTATTGATACATAAAATCATTTACTAAAAATAATTAGTCATACTAACCAGGGACTTGATGTATTCCAGTAGTAGCCAATAAATCCCAATCACACTTTGGTTATGGGTTTGATTCATGCAGCTTTGTCTGATGTGACTGGTTGTCATAAGGTCTGTGTGTTGTATTTTTTTTAAAAAATATATAATTTTATAACATTCCCAAAAATGAGATAAATTACTCAAAAATAACCATAACATAATTTAACTAAAAATGTTATCTCATAACTCACATTTTCATCTCAAAATGTAATGACCTGTAATTTCATGAAATTCATGGATTATATAAACCCAAATGGTTATTTATAATTATATCAAGAAAAGAATAGATAATTATTCCAAAAATAGTGTATTCACATAACAGACTACAGGGTTACACATACAAGTAAAAAGTATCCCAAATTAATCCCATAAACAAAGAGCATTAATTCTTTTAAAAATTGTTCCATCCATTTATTTCCACATAGGTTCTTACTTAACCATGATTATATCCAATAGAATAGAGAATTAACTCGGGTAGTTCCTAGTTACAATAAATTTATGGAAAAGGACGGCAAATAGAGTCCTAGGATTGTTTTTATTATCTTTCATAGTACTGTTCATTTTTCATCCGTAATTATTTACTTTATGACCTTCTTTCCCACACATAAAGAATTTATTTATTCAATTGAGACACTTACCTGGGTGTCTCTATCTATATTTCCTTTATGATGAAAATTGATCTGTATTTTCTCCCTGGTCTTCAATACTGTAGGTCTTATCATTATCTGTCATTCTCTTCATTGTTGAGTTCAGGAGTTGGGTAATGTATATGTTGTTGATAATATTTCTAGAAAACTGATTTGTCAAAAAAATGATATCTTACAGCATAAACATGATTTATTGGAATTTTATTTTTAATATTATTTATATTTTTGGTTTTAATGATGTTTTAATCAATTACATTATACTTATTTTGGTTTATGATTTGGTCAATGTCCTTATTAATGGATATATCTAAGGGTTTATTTCTTCCTCGAGGGGTGTTAGGAATGGTTACCACCTTTCTCAAGTTATTTTTTCCATTTCACATGATTATATTAGTATGAATTTTTTCTATTATGGTGGGGAATGGAAAATTTATTAACATTTATGCAGGTAAGGGGGTTTATGCCCCTACTCACTATCTTTATTATGATTATGTTAAAATCTTCACCAATATGAATTTGAGTAATATCTATAAAATCAAGATAGATCTTTCAAAGTATTCAAAGGTCTTTGTTCAAGAGGTTAGTTAAAGGATAACTTTCATCTTATTTGCAAAGGGTATTCCTATAGACACAAAGCTTTATTTTATTAGGAATTTTTTAATAATAAATGGAGTTATACCCTTTATTTAGCATGGTATGCATATGTTTTAGGGAATTCCAAAGTCTTGGTATTTTTCAGGTATTATTAGTTACATCAAGAGGAAAAATTTGTCTTGGAAGGGTAAATATTTTCCTATATATGGTCAGGGTTGTTTGGTGAAATCACTTATCTTTTCAAAAACATATTCCTTCATAGTATATGAATATCTGGTTACTCTCATAAATTTTTTAAATTTTTCCATTAAAAACATTATTTGGAGTGATAGAATCCTAGAATGAAAGTTAGCCACTGTATCTTGGAATTATTGTTGTATTCAATATGATGTAGGAGGGTTGGTGATTAAAAGACTCTATTTCTTCAATCAATGATTTTATACTAATTTTATGTGTAGGATCATAAATGTAAATTTAGAATATCTTAGTTTTTTTTTTCTTGCTATATTTGTGATCAGACTCACAAATGGGAATTTTATCTTTATCAACACTTATATCTATCCTACGTTTACGGTTATGTTTTCTACAAATTCTTATCACTCTAGAAGGTTGGTGTATAGGAATTTGTCTCTAAGTTTCTCAAATTCAATAAGATTGGGCCCCATTTTTTTACCCTTTTATAATTGGTGTCTCTAATATTTAATTAGATATATCAATGAAATATTTATTGAATAATGTGAATGCTCCTCTAGATATAATTAATTCTTACATATCCACATACAAAGACTCTTCATGGGATGACTTTTGGGTGTGAGGGCCTACAGTGAATGGTGTCTTTACTTCTAAATTATATTATTAGTATTCCATTTTTCCTATTGATGTTAATAATTGTTGTATTAGTATTAATATTCATAACAAAATACCATCTAGATATTCCCTCATGTAGAGGATGGTGCACAAGAAACATCCAAATGATTCATAACTATAGAGTTTCAGATTTCTCTCTTCTATTTATATTCTCATTTTTGACTTCACTGTGAGGATATTTACAATATTTTTATGTGTTATGTAACAACATCTACTTTGTGGAATTTTCATTATTATATCATTGAAATTTTGTTTCCTCAGATATCCTATGTTTTTAAATTTATCATAGATTTTTTAAAACTTTCACTATCTCCTCTATTGTTTAATCAATTTTAGGTTTCTAAAATAGTAATATTTATTATTTTTTATGTATATAATATATTTATTCATGGTCATACCTCTTTCTTGTTTCATTCTACCTTCCCTAATTAATTGTGGCTATTAGGGAGGCAGTTGCTTCTCATAGGGAGTCTTTTTATAACATGGTACATGATATCTCTTATATGAAAAGGATTGTCATAAAGTGTAACTTTCATCCACATTTTGGTAATTTTGATGTCTTAATACAGTTTACATTTCCATGATGTATCAAAGTTAACATTTATGGGACATTAAGGGGTAAACCATATCCATCAAATTATGGTTCTATTTTCAAGGATCATTAGGGTGTTGTCTTAGGATATCCTTATGTCTCTTGTGGTGTTTCTTCTTCTCTTAAATATTTGATTTATGGTTTCATAATTGGTTCTAAGAAAGCTAAGTAGTAGGGATATAGTAATATATAGTTGAAATATGATTCCACCATTATTTTGGAGGCGGTTATGGAAGTCTATATACATCTTTCATGAAATTTAACTAATAGATGGACAAATTTCATGGATTTTCTATCATCTATTGATTATATTGTCAAACATATCTATTGAGAGGATAATTATATTAAATACAGTCTTTCCAACAGAGATTCTAGTGGAAATGACTTTATATGGATGAATCAAGATCCTTATTATCTTATTACCTTTATTAAAATGGGATCATTGTAAATTTCCACTATTTAGACTCATGTAAACATGTTTACTTTTATTAATAAAATAGCCTTTCTTTTTTAGAAAGGACTCATCTTTCAAAAATAAAATTGTTTATGAAGAAATGTTTTTTTAAATAACATGTCTTTGATAAAAAAATGTGTGATTATTTTATATAAATTTAATAATACATTTATATTGAGTTGAAAATTTATATTTATTTAATAAATCACTTATTCATATTTATACCCACAACTTTAATGAAAATGTTATAAAATTTACTTTCTTAAAATAACATTTCTTTTTTTGTTTATGTTTAGTTTTTTTTATCTTGTATGCTATCAAACAATTTACTTCCTTTGAAAATATTTAGATATTACAAATTATCATCAACACACCCCTCCTGAATAAATCATCTCTCTATTGAATCAAAATAACTTGAATAGAATTTTATATACACTTCAATAATATAAAATTATATAATATAACTCCATTGATGAGAATAATTTTTCATGTAGGGATTCTAATAACCAAGATATCTATTTATAAAAGGTAACAAATTAATAAATAATGATTATAAGTATTGCCTAGGAAAAAATTATTTAATGAAAATAATATTAAAATAAAATACATAACATTAGGATTTATTCTTTTATAATTTATAGAACCTACAATTTTAAATTATTCGAATAAATTCACCATCTAATAAATCATCATAATGAAAAGTGATAGGGGGAATATATATCTAAAATAATATATAATCTAAAAAATTATTTCCTAATGTGTAGAGAAGATATTTTTGCCTCTGATTCTTCACACAATGTTTTTTGAAGAATGTGAAAATTTCAATTAAAAGGACATCATTTTTTTTGTAAATTTTTTTTCTTTTCTAAATATAAAAATTACTCGACAAATACCTAAGATTAATGAACATTAAATTCATTTATTTTATTATAATTTAAATAAAAAAATCATGATACATTAAAAGGCTATTAATTAGAAACATTAACATTTTTAAATCAATGAAGGAAAATATATTTTTTATTACTTCACATTTTAAAATTGCTACTCAATACATTAAATTCAAATTTATTTATAGATCACATTTAATTTTTATATATTTTATGTCCTTATCGGTATTTAAATTTTGATTTAATTTTCACTTACAATTAATTAATTTACAAAATCAAGTTTTCACACAAAATGTTATCAATGTAAATAACATCATTATTATGACATAACAAAATAAATTCCAAAAATGGATGTTAAAAAAATAATCAATTATGCTCTATTTTTGTGATCTTGTTGTATTTGATGGTGTTTCAACTCTTTCTGAACATTATTTATCTAAAAATATTTTCTAAACTCCCCAATAGTTTTAGATAATTTTTCTAATACCTCTAATCTGGATAATAATTTTTTTTGAATCCAAAAATCATATTTTCCATTAAAACAAACCTGTTAAAAAAATCAAAGAGATGTATCAAGGAAGTGACAAAGACACATAAAAGAGAACATTCATCTACAAGGTAGGCATTGAGTGTCAATGTCAAATTCATACACCACACATTCTAAACAAGTGTGTATGTTGTAATAAGAAAAATTTCATAGTCTGTGAAATTCACCAATGTTATGAATAATGGTAGTATGTATTTTTATCATTTACATGGTACATGTATTATGTGTTTCAACACAATCATTCTATAAAACCTGAAATTCATAAATAATATGTTAAATTTGAGCGTAAATATAATTTATAAAAAATTTATTACCAAAAATAATTATCAATATGATGAATGAAAAATATTGAATACCCATCTAGTGAGGTAATTGTAAGAGATAAAAATGGCTGGGTATATGTTGTAATTACTACAAAACGTTTAAAAAATATTGAATCCATCAGATTCCAATCACAATTGAAATTTTCTTGTATCAAAATAAAAGTTTTTATTAAATAAATTAATGTTATTACATTATTTTGATCCTAATTTATTTTTTAGTAATTAATGTCTATTATAATAAAAATTTTGTAATGTCTTATTCTTAGTTGTTTTAGATGACATAAGAAATTTTTTCATCTATGGATTTAATTGAAAGTAATATTAAACCTTCAAGGATGTTTTTTTAATGTTTTTTATGATAGTATTATTATTCGTACTGATAATATACCTTTTTTATTTCAATCTAGATGTACAAATTATTTTTCAATTTTCTCTCTTCAAATCATCATTCCTATAAAGAAGGCTCTTTTTGTTATATGAAGTTATCGTCACATAATTAACAACATGATTAATAATAACCATGTTTATCCCATCAATAAATTCATGGATCTTATCTTTATAAAAATAAACAAAATTTTCATATCTTGTACATTTCATTATTTTAAATTATATAAAAACAATTTAGGTGGTACCACATTAGGAAAAAAGGAAATTTGGAATATTTGACACATCCTTAAGGTAATTAATGATTATCATTTAAACCAAAATTATTAAAAATATTTTTTAGCATATTTATTTTTTCCATTTTTTTATTCTCCTCAATCAACTATATTAATATTTTATCATCTTGATCAGTCAGACCCACAATTCGGAATGCATCATTAGTATTTGTATCATCAAGAAGTGGATAAATGGATGTTCTAAATTATTTATAGTGTTTCCCCAATATGTTTAAATAATCAATAGTAAATCATTAAATTTTATTATCTATAATAAGGGAATTAACATGTTCATTTTTCTTAGAGATGTAACGGCTCAAATTTTCTACATGTTCCATTATCTATTCCAAATCCCACAAAAAACAATGAGGAAGAATTTTATCAATATTAAGTTCCCAAAATATTCATCTCTCTTTAATCATTGTATAAGTTTTCATGAAATACATGGGAATTTTGTTCTTGTATCCACATATCATTTTTCAATTAAAAACTAAGAATTATGTTCAAACTCATGAATTATTAACATGTGTTATTAGGTGAGTGAATCCAACATATATATATGTGTAATTGATTTATTACATGTTAAAATAAAAAATATAATTAAATATCTTATATAAAAAATACATTTGAGTAAAATATATATTTTACATATTTATTCACATGAATAGTTAAATATATATACATATAACGGTCTGTCCATAACGTACCACCCGAGAATCCACTTTGTGGTTCCTTGAGATAGTGGATCACAAAGCCTCAATTGTGCCTCCCCGTACTCCAGAAGATTTCGAATACCAGTGAGGGCCTATGGTATGTCTATGGGGATATAATTCCCTAATTAGTCAGAGTGTATCATATAATCTACTAGTATGGAAAAGAATCATGCAGTAGAAAAATAATAAAAAACATATATGATAAATACTCAATAGGAATTGAAATAATGAACAGATAAAAAATAATTATGATGATCATGTACCTATAAGAAATGAGTACACAATGGAGACAGGGGATACCATAATATACTACATAAAGTCATACTAATAAATTTATTAAAAGACAGATTATGGTTAAGTGGGAACCTCTTATTCAACAAATTCAAACCAAACATTACAGATTTCAAAATTCAAACATCACGATATATTATCAAATTAAGAAAATTAGAAGGATCCCCCCTTCAACTATGAACCACCTCATGAAACCACACATCAAGTAGACATCCACCATAATTCACATCCATCCTAGTAATTGTATTTAAGCATCATAATTTGGACACTCACCTTTATCTATACTCAGAATCAATATGTCTTATTATAATTTAATGGTGTCCCATGTAGGGTGTGAGAAATACTCCATTTTCTACCGACAACAATGTATAGATCTATAAAATTCATCAGTATAAAATGATAAGAGTACCAAAATAAATAGATGAAATATTGTTGTGATATAAATAAGATACATCATACCTGGTTTCACATAGAATACCTATCCAATCCTACTTAATTTGTCCCAATCTGTATGTCATTTAACCCTATAATCCTTCACAATTTATTTTAAATGGTATATATTATATGGAACAACAATAAATAATATAATCAAAATTCGGACCACCGTCAATCATTTTATTCATCTTGGAAGATGTGTGCCTCTATTTAAAATTACACATTCATGTTCTTTAATTTAATATCCATTTTTTAAATTTAATAGGATACACCCTAAGACCATCTAAGGATGTCTGAATGGGAACCTGATAACCTCTTCAGGGGAACCATATAAAAAACTAATTTTTTGGTAGTTCATCCATGGTTGTTAAGTCAATAAGTTTTCTTATTAATTTTCCATTAATTATGTTTTCAAAATAAAAATTACTTTTTCCTAAATGTTTATTTTCTTAATATAAGGAAATTTACATGATTAACCTTAATGATTCTATTACAGGATTTTTTTAATGTTCCTTATCTAAGATTAACCATATTTTTCATATGACTTAATACCCGTAAGAATAATCAGATCCTTATCCAAAACCTCAGAATCTTACAGTTCTTTAGAAACTGAGTTCTAATATTTTCTAACTCCGAATTATAAAATATATGACACTGAATTTTAAAAAATCATAACTCCGAATTATCATAAATTTGTACTCTAAATTGTCAGAAATTCTGACTCCAAATTCTATGAAATTATGAATCGGAAATCTCGGAAATTTTGACCTTGAATTATCATAAATTTAGACTCCATTTATATCTAAATTATTACTCTGAATTTGAATTTTACCAAATTTTGTTTTTATATACATTTACACTATGTTTCCTTGTATATTTAGAATACAATTATTTATACTTTTTAATGATGTGTATTTTTATTATGATATTTTTCCAAAATTATGAGATTCTAGTTTACTTAAGTTTTTTAAGCACAATATTTTTTTTATTATATGTCATTATTTCATACAGTTGATTACGTTACATTGAAATGAGGTCATACAATATGTTTTTAACTAACAATTGGTTGAGTGGGACCTTTCCAGGTCCGTCTAAAATTCATGGAATAATCTGTCTGTTGGGAGAGGATATGACCATTAGAACCTTTTCCTCTAAATACCCATGCCATTGGAAGAGGTTTAGACATGTTAATATGATAACCCACATCTATATATTACATTTTGTAATGTTTTGAAGTGGTTTTGAGAGATATAGAATCATATTATTTGTGGGATCTATGAACATATTGTTCATCTGTGAACAACTTGTTCAGTCTTCCTAGTTTGATTCTGATTGGCAGATCAATTGAGTGATTAAAAGGATATAAAGATAGGGGTTCCAACTATCATAATGTTTATTTGATTCTAGGGATAAAAAGATAGAGTCTATGATTACCTTAGTGAAGAGGGATTGTGGGGATAAAAGGACAGAATCTTATATTCATATTGAGGGCTTACCCTGGTGTGGGTAAAAGAGACTTTCATGAAATTTTAAGTCAACCGACTTTTATCCAAGTTTGTTGGATACCATTCTAATTAGGTTAAAATATTTCCCTTACTTGTTTACTTATTTTTTATACATATTTAATTTCCACATTATTTTGTTAAATAAATAATGTATAACATTCTACTACTTTCTTGTACTTTTATAATCTAATATATTTGATTCCATACGTTTGAATATAGAATCCTTACAAAGTAAACATTACTTAAGTTTTTTTATAGTAACCATATTATTTTATCCTAATAATGTTGGGTTCTTAGTTAAAAACTAAATAGGTTTTGTGAATTCATATCATTTAACATTGTAAAACATATATTTTCTTAAGGATAGAAACAAAAGTGTTTAAAACTACAATTCACCTCCCCCTCTTGTAATTGATCATATACATCTACATTTCGATCAAACAATTTGTATCTAATAAGGTCTCAGAAATACGTATACTTGCATATAAGTTTTATTTTTTGACTTTTCCTGCTCTACTTTACATGGTAAAGTTGATATTACTTATAAAAAGTTTTAATAAAATTTATCTACTAACAAGTTTTGTGGAAAATATCTCTTGTATTTTCTTATAGAATATCATGAATGAATGTTGGTTCTATAGATAATCTAAATTTTAAAAGAACACCAATATTTGATGGGAATGATTATGATTACTGGAGAGGTCAAATGATGACATTTATTATCATTGCTAGTGGGGATAATTTTGTAATTCTTACGGGATACTATAATATTCCAGAAAAGGAAATCAAAAAATTCTCAAATAAAAAAACCAGAATATCAACTCAACTACAAGGTAAGTAATACTATTTTATGTTCCATGAATAGGAATTTCTACAGTAAAATATCATCATGTAAGGCTTCCAATATCATTTAGAAAAAACTTGATGTTACAAACTTTGGAACTTCAAAATTGATGGAAACCAATAAGATCTTTGTTAAGTTCTCAATATCATTGATTAGTAATTCCTTATAATGAAAAAATTTTCAAAGTGAAACAAATATTTATAATTATCTTCAAAAGTCATCAATCTATGGGAAAAATGACTTTATGATGAAATAATTGTGGAAAAGATAATTGATATCATTCCCAATGAGTGGGAATCGAAAATGATTATTATTAATGAAAACTGGAAAGTATATATCATTACTCTTGATGAGTTATTGGGAACACTTCTTTAGTATGAATCAAGAATGAATATAGAATTATTGATTTATAAAAAGAATAATGGTAATGGAAGAGTATCTTTCACTACTATATCTACATAAAAGACTCCAAAAAGTATAACTAGATCTAATGCTAATAATGTTTTTGTTTTATCTGAATCAAGTGAATGAAATTAGTCAGAGAATGAACATCTCGATCTTCCTCAAAGTATGAACATGATTGAGGTAAAGAAATATTTTCAGAATAGATATAAGAAGAAATACATAAAGACAACAATGATTCATAAGTAACTTGTTAGGAATGAAAAAGGGATGGAAATATCAGACCTAATTATCTTATGATCAAATGCAAAGACAAAAAGGATTCTAATTCTGAAAGCAATAGAAGGATGTACTATAAATCTATAGATAAGAATTTCTAGAAGGCTAATGACACCAGGATTTCCAGGAGTGGTGACTCTTTAGATGAATCTTCAGAATATCAATCATCTCGTCAGAATAATATTGGTCTTATAGACAGATCATCTATTGAAAATAAGTATCTTATGGATAAGTAACACAATAATAAATCTTTAAACAATATTTCATTAAATGATAATTTTCTTAATAGAGAATATTATGAATATTTAGATGAATAATATTCCTCATCAGATGATAATACATTAACTTCATTTGAATAAGTCTCTAGATTTTATAAATTACATGATAATGACAACTATAAGATAAAAAAGAAGTAATCGAAAGAAAAACATATTATTTATTTTTTAACAAAAAAATTATTATTTATTTTTAAATATCATGATTAGAAAACTTTTAGTTTTGAAAATATTTCTAAAAAAATAAGTAAGTTTATTCTATGAAGGATAAACTTTCTAAATATCTTGAAAATTTTATTTCTGTGAAAAATTATTTAGAGAATTACTCAAACTCTAAGACTAATCACTATGAGGATAATAATATAGTTATTAGAATAAAATATGAAATATTTTCCTTATAAAAAATTTATGAAACTTTACTTCCAGAAGGGAAGAATTTTATAAAATTTCTTCACTACTTCATCCTCTATGGAATATTTTTTGATTTTGTTATACACACTCAAAACTAGATTTTAGTCACAATTATTTTTATCCCCAAACTGATATTTTTTCCACTAAGTGTCAAATTGGTGGAAAATGGGATAAAAAAATCTCTTGGAATAAAACAAAATCCATATGCTTTCATAAAGCATACATCTCTATGAAAATGTGGATACCTAATATTTTACATTCTACAATTTCCATATCCAAACATGTTTGGATTCCAAAATCCAAACTCGTTCAATTTCAAGAAAAAATGCCATGACAAAAACAATCCTGGTACATGGATAGTGTATGTTCTTGGGATATATATTTTATAATATTTATTTTGAAATATTATCAAGACGAAAGGAGGAAATTTAAAATTTGGAGATAATGCCTATGGATTTTTTTATTATAGGTAACATTGCTCTTCTTGAACTAAGATTAATTTCAAATGTTTTATTTTTTAAATGTCTTAAGAATAACCTTATAAGGATTATCCAATTATGTGGTGAAGGTTACCTTGTGAATTTTTTGGAATGATAAATTCTTAGTAAAAATTTTCAAGGAAGAGTTTATTCTCTCTACCCATAGGCATGATATTATTTACACACTAAACTTATAAGACCATATGAGCAAGGATTTAACTTTTCTTAGTGAAATAGAAAATAAATAATGGTCATGTAATAAGTAACATTGAGTTTTTATTTCCACTACTGAATCTGAATATGAATCATTTAATTGTTTTTGTGGTCATGTTTTTTAGATGAAACACACACTCATAGACTATGGAATGATTTTTACCAAAACAAAAATAATGTTTGATAATAATATTTTTATTTCTCTAAGAAAAAACCTTGCATATCACTCTTATCAAAATCACATAAATATTAAGCATTACTTTCTTAGGGATCACACACTTAAATGAGACGCCATTCTTCAATTTATTGGAATTCATGACCAACTTTCTGACATTTATTTCAAAATACTTACCCCCCAATAGATTGGAATATATTAAAAAAATTATGAATTATAACCATAAGTTAATCATCCATATTATCTTTTTGTTGAAATAATCTACTTACATTAACATACTCATTTTAATAGGGGGAGTACATATGTTTTTTTCATTTATATTTTTTATTTTTCAAAAAGAATTGAAACCTAAATTTTTAAATCATACTTTTTTTTCTTTCCATAATATTGTTTTTGAATCTATTTTCTTCAAGAAGAACTTTATCAATACTGAAAAATATTTCATAGAAATTTGTAAGGTATGTTTCATTAATTAATTCGTTGTAATTTAATTTTTTTCCTTGTTGGTATTTCTATCTTGTTTTAATAAAACATTATCAAATTTACTTTCCATATATCAGATTTTTTTTTAAAACCTAAAAATATTATAATCTTTAAATATTTCTTCAGAATTAATATCATTCATCAGATCTATTCAAGATAATCTAAAAAATTGGATATGTTCATGAATTCGAACTGTCGCTGCAAATATTATTTTAAGGGACCTCATGTTTTTGTCACATATCGGTTCTCTAAGCCTTATATGTCTAAGCTCTATAACTCTATATGTGTGTCATTCTGTTTTTCTCATTTCGTTACATTCCATATGTCACTTGATATTTTCACTCAAACTCTCATGAAGTCTCAGTCAATCAAGGAACCCAATGATTGGTTTATATTCACAAAATGTCTAATAAATCATAATTTCTTCTCCATGTAAGATTATTTGATTGAAAGGTTTATCAAATTGAATGGAAAGGATATCATATGTATTTCTATGGAAAAAAAATCATGATTTGGACTACATAGACCATGTTGGGTAATTTTATGATTCAGTTTATTTATATGGGTAAGGTAGAAAAAAGATGATCAAGTTTAAAAGCTTTGAGAAGTCTTATTGTTTATATTTGAATTAGGCTGCTATAATCCTTCACATTTTTTATGAAGGTGTGGAAATCCTATTCTCACAAAATTTTATTAATAAGGAATGATCCTTTGAGAAGGTAAAATAAAAAGAGTTCCTTTGATAGAAGAATTTAGTAAAACCTAATATTTCACATCTTTCCCCAAACCAAAAGTTGGTTTCTTTAAGGAATCAAGGTTTCCTTAACCCATGGAAAGGATATAAGGATTCACTTATTAACTTCGATATCTTTCTATTATTATTCTTGGTAAAAATAAGAAAGATAAATATATTGAAGTATATCCTTTTGAAAATTATAATCATTAATAATGGAAATATAAGTTCTCATATTTTTTATGTTTTTAGTGATCATTTCAAATATTATATTATTTTTTTAGAATCGTTCCAAATCACATGTACTTAAAAAAGCCAAGATATTTAAGATTATTCTACTCTATGATGATACATTGAGGATAATGAAGATCGTTTTAAGTGATGTATTAGGTAATTTTGTGGAAATTGTTGATAAGGATGATGAAGTTAAAAAAAATTGAAGCTAGGGAAAGTAAAAAACCATCCCTAAATAAAAGAAAAGAACCAGAACCTCAGTTACCCAAAACTATTCCAGAACCTCAATCAACCTCCCAAAAAATCAAGAACTAGAAGGATTTTTATGATGATATAGTAGCTAAGTAGAGAGGGAAGAATAAAAGGAATAAAGAAATAGATATTGTTTTCTTCTTAGATAATGTGGAGCCTATGGTCTTAATGATTCAATGAATTCATGAAATAGAGAGGGAATAAAGGGATAAAAAGTAAAAAGTAAAAGATTCTCAATATTAGGTTGTTAAATATTTGTTAAAAGATGTTGAGAAACCTTAATAATAATCTTAGGTACTGGAATCCTTTTTAACAGATGCTTCATATCCAAAGAAGATTTTTGAAAAAGAAGAAGTTCATACAGAATATGAAGAAGGGAAAGAATGTGAAGACTTCATTAGAATGGTTGGAGTGTATCATGAGAAAGAGAGTCCTTATGATAAAATAAAAATATGAACTTCTATAGAATCATCCACCAAAATATCTTTTGAAAAAATAAAATAAAATTAAAAATAATAGGATGTCAGAAAAATGCATTCAAATGAAAAAGGGTTGATAATGATGTCATCATTCAGGAAGATGAAGTGAAAGTTAATATTGAATAAAATAAACTTTATTTGACCAATGTCGTTGAAAAATGTGTCACTAAAATTATGTTAGTCCTTCTAGATATTCCTCAGAAAGATATAGCTGGATAATATAAGTCAAATAATTTTGAAGATGTGAAAGATACACCTCTAGAGAAAGATGCTTTAGATTATCAATTTTCATCGTCTATGGGACATGACTTTGTGGTGCATTATTTGATGATAATTTTTTATTCAAAATTTTTCTTTCCAAATATTGAATCATAGTGTCCTCTTGTTCAAAATTCAGTCAACATGTAGCCGGATTATACAAATTTGTTGATAGAAAACATAATTAGGAAATAAAAAGATTTCAAAACCTTCAAGATCAAATATGAAACTTTTATAATCTCTTTCAAGAATATTTAAACTTGTTCAAAGTCACTAGTTGACAATCTTAAGATATTTGGTGATTATATAGATTCAGTTAACGATGCCTTTAACAACTCTGATGAGAAGTTCAAGAATCTTTCTGAAATGATGAATCTTGAGAAAGATTCCCAAATCCAGGAGGATAAAGATATATATGGAAATATTAATTCTATTTTTATTACCCAAAATAGATAAAGGGGTACCATAGTTTAGTTAGCAGATAATGTCAAATCTCAAGAAAAAGTTATCAAGTAAGAAGAAGAAAGGAATTAGACCCTATAAAAGAAGAACCAAGATCAATATGACTTACTCAAGAAGTAATAAGAAGATAATAAGGATATAAAGAATATGACGTCCATTATTAATACACTTCTCCCAAAGAAGAAGAAGGATGATTAATTATATTAAAACTTTGATATTTTTTGTACTAAAACCTTTCATTTAATGTTTGTGAAATCTCTTTCTTATACTTTTATGTATGTGTTTTCTAACATTTTGGGTACCAAATTGCTTCCCATCCACTTCTTTTTGAAAATAATATAGGGGGAGAATAATATCATATTAAGGAGGAGCTTACCCAAAATAATAAATATCTTATGAAAGGGGGAGCTTATTCTTAAAAAAATGATTTCATAATAAAAGAAAAGTCTTTTTTCAAGACAGTTGCTTAAGATAATGAATATGATACTTAAGGTGACAAAACCTAAGGGAGAGTTAGTCATATTTACAAAGCCATAAATATAAGCGTGATAAGAATTTATTTCTAGGATTTAAAAACATAATATTACTATTTGAAAAATGGTTTAGTCTTTCCAAAAAGGGGGATATTGTCAAGTGAATAAGATATCTTATGACTATTACATTATTTTTATTTTAATAATCACCAAAACTTTTTCAATAATGATTATTTTCTTACTCTAAATTAATTTACATTCTTAACCTTCATCATTATTTTACATGTTTTGTTAAATGTTAATTATCTAAGATTATCCATATTTTTCTTAAGACCAAATTTCCTTAAGAATAATTGGATCCTTATCTAAAACATCATAATCATATAGTTATTTAAAAACCAAGTTCTCAGATATTCTCACTCTGAATTCTCAGAAAACATGAATCTGAATTCACCGAAATTATGACTTAGAATTCTAAAAAATTATTACATTGAATCATCATAAATCCTTACTCCAAATTCTCATAAATTATAACTCATAATTCTCATAAATTCTAACTCCATATTCTCAACAAATTGGATTCAAAATTCTCAGAAATTCTGACTCTGAATTATCATAAATTCAGACATCGTTTCTCTTTAAATTTAGTCTCTAAATTTTTATTTTAACAGACTCTATTTTTTATACATATTCAGACTTAGTTTCCCACTATATTTGGAATCTTATTATTCATACTTGGTAATGTTACATATTTTCCTAAAGATATTGTTTCAAAATTATCAGATTCTAGTTTACATAAGTTTTATAAACTTAAGAATTTTTTTCTTACATGTTATTTCTTCTTAAACATGATTATGTTCTAATGAAACGATGAAGTACAATATGTTTTTGACTAACTATTGGCTATCTGACACATATCTAGGTCCCTCCAAAATTCCAAGAATAACATAACTGTTGAAGGAGGAGCCAATTTTTGGAACCTTTTCCAATAAATATCTCATACATTTGAATATTTTTACACACGTTGATACAAAGACACACATCTATAGATTACATGTTTTGATGATGTGAAGTGATCTCTAGAGAGATAGACTCAAATGAATTGTGTGATATATGAACATATTGTTCAGCTATGAACAAAGTTTTTAGTCTTCCCAGTGTGATTCTGATTGGATGATCAATCTAGGGCTTTCGTGGATAGAAAGATAGAGGTGTATACTACCTTACTGTTAAAAGTATTATGAATATAAGAATACATAGGTTTTGACTATCTTAATCTTTGAGGGAATATGCAGATATGAAGACAAAGGTGATGATCATCTTATAGATTAGGGGCTTGTGGGGATAGCAAGACAGACTCTGATATTCTTATCGATGGATAACCCTGGAATGGGTATGTCAAACATTTATGAATGTATAAATCAATTTACCTTTATCTAAGGTTGTTTAATGACCTTTTATTTGGGTTAAAATATTTCCTTTACTTGTTTATTGGTTTTTTACAAGTTTTATTTATGGTTTATTTTGTTAAAGAAAGAAAGTAAAGCATTCTTATACATCCTTATAATTGTATACTCTGATAAATATGTTTCTATACAATTTAAATTATAATATTTCCCTATATAAACTTTTCTTAGGTTTCCTTATTGGATTCATATTATAAAATCCTTAGAATTTTATTTTCATAGTTAAGAACTAAAGATGTTTTGTGAATTCATCTTGTTTAACTCTTTCAAACATAGATTTTCTTAAGGAAACAATGTATGGTTTAAAATTACAATTCACCCCTTCTTGTAATTTATCGTCTATATCTACATTTCAATCCATAAATGGTTACCCATGAATGAGATCACATGTAACACTCCAATCTTGGTGTGAAGACAAAATTGACAAGCCTATGTGTCCGTCCCTGTAATCTTATGATGAGGTCTCAGTCACTCTCACGGAATGGAAAAACCATATCGCCACATGTCCCAAACACATGATCTCCTCTAGGTAACTAGTGTTACTCATATATATGTAAAGGATAACGTAGTGAGATCATATCCTACTCTTAGCTAGTTTTCCCCTAGTGTGGTTACAATGCAAAAAAGTCTCAAATTTAAAAGCATGTCGAGCCCATACAAGGAGTCAATAAGTCAAGACCCATAAATCAACCTCAACATATTATAAAATTCAATTATCTATCAATAGCTCATAATATTTAACAAATCATTTTAATTAGGATACATTATTCAAGTTACCATTTTTATTTTATTATGCAATTCAAAATATGGAATGCGATAACAACCTAACTCATCACCAAACATCCTATAAATTTATTTTATGATCCAATATATTTATTATAATAAAATCACTTCTAAAAAGGTGTTTTCAAAAGTCGTAGGTAAATTAAATTGGGAGTTTAAATAATGGATCACACATGGGGGTTTGATCATGTGAGGGTCCTCAACCAGATGGGTGATTTTCCACTATCTAAGACCATAAAAGTTCATGGAAAACCATTGAAAATAATTTATTAATAATTTTTTAGTGTCTTTAGAAAGGTATAGAACATAGAAAAAATAGAATATAAAATTGAAACAATCAAAATAGGAGGAAATAATTTATACAACCAACCATAGGTTCATAAATGACCACTCTTCCATTGCCATCCATTGATTCGAGAAAGATCAGAAGAAAATAGAGAAATGGACCAAAACTGGAAAAAAGGGAAAACCACATTGCAATAAGCATAAAATACAGGAATATAAATGACTTAAGGAAGAAATATGATAATGTATCATACCACTGTAGATCTAGCATGACTGAAGGAGTAGAGAATATAGCTCAGAGGGAAGAGATCTTGAGAAACCTAGCATAGGTGTTGAGGCTAACTCTCACACGCCACTACTCCTACATGGGGGATGAAATGATCCCCAATTAAAAATGGGGTTTTATTCCCATTTTTTTAAAAGTTAATTATGAATATCTATGGTATTTTAGATCTTAACATGTAGTGTAGAGATAAAGGTCCTTCCCCCATGACAAAACCGAAATCATAGTATTCACAATACCTGGATGAACCATTACACAAAGTGTTTCTCCTAAATGCCATTATTTCTATTACAGAACATTTATTAGATACATGAGATGTATTAGGAATGAAACCGTCCTTTATAACCATAACAACCATTACATCCAAGGGAAAATGGACTATCCAATGTTTTATGTCCCTATGGTCTATTCTAAAAGATGAAACTCAATAATGTTTGAAAAAAAATTAAATGGAAATGTAAATACTAAAATTATATGACATTATAACCTCCCCTGCTTAAAATAATTCCCCCTTGAGTTTCCCTTTCGAGGGTAGTAATGAATTTTCTAGGAAATTTTCTAGTCATTGAGAATGTACATTAGCCTCCATCTTTTAGGTCATGTACTACAGATGGTTGTGGTGCCATGCCACCTAGACTATGGGAACAGACATACCTTAGAGATCATTCATTCACTGATCAATTATCTGTATCATATGGTCCTTATAGGACTCATCTACCTACTTCTCAATATCCTAGGATCAAATGAATGATATGGGGTAGAAGGATAACTACAAAGCTGAAATATGTGGAAGACATCATGAATGGACTAGTTCATTGGAGATAACTACAGGTAATTGGCTACTTGCCCAACTCTCTTTAGGATTTCAAAAGGCAAAAAATTCTGAGGTAATAGCATTCCTCGTATCTTAATTCATCTCTAAAGAGATCTAAGTGAAACATTTTGAAATACCCTATGTCCCACTTAAAACACTATAGGTTTATAATGAAGAATGGTATAAGACATCTACCTAAAATTATCCATGGTAATACATTTATGAATCAGGTTTACTTTCTTAAACGTATCTGTAATGTGATGAGGTCTCATTAGTTCTGCCTCACCTACCTCTAACCAGCATATAGGTGAGTGAAAATTAATACTGTAAAGGCCCTCATATTGAGAAATCTAAATCATTCCTTGAAAATAGTTATTCATTGAAAACTGAAATTGAGGTATATTTTTCTAACATAAACCTTAAAAGTCATGGATTCATTCCTAAATCATGTTCTTAATATCCTTTAAATTACACTCAAATACGCTTCAGATTGAGGGTAATGCAATTTACTTAAGAGAAGCTATAAACTAGTTCTTTATGCAAACCCTATAAGAACCAGGATGTAAAATGGGAATCTCTGCCTAAAATAATTTAATGTTGAATCCAATTATGGCATAGAATCTCTAGATATAAAACCTACCAAGATCATCAACTGAGAAAATATATCAAATATGTATGAATTTTGTAACATTTTTTTACCTTTTGATGACCACCCATACTACATCACTACCTTGAAGGGATCTCAGCAAGCCATTCATGAATTCTATGGTGAGACTGTTCTATTTCAACATAATAACGGATAGAGGCTGTATAAGTACATTAGTTCACTGATTCTATACATTCACCTACTAATATGTGGAACATATCATGATCAATACTACAATCTACCTCTTGATACACGACCATAATTATAAATGTCATACATCCAAATATATCATTGTATGCCCAGGGTGAATATCCCAAATAGAGACATGATATTCCCATAGTAACTCTTCATGTATAGTTTAAGGAACCAAGATACATCCATAGAAAAGAAAGTCCTTGTTCCCATCAATATTCCAACTGGGTAGTGTCTTCTCACATGTTATTATATCCCTCAATACTTGGACCATGGAATCAGATAGCATCGTCATCCATACCAACTCTAAAGGGTATGATTCCACTATTAGAGCTACTAAAACAGATTTCCCATGTTGATACTAAACATTCAGTTTAATGTTATAAAACTAATCCATCACTATCCACTCATTATTTTTCTATTGAATGGATTGTTTCTATGTCTTCTGGCTCAAGGAATCTTCTACAACATTACTACTCCTAGGTGCATAAGAGAGATCAAAATTCAATGGATTCAGGTAGACTACCCACATGCACAACCATGTATTCTAGTGTTGTTATGTGTATATGTATTTGAGACTTTTTTGTCCATGTAATCAATGAACTACTTACCCATGAAATAATACCTTGGATTGTGTAGAGAACGAGCCACGAACGAAATCTTGAGATCATATGTTTGGTAGTTCCACTAAAGTGGTCTTAGATAGTGTTAAATGTATGCCACAACTCAATCTCAGTATATTAGAACTACTCCTATACTTATTTCTAAAGAATAATAATGAATAGAATTTCCTTTTCCTAAGCCTGCAGGAATCGAGATCAGTTTTGAAATATATATTCCCTTCATCTCCGTAAAGGCTTTCACACAAGTATATGAATTTTCAATATTCAAACTCTTATTAATCAAACTTATAATAAGATCTTCTAGGAATTATAATTCTTGAATGAATTTTATATAATATCCACCCAATAATATGAAACTACGTATTTTAAACACATTCATGGTATGCCCCTTGAAAATAAGGGTGTTCACCTTCCCAAGGTCAATACATACACCTTCCTCAAAAACTATATGACCTAATAAGTGAACTATATAAATAAATTTTTTTAATTTTCTATGTTTTTCATATAGGTGATGCTTTATGAGTTTATTTATAATGATCTCATGTTTATTGACATAGATAATTATGGTGAGAGTATACACTATGATTTAATCAATAAAGACTACAAAAAATGATTCTTGGTATGGGTGGAAAACCCAATTGATCAAATCTATGGATATTTTTGGTTCATTCATAAGTCCAAAAAGAATAATCTTTCAATCCATATCTACTATATATCATTGTACATGGTACGTATGATTTCATCACATGCACCTAGTGGTATCCCAACTATCAATCGATCTTACATAAAACTATCAATCCCCAGAGTATGTCGAATAGTTCGTCTATATAAGGTAGTTGGTATTGGTTCTTCTTCATAAGTGTGTTCAATTAGTAGTAATCAATGACTAAAATTAGGTTACCATCATCATTATTATAAAAAATGATAGGTGAACACCATGGTGATGTTTTTAATAGGATAAACCCATTTTTTCAAAAACAACAACATATTATTATGTTGATAAAATAGTGGTGGAGGGGTGGGAGAAAGCATGGAATTTAAGAGGATAGGTCAACTATAATGTAAAGAAGAATAGTTTTGGGAATAATGTATTGAAGTCTGAGATAGTTTACAATGATAATACCCACACATTCATAAGTAAGAGAGACCATGCTAGAGTATGATATGAAATATAGGGGATAATGTTTCCGCCTTCCACATCTAGAACTAGTTCTATGGTAAACTCGACCTCTCTATTAGGAATTGACTTTGTTGAATATACAGGGAAAGAATCCATGAAATGATCCAAAATATAAGGTAATTCAATAATTCATAATTCCATTAGAGACTCGAAATATTTTCAATCACCCTAACATTCACAATATCATTGGTTCCATTTTAGTTAACCTGGATATCCCATTCACCCTTATGAATATATGTACTTTTCATGGGTTATGTGAATGGAAACCTTCAGTGATAGAAATCAACATAGGTTTGGTATGGTACTATCCCGTCCATACTGAGAATGATTTTGAAGTTTTTAATCTCAAAAATAAATAAAATCTATAGGAAGTAGTACACACTTATATCAAGTGGGAGATCCTTGAACTCTTTTATAGCCTCTGATCAACCCCCAACCAAACATCGACATTCATAACACCATATATGTATTCTATTTAAAGGAAAAAAATTAAGCCTATAGAATATATAATGGTGTATAATGCACCTATATCAAACAGGGGTGAAACTAAAGTAGAGGCCACCAGAATATTACACCAGACAATTGATTTCCTGGGACTCTTATCCTTAGGTATAGGTTATACATCATTGATATGGATGAAACCCCCACCCTAAGATGTAAAATGAAAAGCCTTGGTACGTCCAAACTAATGTATTTATTCCTCTAAGTCCTCACCACCTCATCCATAACCAACTCATTACCCTAATCATCTTGTAGATAACCAACTCCTCTCCTAACATGGAGCCACTTATCTTGTGTCAGAAAGTGATTTCTGTATAAATCCCCTTTCAATTGAAATTGGGGATAAAGATTGGTAAAATGTAGGAGGTAACTAGTCCAACCCCAAACTTAGTACTCGATAGGGTTCCTCGTGCACTAAGGCTTCTTATTACATACTCTTACATAATAGGGACACGCTGCATAGATATCTATGTGTTTTACCTAGATAGTACTCCCCTTGTGTTCACTCTCAAAACTATGTTTCCTGCTATTGGGAAAACCATCACCCTTCTTGAAAGATGAATCACCCTAGTTCATATTATTGAGCTCCCTCGGTTTAATCTTATTAGTGAGGCATTGGTTCATAATTTTTAAAATGGTGGTCTACTATAAAATTTTTACCTTTGATCATATGGCATATATGACCCATCCTAAAACCATTTTTAGTTGTAGGTTCATCACCAGACATGTTCAGTGTAAACCACTATAATTTTGTGTAGTAGTATGAATATTCCATCACAAAAATATTACCTTATTATTGGTTCATAAACTGTTGAGTATGGTCTTTTGTAAACATATATGGAAATATGTAGTTGAAGAAGTCTATCTGGAAATCCACCCAAACCATACACTGAGGTTGACTATATTGAGTGAGGACATCCCAACAATGACTAGTGGAGTAACAAAGAATATAAGTGAGGAGATTGACCATATACTGTAGTGGTGTATATATATGATTGAATATATAAATACTAGACTCTAGCCATGAATCACCATCCAGAGAACAAACATCACCCAAGAATGTTGGAAGATGATGATGCTAGAAATCTCTTGTCAGTTCTACCATAAAATTGGAAGGTCAAAAATAACCTTGTACTAGCTTAATGAAATAGGAGAAACCATCATCGGTCTTAGCATCAATGCCCAACAGAATACCATTAGGAAGTTCCTAAAGGTGAAATATAGGAGGTTTCACTGGTGTCTCAGGGCCCACCACCTCAATATTATTCTCATCACCACTTTATTGGCATATGGTATGAGGATGCAATAGTTTCATAAAGCTATAATTTCCAGGATAACTCTTTGGACCTGATTTAAAACACATAAGAACAATGATTATAATAATTGAAGAGTAAAAAAAACATCCTATAAGTGAGATTTAATCATATTCTTACTCATGGATCTAGATCTAGTTCATGATAAAGGTCACAAAAGGAATAAGGGAAACAAACTACTTCCCACTAATAAGGTCGGGTTAGGGTCAAGGTTCTGTAAAATATAGAATAATTATTCATATATTGAGTTTCAGATGAATGGTGTAGAGGAAATCACCCAGTTCATTTTTTTTGGAATCGTCATCCAGTTGTAACATGTGTATTTTAAAATTTTTATTAATATCATTTATTTTCCATTACATATAAATTAATATCTAAATCCAGATATTGTGTCACCAATTTAGAATTTTTAAAGGACCATACTCTTTATAAAATAAATTATCAATTTCATGTAACTATAATATGTAATGTATGTCTGGTATTAGGATGTACCAGGTTATGCATCAGGATTTAATTGTATGATCATCCAATTATGATTTAAAGAATTAAGTGTTTCGTAAATTTTAGATGGAATCCATCAATCAAATCAACTAATATGGTATGATTTTTTAATTAGGGTTTTTTGTCAATCTATTTGTGAAAAAAATTATAATGATGTTGGTTTTTCAATTGAACCAATCATGTCTTCTTGAAATAAAAATTGGCACACTACAACTCATAACATGTGAGGAACCCATATAGAACACATTCTATATATGTAATTATTGTAAAAATTTATATATAACATGGTATAATAAAGGAAATTTAATTCTTATTATTCTTATTATAAATCATCATTTAATATGCACTCATATCATTGGGACATGGTAGAACCAACCATAATAATAATATTGAGAATAATAACGACACAAAATAGGTGTTTATCCCAATAATTATATCTTTGAAACTCTAACAGGTGAAAAAAATAAAAATAAAATAGCCTTGTTAAACTGGATTTCCCCTATATATTGGTTATATAATCCTAAGAATAGGCTCATTACCAAATTCTATTATATCCTAGAATCTTATATAAAACACAAATAGTAAGAAAAAAGTAAAATTTCATCTAATACCACTTTGTATCATCACTCCATGGAATCCACTTAGTGGTTCCCGAAGATGGTGGTTCATAATACCACAGTCATGGTTTCCTATATGCCAGAGGCTTATATCAAGATGTAAGGTCCTATGGTGTGTCTGTGGGGAGAATATTACCTCATTAGTAAAAAAATTTCATAGTGGTAGTCAATATTGAAAATAATCGTGTATCTATAGAATAAAAAAAATAAAAATCCAACATAAATAAAATAGAAGATTGTAAATAATAAAAATATACAAAATTATGACGATGACTATGTGGATATACAAAAAATGAGTACTTTGAGATATATGGTATATATCTATATACAAAATTCAATAAAAATTAAAAAACTAAAAAAATATCTACAACTACAATCACGATGATAGGCTTGATCCTCTTCCCCTGTTCTCCACCCCAGAAAACATAATCAAGCATTAGATGATGGAAACTTCTCGTTATCTATAACTACAATCATGATGTCTTTTGGGGTACCAAATGTGGCCCGATTAGGATGTTAGATATAATCATTTTCCCACCTCCAATGGTTTATAGACCAACCTAGTTTTTACATATAAAATATGTATTATGATCAAAGAAATAAATTAATGGATTTTATGATGTAAATAAGATACATCATATTGGATTCGAGGTGGGATACCGGTCAAATTCTACCAGCTTCGGCCTGTGAAAGATATATCTAAGACCTAGAATCTTTTAAAATTTATGGTTACTAGTATATAGTATAAGGGACTTCCATAAATAATGTAATAAAAATTTGGATTATCCCCAAGCATGTGATTCAACATGGATGACACGAACTATGTTTCCTAGTTAATTTTTTTTCCTATTTACATTAAAGGCCTATTTTTTAATTTGGGAAGATTCACCATGAGCCCATACAAGGTGATTTGGATGGGATATAATGTATCATACTTAGGGAGAAATAAATATATCCATTTTCATAGGATTCCTTTCATGGGGACCCAAGAATGAGATCCCATTTATCACTCTAAAAAAAATATAAAATCACAATAAAAAACTTCTAAGTTTATCCATGGTATCCCACATAGGGGAATGACACTCTCTAATGGTAAGGTAAAACAATTTTTCTACTGATCCTGACCAAGGGGTCTCCCCTAGGTAACTTGAATCACTAACATTGAGTTAAAGGATAACACATGGTGAGCCCATCCTAGGATTTTCTGGTATCTCCTTTCATTTTTACAATTCATAACTAGTATCCTATTTAAATCAGAACGATCCCTTCCAATGTTTCCTCAAGTCAGGACACCTATATTTCCAACAGAATAGTATAAAATTCAATTATCTATCAATATATCATATGATTTATTATGTAATTTCAATCTTACTATTCTATTCATGTTAGTAAATTTAATTTGTTAAGGAGTTCAATCTATAGAATAAAAAAGGGTCTAAATCTTGTCCAAACATCCTCTAAATTAATTTAACACTAAAATAAATATCTTATAATAAAATAAAACCTAAAAACTTGTTTTAGATAGACTTAGGTAAAGGCAGTTAGGAAGTTAATGAATGGATCACCCATAGGGGTGGCTCGGGTCATAGTTATCAGCCAATGGGGTGATTTTCCACTAGAGAAGACCACAAATGTTAATGGAAACCCATACAAACTAATTTATTAAAAAAAATTGTGCATAATCAGACAAGAAAAACATGCAGAATAATAAAGCATAACATATAATGGATCACAACATTGGAAAAAAGTTGTACCATCTACGAGAGGATTATAGATGGCCACTCGTACATTATTGGTCTTTTATTTGAGCTTGATCAGAAGAAATAAACAAAATGGACCAAATACTAAAAGTAGGGAAAATAATACCACTCCAAAATATAGAAAAGTATAGGAAGAGAAATGATATAATAAAGATAGAATATTAGGATGATTAACCTTTCATATCCAACACAGCTGATGTTGAAGAAAAAAAAATGGATTGAGGATATATTGAGAAACCATGCTCAAGAATTGAGGGTGGATCTCATGCATAGTTTCTCCTGTGTAGGGGAAGAAAATAACCCTTGTTAGGGGGGGTGTTACCATTTTATAAAAATTGGTTCAAGAATATATAGTGTATGTAAATTAATTAACCTCCATAAAATTATCATGGTCCTTCCCTCTCGTGATAACCCAAATCACGACCTCCATAGTATATGGACAAACCCTTAAACGTCATGTATCACCTACATCCCATGTATTAGGCCTACAGCCAGCCACTGGTGTAATAGATTCAATTCTGTTCAAGGGAAAATGAACCATACTAGGGCCCATGTAACCATGTTTTAATCTGAATGATGAAACTCAATGAGGTTAGACCAAAAAACTAAAAAGAAACGTACCTCATTTAAATGTTGTGGAGTTACAATTTCAACATGTACAAGTTTGATAAATCAATCAATACATGAAACATATTTACAAAATAGATTTTAAAAAATGGTTAGTAGAATATATAATCTATTTGAATTATAATATTTCATGACTAATAGATATATTATAAATTTTATTTCTAAATAATCAATTTTTGAGATTGAATCATTCAAAATGAGTCGCATTAATAATCAATGAAAATGAAATAATGATTATATAAAAATTAAAAAAATGAACAATTAATACATAAAACCATATATAACATATATATATAATGTGTCTCTAATAATGAGTAATAATAGGGATGTGATATAAATGTGGTTCGATATGTATTGTGATAATAATTCCAAACCAAAATCTTGAAAAAAATAGAAAATACTTGATTGATAAACCAGGATATTGGTGTGGGGATATGGTATTATAAATTTTTAGTAGGGTAGAGGATATTAGGTATGTGTCTATAGCATCATGAGTTGTTCAGTGTCTCAGAGACGGGGAGTTTTATATGATATAGGGGTGGTGTGTTCAACATTGTTCGGTGTCAAGGGGGATAGGGTATCAGTTTATAGGGGGTCTAGTATCATTTTAGATAGATATTCAGGTATAGGGTAGGTCAAGGAAGAATTTTTTTAATATATTGTTGAGTTATTTATTAAAACATCACTAAATATAACTCTTATCAATTCTTTCTAGAAGAATTACTAGAAACCAAACTGGAAATATAATTTTATGATTTTTTTAGGTCTCGGAAGCCATTACTAAAAACCACTATAATTTTCAGTATATCATATCATAATCTATTTACAATTATATTTCCACAAAAATAATTTGTTTATAAAATCATGTAACCTTATTCTGTTATTTATAAATTTACATAGGATCTGGTACACATTATTTCTTCTAACATAAACAATCTTACTAATAAAATATCAAGTCACAAATTGAATTTTTCCAACTAGTTAAATTTAAAAAATCATTCTAAAATCTAAATTCTATTAAAGAAAATATATACATATCATATTATTGTTTTTATTACTCAAAATAATTTTATTAAAAACATAAGATACCTTGATTTGGAAAATTTTACAGCTCTCTTTAAATCAATAATTTTATTAAATTTTGATCCATTATAACATCAAATTATTATTTGATATCCTAAATTTTTTGAAATAATTTTCCTAAAAAAGATTCTATATCTTTATTTTGTATATCATTTGTTACAAATAAGACTATAAAAAATATTTATGAAATAAACTTCTATTCAATGGTACTGATTTTATACTCCCGAAAAAAACACACTGAAAAGTTACAACATGGATACATTTATAAAATTTCAAAAAAAAAGTAAACAAAAACGACTCATTCAGGCCAATAAACAAACCACCACCGTCATATTTAATTTAATATTCCTTTAAACCCATATTTTCCTTAACAACAGTAAATAACATTCACTATTTTTACTATTCATTATGGTAAAAATTTTGTTCACCTTTTTAGATAATATAAATTATGTTGAATGAAAGTATGAAATCCATTTTACTATATTAGACTTATAGTATTGGAATAATTTAATTTAAAATTTTACCTGCAATCGTTTTGAGAAAATTGTTTTCAAAAAGATGTACATTCAAAAGCTCAAAACATTTTCTATATAAAAATTCAATATGAAATTGATCCCAACTATCTAATTTAGAACAATAGGCATATTACTTAAATAATTTTAATATAAAAAAAATTTTATAATAAATTGGGGTTTTAAAATTATTTAAATGAAGAGGTATTCATTAATAAAATTTAGTATTTTACATTATCCAACAAAAAATGAATCTTTACAAGAAAATCCCAAAAATTAACCCTAATGTAATTTTATTATTATGATTTCAAAAAATAAATACAATTTTCATAATAATGTTTATAAAAGTGGTAAAAATATATTTTAAAATTACTTTTGCAAAGAATGACAAAACAATCTTTTAAAAAATTATGGTTTTTAGAAAATGGGTTTCTTCTATTAAATTATTGTTGTTTTATTTGAAATACATAGATAATAGTAAAGTATATTTTATACATCTCAAAACCCAATAATTATAGTTATTTATTTATCCCTCTTCATACAAACCAATATAATAGACATGTTACAATGGCCAGGTTTAAATAACAATAATTTAATAGAGTTCCCTATTTATTTTAATTTCAGTGTTGAGTGAATCACAACCCAACAAAGAGATTTTATTTATTTAAAATGAAAGATATCACAATTTATCAAGGTATTATATTCTCTTATAATATTCTTGTTTCATACCATACATACTATCGAACAAGATGATCCCCTTTAAAGAATTTAGGGTGTCACATTATATCCCCCTTAAATAAATTATCTACATGAAAATTAATCTTGTTTTCAATAATAAATGGATTTAAATTAGAAAATACCAGTCATGGAAAACTACATTGTAAAAATAGTCAATATAAATTTCACTTAAATAGAGCTAAAGGGACACAAAATGGTCATTTACAATAACCGGCATCTAGGGTTCCCTGTAGGAGAACATTGGTGTGAAATAAAAACATAAAATTTGAAAAAAAAATATTGAATATTTATGGGGAATATTATAGATCATTGATCATAAGAAATTGGATTATCATGACGATTTCAAAAACCAAAATAACAATAAAACTAAGATAAATTAAAATACCATTGATTAATATGATATGAAGGTAATGTGATACCAATTTTTTTTCAAACGATTTTTCCTAGGATTTAAGGATAATTTTTCTGTAAATATCAAGACAATTAGATGATATAATTACTTGATATATATTTATTTCATAAACGTAATTTTATGCTTTCAATGTTTTAAATCAATTTCAACTTCACCTAATACACCAAGTAATAGATATATAATATGATTTTCTGTTCCTAGAGAATTAAAATTAACATTTAACACATCATATGATCAACAAAAGAGTAACAATCTTTTCACTTAATATTTTTTAAAACTGAAATTGTTTGAAAGGGGTAAGATAATTTCAATAATAAATATTTTAATCTTAAAATTTAAACAATTAAAAAAATATTTAACATATATAATTACATAATTATGTGACACTATATCCCAAATAACCTCAATAACCTCAACAGGAAGGTAGGTTTTAACATCAATAGTTATATCATACCATTTCAAATTACCTCTCAAAAAAAATTGAATCCTTCTTAAAAAATCTTTCGCATTAAACCTTAAGTTTATAAAGAGTTTAACAAAATAAAATAACTCCTAAAATATCATTAGTCACACTAAAATCATATCGCATTATCCCTTAATACATTTCTCAAGACCATCTTAATATTTGTCCCTCAAACCATCTATGTAATAATAATGTTATACCTATTAGTACATCATGTAGGCGTGGTGTAAGATTCACCCTTATTTCCCATATTTTTGGGGTTCAATACTCATGGCCTCTAATGATTTGATGGATTTTCACATGATTTATGGGTCATTATTTTTCTAAAATTAAAGAAAAACATATGTGATGTTTGTAATAATAATTCATCGTGATCATATAAAATTATGAATAATATTATGATCATCTTAAAAATTGATATTTTTCATCAAATCATTTTTTTAACCTCTATAGTTCTCTATAAAATTCATTATTTTTAAAAAAATCAAACAATTACCTCATCATAAATAATGTATTCATGATTATATTTTCCATAGTTATGATTTTTCTCTATATATTATCACCTCCCCATTAAAATAACATCCTATGTTACTAGTAACAAATATTATATTCATGTAAATATTTGATGAGAAACTTATTTAGAACAATCCACATATTTATATTTCATAATTCACATAATTCATTAATTAAATTACAAAATAATTTCAATTATTTACCTTTATTCTTGAACAAATAAATGGGATTCATTAATATTTTCCCTTATACCTCATTACATTTATATTTTATTTGTTGGCTCCATATCATCAACAGAAGACCCCATACTCATATAACATTTTTGATAATCTTCTTAAGATTTCACCCAAAGGCATTAATTTTAATAATTCCTATTCTTTCCACATTATAAACATTCAACCGTTGAGTAAACCTTTGCAAAACATAATTCTAAACCATTTAATTTACAAAACATTTCATTTTCCCTTCGAAATTACTTATATTATTCTCATATTCTCCACATTTAGAACATCTTCTCTTTCCTTTGATAAATTCCATTTAGTGGTTCATCCTATATTTTAGAAATATCAATAACTGAATTCCCTTTCATCTACAGTCTCAACCACCCAATCTCTCAGTGAACAATATCCTTATATTTATTGGTCGGTTTGAGAGTGGACTAAGGTTCATTTTTTAATCATATATCATGATAACTTATTAGGTATCCATAAAAATATTTTTTAATCTAGTCATCATATCATTTGGATTCTCAAAAATGCATTGTGTATCACCTTATACACAAGATGATTTTCTTCTGGTTCCCACCATTGTCTAAAACCACAATGAATAGTGAGACAAATAATAATCATTGTCTGAAATGACATTGTTATGGAAATTCCTTTTTAGGATTTCTAATTCATGACAGATTATTTCAAATCTATAAAACCTTAGGTTTATCCTAGTTTATTAATTTTTTTATCTATTAAAATATTTCATGATGGTTTATAAAGTGTTTTTGAATTTCCAAATAATACCCCCATTAAGTGTCAAAGTAGGTTCATAATAATAATTATTTTCATGTACCAAGTAACTATTGAGTCAAGATCGACCTCCCTATTTTGGAGTCATTACCCATAGGTTTATCTTTTTAGAACCCACTTCTAATTGTTGTATCCAGATAAGGATGTAATTTCAAAGAGACCGGTCAATTTAAACAACTACCAAAATCTAGGAAATTTTTCTATACCTAGACTTATCCTTATATTTTTCCATAGACTTATCCTTATACATATACATTGGGTTATCACTAAGATTTTATCATAATAGATATTAAAAAAATCCATTAATACAAAATATAGATAAAAAAACTTTTATGAATATTATTACATTAGTTATATTCTTGAATTTCCATTAATACAACACAAGGATCGTAAAGGCATAGGGTATTTTGAAGACTAGGCTCAAAATACATAAAAGTGGGTATAAAAATAAGACTTCTTATTTTATTCTCCATATTGATCTTATAAATATTTTTAACCTCTTAAACTAAATTAGATAACCTGAGGAATACATATAAAAATGGGGTGAGGTAGAAAGGATCTTAAGGGAATAAAAATTACAAGGAAATATAACATGTGAGTCAAATGTATGACATGATATCATAAAGACTAGTCTCATTATAACATCTTGGTTTTTCTCATGTGGTATGATCCCTTTAATTATTAAATTAAACCCTTAATTTTACCCTTATAATTGGGAAATATGGTTTGAGGAGCGGTTTGATAGAATCCATGTCTAATTTAGATTCTGGAGCTCTGATTTTTTGAGGAAAAAAAGAGAGGAGCATGGTTATCACATGGTTATAACTAACTATATACCTCAAATTCTATGAACCCTTATGTTTTACAATTGGTTTCTCATAACCATGAAATGTAGGCTTTATCCATCCGTGTCTACAATAGATCATGTCTATGGGTTGCACATAGTTTTTCAAATCATGTTTTCTAATCAATGTAGTGTGTGCCACCTGGATAATGGGGTAATAATGGTTGGCACATGGTTTGTCCAACCAGGTGTCCAAATATTTTTCCCATTAAAATTTAGATGAAAATACCATTTCCCATCATTATATTTAAGTCTTCACCCCTATTTATATTTCCACATCCATGTATAGCAGCCCTAACAAATTAGGATCTCCTTCTCTATGGCTAGAATTGGATTTGATCTATCACCCC
Organism: Viscum album; assembly: GCA_963277665.1. Lineage (NCBI taxonomy): Eukaryota > Viridiplantae > Streptophyta > Magnoliopsida > Santalales > Viscaceae > Viscum > Viscum album. The sequence goes on along the minus strand of OY728157.1, from coordinate 1,520,144,699 downwards.
TATCAAAACTCGGATCATGCCAATGTTCATCTTGGTGTATGTTTTCAACTAATCTATATATTCATTAAGATCCTTTATTAATTTATCATATGTTTTTTTGAAATGTTATGATGGTTAAAGATAATGTTCCCTATTTTAATAGAGTTTTTATATTTATCTAGTTTTTTATGATTTGGACCAAACCTAAGGATGATAACAGTTGAGTTTTCCTCCACAAGAACAATATATATAGAATATGAATTTACCTCAATATATTAATGTATATTTTTTTTGTTATGCCTCATGTAATTCTCTCCAATAGTTTCCCATTAAATTTATTTTCTTTGAATTGTTTTTCCTATTTTAGAACCTAATGACACTTCTGGAAACCTAATGAAATTCAAAGTCATAAAACTCAATGTGATACACACCATTGGTTGTGTATATAATATTAATTTTTAACAATAAACTATCATCATCCAATATAATGTTGGTGTATTTAGATCTACTTTTAAATTAGAAATTTAAAATGAAATTTAATGAACTGTGGTTTTGTAGAAGTCCAAGAACAATTTTCAATATTTGATAAATAATAATGAAATTTATGAATGGTCTTTGTAAATTTGAATCATTTTCACATGGCCAATTATTCACTTAACACCTTAAACATATTTACTAATAAATCAAATATAATGACATGGATTGCATGTATGTAGTAAATTAGAATGATTAACCCATGTACAATATTTCACTTCATATACTTATACATAGTGCCTATTATTATTGACCTTAAACCTTTTCATCAACAAATTAATGTTAATGATATATGTAAAATGTATTAACTAAATTGGAATGACTATTACATGTACAATAATACACTTAATTTTAATAAATTTGGAACCTTTAAATGGACATTTTCATATTGTATGTTTGGTGAAACCTGAGAATTCCATGGATTCTGCATAGAATTCCTTTAGTAGTCAGTGGATGCCACCCTGATTCATCGAGCCAATTTTTAAGGTAGATACCAGTCACAAAATCTAGTCCCTGTCTTGTTACATAAATTCCTCATCATTATAATGATAAATCACATTCATTCCATTGTGATATTAGAATAATGTTTATTTATAACATTTATTCATCCTGAAATCTATGGATATGTGACACTGTGGATTCACCCAAACAGTCCCAGTAATGCCTTGCCTGAGATTTATTATGGATGAACCCCATGGATTCAGTTATAGTCTTTTGTAGTGGGATTCCTTGGGTGTACCCTGTGGATTACACACGAACCCTTTTATCAAAAAATCATGTGTTATTATTATGAGTTGGATCAACCCCTAAGGTCATCGATTTCCAAATCATACCATGGATTATTTTGTTATATTTTCTAAATTATAATTCTATATTTAGAATATATGACACACATGACATAAGGACTTAAAATGTAGAAACATGTGTACTGAATAATGGATCTAAAATAGAGCACATATATCTATGCATATAATTATTATTCATATGTCTTTGCGTATGTATATAATGGAAGGGGTACAAGGACATTTCTAGATTAGACTAAAGCCTTTATAGTCTCCCTAGAATCCCATGTAGTTCCTAGAAAGACCTGTTTGTAACATTAAGCATTTTAAATCACTGATGACTAAGATACATTTAAAATGTTAAATTTATATTCATGGTCTATATTTGTGTAGACAGTATTGGTTGTGTTAATATGAGTATATCTAAAACCCTTTTGGGTCTATCTATTGGTACCCAAAAAAAAATCCATGGATGCGTGTAAGGATTGGGGAAAATGCCCTATTATTGATGCTTGATTGATGGTGGCCTGGGAGATAGGGAGAACAAGACCAAGATATGGATCATAATTTTGTAAGGAGATATTTTATTTTTGGTCTTTTTTGTTTTGTTGGTATACAAGTATATATGTGTGCATGATTACATGTCTTCCTTTTTCTTTTTCCTAGATACAAGACATTTCATAATTTCGTATATGGTAGAAGTTATTATTTATGATGGTTGTTTATTATATCTGAATGATTTGTCTTTCACTATTAGTTGGTGTCATTATTTCACCATCTATTCACTAATTATACTAATGAGTTACTTTAATGATGAGGTTATAGTCTCTCCACCAAACTATATTAGTCCATAGGTTCTATTTGGATTATTATGTTGTATGGTCAGGCATGATTGAGAAATTTTGACCAACAAGGTTTAGTTACATAAGAGTGAATCAGCTCCATTACATTACAAATTGATATCATAGTTCTCATTTCCTTTTGTCTAATTATTTTTGTTATTATATAGAAGAATGTGATGTATTAGAATTTGGTAATGAGCTTATTCTTGGGATTATCTAACACATTTATGGGAAAAACTCAAATATTTTTGAGATTTGGTTTTTTTTCTATATTATATATATAATGGTTTTTCTAATTCCACAATTGGGTGATTTACATGGAATGATGTTATTCTTTTTATTTCAAAATATATTTTTAACCTTAGCCTAGTTTGGGAAATATGTTGTGTTTAATGAATAATTTTAGGCCTATAGGGATTTATATATCATGCAATTTCCATGTCATATATACTTATATTTTTCATGGTTTTCACATACGCCTTATGCCTTTATGGTTATATTTGAGATTATGGTAACATTTATTTCTATAAATAAATAATTTTAATAATTAAGGTTTCTAGATCAACATAAATAGTTTATCTCTATAGATTGTGATGATGGAACCTCAATCTTCCAATGATGTTTAGATTGATACATAAACTATGAGTTTCATGTGTTGAAATGTTAGTTTTTTTCAATTATATATATATATATATAATTATATATATATATTCCAATTGAAATTTAACGAGTGTGTGTACCTCTATAAATTTATAATGGTCATCCATTTAACTAAACCATCTTGTAAGCATGGTTGTGGTTATATGTTGTATCATCTTCATTTTATAAGTAATAATAAATTATGACTTGGGAATGGTAGAAACATCTAACTCTTCCCTTCTGTTTATATATATATGTATAGATATATGTAATGAAATATTTATAGACTACTAATTTTTAAATTTAAATATATATTGTTTCTTTTAAATATTGATGCAAATTTAAATTTAAAATTAGTGTCCTTATATAACCTATAAATGAAATTTTTTATAATTACCCATGATATTAATGAATGTATCATTTTAAATGAATTCATTTTCTTCAATTGCTTTCATTTCATGCAAGACCAATTTCGACTGGACTATGAACTGTCAAACTAGCCATTTAAAAAAATAATTTATGAATAGTATTAAACAAATTATAAATTTTATAAATTTTGTTTTTAAAAATATAATTCTTTTTAGAATTCGGAATATTAAAATAATATTATGGTTAATTTTTGTATTTTCCTAAAAGGTTTCAATTTCTTATGAATAGTGACAACAACAGCATTGTTGTTAAAAAATTGGATTTTTCATTTAAATAATTAATTTTATTTGATTTGATTTTAATCACAAATTTTAAGTAATAAATATATTTACCCAATGTAGGTTATAGGATCCATTTTTATAATAAAATTAGATATTAAAATTTATTGAACTTTTGAATGTCTCATTTACCAGCCATATAGCCACAACTGTGAGGTTAACATTTAAAGAAATTTTACCACTTTTGTAAATTTAATTTAAAAAAATAAATATAAATCGATTTAATTATTATGAAATTTCTATTCTAAGAGGATCAACTTAATTTTTTGGAGAATATTAACTTCAACTAATTTTTATTTATTTATCACGGTTAAGGGTAAATCAGATAATTAAAGGTAAAAAATAATAAAATATTATTATAAAATTAACCTAAAACATGTCCTACTTTCATTGGATAAGGGTTATTATATTGAAATAAACATTAGGTAGAAAAGATGAACATTTTTAATCCACTTTTGATATATTTATATATTTATTATATTTTATTTAAAGAAGAGTTAAAAATGTCATATTTAACTTTTATTAACTATATCATTTTGATTATGCGGATTTCAAAGTGATATGGTCGACTATAAATAGAATTTAGAAAAATAAAATTTCTATATACATAATTGTAATTTATTTATAATTTTTTAAAATATATAATTAAATTAATTTGTGGCCAAATTATTATGTAGTAATTAATATTTTAAAAGAATAATAAAATAAATGATATAAATAATATTAAGAAATGTCATTTTAAATATTATTTTCCATCCATGAATTTTTAGGATAACTGTGACATATTAGGGATGACTTAAGGTTTTTTTAATGGAATAATTTTTTTATGAATTAATAAAAAGTCAAATAATAAATAGTGTCAAAATTGACATAAATTAGATTTTAAAATAATTAATATTTTCTTAAATGATATAAAAGTCAAAAAAATATAAAAAACATCCAAATATAAATTTTAATATTAAATATGTCATAAATGATCCAATTGGGTTCGTTTCTAATTTTATTGGAACTATATTAACCCTATATTGTAAGAAAGACAAGTTATCACGACAATAGTTTAATTATTTAACTAAGGATTAATGCCAAACGATAAAGTTAATTTTGAGAACTAAACATGTATAAAATTTATTGGATGAGGGTATTTCGACCCATAATAATCTTATCATATAAATAAATCACTTTTGAGCTCTTTGAAATCAGAAATCAATTTAAAATAAGTTAATAGGTTTGGAGTTTCCAAAAGTGACCCTTCCTTCTATTATAAATGGGAACATCTCTTTATCTTCAATGAACACCTATAGATCCCATTATCTATGCCAAAACATGACCATTTATCCTTCAAACATCCCTAAATTCATCTTAGAATCCATTATTTTGGCATAAATCTAACCTAATGAGTCCTTTTATGAAAATCAAAATGAAACACTCGAAGAAGATGTAAATGTTTTACCAACTCTTTCAATGTTCTTTTATTCTTCAACTACCATTTCCTAATTTTTTTCCATACTAAATAATAAAACCATAATAAAATATTTAATAATATTTTTTAGGATTATGGTAAAACAAAATTCCACCTTTTACCCATCCTATGAGAAACAATATCACCATGCATACGTATGTACGACTTACTGTCTCCCCACTTTGGTGTAAACTATTTTCATCAATACATTTTTTCAAGGGGTATAATGATGAATATAAAGGATTTAAATATAAATTATGATTTTATAATGATTTTTTATAGTTAATATAATAAAAAATTTCATACCAATTAACAATTAAGGGAATGATATCATCGATCGTGCTTACGTACGACCTACCATCTCCACGACGAGGTGAGATTCATTGTCTACGTTAACCATTCAATAATGATTATAAAAATATGTATAAAGAATAATTATGAAATATATGACATAATAATTATACTAGAATAATATATATATATATAAGTCATATAATTTCTTTAATTCAATACGATAATAGAATGGAATCAACGTACATGCGTACGTACAGTCTACCATCTCCCTGAACAGTGTATTCGGGTACATATATATTTCGATTATATATAGTTATATACTAGAATATATATGATATATAATTCATGTTTTAATTTATGTAAATAATTAAATTATGATCTAAATAATAAGATTAATAATATAAACTCAAAACACTTATGACAGACAAAGAAATTATTACCTACAATGTTGCTTTATATGGGAAATTTTTAATAGATAGGTAATGTAAAGTCATAAATGAATCATAAATGATATCATAAATATTACTATGATTTTGGTAGAAGTTAATAATATTTTTAAAACCATTATACATTAGTTTCAAACATTTATAAAGAGTATCAGACCAAATGTAAGGGGAATTCCGTCTCAATTTTAATTTCATGATATATAAGCCATGTTCACCACCTATATCCTGTGTGTGATGTTTGTGCTTCCCCTATTATATTTCAGATCACTAATACATTTATCTTCATTGTATTTAAAAATTCATTTGAATATATTGGCCTTAATATTGAAATTTTTAAATTGGTACGAGATGCTTTGAATTTTTAAACAATTATTCTCTTCTCCATTTCAATATTAATTATCTAATTCTACAAAATTATTAATATAGTTATAAGAGGATAATAAAAAACATTTCGAATCAATTTTTGAGTTCATTAAAAAAATATCACTAGGAATATTTCATGATTTTATGTAAGGGTTAATTTCACTCACATTATTAACCGATGTTAATTATATGTATGTATATATTGGGATATCTTTATCATCCATGTCCATGTTTTCTAAAAATGTATTTGATAGTGATATTTATTTTCATTTAAAATAGTTTAATGTTGTTTTTACCTAGGTTTTTAGTTTTACAAAACGTTTGAAATGAATATTTCATTCATTTTTCAAATGAGGTACTTTATCACCATTTCGACAAATTATGGAAGGAATCTTTGATTAACTTATATAGAGTGAGTGACTTTGTTGACAACCATGAAACCTCAAAGTTTTTAAGATTCCATTAAATGTTTACGAGGTTATTTAAAAAAATGTTTTCTTTTATAAATGTGCAACTTTAAAATTATTTTAAAGTAAAAAATGGATATTTCTCTCAAATATTTTTAATGATCTTATAAGATTATTTTTCATTAGTGTTATCATCCTTTATTGAATTGTATACATAATTGAAGTTGATTTGATATGATAAAATATTCCTTATTGTATTGAAGGATTTATAATATGTTTAACTATGGATTTAATATTTTGATATCATTTATTGTTTATGGTTAAATTATTAAAATTTCACATGATTGTTTCAATATGAATTTTTATGTTGGTTATGTTTCACCTGTTTCATATAAGGAATGCATTGGACTTAGTATGTGATGATTTGGGGACTACTTAATAAAATCCCTATGAATTGGGTATCGGTTAATGAAATCAACTAGATGCATCGATAGTTATCATGATACAAACTATTAATGGTTTTGAATAATGACTTATCAAAATATGTATGGTATTCACACAAGCCCTTGAATGTTTGGTTTTGATGTCAGGAATTATGCATTACCTCATTATGATATTAGTTATTAATATTACGTATGATTATTCGACTAGTATATTATCCATGTAAATTTTTAAATGAAATTATTTCGATTTATTATTAAAATATTATGTTTATATTTATGTTTAAATGTATTTTGTTTTAGTTTTATAGCTTCCCATTAAAGTTTATAATTATTCATGAAATATTTTGTTGTATTATTAACACTTACTAACCATGTGATCTAACCCATTTCTTATTTTTTATTGTCCCAGGATTCTAAGAAGTGTTTTATGATTTATATGTTGGGTTAAGATAGGAAGGTAATGGAATTACCTATTAATTATCTATGTTTCATATTTTATTTTGAATTATAATATAATGTTCAAGTTTGTAATCTATTTTCCAAGACTTCTAAAATGATCGGTTTTGCAAGATTTTATTCCTTGTAATCATGTCAATGTATTAAAATAATGAACTAGATCTAGCCTTCTGGGGGGAAAAACTTTATATATTGTATAAATGAAAGGATAGTATAAACATTGGAAATTAGATTTATAAAATATAGATTAGAGAACATAACACTAAGATAGAAATTGGGGATAAGTATAAAAGGACATTCAAGAATTTTGGAAATGTAGATATTATGCTGGTATTACTAGGAAATACATCCCTAAATAGACACTACATGTGAAATTGGTTCTGGAAAAGATGTACCTACATGAAAAAATGATGACAAGGTGTTCCAAGCTTTTCACGGGGTAACTTGGTACATGACAACATGCATTACTATGTACCTGGTTCGATACTCCTTCAAGATATGCTTTAGATAATTCACATTTTATTTTAAAACCATTATTATGTTTTTAAAAGTAAATATTTCCCCAAAGAAACTACGTTTATGATTATAAGATTAGTTATGATAAAATATTTCAATTTATGTAATGTTTTTCACTAGTTTTGGGATAATACATTGCTTTATGATTTATCTATTATATTCCATTGTTTTTTAAGGGAACCTCGAAGTAGTAATGTAAACTCCACCAATGTATGTGATCCAAATATTAAGAAGTATGATATCTTATGTTGCCTTAAGCCAGTATTTTGAATGGAAATAGTCTCCCAAGTATTCTCATAATATGAGTACATAATATCATATGGAAAAGAAATGGTTAATTAATTATAAAATTCTTATGTACATTAAGGAAATAAATAAAATAAGAGGATGGATGGTCAAAATATGTATAATGGTAAGAATGAAATGCATTATTTTCTCACATGTGATAATTTTGGAAGAAACACCATGTTGCCTACTTGAAAATAAAATGGGTTTGCTTTATGTGGGGTAAAAAGGGACATCATGCTCGTGATTTAAAGGTAAAGAAAAACAATATCAATGTTTTATGATTCCAATGAAATTAAATGTTCCAATACGTGAATAAATATAGCATGTGTCAAAGTAATGTACCCCAAATGTTTCTATTCGATAATGATCAAGTTATTCAAGCACCACAAATGAAGAATAGAAATTCATATTACCTTTCAAAAAATTATGTATTTTGAATATTTTTTTAATTTAATTTTTATTTGAATTATGGAATGTATATGGATTGTATTGTAGTACTATTTCATTAAGTATTTGAGATAGTATGGTAGCATGAAAAGTGACTTAGTAGCAAGTTAAACATTTTGAAAACTATATGGTTGATAAAATGATAACTTATAATATGTTTCTGATACTATGAAAATGATGTTGTAATAAAGAGATGTTTGATTTTAATATTGTTAATTTGATATTATTTACTACCTTGTAACTGATTAATTGTTTTTTATTCCATCATTACTAGGGTTTACAACATTTTTGGTTTTATAGAGTATATATAATATTCTATGTTTTATATAAGGAATAAGGAAACACAAACGTATTTAATAAGGTTTTATGGTGATTTATGTTATTACCATGTTTTAAGAGAATTCTTGATGCTGGTATTCACATGTTTTGTATGTGACCAAAAAAGATCTACATTATGTTCTATTGATTTTTGTAATTTATTGACATTCCTTTTAATGTTTTGGACTACGAGTTTGGACAGAAGTATTTTGGATATGTCTAAATGTTGTAATGGATTATGTTGAACATTTGATTTTATTTATTATGGTTAAAACAATTATTAATGTTATTTTTGTAATGTTATAATAATATAGTTTTAATAAATGGAAAACCCATTGGTCGGGAGACAACCTGTTGCATCCAAAAAGGCCGTGAGACTTGAACCCACTATTGATGGGAGATAACGGTGCATCGCCTACCACTAGACAATGTTATTTATTTTTTAGTATATCATATTCTTTTGTATAAAACTATATTATTTTTATTTTTATTTTTATTTTTTTAACATCATATAAATAAGATAAATATAATATTTTTGAATTTTATTATCATATAAAGAGAAAGATGAGTTTGTGGTAGGAATTAGTTTAAAAAAGAAACTCTAATTGTCAAGTAAGTATGCTTCCTTATGTTCTTATCATATGATTTATGTTAATTATTAAACTCTAGGGAAATTATCCTGAACCAAAAAATATATCCTTGTACTTTTTTCGACTAATAAAATGGTCCCATAGATCATTGCATTTATATAGTTTTCTGATTGTTATCTTTCTCCTAATCATGTTATCTATCACTCAACAATAGAACACGATGATAATATTTTTCTTTCATGCCCATTTTTTCCTACAAGTAACACTTGTGATTTTAATCTCTTGTAACCTTCATACTTCCCTTTATTTTTGAATGGAGGTCACCTTAATAATATTTCTAATGTTGGATTTTAAGAAAGATATTTTAAAAAGTCATACCCCTAGTTTTCGATCCCACGTTCAAATTGTGGGGATGAAAATTATTGAAGTAAGGGGTAATGTGACACCCCAATCTTATAAAGTATTTCTATACTTATATAAATTAATTTTCATCATTAGATGTCATTGCATGCAACACTAAGTTTGAGTGCACTATAACATATCAAACTAGTTGTTTTAAAAAGGGCTTATGAATAAAATTAACCACATTATGAAATTTATAAATATTATTTCTCAAAATAGACTTAATTTTATATGTTTAAATATAAAAATTAGTTTAGTGTTGTTTTTTTATTTTTCTAAAATTTTACAATTTCTTATGAATATTGAAAAATACTGCATTATTCTTCAATCCTGAATTTTTCATTTTTTTAATAATTTTAAATTAAATTAATTTTAATCAAAATATATAAATAATAAGTATATTATCCAAATTTATGTCATTGAATTAATTTTTATACTAGAATTATATATTAAAATTTATTGAACTTTTGAACGAATCTTTTACCCTATTTCTAACTGCATATGTGTGATTAACAGTAAATGTAATTTTATCACCTTTGTGAATTGAATTTTGAAAGAAAAACATATATGCTTTTAATTTGTATGAAAAAATGAATCTAACAAAACCAAATTACTTTTTTTGGTGAATATTAATTTTAGAATATTTTTAATTATTTACCACGGTTTAGGGTAATTCAGATAATTAAATGTAATATAATAATATAATATTATTATAAATTTACCCAAAGAATTGTACTAATTTCATTAGATAACATTTTTTAACCAGAATCAAACTTAGGTCGAAAATTTTATCCTTTCTAAGCCACTTCTTTTTATATTATGAAATTTATTATATTTTATTTATTGAAGAGTTAAAAATGTCGAATTTAAATTTTAATAACTATATCATTTTCAATATGATTCTATATTGGTTATATGGTTAACAATAAATAATATTTAAAAATCTAAAATTTTATCTAAATAATGTTAATTTATTTATAATTTTATAAAATATATAACTAAATTAAATAGTGACACAATAATGATACAGTAGTTGATTTATTAATTGAAGAATCAAATAAATAATATCGATAATATTAAAATAAATATCATTTGATATATTTTATGTCATCCACAAATTTTTTGTAATTTTATGACATGTTTGGGATGTTTTAATTCACTTGTGTTTAATTAATCAAGTTGTTATTAATTTATAAAATTTCAAATAATAAAGTGTCAAAATTTACACAAATGAGATTTTAAAAATATATATTAAATTATATAAAATTCATTAAAAGATAAAATTCATCCAAATAACTAATATAATGTTTTATTTTTTATAAATTATTCAATTGGGTTTCTTTTAAAATTTTATAGTAACTATATTTTCCCTATACTGTAAAAAGACAAGTTGTCACGGTAAGAGTGAAATTGTTTAACTAAGGGTTAATGTAAAAAAGGATAAGTTTAATTTTGGGACAAAACATGACTAAAATTTATTGTTTTAATTTATTTATACCCATACTCATATTATCTTCTAAATTAATCAATTTTGAGATATTTGAAATTGAAAATAAATTTATATTAAATTAGTCATTTTGGAGTATCTAAAAGTGTTGATCCCCTCTCTTATAAAATGGAATCCCTCATTATATTTTATTCACACCTCTACATAAAATTATATCAATCAAACCCTACCCATTTATCTTTAAAAAATCCCTTAGTTCATACTATAGGCCACACATTAGACATAAATCCATCCCAATGGGTCATTTTGTGAAAATCAAAAGGAGACACTTAACGAAGAGGTAATTGTTCTACCAACTCCTTGAAAGTCTTGTTCTTATTCAACATCTTTTTACTATGTTTTTTCCATACTAAATTAATAACTCCATAATATAACATATTATGAGATTCGTTTAAGGAGTATGAGACAAAAACATTCCTCCTTTTACCCATCCTATGAAAAAAATATCACCATGTGTGCGTATATAGAGATTACTGTCTCCATGTTGTACTGTAAACTATTTTTCATCAATACTTTATTTTGGTGTGAATTGTGATGAATTTAAAGGATCTATATAAAAAATATGAAATCATAATTATTATTTATAACTAATATGTCATCGAATTTCATACCAATTGACGATTAAGGGAATGATATCATTGCTCAGGCGTATGTATGGCCTATCATCTCCACAACACATTGAGATTAATTATCCACATTAACCATTCAATAATGATTATAAATATATATATATATATATAATGAATAAGTCTAAAATATATTATATAATAATGATACTAGAATAATTTTGTGTGTGTGTGTGTAATCTAGGTTCTTCCATTCAATATGATAAGAAAATGGAAACAACATTCATGCGTACATAAGGCCTACAATCTCCATGAATGGTGTATTCCATTAAACATATAAATATATTATATATTTATACACATAACATATATTATATATAAATCATGTTTTAAATTCATGAAAAATTTAAATCATGATCTAAATTATACGATCAAGAATAACAAGTCAAACAACAAACGACAAACAAATCAATTATTACATGAAATGTTACTTTAACATTGAATTTTTTTATAAAATGGTTAATTTATATCATAAATGAATCATATATGATATAATGAATATTATTATGACTCCAGTATATGTTAATAATATTTTTAATACCATTATATACGAGTTTCTAAAACGTATGGATTGTGTCAGACCTATGGTAAGGGAAATTCTGTCTCACTTTTAATTTAAGTGAGATGTAAGCCATGTTAACCACCTATTTCTTGTGTGTGGTCTATGTACTAACCCTATTGTATTTAATATCATTAATACATTTATTGTTATGTTATTTAAGGATCAATTTGAATATATTGGGCTTATAATTTAAAATTTCTAATTGGTATGTGATTCTTTTAATGTTTAAAAAATTTATCATTTCTCCATTTCAATATTCATGATCTTATTTTACATAATTATTAATATGGATATTAAAGGATAATAAAAGACATTATTTGTTTATTTCTAAGTAAAATAAAAAAATTATAATTTAATCCTTTAATTTTTTATTTATCGGTTAATTTCACAAACACATTATTATCTGAGGTTGTTTATACATACGTATCTACTAGAACATATTTATTATCTATGTCCCTGTTTTGTAGAAATATATTTCAAAATATTATTATTATTTTTTTAAAATAGTTTAATTTCATTTTTACCCATGTTTGTTTTTTTATAAAATGTTTTCAAATGAATCATTCTATGGTTTTCCAAATGATGAACTTAATAACATTTTTTAAAATTTAAGGAAGGATTGTTCTTTTAACTTAGGCGGTGTGAGTTTATTTTTCCGCTGTCATGACTCCGTAACATTTTGACAATTCCCTTACATTTTTAAAAGGTTATTTTCAAAAATAAATGTTTTCTTTTATAATTTTTTGGAATTAAAATCATTTCAAAGTAATAAATGGATATTTCTCTCACGTTGTTTTAATTATTATATTACATTGTATTTTTTTCTATGTTAACACCCTTTGTTGAATTGTATACTTAATTGTGTTTGATTTAATATGATAAAATCATCCATATTTTATTGAAGGTTTAATGATATGTCTAACAATTGATGTGATATTTTGACACCATTCATGATTTATGGTTAATTTATTAACATTTCAAATTCAATTTTTGTTAAGAATGTTTAGATTAGTTATGTTTCACCCTTTTAAAATGAGGAATGAATTGGACATAGTATGTGATAGGGTGGGGACCACTTAATGAAATATCTCTGTTTTGGGGACCAATTAATGGAATCTCATCGATGCATCAGTATTTCTCATGAGACAAACTATTCTGGGTTGTAACTAACGTCTTACTTGCATATGTATGGTCTGGGAACAAGTTCGTGACTGTATAGTTAGGATGTCTGGAATTATGCATTACCTCATTATGAGATTATTTATTGATATTAAATGTGATTATTCTACTAGTATAATATCCATGTGTATTTTTAAATGACATTATTTTGATTTATTATTTCCATATTATGTTAAGATTATGTTTAAAAGGATTGTGTTTCTATTTCATACATTGCCTCAAATGTTTATGCTTATTTATAAGAAATTATGTTATATTGTTTAACATTACTAAGCATCTGAGCTCACCCCCTTCTTGTGTTTTTTCCCATGATCCTAATAAGTGTTTTATTATTGATATTGAGGGTTAATTTTAGTGAATAATGGAATTCTCAAAAAATTATATATGTTGTGTATTATGTTTTGAATTGTAATATAAAGTTCATATATGTAATATACTTTCCAAGACTACTAAACTAATTGGTCCTTCAGGGGTTAATTCCTTGTAATCATGCTAATGTATTAAAATATTTCACTAATTACAGGCTTCTAGGGTTTGGGTGTTCCAGCTATATACAGGAATCCTTGCATAAAATATATAACTTGATCAAGATCTATTTATTACAGTGGGAATTGGGCAGTATCTCTAGTGTTTATCTCAATGTCATATAAATCCCAAAAAAATATAAGTGGTTTGGTCTATGGGTGTGACTCTTATATAATAATTCTTTTACCAATCCTACTATTTTATCAGTGATGTTATATTGGTTGAATCCCATTTGAGGAACCTATTGAGAAATTGTAGAAATATGTCATTAAATGTTTTTATAATAGAGATCTAGGAAGGTGGTGATGCCAAAGGTCATGAGGTGGTGGGAACTAAACATCTAGTAGTTTCACATGTGATACTTCCTATTATAGCTGACATGTGAACCAATTCCATGTTTCGTGAAGTTTTACCTCGACATTTGAAGATTGTGTTGGGAGATCTGTAGCTAGTCCCTACTATGGAAGAGCTGACATGTGAGAATAAGTAGCATCATCTAACATTTTTTTTTGGGGATGTTAGTCCACATTACATTGATATATGTCAAGAGTCCATGATATCTATCTTTTAAAACCTATACATTCCTCCATAGTGAAGGGTAAAGCTCACTGCATACATTATTTATGGTTCTGCCTAGAATTGTTGGGTTATTTTTACTCATAAATACTAGTATTATGATATGGTATGGGGAGATTATAAATCTTCTTTCTACGTATTTGATATTTATAAATTAAAAAATATGATAGATTTAGGGATAATTTTCATACAGAGAAAGTATCCCTAAAATTTATGGATTGTTCATATCATTTTACTGAGATTCATCATTTTTCACCATTCTTTGTTATTGATGAGTTTTCTAGATAAAGATGATTTGAGGATGGGATCCTCTATTCCATTGATTATCTAGTTAATTTTATCTATTCAACTACTATAATTGAAATTATGAAATGACCCCTTATTACAAAGACTAATTGTATGGAGGCCGGAAGTATTGGACAGAGTGGTTAGGTAACATGGTGTTGTTGTAGTTCATCCAGTGGTAGGAAACATCAAGAGTATTATCAATACAACATTCAAAATTAGAGTATCCTTTCATGTAGCTTGAAAATATACCATTATTTTGTTAGGAACATTAATGTAAGTCCTTATTGTGATCAATTCTGAGTTGATTTTAGGGCATGTAGCATGATGGGTCATCTTTAAAGATTGTTTCAGACCTTCCCATCAGTTACTAGTGTGATTAGATCTACACCATCTCAATATTATAGAGTAGGACCAGTAACGCTACATCGGGCCATATTCATGGGTACCATTGGATGTATCGACAAAGACAGTGGATGTGGTTTAGGAGGCTAGACTCATGAAACATAATTCCAATGAGTGGACCCTATCTTAGTTGGCATGGTTCATATCAATGACATGGATCGTGATAGATATATATAGTATAACCACTTTCTATGTATTAGGATGTAAAATCATCTAGAGTTGGGGTTAAAATTTTATTATTTTGTAATTTAGTAGCAAAACATTTTTGATATAGATTATTCACAATATTTTATTTTTATGACTGTTATTGAAATCCCTGGGCCTGATATTTTGTATTTCTATGGTATGGAAAAACATGATACTCCCTTGGGAATCCGATTGGAGAGTATTCTCTTGTGCATGTAATACCCCTTGAAATAGTTTTTTTCTTATGGTTCCTCTTAATTTTCAAGATGATGGGCTTTTATTTAATTCTTGGGATGGACTATTTGGTCCCCTATCACACTTATGTAGAATGATATCACCACTAGTTATCATTTACATCACTAGATGGGGATAGTTTCCTTCCAAAGGGAGAATTGGATGTTCAGAAAGTTGACTTGGACCAAAGCATAATAGGATAGGTGGGATAATAAACCATATTTGTAGACATTATGTGGAGGATCAGGGAATACATTAGGCTCATTTCCCACTTATCATATATAATTTTTGGGATGTCTTCTTGAATGACTTTTCTAGGTTACCTCTTGAGAGAGGGGTGTATTTATATATTTATATAGATCCAAGAGAAGAACCGGTATCCACTCCGACATACAGGATGGTGTCTAATGAGTTATAGTACCTCATGAGGTATCTAGAGGACTTGGAAGCTAAGGGTTTTATACAGCCTGGTTCTTCTCCTAGGGGTTATCTTGTCTTTTTTGGAAAGCAGTTTTATGGTGCACTAAGGGCTTATGTGGATTACCATCTATTGAAGGGTATTATTTTTTAGAATTAGTATCCATTTCCTCATATCAGTAACATCTTTGATTATCCCTAAAGGTGAAATGGTTTTTTAAATATCAATTTGAGGTCAGGTTTCCATTAATTATGTGTTAGATATTCAGACATACGTCATATGATATTTCATACCACATATGGTATTACCATGTATCTAGTTATTCCATTTGGTCTAATTAATGTGCAAGATATTATTAGGTCCTTGATGAATCAATTACCCACAAATATATGAATTAATTTATTTTAGTATTAATGGACATATTTTATTTTATTATCACACTCAACACGGCCTAGTAAAATGTCAATAGATCACATTAAATACACTAATAGTGAACCAATTGAAGTTTATGAAACGAAATATACACTTTTTCATAAATTTAGTTCATTTCTTGGGCCATAGTATTTTAGAGGACGGAGTCTCAATTGACTGAGTGAAGCTTAGTTTTATGGTTTTGTGGTAGCAACCCAATATCATCATTGACATATGATGTTTCGTGGGAATGGATAGTTATTACATGTAATTTATATTGTACTTATCATGCCTAGAAACACCTATTATGTGTGTTAAAATTCTTGGTGTGAAATTTATATGGAAAATGGCTATAAGGAATCCTTTTAGAGAAAAATAGGGTTAGTGAAGTTAGTGCCATCCCGATTATTCTAGATCTACGATGAAGATACATAGTTCATAATGATTCATAAAAATCGATCTAATATAATTTTTTATGTAGGAATATTCAGCGGTGGAGTAAAATTATTGTCTATTGAGACCACTTGTGATATATTACCTGACAAACAATCTCAATCTCAACATTGTAGTTCACATCATGTGCTGTTAAAGGAATTATTTTCTTGTAGAGAATTTTGTGGTGTTTAAGGAGCCCAAAAGACTCAAGTATATCATTTCATAGCATGAAAAAAATTCAAATAGATAATATGGTTTCAATACCTATAGTAATTTGATTTTGAGATTACATTAATGCCTGAGAAGGGTAATACTATATTAGATTCTTTGAGTCGGAGAACCCATACATGGGATGTTTGAGAGGATAGTGTCGAGTTATGACTAATGGAAATGTTCATTGAGATACACATAAAGATCATGGAGAATCATTAAAATCCAACCATTATAGATTTAGTAGTGAACTCCTCACTCCGGAAGAGATTTAATATGAAGAAACTATTGAATACTAAAGGCCTAGTAATAAGGGAGACTAATTTAAGAGAAGACTATCCAATAGAATGGGTTATTAATAAGGATATGGTCACACATATCCATAGAAACATATGGGTTCCTACTAACATGAAAGATGAATTCATGTTTGAGTATCATGATTATACATGGGTTGTACATCCCATTATTACCAAGATGAATTGTGTTTTACATCACAAAAAATCGTGGATTGGTATGAAAATGCAGAGATATGGCTTGGTAACTTAGTGTTAGACCAATAAAAAGGTGAAAGTAGAACACTATCACCCATTAGATATTTTATAGTGATTTCACATTCATAAGAGAAAATGGGATACTTACACCATGTAATTTGTTACTAGATTTCTGAGGTCCCCTCTAGAAAATGACGTGGTATGGGTGATCTTTGATAGGTTCACAAAGGTCTCTAACTTTTTAACAATTAATGATATAATTTTGATCGAAAAACCTAAAAAAGATCTATGTAGAGTAAATTATACATATAAATTGAGTTTCAAGGACTATTTTATTATATATGGAAACTTTTTCAAATCCATGGTTCTGGAAAGTGTTTCTAATGGAATTAGTTACACCAGTACTTTTAAGTAAAACATACCACCCCTAAACTGATGGTCATTCCCAGTAGATGACACAGGTTATAGAGTTAATGGCCCAATCATGTGTTTTTTATTTTGGATGTTTTATGATAAATATATTCAAATTTTTAATTATGTTATAATATTAGTTTTGTGGTGACTATACAGATTAATCCTTACTAGGGCTTATATAGTTTTCCATGCGAATCACCATGCTGCTAGTTAGACGTAGGGGAGGCAGCACAACTTGGACATCGTCTTGTTTTTAAGACATTAGATAATGTTTATAATATTAAGATGAAAATGGAAACTATATAATCTAGGTAGAATAAATATTTCTTCTTGAATCAATGATCTCTGGATTTTGGGGTTAGGGATTGGTAGTTTTTGATTGTATCAACTAGACTAGTAAATTGACTATTTAGATGGAAAGTGAATATTTTTTCCATTTTTAATTGTACCTTTTCAAATTTTGGAGAGAGTCAGTTTAGTTTCCTCTTAGTTCTAGATACCTTAGTGGAACTGATATATCCATGATGTCTTCCTTGTATCACATCCTAACTAGTATAATTCAGAACCATCTCACATCATTCAGCCTAATGTGTTTGAGATGGAGGTAAATGAAATCTTTGAAGAGAATCGTATACACATCGATGACCAAAGCCCAAAATGATCTCCATGGATGTTCAGTTCCTCTTCTATGAGTTTAGTTAAAGAATGGAATATTTCAAGAAGATAATTTATAGAGGGAGGCTGGCATACAGGCTAAATGGACAGAACACTTTTCATATGATAGTCTTCTACCCATAGAAGGGAAACTCAAGGACAATTTGTATTAAGAGAGGGAGGATGTGAAATCCTGTTTTATCATTATGTACATACATTTTAATTATTAGTTTAAACCCATTTTTATCCTTACAAATCTTCTATATGTTTTAAGGAAGGTTTTTGGTGTGCCAGAGGCTTGTTTGAAGCATGAAGCTCCAATTTTTTTAGAAAATAAGAGAGGCACGCAGTTAGTGATTACCATACACCACAAATAGTATGGACCTATAAGGGTTCTATATGGTTCAAATAAAACATGAAATAGAGGATTTAGATATGATAGAGATAGAATATAGGGTTTTTATGGGTTGTTCATCATTGTCCTAATATTGTACTATAATCCATGTATGGTGTGTCAGCTGGAAAGTGGAGTGCACATAGGAAGTGTAATATTTGGAAAACTACGCGACAAAACCATGCCCACTTCAAAATTTTAGTTAAAAGACCATTTTCCTCCTTTTATTTAAGACCTTACTGTTGTTTTTCTTTCCTCCTCTATGCACATCAGTACTCACTCATTCAGAACTCTTCCTCCATTCCTAACCGATTCATTGAGGTATCTCCTCTATCTAGATACTAATTGAGCCACTATTTTTATCATTTTTTGTTTACATGTAAAATATATATTACTTTACCTCATTTTTTTCATTTATTTCCTTATCGGTAAAGTTATGTTCCAAAAATTTAATATGCACAGTTTTGAAGGAATTTTTTTATTAAATTTATTTTGATATAGGCAAAACAAAAGGTTTATAATGGATGTGTCTTCCTCCAAAGGCATAAGCTAGGCAATCTCTAACTTTTCCCTCAACATATTAATGTTTATATATGTATTTGTTGTTCTGAACCCTGGTTTCACTAATTTTTTCCCCTTAAATTCATTCAACCATGAATTGGTTTCCCGATTTTGAACCTAATTACACTTTTATATCCCCAATGACATTATATTTCATTAACTTGAATGTGATCCACTCCTTTGGGTGTTTCCATCATATTCATTTTTAACATTTATGAATTATTTTCCCAAGCACCATTGGTGTGGTTCAATGTACTTTAAAATGGGAAACTTATAATATAATTGAATGAATTATAGTGGTGTAACATGCCTCAAACACATATCTAGAATTGATAAATATGAACTAAATGTATAAAATGACTTGGAAAATTTGCATGATTTTTACATGGACAATGTTACCATTACACCCTTAAACAATGTCATCAATAAATGATTGTTAATGAAAGGAATTAAATGGAAGTAATAAATTGGAATGATCATCACATGGATAATGGTACACTTCATGAAAATTTTACCTGATGCATGTTATTATGGACATTTAAACTTGTCATCAATAAATAAATGTTAATTATTTGAATTAAATGGAATTAGTAAATTTAATTATTATTACATGGCCAATGTTACAATTCATATTAAAATATTTCATTCCTTTCTATATAACTTTTTCTACTGTAAGAGTGGTGCTACTTGAGATTTCCATAGATTTCCCTAGGGAATTCCTTAAGCACCCCTTGAATTCGACCCTGATTCATTGAGCCAATATTTCTGGGAGATACCGACCATAGAATCAATTCATTGTCTTATTATGTGTATGCCTTGGATATTTAAAATGAATCACATTCATTACATCAAGATATTATAATGATTGGATATATTTTTTAGATTAATTAAAATGTATATGGACATGTGGATCCATGGATTCTACCCATTGGTCCTAATCATTCTTAGGTTTGGATTATCTTTGGATGAACTCCATGGACATGGTTTCACGACTCGTCCCCCGAGGCATGTGTCGTGACTAACCCAAGCCCACCTCCCAAAGGCTAGGGGTTGACGATTAGCACCAAAGGCGTCAAACATAAAGTGAGGGGAATTATCCTGAATACCTGTACACATAATCATGCCCAACCGAGTCTCTACTCTCAAAATGGAAACAACATACCACTTAATAAACTGAGTGCAAATACAATTGAAAGAAAGAGGGCTATAATAAAAACCCATGAAAAAGTACTGAAAACTATAAATTATGAAAATTGATCTGATGTCCATCTGTATTAAACCCCGCCCAATCAATATAGAAGTGAAGCTACTGGAAGCCAAAGTATTACTTCATGTTCACCCAGTCCTATGGGGCCCCTCTTAGTCCATGGCCACCAAGTCCACCGTCTTAGAGTCCATTTGTCCCTTCTCCCTCAGCACCACTATCGAAACATTGGTGGTCGGCACCAGATGCAACACGTGCAGTCGAAATCCATGTATGGGTGAGTAACACCATACATAGTAGGGATCCCAAAAAAACAATGAATAATACTCAATGATTCTTAAAATTACATCATAAAACACAAGGCAGCTCAAACCAGGTATATTCTATGGTAGTAACAGTAGCATCATCAGTCACAAATGTTGAAATTATGTGTCGTTGGAGAAATATTCTTCTATCAAGTATATGGGCCTATCGGGTCACATAGAGATGATTCCCACTATCCATGAACTTTTTTGGTACTCATCAATTATGATTATCATGGGTATGTTGGGTCACACAGAGTCGCTCCCCACCGTGGGCATGCTGGGTCACATAGAGTGACTTCCCACCTTGGCTGAATAAAGGTAATCCTCCTACCAACTACCATTGGTCTATCAAGTCACACAGAGCCTCTCCCCCCTATAGGCCTACTGGGTCACATAGAGCTTCTTCCCCCTGGGCCATCGTCGAGCAGTCTTCAGGTCTCAGCCAATTGTAGGGTTCCGTACATAGTGCGCTTGGGAGAATCGCTCCTCAAGCCATTAAATGCTTTTTGGCGACTATTAAAGTCACCATAAAGCATCCTGAAATATTTGTATCCTCAATATAGTCTCAACTCTATAAAAATCCCATCAATCAGACATATGGTTTGCAAGATACGGGTGTTTTAGTCACTAGGGGCATTTGCGATGGCACCCAGTCTGACCCAGTCAGACCGACCTGACCAGCCTGGATTAGGGGTTCCACATACACTGGTTCATTCTGATAGTCCCGACCTAACCTGGTGTGGGTCGGGGTCGGGCTGGTCTTGTCTGTCCCGTAGGCCAGGCCCAATAGGCCTCGCCGGACTCGGCGCGGTTTTCCGTGCATCTAGCATGTCATGTCACCCAACGACCCGGCAATGTCAAGCCCTACTCGGAGAGGGAATGGGACCCGCCTTTCAGTTTAGGTCTGACCTGCTAGGTATGGGTCTGGCCCTTCAGTGTGGTCCAGCCTGTGGGGAAGTGGGATTATCCTTGCCCGGGGAGCTGTGGGTCCGACCTGTAGTGCGGGTTTGACCCTATAGGGGTTTCTTCTCCATCTGATCTGGAAGAGGTAGACCCTTCCACCTCACTAGATGCGGTCAAGATCCACATTTGTGCCCCACCATCATCTCGTGGTTCTCCTCCTCAGCTGTGGTCAAGTGACCATGACCCATCGTATGGGATGTGGTTCGTTGCCATGTCTGCTACCCTCTGATACGGTCAAGTGTCTGCGTCCACTAGCTTCAGCTACCAGCTCGGCCATCGGCTTCTCCTACTATTCTGCGGCCAATTCTGGTCATCTCCTTTTCTCCGGCACACCGCCTCCCTCTTGTGGTTGTTGTTGTGGGCCACCGATAACACTGGCAGTTCGTTTTTCATGTCTCACATTCTTGTGTTCACCAGGGAACATTTTCTCTCCCACAAAGGTCTCAAGTTTGTCTTGATGTAGATTCAAGAGGTTGGTCATGAAGAACACCCATGGGGGATGGGCTCGGGCCTTGTTCGTTTCGGCCCTCACCCTCCTCATTAGATTTTTAAAAAACAAGGGAGGTCCATGGATTTTAATTTGAACAGTAAAGAAAATTAAATCTCGAATAAAGAAAACCCAAATAAGTCATCCTCATGCAAGAACACACGATATACAAGTTAACATGTTCGAGGGTTAATCTGCATTCTCATATTTGAAATAATAATGGGTGAAACATTAAAATCAAATAACCCCTACATCTTATGATGACTGATGTTTTTACATTTCTCCTTGAGGTATCTATGATGTTGATGGCTCTTCATAGGTATAATATTTCAAAGGTGTCGAAGAAGAAGAATAAGTTCTGCCAGTGTTCGTTATTCTTCGCAAGAGTGGAAGTCGGTCAGAGGTTCATGAGAAAATACTCCAAATTTTTTAATCCATATTTCCCCAATGCTTCTAACAATAAATTGGATTTCATCGCATCATTTCCATTAATATGTGACATCATGTCATTACACTATTTTATTTAATAAACATCATCACGTTACACGTCATTAATGCATTATTACGCTGTGAGTTTAACAAGTTATTAATGACCCTCATTAATAAGAATAGTTGTTGTAATATCGCTGCCCCACAACGTCTCCATCCACCACTCCTAATTGAGAAATAAAATAAAATAATTTATTTAAATTATTTTATTATTTTTCTATAAAAGTCCGAAAAAAAAATTTCCTATTGGCCCATGCTGGTCGAGGTTAAGCCATTTTCTAAGAGAATAACGGCATTTTGAATTCAACTGTTGCCCCATATTTTAAATCCAAAGAATGGTTCAAAAGAAATAAAATCCCACTCGCACGTTTACTAAACATAACATATAGAAAGTTCAAAATTATGTTTTAGGCTCTCCATACCTCGGAATAATGTGTTGTTGAATTATGCAGTCTCAAAACAAATTCCATACAAATAAAGAAATCAGTGAAATTATAGGAAGTTACCTTCTAACCACATTAGAGATTTACAAACCTGAAAGATGAAACACAAAATAAACAAAAATATGGGGGTACTGAGCACAAATCTAATCCTCCTGCTCCCATGTGCTCTCCAAGATATTCTTGTGTTTCCATCAAACACACAGTAGAGTAATCGACTGTCCGCGTAGGAGACACTCCTATTAATCCTCTATCTCTACTGGGAACTACGAAAATGTCTCCCAATTGACAATGTCAGGTTTTCCCTAGTCGATAATGTGTGATGGATCATGCACATACCTTATAAACTACAACACATGGAAAACATCATGCACCTGGTGCATCTATGTGGGAAGAGTTCGGCGGTATTCCACCTCACCAACTCTGGTCAATATCTGAAAAAGGACTGATAAACCTTGGAGGTATCCTACCACCCTAGCCAAATCTCTGCAAGCCTCATTGGGGTGAAACCCAAACGAACACATGATCTCCCTCCTCAAACTCCAAAGTTCTCCATCTTCTATTGGGTTAAGACTCCTGCCTACTCTGTGCTGTCCTCATGGACTTCTGGATGATATGCACCTTCTTAGTGGATTCCCATACCAACTCTGAACCCATGAGTGTTGACTCCCCTAGTTATGTCTAGAATATGGTTGATCTACAAGGACTCTCTTACAATGCCTCAAATGGTGCTATCTCAATGGTAGAGTGATAACTATTGTTGTATGAAAACTCCACCAGTGTTAGCTGGTCCTCCCAACCACAACTGAAGTCGAGGACACAGACACGAAGTATGTCCTCCAATGTCTATATGGTCTGCCTCGTTTGACCATCCTTCTAGGGATGCGATGTTGTTCTCAAGCGTAGATGCATCCCATACACCTCCTGTAATCCCTTCCACAACCAGGATGTATATTGGGTATCGCGATCTGAGACAATAGTCAAAGTAACCAAGTGAATCAGCACTATCTCAAAGACGTAGATGTGTCCCAAGACCTCTACCATTCCCTTCTCTCAAATGGGTGGGAATTGCGACAACATGGTGAGTCAGTCAATGATAACCCAAATAGAGTAATGACTTATAGACGTACGTGGTAAACCCATCATGAATTCCATCGAGATACCATCCCATTTCCAATCTGGTGCCTCGAGTGACTGAGTCAAGCCTACTAGAACATGGTGCTCAACCATCACTTACTGACATGTGAGGCATCATGAAACTAACTCCACCACTTTTTTCTTCATCCCTAGCCACCAGTACTGGCGTCGTAGTTCTTGGTACATCTATTCCACTCTTGGATGTACTGCTAGAGGGGAAGTATGGAACTCCCGCAACACCTCATCCAACAACTCCACTGGTACTATGGTGTGCCCTCTGAAAAGGATGATGTGCTACCCATCTATCAAAGGTCCGTGAGGAGCCTGCCCTTTGGATATCTGAGCACATTGGGTCTCAAAGACAAAATCCACCTGCTATTCCTCTTTGAATCATTGTAATAGTGGGGGAGTAATGGACATAAACTAGATGTAAGCAGATTCACCATCATCCATGAAGGATATCTACATCCTGGCTAATTTCATTATCTCCTCACTCAGCATCTGCAACTCGGTCCTCCTGCTAAGCGTGTATGCCACCATATTCCCCTTTCCATGAGTATAGACTATCTCAAAACCATTGTCCTAGAGGAATTCTATCCATTGCTATTGTCTCATGTTCAGGATCATCTAAGAGAAGATATACCTGAGGCTCTTTTGGTCATAGTAAATACAAACTCCTCACCCATAAAGTATTGTCACAACATCTTCAACACAAAGACCACTACGACCAACTCCAAGTTGTGGGTCATGTAGTTTTACTCATGTTGCCTCAAATTTCATGAACCATAGGTGATCAGAACTTTCTCATGCATCAGGACACAACTGAGCCCCGGTCTATGATGCATCACAGTAAACTACATACCCAACGCCCACCTCTAGTGGTCTCAAGATGGGGGAACTAGTCAGTCTCCACCTAATCTCCTGGAAACTCTGATGGTACTTCTCAGTCCACATAAAGGGCCATCCCTTCCATGTCAATGCCGATAAGGGTGACGCTACCCTGGAAAAGTTGGTAATGAACCTCTGATAGTAACCAGCCAACCCCAAGAATATCCTCACCTCCGTCACACTCCTCGATGGCTCCGAAGCAAGAACTGCCTCTATCATCGTTGGATCTACTACAAATCCAGATTCAGATGTGATGTGTCCAAAGAAATGGACCTCTCAAATCAAAAAATGACACTTCGAGATATTCCTATAAAGTTGGTTCAGTTATAGTGTATCCATGTCTATCCGCAAAGGTACATTGTGCTCCTCCTCAGACGCTGAGTACACCAAGATGTCATCGATGAAGTCCAAGATGAACTGGCCAAGGTTGGGCTTGAAGATACTATAAATGAGGCACGTGAACACTGTGGGGTAATTTTTTAGACTAAAAGTCATCACCATGAACTCATAATGGTTGTACTATCACCTGAAGGTTGTCTTCGGTACATCCTCGTCCCTTACCCAAAGCTAGTGGTAGCCTGATCTGAGGTATATCATTGAGAACCACTTGCCCCCTTCAGCCCGACGATGATGTCATAAATTCTCAGTAGTGGTACTTGTTCTTCACAGTCCCTTGGTTTAGGCATTGGATGTCCACACACAATCTCATACTCCCATCTGCCTTCTTAGAAAAAATCATCAGGGTAGTCCATAGTGAAACACTGGGCCTTACGAACCCCTTCTTTTGTAAGCCCTCCGGTTTTACCCTCTGTTTGTGAAGCTTTGTGGGAGCCATTCGATATGTCGTTGTGGATATCGATTTCATCTTGGGGTATAGTTCGATATAGAATTATATCTCTCTACAAGAAATTATCCCTAGAACCTCACGAGAATAAACATCTGTGTACTTGTCCACCACTATAGGGAATCTTGTACTTCTCTCCTCCACTACACCAAGGTTGATGGTATCCAACTTGTGAGTGATCGGCTGCACCCTTCTCTGGGAGATTTTATCCTGCGTTGTAACGGTATCCCTCCCAACGGTGAAATAAACCCAGTCTCATAAGTGTGAACACACAACACTATACACCTAAAATAGTCAATATAATCATAGACTATGGATTACCAAACCATACCAAAGATGACGTCGTCAGGCCTCCAAACTGCTTCTAGGAGATCCTAGTCCAAGCTCTCTCCACCTAAGGTAAGCTCAAAAAATAGACAACAGTGCTAAATCATCGAATCGTCTCTTGGAGGAGTCTATGACCACAAGGATCGAGCCAATGGATCCACCGGAATATCCAAGATCCGAACGAGAGATGTGGCAAGGAAGTAGTGACTAGAACCTATTTCTATAGGTACTACAGCTAGGGTGGAGAAGACACAGATCATACATTATATCATCTCTAGAGTGTTTTGGTCAAAAGTCTTTGCATCCTGAATCTAAGCTATCCCCTATCTTCCTACTATCTATGATCGGGGTGGACCACCTGGGGGTGGAGGTAAAACCTCAAACCATCTCCCACCGCCGGCCACTCTTCCATCTCCCCTTCCATGTCTGTCGCCATGCTGACCACCTCTCTTGAAACATTGTTGCTTCCACAGCATCCCCTCGACCTTTTTCTGGTCTTCTATATGGAGGGTCAGGTAGTTATGTGCCACTTGTCCCTACCCACCGCATGTGTAGAAATCCTGGCCCCCGTCTGACACCCTCTGGCCTGGGAACCTCTCACTGCCGACCCTGTGTCCTGGGGTCATCCTATGAATGATCTGGCCAACTTTATCCCATGCGTATACTGTCTGATCCCGACCAAAGTCTCTATCGCCTAGGTTGTGATGGAATATCAAGTTGCGGGAGCCTTCTCTGCCAACAATATCTCAATAAAAAGGGATCTCTCTAGCACCCCAACATAGGTAGGGATTCTTTGAGACACCATCAAAACCCTGATCTCCCACCAGAGCCCCTACTCAAAGGCTCAAGCCCGAGAGAAAGGGTCTCACACCATATCTGTGAAGTAAATAGAATGCTTTGTGAACCTCTCTGAGTACACATCCACCATCATTTTGTCTTTCTGTATGTGAAGCATCTCATAGATTCCCATAAGGAACAAGTTTGTGGGGAAAAACACCTCCGAGAAAATCCTCTCAAAGACAACCCAAGTAAGGGTCACCTCATCATGAGTCTAGAGGGTCAAAATCCACTATCACCCTACTAAGACCTCCATAAGGCTAACTGTTAAGATATAAATCTTTTCAGTTGGTGTCCTCACTAAGCATAAGACCCACATCACAGCCTCCATCCCGTCCTCAGCGACATGAGGATCCGTCTCTCCCGAGAACCAAGGTGGTATCTATCTCTAAAAATCATGTAGGGCACTGAGCCTATGAAAGTTCCCTTCTGGAACTGTCAACAATAGTTTCTGACCATCTTGTTGTGGTAGAATTTGTGTACCAGTAGGTGGGGCCATATTTAGAACTGGTCCATGAATAGATGCCTTATCTTTAGGAAGGCTATCCTCATGACCCCATATTGGGATCCTGGTTGGTCACCAATGTGAAGACATCCTGAGATATATCAATATGTACCACAGTTAAAAGGATATACCTGGAGATATGAATCTTATTCAAAAACAAGGATACACTTATGCGACCAGTGATTTCATGTATTGGTATGAAAACTGAATTCATGGTTTTGGTGTATGGATACGTCGGCCGCCGCACTAACACTTCACTCCCCAAATCAAAAAGTCAAACTCGTAACACTGAATATTTTTCCCCCAAAAAAACATCAAACTCCCAATATTTGAGGGGGAACTGACCTCCCTCTGATACCACTTCTTCATGAACATTCCCCTAGGGCTCGTGTTGTGATGACCCCAATCTCGCATCTCGAAGGCTAGGGGATGAAGACTAGCACCGAAAGTGTGAACCTAGAAGTGGGAGGCATTAACAAGGATACCTGTACACACACAAACTCCCAACCAAGTCTCAACTCACAAAAGGGAAACATTATACCACTAATTAAAATGAGTTCCAGTACAACTAAAATAATGTGGTCCAGAATACCAACCCAAGCAAAAGTACAAAAAATTATAAAGTACAAAAATTTCTCAGATGGCTATATGTAGTAAACTCCTCCTGATCATGAGAGTAGTGAAGATACTAAAAGTTGAATTAGTACACCCAGTTCGCCCGGTCCTACTGGTCCCCACCTGATTCTAGGCTACCAATTCAACCATCGTAGCGTCTTTCCATCATGTCTCCATGAGCACCCCTGTCGAAACGTCGGTCATCTGCACTATACATAACACATGCGAGCAAAGACTGTTTAAGGTAGATTAAAATATAACTCATTTGGAACCCCAAAAAATAAGAAATAACACACAACGGTCCTTAAAAGTAAAGCATGAAACATAAGGAAGCTCACACTAGGTATATTCTAGGGTAGTAACAGTAGAATCGTTAGTTAGAAACATAGAACTCCTCGGCCGCTGGAGAACTCCCCCTCTATCGAGTACACTGGGACTTCTGGGTCACATAAATCTACTTCCCATAAACTGTGTACTGTTGTGGTACCCATACCTGATGAGAAACTTGGGTATACTAGTTCACACAAAGATGCTCCCCACCATGGGCTTACCGGGTCACAAAAAGATGCTTCCCACATTGGAAAATCTGAGGTACTCCCCCTATCGAGTATCGTGGGTATACCAGGTCACACAGAGAAACTCCCCATCATGGGCCTATCATGTCACAAAGAGCCGCTTCCCACTGGGACGTCGTCGAGCAGTCTCCAGGTCTAATCCAACCACAAGGTTTTATACATAGCGCGCTTGGGAAAACTAATCCTCAAGTAATTAGTTGCTTTTCGATGTCCATGAATGTCACCAAAAATCATGTTAAAAGACTTGACTCATCGAGGGGGTCCCAACGCTATGAAAATATCATCAATCATACACGTGTTTTTCATGATATGAGTGTTTTTTTCACTAGGGGAACGGTTGCAATGGGGCTCGGTCCCACCCGATCGGACCGACCCGATCCACCCCTCTTGGGGGCTCCACATACCCCGGTTTATTCTGATGGACCTGACCTGACCTAGTGTGGGTCACGGTTGGTCTTGTCCAACCTGGATAGTGGGCCAGGCCTAGTAGGCCTTGTATGACCCGACCTAGTTGACCGAGGGTCCAGCCTGACGAGTTGCTCATTGACCCGGCCATTTCCGACGAGGCCCAAAGAGGGCACGAGTCTATCCCACTAGGTGTAGGTCCAGTCTGGATCGATTAGTTTTGAGTCCTACCTACAGTGTGGGACTGACACACTGTGGGTTTGTGCCCCATCTGGTCCTTAATAGTTGGACCGGTCCACCTCGCTAGACGCGGACTGGAGCCGAATCCGTGCCATGTCATCACCACATGGGTCACCACAGGGAACCTCCTTTGCTGCGGTAAAGTGACCTCAGTGCATCGCGTAGAACGTGGATTAGTGCCACAACCACTTCCCTTCGATGCAGTCAAGAGACCGCATCCACCACCTCCAGCTGTCTGCTCAACCGGAGGCTTCTCCTGCTGTGTCGCGTCCCGGTTCGGTCGCATCCTTTCATCTGGCGCATCATCAGGGCACACTGCCTCACACCCACGGTTGCCACTGCAGGCCACCGCTGGCAGTCACCGGTGTTGGAATACCGATGGATTCTTATGCGGGCCACCGTGTCTGCACCGGTGATCCGTTCTTCGTATCTCTTTCACATACGTTCATAGGGGAACGTATTTTCTACCGTAAAGGTCTAAAGTCTGTTTTGTCGTCGTTTCAAGAGGTTCGTCACAAAAAACACCAATGGAAGAGGGGCTTGGACCTTGTTATTGTCATCCTGCTCCCTCTTCATTAGATGTTTACAAAAAAAGGGAGGTATATGGATTTTAAATTGAACAACAATGATAATTAAATCCTGGATAAAGAAACTCCAAAGAAGTCACCCTACCGAGAGAATGAATGGTCCACGGATTAACCTGTTCGTGGATTAATCCATGTTCTTCATCTTGAAATAAGAATGGGGAGAACATTAAAATCAAATAAACCCTGCCTCTTATGATTTTTGATGCCTCAATGTTCATCCTTTAGGTATTTAAGATGTCGATGTTGCTTCCCGACTCTGATATTTGAAAGGCATAGATGAAGAAGAAGAAGTCCTATCGACGTTCGTCATGAATCACTGGTGTGAAAGTCTGTCAGAGGTTAGCTTTCGAATCCTCCAAATTTTTAAATCCATATTTCCTTAACTTGTCTACATGTAATTATAAGCACATCGTAGTGTTCCCATTATTATGTGACATCACGTCGTTAAGTAACAGTTTCACTATTACGCATCCATAAAGCATCATTACACTACATGTTTAACAAGTCATTAATGAGCCTCATTAATGTGCATCGTCATTGCCATGTCACATCCCCACAAAATCGTCATCCACCTTTCAAAGTGAGAATGAAAATAAAATAATTCATTTAAACTATATTATTATTTTTCAAAAAAATTACGAAAAAAAACCATTCTGATCAACCCTTACTGACCAAAGTTAAGTCATTTCTAGGTGAATCACGGTGTTCTGAATTCAACGGTACCCTCAGATTATCAATCTGAGTGATGGTTCAAAAGATTGAAAATCCCACTAGCATGTTTACTGAACGTACTTTACAAAAAGTTCAAAATTCGGTTCTAGGCTCTCTAGACCTCGGAATCACGTGCCGTCAAATTTGGCTGTCTCTAAATAATTCCATATAAATTAAATAAAATACATGTAAATTATGGATCATTCACATGGTTATAAATTTTTATAGTGTAATTCCTTAGGTCTACCTCTTGGATTACACTAAGACCCTTATAGATAGAATTTGTGAGTTATTACTTTGATTTGGTTCAACCATTGTGGTCAAATATTCCATAGTCTTACCTCATATCTTTTCATTATTTAGTCCATGTTATTCTACTCTATTTAGAGATATGATACACATAAAAATATTATATATTATGTGTACACCTGGTTACAAGGACACACAATACTATAAATAGGATTTATACCAACGGTTTGGCCAAAACTGTTGGTATATGTCACTAATATGGACATATACCAATAATATGGCCAAAACTATTGGTATAGTTTACTTATATGGATGTAAACAAATGGTTTGGGAAAACCCATTGTTATAGGTCACTAATTTGGACCTATACCAATGTTTTGTCCAAATAAATCTATATATGTCACTTATATGGACCTATACCAATGGTTTGGGCCAAAACTATTGGTATATATCTATTATAGTGACCCTATAACAACAGTTTTTGCGAAAACGTTTGTAGGTATAGCTCAAAAATCAAATTACTTATACCAATGGTTCTTTTACCCATTGTTAAAGGTAAAAATATTTTTTTATAGACTCTTTTTTAAAATAATATTATATAAATCCAAAGTTAAAATACTTATGAATATACATATATATATATTTCATATTATTTCCATGAAAGTCATGTTAGGTTATTGTTTTTGTCATTTTATTATGAACAGGAGGTGATGGGATGAAAACCAAGATGTGTTTTTTTGAATTACCTATTAGAAAGGTTTTATAAAACTGTTGGTATAGGTTTTTCATATGATCTATGTTAATGGTTTCACTAGAACCTTTTGTATAGACCTATCCCAATGCCAAACCATCCAGAGATCCTCCAAACCCTTGGTATAGGCTATACCCATAGTTTGGAGACCTACACCAATGGTTCCATACTGTTATTATTAGGAATTTTTCTATTAGTGACGGGTCCATGTCAGATCATGTATATCATTTCATATGTTTTCATTATTTAATAATATATATACATTATGGTTGGGGTACCTTGAATTTCAATCTTATTATGAAGCATATATGGTTAGCCATGAATCCATTGAGGTGCTCAATCCAAAATGGTTTTTACATTATGTATTTTATTTCACTAATAATTACCGTACATGTACACAATTTTATTTATATTTAGAGGATGGGTTTTTTTAGAAACCATATTTTGTGTCCTACATAGTATATCTCACAACCTATATGGGCTACCTATTGTTATCTGAATACTCTTCATGGAATCATGTTATGATAGGGGAAAGTACCTGTTTATTGATGCATGACTGATTATGTCATGGGAGTTTGGAAACCTAGGACCAAGCTATCGATCCTTATTCTATATAAATACATTTTCATTTAGTATTTTTTTAGTTCAATTGGTATACTTGTATGTGTGTGTGCATGTATCCATGTCTTCTAATTTGTTTTCTATATTCATGGCAATAAATTATTCTGAATAAGGTTATAGATATTACTAATGAAAATATCTTTATACCTGGTTTATTTTTATTCCACTATCATTTGGTATTATGCTTCCCTTATTTATTCACTAATTATACCACTATATTACTATGATCATGATGGTATAGTATCCATACTAGATCTTCATGGAACCTCACTTCTTGTTGGAATCTTATGGTATATGTAGATTCAATATTGGGGCTACGTGACCAACTGGTTTTAGTTATATATGATAGAACCGGGTCTAGGATATTATACTCATGATTATTCATAAGGAAGAATAAAAAAAAGTATCATAAAATAATTATTGAATAAAAAATTTGGAAGCAACTCAAAACATGACATTAACATGATTCAATGCTTACTAACTAGAAAAAACACATGGTAGAAAAATCCCCATAATTTATTAGGTTTACTCCCTTAACCCATATATAACACAACATGACACTAAATTTTTACCCATTTCATTAGAACACTATCTGGGTGAACCCATCATAACATGTTCATGATAGATGTCTTCCACATTTTAACACCCAGAGATTTTATAAGATATATTCTTTTTAATTTCTTTCATATCTTCTTTTATATGATACAATAAGATTATCTTGCACTATACGCAATATCGTATTGTCTTGTAGTATACAAAACACTAATCTTGGATCTTGTTACACACAATTTTATGTTTTTTTCATAGTAATTATTCTACGCAACATTGAGTGTATATATATATATATATTAAATGTATAAATGAAATATGGTTGTATTATGTTATAGGCAACAACAAAGGAGTCTTTCACTACACGCAACCCTGACATGACTTTCATTTCACACAATCACCACCATCCTCGATAGCGTGTGTTGTGCGCAATATCGGGTTTCACAAAACAATGATATATGGTTATAATATTAATATGAACTAGCCATTATGAATTGTATCAACTAAATTTTCAATTTTATAAAATTATTATTAATCTTACACATTTTCTAGAACATGTTATGAGAACAAAATAAATGTTTTGGGTAAAATACGTATTTTTTTTAAAAAAATGCAATTTTTCCTCCTTTTGATGGAACACCCACATTAAATCTAGTTTTTAAGATGTTTATAAGTTCAATTTGACAAAATAAAATTATTCCATGGAATTAGGACATAAAATTTTAATTTGGATAAATTTGTCATATTATTCTGATAACTATCATATTTTAATGAATAGTAAAAACACGCTATATTGTAATTAAAAACAACTTTTTCATCGCAAAAGTTTATATGGTTAGATTATCTTTTTAATTGGTTTTAAAGTGTAATTATAATATATTTTTACCATTTAATATAATGTTGGTCAATCGAATTAATTTCACTTTGAAATTGTACCTAAACAAGTGTCGATCTTTGGATAGTTATTGTTTCCTAAAAACATGCTATTTGTTTTGATAACAGGAAGTAATTTTAAAATTAATAAACGACACTTCTATGTTTTTAATTTGGAAAAATAGAAATCATTTATTAATTCAGAATATCAAATATATATTAGGCTAATTTTTTGGTATTTTTCTGAAAAACATCCAATTTTTTATAAATAGTGAAACCACTTAGTGGTAGTTAAAAAAACTGACGCTTTCATTTAAATGAAATTTTACAACTTCTATGAATTGAATTTCAATATTCTGATATACATGGTTGTTATCAAGAAGTAAAATGTGGTTCATTAAGATGAAAATATTTTTTTGGTGAATAGTAACTTTTGACTTTTATTTTCTGCGGTTAAAGGTAAATAGGGTAATTCAAGGTTAAAAGAATATTATAATAAATCATAATTAACTTAACTCTTGTCCAACCTTTATTTTATTAGTAGTGGACGACCATGTAAATCGTTGGGTCGATTTTGGGACCCCATGGAGCCACATGGTAGTGCTAATGACAATTTGGATTAATTAATTTAATATAAAGACAAAATTGACATTAAAAAAATCTTTTAGTAATTAGTTTTTATAAGGGGTTATATATATTATATATTCGACTCTAAATATTAATGGGAAAGATAAATAGATTTACTACATGATTGTATTATTTTTATAATTTTTAGACCCCAAATAAATTAAATTATTTATGACACAATAATGATGCGGTATTTACCTCATTAACAAATTATTTAAATAAATAAGATTATAATGATTAAAATATTACCCAAAACATTTCCATTTCTGATTGGAGATTTTATTTCAACCATGAGTCATCTTATATTCTTCTTTAATGATTTATTGACCATTTGAAACTGAAGATAAGTTTATAATAAAATAATATTTTCACACATTCCAAAGGTGCCCCTCTCCTCCCTTATAAAAGGGCACCTCCTCCCTCTCCACTTTTCAAAATATTGAGCCTTCAAGCTCGGCCAATACCTGACCATTTACATTCTCAACATCCCTAGAAACATAGTAGAGGTTCCGGTTTTCTCCAAAGTCCAACTCTATTCCCTTATGTGGAAGTTTAATGGAGGCACGTCGAGGAAGAGGTAATCTCTTCTACCGATTCTTACAAGTTTCTTCCTTATTCTACTTCATCTTTTTTAGTTTTTTCATTATAAAGTAACAACATTAGTATTAATAATATACTGATATGATATTATAAATATGAAACAACCTCATTTCACCTTCTATCAATCCTACGGAAAATGAAATCACCGTGCATGCGTACATATGGAATATCGTCTCCACATCGTGTTGTAATTAGTTTTTCCACAACCCCTTACATGGATGGGTATAATGGTGTAAATAATAAATATATATGTCTATTATAACATCATAATGATTCTTATATATTATATCATTCAATACAATTCTATTAAATAATTATGGGAATGATATCATCAGTCGTGCGTACGTACGGACCACCGTCTCCACGAACGCGATGAGATTCATTTTCCATGATTAACCATTCAAGTATGATAATAAAGTTTATATATAATAAATAATCATGAATTATATTAAATATTAATTATAATTTATTTATTTACATATATGTTTCATTTACTTAATTCAATTCTATTCTATAAGGAAACAAAAACAGCGTTCAAGCGTACGTACCACCTACTGTCTCTATGAACAGTGTATTTCATTCCATTTATCGATCTATCGTATATATTTATATTCTGAATATATATTATATACAAATCATGTTTTACATTATGGAATTATGTAAATTAGTATATAAGTAATAATTTCAAGAACAACAAGTCGAAACACGTACGATAAATGAAACAATTTTACCCAAAACGTTGCTTTAACATGTAATTTACAAAAGAATGGGTAATATAAAGTAATAAGTGAACAATATATGATATCATAATAATGAATATGATTCTATAATAATTAAATGACATTATTTAATTCATTATATAGAAGGTTCGGATAAGTACAAATCATATCATACCTATGGTAAGGGATAATTATTCCAATCTCGTTCTTATTTGAGATTGTTTATTCGTTAGTAATTACTGGGGTTATATTTTTCATCCATGTCCATAAAAATGATTCCATAAAGTGTATAATATTATTCCATGTATGTTTAATGTCATGTTTACCACACTTTGACTTTTACATTGTGTTATGGAAGAAATATTTCTTTTGTTTACCATATGAGGATCTTTTTGACTTTTCCGTTAAAAGTACGGGGATAATGTTTTTTTAACTAATATGGCATGAACAGATTTTTACGGTTTCATAATGCCTAATTTTTATGAATCATTCTCTACAGGTTTTAATGGTTATTTTCAATAAAATCCTTTTCATTTAAAATAGTCTGGCGTTTTTTGAAAAGAAACTGATTTTTAAGAAGAAAGGATATTTTCCTCAAGAATTCATTTCAAGTGTTCTATCAAAACTATTTTACATCGTAGATGACATTATTTAACATATTTATGTTTTAAATATAATGTAACTATTATTTACATGGTTTGGTTTTTCTTATGATGAAATTATATCTATTTATTTTATATCGATTACGTTAAGATGGGATGATGTTTATGAAACCCATTTTATTTTATGGGCTATGATGAATGATTTATGTTTATTTTTTGGAACACATAAGAATGGTTTCATTATGATATGGGTGGGACCTATATATCCCTCCAATGAATTGGGTAAAGATTTATATCTCATGAGATAGACATGGATGGAATGGAACGTTAATCTGGTTCAGTGATACAGGAATGGAACGAGGAGTGAACTCGATTCCGAAAGGGACATTGTCCACTAAGATGGTGTTGGCAGAAAAGCCTTGGCTACTATGAAATCAAAACATGCACTTAATAGTTTCCAAAATTACATCTTTTTCTCCCATTCTATTTTATCATGATTAATGTTTCTTTATGATCTATTCCTTACATACTGACATGTTTTATGTCATTTCTCAATATTTTGATGTTTAAACATTTTGATCATGTTTTTTTAGTTCAAATTTATACGATTTGTTTTATTTTTTCCATGCTTATCCTTACTGAGAATTTGAGCTAACCCATTATATGTTTTCTTTTCCCCAGGATTTAAGAATTTTTTTAGGTAAGAAAACAAAATGGGAAGATATTTATGGGAGATTTTTAAGATCTTTCACCACGATTAGAAGATTATATTCCGTGTTTCAAAAGATACTAAACTATTACGGTCCTTGTGTGTCTGTTTTTGTTATGTATTAAGTATTCCACAAAAGTAATTTAATGTACATGTACATCAAGCTTGGGTCTCTACACACATAATGAATCAATCGTAATTCCTAACATAAAAAGTACCCATGTAATTAAAATTGGTTGCCAAATTTTGGTCAATATGATAAAAAATTAAAATTCAATAATGAATGCATTTGATAAATAATCAAATTTCATGTATTACCCCATCAATAGAATGAAGAATAAGTTAGGTATATATGTGAGAAAGATATATTTTAATAATTTGAAACAATAAATATCGTAAAAAATTATTTTGATTGATTAAAATACTCTTAAAATATTAAAAACATTCATAATGAAAATATCCTTTTAACTTTGAGTAACACAAAATGATTTCATCTTAGTTGTAATTTTTTTTGAATTATTCATTTAAAAATTTATTGGTGGAAATATCCATTCCATTTTGAAAATAATTATTTAAAATATGAAAAATTATAAAAAATTACCTATACATATTTTTCAAATAAAAATTGAAATATAAGATGGATTATTTGAAAAATTTATTGGTTATGACAACAGAAGAGTATTATTCATGTTTATATGTTAAAAAAAATATTTTTTTCTCATTTTAAAGTGGAATTTAAAATAGAAACTTTTTCAAAAAAATATAAGATTACATTTAATTTTTCCTAATTATAATTTAATATAATTATGAATTTAAACCATAATAGTAAATCGTATTTTAAATCATTTTTAGAAAATATGGATTTGATTTTCAATACTTTTTACAAAAGAGATAAATTAAGTCCAATTTTTTAAAAAACATTTTTATAAATATTTCTATTTATGAAATAAAAAATATGGAACAATTAACTGAAAATAAAATTAACAACCATTAGAGAAATAAATTAATTATTTTTATTAGACAATTTTCAAATAATTTTCTTCATTGAAAAATAAATCAATTGACTTATTACAAAAGATATTGTAACATAGAAATTTATAACTTTGGTAAATTTAGAATCTGTACATCCCCTAAATGATGTAAATTAATTTTAGTAGAAAATATCATATAGAAGTAATAATTCATGAAATATTTTTTTAATGTCCATATATGCACCATTTTAAATAAATGGGTTCTACAAAATAATAAATCTCTCAAAGAATGAAGTTTGAGAAGAAACCATTAAAATGATCATATCACTGATGTAAAAGATAATAAATGGGGTGATTACGCATAAAAATGTACATAAAAACCAAGATAAGTGTAAATAAATAATTAAAAAAAATCAAATTTAAGTTCACAGATAATATTAGTATGATATACTAATGAAGTATATGTATGACCTAATGAATGAAAATTGTGTTAAGAAAACACTTACCTCATGATTCCCATTACTGAAAAACTATTTAATGTCCCTTATAGAGGATTTAAATACGTAATTAACTTATAAATGAATCATATTATTATTTAAAATATCATATATGATCCTTTTGTTGCATCATATCACCCATTTGATAATAATATTTCTATATAACTATTTTTTTGGTGTTATTTTCATTGTTCTATCACGAGCAATTTATATTTAAATTTATGTATCTTGAATATAGGATATATTTACATAATAACCAGAATTATATTAATGTTTTAAATATTATTTTATTTATTTTATACACCATTATAATCATTATTTAGTATTCAATGAGGAGAATCAATCACATAACTTCATGGAGACGGTAGGTTGTACATATGAAAGATCGTTATTATCATTTCATTATTGAGTAAAAAGGAAAATAAATTATATTGTATATTAATTTTAAAGAATAAATATCTTGTATTATATATAAAATATGTACATTAAATTTATCTTTCATTAACCACCATTTAAAGAGTAAGTGAAAAATGAATCACGTCACTACGTGACCCAATAGTATGTCTTACACCCGAGTAAAAATGTCCTGTTTTATATGAAATGGAATGTAAGAAGTTATATATGATATTATAATTATATAAATATAATTATATCAAATATATAAAAAATATATTTTATATTTTATCTCGTCATAATAATTAGTGGTGAAAAATGAATTACATCGATTCATGAGGCGGTAGTTTTTCGTACGCACAATAACAGTTTTGTTTCCCATTTAGGAGATGAGGATATTATTGTTGGAGGTGAACTTAACAAAACAAAAACTAAATTTATGTTATATAATTAAGTTATTATATCATCATTTTTTAATATAATTTGGGTTTTGTGTAGGAATAAATAAAATAAAATTCTCGATTAATAATGTTACCTCATATTCAGAAAACATATTTTGGTTTACATCAATGGCCTTGTTATTTGTTTTGACAAAAAATTATTATATGATAGGGAATGGCATTAAGGATGTTTCTTGTGTTATCTTAGTCCCAAAATAGTGTTTTATAAGTTTCTAAATGAGACAATATGGGTAGCCTTTCATAAGTGGAAGTGATGACATACATTGTATTTTTGAAATGAAAGAATTACACCCATGTATTAATCCATAAAAAGGATTCAAAATGAACTATAGTCAATTAATATAATTTAAAAGGTCTATATATGACAAGTAAATATTAGTTAGATTAGTTTGGGTACATTTTTATCCCATATCATTTATTGTTTACCCCTTTTAGAACATGTTTTTTACTAAACCATAGTAAATTAATTTCATTATTTTACATTTTCATTGTGGTAAAAAATTAATTTGAACATATTTGATAGTATAAATTATTTTGATTAAAAATATGGAGTACATTTTTAATAATTAAACTCTTAGAATTTGTGGAATGTAATATAAAATTAAAAACACTATCATATCAAAAATAACTATTTTCAAAAAGATATTTTTGAAATGATTAAAAAGCTATTTTCTCAAAATTAAATATTAAATTCATTAAAATAACATAATTTTAATTAATAAATATAAAAAAAGAACTAATTTCACTTTTAAAACACATTATAATGAAAGGGGACCTATAAATTATTTAAAACCAATTCTAGCTTTTAAAAAAATCAGTATTTTAACTATTCATTGAAAAATAAATTTTTTTTATAGATATCAAAAAAATTCTTCAGAGTATAAATTTTATATTAAGATTTAAAAATTTATGTTCATTGTGTAAAATATTTTTTTTAAAATTTTTAGAAATTAATTTTAAATTATGTACGCATAGCTTGACTAAACCGCCTTCTAGAAAAATACAGTTTTTATAAAACATTTTAATTTTCATTAAATAGATTTTTTTTCATTTATAATAAAAATATTATTAATTTATTTATTTAATAAATGTGTATATAATATAATTTTAATGTTTTATTTATTCATATTTACTCCCTCTAACATAACAATGTGGATACAATGGCCATGTTTAATTTATAATATTTTAATAAAGTATCTTGTTCCATTTAAAGTCGATGTTACATGCATCACAATCTATCCAAGAGATTTTATTTATTTAAAAATAAATATTACATAAATTATAAGGGTTTTATTGTAAATAGCTCACCTATAATTCCATAAATACCAACATTTGATTAAATTTTCCACTAACCCGAAGTGTATTTCTATTCTACACGGGCTGAAAATAAGAACCTTGGATTCCAGAATAAAAAAATTGGAATTATTTAACCCAAAATAGAAGAAAATAATAACTAGATACTTTGGAAAATAGCATCATATAAAAAATACATTCATCTTTCTCAGAGTTAAAAAGAGAAGATCTAAAAACTGGATATAGAATAAAAAACAACCAAAACTCAACTTCTGGTGGTCCAAGACCACCCACCATGTCCCAAGTCAACTATCCTCAGTCACCATATCCTAAAACCAAAGAGGAATATTAGAACAGGATTGCCTCAATTATGATCAGAAAAGGTGAAAATCCAAATAGTACAATTTGGGTGTGAGAATTACATCCCATTAAGATTTCACTAAATAGTCTACAAAGATAATTTATAAGGTAATGAAAATATTCTAAGAGATGACTAAAAAGAAGTTAGAATGAGGATTTATATTTTTTAACGGAGAAATAACATTTTAGACTTTATTTTACAAAGTATTTATTCTTAGAAAATATTTTAAACATTCCAATGCAATTTACCAAACCATATTTTGGAATAATCCATTTCATAATTGAAAAAACCTTTTATAGAAAGAAAATGAAAACTATTTCAGATGATCCTATAAAATCACTCAAGAAAAGAAATAATATGCACCTGATATCAATATTTGGCCAAGAATGAACTCGACAAGGTAAAAATGTAACAACTTGATAACTCTGTCAATTAACAGCGTTAATCAATCAAGCAAGGACGGTCTAGTTCCATGTACTAATGGTGAATGGAATCATGTATATAATATCACCTCTATGGATGTAATGGATAAAACCTATAAATAATATTGATTCCACTAAAATCAAGTTAATAAAAATATATCACGAATTTATTTTTGTCTTATATCTAGTCTCATGGGTCTCAAGTAACAAATTCTACACACACCAACATTCATGTTTCCATGTCTATACCCTGAACCATTATAGTTCTCTATGGATCCACTAAAGTTGAATGGTTCTATAGAATATATATATATATATATG
This sequence comes from Viscum album, assembly GCA_963277665.1. Taxonomy (NCBI): domain Eukaryota; kingdom Viridiplantae; phylum Streptophyta; class Magnoliopsida; order Santalales; family Viscaceae; genus Viscum; species Viscum album. Next base: position 1,520,102,136 of record OY728157.1, on the reverse strand, counting down.
TGTGTGTGTGTGTGTGTGTGTGTGTTATATAATCTAAAACTAAGGTTTCCTAGAATATTCCCAATATAAGAGTTATATAATCATGTTACAAGGATCAAAATAGGGGTCCTTATCAATATCAATCATGTGATTATGCCCTCACTATCTCAATTATAGGCTCATTCCCTCAAATCACATATCACTCTCTTCTAAAAACACCCTAACATTATTAACCCCTTTTAAACACCCATAAATTTGATAAAAAATGGAAACTTAAGACATATAAATATATTATGACAAGATATATTTATCATAAAGTGCTTACCAGGCCATCAAACATCATCAATTTCTATTTAATGACATTTATATAAATAAACATTAAAATGGGTAATCATACCCACTTCCTTTCACATGTAATTATCAAATTCCAAATGGTAATTTAAACCATTAATTTAATTAAAATGAATTTTATTAACATTGATGCTTTTAATTGATTTTCGAACAGTGGTTTACACCCTATTTCCAAGTGATCAATCCACTCATATAAAATCAACCATGAATACATATTTAAATGGAAGGGGTAAACCATACAGGGTGATTTCTTCATCATTTAGTAAATTCTAGCATTCTAAACACTATTTAAATCATCGCATATTTTATTACATTTCATAAAATTAAAATTGATTCACTTTATAAATAAAAACAGGGCCAATTCTTTCACTTTTCATAATGTAACCACGGAAAACTACTTGAACGAGAATTAAAATAATTATAGAATACACTAGTTTATAAAACAATGAAAAGGAACCCATACCATATTCAATTTATTTAAAATAGGATCAAATATGATTTCATAAGTAAAATCAAGATCACGAATTATAGAACATGTGTTGGAATTAGTAACATATATAAAATATTCCACAAAATAATTACATAAAAAATAACGGAAAATCATAGAAACTCCTAAATGGAAAATCCAAAATCCAAAAACAATAGATATGAGATGTGTGGCCAATGATGGAGATCACCTAATTTAGTAAGATAAATATTTCATGAATTGATAAAATACCTTAGATTTATATTTCCATATCATTAAAAAATGAACCAATGGATTAGAAGTCCATATTAACCATTAGTAGTAATGAATCAAAAGAATAAGGGAGATTAAAGGCTGAGAGGATAATAATTAACTAGAAGAAGACTACATATTCTATAAGAGAATTAGTCAACCAATATATGAGGTTGGGAAAATGAAACCAGTAGTAGATTTATACCAAAAAAAAAGATCAAATTAGGTTCGATTATGAGATGTATGCGGTTAAATATGGGGCATCAGGATTTTAATTACATGTTTTAGGGAATTGAAAACTCATTTGCATCGTTTCCTATGTAGGCTACACGGTTAGTGCTACCTGTTCACCTAACCATGCATCCAAAAATCTCTCTAATGAAGTGTTTCATGGTTTATATACATAGTTTGACAAATTTTTCACCAAATGTGCACCCTTAATATTCACAATAGAAGGGATTCATTGGTCTACTATCAATTTAAAAAAACAATGTGCCAACTATATAGACCCACAATTACTATTTGAATCTGATTTATTAAATATCTATATGATTTTTAAAATTGTACACCAGTTATGTGGATCCACTATATGTCCAAAAAATGTTTGTGATTTTCTAGAAATGGTTGCATGGTTTTCACTAACCCAATCCAAATACTACCCAAGATAAGTTAAGTTAACAAAATACAATCTTCAGCCAACAAAAACCGATAATAAAATCCAATTAAAGGAGGATCCAAAAAAGGGTCAAAAAAACCTTAAAGATATTCATGGGATATTGTATTCTAATTATAATAAGAATTTATTCCCTAGAAATATTCCTTTCCAAATGATATAAGTTTATGAAACATATAGTGCTCCCTCACACAACTTGTTAGGTGTATGGTCTGCAGTGTAGATGAAATACTCTCCCAATGGTTAACCTCAGGCAAAAATCCAAGATCCAGACACCAATATCCTCATATTAGTTCAAATAAAAAAATCATTTGAGACTTATTATATGTATTATCATCATTTAGAGATTCATCAAAATGGTGTATCAAAATAAAAGCACATCCCCCCGATCTAAAGAATAGACTTTAACCAGTTACAAAAAATAACATCTAATGGCCAACACTTAAAATCATTATATATTTGATTTGTGTTTAAAATATATGTATAAAATTTCCAATATCATACATTTAAAGCCCCAACCTAGTTATGCAGAGTTGGTGCATTATTACATAATATTGGCATGATTACATGAAATCAAGTCCCAAAGAACAGATCAGTTTAGAATTCTTGGAAAATATATTACATACATGAACTTCACATTACAATTTCAAACATAAAATACAACAAAGATAATCCTTTGATAATTCCATTATAATACTAGATTAAACTTACAAATAAATCATTATACACTTCTTGGCATCTTGGGAAAATAAAACATAAGAAAGGGGTGAACTCATATGCTCAGTAAGGATAAAATATATATCCAAACCTATAATAAATAATAATGATATTTTATGGAAAGGTATAAAATTGAAAGGCAAGCCATTTAAAGAAAAAATTCATCAAAATATGGAAAATATATATCAAATAATTCCATTTAGTTATTCACATGGATATTCTACTAGTCAAATATTCAAATTTAACATCAATAACAAATCTCATGATGAAGTAATGCACAATTCCATAAATCATAACCACAAAGTCAATAAATCATGCCAAATCACTAAATATAAATTATGTCAATCCCTTGTGCCAAGACACTAGTTTGTTTTGTGATACCTACCGATAAATCGATAGGATATAGTGGTCATGTCCCATCACATACTAAGTCAAACACATTCCTAATATGAAAATGTTGAAACATAACATAAACAGTCATATTAAAACTATCATACGAAATTTCAATACTTAAACTATATAATATGAATGGTATAAAAATAGCACATACACAGTCCAACATGAAAAGTTCAATAAAATATTTTAATATTTTATTATATTAAATCAACCTCAACCAATAATAAAATAAAATAAATGATATTTTCATATATTACAATAATCATTAAAACATATTTGAGAGAAATATCCTCTTTTATTGAAAACATTTAAAAGTCACACTTTTTACCAAAGAAGTTGTTTAAAAAGGATTTTTGAATCAAAGTGTCCCATAGAACATTGATACTTTTTAAAGAAATTTTAATTTTAAAACATTCATGTCCATATAAAAATAATATTAAAACCATTTTCAAAACATGGACATTTATGAGAAATATTTAGAATAATAAATCCTTAAAACATTTAAAATAAAATTTTATTTAAAGATTTCTTAACCAAATTAGAGATGCTTGAATACAAATAATTGAGTAATAACATTAATCAAAATGTTATAATATCATGATAATAATGTTATTCATGATATAATATGTAAATGTAATGTATATACAACATATAAAAGTGAATTGTCATATAAAAACAAATAAGTCTCCATGGAATGTAAATTAAGAAGGAATACCATGTAAAGACTATATCCTTTGATTATTGAGAAATAAATGACATAATTCTATGTGAATAATATAAACAAACTCAATATTATTTTATATTCAGTGTAAATAAGTCATCGTACATTCAAACATATTCCTTTTAAAACAAAACCAATGAATTGGATGTTTAACTCAATATATGGAAATTGAGTTAAGATTACTGTTATCAAGTTCATATATATGACTTGAGAATTTATCAATGGAGTGATTATGTGTATCAAAATTATATACACAGAAATTGGATTTTCAATTACTACATAAATAATTAAATAGTTTTTTCACACATAATATTGGAGTAAAATAACCAATGAAGTGTGTGTAGAACCCAATGCGTGGAAATTGAAAATAGAATTTCCCATACCAATTTGGTAACTTATTAAATATACCCCCCATAAAAGAAGGATCATAAAATAAAGATTTAAATACCCACAAATTAAAATTATACTACACAAATAATACAATAATGGGCATTACATACATCCAACAAAAATAGTGGAAATATTGCATGAATCTCATGGGAATAAAAAGTTAGAGGAAAACCCCTTTAATTTTACTTTTCTATAGTAGAGGGTATGTTAAACTCATGTATAATGGTTGAATAATCGTTATTAAATTTTGAAATAACCAAATATATAAATATTATATCTTATATGATCCTCTAATATTTCTTTGTCAATAATATTTCAGTAGTATCATTGTTTTGGGTATTAACTGATTCATTTCCCTTCATATGTTGTTTTCTGTAAGTCATGTTAATCATGGATAGGATGTATTTAATACATATACATAAATATATTATGTTCTTAAACTTTTTTTAATCTTTAAATAAAAATTATTCTTGAATGGTTTTGATGGGGAATGAAATCACATCTCGTCATGGAGATGGTAATCTGTACATATGCTTGAGCGACAATATCATTCTATTGATGATTAAAATTGTATATAATTGGATGGTATATCATATATAATGAGTCATTAAAATGTTATATTTATTATTTAAATCAATTATACTCATTATTATACCCATGAAAATAATTAATTGTTCAATAACAAACTTCAACATGACGTTGAGATGGTATGTCGTACGTACGTTCGTATGGTGACCCTATCATTCATAGGGTAGATAGAATAATAAATACATTGTAACATATTTTTTAAAAAGTCTAATTATGTATAAGGCAATGGATTTATTATTTTAGTATGGAAGAAATAAATAAAAAGGAAGTGGAAGAATAAAAGAACTTCGAAATTGTTGATGAAATAATTACCTCTTATTCAGGTTCTTCCTTTTGATTTATAAAAAGGGATCTTAGGATGGATTTCTGATCAAAGTAAGGACTCGAGGTATAAGTGAAGGTAGTTTGGAGGATATTGGATCATGGTTTTTCTAATCCAGATTCTCTTGAAGGTGTGTATTAGAGAGAAGGGGAAGCACCTTTTTATAAGAGAGGTGATAGGCACCTTAAGAACAACTTGAAATCTTAATTTATTATAAAATCATTTTCGTTTTCTAATATATCAAAATAGATTTATTTCTAGAATAAGTTGGGTATTGGTCTAAATAATCTTATTTAATAGGTTTTAGGAAAGTTTGGGGCACCATATTAACCTTATTTTTTAGATTTAACTCTTAGTTAAATAGTGTACTTTTACCACGTCTTCTTGTATTTTTATATTACATGGTTAATATAGTTACAATAAAATGACATGAGAACCTAAATTGGTTCATTAATGAATTATATAAAATTCTTTAATTCCTTTGGAATAATATTTTATTTTTAGGAATATTATATCATTTAATAAAATAGTATTTGTTTTAGAAACTCAATTATGTCAATTGTCAAAATATTTAGTATTTGGTTTTTGTGAAAGTCATAAAAACTTAATTAAATCAAAAAATAATAAATATAATCAACCCTAACATGTCATATTCACTTATAAATTTTTTTTGTGAAATAAAAAATTCAGATTTAATTTTTTTTTAATAATTATAAAATCAATTATTCTAATCTTTCATTAATAAGGTAATTGTTGCATCATCGGTGCGTCATAAATAAATTTTATTAATTAATGTCTAGAAATTATAAATAAAATACCATAATAAATGAAATCTTTTTATATTTATAATTATTATTTATAGTATAATTTATCATATGTATAACTCTATATTAAAAATGTCTTAGTTAATAAAATTTGAATTTAACAATTTTAACACTTCTTTAAATGGAATATATTAAATGTCCTAATCTAATACAAGTGGATCAAAAAGGAGCATATTTTTCAACTAATGTTTATTTTGGTGGAAATAAACCTATATAATTGAATTAAGACATGTTTTTGAGTAATTAGATATTATTATAATATCATTATTACCGTTAATTATGATGTTTACTTTTAACCATGGTTAATAAAATTCCAAATTTACTATTCCAAAAATTTTATTTTCATCCTATTGAACTAAATTTTACATACTAATGACAACTCTATCTATTAGATTTTTGAAATTAAATTCTTATAAGCGGCAGTGTGACATTTTATGAAAATTTGCAAATGTGCCTAGAATGTGGGTAAAAGACGTAAAAAAGTTCATAAAATTTTATATAACTAATATTATTGTAAAATGACTCCAATAAATTAAATTATTTTAATATAGGTATTATGTATCTATTTTTACTTTAAAATAAAAAATATTTAAATAAAAAGACATGTTTAAATAATAAAGCTGTGTTTTTCACTATTCATAAAAAATTGAATGTTTTCAGAAAAATACCAAAAATTCATCCTAAGATAAGTTTGATATTACAAATTCAAAAATTAATTCTAGTTTAAAAAATTATATTTCTATTGTTGTTTAAAATTAATTTTTTTATTGTTTACAAAAAAAGCTACAAATTACTTCATTTAAAAAAAGGTTTTTCTAAATATATAACTATTTTAGAAAAACTTATACAATTAAATATAAATATGTTTTATTTATATGAAAAAATTATATATAAAATATAAAATTTATTTTTTACTATTGACATTACAATATTTAATAGATAAATAAATATATCATTTAAATAAATATAAAACTAATGTGTTGTTTCTCAGATACTCAATCTTGAGAATAATGCCAACCATGTTCGTGTTGCATGAAATATAAGCTATTAAATTTCATAAAAGTTAGAACATACTATGAAATGTTGGGGTGTTGAATTCTCCCAACTGTCAATAAATGGAATCCTCACAATATAAACACAATATTGAAAACTAGGGGTTTGACATTTCAAAATAACTTAGTTGAAATCCCACATCAAAAAAAAAGATTAATGAGGCCTCTATTTTAAAATAACAAATTGTAAGTATGAATGTTATCATAAATAACACATAATAGGGTTCCATGTAAGAAAACATGGATATGGAAGAGAAACTAACCGTCATGTTCTGATGGAGAGTGATAGATAATATTATCAGGAGAAAGTTAACAATCTGAAAGCTATAAAATTGTGATGGGTTAAATGTTCTATGATTACCTAGTATGAAGAGTAAACATACGACATTTATGTTTTAATTTCCTCATCATAATGTTGAGTAATTTATTTTTGATATTTACTAATAACATAAGTACATATACTTACTTTAAAAGTAGAGTTTCATCCTTTGATAAATTCTTACAACAAACTCATCTTTTCTCCAATCGATGAGCATTCAAGATGACTTGGTAAATCCTAAAGAGCTAGAGTCAACTTATATAGATTCACATAATCCAAAAAAGATGAACTATATATTTCTCATATCTTTAGACATTATGTAAAACCAAAATAGTTAGTAGAAGATCAGATGATCCCCAAAAAGGATAATCCTTTAGAGAATGAAATATTACTCTTAATATCCAAAACTAAACAAAAAATACCCAAAGATCAAAAACGAAAATTCAATAAACAATTTCCTTAAAATTATTCAATATAATCCAAACTATGATTAAAAACCAAAATTCAGAAGGATTTGAATACATATTCTTACATGATAAATCTTAACATTTATCTCCAGAAAACATCAACTACTCTCAAAGTCACACACCTAAAAGCAATTAACCTAATCACATATTCTCTATGATAGTTTAATCAATTCCATTAATAACCCAAATCTCTATAAGTCCGCAATAAAAACATTTATTCTCAAAAAATAAAAAACCATCATCACTCTTCAAATGAAATCCCATAGTATTCTATTTTTTAGGCATAGTGTGTTCCCAAAAGAGTGAACGTCTTCCTAAATAACATTAATCACTTTATTAACCAAATCATTTTCTTATACAGAGGATAGGCATTTGATAAATGATAAGCTCCCAAAATCAAAAAATTCTTGATCCATAAAATCATTTATCTGAAAATAATTAATCATAATGACCAGGGACTTCACGTATTTTAGTGGTAGGTGATACATCTCAATCACACATTGGTTGTGGGTTCGATTCACGCATCTTTTTTCGACGTAACTGGTTGTCACACGGTCTACATGTTGTTATTTTTCAAAAACTATATAATATTATAACATTATAAAAACAGAGATAAATTCCTCAAAAATAACTATAACATATTTTAACAATAAATGTTATCTCATACCTCACATTTTCATCCCAAAAAGTAATAACCTGTAATTTCCTCGAATTCAAGGATCATATAAAACCACATGGTCCTTTATAAATAAATTCAAAAACAAAAATAAAATTCTTCCCCAAATATTATTTTCACATACAAGAGAAAATTATCCGAAAGTAATCCCATCAACAAAGATCATTTATACTTTTAAACATTTCTCCATCCATTTATTTCCATATAGGTTCTTCCTTGACTTATAGGTTATCCTATAAAATTTTGAATTGACTCGGGTAATGTAGAGGTTCCTATATTTATGAAAAATGACTTTAAATGGATTCTGATGATCATTTTTATTTTCTTCCATAGTACTCTTCATTTTTTTCTCGGCCATTCTTTTCATTATGTAATTTTTTTCCACACATGAAGAATTTATTTGTTCAATTAATACACTTTATTGGGTGTATCTTTACACACATCCTGCATGATGGAAAATGATATTTCTTTTCACCATGGTCTCTAATTCTAGAGCTCTTGTCATTGTTCTCCTTTAGCTTTTTTATTCATTCTGGGAGTTGGGGAATGTATATGTTGTTGATCATATTTTTTGAAAACTGATTCTGAATGAACACGATATCTTTTATGCCTATCAATATCCTATTTCATTTCTCATTTATACCATCGTGCCTGACTTGTAAATCATTTTCAATGTTATTATGAATTATTTAGAATCCATCCATTGACTAAAACTACAAAGCATATTGTGAGTAACCATATTCATAAAATCAGTTAGTGTATATCATGACACCTTATTTTAAATCTAAAACACCGTTGGATTTAGCCATGGTTATTTTTTCATCTTATATTAAAATCATTCAAATTAGTCTGTAAATAAATTGTGAATTGTCCTATGACTTTTTCACAGGAATGTCAAACCAGGTGTGTAGTAAAGCCCACTGTCATGTAACATTATACCCCCGGTCAAACCCGAAAATCCTTGTTGAAGTTTTCACTCCTAGGTACATCTGTATAAAAACCATTTCCACTTGTAGTATCTACACAAGGATGTATTTCTTGAAAACCCCACAAAATATTTACATGATGAAATTTTTTGGATGTTCTTATATACTAATCCTCAATGTATATCTTATTGTAATGTTCTATAATCAGTGTTTCTCTAAATCAAGTATCCAAGTTTGTACTAAAATTCTCATGATACCAACTTTAATGCCCTGACCTAGTTGCATAGAGTCGGTGCATTATTATATAACATTATAATGATTACAAATATCGAAGTCCTGAAAGACTGATCGGTTTAGAAGTCTTGGAATGTTGATTACATACATGAACTTCACATTACAATTTAAAACATAAAATACAACATAGATAATATTTTCATAATTCTATTATAATCCTATTATATGCATGCATATAAATCATAATACACTTCTTGAAATCTTGGGGAAATAAAATATAAGAAAGGGGTGAGCTCAAATGCTCAATAAAGATAAAAAATATTGCGTAATATATCATAAATAATCACACAATTTTATGGAAAGCTATAAAATTGAAACAAAATCCCTTTAAACAAAAACTTCATCATAATATGGAAAATATAAATCAAATAATTACATTTAATTATTCCCATGGATATTATACTAGTTTAATAATCAAATTTAACATCAATAACTAATCTCATAATGATGGAATTCATAATGTCAGACATCTTAACCATAATGTTAAGGCCTCGTGCCAAGAACCTAAATATAACTTTTTTATGGCATTGTGCCAAGACACTATTTTTTCTCATGAGACCTACCGATGCATCGAGGGAATATTGTGGTCCCTGCCTATCACTTACTAAGTCCAATGCATCGCTCATATGAAAATTTGGAAACATAACCTAAACATTCATATTAAAACTAGAATACAAAATTTCAATACTTTAACCATAGGCCATTAATGGTATAAAATATCATATCCATGGTCAGAAATAACTTATTCAATATAATATAGAAGATTTTATTATAATAAATCAACCTCGATCAAGAATAAAATACAATAAATGATATTGATAAAGACTAATATAATTAGATAAAACAATTTGAGAGAAATATCCCCTTTTCTGGAAAACATTTAAATGTTACACAAATTATCAAAGAAGTTGTGTAAAAGAGATTTTTGAATCAATGTTTCCAATACTAATTTGAATCTTTCGAAAACATTCTTAATTTGATTACATTCACATGGATATAAAAAATCCTTAAAACTATTTTTAAAACATGGACCTTGATGAGAAATATTTCGAAGCATAAATCTATAAAACATTTCGAATGATATTTTAGTTAAAGAGTTCATAACAAAATAAGAGACACATGAATAAAATAATTATGGAATAATATTATTAAAAATGTTGTAATATAATATTAATAATTGGATTCGTGATATAATATGTCAATGGATGGTATATACACAATATAAAAGTTAATTGGCGCATGAAAACAAAGAATATTCAATGAAAGGTAAATTGAGAAAAATTCCCTTGTAAAGGATGTATCCTTAGATTAAGGATTAATCAGTGACATAATTATGTTTGAAAAATATAAATACACTCAATATGATTGGTTATTTAGTGTAAATCAATTAGAGAACACTCACACATATTCTTGTAGAATCAAAACCAATGACTTGGATGTTTAACTCAATGAATGGAAATTGAGTTAAGATTACCCTTTTCAAGTTCATATTAATGAATTGAGATTATTTAAATGGGGTAATTATGTTTATAAAAAGTATTTCAACACATAGGGGAGTGTAAATTATTACATAAATAAATAAATAGTGGCTTTACATATAATCTTGGAGTAAAATAATCAATGAAGTATGCATAAAACCCAATGAGTGGAAATTTAAATTTGAATTTCCATTAATTATTTGGTAACTTTAAAAAAATACACCCCATAAAATAAGGATCATAAATAAAGATTTTAATACCCATAAATTATGTTATATGACAAAAATAATACAATCATTGTCATTTTATACACCATACAAAAGGAAATAGTATCAAATATAGCTGGAATCTCAAAGGAATAAAATGTGAGATGAAAACCCATTGCCATGTACTTTTTCTTAGTAGAGGGTACTTTAACCTCCTATATAATGGTAAAATAACTATTATTGAATTACACTAGAACCAAATACAAAAATATGATATCATATATGATCCTCTAATATTTCATGGTTAACAATATTTCAGTAGTATCATTGTTTCGGCTGTTAACTTATTAATTGTCCTTCATATATTTTGTTAAATAAGTCATTTTTATTATGGATAGGATGTATTTGATTCATATCGATAATTATTTTATGTTTTTAAACATTATTTTTATTCATAAAATAAAAATTATTCTTGAATGGTTATGATGTGAAACAGAATCTCATCATGTCGTGGAGACGGTAAGTCATAGATACGCACAAACGACAATATAATTATATTGATAATGAAATATTATGTAATTGGATGGAATATTATGTATATATAATCATTAACATGTTATATTTATTATTTAAATTAATATAATCAGTATTATACCCATATAAATAATTAAGTGTTGAATGACAAACTACACCACGACGTGGAGACGGTAAACCGTAAGTATGCATGTATGGTGACTCTGTCATTCATAAGATGGATAACATAATGAATATTTTTTTACCATATTTATAATAACATATCAGCATGTATAAGGTACTGGAGTTATTTTTTTATGGAAACAACAAAGAAAGAGGAAGTGGAAGAAAACAATTACTTTGAAAGAGGTGATGAAATAATTACCTCTTCTTCAGGTGCTTCATTTTGATTTGAACAAAAAGGCTCCTTAGGTTGTCTATCATATCAAAGTAAGGCCTATAGGATTATGTGAGGGTATTTGGGAGGAGATTTTACTAGGGTTTGGCCAAGACAAATAGATTTCTTGGTGTGAATTTGAGAGAAGGGTAAGTACCCATTTATAAGAGAGGTGAGGGGTACTTTAGGAAGAGCTTGAAATTTTAATTTATTATAAAATAGTTTTCAGTTATTAATAGCTGAAAATATATTTATTTCTAGGATAAGGTGGTTGTGGGTTATAATCCTCTCAACTAAGAGGTTTTAGACAATTTTATGTCACCATATTAACCTTATCGTATAGATTTAACTCTCAGTTAAATAGTTTAACGTTTACAATGTCTTCTTGTATTTTTATATTACATGGTTAATATATTTACTATAAAATGTAATTGAAACCTAAAGTAGTTCATTAATGACATATATAACATTATATAAGTCCTTTTCTCTGAATCTTATATTTTTAGGAATGTTATTTCATTAAATAAATTAGTATATTTTTTAAACTCAGTTATGTCAATTTTGAAACTGTTTACTATTTTGTATTTGTGAAAGTCATAAAAACATTATTACTTAAACAAAATACATTAAATCACCTATAACATTTCATATTGACATATAAAATTCGTGTAGTTCATAAAATTATAAATTTACACTTGTTTTATAATTTATTACATCAATTATTTTAAAAGTTCATTAATAAAGTAATTACTACATCATTATTTTGTCATAAATCAATTCAATTATCTAATTTCTAAAAATTATAAATAAAATAAAAAAAGTAGGAATTATTTTTATATTTATAATGACTATTTATAGTTGATTTTATATTATGTATAATTCTATATTAAAAATAGTTTAGTTAATAAAATTTCAATTTAACACTTTTAACACTTCTTTAAGAAAAATATAATAAATCTTATAATCTAATATAATTGGATAAAAAAAGATCATAATTTTGGTCAAAGGTTTATTTTGATCGAAATACACTAATTTAATAGAATTAGCACATGTTTTGGGGTAATTCGATATTATTATAATATTATTTTTACCTTTAATTACCCTATTTACTTTATAACATGGTACATAAAATTCAAATGTTACTATTCACCAAAAGATATTTTCATCCTATTGAACCACATTTTACTTACTGATGAAAAACATATTTTTCAGATTTTTTAAATTCATTTAACAGAAATAGAAATATTACTTTTTATGAAATTTTCAAATGTTCTTAGAAGGTGGGTAAAAGATGTTAAAAAGTTTAGTAAAATTCTATACATATAATATTATTATAAAATGACTCCAATGAATTACATTGAATTAATATAGGTATTATGTATATATTTTTAATTTAAAATAAATAAAATATTTAAATAAAAATTTGGTTTTAAACAATAACGGAGGGTTTTCCATTATTCATCAAAAATTGAATGTTTTAAGAAAAATACCAAAAATTCACCCTAATGTAATTTTGAAATTATGAATTCAAAAATGATGTCTATTTTACCAAATTTAATTTTTAGTAGTTTCTAAAATGAATTTTATTATTGTTCACAAAATGACATAAAAATTAGTTCTTCTAAGAAAATAGTTTTACTAAACATATAATTGTTTTAACAAAACTTTTTCATTTCATTATAAATATGATTTATTAATGTGAAAACATAAAAAACCACATATAAAATTTATTTTTTACAATTCATATTACAATATTTAATTGAGAAATAAATATATTTTTAAAATAATTATAATACTAATGTGTTGTTTCGCAGAAGCTCAATCTTTCATATAACGCAAGCCAAGTCGGTGTTGCGTGAAATATAAGTTATTAAATTAAATTAATGTTATAACATACTATGAAGTATTTGGTTTTTACAATTTACTAAACCAAATCTATAAAAATTCTATTTCTTCATTGAGAACCAACCCTTTTCTAAAAATATATGAATAATGTTTCATAATATAGTGTAAAATCAGTCAACGAATGTTCTAACAGGAACCCTGTAATACCCCAATATTTTGTGAAATTTTTTTCTAATTAATTTACTTTTTTTCATTTCACAGAACACTTAATAAAACTTTTTAATATTAAAGAACTATTGTTGGACTGTGTTATACACAACACCATGTAAATCCTTCACTTGATGCAATTCTTAAATTACCTTGTGATACACACTACAATCTATTTTTATTCTATTACACACAATACAAAGTCCTCTATATAGCCTGTGTTAAACGCAAGGCTGAGTTTTTACTGAACTACAATATGCTGTTAATAATATTATTAAATATTATTTTTTCTACCACCTATCCGTTGGAATGGATGTTACAAATAATATTATCTAAATTGTGAAAAAATGATTTAAACATTTACATAAAATGAATCATCTCGTTTTAAATTAATATAATTAAAGGTATAAACTATATGAAAATAATGAAATTACATTTATAAGAAAAATATTGGTATATGTTCAAACATAATTTTATCTCGATAAATTAATCATACCACTTTTGAATATTTATTTTTATAAAATTTTAATATTACATATTAAATAAATATTTTATTACTCGTCCAATATGATTTATAGGTAGAATGTTTGAATAATTCAATTTTATGAATAGAAATATAAATATTTCTAAAATTTAATTTTATCACCTTTTAAAGGAGAACCCATTTCAAATAAAATTTATGAAACATTTAAAATTTTAATTTGAAAAAATAAACATCATTTTTTATATTATAAAAAAAAATTAATTTAGAGGATTTTTTTATATTTTTATGTGAATCTTTTTTTGATGAATAGTGAATAACATTAAATTTTAATTCAAAACAACTTTTGCATCAGATTTATTTATATAGTTAAATTAACATTTAGTTTGGTTTTAGAGTTTAATTAGATATATCATACATATATTAATCTAATTTATTTCGTTATAATCCATTTCACATAGAAATTGGATATAAAAACATTTCAAACATTTGAACATTTTTACTTTAAAGACCAACTTTTTTTTCCAGTATACGAGATTAAATTTAAATTAATTTTCACCCCTCAACCATTATAATTTGGAAAATTTTATTACATAATATCAATCGTAATTATTTATAATATATTCACATTACGTTTTAACAAAAAAAATAGTTAGTTTTATAAAGAATATTTACTATGATTAAGAAGATATTATCATAACAAATGGAAAAACCTTAAACTTAAGGTCCAAAATGATCTATAAACTGGTAAAAAATAAATTATTTGACAACTTTTACTCGAAAAAACGTGGGCCAGATTTCCTTTTTAAAAATTTACAAGAATTCCACTCCTCCGCCACTACATAAAGGGACTCACCCCTCCCACTTATTCACACCTCTCAATCCCTTTGGATCTCCAAAAATAAGATAAAATAAGATTCCCAAATACCTTACTTACACATATAATCATAAATTTTTTAATAAATACTTCCATATAATCCCTTTGGTGCAAACCAAAAAGGTTACCCAAAGAGTAGGAAACATTCTTACTCAAACTCCTTTATTTAATTTTTATTCTCCAACAACTCAATTAATCTTATTACATGATTATTTAGAAACCTGAGTATCCAAAAATATACTTATATTTTTTAATTATAAGTGTTCTACATACATTTACACATGTTTCTTTTTAATGGGTATTGAACATACCATTCTAGTGTACGGTGAACTACTGCCCCACAGAATGATATTCTTTGTTTTTCATTTACCACCTCTTATGATTGATAATTATGATGACAAATATATTTTTATATGATATATATAATATTTATGATATATTTATTCTTAATTATTTATTATAAAACACATACCTTCTATCATTAAAATTTGTTTAAATATGATAATTTTGTTTAGGGAAGTGTAGACTACCACCTCCTCAAAGCGATGTGATTCATTCAAACACCACATGGAATGTAACAAGGATTAGTTTAGTGAAATAATATTACATATAAGAAATAATAATTTAAATTTAATGATATTATATATATATAAATATATTTTATTTAATTATTTTTTATAATATGGTAACAAAATTAAAACAATGTTCATGTGTACACACATCCTACTATCCCCAAGAATAGTATATTCTCTTTTATATTTATATATTATATAAATTATTATAAATATACATAATGAATATATATGAAATTAATATAATTAAATAAATTATATAAATAATTAAATAATGATATATGTAAGTGGATCATGAATAACAAGCCAAAACATATACAAAAAACAAAGTAGATATTACCAGAAACGTAACATTAACACTGAGTTGTTAATAAAATGGTAATATAAAGTCATAAAAATTATGGTATTATATATAATAATATGGTTATGTGGTAGATGTATAATAAACTTATACTTATTATAATATATCTTTTAATGCGTTTGAAGAAATTCAAGACATATGGTTTGGGAACATCATCTCACATTTTATTTCCGTGAGATACATGCCTTATTCAACACTTATTTACATTTTGTGGTATATATAATACCCATGGATTTATTATATTATTTTTTTAAATAAATTTATGTTTATTTACATATCTATATGAAAATATTTCATTCATGGGGTTTATGTTTAAAAATATACTAAATTGGTTAAATAATTTTATCTCAATTCACCTTCATTGAGACACATTTCGTGTTATACCCAAATATTTTTCTATGAGGTGCATATCCTGAATTTGGCATACTATATCATGAAACAACTTTTATTAATTATATTTTAATCTTAATTCATTGTTATTATTTAAATTATATTATTTTAAAATTTTAGAAAAAGTAGTAATGATTTGTAGCTACAATCTCGCCGTTAATTGAGATTATTTATGATTATACATCCATTAATGAAATATTATGATTTATATATCAAGAAAATTTTAGTAATTTTATTATCCTCTTTTTATTCATGTTATTTCCATATAATGGTACCATTTTTCCACAATTTGATAATAAATATGATTAATATATATGTATATATAACTTACATTATTTCTCTTTTCTGTCAAAAATCATTGTTCTTCCAAATTTTTTTTTTTAAATTGTTCAAAAATGTTTAAATATTAACCTATGATATTTATTGTATATTTTTACCCATGTATTATATTTTTAAAACACTATTTTTAGAGGATTACACTTTTCATTTTCTGATCAAGTCACATTTATAAAGTGTTAAATTGAAAAACGAATATTCAGAATATACAGAATTACCCACCATCCTGACCATTATTTCCATGATGTTTCCTTTGTATGATTACAATTATATTTTTTTAATAAACTTTTTTCCCAAATATTAAGAATATTTGTTTATTTCAAAATGATTTTCAAATAAAATTGGTTTTTAGAAATTGATTTATTTTTAAAGAGTGGTTTAAATGATTTTAAAATATTCATTTATATGATTTAAAAAGTTTGTTTTTAAAGAAATTGATTTCAATGATTTCAAATATTATTTTATATATTACAAAATTATTTTAAAATGAAAATGTATTCAAAATATTTTCAATCTTCATTATAAGTTTTCCTTGTTTTTTCATCAAAAACAGACATTGAAATATTTTTTATTTTAAGATGTTTGTTTACAAGAATTTAGGATATTTTCTGTAAGAAGTGTTTTAAATGATTTTTCAGGATTCCTTTATATGTTTCTATAGGGTTTTCAAGGAATTAGATTTTTAAAATTTTATATGTTCGAAAAATTTATTTTCAAAGAAAAGTTAGGTTCCATGTGATCTTTCAGTATCATTCTCTATCTAAGATGACATCCTTGGTTATAGTTTATGCTTTACTAAGGATATTATCCAAGGATAAATGTCATATTATCTCTCTTAATGGTATTTTTTTTATTGTTTTATATTTATGAAACTGCTTCCCTTTAGTTGGAGATACAATTATAAATTATAATGAAACTTGTTTCCATTAAAGGATTATTCTAGGATGAAATGATTACGAAACCTATAAATTTTTCGTTGGTTATGATATAATTAAGTGTTATTATACCCATTTCATTTCATGTTTTATGATTTTATGTGTATGAATTCCATCTCTCTATATTGGTAATGATATGATGAAAGGTTTAATATCTTGTGGTTCATGTTTTTAATATTTTATTGTGTGATGGGTGGGACCTATACCACCCTCCAATATATTGGATAATGATATGTTATATATGATCGCAAATGGTACCTAATTTTTTGACCAAGAATGATAAAAATAGGTTACCTAGGTTGTAGATCAAGATAGAAAACAATAGGGTACACAGGTTGTAGCCTCTGCCAGAAAAAAAAGAGGGTACATGAGTTGTAACCCAACTCCGAAAACAAGAGGGTACATGGTTTTTTATTTCAAGCCTGAAAAAGGTACACTAGTTGTTGTTCTATCATAATATGTTATAAAGTTCTTTGGTAGGTAGAACTGATATAATATTTTCTATTTTATGTATATTCTACAATTTTTATGTCTTATTCCTCCATTATGATTTCATGGTTTTTTTATTGATTAAATTATTATTCATGTCTTACAAACTGCCAATATTTATTCCATGACCCATGTATATTATCTTTGGTATGAATGGTATTATCTTCTATTTTTATGTTCATGTTATCATACCCGTATGCTCATTATTATTCTTATTTATCTCCTTTATTACCCTTACTGAGCATTTGATCTCACCCCTTATTATTTTTATGTTCCCTATGTTATGAAAATTTGTATTATGTATGATATCTCTATTATTGTTAGTTTTGATAATGAACATAGTTGGAAATAATATATCTAACTTATATACTAGTTGTAATGGCTCCATGTTTTTAATGGCTCTAAACTAAACCCGTCTTCTATCATGGTTTATATTTTCCATTATAATAATTTAATGTTAATGTATGTTAAGTATGGATCATTATATTTGATTTTAGTGTGAATGTTTATTCAACCATTGTAAACTAGGATGATACAACTTTATTGATAGCCTAGGTATATTTCTAAACATATGTCTAAGTTTCCCTCTAAGGAGGAGGAAAAGTATATGAACATGCCCTGAATTTTGGTAATGGATAGAGTGAGTGGTCTCGTAGCAATGAATACATGTTTGGATATTGAAATTGGATGTGGATATATAACAGATATACGTAGTGGAAACAAATTGTCAATTGTGTGTCTGGCATGACTTGAGTATAACCTGGTACACAAAAATGATCCTTGTTTTACACCTAGTTTGAAACTCTTATTGTACATGATTTGGGTATTCAAAAACACTTTATGAACCATCATTAATGATTTAAATAATGTTTTTCTATTATTATACTAGGATAAAAAAAATTTAATAGATTAACTAAGTATGTTCTATGATTTATAAATCCTATACGTTATTTTTCCTAATTATGTGGTTTATATTATGATAAATTCTTCTCACGCAATGATTTTTTGGTTTTCTTAAAAATAGGGGACAATAAATATTTTATTAAAATTTAATTTTTCAGATGATGAAATTATAGGAACTATAAAAATAAATTTCCTAATCAAAAATATCCTAAAGAAAATCAGGAAGGTGGTATAAGTATTTGTTATACTGCTGAAGATAAAGAGACTATGAATGACCTATGAAACGATTTGGGGTTCTTCTAGTATTGTTTTTATTAAATTTTTGAAGCATAATTATATTGAGGTTGATAAACATTAATTTTTTTTCATATTTCATATTATTGGAAATGGGTATTAATGAATAACAAGATGAAGCTTGATTAATAATTAAAGAATAAAGTTTGATGAATGAAGTATTCATATATTTGAATTCAATGATTATGTTATATGAATCAGGAAATATATAAATATTTTAATTATAATTTCTTCATTATATATCTTAAAGGAAATGTTAAATGGTGATGATGACATTAGAATATTGATTTAATGGAAAGGTGATATTTTTATTAAGTTAATGTAACCCTTAACATGTTCTTAGGTATTTTAATATTATATTTTATATGAAAAAGATGGTCATAATAAGAATAATATAAATTGGATTGTATTTAGGACCATATAAGTGATGAAGGATTTTTGGAAAAAGTGGTTTATGTTATCATGTAAAAGGTTACAACATCTTGGATTTAAGGATTATATACATTACAATTTTGAATAAGGGAGAATACATTTTTTCCAAAAGTATTTATGGTAATTCATGTTATTTCCATGTTTAAAGAAAATATAGGAGGAGTTGATTCAAATTTTTGGAATGTGAAAACCAACAGATACCATAAAATATATTGGGGATCGATGTTAAGCTAATTAAGTGACATTTATTTCTATTTTTTTATTTTTTTTATTTAGAAGGGTTATAAGATTTCCTATTTATGGAAAGGTTAATATTAAACTTAAAATTAGGTTTTGGATATTAAAGTATTATCTCTCCATATGAAGATTCAAACATACTAAATAAATGAAGCCAACATTTTTTTCAATAAGGATAGATGGAATGGCCTGTCATTATATTTATAATCCTTGTGATCTTTTAGATCATCCGGAATGATAAATTCACATTCGTTTTTAGAGAAATAAGTGAACGTTAAATTGATAAATAAAAAAATGGGTGAGATTTCACTAAATCAAGTAAGTATATATTCTTATTATAATTATTCAACCCTAGCGAAATGGTCATGAAACAAAAAAGGCTATCATAGTACCTTCTTCTTAGATGAAATAAATAGACCCATTGATAAGCATATATTTATGGCTTTATAATATCTAACTTTTTCTTTACCTTGTCTCTATAACTCTCTTTGAGAAAATGATGGTTATATTTCTCTTAAATGTCAATTTTTGCACATTTTACCAATTTTATACCATTTGGAAGCCTATTTATGTGTTACATTGGGTAACCATTATGTTTCCAACATTCCCTTTTTAATGGAAGTTTTAGATTTCATTTTTATGATGTTGGTTTCAATAAAAAGAACATTAAAGTATTAAACCTTTAATAGCTTAGATGAATTTATCGGCCGAAATTCATTTTAAGGTGGAGGAATATAACACCCCGATATTTTTAGAAATTATTATTTTAATTAATTTAATATTTTTATATTTTTCATTTCACAAAACATTGAATATAAGTTTTTTATATTAAAGCAATATGTTTGGCTTGTAGTAAATAATACTCCAAGTTAATCATGCACTACACACAACACATATATTTTCTTGTGATACCTGAACTACTATATTTTTTATATATTAAACATAATACTGAGTCTCTTTGATCACTTTTATTACAGGAAAGGCCAAATTTTTAATGAACTACAATAATCATTTAAAATTATTTTTAAAATATTATTATAGATACCATTTAACTATAAAAATGAATTTTATGGATAATATTAACTAAATTATGAAAATATTATTTACATATGTATATAAAATGAATCCTTTGTTTATAAATTACTTTCTCTAAAGGTAAACATGATTTAAAATTAAATAAATTACTTTTCTAGGAAAACTTTTTCTCAAACATACAAACACGATTTTATCTAAATAATTTAGAAAACCAAATTTTACTAATTTTTCTAATACAATATATATATTATATATTCAATAAATATTTTTTGATACTCAACATATAGATTTTATCGGTATAAAGTTATAATAAATCATATTTTATGAATAAAAATGTGCATTTTCCAAAAAGAAAATTTTACTTCCTTTTAATAGAGAACCCATTTTAATTCTTATTTTTTAAAGTTTTATAATTATTATTGGAAGAAATAAAACTATTTTTTGAAATATCAATGTAAAAAAATTAGATTAAGGTGAAATATTTGTATTTTTATATGAAGCATCATTTTTTATTAATAGTGAAAACTATTGAATTTTTATTCAATACTTAATTTTTATATAATTTATTTATATAGTTAAATAATATTTTAGATTTGTTTTAAAGTTTAATAAGATTAAATTTAAATCAATTAATCCAAATTAGTTCATTGGAATAAATATCATTTTTAAATTGGATATGAAAACATTTTAATATTTTGAACATTTTTTCTTTAAAACTCACATAATTATCCCATCAGTGTGATAAAATTTTAATTAATTTCTACTGATTATGTTATTATAATTAGTAAAATGGATTATATATTTGAAAACATCCTAAATTATAATTTATAGTATTCTCAACATTGTTTTTCACTAAAGAAATCAGGGAAATGGATTAAAATTATTTATTATGATTAAGAGAAAAATTATCTCAAGGACTAAACCATAAACTTAATGGACAAATAATCTATAATCTTGTGTAAAATACATTTTAATTAAATATTTATACCATATCCTCTGTTTTATTTAATTTAATTCATTATTGGATACACATTTCATAGGAAAAACATTTTTTGATATCCGTTTTCCAAAATTTACAGGAATGCCACTCATCATTCACTATAATATAGAACATTCCCCCCCACATATTCAATCATCTCATTCCCTTTATCTAGACTAAACACTATTTAAATAAGCTCCAAATATCCCTTAATTCATATTAAAATCATCACTCTTTGAATAAATCAAACAAAGGAGTTCCTTTGGAGAAAACTTAAATGAGTTACCCAAATAAGAGGTAACATCCTTCCTCAAGGTCCATTTTTTTATTTTCTTTATCGACCAATTAAATTATTATTATAACATTATTATATAATTACATAAGTTCCGCCAATATACACAGATTTTTTTATTCTATGTTTTCTAAATACACTTACAAACTAGTCTATCTAATGGTTATTGAAGTTATGGTTCTTTTGTTTGGTGAACTATCACCTCACAAAATTATGTTGTACATTTTTAAATTACCACCTCTCGTAGTTGGTAATTATAAGTTAAAATAAGTTTTAATATGATATATATGATATATATGATATATATAATATATGTATATATGATATATATGATATGTATATGATATATATGATATATATATATATATGATATATATGATATATATGGTACATTTGTTCTTATTAAATTCTTATATAACACATACCTTCATGCTTTCCATCTTATATGAATATGATAATTTTGATCGGGGAAGTGTGGACTACTACCTCCTCAAAGCAATGTGATTCATTCACACTCTACATGGAATGAATAAATTATGTTTTTAGTAAACTTATATGATAAAATGATCTAATAATTATATTATAATTATATTATTTAGATACATATATGTAGCAACCCAAACTGAGATTCCACTCAATAGTACACTGAGCCCTGTTGGTTATATGGCCTCAACAACATTCCCCCAAACACCAGAGGCTTCTAACTAGCAGGGAGGGACAAGGTGTGTCAGTAGGGAGACTATTCCTTCATTACTAGAACATATCGCAATGGAAGTTACAAAAAATTCAGATAGTGGATGATGGAAAACAATAACACAATTGATACATATCAGAAATAAATAGAAATCTCAAAATATCAATAATATTGAATTATACAGATGATAAATATATCTAGAAAACAACTGAAACAAGTTCATGACAATATAATGCATTATAATTATCCATAATGTAAAAAATTCCAAAAATGTATCGTTGTATCACAAGCCTCAAATTTGTCTCTCGCTCCCTTACTCAAATGCAATGATTCACAACTTATACTAGGGTGTTCTCCATTACCATCACCTATAACCATATATTCTTTTTGGTTCCCCAAGGAGTACCAAATTTTTTGTGAGATAAACAACCTTGTATGTTTCTACCCAATGATATATACATTTCTATGAATAAAAATGAAATAATCCAAACAAGTGTAAGTAAGCAGAAACATGTGTGTGACTTCCCATGGAATATATCTAGTGTAATAAGTAAAATCAAATAGCCTCTCAAGGCTCCATGTAATAAATTTTATATATTAACATGGTAGTTACAAGAAATGTAAAGAAGTATCATGGCCTTTCCAAACATATTTCCATATAATTTCCACATGGCGTTCCCATATAGTGAAACCATATCAAAATCCCATGGACTTTCTTTATAATGAATTTTAGACCGTGAAGGTCTAGATAAAATTTTTTTAAGATCAAGGAATTCTCATCGATTCCCCATAGAATCTTTTTGGAAACTCGGTATAGGCACTAGTTTGAGACATAGGATCATGTGTACCAATATTTCCAATGTGATTTAAAGGAAGTTCAATCCAATGGATAGCAAGGGCTGAGGAATCCCATGGAAGTAATAACCTAGAATGATACTCTATCCAAGAATTCAACTACCATGTTCTAGATCCATTGAGATTCATCTATAGAATCTATACAATCATACATTTATCTGATACCATTTAACAATTCTATACTATTTAATGAGTAAACCCACACATATAAACCACTTCCATTTAATCAAGTTGCATGAGTATACCCACCCATTTATCGTAAATATCCATTTGACAAATCTCATGGGTATACCCACCCATTAATCAAAATTTACAACAACCCTCTTAGGAAATATAAAAACAAGCAATGAGTATACCCACTAATTTAACAAATTCCATTTAATTATTTAATCATGTTAGGCCTCACATAATAATCTAACATTAGGTAATGAGGCAGAACATATACTAAGCATGTAATTTAATCCAATTTTATTATAATTAAGCTTCCTTAAACTAGTAAAACCCAAAACATTGTATGGTTCACCCCATGGGTGGCCTCTATATGGGGAAAAAAACCACAAAAATATCTCAGGGAACCTAAATTCGTCCCTAATGGGAACTAAAATATGAATTTCAGATTGATATTTTAAAATCAGTCTTGCACCAAAATGTCTAGCGGAGACAATAAGGTCGATAGCTCTAGAAAATATCAAAAGTAGAATGAAATGTATATACCACCTACCTTAGGTTGGTAGTGGAATGATCATTCAGTATCGTGTCCCGATTTATTCTGGTTTAGGAGAAATCTTAAAAATGGTTATAATATTTTGAAATTAGGTCATATGAGCCTAAACCGAAATAGCAAAATTTTTGTTTCAAAGAATCAATAATGATTAAAAATTAATCAATATCATATTGTCATGGTTCCAACAAGACCGATGGAGACAGAAACATAGACTGGATCTAAAACTGGGAGAAAATCCTACCCTATGTTCCTCTTGGTTTCTCCTATGCATGGAAGAGGGTTGAGGGATTCTATTTTTTTAATAATAGGTCATAACCTCATTTTACAGAAATTTATTCAAGAAATTACGCGATGTGTAATTTCCTTTCAAGACATGTAATTCTTTGTTTTCCCTTCCTGGGGAAAAATCATTACATATTGTGAAATTTACCAAATAGACCATCACATGTCGTATAATAGAATTACACAATGTGTAATCCATTTACACTTTGTGTAGCTTTCATGTAGCTAGTACAAACCCTTACACGGTCTTCTTTCCCAAGAACAAGCCAACTGTCCCATGATCTGGCTTATGTTATAACCCAAAATATAATTTTTAACATGCGCTTATCGATAAAGAAAAGATCTATACCTTAAGAAAAACCTAGGATCCTAAAATACACCCCCTAAAGAAATTCATCCCTGAATTTTCATCTCAATGGTGGTTAAGATTCTTCTGAAAACAACCCTGACCGATGATCATGTACGTCAGTCTTCTTCTCCCAAATCTCATCATGTAAACAGTTCTGCTTCCATAGAAACCATACTAGATAAACTAACTGGCTTCGGAGAACCTTCTTCTCCAATAAACAAGATGAATTGGATTCTCCTCGAAGGGTGCATCAACCTAAAACTCAACCTCCTCAAGATGAAAAGTGTTGGATGTGTATGAATGGTAATGGTGCAGCTGAGATACGTGGAAGATGACTTTCATGGCTCGGTACCTTTAAGGTAGCTGAAACCTATAGGGTAATGATTACAATCCCTCTAAGATATCTAATGGCATGACATATCGTGGTAGAAGCTTACCATTTCTCTTGATCCTTCTATGTCCGACTCTCTAACAAACACACAATAAAACCTAATCTCTGGCCTCGAACTCTTGATGACATCTATGAAGATCGACATAATATTTCTGAGGAGGCTTTGTAGTATCCATCCACTTCTGAATCAACTGGATCTTCTCAGTAGTCTCATACACAAGACTTGTTCCCACTAAAAATGTATCTTCTTCCTCTAACCATAATATGGTTGATCGGCATGTCCTGCTATATAAATCTCCATAAGGTTCCATCTGTATCGTCACCTAATAATTGTTATTATACGAGAACAAAACTAGGAGAATGTGCATCTACCATGATCCCCCAAAAGTTAGGGCACATGCTCAAAGAATGTTATATAGAACCTGTATAATATGCTCGGATTGTCCCTTAGTCTGGGGGTGGTATGTTGTGCTCAGAAGCACCTATGTACCCAGTTTTCTCTAGAAACTTTTTCAAAAATGTGATGTAAAGTGGGGATCCCTATCCAAAAATTGAAGTGCATGAAACCCTGTAAATTTTTACGATCTCATGGATACAAAATATTCCTAGCTAAAGAACATTGAATGTCTCTTTGATCGGTGAGAAATGAGAAACCTTCATGAGCCTTTCAAAAACTCCAAACAAATTATTGTTACCTTGAGGCAACCTTAGTAAACCAATCATGATATTCTTCCTTACATCATCCCATTTATCTATATAATAGGTAACTGCTATAAAATTATGACTGGTCACTAATGTTCTACCTTCTTTTACTGACAGTTGGAACACCTAATAACAATACCAGCTACCACTTGTTTCATACCTTTCCAACAGAACTGACTTTTCAAGTCCCGATACACCTTGGATACTCCGGTGTGAACTGCCCATACTGAAGCGTAAAAATCCCACATCACGTCCTTGAATATATCCACTAGAACCCAATCATGTCCATGGATATATAGGATCTCATCCTCACCTACCATCAAACTAGTAGGTGGATACTAACCTTCCACACACACCTGTTGGACTATTCCATAATAATCGGAAAGCTTCCTCATCCTAACACTATTTATTAGGGTATAGGTCACTTATAAAGATGATAGATGATTCTTTCCTTGCCTTTTTTTTCACCTCAAGAATCTTCTTAGAGAATAACTCCTTATGCTTCCACTCGCTGCTGGCATGTTGGAATGTCTGTATCTAATTCCTCATACTTAGTGCATCATCCACTTTATTGCCTTTACCAAGCATGTAGGAAAGCTCAATTCAAAGAACTGTAGGTACTCCACACACCTCCACATAATCATATTTAAATCATTATTTTTAAAAACATACTTATGTATTTTGTGGTACATATTCAACACAAAATGATCCCCTAGTAAATAGTGTCTCCAACAATGCAACAAGTGAACAACTCCAGCTAGATCGAGATCATGCATTGGGTAATGCTTCTATTGTGGCCTCAGATTTCAAGACCCATATGACATGACTCTATCACCATATATTAGCACTTACCCGAAACCAATACCTGATGTGTTGTAATACATAATGTAGCTCCTACCCTACTCTAGCTGTATCATGACTCGTGTTGATTTCATCCTTCCTCTTAGTTACTGAAAGGTTGTCTCATAAGAATTAGACCATAAAAACTTCACACCCTTCTTATTCAATCTTATCAATGTAATTTCTAATCACGAGAAGTCCTATATGAAATACATGAAGTAACCAGCTATCCCCATGAAACTCCATAAAACAAAAATGTTATTGAGTTGTTCCCAGGAAAATACAGTTATCCCCCTCTATGTGTCCACTGATACTACAATCTCCCAGATGATGTGACTAAGGATGTGAATCTGATCCATCCAAAAGTTCCAATTTTTGATATTTTCATATAACTGATGCTCTCTTAGTGTACTCAAAATTATCTCATCACACTTCACATGATCATGTATATTGTGACAATACGCCAATATATCATCCATGAAAACCACAACAAAATAATCCAACTAAGGAAGAAACACTTAGTTCATCAAAGCAATGAAAACTGACGGCATGTTCATGGGATTAAAGGGCCTATATAGATACTCATATAGATTATACCTACTGTGAAAGGCTATATGTGGTATGTCTACAGGTTAAACACATACCTACCGATATCCGGATGTCAAAAATATTTTTTATAACACTCAGGACCTCGAATATGATCAAACATATCATCTATACAAGGAATGGGATATCAGATTTATTTACTCTCATCTAGTTCAGTTTCTTATAATCCATGAATAGGAAAATAGTTTTATCTACCTTTTCACAAAAAAGGACCAATGTTCTCCATAGAGAAGTATTGGGTCAATTAAAACCCTTCACCTCAAAATACTTTAGTCGCTTCTTCATCTCTTACAATTATATCATAGTCATCCTATAAATAATAACAGATAACGGTGAATCTCAAGGAACAAGAATGATGGATAACTCAACCTATCTCTCAGGTGGTGAACTATAAATTTCATTAGGAAATATATCTCTGAAGCACTAAACCATTGGAGGAGAGTCCACCTAACTCAATCCCTAATCATCCAAAAACAAACTAGCAATCTGGTTTGTCATTTTTTCTATCCCATGAAGCTTTGGTTAATATATTCCTTCCTATAAATCCCATTAACCCATTTGAGTAAAAAGCATACCTTCCAGTGATGTAAAATTCACCCTCCAGTGATATCAATCAATGTAATCTCTATAAGATTATAACAATACCCTCTATATAATATCATCAAACCATGTCATCTCAATGACATAAATAACCCAGATGAAGTAACACCCACCAAACTTATTGTTTCACTCCATGAACTAGCGCACATCATCTGTTCTGATTCCCAATTGAGTTTCTAGCATCAAAACACCATCAGAATACAATAGAACAAACCCAAGGATTTTCAGCACAATTGTAGATATGAAACTATGATATTAACATGTATCAAAAAAATACAATATACATTATTAGAGGCTATTATGATTTTACGTCTCACAGTAGATGGTTTAGAACCTTGATCATTGGGGGTAGGATGTGTGGAATAGAACTGGAATGCGCCATGGCCTTGTGAAATGACTTCACTGCTCAGAGTAATCCAACATTGATGTCTTTGGGTAACTGGTGTATTTTTTCCTCTTCCATAGCCACTACTACATCATCCTAACCAGCCAGTAGTGCTCTAAATCCCTTCATGAACTAGTGCTGAGGAACCCACTCTTGAACCTTGTGTTGGAGATAACCCTAGCCACTCAAAGATAAAGAGAAGGACATGAAAAATTGTTATATATGCTCCATCATGTCACAAGATTTTCACTTGACCATGTAATGGTCACACTGATTCTTCATGTGGCCTCACATTCCACATAGGTGAAAAAATACTGAGCTTCCAGAACTCACTATCTAATTGGAACTCATCTCACAATAAGCCTCAAAATGGCGCTTCTTGCTTAAAGATATTGAACCACTAAGTCAAGAAGAAGAACCACCTTTTTCTATGACCCCATAATCCATTAGGCTCTACTATATAATTAGTGAATAGTAATCAATTTTAGTGATAGAGGAAAACCAGAACATATTTACCTTGGATTTGATAGATGTCAGATAAACTCTTTAAAGCATACCTCTCTTGAAATATCATCTTAATGGTATATCAGAGAAAAATCATTCAACTATGTAATGCATATTGTGTACTCCATAACCAATATCATTCCCTACTCAAGATAGATGAACTTACTAGCCCACTCTAACCATAGAGTATTTTTAAAGACCCATAAAATTCAATGGAATTTTTTTTCTAAATTTTCATTTGGATTTTAAAGAACGCAATTTCTGACAGCACCTAATTCTGAGGCCCAATGTGCCCAGAATCATTTTTCGAAGTTTTGCTCGGGTGCATTCAGCGAACGAATGAGTGTGTTTTCCTATCTTTTTAACTGGTGCTTGGAATCGAAATCTGAGGACACCGATGGAATCGCAGTGCCGGTAATTTCTTAGTAACACCTTTCCGGGAGTTGCGTTTTCTCGGGTGTGGTTTTTAAAAATTTTGGGTTAAGTAAAATAATAAAATAAAATGGTGAAACCAATTTTATTTTATTTGAATTAGTATAAGCTAAGATAAGTGGTTGGAGTGGGACCCACTATATCCTACTCCACTAGGTAGGATATTTGTGGGGTGGGGCCTGCATGAACCCCACCCTTTCAACCTCCTCAACCCCATTTAATTATGTAATGCACCCGCACCCCCATTCAATGAAGTCAACTCTTGGGTTTAATTTATTTTCAAATGCCTCATTAATTGGGCGGTTTAAACTTATCAATTAATTCAATTAATTGATTTTTTCAATTTCAAAATTGAAAATTTTCGGCGTGAGTAATAAAATATGTCAACGCTTATTTTATTAGGGTGGTTTTTGTTGTGAGAGAGGGTTTTGGAGAAGGTTTTGCTCTAAGACTTGAAGTTCTTCCTCCTCGATGAAGAACGCGAAGAACGCCGAACTCCAACGATAGACGATGGTGAGAGACTCCATCCTCGGAGATCGACGACACGACGCCAGTGAATCATTTTCTGCGACACCAACTATCCTCCTTCTGCGATGCCTTCTTCCGTGACGTTCAATTCCGCGACGAACCTTCATTGATCATTTTCTTCGAGTTAGGGGTTTGGTTTTATGTCGTGAATAATTATGGGAATTCATCGATAAACTTTTAGCCACTTGATATTGATTAACGGGAGGGGGTCGGACCGCACAAACACGGTTGACCCCCCTCCCTTATTATTGTTGTTGTCCTACATTGCGGATTGGAATAGAGATGGTGCGGAGCCATCACACCACGCGAAAATGAGGAAACCTCAGCAAAAGAGCGTGGTGCCGTCGCGCAGCACCGTTGGGAATGAACAAAGCCGCGGAACCATCGCGCCACACTGGAGAACCTCGAAGAGGCCGCGACTGGAGCGGGGCCGCCGCGGAGCAGGGAACGGCAGCCGACTACCGCCCGCCAGCGCGGGAGCAAGAGGGCGGGACTGCGGGGTCCCGCGGCAGCAGCACGGCGGGCCAGTTGGGCTGGACGATCGAGGGACGGGGGTCGTAATCCCTGACCGGCCGAAGGAGCGGCCCCTCACATGGGGCTGCGGTTTCCCAAATAGGGGGGCATCGACCCCCCCCCCCTTCCACTCGTCCGTTACGGCCGAGCCACCTAGCCATGCTAGCCAGGGCGAGCGCGCCGCGCTGGCCGGGCCAGGAAGTGCCTACCGGGCCGGGCCGCGCCCTATTAGGCCGGACCCGGACCCGGGTCGGGTCGAACCGGTTCGGGCCAACCCAGGGGGTATTGGGTCGGGTCAGACCGGGCACAAACCTCATATTTCCGGACCTCTTTCGATCTTTTTCCCATAACATGGTCTGTGGACCTCTGATCAACGCACCATTAGCTGCGATGTGATCCTTGGATCGAGGCGGTCATTTCGGTATATTACCCTCAAGTATTCGGAGAACTTTGGGTTTGGCAGGGTTGGTTCGTACACGAAACCAACCAGGCCCTCGGAGTGAAAACACTTATAAATTGAGCACCAGACGTCTGATTGACGTGATGTCAGATTTTATGGATTCCTATAGGGGAGACAGACCTTTTGTATTACTCCGATCGAGGTTTGGACACAGTTGGAGTATGGTCGGGTTGGTTTTGACTTACAACCAACCGGGCCCCTAGGACGAAAAAGCCAATAAGTCACAGACCGGACGTCTGATTGACGCGCCGTCTGTGACGTTGAGTTCCTATTGACGATATAGAACATTTGGATACATCAACTCTAGAAATCATGTTAGTTGATGTATTATCCCCTCGGCTCGTGGAGAAGACCCTCCTGAACGAGCTTGCTGTGTGCGGGAACCCTAGAGTTGGCTGCGACTGCGATGACGATGAAGACTATGCAGGAATCCTCTATGGGTTCGACAGTGATGACTACAGCACTCAGCGATCCTCAGTGGATCAGTGCTACCAATCCTGTGTGGGTCAGATCCTGTGTGGGTCAGCGCACAGCGGTCCTGTGTGGGCCAGCGCATACCGATCCTGTGTGGGTCAGATCCTTTGTGGGTCATTACGGGGGTTAGTGCCTATCGATCCTTTGTGGTTCATTGCGGGTGTTAATACCTATCGATCATTTGTGGATCCGGCGGCTTAGATGAATCAGTGGCTATATATGATCATCTTTATCATCTTACGAAAAAGTATAACTGTGTGAGCTGAGTCTTGACATTCAATCTTATCTTCGATAAGATTGACTTGATATCTTGTGTGGACTACTTTATGATTTCTTCTGGGGATTTGAGTTGTGTTTTCCTATGTGGACAGGGT
Source organism: Viscum album (assembly GCA_963277665.1). NCBI lineage: Eukaryota > Viridiplantae > Streptophyta > Magnoliopsida > Santalales > Viscaceae > Viscum > Viscum album. The sequence continues at coordinate 1,520,069,751 of OY728157.1, read as the reverse complement.
TGTAATTTGGATCAGATGTTGGATCCGAACTGGAATTGATGACTTAGGTATATGTATGGGCATATACCTAAGTAGTGTTGGTTGTTAATTCTTGATTGTATCTTTATTTTGTGGATTATCCTTTGTGGATCTTGGGAGACCATCGAGGGTCTCGAGGTCTCTACTAAGTAGCTTATACTCAACCCTACACGGGCTATGCCCGCACTACATAGTGTTGGATGCAGACGACAGACAGTGCTGATCGTGGTGGAGGCTTGTGGAGTAAGACGGTACCTGGAGGTGGACCCTGGGGCGGGACATACACGGAGTGGACGATTGGACTCGTGGAGCTGAGGAGGCCATCAGTACCCCCCCTTCAGGTGGGACTACCAGTGGATGTCTTGATGTTGCTGCTTTACTTTCAGTTTTTATACTTTCCTTTCAGTTCTACTTTACTTTCAGGATTGGGGTTAGTCACGACACGAGCCCGAGGATGGGTCGTGAAAAATTGGTATCAGAGGGGTTCGGTTCCACCGCAGAACTCAGGACTCTGAACTTTTCTATGTGAAGTAATAGTGTTAAGAGTATTGAGTGTGGTTATCAGTCCAGGAGTCCAGTGTTGGTGTGGCGACCGACGAATCCGTACACCAGGACCCTGACTTCTGATTTACGACTTAGCGCACGAAAACATTCATTGCATGTGTGCTTCAAGTTTTCTTTGTGATTAATTTGTGTCAGCTCACCAGGTATACTGTAATGACCATGGCACATCTATCTCTTTTCAGGACGACCCCACGACGACATCCATCTAGGGTTCCGAGTTTTGTACATGATGACAGCCCACCGAGCGACGAGGCCTCAGTGAAAGGCCCTTTTATAGCAGAGGCACCGGCGGTACCTCTACCCCCAAATCCACCGATGCTACCATCTCCATCCGCTGAGAGTGCACGTAGCCTTAGTTCACTTCACGAGTTTCAGCGTCAGAGACCGCCCAGGTTACACAGGGAGACAGACCCTCAGGAAGTCGAGGATTGGCTGGAGGCAGTTGTACGAGTTTTCGGATTGGTAGAGACACTAGAAGACCTCATGGTGATACTTAGAGCGAGTCTCCTACATGCGGCAGTAGGAATATGGTGGAGCATGATGCTCGAGGTGCACGACGAGGCATCACTCCTCTAGACAGAATTTGAGAGACTCTTTCGATCAGAGTTCATCCTAGCCACCCTCCATGCGGTGCACATCTAGAAGCTACTACAGCTGTGACAGGGCAGCTTGACTGTCACCCAGTACTCAGCGAGATTTACCGATCTCTCGCGCTATTCGATGGACCTGGTATGAGACCCATTCTTCTGGGCCCGGACCTTCGAGCAGCGATTTAGGAATGAGATTAGGGAAATGCTGATCTCCCTCAGCATTCTGAAATGGGCAGGGGTACTAAAGTGATCCCTTCTCATCGAAAGCTTTCTTGCTGAGCCTACATCAATCGCGAGACCTACCACAGGGTGGGACGTAGCATAGTCTTCTGTAGCTGGAAGTCGAAGAATGAAGCATGGGTCTAGGCTGACCAGAACCTCAGGCGGACGACCTCAGGACACTGGCTCAGAGCTGCGGGGCACATAGCGCAAAGCCAGTCTTTTGAGAGGCAGACAGTGCTACGCATGCAGTAGGCAGGGCCACATGGCTCGTGACTACCCGACCCGCCTTGCGGAGGAGCAGCAGACGGTTGAGGGACGACCGAGGCAGAGCTAGACGGTCGACTGTGGCAGTCCTTAGGGAGCAGGCGGACGAGGTAGAGGATATGGTTGAGCAGCATGTGGTGGGTGACGCTTTGAGGCTCTACCACCACCACCACCATGAGGTCCACCCCGGCCATAAGGAGCTGGCAGGAAGAGACAAGCACAACTTTAAGAATGGGAGGCCTACAACCACGGTTCACCCGAGATGATTCGAGGTACTATCTGTGTCTATTACACCCATGCCGCAGTTCTTATAGACACTGGAGCGAGTCATTCTTTCATTGTCGCTGCCCTTGTTCGGAGATCCCGACAGAGCTGTTGGCTCCATCCTTACGGCTAGAGACTTCTACAGGAGCAGACTCGACGATTAAACACTGGTTCCGGCAGAGTGAGATTACTCTAGGAGGTGATAGCTTTGGCTGGGCTCTTCTTGTAGCAGCGTCGAGGCCTTACGATGTCATCTTGGGGTTGGAGTGGTTATCTACAGTCCATGCTCATATTGACTGCATTAGGCACAAGGTGCGATGTGTTCTCGCCGATGGGAGCAGGTTCACCTTCACTGGAAAGAAGGGAGCCTTTGTAGCATAGGATGGACTCACGCAGAAGAGAGGAGAGACCATCACTCATCAGTTGGCTGGCCTCATCCTAGGAGCAGTTCACAGGAAAAGTCTGAGCTTACGTGCTGTGGTGGATCAGTATGCAGACGTTTTTTCCGACGACGTTCTAGGACTACCTCCTCACAGAGAGGTATACTTTTATATTTACATGTACCTTGGTAAAACCCAATATCTACCCCAGCATATCGGATGGCTACCGCTGAGCTTCGAGAGCTACAGGTACAGCCGGAGGACTTGCAGGGCAAGGGATTCATCCGACTCAGTGTTTCACCCTGGGCTTCCCCGATATTGTTCTCGAAGAAGGCAGACAAGAGCTTGCAACTGTGTTTCGACTATCATCGCCTAAAATAGGTGACCATGAGGAACAAGTATCTTCTACCGAGGATTGACGGCCTCTTCGATCCGCTCAAGTGAGCACGGTGGTTCTTGAAGATAGACCTCAGGTCATGCTATCATCAGCTCAGAGTTCGGGATAAGGACGTGCAGAAGACGGTCTTCAGATGTCAGTATGGCTAGTATGAGTTATTTTTTATGCCATTCGGCATAACCAATTCTCCAGTAGTGTTCATGGGCGTCATGAACAGGATCCTTCAGCCATACCTCAATCGATTTGTTGTGGTCTTCATCGACGACATTTTGATATACTCAACCATTGAGGAGGAGCACTCCTACGACTTGCGAGTTGTAATAGACACACTCCAAGAGAACCAGATTTATGGTAAGCTCTCGAAGTGTCAGTTCTAGATACCTATGGTCCACATCTTAGGACATGTCATCTCTGAGACCAAATTTGCGATGGATCCTACGAAGATCGAGGCAGTGCTAGATTGGGAGCCACCTAAGAGCATAATGGAGGTGCGGAGTTTCTTGGGACCATATGGGTACTACCGGAGATTCGTGCCAGACTTTTCCAGAGTTTCAGCACCACTCTTAGCTTTGATGAAGAAGGGGAAACCCTTCGCGTGGTCAGACAGATGTCAGTAGAGCTTCCTAGAGCTGAGACAGAGATTGACAAGCGCGCCTATCTTGAGGCTACTAGAGGAGGGAGTACGGTACATAGTCTACTGCGATGTATCAGGGACTGGACTCAGATGTGTCCTGAGGCAAGAATGGTCCGTGATCACCTGCAGATCAGGACAATTGAGGCAATATGAGTAGAACTACACTACCCATGACCTGGAGTTAGCAGCAGTGGTCTTCGCTCTAAAGATGTGGTGACACTATCTGATGGGAAAGCGCTTTATAATCTACTCTGACCACCAGAGTCTCAGGTATATCTTCTCGCAGAAGAAACTAAACCTGAGACAACGATGATGGCTCAATTTCCACAAGGACTATGACTTTGAGATATTCTATACTCCTAGGAAGGGGAACGTAGTAGCCGATGTTCTCAGAAGGAGGATGGGAATCCAGCTACTCGGGGAAGCAATAGAGTAGCTATCCGATTTGAAGATATCCTTCGTGGATTGTGATGGGGATGCCTTTCTATAGTCACCCACAGTCACTCCTCCACTCCTACAGTGGGTTGGAGAGGCACAGCATGGGGACGATGACTGTGAGATGCGGTGTGCACAGATATCCTCAAGACAGACACCTAATAGATTCTCTATGGGAGGAGAGCACGTCATCCTTTTTAGTGGACGTACCATGGTACCAGCTGCTTCGCAGTAGGAGGTGATGAGGGAGTTTCACACTTCCCCTTTAGTGGTACATCCAAGAGTGGCAAAGATGTACCAGAACCTCAGACGACCGCACTGGTGGCCGAGTATAAAGAAGGATGTGGCAGAATTCGTGTCTTGATGCCTCACCTATCAGTAGGTGAAGGCATAACACCAGGTACCAGAAGGCTTGGTACAACCCTTGGAGGTCACAGAGTGGATGTGGGAAAACATATCTATGGACTTTTTGACTGTACTCACACACACTTCGAGGGGTCACGACTCCATTTGGGTGATTTTCGACCGACTCCCTAAGTCTGCTCACTTATTACCCATGAGAGATCAGGGCTCAGTAGAGATCTTGGGACGTCTCTACGTTCCAAAGATTGTATAGATTTATGGTGTTCCATCATCTATCATATCTGATCGAGATTCTTGCTTTACTTCCCATCTATAGAAGGGGTTGCATGAGGCTTTCGGGATGCAGATACGTCTGAGCACCGCCTTTCACCCTCAGACGGATGGTCAGATGGAGAGAACCATTCAAACTCTCGAGGACATGTCCCGTGCATGTGTCCTCGACTTTGGTCGCAGCTTGGAGAATCACATACCTTTGGTGGAGTTCGCGTACACCAACAACTACCACTCCACCATCGGGATGGAACCATACGAGGCATTGTACAGCCGACCATGCAGATCAATGATGTGCTGGACGGACCCTGGGGAGTTAGCACTTGTGGGACTGGAGATGGTCCAAGCCATGATATAGAAGGTTCAGGTCATCCAGGAGTGGATGAGGATAGCTCAGAGCCGGTAGAAGTCTTATGCTGACTATAGGCAGAGTCCCCTGAAGTTCGAGGATGGCGACCACGTCTTCTTACGGGTGTCACCTCAACGTGGATTATGGAGATTTGGTCAGGGCGACAAGTTATCTCTGTGCTTCATTGGACCATTCCAGGTCCTCAGCAGGATTTGCGAGGTGGCTTATTTCCTAGCTCTACCACCTCAGTTGCACCGGGTGCACGACGTCTTCCACGTATCTCAGCTGAGGAGATACGTGCACGACCCGACACATATCATTGACCATGGGGAGCTGGAAATAGATGATGGGGAAACTTTTGTGGAGGTCCTGGTGGATATTGAGGATCAATAGGAGTGGCTCCTACGTGGATGGTATATTCCTCTAGTGCGCATCAGATGGAAGCACGGGAACCTCCCGGAGAGAACTTGGGAGCGGGAGGCTCAGATGCGTGCTTAGTACCCACTTTTGTTTCCCTAGTTTATGATGTATCTTTAAGGGGATGTAAAGCCCTGAGGTGAGATTAATGTCATAAAATTAAAGGGAAAAGTTTTCTTAATTTTCTTTTGGATTTTACAAGAACGCAGTTTCTGACAGAACCTGATTACGAGGCCCGATGTGCCCGGAATCAATTTCCGAATTTTAGCTCAGGTACGTTCAGTGAACGAATGATCGGGATTTCCTAACTTTTGAACTGGCTCTCAGAATCGAAATAGGAGGACACTGATGGAATCTCAACGCCGGTAATTACTTAGGAACACCTTTTCCAGCATTGTGTTTTCTCGGGTGTGGTTTTTAAAAATTTTGGGTAAAGTAAAACAAGAAAATAAAATGGTGCAACCAATTTTATTTTATTTAAAGTAGTTTAACCTAAGATATGTGGTTGGAGTGGGACCCACTATATCCTACTCCACTAGGTAGGATATTTTGGTTGGGGCCCACATGAACCCCACCCTTTTAACCTCCTCAACCCCTATTAATTATGTAACGCACCCGCACCCCCATTAAATGATGTCAACTCTTGCGTTTAACTGCTTTTAAAACGCATCTTTAATTGGGTGGTTTAAACTTCTCAATTGATTATATTAATTGATTATTTCAATTTAGAATTTGAAAACATTTGGAGTGAGTAATAAAATAAAGAATACTTATTTTATTAGGGTTGTTTTTGTTGTGCGAGAGGGTTTTGGAGAAGTTTTTTCTCTAAGTCTTGAAATTCTTCCTCCTCAATGAAGAACGCAAAGAACGCCGACCTCCGACGATGGACGATGGTGAGAGCCGCCATACATAGTGATCGACGACGTGATGCCGGTGAATAATTTCTCTGTGACGCCAATGATCCTCCTTCCGCGACGCCTTCTTCCACGATGTTCAATTCCGCGACGAACCTTCTTCAAACTTTTCTTTGAGGTAGGGGTTTGGTTTTATGTCATGAATAATTATGGGCGTTCATCGATAAACTTTTAGCCGCTTGCTATCGATTAACGGGAGGGGGTCGGACCGAACAAACACGCCCGAACCCCTCCCTTATTATTGTTTTTGTCCTACGTTGCGAATTGGAACGGAGGTGGCGCGGTGCCAACGCACCGCGCATAAACGAGGAAACCACTGCAAAAGAGCACGGTGCCGTCGCGCCACGCCGTTGGGAACGAACAAAGTCGCGGAACCATCGGGCCATGCAGGAGAACCTCGAAGAGGCAGTGGCCGGAGTGGGGCCGCGACAGAGGGGTGTGGCGCAATCGCGCTACGCCGGTCGGACCAAGGCCACGTCTTGTGGCCGCGGAAGAGCAGGGAGTGGCGGCCGCCTACCGGCCGCTAACACCGGAGCAGGAGGGCGGGACCACGGGGTCCCATAGCAACAGCATGACCAGCCAGCCGGGCCGGCCGATCGAGGGACCGGGGGTCGTAACCCCCGGCCGGCCGAAGGAGTGGGCCCCCCACATGGGGGCTGCGGTTTTCCAAACAGGGGGGTAGCGCCCCCCCCCCCCCCCCCTTCCGCTCGGTCGTTATGGCCGAGCCGCCTGGCCACGCGGGCCAGGCCGTCCTACCAGGCTTGGGCGGGCCACGCCCTATTGGTCCGGACCAGGACCCGGTTCGGTTCAACCCAGTTCGGGCCGACCTAGGGGGTATCGGGCCGGGTCGAACCAGGCCCGAACCCATATTTCCGGACCCCTTTCTCAATTTTTCCCATAACATGGGTTGTGGACCTATGATCGATGCACTATTAGATGCGATGCGATCCTTGGATGGAGGTGGTCATTTCGGTATATTACACTCAAGGTTTCAGAGACTTTCTGTTTGGCCGGGTTGGTTTGTACACAAAACCAACCGGACCCTCAGAGCGGAAACACTTATAACATGAGCTCCGGACATCTGATTGACGTGCCATCGACTTTGATGGATTCATCTTCATGAGATGGACCTTTTGGCTTACTCCACTCGAGGTTTGGATGCCGTTGGAGTACGGTCGGGTTGGTTTTGACTTAGAAACCAACCAGGCCCCTGTGACAAAAAGGCCAATAACTCATAGACCAGATGTCCGATTGACGCACCGTCTGTGATGTTAAGTTTCTGTTGATGATACAGAAATTTTGGATAAATCAACTCCGGAATTCGTGTTAGTTAATTTATCAGCCCTCAGCTCCTGGCGCGGACCCTCCCGAATGAGCTTTTTGTGTGCGGTAACCCTAGATCTGGCTGCGACTGCGACGACGATGAAGACTGTGCGGGAATTCTCCATGGGATTGATAGCGATGACTACAGCACTCAGCAATCCTCAGTGGATCAGTGCTACTGATCCTGTGTGGGTCAGATCCTATGTGGGTCAGTTCTCAGCGGTCCTGTGTGGGCCAACGCATACTGATCCTGTGTGGGTCAGATCCTTTGTGGGTCATTGAGGGGGTTGGTACCTATCGATCCTTTGGGGGTCATTGCGAGGGTTAATACCTGTAAATCCTTTGTTGGTCATTTCGAGGGTGAGTACCTATCGATCCTTTGTGGGTCTGACAGCTTAGATGAATCCATGCCAATATCTGATCATCTTTATCATCTTACGAAGGAGTATACCTGTGTGAGTTGAGTCTTGAAATTCAATCTTATCTTCAATAAGATTGACTTCATATCCTATGTGGGCTGTATTATGCTTTCCTGTGTGGATTTCAATTGTTTTTTCCTATGTGGACTAGGTTGTACTTGGGCTCGGATGTTGGAGCCGAATTGGAATTGATGACTAAGGTAAATGTATAGTCATATACCTAAGTAGTGTTGGTTGTTGCTTTGTGATTGTATCTTTCTTTTTTGGATTATCCTTTGTGGAATCCGGGAGACCTTCGGGGGTCTTAGGGTCTCTATTGAGTATCTTATACTCACCCCAGCACGGGATATGACCACACTACGTTGTGTTGGATGCAGACGTCAGACAACGCTGATCGTGGTGGAGGCTTGTGGAGTAAAACGGTACCTGGAGGTGGACCACTAGACAGGACATACACGGAGCGGACGGCTGGACCTATGGACCTGAGGAGTCCATCAGTACCCACCCTTCATGTGGGACTGCCAGTGGACGTCTTGATGTTTCTGCTTTACTTTCAGTTGTTGTACTTTTCTTTCAGTTTGACTTTACTTTCAGTTGGGGTTTGTATTCTGGCCCACTTACTTTTCCGTACTTACTCTTGTACCCAGTTTTAGTTAGTGTTTACTTCTGCTTGTTTACTCTGTAGTGGTTTTTTACTTTACAAAGGGAATTCCTTCCCCTTTTTTCGGGATTTACACCTTGGTGCTAGTCGCCAGCCCCTGGCCTATGGGAGGTGGGCTTGGGGTTAGTCACGACACGAGCCTGAGGACGGGTCGTGAGAGTATTGGGGTAAAAGCAGTCATATATGTGGGTTTGAAAATCAATCCAACCCATATCTAATAGCCTATCATCCCTCTTCAGAATATCCCAAAAGTTATTTTTTACTCCATGTAGCATATATTTTGATAGCTTAACCCTATTATCAGGAGGCATCTCTAGATTCATAAAGATAGATAATTTATTCTAGATGCACATCTATGCAGCCAATGGACCACCATCCCCTAAAGACATTAGAGGATGTAGATGCTAGAACACTCGTTTCAGCTCAACCATAGTCAAGGCAGGATGCGGTGCCTCCCAAAAAGTCTTCATATAGAAAAAAATAAGACCTCACAGAACTATTCCTCTGAACCTATGTCTAAAACATGACATGGTTCCAAATTTGGAACTAAAGGATGATGAAATGATAGCCTATTTCCCACTGCCATCATATCCCTAATAGCATTACACTAGAGTTCATCATGGTAGAATGTCTCTACAATTCCAAACACACCCCTTATAAAATAATGATATCAAATTCAAAACTCAATAGAGCATGACAGGCCAAAACAATCCAAAAACCAAGTCATAACCCACAACATACTCCTAAATCTGGGACTCTATAAAGAATAGTCACCAAACATGTAAAAAACAATACTTGTTTCCCACACAAAATCTAGGTCTACGCCAAGTTTCTACTTTCCATTACGTTTTCATTTACCGTTCAATTTTACAAATGGGTTAACCCATGCTCCACCACGTTTGAATCCATGATGGCCCATAAAATCTCATGAACCAAAGTTTGATACCCATATAATTCTTAACATATCTCATTTATGTTTGTAATTTAATTTAAAATAAACATCATTTTCAAGTCCATAAGGGCCAATAAACCTTATGAATTGAAACATGATGTCACTTAACTATCCACTACACAAATTAAATCACAACGGCATGCAATGAGTAATGCATCCTAAATGTCCTGACATAATTAATGGAATGTAATTTATAAAAAGGTGAATATATGATGTGTGATACATAACCCCATCATCTCATCAGGTTTCAATAGAAATATAAGCACAATCATATCAATAATAATATCACAAAACAAGTGCATCCCCCAATGGTACAATAAAATCAATTGTAATCGTAAAAATCTAGAAAATTGCAATGCATTTCAAGTCAATTTGTATTTTCCCTATACTAAGGTAAGATACTCTTGGGAATATCTCATTACCAAACATTATTCCCTTCTTATACATTTCTATTGTCTCCAAAAATTAAGAAAAGATAAAAAATATACTCGGATACCACTTTTTAACATCATGAACCTAGATACCAATCAACAGTTCCTAGAGCCTGGTTGGCTACATGGCCTTAAGGGAATCTCCCAAAATTACAGAAGAAACCGACTAGTAGTGAGGGTTTAGGTATGTTAGTGGGTACATTATTCCCTCATGACCAAAGTATATCATAGTGGAATTCGACAAAACATATAGATTTGGTAGGTAATAAAATAATAAGAAAATAGATCTATAGCAAGAATAGATAGAAATCTCAAAATATGGATCATATACAATGATGTAGACGATACATGTATATGTAAAATACCCAACACAAGTTCATGAAAGTACAATACAATGAAACTATCAAAATGAAAAAGGAGCAAAACGTGAATGTTGCATCGCAAGCCTCGGCTTGGTCAAATGCTCCCCTTCTCAAAATAAATGATTAACAACCTATACTGGGGAGACTTCCCAAACCATAACATGTGACTATATCATCTCTTTGGATCCCCAAGGAGTCCCAAACTGGGTGGGAGATAAACATCTCATTAGTTTACCACCCAATGATCTATATATCTATGTAGCACAATGAAATAATATAATGAAGTGTAAGTAATTAGTATGTTATGTTTGAATTCCCATGACATATGGCTACTGAAACATGTAATACCAAATAGCCTCTCAAGACTCTCTGTAATATTTGTTAGTACCACTAAAATGTACCTCTAAGAAAAGTAAACAATTATCACGGCCTCACTGAACATCTGTCCATAACATTCCCACAAAGCCTTATCAAATAAAGAAACCCTATCCAAATCCCACATCCTTGTCATATAATGAAAATTTTTCCACAAGGGTCTGGATCCATGGTGCTTAATACCAAGTAATCATCATCATGTCCCATGGGGATTTTGATGGAAACTCATTATAGGGACTATTTGGATTCCTAGGAGCATGTCCACCAATATGTCTTATGCGATTCCAAGTAAACTGGATCCAGGGGTAGCAAGACCTGAGGCATCCCAAGGAATGAAGACCCTATGAGCATACTCTATCCAAGGCGTGTACTACTACATTACATATCCATGGAGATTCATCTATTGCATCTATATAAACATACATTTATCTCATACCATTTATCAAATAAATTTCATTCAATTTGTTTACACAAACATATAAACTACTTCCATTTAATAAGGTCACAGGGTTATACAGACCCATTTCCCAAAAAATATATATTTAACACGTCAAATGTGCATCCCAACCCATTAATCACAATTTCTGACAACCCACTTATGCAATATAAAAGCAACCAATGAGTATACCCACTAGTGTACCAAATTTTTTTTATTTATTAAATCATGTTATACATGAAATAATATGAAAAAACAGTGCAAAGAGGAATAACATCTCCTAAGAACGTAATGCAATCCCATTTAATTATAATTGAGCTTCTTTAAACTAGGAAAACCCAAAAAAGAATTGAATACCATATGGGTGTCCTCCGATTGGGGAAAGCAACCACTAACGTATCTAAAAGATACTAAGTTAATCCATAATTTGTCCTAATTTATCTATTTTAGATTAAAAATTCAAAATAGGGATCGCACCTAAAAATCTAGAGACAACAAAAAATTTGATAGCTTTGTAATGAATCAAAAGTTGAATGAAAATTATCGACCACATACCTTAGATCAGAAGTGTATTTCTCATCAATAATTGAGTCATGATTTATTATGATTTAGGAGAAATCTAAAGAATTGATGAAGAATGATAAATTAGGTCATATGAGCATAGACCCAAATAGTGCATCTATTGTTCTAAATAATCATGAATTGAAAAATTTTAATTAGGATCTTAACAGTATAGTTCTAACAGGATATGGAGTGTAAAAAAATGGAGTCCAAATACGAAACTGGGAGAAAATCCTACCATAGGCTCTTCTTGGTTTCTCCTGTTCATGAAATAGTGATGTGGGCTTCTATTTTTTTAGAAAAATAAGAGGTCTCTACCTCATTTCAACAAAACTTTGTCTGAAAATTACAAGATGTGTAATTTCATTTCACGCCTGGTAATGCTTGGTTTCCCCTACCCTGGGAAAATCATTTAACATAATGAAATGTCCTGGATAGAAAATTAAAGGTCATTTAAATTGATTACATTTCATTTAATCTAATAACACATCATGTTATTGGCATGTAGAAAGTACATAACCTTACAGCCTCTTCTTTCCCAATAACAATGCAACCAGCCCATAGCCCAGCTTAGGGTCTAATCCAAAAAAGAAATATTTAAAAAGTGTTTAACCAGAAATGAAAGATATATACCTTAATAATAACTTTTAATATTACAATATATTTCATTTAATTTCATTCTTTCAATAGGACAATAAAAACGAATCGGAGTTCATGAGTATGTATGACCTACCGTCTCTATAAATTTTTTATTCAATTTCATATTTCTATATTCATTTTATTATTATAAATACATAATTAATTAACATATGTTATATTTAAATCATTATTTACATTCATTAATTATGTAAATCATGATTTATGTTAGAGGATCAAGAATAAAAATCCAAAAAATATATGAAAAATAAGGAATATATTACCTGATATGTATCATTATCATGGAATTGTTAATAAACAGATAATATAAATTCATACCCAAATAATATATTGTATTTGATATAAAAATATGGTTCTAAGGTAGATTTATAATATCCTTATTTTTTTATTATAATATAGGTTTTATCTTATAGAAATTGGTCAAGACATAAGTTAAGGTAATCTCATCTGACTTTTAATTTTGATGAGGTACATGACTTATTCACAACTCATTTATATTATGTGGTTTTTATAATACCCATGGATTTATTATATGGTTATTATACATTAAATTATGGGTATTCAAATATCCTTTAAATTATATTTATTTCATATTGTTTATGACTCAAAAGATACCAATTTATTAATATATTTTTTTCTCAATTATCCTTCATTATGATACATGTCTTGTTATGCTCTTTAATTTTTCTATAGGGATTATATAATACTTTCGACATATTATATAAATAATCTAGTTATTTTCATGATATTTTATGATTCATGTAATATTTTTATTTCCATTATATTATGATTCAATCATAACAAAGTGGTAATGGTTAATAGCTACAATCTCATCTTTTATCAAGATTAATTATGATTATGATTCCCTTGATGAAATATTATGATCCATATATTAATAAATATACCTGATTTTGTTAAATTCTAGTTATTAATTTTATATCCAATTAGTGGTACCATTTTTCTATTCTTTCGTACTTAATATAATTAATAATTTGTTTATGAAAATTTGACTTTATTTCTTCATTCAGTTGGAAATATATATTCTTTCAAAACTGTGTTCTCTAAAAAAGTCTTCAAAAAAAAGTTTACTATTAACCTATTATGGTTAATAAAAATTCTTACTCATGTGTTACCTTTTCGAAAAATAGTTTTAAATTGAATCTTGTTTTTTTTTCGAATCAGTACACGTTTCTAAACTTTTAAGGTGAAAGAGGAATGTTCGGAATGCACAAACTTACCTACCATGATGACCATAATTTCTATGATGGTTCTATTGAATGTTAATGAGGATAATTATTAAATTAATAAAAATCCTTAATATTCAATAAAATATTTTATTTTATAATAGTTTTCCAAGAAAATTTATTTTTAGAAAAATTATGTTTATAATGTTTTTAAATTATTTTCAAATATTTTGTTATTTGTTTTAAAAAAATATCCTTCAAATAAAATGATTTAAAATATTTAAATTAATTTTTTACATTTTTAATATATTTCCAATGAAAAAGGTTTTCCAAATATTTTCAAGATTATTTATAAGTTTCCAATGTTATTTTCAATTAAAATGGTCTTAAAATGTTTAATATTTTTAAAAGTATTTTTTTTCATAGAGTAAAGGACATTTTCTTCATGATAATTATATAATGATTTTTATTTATTACTTAATATATTTCAAAGTGTTTTTTAGGAAAATTATTCATAAAATGTTATATGTCTTAAAATTTTATTTTAAAAGAACACTTTGTATAAAATAATCTTTTATAATCCTTGTCCATATAAGACGAAATACTATGTTATAATTTATTATTTTCAAGGTATATCATCCATGTATACTATTAATATTATTTATTTTAATGATCAATGTTTTTATGGTTTGATTTTTATGAATTACATTTCCCTTCAATGGGTTATACCATGAGAAATGCTTATGAAAACCACTTCCTTTAACATGTTATTCTAGGATAAAATGATTATGAAACATATATATTTTCCATAGGTTATGATATTATTAAATATTTAGGACACCCATTTCATTTCACTGGTTTGGAATTGGATGTTTTTATAACCCATCTCATTTTTATGGGCCATAAAATAATGTATTTTTTTATCTTTTGGAACATTTATGAATGATTTTATAATGTTATGTCTAGGACTTGTATGTCCATCCAATAAATTCAGTAATGATAAGTGGTATATGATCTCAAAGGGTATAGTAGTATGACCCCAAATCTCAAAAAAATATTGTGCATGTGTTGTAGCCAAATCCCAAAAAAACAATATGGTACAAAAGATGTAGCTCAAGACTAAAAACAAGAGGGTACATGGGTTGCATCCCATATACAAAAAATTGTGTACAATGGTTGTAAGACCTAGATTAAAGGAGGTAAATGTGTTGTATCCCATTCCTAACATGTTATGATGTTATTTTTAGGTATCCCTAAAAGAATATATTCTATTTATATGTGTATTCTACAAATTCATTGTCTTATTATTGAGTTATGATTGCACGAATTATTCACTTTATTCCTTTATGATTCATGTCTTACGAACTGCCAATATTTATTCTATGACTCATGTATATGATCTTTTATATGTTGGGATTGATAAAATAATTATATGACAAAGTTATTATAAATTTATGTCCAAGTTTATTCATATGTGTCTCCCTTGTTATCATTATTGATCATCTGAGCTCACCCATTTTTATGTTTTCTTTCCCCATGCCATTAAGATATGTATTATGTATGATTCATCTAAGAAGTGTACATTTCATTATGAACATAGTAGGATATAATGTTTCTCACTTATGTACCAGTGTTTATTTTTCCATGTTTCTAAGGGCACTAAACTAATGTGGACTTTGGGAGTCTATTTGTTTAATGTATTAATTAATTGGCTAAAATATTTTTATTTAAATTTATATTACCCATGGGTTGTTATAAAATTGATATCAGGATTAGTAAAATATTCCACACAATAATGTCAAGTTGTAATATCTCAAGAAATATATCAATCAAGTGTAGTAATTAATCAACCAAGAAAACTCCAGTTCCATTTATCGATAATGAATGATACCATATATCAAATTTCATGTATTTGGATTTCAAGGAAATAATATAGATATGATAGTGAATACACCATAGAAAATATAACCAAAATATGACAAGATTGATCTCTGGTCTTACATCTTGTCACTTATGTCTCAAGAAAACTTGATCCAAGCACACATTATTTTCTGTTTTCACATCCACAACCTAACACTTTCATGATCTCTATGGATCCACTGGATGGGGTGTGACTTTGCTAGAAAAAAATATATAAGCCATATCTTTTCACATCCATGGTTCCCATGACTGGCAAAAATAGGTGACTAAGATAATTAAGGTATGGGGGTCAGAACATGGATCCTTATCACTATCAATCATGGAGTCATGCCCTTAAGATTTTAATGATGGGATAATAACCTTAAATCACATATCACTCTCATCCCTAAACTCCAAAAAATAATTAATACCTATTAAAAACCCATAAATGGTAATCATTATAATCATATAATTCACAGAAATGAATTATTACAAGAGAATATCGTTATAAAGCTCCAACCGGGCTATCAGACATCATCAATTTCCATTAATCACACTTCCTCCAAATAAATATTTAAATGTGTAATCATGACATCTTCCCTTAAAAATTCATTATCAAAATATAAATGTTCCATTAAACTATTTATTTAATCTAATGAATGTTTAACGGTAAAAAATGATTGAATTAATTTTAAAACATTGTTTTACACCCTTTTCCTACATGATCAAGTCGCTCATGTAAAATCACCCATGAATTCAGATTTATAATCAAGGTGTAATTCATTGAAGGATATTTCTTTGTCATTTAATAAATTAAATTATTTGAATCTCATTTGAAAGAATTTTATATTTTAACCCATTTCAAAAAAGTCAACGCATTACATTTTTGAAATAAATATGGTTCCCAATCCATCACTATATATAAGGTAATAATGAAATACCCTTTTAAATTTAATTAATATAAAAATAGAATTCATCCATTTTTAAAACCTTGAAAATTAACTAATTTTATGTTCAATTTAATTAAAATATGATCAAAGATTATTTCAAAATGAAAGTAATGATAAAAATTTTTAGAGCATGTGATGGACGGAGCCACATGTCAATAAATTACTAACAAACAGTACATTTCAAAATGGTGGAAAAGAAAAGAAACACATATATAAAAAAATCCAGAATCCAAACTCAAAGGATATGACATGTGTCACCTCCAACGGAGATCACCAAATAATGGAAGATGGGTCTCGATATAGGATATGGAGGACCCTAGATCCACAATTCCAAATAAATCAACCATGATCCAATTAAAAACATGTCCATTGCTACCTTTAGAATGAATGAATTGAAATTAGAAGAGAAATATGAGGTCAACATGTGGATAACATACTAGAATATTACCACCTCTTATAAAAACACAATGATCTACCATGAGATGATGTTTGGAGATACATAACACCTATAGACGGTTACCAAAAACACAGGGTTCAGATTAGGATTCATTAGTTGGTGTTTAAGGTTAAAGAGGGGGGTATGAGTTATTAATAACAATTTATGGGGAATTAAAATCATGTTCACATAGTTTTTTTGGAAGGATGCATGTTTAGTACTAATGGTATGCCTAATCATGTGTCCCAAATAGTCCCAATAGATGTGATTAATGGTTAAGATACACTGTTTGAAAAACTGTGTGCCCATGATGTGCCCTAAATAGACCCACTATAAGAAATTAGGGGTTTGAAAGAATGGTTTGAAAAAATATGTTCCAAACATAATCCCCAACCAAGACTAGTTGAATTTGTTTCATGGTTTGGCTGCATAGTTTGACAAAACATTCACAAACCACATTCCCTCTTTTAGATCTCCAACTTAATAAACACAATTTCTGGGTAAACATTGTATGGTTTTCACTAATCATGCTCCATCCATTCTCTTGCCTTGAGACTGTCAAAAAAATTATATCATCCTCCAAAAACAACATGACATAAGATCCATATATATAGGGATAAAAAAGGTAAAAAATTACATTAATAATGGTAAAAGGATGTTACGTTTATATTATCTTACAATATTGTTATTTTAATAAAAACAATGTATTGAACATGATGTCCATGTTTTAAAATCATGTGGTGTTATAAAAATTAACGAAAAAAAAGAAGACACATTGAACATTCTTATTATATTGTTTATTATGTTGAAGCAAAATATAAATACTTAAAACCTCAACAATACTACTGCAGAAGGTCCCTTATATTAAAACTCATTCTTAAGATTTAATTCCCCAAAATCGCTTGGAAACATAAGTATTTTAATGATAATTATTCATGAAAAATTGAGTCATGACATACATATTGTGTTTTGAGATTTTTATTTCTTATATATTAGAAACAACTTAATAATATAGACCATTATCCATCCCTGATAACAATGTTTTATGAACGAACCCATGATACCCTATTTTAAAACCCAATCTTGTCCACTAAAAAGTCCAAATTATATTCATGATCACCCAATGTTTGAATAAAGTTCTAGGGGAGACAATTTTACTCATTGGGAATGATTTATCTTGATAAAATATGAATAAAAATGGAAGGAATCCAACTGGGGATTAGAAATGTTAATTTGTTATGCCAAATAATATATACATAAATAATAATAAGTATTAAAATAAACACATTTCCTAACATTGTAATGGAATACAACCTGTCACTCAATAGATAGGAAACACAAACAAATCATTTAGAAATTACATAAAACTATAATTTAAAAATAATATAAAATAAGAAAAGCATGGTAGTAAAAGAATTATGGAAGATAATGTGGATTGATACAAGAGATACATACCTCTCATAACAATATTAAATAATTACAACAAACCATCCTATATTCATATGAGAAGAAAAATAAATACTTTTATCACCTCTACAGTCCCTAATCTAATAAATTGAACACATGATATTATAAGTGGTGTGCTAACCAAACATACATTAAAACCCAACAAGGTATACATGCACACAATTAGTGTGTATATTTTATCTGAGTATTAAATACATGTGGTTATTCACCACATGATCTATTATTATCATTTGGAAATGAAACCATATAATAAATGATATCAAAACATATATGACACTGCAACTTTTCTTTGAAATGAACACAAGTAACATTTGTAAATATGAAAGAGTATTAAAATATGTACTTTATATGTTTGGGTTATATCATTATTGGATAAAAACCGATAGTAATTGTACATTTTATAATTAAAAATAAGTAAATAATTTACTAAAAATTAAAAAAGTAATGCCCAGTATAACACTTAAATTTAAGTTGGATGAAAAAAATAAATATTAAAATATTAATTGAAACATTTAGAACTTAATAAAATAAATATTTATGTTTGTTGAGGATTATTTTAAGTATATGTGTATTTTATATTATTGTGTCTTTCTGAAGTTGCATTTTGATTTTAGTTATTTATTATTATTTCAAACACTTGACTATAAAATGAATTTTAAATAAGGATTCTTAAACATCAACCATGAATAGCTATCATTGGATAAGACTCAACATACATTTTGTTTTGGAAATTTATGATCGATATAAATTAAAAATTCTACCCATAGGGATATTTTATCTATAGTTCAAACATAAAAAATTATTGGTAGTGGGATAATGAAGTTATATCAAATAACCATGGTGAAATCTAATTATAAAATGAACCCATGAAGATAAGTTTAACAATGTCCATTATCCATGATGTCATTATAAAATAACCTGTATCGATATTGGGAAGTATAATGGTATCTGAAATTTTTTTTTATCATGCACTAACATGGTCCTATGGTAGGTAGTAGATAATTAAATCTTCTAGGTTTGTTGTTCCCATTATCCTAGATTTGTACTTGAAAAGTTTCCCAGTTATGTAACTCATGTTTCCCTTGATGAATATCTAAATTTAGGGGATATTAAATTTTAAAATTTAAAATTTGGATTTATCCAATAATAATACATTTTCATGACCATTTTTCTTTTCATGAAATTTACCATAAATGGATTTAATTCTCATGAAAAAAATTTGTTATCAAAATACTTACCTATGAAAATCAGCACATTCACAAAGGGCTATTATTCATTAGTCACATATAAACAATGTTATAAAATATGAATAATAATTCAATGAATATATCATTTTATTTTTCAATCAAATTAATTACATTTTATCAAACACATTCAGGGATCCAACTGATTCAAAATAAAATTTATAGTTTAAAAGTAGCAATTTTACCTTATCTTTAGATAAACTAAATGTGATTATAATCATAGGTTACTAGGTCCCTAATTGTTATATAATTATATTAATTGTATATTTAAAATCTTTTAAATATTCAAAAAGATATCTGATAAAATAAAAACACCATATAGATTTCTTTATAATGCTATAGGGTTGTAGAAGAAATTCAACATCATGGTAACAAAGGAACTATTAAACCATTTTTATATTTTTTTTAAAATGATAAAAAGTCATAATATTTAATAAGTAAACATTTTACTATAGTGAAAATGACTAATTATTTAAAATAAATAATTTTTAGTTTAATAAACACATGGTGTGTACTAACTACTAGTCATTAAATATTAATTTTTACGTCATGTGAATTCTCTTTTTGAGAATATTTGTTCAATAAGTCCAAGATGACATCAATAAATTGACTACCATAAAAGTGGTCATTATTTATTCATCTCAAAAATAATAATAATTACATAATTATAATTTTTTAAAATGAAATAGACTTTTAAAACACATCCTCATTTATGGTTATGAAAAATTAATAATGTTATATTAATGGATATTGTAGGCCATACATACACAAGAGTAACATTTCCATCTTTCAACAGTCATTATTGGAATAAAATATTTTTCATTTTTTCTTTTAGTAATAATGATTAAATCATAAATATAATAATATATATTTAATTATACTTATATATAACATCCATGTGACGTGATCATGGTAAATGAAGCAGATCTCTTGAGGGAGGTGGTAGTCCACACATACGCATGAATGACCTTATCATTTTTCAATGAATCGTATGCTAAGAACTTATAAGATATATCAAATTTTAATAATTATAAGTGTTTAATTAAAATAATATATAATTATTAATGTAATAATTATAATTGAATCATGAAATATGATAATGTAAAAATTAATTACATCGTTTCGTGAGGTTGTAGTTAGTTGTACACATGAACGATGGTTTTGTGTCTTATATGATGGAATAAAAGATGGTGATATTTTATTAAAAAAATATAATAACATATTATTTTATTTAGGATACTGGTTTAACTATTTTATCATGGTTAAAATATATTTTTAGTAAGTGAACGGATAAATAAAACAAAAAATTATGGTTCAAAATGATACCTCTTGTTTTGAAAATATTCTTCGATTCAACACCTTCATCGTTCTAAGTTTGATATTACTACTCAAAAAAGACATATAGAATGGTTTTAGGAATTCAATTAGTGTATTAAATTAGGTCTTGGAAAAAATGGCTTTTAAGTGAAATGAATTGATTATAAGTGGTTCACTTTTATAATATAGATGATGAGCACTTTTGGAATTCTAAAAATAAAAAATTAATGTGAACTACTTCTGAGGTAAAAATGGATTTTTGTTTGATAATTTTAGTATCTAACAAATGGATTAGTCTCAATACTCTAATAATAAAAAAATTTACATGTTTGGGTCACATTTAAACCTTTGTTATTTATTTTATATCTTTGTTATCCCTTTTCCCAATTAATTCAATATTAAAATATTATACACTTTAAGGGATAATAAATTTACAATAAAATGAAAAAAGACTGATAAATGGACTACAGATGATGTAACTAACAATATCATATTAATTTTTCTGAATCTAATATTTTTTTGAATTTTTTTTCATTTAATAAATATTAGTTTCATAAAATATCAATAGTAAAAATTTTATAATAAATCATTTTCAATGATTTATTTTATAACACAATGAAAACCAATGATTTGAAATATAATCAATTAACATATCCATTAAATGTTATATATTTATGAAAAATTATTTTTCCCCTTTAAATGTTTCAAATTCTATTAGTTTTAATATTTTTATAATCAATTATTATATTTTTTTACAATTAAATAATTACTACATTAGTGTTTTGTATGAAATTATGATAATTGATTATTTTCTAAAAAATAATACAAATAATCTTGATAATGATTAATAATATATATTTCAAATTTATATTCATAATCAAACATATAATCTATCAATCCTCATGATTAAAATATTATAGTTTTTTAAAACCAGAGAAATTTTTTTGAATTTTGCTTAAATAAATATTTATAAAGGTTATACTAACATAAAAATAGAAAATAAATGGCATTTAACTTAATATTAGATTATTATGGACTAAATAGACTCATAAAATAAAATTAATTTGAGTTTATGGGTCATTTTATATCTCTTTACATTTTATTTTTGACTTTAATTAGCCAAATTACACTTTACCATGCTAATGAAAAACAAGTTACTATTCATATTCTCCTAAAATAAAAAGAAAATATTTAACAAATTTAAACAAAATTTTTAAACATACTTTGTCTGTTTTTTGAAATTAAAAATATAGATGTTTAAAAATTTAATTAAAATTAAACTAAACAATTTAATGAAGAAATTTTTTCCAAAAAAATGTCTTTTAAATATTTTTTATTTTAACACTAAAATCAAGTGAAAATTAATTTATAAAACTATAATGGGATAAATTTAAATAGAAGCTAAAATTTAATATTAAAAATAATAAAAAAAAATATTATGAATTTAGAAATATTATAAAAAAATTTATTTAAAATAAAAAAATAATATTCTTCACTATCAATTGAAATATAAAAAACATTTCATAAAATGGTAACAAAATTATCATAATATAATTTTAACACGATAAAATGAAAATTGAAATTAATTTTTTCAAATCCTAATTCTATTATTTGGAAATTTATTTTTTAAATATAAACATATAGTAATTGAGTTTAATAAAACTATTCCTTTTTTATTAAAAAATTATAATGTATATACATGTCTCTCTCGTGAATATTGATTATTATGTAAATGATTTATTCCTTAATTACATAGGTCTTTATATTATTCCACCATTTTTTAAATTGTGTCATCTAAATTTTATCCACCAATTAGACAATTGTGGACACCATTACCTCATAGTATATTTCATACTCCCATGTTTAATCATCAACCATATGGTTTTTCCATAAAACCATAACTTGGTGAATTACATTGTTCCATAGTGATTGATCTATACAGTGAAGAAGCTCAATAATTTATTCCACAAAATAAATGTTCTCTTCTAACTAAATTACCTCAGGGATAAAAAACTGAGAAGAATGTGGCACATACTTTCTTAACATCGAAACAAAAAAATCGTTTTGTACTTGGGCTAAAAAAGAGGCACATCCACTATGATATAAAATTATCCAAATTTACTGAATATTTAATATGGTTCAATGAATCATGTAATTATCTACCCGCTTTACCAAAAAAATAAAAAATATTTCCTGGATATATTCTAAGAAATACATGATCACCTACCTTAATGGAAGGATCTCTTCTTTGATTGTCTCCATAACTTTTCTTCATTCTATAAGATATCCACATGTATTGATGAATTTCCTTCACAATATCTACCATTTTATATATCAATTTTGGTCTCAATAGAAACCTTTTACCTACTTCATCCCAAAATTTTGGATTTCGAAATTAATTTCCATGTAATGCTTCAAAAGGTTTCATCTATATACTAGAATGAAAAATATCATTGAATTGAAACAAAAAAAAATAATTATTTTGATACTATATTCCATTTTAATCTATTGAAAAAGAATGAAATAGTTCCTCCATGTTTTAATCATCTATTCATATTATCCATCATATTGAGCATGAAAATATGTTCTAAAATTTCATTTAGTACCCAATGAATTTATATGTCCTTTTCAAGAATTAGAAGTAAACATTAGATCATGGTAAGATACAATAGATAAAGGAAATCCTTAAAACCATGTTATATCTTTATGAAAATATTAATAAATTTTATCTGAAGGAAAATTGACTTGAATTTGAACGAAATGTGAAAATTTAGTTAACTGATCAATATTTTCCTAAATCACATTATTACATTGATATTTATTTGGAAATCCCACTGTGAATTCCATGGATATATTTTCTCATTTAAAAACAATAATTATAAAAAGATAAATAATCCCATTATACAATTATGTCTCTATTTCAACATGTTCACAAGTAAAACATTTCCTAGTAAAGACAACAATATATCTTTTAATTCAATCTCTCTAGTAATATTCTCAATGTTCTCTGTAAACAATTTTATTTTTGGTATGAATGAAAATTGATGAATAATGATCTTCACTTCACAACTATATCTTTATTAAGGAATCACAATGCACATAAAAACTCTTTCAGAATATCTAAACATAGTCATTATTAATTTTTAATTCATGAAACTTTCCATCCATAAAAAATTAAACCTTTTCCTATAACACATGGTCTTTATTTTGATTTATTTTCTCTTTATATTAGTGATTATTGCACTAACACCTAAAGAATATATATATAGTTCATGTATGAAAGTATTCTAGGAAAAATAATATCAAATGATTAATTAAAGGTTAATTTTATAAAAGTAACATGGTTAAAAAATCATTTTTTCAACTCAATGAAACATCTATTTTTTTCATTAGATGGTAATGAAATATGAAGAAATAATCCCCTCTCAATTATATCCATCTCCTCTGTCTAAATATCAAGTCTTTTTGAGTGAATATATAATTAATGTTTTTATAATCACTAAATAGTTCACACATTGATTCATAAAAATGATATCTCGATTTTTTTAATATAAAACTCACGAAAACTAATTTATGGTCATGTATATGATAATTTAACTCATGAGTTTTCATTTCTGTGAAGAATACGTAATTATTGGATCATTATATATAGTAAACAACCTATATCATTCAATGAAACATCAATATAGATAGAATATTCACCATTTCTAGAGGGTTAGTCTAAAACATCCACATCCACAAATACTCCATCTTAGTTCCTGAAAATAGTGATCAAATTATTATGTCCCTATGAATTTAATTCCTTTTCAATTTAAAATAGTCAGTGGGATACAGAAATGAACAATTTTCAAGAAATATATGGGTAATAGAAATATAATAATTGAAAAATATGAATTTTAATAACATAGTTATGACTTAAACTATCATAAATAAATTAATTTTCAGAAAGATAAACTATAATGTTGTCTTTACATGTTATTTTTCTAAGTAAATAAAACACATACAACCAAAAATCAAAATTTCTAAATTTTCCATACAAAATATTTTCTTTTATGGTTTACATAAAAATATGTACATGTTTTTCATGATCCTAAATTTATTTGAAAAAATAACTATATAATTATGAAAAACAACCACATAACTATCAAAATATTACTTGAAGATTATATAAATATTATATATATATAAATAAAAATGGGAATTTGTTAAACATAAGGGAAATTTATAACTCTTAATTCTCGTATCTAGTATAACACCCTATTTTTGAGATTTAATCTTTCTTCACATTCAGCTGAAAGTACCTAGACCAATGGTAAACCCATTAAAAATTGATCTCACAATATTTTGTCAAATAAATCATCAATATGATTCTATGGATACTTTTGTTTGGTATCAAACTCTTACAGGAGTTTCCCTTTACACTAATATTATATTGTTTAATATGAACCTATTATTTTGAGAGAAAATACAATACTCAGTCTTCTAAGGTGATAGATAAAACCAATTTGTACATTTATTGGGGGATTAACCATGTGTAAGATTCATAAAGTCAATAAAATCATGCCCATAAAGATTCAACATAATTAATGAATAAAACAATTTCACCAAGTGATTGATTGTTGTTGGAGATTCTAGAATTTGGATTAGGTAGTGATCAGGCACTATAAGATGTAAATACAGTGAAACTCTGGCATCCAGTAGTGAAATTTATAAAGTAAAATGAATGATGAAGTTCCAAGACTCATTTTTAAACTATGAACCACATCGAAGAAAACAAGAGACATGTATCCATTTCATTACTACATGATTTGGTATTTCTGTCCCAAAATGTAATGGTTATTTTATACACTTTTAAATATTGAATATTCCATTATAAATTCCAATTATAAAACCTTCAAGTGGTTATATATTTTAATAAGAATCAATGAACTATAAAAATAAAAACCATTCTATTCAAAAAGTATTTTTATTATATTGAAAAATTATAATAATAATAAGTATATCCATTCACTTTAAAATAAATTCTTCTCAATACTCCCATAAATCATGCCATACTAACTCTCGATTTTCCAAAGAAATTAGAATATAAATGTTGCACATTTTCAGTTCTCTTTTGATATTCAATAAAAAACATGTTCTTTAGAAGGAAACAAATTTATAACAAATAATAAAGTATTTAATAATAAATATTAACATCCTTGACAAACATTTCAACAAAATTTACTATAAAATATATATATTCCAACTGGTTTTAATTTTAATATTTCAACTTTAAAAATTTAGATGTGATTTTTTGTTCATAAAAAACCCGATGTGAAACGGATTTAATTCATTATAAAAAAAGTAAAACATATTCACATATCTTATATATAATTAATGACTAATTTTTAAGTAGTTAAAACGCTAAAAATTTTAATGATATACATGCATAAAATAGATATGTTAAACACTAAGTAAAATATAGCATTATTCCATTTTTTTGTAGAAACCTATAGAATCATGAATAACCAAATAGTAAAATTCATTTAGTTTACTAATATATAAGATTCATGTAGCATAATCACATAGGTGAATCATATAGTAAATTCACTTAGAAAAATTCATCACATATCCAAAATGGATGTACATGATTTATATAAGGGAGTTTACTAATATATTTCACATAAGAAAATTGACATAACTATTTCTCACAACGTAGAAAATTTATTAATTTAAGAAAAAAATTCTATGTATCCCAGTAGCCACATATTAGTTTCTCACATAAGAAAATGTTCTTAGGTATCCAAATTGGCTTAAAAATATCTATAAATCTGAAAAATAGAATGACTAATCCAATTTTATACCTAATATAGTCCATAAAAATTTAAAAATTAGCTTTAGGTATAGTTTTATTATATATTCATAATTTCATTATATTTTCAATGAATCAAGAATCAAGAAAAATTGGAGGTATATATCCCAATTTATCATCAAAATATATTATCATAACTATTCTCCAAAACTACATATTTCATATTTAAAACATGCGGTAACTTCTAGCCTAATTTAGAACATGATAGAGACCAATTAAGATTTTATTATCATCTCATTATATGTAGATAATTTATTTATATTTCCAACACATCAAGAATAATTATACTTTTTTTGTGTCCAATGTTATGGATATAATACAAAAGGTAACTGAAACTATGAAACCAGCTACATTGATAAAATTTACTATGTGGAATTTGGATATGTGGGAACTGTGAAAAACCAATATAAATGACAGTTTAAAGACTCAATTGACATTATTAGACTAAGAGAAATTCATGATACCTGTAGAAAATGATATAAAAATTGATTCAATGAAATATCAGTATTAAATATATAAAGAATCAGAAGATATAATCATATTTAATAACTCATTTAATTAATGCATGTGATAAAATAAAGAAAACACTTAATAGAGTTGTGATAAAACAATATAATAAATAAACAAATGAATAATAAATTATTATACATATATTGAAAAACTAAAACAAGATAATAATCATACGATAAATTATAATTCCGAAAAAATACTTTAGATTTATATTGTAACACCCCAAGCTTCCATGGTACTCTTCCCTTTGAATAATACAGTAGTGTGTGTTGTACGCATCTTCGAGTTCTAAAACACACCACAACCAATCAAACTAGCCATTATGAATATTAATACCCACTTTTTTGAAATTTTATAAATTTTATCTTTCCAAATGGACTTCAATTTTGGATTCGAAAAATCAAAATTATATTAGGGTGAGTTTTTGGTATTTTTCAGAAAATATTCAATTTTTGATGAATAGTGAAAAAACATTAAGTTATTGTTTAAGACCAAATTGTTTTTTAAATAATTATTTATTTTATTTAAATCTAATTAAGGTCAAAATGTATACATAATAAATATATATGTTCAATATAATTCATTGGAGTTAGTTTAGAATAATTTTAGATATATAAAAATTTTATGGAACTTTTCACAATCTTTTACCCACCTCCTAGAAGAATTTGGAAATTCAAATAAAATATAATTTTACCACTTCTGTGAGTGGAATTTATAAAATCTGAGAGACACGGTTAATATCAAGGAGTAAAATTTGGTGCAATAAGATAAAAATAACTTTTGTTGAATAGTAACTTTTTACTTTTATTTACCACGGTTAAAAGTGAATAGGGTAATTAAGGGTAAAAATGATATTAATATTACCATAAAACATGTCCTAATTCTATTTTACAAGTGTATCTCGACCAAAAACAACCTTAGGAATAAAATATTATCATTTAGGTCCACTTTTATTAGATTAGGACATTTATTATTATTTAATTAACAGAAGAGTTAGAAGAGTTAAAATCAATGTTTAACCACTAAAACATTTTTAAAATATTGTTATACATAAGTTAAAATCTATTATATATATTAATTAGAATGATAAAAATATTTCCTACCTAATGGTATTTTATTTATAATTTTTAGACATTAACTAATTTTATTTAGTTATGACACAATGATGATGCAGTAATTACCTAATTAGTAAAATATAAAAATAATTGATATTATAAATATCAAAATAAAGGTAATTTTAGCTTTATTATTAATTCCACTAATTTTATAGGTTAATATGACATATTAGGAGGGGTTATATAAATTTTATTCGATGTAATAATGCTGTTATGAAATTATCAAAAACAAAATACCCAATAGTGTCAAAACTAACTAAAAATCGTTTTTAAAACAAATATTATATTATTAATTGATATTCTATTCTGAAAAATCTAAGGTTCGGCCAAACGACTTATATCCTGATAGTTGTATAATTAATGGACCACTTTAGGGTCTCTTAAATGTATATAGTAATTTTATTAGCTATATAATATAAAAATACATAGAGACATGGTAAATGTCAAACTATTTAACAAAGAGTTAAATATAAATGATAAAGTTAATATAGTGACACAAACATCTCTAAAATATTTTAGTTGAAAGGATTTCGACACATCCCATCCTTAACCTATAAATAATACACTTTTGATCCATTATAAACCGAATATAAATTTATTATAAAATAATATTTTTAGATTTTCCAATGGTGCCCTTCAACCCTCATATAAAAGGGAACTCCCCATTCTCTGTAATTTACACCTTCAAAGCATTTTGGCTCTGCTAACCCCTACAAAAATATTCTATAAACGTCCCTCACTACAACCTGGAGGCCTTATTTGGATCAAAAAGGCAACCTAAGGAGCCCTTTTGATCAAATCAAAAGAAAGAACCCGAAGAAGAGGTAATGTTTTCACCATACTTTTTGAAGATCCTTTCTTCTTCAACTTCTTATTTATTTGTTATTCCCATGCTAAAATAATAACTCCAGTAACTTATATATATTGTGATGTTATTATAAACATGGTACGACCATATTATGTATTCTATCCATCCTTTGATTGACATGTCACCATACGTGTGTACGTATGACTTACTGTCTCCACATTGTGGTGTAATTGTTATTCAAAACATTATTAATTTGATGGGTATAATAATGATGTGTAATTCATGTAAATAATAAATATAACATTATAATGATACTGTATATATAATATAATATCCAATTTTATATTCTTTTAATATCAAAAGAATGATATTGTCACTCGTGCGTACGTACGAACTACCGTCTCCCCGAACGCGATGAGATTCATTCCACATCGTATCCATTCAAAAATAATTTTCAATTGATTGTTAAAAATAATGTTTATGTACTTGATATCATTCAGGATAGTAATAAGATACAACCTATCTATAAAAAACATGGCTTATGTAACAAAAAATATAAAATAAAATGAGTAAGTTAACACCGGAAATGACGATAATACTAAGATAATATTAACAAAGAAATGTTAAAAGATCATATATGATATCATATTAATTTCTATGATTTTTGTATAATTTAATAACAATTATTTCACCATTATACAGGAGGTTAACCTACCCTAAACCAAGGAAAAGTAAAAGGTAATGGTTTATTTCACAAGCTCTTCATTATCCGAGGTTGTTTATACGTTATTATCTACTAGGACCTCTTTATCATCCACATCCTTGTTTCTTAAAAATGTATTTCAAATCATTCTTATTATTTTACAGAATATGGGTTAAAGTCATTTATACCCTTGTTTGACTTTTTATAAGTTGTTTATAATGGAATATTATCGTTGTTTTCCAAACAATGTCCTTTTTAACCTTTTCGACAAAATTAACATAAGAATGTCTTTTTTAACTTAGACGGTGGGTGCAGCTATTTTCTACTGTTATAAACTCGTCGAAACATCCCTTACAAGCTTATGAGAGTATTTTCAAAGTAAATTATTTATTTTAAAAATATGTGACACTTAAATGGTTTCAAAATCAAATGATATATTTCTATAAAAAGGGTTTTGATTTCATCTATGTCAACATCCTTTGATGGATTTTAAGTTTATTTGAAGTTGATTTATTATGATACAAAACATCCATATTGTATTGAAAGTTTTGTGTTATGTTTGACTGTGGATGTGATATTTTTATACAATTCATGGTTTATGTTTAACTTATTGACATTTCATATGCTAGTTTTAATATGAATGTTTATGATATATTTTAACCTTTTCATATGAGGAATATATTATAATTAGTATGTGACGGGTGGAGCCTGCTACAGCTCCTCAATGCATTGGTAGGTCTCATTAGACAACTAGATGTGGAATTTGTCGATGCACTTTCCCATTTTGATTTATGGTTTTGTCCGAGGCTTTAATCATTTTTAGACATCTTGGCTTAGGCCTTGACAAAATGTTTCAGAATATCCGACAGTATACATTCCCTCATTATGGAACTAATATCAATGTTTCATGTGGTTATTCGACTAGTAGAATACTCGTGATTATGTTTTATTATGGAATTATTTACTCAGCTCATATTCTTTCCATAAAAGTATTCATGTTTATTTTTGGTATAGGCATGTGGTTTCAATTATTTACCATGCCTAATATTTATATCATTTTCCGCTGTATTACTTACCCTTACTAAGCATTTTAGCTCACCCCTTTCTTATGTTTCATTTTCCCAGGATATGAAGAATTCAGTTATGAGTGACCAGAAGGCATAATGTAGGAGGCTTTGTTGTTTCTAATTAAATATATTTGTTACGTATTTCTTTTCAAGTTGTGAAGTTGAACTTATGAATGAATCTTGTTTCCAATAATATTAAACTCATCGGTATTCTGAGACATGATTTCCTTATGATCATGCCATTGTTATGTAATAATGCACCAACTCTGGGAAACTGGGGTTGGGGCATTACAGTTGGTATCAGATGAAGTTTAGTACAAACCTTGGAAACTAGATTTATATCAACTTTGATTAGATCACATAGACCTAAGATGGACTTTGAGGATTAATATAGAATAACTTCCTAGAATTTTGGTATTTTATAGATTTTATGAGTTTTCCGATCAATACATCCCTGCCTGGATACGAGAAGGTAGAGGCGGCTATGGCACAAATGTACCTAGGGGTAAAACCTGAAAACACCGCTTTGAGCTAGACTCGAATGATAACTGGTGCATGAAAATGGGCCTTGAGGCACTCTTGGTTACCACACTCCCATGGGATATGCTTAGGATAATTATCATTTTCTATACAAACCATTATGAAGGGTTTATGAGTATATACTTCCTCAAAGAAAACATTTTTATGATTATGGATAATATCCAGAAAGATAAGCAAGGTATGATGTGGATTATATATGTAACCCAATAAGTAAGGTATGATGTGGATTATATACGTAACCCAATAATTAAGATTGATGTTTCTTTGATGGGTTAAAACCATTTCTCCGTCGAGAATTGGTCTCACAATCCTTCTCATCATACAAATATTTTGTCTCGTGTGCTATCAAGATAGAAAATGAATTCTCTATGTCTTATGACTTTAAATCAAAGCAAGAGAAGATGAGATCTGTTAAACTCTCTGGGAATGAAAATTAGGTAGCAGGGAAGAAGGGAAGAATTTAATTTCCACCTTGTGATAATTGCGGAAGGAAACAGCCTGGTGCCTATCTAAAAGGGGAAAGAGTCTGCTACAAGTGTGGATAGAAAGTCCATCTAGCTGGTCATTGTAATAGAAATAAAAATGCTACCAAAGTTCAATGCTACAATTGTAGGGAGATGGGAAATTTTTCAAATGAATGTCCTAAGAGTCAGGGAAACATACCTCAGAAAAGGCCTAGGGACCAAGGCCAAGCTTATGCAATCACTACTGCTGAGGTTGAAGCCCCAAAATACGTGGTGGAAGGTAATTTAATGGTTTCCTCAAGTTTAGCAAATACTTTATTTCATTCTGGATCTTCTCATTGTTTCATATCTTCCCAATTTGCTCAGAAAATTAGATATTTCCAATTTGATTTAAC
The DNA here is from genome assembly GCA_963277665.1 of Viscum album. Classification (NCBI taxonomy): domain Eukaryota; kingdom Viridiplantae; phylum Streptophyta; class Magnoliopsida; order Santalales; family Viscaceae; genus Viscum; species Viscum album. The sequence goes on along the minus strand of OY728157.1, from coordinate 1,520,037,543 downwards.
AAGGGAGTTGTCAAGTAAAACTCTTAAGGGATGTATCATTGCAACAATGTTTTTTGAATCAGTCCCCATTAGAGCACATAAATGTTCTTTATCCACTAATATCATCATCATACATATGATTGAGTTTGATATAATCCTCGGTATGGATTGGATTTCGGACGATTATACCAATATTTATTATAATAAAGAGGTTACAATTTTTGATGATGACGATAAGGAACACCTTATCTTTAGAGCTGAATCATTAGCACCTAATTCTTATCTTGATCCACCCCCAATACCTCAACTAAATTCAATTATTAGGGAGGAAGAGAATGAAATGAATGTGGGTGAGGAAAGGAATTTTCAAATAGAGGATGTACCTATTGTGAAAGAATATATAGATGTGTTTCCAGAAGATTTATCTGGACATACTCCAGAACGATATGTTGAGTTTTCCATTGATTTAATGTAAGGCCCCGACCCCAGTTACCCAGATTCGGTGAATTATTTTAATACATTGGCATGATTACAAGGAATCAAGTCCCAAATGACTGATTAGTTTATCAGTCTTGGAAAATATATTACATACATGAATGTTACATTACACGTCATAACATACAAAACAACATAAATAATCCTTTATGAATGTCATTATTCCCTTGTCTTAACCCTTCTTATCAATCAAAATATACTTCTTGGAATCCTGGGAAAAAATAAAACATAGAAAGGGGTGAGCTCAAATGCTCCGTAAGGGTAAGCAATACAGCAGAAACTTTCATAAATAAGCATAACCATTTAAAGAAATGTATAACTAAAATAAAAGCCTTTTAAACTTAAACTTCAACATAGAATGAAAAAAATTAAATGAAATAATTTCATTTTCTTATTCCCATGGATATTCTTCTAATAGAATAACCACATGCAATATCAATAACCACTTTCATAATGATGGAACACATGATGCCAAACTTTAATTTCTGTGTTGAGGCCTCATGCCAATACCTAAGGTATAACTGTAACCAGAACCCAACCCGGAGAGCCTCTGTAACCGGACACCATCCCGGAGTGCCTCTAATAACCAGACACCAACCCGGAGTGCCTCTAATAACCGGACACCAACCCTAAGGGCTTACTTTTACCGGTCCCCAACCCAGAAAATACTAGGCCAACACATTCATCTTAAGAAGAGGATGAAATATAACATAAACATTCATATTAAAACTAACATACAAAATGTCAAAACTTTAATCATAAATCATTAATGAAATAAAAATAACTCATCCACAGTCAAAAATAACACAAAAACTTCAATACAATAAGGATTTTTGTATCATAATAAATCAACTAGAAACATGTTTAAAATTTATCAAAGGATGTTGACATAGATGAAATCAATAATATTTGAGGGAAATGTATCTTTTTTTGAAATCATTTAAAAGTCGCATAATTATAGAGAAAACCTTTATTTTTAAAATATCTTTATAAGCTTGTGAAGGAAGCTTCCAAGGTTTAATAACAGCGGAGAATAACCGCACCCACCGTATAAGTTGAAAAAAAGACATTCTTACCTTAATTCTGTCGAAAAGGATAAAAAGGACCTTGTTTGGAAACTGACAGAAAGATTCCTTTATAAACAACTTATAAAAGTAAAAAAGGGTATAAATGAATTTAAAACATATTCTACTAAATAGTAAAAATGTTTTGAAATACATTTTTAAGGAACATGGATGTGGATGACAAATAAGTCCTAGTAAATAATTACGAATAAACAACCTTGAATAATGAAGAGATTGTGAAATAACCCTTACCTTGTAATTTTCCATGGTTTGGGGTAGGTTAAACTTCTGTATAATGGTGAAATAATTTTTATTAAATTATACAAGAATCATATACATCCATATGATACCATATATGATCTTTTAACATTTCTTTGTTAATAATATATTAGAATTATCGTTGTTTCGTGTGTTAACTTACTCATTTTCTTTTCTATGTTTTGTTACATAAGCCGTGGTTGTCATGTATAGGTTATATCTTATTCATATCCATAATGATATCATGTCCTTAAAAATTATTTTTAAATCATCGAATGATAATTATACTTGAATGGATATGATAGAGAATTAATCTCACCGCGTTCGTGGAGACTGTAGTCCGTATGTACGCACGAGCGAAAATATCATTCTTTTGATATTAAAATAATATATAATTGGATGGTATATCATATATACATAAACATTATCCTGTTATATTTATTATTTACATGAATTACACATCATTATTATACCCATCCATATAGTTATTTATTGAATAACAATTACACCACAACGTGGAGATGGTAAGTCGTACGTACGCATGTATGGTGACATGTTATTAAAAGGATGGATATAATACAGAAATATGGTTTTAAAATGTTTATAATAACATCAAATTATATATAATATACAGGAGTTATTATTTTATAATTTTAATAACAAAGAAAGAAGAAGTGGACGAAGAAAGGAACATGAAAAATGGTGGTGAAATCATTACCTCTTCTTCGGGTTCTTCCTTTTGATTTAATCAAAAGGGCTCCTTAAGTTGGATTTATTACAAAAGGAAGGCCTCTAGGATGTAGTGCGGGAAGTTGATAGTGTATTTGGGCATTGTTTTTCCGAACCAAAAGGCTTTGAATTTGTGAATTAATGAGAAGGAGGAGTGCCCTTTTATAAGAGGGGTGAGGGGCATCTTTGGAAAAGCTAGAAATATTATTTTATAATAAATTCATATTCGGTTTATAATCTCTCCAAAGTGGATTATTTAAAGGTTAATGTGGGATGAGTTGAAAACCACTCAACTAATAGAATTTAGACTGGTTTGGGTTACTATATTAACCTTATCTTTAAGTATTAACTCTTAGTTAATTAGTCTCACTTTTACAATGTCTCTGTGTATTTTTAAATTATATGGTTAATAAACTTACTATATACATCCAAGAGACCCCCAAGTGGTCCATTAATGATACAACTATCATAATATAAGTCTCTTTTCCGAACCTTAGATTTTTAGAAATTTAATATAAATTAATAATATAATATTTGTTTTAAAAACACGCTAATGTCAATTTTGACACTATTCAATAATTGATTTTTGTGAAACTCATAAAAGAATTATTACTTCGAAAAAATACAATTAAATCAATAATAATATGTCATGTTAACATATAAAATTATTTTAATTCAATAAAAGTCTCCAATTATATTTATTTGGGTATTTATAATATCAATTATTTTAATTGTTCACTATTATGGTAATTACTGCATCATCATTGTCTCATAAATAAACTAAATTATTTAATGTCTAAAAATTATAAATAAAATATCATTATGTAGAAAATCTTTTGGGATTTTTAATGAATATTTATAGTCGAAAATACAACATATATAACCCTATGTAAAAATTGTTTTTCTAAAACATATATGCTTGTGTCATTTTTGTATTCATTTTAACTTAATTAATATAAAGTATCATTATCACTTACAAGTGGCTACATGGGGTCCAAAAATCGACCCAAAGATGAACATGGTCGGACTTGTATCAACCAATAAGGTTAGGACAATTTTTAGGGTAATTTTTTATTATTATAATATTATTTTTTTAACCCTTATTTACCGTATTTACCCTTTAACCATGGTAAATAAAATATTAACCCAAATAATTATTCAAAATGTCTAAAAATAAAATTTACCTATTTACACAATTTTAAAAACCTTATTCCAAATATGGAATCCATTTTTTCCATATTCAAAACTCATAAGTGGCAGAAATTAATTTAAAATTAATTCCCGTTGTTAAAACAAAAAGCGTGTTTTTAAGAGATAATAACTATCAAAAGATTGGCACTTGTTTATGTCTAGTTTAATTGTGAAATTATGTCCAACAAAAAATGTTGAATTAAATTGTAAAAATATATTCTAAATATTCTTTAAAAACACAAAAATTCAAAATTTATCAATATTAATTATTTTGATTAAAAAGTATTTTTTAATTAAAATTTAGTAATTTTCACTATTCATCAAAATATGAAAGTTATCCGAAAAGTACCGAAATTTCACCCTAGGCTAATTTCGATATTTCGAATCCAAAAATGAAGTCCATTTTGAGAGATAGAATTTATAAAATTTCAAAAAGAAGGTATTACTATTCATAATGGCTAGTTTGATTGGTTGTGGTGTGTTAGAACTTAATGTTGCGTACAACACATGCTATCACATTATTCAAAGAGAAGCATATCATTGAAGCTTGGGGTGTTACATTGTAAATTTTAATATGTCCCCATTCTAAAGAATAAATTTATTTAGTAAAATTGAATATATTAAAGTTTAAAATATTGGATTTAAAAAGGAATCACTATTAAAGTTGGTAAAAGTGCATTTTTGAAAATTACTTCTTTTATCTGAAAAAATGGAATTTTTTCTTACATTATGTCTAAGAAACTCATAATATGGATTCTCAAATTATAAGGATTATATAAAGTTTAAAATTTAGTTAATACTATACATAACCTCTTTTGAACTGCTTGTTTGGTAAGTAATGGTGTGCTTTAACTCGGTGTTGTGTGTAGTGCAAGTTATTGAATTATTTTGAAGAAATAACATACTATGAAATCTTTGGGTCTTAAATTTAATTCCTGGATCAAGGCCTATATCGAAGACCCGTTATAGAATGGCCACTATGGAATTAGTTGAACTAAATAAACAACTAGTGGAATTGAGTAATAATGGATTTATTTGCCCTAGTGATTCTCCATGGGGACCTCAGGTCCTTTTTGTTTAGAAGAAAGATGGATCTATGAGGTTATGTATCGACTACCGGGAAATCAATGATATAACAATAAAGAAAAAGAATCCCCTACTTCACATTGATGATTTATTAGAACAACATCATGGATCTTAATACTTTTCAAAGATTGAACTTCGATCTAGATACCATCAGTTGTGTGTGAAGAAGGAATATATTATGAAGACAACATTTCAATCTAGGTACGGGCATTACAAGTTTACAGTAATGTCTTTTGGGTTGACCAATGCACCCTCAGTATTCATGGATCTAATGAATAGTGTTTTCAAAGAATATCTCGATGATTTTGTGGTGGTATTTATTGATGGTATATTGGTATACTACAAAAGCTATGAAGATCATGAAAATCTCCTGTGTATTATCCTGAATACTCGGAGAAGACATTAATTATATGGGAAGTTTAGCAAGTATGAATTCTAGCTTCAAGAGATTTCTTTTCTTAGCCATATTGCCTCTAATAATGGAATCTCTATTGATCCTGCTAAGACAAGAGCAATCCATGAATGGCTAGCACCAACGAGTATAACCGAGGTACATAGTTTTATTGGTTTATTAGGTTATCATCAGTGTTTCATCCAGAATTTTTCCGGATTGGCTAACCCATTAACGAAGCTCATATGTAAAGGGGTTAAATTTTTTTGGACAAAAGAGTGTGAAGAATGTTTTGACGAACTGAAGATAAGATTAGTCAATGCTCCTATATTGACACTACCATCAGTGAATTATGGGTTCATTATTTATAGTGATGCATCAAAGAATGTACTTTGTTGTGTCCTTATGCAGAATGATAGAGTTATTGCCTATGCATCACGATAGCTGAAAATTAATGAGCAAAACTATCCTACTCATGATCTTGAGTTAGCTACTGTAATATTTGTTTTGAAGATATGGATACATTATCTATATGGTGAAAAATGTGAGATTTATACTGATCACAAGAGTTTGAAGTATATTTTCTCATTGAAAGAACTCAACATGAGACAAAGTAGATGGATTGAACTACACAAGCATTATGATTGTGAGATACACTACCACCTGAGGAAGGAAAATAAGGTGGAAGATGCTTTGATCAGAAAATATCATGGAGTTTTGAACATGATGAGAATTGAAAGGGATCCTATTTTCATGGATCTAGTGATGATGGATATGGGAATTACCAGGGAAGGTGAAACATCGATACTTTTTGAAATGGTTTCCAAACCATATTTACTAGAAAGGATAAAGAGTTCTCATACCGATGATGAAGTGTTTCAAAAGAAGATTAAAAATGTGAATGACAGGATATTGAGAGGCATTGTGTATAAAGAAGGAATTTTAAAATTTGGGAAGAGACTTCGTGATCCTGATATAACTGGTCTAAAAAGGGAATTGTTAGATGATTATCATAACTCCAATTTCTCAGTAAACCCCAGGAGCACCAAAATTAATAGATATTTGAAGGAACATTTTTGGTGGGACAACATGAAGAGGGGGATTTTTGATTTTGTGTCAAGATGTATAGTTTTTCAACAAGTGAAAGCTAGAAGGCAACAACCTAGAAGAGTCATGCAACCTATTTCCATTCTAGAATGGAAATGGTATGATATTATGATTGACTTTGTCATGGGGCTACCAATTAATCATATATGGAATGATGCAATATGGGTTATTGTTGATCGTATTACAAATTCAGCACATTTTCTTTCTATAAGAGATGATCTACCACTTGAATGTCTAGCAAGAAGTTATATTAATGAAGTTGTGAGACATCATTAAGTACCCTTATCGATTGCTTCTGATTGTGATACCTATTTCACTTCATGATTCTAGAAAAATATTCAGAAGGCCTTGGATACTGAACTTCGTTTGAGCACTGCCTACCACCCTTAAACAGATGGACAATCAGAACCGACTATTAAAACCTTATAGGACATGTTGAGATCATGCTCACATGACTTTCATGGTATGTGGGATCAATATTTACCTCTGGTAGAATTTTCCTATAACAATAGCTTCAATTCAAGTATTCAGATGGCACCATATTAAGCGTTATACGGAAAGAGATTTCACACACCAACCTGTTGGGATGACATTGTAGGCGCAGAACTGGTGGAGGAAACGATGGAAAAGGTTAAGGTAATCCAAAAACACATCAAAGCAACTCAAAGTAGGTAGAAGAGCTATGTCGATAACCAAAGGAAGGATTTCAAATTTTTGGTAGGAGATCATGTTTTCTTAAAATTATCTCCTTGGAAGGGAGTTATACGTTTCTCTACGAAGGGTAAATTGAGTCCCAGGTACATCATACCATTCAAAATTCTAGAACGAATTGGGGTTGTAGCTTACCGATTGACAATGCTGCTAACTCTCTCCAAATTTCATGTTGTGTTCCACATATCACTGTTGAGAAATTAAACACCAGACCCAACGCATGTACTCACATATGAGGAATTAGAACTAAAATCCGATCTGTCTAATTGTGAAGAGAATTTCAAGATTCATGATATAAGATAATAGGTGATGAGAAACCGGACGAATCGTCTGGTAAAAGTTCAATGGAGAAACCATAAGATGGAAGAGGTAACGTGGGATCCCGAGGAACTTATAATGAAGAACCACCCGAGTGTTTTTAGGAAATAATATTCTAGAAATTTCAAGGACAAAATTATTTGAAGGAGGGGAGAATGTAACACCACAAGTTTCCATGGTACGCCTCTCTTTTAATAATACAGTAGCGTGTGTTGTACGCAACTTCGAGTTCTAACACACACCACAAACAATCAAACTAGCAGTTATTAATACTAATACCCAATTTTTGAACTTTAATAAATTTTACCTTTCAAAATGGACTTCATTTTTTTATTCATAATATCGAAATTATCTTAGGATTAATTTTTTGTATTTTTCTGAAAACATTCAATTTTTAAGGAATAGTAAAAAAACACTGAGTTATAGTTTAAAACCGAATTTTTATTTAAATAATTATTTAATTTATTTAGATTTAATCAAGGTCAAAATGGTTACATACTACCTATATATGTTCAATTTAATTAATTGGATTTATTTTAGAAGAATTTTATATATATATAAATTTTATGGAACTTTTTGCTGTCTTTTAGCCACTTCCTAGGAGAATTTGGAAATTCACATAAAATTTAATTTTACTGCTTTTGTGAGTGGAATTTTGAAAATCCGAGAGATAAATTTAATATCAAGGAGTAAAATGTGGTTCAATATTATAAACATAATTTTTGGTGAATAGTAACTTTTTACTTTTATTTACCACTGTTAAAAATGAATAGGGTAATTAAGGATAAAAATGATATTAATATTACTCTAACACAACTCTTAATTCTATTGGACAAGTGTATCTCGACCAAAAAAAACCTTAGGAATAAAATATTTTCATTTAGGTCCACTTGGATTAGATTAGGACATTTATTATTATTTAATTCAAAGAAGAGTTAAAAGAGTTAAAATAAAAGTTTAATACCTAAAAATTTTTTAATATAGGGTTATACATAAGATAAATTAGATTATAAATATTCATTATAAATATAAAAATATTTCCTTCATAAATGTATTTTATTTATAATTTGTAGACATAAAATAATTTAATTTATTTATTACATAATGATGATGTAGTAATTACCTTATTAGTGAAATATTAAAATAATTGATATTATAAATATAAAAAAAATGTAATTGAGACTTTTTATGTATTAAACTAATTTTCTAGACTAATTTGTGATATTATTATTGTTTATATAAATTTTAATAGAAGTAATAATGCTGTTATAAAATTATCAAATACAAAATACCCAATAGTGTCAAAATTGACATAAAAGATTTTTTAAAACAAATATTATATTATTAATTTATATTCTATTCCTAAAGAACTAAGGTTCATCCAAAGGACTTATATTATTATTGGGTTATCATTAATGAACCACTTGGGGGTCGCTTGTATGTATAAACTATGTTTATTAACTATATAATATAAAAATACTAAGAGATATGGTAAATGTCAAACAATTTAACTAAGAGTTAAATATAAATGATAAGGTTAATATAGTGACCGAAACCTATCTAAAATCTATTGGATGAAATTATTTCTACCCATACCCACCTTAAACTTTACATAATCAACTTTGGATCCATTAGAAACCAAATATGAATTTATTATAAAATAGTATTTCTAGCTTTTCCAAAGGAGCCCCTCACCCCTCTTATAAAAGGGAACTCCCCCTTATCTCTAATTTACACCTTCAAAGCCTTTTGTCTCAGCCAAACCCTACCCAAATATTATCTCAACTTCCCTCACTACAATCTATAGGCCTTGGTTTGAACAAAAAGACAACCTAAGGAGCCCTTTTGATCAAATCAAAAGGAATAACATGAAGAAGAGGTAATGTTTTCACCACCCTTATTCAAGATCCTTTCTTCTTCAACTTCATTCTTTGTTATTCCCATTCAAAAATAATAACTCCTATATCTTCGATATACTGTGATGTTATTATAAATATGGTAAAACCATATTCAGTATTCTATCCATCCTTTGATTGACATGTCACCATACGTGTGTACGTACGGCTTACCGTCTCCATGTCACAGTGTAATTGTTATTCAAAACATTATAATTTGGATGGGTATAATAATGATGTGTAATTCATGTAAATAAAAAATATAACATGATAATTATTCTGTATATATGATATACCATCCAATTATATATTATTTTAATATCAAAAAAATGATATTTTCACTCGTGCGTACGTACGAACTACCGTCTCCATGAATGCGATTAAATTCATTCCCCATCGTATCCATTAAAGAATAATTTTCATTTGATGGTTAAATTTTTTTAAGGACTTGATATAATTCTGTATATGAATAAGATACAACCTATCCATTAAAAAAACGGCTTATGTAACAAAACATATAAAATAAAATGAGCAAGTTAAAACCTGAAACGACGATAATACTAAGATACTATTAAAAAAGAAATGATAAAAGATCATATATGATATCATATTAATTTATATGATTCTTGTATATTTTAATAACAATTATTTCAACATTATACCGGAGGTTAACCTACCCTCAGGCAATGAAATGTACAAGGTAAGGGTTAATTTCACAATCTCTTCATTATCTGAGGTTGTTTATATGTAATTATCTACTGAGACCTCTTTAGAATACAAATCCATGTGTTTTAAAAATATAGTTAAAATCATTCTTAAAATTTTACAGAATATGGTTTAAATTCATTTATACCCTTCTTTTACTTTTTATAAGATGATTAAAAAGGAATCTTTCTGTCGTTTTTCAAACAAGGTCCTTTTCACCTTTTCGACAAAATTAAGGTAAGAATGTATTTTTGTAACTTATATGGTGGGTGTGGCTATTTTCTACCATTATAAACTCTCCAAATCCTCCCTTACGAGCTTATAAGAATATTTTCAAAGTAAATGTTTTATTTCATAATTATGTGACTCTTAAATGATTTCAAAATAATAAGAGATATTTCTCTAAAAAGGGTTTTGATTTCATCTATGTCAACATCCTTTGATGTATTTTCAGTTTATTTGATGTTGATTTATTATGATACAAACCTTCAATGTTTTATTGAAGGTTTTGTGATATGTTTGACTATGGATGTGCTATTTTTATACCATTCATGGTTTATGGTTAAAGTATTGACATTTCGTATGCTAGTTTTAATATGAATGTTTATGAAATGTTTAAACCTTTTATATGAGGAATTTATTAGACTTAGTAAGTGACGGGTGGAGCTCGCTATAACTCCTTGATGCATCGGTAGGTCTCATGAGACAACTAGACGTTGAATTGGATGAGGCCCTTTCCCATTATGATTTATGGATTTAACCGAGGCCTTAATCATTTTTAGACATCTTGGATGAGGCCTTGACAAAACGTTTCAGAATGTCCGGCATTATAGATTCCCTCATTATGGAAGTAATATTGATGGTTCATGTGGTCATTCGACTAGTAGAATACCCATGATTATTTTTTATTATGGAATTATTTACTCAGATCATGTTCTTTCCATAAACGTATTCATGTTCATTATTGGTAAAGGCATGTGGATTCAATTATTTGCCATTCTTAATATTTATTTCATTTTCTACTATATTAATTACCCTTACTGAGCATCTAAGCTCGCCCCTTTCTTATGATTCATTTTACCTGGATACGAAGAAGTTAGTTATGAGTGACCAGTAGGAAAAATCTAGGAGGCTTGGATGTTTCTAATGAAATATATTTCTGTTTTATTTCTTTTCAAGATGTAAAGTTGAACTTATGTATGAATCTTATTTCTAATAATACTAAACTGATCGGCCTTTCGAGAAATGATTTCCTTATAATCATGCCAATGTTATTTAATAATGCACCGACTCTGGATTGCTGGGGTCGGGGCGTTACATATACTAAGTAAAACAAGTGTTATGATTATCTAAACAATTTATTATGATTTTAAATACCCTTGTTTGAGAGAATAAAAATAAAAAAAATATTTATAATTATAAAAACATAAATTGGATGAAATATATACTAAACATGTAATGTCTTGAAATTTCCATGTAATTTTTTTATTTATATGGAATTATTACAAGATAGTGAAATTCGATAGCACGTGATCTTGAGGTCAGTAGAGCCCAAAATGGAATTTGGACTTTTTTTAATGTACGTTCAGTAAACAGGCGAGAAAGTTTTTCTACCTTTTGAAAAATCCCTCGAGCCAAAAATCCATGTGCACCATTGAATTTAGAATGTCGGGATTCACCTAGGAATAACATGACTTTGACTGGAAAGGGCCGAGCAGAAATGTTATTTTTCAAACATTTCTTGAAAATAATAAATTAATTTAAATTGAATTATTTTATTTTATTTCTCCCATTGGAGTGGATAAATGGAGATGATACGGGGTAGCGACAGGACGACGATGATTCACATCGTCGAGGCTCATTAATTTCATGTTTATCTCACAAATGTAATTACACTTTTATGACGAGTTAGGGTGATGTTGTTTCAATGTAACAATGTGAGACCGCATCTTTATAGGAACATTGCGACGTGCTCTTATTTATAATTTGACGTGTTAGGAAAATATAGATTAATGAAATTGGGGGATTCTCTAGTGAACCTCTGATGGACTTTCACCTTATCTAGGAATAAAGAATGTTAGTGGAACTTCTCATTCTTCGATGCCTTTCGAATATATTATCTGAGAAGAGACACAGATGTCTAAACACCTCGAGGACAAACATGAGGCAAAAAACTTCAAGAGGTAGGGGTTATTTGATTTTAAATATTCCCCATTCATATTTCTAAATGACTGATGTCGATTAACCCATGAATATGTTAATCTATGGACCATGAGTTCTTTTGGGAGGGTGTCTTCTTTGGGGTATCTTTATCTAGTATTTAATTATCATCAATTTTCAAATTAAATTCCTCGAACCTCCCTTTTTTTTGTAAACATTTAACGTGGCGAGTGTGGGCTGACACAAAAAATGCACGAGCCCCTCCGATGTTGGTGTTCTTCATGGATAAACTCTTTAATCAATCACAAAACTATTTTGAGGCCGTCACAGTGGATAAGACGTTCCCCGGAGAATAAAGCCACAAGAGACACGAAGAGCAGATCATTGTTGCTGACCCAGTGCTCCGAGAAAGAATACATTGGTGGTGGCTCTGATGACTACAAGAAGTATCCCGCAGTGGCGGCCATCAGGTGGAGGCGGAACGCCCTGATGGCACGCCGGAAGGAAGGCTGCAGCCAGACTGGGCCACGGCGCAGCTTGAGAAGTCGTCAGCCGAGATGGCAGCTAGAGGTGGTGGACAAGGTCACTCGACCGCGTCGGAGACATTCCGAAATTGAACTGAGACACTTCCAGCATGATAGACCACTGTTGCTTGACAGTGATAGATGAGGCGCCCTGTAGTGACCCTTTGGGCGATGGTGGGGCACGGACGTGGCTCGCAGTCGTGTCCATCAAGGCAGGCCATTAGACCTCTTGTGGACTAAAAGGGAAGTGAACCCCCGAGTGGTCCAGACCCCAGACTTGTGGGCCGGACTCGATCCTAGTGTGCCGGACTCGCGCCCTCTTCAGGCAGGGATGGACTAGGTCGGGTCACCGGGAAACACGACGGGTTGGACACTCTGCCAACCGGGCCTGGTCCAGCGAGGCCTATTGGGCCTGAGCCACTAGACCCGTCAGAGCAGACCGACCCCGACCCACACCATGTTAGGTCAGGTTTTTCATAATGAACCAAGGTATGGGAAAATCCCGAGCCAAGTAGGTTGGGTCAGTCCAAATGGATCAGACCGAGCCCCATCACAACTGGTCCCCTAGTAAATAAAACACACATATCTTTCAAAACGTGCATCTGATGACAGGTTTTTATGACATTGGGACCCTCTCTAGGTGTAGGATCTTTAGGCATGCCCTGTGGTGGTTTTATGGAATCTGATAAGTGACAAATGGCTTGAGGAGTGGTTCTCCCAATCGTGCATCGTACGGAACGCTACGGTTTGCTGAGACCTGAAGACTGCTCGACGATGGCCTAGTGGGAAGCAGCTCTGTGTTAATCAGCATGCCCATGGTGGGGAGTGGCTATGCATGACGCAAGATACCCATGGTACTCAATAGCAAGAGTACCTCAATTCGACCATGGTGGGAAGTAGCTCTGTGTGACCCGGCAGACCCACGGTGGGAAGTGGGTCTATGCAACCTAGCATACCCATGATACTCTCCAGGGATGAGTACCACAGTAGTTCAAGGTTAGTGGGAATCATCTATGTGTGACCCGGAAGGCCCACTGTACTCTATAAAGGTGGAGTTCTCCAATATCCGAGGTGTTCGGCAATGTGACTAATGATGATACTATTACTACCCTAGAATATAACTGGTGTGATCTATCTTGTGTTTCATGTTTTACATTGAGAAATTGTTGTGTGTTATTTCCTTTTGTTTTATGGTCCCTAATGAGAACTATGTTACTCAACCCTGCCCAAGCTTTTCCTTCATGTGTTCTGTCTCGTGCAGATGATGGACGTTGCGATATGGGTTCTTAGGGAGATGGGATTGATGGACACCACGATGGTGGACTTGGTGGCTGATTAGCCATTTAATGAGGCTAATACTCATTGTTAATATTTATAATATTCTTGTGTTTTATTATTCACAAACACCATTTTAGTTCATTTTATACATTGAACATTAATTTACATTATGATTGTAATTCCCACTGAAAATACACTATTACATGGTAAATTTTTGAACACCTACTAAAATAGAAAATATTCATGATTTTATTTTAATATTTAATTTACATGTATCCCATTCTCTAAGTAACAATTAATTTTTTGGATAACTTGAATATTCACATTGGAAGACCCCTAAAATGGGATTTAATTCCAACCCATTCTAGGGAAAGTAAATTAGACATCATCTCAATAAAAAATAGTATCATCCAAGATAAAATCCCCATGATTCTAAAACCATAACTTAATTTAGAGTAAATCCTATGAAAATTATCATCAAAAAGTGAAAAGAGAAAATTCTGATGTTTGAATAGAGTTGTAGGCGGCTGAAGTGGAAGATGAAATTCTTGGACAGATTATGTGGCCAAGAAAAACATCCCACAAATTTAATCATATATGGTAAAAAACAAATTATTTTAGGCTGAAATTTTACATAGAGTTATAAAAAATCATGTACATTATCTTTCTCTTCTATTTCCCACTCCAATTCTGCCATCTAGTAGTTCATCTATGCACATCTGTTCGTTAGATGCAAGCCGGATGCATCTTCAGGTCAAGGATGGAAAAGTCTCATCTCCCTTACTTTCCACCATCCTTGGCCTACCACCATGAATTTAGGAGACATGGAAAGATGGCGGCTCGACCCAAGGCTCCCAAAATTCCTATTTAAGATATTTGTGTTTGAGGATTTAATCATCATTGAGATTTGTTCTCATTGTAATGTTATTATATTGATTTGTCTTTGTAACGTTCTTCTTTATCATGTAAGTTGTTTTAATCACCTTAGTTATTAGAAAAATTTCTTCTCCTCCTCTTATTTTGTTCTTATTGATGTCACGTTGATACCATTTCTTAATTATGTGAATTTATTCACACTATAGCTTGTGAAATTTATCACACAACGCTAGAGTGACCGTTATTTTTTTGTTTTTACTTCTTCAATTATACACTCATAAGTCTAATTCTTGCTTCCGTTAAGAAAATGTCATCAATGGAGAGATAATTATTTTATGGGTTGATCCAAGGGAGTATCACAGGTCTAGATTTAATGTTATTTATGACTCTCCAAATGATTATTATCTTCTTTTATTTTAGTTTCTTTTATTAAAATATTTCCTCTCTTCCTCTTACATATTGAATTTATTCAACTAAAATTTATGTGCTAATAAGATATTTTTCTTCGGAGTTCTCATTAAAATGATCTGACAAGTGTATAGGTGATTATCATGTGTTTGTGAATGTGTTTAACCAGTAAGTGATGAGGTTAGATTGAATTCATTGAATGAATCCTTCTCAAGTTAATGAAATTAAAATCATTAAAAAAGTAACTCATCCAATCCACCCCAAGTTATGAACAAGTATCAACTCATTATTTTAAATTAAAATAACTTAAGAATATTTTTGTACAATTAAAACCATATAAAATTAACCCAAATTTGAGATCTTCATATCCAAAAACAGTCTATTGAAGGTACGTTTCTGTAGGTTTCTTCTTAAGTCTCTGACGATTCGATAACCCAAGCTAAACTAAAAACAACTGATTAAAAGTAAAATCTTTGGTAAATTTGGGCGAGTCCAAATTATGGCTCCATTTCTGGGGACCTAAGTAAGTTATCTTAGACACTAGCTTCCTCTTCTCACCCTACTTCTCTAATAACATCCCCAATTTCATTCTTATGGAAAACCCTTTTGAACAAATCCAAACAAGGGGAACAACTACTTACTTTGACCACTCCACACCAAGTGTGATGTAGTATGACCCTCCCAGTTTCTACTGTTGGGATAATCAACAACCAATTGATCCAGAGTTTTTTAACTCTTATTCTTCCCAAAACATTCCAACCTATTATGAGTTCTAATCCAAACAAGGCCAATCAGAACATCTTCTTATAGAATTCCAAAAACATAATTATCCTCTTGTAATATTCCATCTATCTAAACCCCCTGACCCTCTTGATCCACATCCATTAATTGAGATATTTTTTCAATAAATTCATATAATTACTTCTGATGTTTTATCTTTGAGAGTAGAACTACAAAGCATTGTAACAGTTATGGAACTCATTCCTTGTCAGTTTGTCCATTCCTCATCATTCAAAGAGGAATATTGTTACCCACATATATCTCATGAAAATTCTAAAGAAATTTCTTTTGAACCTAGGATACCTGATGAACATGAAAAATTTGTTTATGGGTGTCTAAATGAATATGAAAATGATTTTTTTTATTCAAAAGAGGGAAATTTTACATCATGGATTTAGTGTCCTAAATATTAATCCATTAATGATTTTTCATAACAAAAAATCATTACACCATCAAGATAAATAATGAAAATTGAGTCCATAACCATTATCGAATCTAATATTTTCAGTTTTTTGGTTGAATATTCCATTTAAAAGGAACCATTTTTGTTCAGAAATTTCGAAAATAAAACTGAGTTAGATTCAAAATATCGACCTTTGTCGGAATTTTCTATCCAACCCAAGCTCAAAATTATTGTCCTTCTTTCCCTTATCAAGTATCACTTCATAGGGTATAATCATGAACATTCAATTAGAATTAATTGTTATCTTGAAACCAAAAAATTTGGAATGATCATTGATACCTTAGGTAAGACTATAGGGGAAACAAGATCAACCATTTCTGATATACCATGGATTTTACCCCTCATGGTAGAACATAGGTTTATACATGATACAAATTCTTAACAAAGAATATATCTCCATAAAGTATATGTGGAGAAATTTGGGGTCTTTAAAATATTTATATTTGGTATTGTCTAAGTTATGGGGGTTGAAGTCGAGCTAACGACGTTAAATAAAATCTCTACAAGGGAGGAAACCCGTCGTTTTCATGTTTCTAATATTTTTTAATCATATTTATTTTTGAAATAGGATTGATGAATCATTTTGATATATAAAAAATAGATTTTTTACCTATTCATCTATTATGATTATGGATGGGTATGAAAGGGGAGCGTCATATTCATCTGTATCAGGTGGTGTGATCCTTGTGTAATACCTTACCTAGAAATATTAAAAAAAGACTATGTATAGTAAGTTCATTTTATGTTTATAATTTTATAGGTTAAAATAAAAAATATATAATAAAAAAATTAAAATGACACATCATAGGTCATGGGGAAAACCTTGTCACAACCGGAGAAGTCATGGGGACTCAAACCCAGAACCGATGGGAGACAGGGGTGCGTTCTTACCACTAACCAGTAACTTATAGTGCTTCCTTAGTCAATATTTTTTGTATATATACTTATATTTTACTTTAATTATTATATGAATAAATAAATATATATATATATTGGATTGTTTTTTTTGTTTGTTTGTTTTCCCTTTTTCCATTAGGGAACTCTGCAAGTGACATGGATATCAAAGGACTAAATTGGAGCAGAAAGAACTTCAACTTAAACAAACCAGTGACATAATTCCATGATCCTCATATTGAAATTTACTTTTATAACTAATGTCATCTAAATCTACCCAATTATCAATTTTATTTTCTTCAAACACTGGGGATAGTGTTATTCTAAGTTGGGGGGTAAAAAGAAAAAAAATTAATTAATTTCATGTGCATAAAAAATTGTGTGGAAGAAAAATTTTATTTAACTTTGAACATGATAATACAAATTGACCACTTTGAAACTTAATATCAAATAATTTATCAGGCCCTGATTCTGATTTTAATCCATGCATAATTTAATGATCATATATTTTGGAAAGTGTGGCTATCTAATGTGATATTTTATCGTTTATAATTTCATGCAAATAAAAAAAATATCACAATGCATGTACTTTGGATATTGGGGTATTAGTTTGAGTTCATGTTGTACCAAAAACAAATAGCATAGGTTTGGTGATCATTTTAGTTTTAATATGAGTATTTAGTAATAATAAAAATAAATAAAAAATAATTATTTGTGCATAGAGCATTGAAAAGACCTAATGTGTGGCTTTCAGAACATGGGGATCGTGACCCCATAGTTTTATGGCCCAAAATTAGTAATTCTATCTATACTTGTGGTAATTCGAATTTGTTTTTTACTGAGTATAATTTAGATGATGCCTGAGTATGTGGGCTTCACTTGGTGCCCTACGGTCTTTGATCCTGGGATTCATCAGAAAAGTGTCGGTACATAGGTTGACTCTATTGAGTGGAATTTCAATTACCATGCAAAAATTTCCCAAAAAACAATAATATAAATATATATATAGTTTAATAATCATCTTAATATTGAAATTTGATTCCACCTAGGGCTTCCATCATTTTCATCTTGAATAAAAATGAACCCCCATGTCTTTTGTGACACACAACACATCATCATACTTTATTTAAATTGGATGAAATGTGGCAATGAATTTGAAAAAAAGAACAGGCTTGGGGTTGGGATCTTCTTATGATACTATCTTGTATTAAAATATTTTTATTGGTTTAATGATTTTTTTCGTATAAGGGTTCCTAGTGATTAATGTCTATTAAAAAGGTTTTGGAAAAGGGAATTTGAATTTCATATTGTTGAGATACATTTTACACGAGACTAGAAAAACTGAAGTTAAGGGGTGCGATTAGCCACTAAATTAGGATAATATTCACTGTTAATATATTTATTATTTATGTACTTTATTATTCATAAACACCATTTTAGTGAATTTTATACTTTGTGTAACATCCCCAAATGATAAAGGGTTAAATGACTAAATGATATGACTCATGTCAACAAGGTGCACCTTCTTTTTCGGGAGCCTACCTGGTTAGAACTCCACAGTTTAGCGTGCTTGGCCTGGAGTAGTTATCAGGATGGGTGACCTTCTAGGAAGTTTCCCAGGGTGTGTGTGAGTGAGGACAAATCACACTGGAAAGGACAAGTGTTGGCATGTGGGGACTGTCATTAGTCAGATAACCCATTCAGGCATGTGGGTGGACCCTGGGGTGGGCCCCACGTGTCTGCGGGGGCAACTGGGGGTACCTGGTGGGCAAAGACCCGACGACCATGTTAGGGTGGGGTGTATGTGCTGTCACCGGGGCCTAGTTGTCCTATTTGGAATCAGAGGAGGAACCCAGCCTTAAGTGCGGTGCACTGCCTGGGTTGAGATATAGGGCCCACAATGAGGGTGTTGTGCTCTAAAGGGGGGTGATTGTAACATCCCCAAATGATAAAGGGTTAAATGACTAAATGATATGACTCATGTCAACAAGGTGCACTGTAACACCCGAGACTTTTATGTTATATAAATCATCAAAGGGATCTTTTTCTACACAACACTTGCTTGGCTTTCTTTACACGCAATCGTGACCTTCCTCGATAGCTTGCGTCGTATGCAATACCGAGTTTCACTAAACAACAATATGCTATTAAAACTAGCTGTTATGAATAGTAATAACCACTTTTTGAAATTTTATAAATTTTATTTTTCAAAATGGACTTCATTTTTGGACTCATAATATCGAAATTAGCCTAGGGTGAAATTTTGGTATTTTTCTGAAAACTTTCAATTTTTGATGAATAGTGAAACCACTAAGTGGTAGGTTAAAAACTGAATTTTGCATAAAACTTAATTTTACCGATTCTGTGAATGGAATTTCGAAAATCCGACAGACACGGTTGATATCAGTATGTAAAATGTGGTTCAATGAGATAAAAATAATTTTTTGGTGAATAGTAACTTTTTACTTTTTTTTACCGCGGTTAATAGTAAATAGGGTAACTAAGGGTAAATATGATATTAATATTACCCTAAAACATGTCCTAATTCTATTGGACAAGTGTAATTCGACCGAAAACAAACTTAGGAATAAAATAAGACCATTTAGGCCCACTTGGATTAGATTAGGACATTTATTATTAATTTATTTAAAGAAGGGTTAAAATAGTTAAAATCAAACTTTAATAAGTAAATCATTTTTAATATGGGGTTATACATAAGATAAATTCAATTGTAAATATTCATTAGAAATCTAAAAAGATTTCCTACATGATGATATTTTATTTGTAATTTTTAGACATCAAATAATTTAATTTATTTATGACACAAAGATGATGCAGTAATTATCTTATTAATGAAATATTGAAAAAATTGATAATATAAATACCAAAATAAATGTAATTTAAGACTTTTTATGAATTCCACTAATATTCTAGGTTACTATGATATATTAATGTTGATTTAATCAACTTGTTTCGAACATATAATTCTGTTATGACTTTCACAAAAATCATATATCAAATAGTGTCAAAATTGACACAAAATAGTTTTTAAATCAAATATTATATTATTAATTGTTATTTTATTCCTAAAAATCTAAGGTTCGGCCAAATGACTTAGATAAGGATATATATATTAATAATAAACAATTTGGGGTTCGTTTGCATGTTATAGTAAGTGTATTAACCATATAGTGAAAGAAAACAAAAAGACACGGTAAAAGTTAAATTAATTAACTTAGAGTTAAATCTAATTGATAAGGTTAAAATAATACCCTAAACTTGTTTAAATCCTATTGGTTGATAGGATTTCGACCCATCCCCACTTTAGCTTCTAAATAAGACCCTTTGGAACCATTATAAACCGATTTTGACTTTAATATAAAATAATATTTTGAGATATTCCTAAGGTGCCCCTCTCCTCCCTTATAAAAGGGCACCTCCTCCCCCTCCTCCTCACACCAATTTGAGCACTCAAGCTCGGCCAAACCCTACCATTTTCTCCTCTCCACTTCCCTATAATAATCCTAGAGGTCCTGGTCTTCTCCAAAGATCAATCTTAGTTCCTTAAGTGGAGGATTCAAAGAGGCGTTCCAAAGAAGAGGTAATATCCATTACCGATCTTTTCAATTTATTTCTTCTTCAACTTCTTCTTCTTTAGTTGTTTCATGATAAAGTAATAACATCAGTATTACTTACATACTGATATGTTATTATAAATATGAAACAACCCTAATTCACCTTATATCCATCCTACGGAAAAATGAAATCACCGCGCGTGCGTACGTACGGAATACCGTCTCCATGCCGTGGTGTAATCTATTTTTCCACCATCACCTTACAAGGATGGGTATAATGGTGTAATGAGTAACTATATATGATTATTATGAATTAATATTGATACTGAAATAATATATATATATACTCCAATACAATTCCACGATCATAGGAACGATATCATCACTCGTGCGTACGTACGGAATACCGTCTCCACGATGTGATGCGACTCGTTCAACATGATCTTCATTTCATAATGATTATATAAATGAATTGAATGAATTAATATGGTATATACTACACTAATACCATTCTGTAAATGAATTTTCTATAACCTAAAGATAAGAATAAGAATTTATTCGACAAAACACGCATAAGAACAAAAAGTTATAAAGACCCGAGTAACAAGTAACAATGAAATATTACTAACAAGAAGCTAATAATATGACCATATATGATATCATATCAATATGTATGATTCTGGAATAAGTCAATAACATTATTTAAACCATTATACAGGAGATTCGGACACGAACAAAGCAAATCGGACCTAAGGTAAGGGAAATATCACAATCTCATTTTTATCCGAGATTGTTTATTCATAAGTATTTACTGGGGTGCATTTTATCATCCACATCCATGTTTAATCAATATGTAATATTATTTCCATCCACATACAATTGTTTAAATCCATTTTTACCCTTCGGTGAGTTTTTAGTAATATCTATGAAAGGAATCTTTTGTCATACGAGGTATTTTTTGACTTTTCCGACAAAAGTACGAAGAATGTTTTTTTAACTTATACGGCACGAACGGATTTCTACTGTTTTATAAAGCCTTATTTTCATGAAGCTTACTCTAAAAGATTTCATGACTATTTTCAATAAAATCTTTTTCTTTTAAAATTGCATGATGTTTTGTGAAAAGAAATTGATTTTGAAGAAGAAAGGATATTTTCCTCAAGAATTCAATTCAAGTGTTTTATCAAAATTATTTTCCATCTAAGATAATAAAGGGTTCTGTTTCTATCCATATTTTTACATTGATTTGACTATGTTGTGATGGAATTATGTTTATGAATTCCTTTATCTTATATGAATTGATTTATGATGTCATGATGTTTCAATAATCCCATTTTTGTTACATGTGTTATGCGATGATGTATGTTTTATGATTACGTGGCACACATAAGAAAGGATTCATTATAAGATGGGTGGGACCTATATCTCCCTCCAATGCATTGGGTATAGATTTTATATGTCATGAGATAGACATGGCTAGAACGGAAGGTTATTTCAGTTCAGTGATACAGGACTGAAACGAGGAGTGAACTCGGTTCAGAAAGGGACTTTGTCCACTAAGATAGTCTTGGAAATGAGTCATGACTAACAAGAAATGATTTTCCATGATTATGTGTGCATGCCACACTGTTTCAAGTTTTATGTTATGATTATGGGGATCTCATTTTCACTTCTATGATTTATTCCATGTTAAGATATTATGATCTCTTTTGCAGGTTTTGATCTTCATAAAGATATGATATGATTTTTATTTCCTTTATTTGCCCTTGCTGAGCATTTGAGCTCACCCTTTTATGTTTTCTTTTCCCCAGGTCAGGAAGATGGATATTAAGTAGAATATGCTAAAAGGGACCCTAGATATGATGAAATAAATGGGAGACACTGTAGAAGATTTATGAACCAGTTGTTTATGTTTCCCAGTTTCTAAAGACACTATACATATACGGTCCTTTGTGGTTTTGTCATATGTTGTAATAAGTGTGCTTCAATTTCGAAGTATTAACAATGTATGTAAAGTATGGGTCATTATAGTTGGTATCAGAGGAAAGGTATAGTCAACCTTTGGAAAATAGGATGTGAAAGCCTTAGTAAGAACCCTAAGGATAAGTCTAAGCATAGAACACAATCTTAGTGTTTTAGAAATGGCCTTGAATAACCTAGGATAAGACCTTAAGCATGAAAATTTTATTCTTGAATTATGTGGTTTCCTATTATAATTAGTGTTGCTCACACTATTCTTCTTGGTTTTAGTCAATGGATGGAACCTGAAGGAACCGTGTTAATGCGGAATGCGATGGGCAATGCAATGATTGTCCACCTGAGCAACCAAACGATATGGGAGCTGGAATGAAAAATCTTGTAGCCATGCTCACACAACTTTCTCAAGCTATGAAACATGCAGGATTTCCAAACGAGCAAAGGAGGGAGCAACATTCTGTTGAATCCTTCATGGGGCAGCGTCCACCTTCTTTCAGCGGGTCTACTGATCCATTAGTTGCTGAACAATGGATTAGTACTACTGAAAAGATATTTTCAGTTCTTCAATGTTCTGAGCATGATAAAGTCATCCTAGCAGTGTATCGTTTGGAAGGAGATGCTGATCAATGGTGGAATCTTGTTAAGAATACGAGGCAAAGGGATGAAATTGATTCTATGGAATGGGACGAGTTCAAGAACTTATTTTTCAATAAGTACTTCCCTCATATTCTCCGAACAAAGATGGAGAAAAAGTTTCTTGAACTGAAGCAAAGGGATGATGAATCTGTTGGTACCTATGAAGCAAATTTTACAAGACTTGCAAGGTACGCTTCTGGTATTATTATCCAACCTGAGAGTAAGATCGATCGATTCTTTAGTGGCTTAAAACCAAGTCTTCGAAGGGCGTTAGCCATAAGGGACTTCAATAGCTACGAGGAAATCGTTCGATGTGCTCTCAAAGTCGAGATGGAGATTGGAGTAACCCATCAGTCACATGGGTTTGATAAGAAGAGGAAGATGGAATTCAAAGAAAAATCTAAAGAGCACACGGAAAAGAAGATGAGCTTTTCCTTATGCTCAAAGTGTGGAAAGAAACATGGAGGGAGTTGTCTTAATGGGACAAGTGAATGTTTTAAATGTGGAAAAGAAGGTCATCGCGCATTTGAATGCCGTGATAATGGGAAGAAGATGTCTAATTACGAAAAAAAAGGAAGGGATACACAGAATGAACCTACTACACTTCAATGTTTCAAGTGCAAGGAGATGGGGCATTATGCCAATCAATGCCCAAATCCAAGGGTTGATGATGATGGTCGACGTCAACAAAATCTTAAGGCTAAAGACAAAGGAAAGTCACATGCAATTTCTATCAGCGATGTGGAGTACGATAACGATTTGGTGAAAGGTACACTTACCATCCACTCTAAAGTAGCAAATGTTTTATTTAATTCTGGATCCACCCACTCTTTTATTTCTGAAGACTTTTCTAAGGGTATCACCGTATTACCTCAACAATTAGATGTTGAGTTAGCTGTGACAACACCTAATGGCACATCAATCGCATCAAAAGTTTATAATTCTTCTCCGATCGATGTTTGTGGGAAAGTGCTTCCTGCAAATCTTGTGATCCTTCCATTAGTGGAATTTGATGTGATTCTTGGCATGGATTGGATTTCACTACATGGAGCTCATATCAATTTCCAAAGAAGGGAAGTCACATTTCATATTCCAGATCAATCTACGATCGTCTATCAATGCAAGGATGAACATAACCTTCCAGTGGAAATTTCTTCCATCTTATGGGTATTGATTCCACTAAATGAAGGTTATTTATCTCAAATGGTTGGTGAGAAACTCACGATTAAGAATATTCCCATTGTATGGGAGTTTGGTGATGTCTTTCCGGAGGAATTGCCGGGTCTTCCACCAAATCGTGAAGTTGAGTTTTCAATAGAACTCGTACCGGGTGCTTTGCCTATTTCAAAGACACCTTATAGAATGGCCCCAATTGAGTTGCAGGAATTGAAGAAGCAACTCCAAGAGAATCTTGATAAGGGATTCATACGCCCTAGTGCGTCACCTTGGGGAGCACCTGTTCTATTTGTTAAGAAGAAAGATGGATCAATGAGACTTTGTATTGATTATCGAGAACTTAACAAGATCACTATCAAGAACAAATATCCTCTCCCACGCATTGATGACTTATTAGACCAACTACGCGGAGCTCAATACTTTTCCAAGATTGATCTTTGTTCAGGGTATCATCAATTAAGGGTCAAAAGGGAGGATATACCAAAGACGGCTTTCCGTACAAGGTATGGACACTATGAATTTATAGTGATGCCATTTGGTCTTACTAATGCCCCTGCTATCTTCATGGATCTAATGAATAGAGTCTTTAGAGACTATCTTGATCAATTTGTGGTAGTCTTTATAGACGATATTCTTGTCTATTCAAAGAGAAAGGAAGAGCATTAAGATCACTTGAGAATTATATTGAAGACCCTGAGAAAGGAGAAGCTTTATGCCAAATTTACCAAGTGTGAATTTTGGCTTCAAAAAGTTTCATTTTTGGGTCATATAATCTCAAAAGAGGGGATATCTGTGGATCCAGCAAAAACAGAGGTTATCGAAAGATGGTCAAGACCAACAACAGTAACTGAGATCCGATGTTTTCTTGGTTTGGCTGGATATTATCGACGTTTTGTAAAAGATTTTTCACGATTATCTAATCCAATTACCAAGTTGACTCGGAAGGGAGTTAAGTTTGTCTGGACAGAGGAATGTGAAGAGAATTTCAAGGAGTTGAAAAGAAGGTTATCCAGTGCACCTGTGCTCACACTGCCTTGTAGTGGAGAAAGGTTTGTGATCTATAGTGATGCATCCAAGAAGGGATTGGGGTGTGTTCTTATGCAAAATGATATGGTGATATCTTATGCCTCACGACAGTTGAAAATCCATGAGAAAAATTACCCAACACATGATTTGGAGTTGGCTGCGGTAATCTTTGCATTAAAGATTTGGAGGCATTACCTTTATGGTGAAAGGTGTGATATTTATACTGATCATAAAATTTTAAAGTATATTTTCACACAAAAGGAGTTGAATATGCGTCAAAGAAGATGGTTGGATCTGATTAAGGATTATGACTGCTCAATCCATTACCACCCTGGGAAAGCAAACAAGGTGGCAGATGCATTAAGTCGACAAGACCATGCTAGTTTATCCATGATGAGGATCACAAAAGATCCAATATTTATGGATTTACAAAGGATGGATCTTGGAATTATAATGGAAGGGGAAAAATCTTATCTTTCTCAAATGAATGTTAAACCATCTATACATGTGAAGATTAAAGAGGCACAGAAAGAAGATGTCGAGTTACAAAAGAAGGTGAGAAATGTTCCCGAATTCAACCTTGATTGTGATGGGATAATAAAGTTCAGGAATCGGGTTTGCGTTCCTCCCATCCCCGAATTAAAGAATGAGCTGCTGGATGAGGCTCATAGTTCATCATTCTCTATTAATCCTGGAAGCACGAAGATGTATAGGGACCTGAAAGAGTACTTCTGGTTGGATGGCATGAAAAGAGATGTTGCTGAATATGTCTCTCGATGCTTGGTTTGTCAACAAGTTAAAGCTGAGAGACAGAAGTCTAAGGGGATGTTACAACCATTACCCATACCCGAATGGAAATGGGAAAACATCACTATGGACTTTGTCACTGGACTTCCTAAAACATCCAAAGTAAATAATGCTATCTGGGTCATAGTTGATCGTCTTACAAAGTCTGCACACTTCATTGCTATTAGAGAGGATTTCTCTATAGATCAACTTGCCAGGATATATGTAAAGGAAGTGGTAAGATTGCATGGAGTACCACTTTCTATTATATCTGATCGAGATCCGAGATTTACCTCGAAGTTCTGGCGAAGTCTTCAGCATACTCTGGATACAGAGTTGAGTTTCAGCACTGCTTATCATCCCCAGACAGACGGTCAGTCTGAGAGAACAATTCAAACCCTATATGATACGTTGAGAGCTTGCTCTAGGGATTTCAAAGGAGGTTGGGATCAACACCTACCTTTGGTGGAATTTTATTATAATAATAGCTTTTACTCCAGTATTCAGATGGCTCCTTATGAAGCTCTCTATGGAAAGAAATGCAGGACTCCAACTTGCTGGGATGAAGTTGGGGAAAGAAAGCTATTAGGACCTGATCTCGTTGATGAAATGGCAGAAAAGGTCAGATCTATTCAACAACACATAAGAGCAGCTCAGAGTCGACAGAAAAGTTATTCCAACAACCGAAGAAAAGACCTAGAGTTTGAAGTGGGCGATAAAGTGTTCTTACGAATATCTCCCTGGAAGAGGGTTATGAGATTTGGAAAGAAGGGGAAGTTGAGCCCTAGATATATCGGTCCTTTTGAAATACTGGATCGTGTTGGGAAGGTAGCTTACCGATTGGCGCTTCCGCCGAATCTCTCTCAAGTTCACGATGTGTTCCATGTATCTCTCCTGAGAAAGTACATACCAGATCCTTCACATGTACTCAGCTCAGAAATTGTACCGCTGGAGCAAGATCTTTCTTATGAAGAACAGCCGATAGAGATTCTGGATCATAGCGAAAAAGTCCTACGAAACAAGACCACTCGCTTGGTGAAAGTTTTATGGAGAAACCACCACCGTGAAGAAGCTACATGGGAGCTTGAGGATATGATGAGGGAGAAGTATCCTCATCTGTTTGTTGCAAAGTGACGAATTTCGAGGGCGAAAATCTTTTTAAGGGGGGTAGAATGTAACACCGGAGACTTTTATGTTATATAAATCATCAAAGGGATCTTTTTCTACACAACACTTGCTTGGATTGCTTTACACGCAATCACGACCTTCCTCGATAGCTTGCGTCGTAGGCAATACCGAGTTTCACTAAACAACAATATGCTATTAAAACTAGCCGTTATGAATAGTAATAACCACTTTTTGAAATTTTATAAATTTTATTTTTCAAAATGGACTTCATTTTTGGACTCAGAATATCGAAATTAGCCTAGGGTGAAATTTTGGTATTTTTCTGAAAACTTTCAATTTTTGATGAATAGTGAAACCACTAAGTGGTAGGTTAAAAACTAAATTTTGCATAAAACTTAATTTTAACGCTTCTGTGAATGGAATTTCGAAAATCCGACAGACACGGTTGATATCAGTAAGTAAAATGTGGTTCAATGAGATAAAAATAATTTTTTGGTGAATAGTAACTTTTTACTTTTTTTTACCGTGGTTAATAGTAAATAGGGTCACTAAGGGTAAATATGATATTAATATTACCCTAACACATGTCCTAATTCTATTGGACAAGTGTAATTCGACCAAAAACAAACTTAGGAATAAAATAAGACCATTTAGGCCCACTTGGATTAGATTAGGACATTTATTATTAATTTATTTAAAGAAGGGTTAAAATAGTTAAAATCAACGTTTAATAAGTAAATCATTTTTAATATGGGGTTATACATAAGATAAATTCAATTTTAAATATTCATTAGAAAGCTAAGACGATTTCCTACATGATGATATTTTATTTGTAATTTTTAGACATCAAATAATTTAATTTATTTATGACACAATGATGATGCAGTAATTATCTTATTAATGAAATATTGACAAAATTGATAATATAAATACCAAAATAAATGTAATTTAAGACTTTTTATGAATTCCACTAATTTTATAGGTTACTAAGATATATTAATGTTGATTTAATCAACTTGGTTCGAACATATAATTCTGTTATGACTTTCACAAAAATCATATATCAAATAGTGTCAAAATTGACACAAAATAGTTTTTAAATCAAATATTATATTATTAATTGTTATTTTATTCCTAAAAATCTAAGGTTCGGCCAAATGACTTAGATAAGGATATATATATTAATAATAAACAATTTGGGGTTCATTTGGCATGTTATAGTAAGTGTATTAACCATATAGTGAAAGAAAACAAAAAGACACGGTAAAAGTTAAATTAATTAACTTAGAGTTAAATCTAATTGATAAGGTTAAAATAATACCCTAAACTTGTCAAAATACTATTGGTTGATATGATTTCGACCCATACCCACTTTAGCTTCGAAATAAGACCATTTGGAACCATTATAAACCGATTTAGACTTTAATATAAAAAAATATTTTGAGATATTCCTAAGGTGCCCCTCTCCTCCCTTATAAAAGGGAACCTCCTCCCCCTCCTCCTCACACCAATTTGAGCACTCAAGCTCGGCCAACCCCTGCCATTTTCTCCTCTCCACTTCCCTAGAATAATCCTAGAGGTCCTGGTCTTCTCCAAAGACCAATCTTAGTTCTTTAAGTGGAGGATTCAAAGAGGTGTTCCAAAGAAGAGGTAATATCCATTACTGATCTTTTCAATTTATTTCTTCTTCAACTTCTTCTTCTTTAGTTGTTTCATGATAAAGTAATTACATCAGTATTAATTACATACTTATATGTTATTATAAATATGAAACAACCCTAATTCACCTTCTATCCATCCTTTGGAAAAATGAAATCACCGCGCGTGCGTACGTACAGAATACCGTCTCCACGCCGTGGTGTAATCTATTTTTCCACCATCACCTTACAAGGATGGGTATAATGGTGTAATGAGTAACTATATATGATTATTATGAAGTAATATTGATACTGAAATAATATATATATATACTCCAATACAATTCCACGATCATAGGAACGATATCATCACTCGTGCGTACGTACGGAATACCGTCTCCACGATGTGATGCGACTCGTTCTACATGATCTTCATTTCATAATGATTATATAAATGAATTTAATGAATGAATATGGTATATACTACACTAATACCATTCTGTAAATGAATTATCTATAACCTAAAGATAAGAATAAGAATTTATTCGACAAAACACGCATAAGAACAAAAAGTTATAAAGACCCGAGTAACAAGTAACAATGAAATATTACTAACAAGAAGTTAATAATATGACCATATATGATATCATATCAATATGTATGATTCTGTAATAAGTCAATAACATTATTTAATCCATTATACAGGAGCTTCGGACACGAACAAAGCAAATCGGACCTAAGGTAAGGGAAATATCACAATCTCATTTTTATCCGAGATTGTTTATTCATAAGTATTTACTGGGGTGCATTTTATCATCCACATCCATGTTTCATCAATATGTAATATTATTTCTATCCACCTACAATTGTTTAAATCCATTTTTACCCTTCGGTGAGTTTTTAGTAATATCTATGAAAGGAAACTTTTGTCATACGAGGTACTTTTTGACTTTTCCGACAAAAGTACGAAGAATGTTTTTTTTAACTTATACGGCACGAAAGGATTTCTACTGTTTTATAAAGCCTTATTTTCATGAAGCTTCCTCTAAAATATTTCATGACTATTTTCAATAAAATCTCTTTCTTTTAAAATTGCATGATGTTTTGTGAAAAGAAATTGATTTTGAAGAAGAAAGGATATTTTCCTCAAGAATTCAATTCAAGTGTTTTATCAAAATTATTTTCCATCTAAGATAATAAAGGGTTCTGTTTCTATCCATATTTTTACATTGATTTGACTATGTTGTGATGGAATTATGTTTATGAATTCCTTTATCTTATATGAATTGATTTATGATGTCATGATGTTTCAAGAATCCCATTTTTGTTACATGTGTTATGCGATGATGTATGTTTTATGATTATGTGGCACACATAAGAAAGGATTCATTATAAGATGGGTGGGACCTATATCTCCCTCCAATGCATTGGGTAAAGATTTTATATCTCATGAGATAGACATGGCTGGAACGGAAGGTTATTTCGGTTCAGTGATACAGGACTGAAACGAGGAGTGAACTCGGTTCAGAAAGGGAATTTGTCCACTAAGATAGTCTTGGAAATGAGTCATGACTAATAAGAAATGATTTTCCATGATTATGTGTGCATGCCACAAAGTTTCAAGTTTTATGTTCTGATTATGGGGATCTCATTTTCACTTCTATGATTTATTCCATGTTAAGATATTATGATCTCTTTTGCAGGTTTTGATCTTCATAAAGATATGATATGATTTTTATTTCCTTTATTTTCCCTTGCTGAGCATTTGAGCTCACCCTTTTATGTTTTCTTTTCCCCAGGTCAGGAAGATGGATATTAAGTAGAATATGCTAAAAGGGACCCTAGATATGATGAAATAAATGGGAGACACTGTAGAAGATTTATGAACCAGTTGTTTATGTTTCCCAGTTTCTAAAGACACTATACCTATACGGTCCTTTGTGGTTTTGTCATATGTTGTAATAAGTGTGCTTCAATTTAGAAGTATTAACAATGTATGTAAAGTATGGGTCATTATATGCACCTTCCTTTTTAGGATCCTAGCTGGTTAGAACTCCATAGTTAAGCATCCTTGGCCTGGAGTAGTAATCAGGATGGGTGATCTTCTGGGAAGTTTCCCAGGGTGTGTGTGAGTGAGGACAATGTACACTGGAAAGGACAAGTGTTGGCCTGTGGGGACTGCCATTAGTCAGATGACCCATTCAGGCGTGTGGGTGGACCCTTGGGTGGGTCCCACGTGTTTGTGGGGGAAACTAGGGTACCTGGTGGGCCAGGACCTGATGGCCATGTTAAGGCGGGGTGTATGTGTTGTCACCGGGGACCAGTTGTCACACTTTGAACATTAATTCACATTATGATTGTAATTCCCTCTTAAAATGAACTATTACATGGTACATTTTTGAACACCTCATAAAATACAAAATGGTTATCATTTTATTTTCATATTTTTTTTTCATTTAACCCATTATATAAAAAACAATTAATTATTTTGGGGCACTCGAATATTCACTTTTAAAGACCACCAAAATGAGATTTCATTCCAATACATTCTGGGCAAAGTAAATTGGACATCATCTCAATAAAGAGAAAGTAGGGTCTAAGATAAATTCCCTATGATTATAAAAATTTAATTGAAGGTTAAGGATATCCTATTGAAAATTACATCAAACATTGACAAAAGCGAATTTGGATGTCTGAATGGAGTTCTAGGTGGCCCAAGTGGAAGATAAAATTATAGGATAGATTCTTTGGCATGAAAAAATATCCCACCAATTTAATCCTTTATCATAAAACAATAATTATTTTAGGATGAAATTTTACATAGAGTTATATGAAATCATGGTCTACATATTTCCTTTCTATGGACTATTTCAATTCTTCCCTCTAGAAGGTCATCTAGGCACCTCTGTTCGGTGGATGCAAGTTGGATGCAACTTCAGGTCAAGGGTTGAAAAGTCTCATCTCTCTTACTTTCCACCACCCTAGGACAACCACCATTAATTGAGAGACTTGTACAGATGGGGGATCGACCAAAAGCTCCCAAAATGTCTCTTTAAGGAAGTGGTGATGAAGAATTTAATCATGTTTGAGCTCTTTTTTCATTGTAATGATATTACGCTGATTTGTCTTTGTAACATTCTTATTTATCATGTATGTTGTTCAAATCACCTTAGTTCTTAATAAAATTTCTTCTTATACTCTTATTTTGTTGTTATTCATATCAAGTTGATCCCATTACATAAATATTTGAATTTATTCACACTATACCTTGTGATATTTATCACACAACGGTGGATTGATCGTTATTTTGTTGTTTTTACTTCTTCAATTCCACCCTCATAAGTCCACTTCCCCTTCCATTGATAACATGTGGTCAATAGAGAGAGAAATCTTTTATGGGTTGATCCAAGGTAGTAGCAAGGGGCTGTAGTGAATTTTATTTCTCACTCTCCAAACTAGTATTGACTTCTTTTATTTGAGTTTCTTTTATTCAATGATTTTCTCTCTTCCTCTTCTATATTGAATTTATTCACCTCACTTTTATGTGCTAATAAGATCATTTACCTCAGAGTTCACATTAAAATGATCCTATAACTGTATATGTGATTAGAATGTTTTTTGGAAGGTTTTTAACTACTATGTGATGAGGTTAGTTGAATTCATTGAATGAATCCTTCTCGAGTTAATGAAATTGAAATCATTAAAAAGGGAATTCATACAATCCACCTCAAGTGATAAACTAGGACAACCTAATTATTTTAAATTTAATTCACTTAAGACTCTTAGTTTTCACTTAATCCCATATAAAATCAACCCAATGATGGCCACTTCATATCCAAAAACGGTCCATAGAATGTACGTGTCTATAAGTTTCTTCTTTGGTCTCTGAGCTTTCTACAACCCAAGATAAACTACAAGTGAAAGCTTAACATTAAACTCTTGGGTACATTTGGCCGATACCAGTGTCCTAGGACTAGGAGAGTCCCAATAAGACTAGGAAGACATGGAAAACAACGTCGGATTCTAGTATCTTCACTACTCTCATGATCATGTGGGGTTTTTTGTGAATGTCATTTAGAGTTTTCTTTTTGTAGTTATTATTTTCAGTTCTTGTTTGGTTTGTATTTTGGACCACTTAATTTTAGTTATACTTGAGCTGAGATTGTTTTAGTGGTACGTTTATCCCTTCTTCGGTGTGTTGGGATTTGGTTTTTTTTGTGTGTATATACAAGTACTCAGGAAAATTTCTCCCATTTGCAGGTTGACACCTTCGACTCTAGTCGTCATACCCTGGACTTCGAGAGGCGGGCTTAGGGTAGTCACGGCATGGGACCATTGGGATAGGTCCGGAAAAAACATCCCCCATACTATTTGATCATTTTAAAACCATTTATAATTTAAAAACATCTAACCCATTTTTAAATTATAAAAATATAATGTCTTAATAGAAAAACGTTTTCTATGAAATTCATACTCAAAAATTAATTCCATTCAATTATAATGAGACTGATAAA
This sequence comes from Viscum album, assembly GCA_963277665.1. NCBI lineage: Eukaryota > Viridiplantae > Streptophyta > Magnoliopsida > Santalales > Viscaceae > Viscum > Viscum album. The sequence continues at coordinate 1,520,003,776 of OY728157.1, read as the reverse complement.
AAAAATTTACTTCATAACATTCTTAGACATCCTTATTTCAAAAAAAAATATATCAATAAAACACTATAAAACCTTCCATTTTTAGAACATCAATTGTATAGTGTGAGAGAAATATTAAAATATTTTTGTGATAAATATTGTGAAATAATTTGTAATAAATCGTATTAAGCAAACTAAAAGTTTAAAAATTGTGTCACCATAATCTTGTAAGAATTATAATGATTAAAACAAAAATATAAAATATAATATTTATAGAAATAAAAAAATAGTAAACTAAAAATATGTTTCCATATTTTACATAATTCATGGAAATTTTAGAATTTCAACTCAATCAAATGCGATATAATTAGAAAATGTTCATCACTTACACCACTAACCCCCCCCCCCACCTAAATTTCAGAATTACGCATTATCCTCCTTTATTGGAATATAATATAAGGTTTCAATAAATATAGGGCTTCATCATGTTGGAAAAAAATAAAAATCATATTCTAACATGATCAACTAAATCATTCTTTTATAGGAAAACATTTATCATTGAAATAATGTTTTCTATCCCATAATTATATATATCCTAACATATCTTATTTTCTTATAAACATTTATCACCTATTTATTAACAATTCTTTATTAAAATCATTATTTTGGGAGATAATTGCTTTGTTTTTCATGTATGTTTTTGTTCAGTAGTTTTTTTTTCTTTTTATTGATCAAAGTCCCATAACCTAATTAATTTTAATAAATATATAAAAATAAATATATCATATATCATATATATTCATTATAAACATATTTATAGTAATCCATAAAGTTATATATATATAAATTAATTTCATAATTCATGGAGATGGTAGGTCGTACATACACTTGAACATTGTTCTTATTTTTTTACAGAGGGAATAAAATAATTGTAAATAGTAATTAAACATTCCAGAATAATTATAATATCATATAAATCTGAAACATTTATAAAATATATCTTTATTACAATCCATTTCAAAATGAAGTAAAAAGTGAATCACATCAATTCGTGGAGGTGGTAGTCCACATGTACACATGAGTGTCATTTGAATTTTCCAACTATAAGATATCAATAAGGTTGATGTGATATTATAATTATAGAATTATTATTATTCCATAAATATAATATATATATAACACATTAAATCCATAGTTATATCCATCATTGATAGGCTGTGATGGAAAACGAATTACATCGATTCATGACGTTATAGTTTGTCAAACACATGTTCAATGATTTGTTTCCTATTTAAAGGAAGAGGATATGAATACATGTTATTAAATTAACATAATAAAATCTCAGTATATGTAATATACCTTTTTTATTATTACATCATATTTTATGAATATTTTAATGAGGTATAATAATAAATATAATTAAAACACACAATTAAGAATTATACGTCTTCTTCAGACAACCTCTTGACGTTTATACCTAAAGACTTATTAGGATGGTTTTTTGATAAAAATAGGGAATACGAATAAAAAAATATTAATATTAATAGGTATTTTTTTTAGAACATAGGTGAAATAAAATTAAATTTATGTTGGGGTAGGAGATGATAGTAGGTGTCCCTTTATACGTGTGGAAAGGGACACACACGGAATTTTTGAAAAGAATAAAATATATTAATGTATTATTCTAAAAAAATGATCATAATTGGATAATTACCAAATAATAAATGATATAATTTATAAATATGGTTGTAAAATATATTTTAAAAAAGTTTTTAGTTCATTTAAACCCTTATCTATTTTTTTTACACCCTTCTTGTAAACCATTTTCATTTTAATAGTTGAAATGGATTTTTACTACATTGAAATTAATTATTACCAAAAAAATATAACATTATTAACTAATATTTATTATAATTTTTCAGAATATGAGTTCCATTTTATAAAATTAAATTCCCTAATGAGGAGGAATTTAATTTAAAATTATACTTATAAACGTGAAAAAATTTGTTTTCCAAAAAATAGGTTTTTTAAGTATAGAGAGTTTTTATATCATAATTAAACATAAAATTTATTTCAATGACCTAAATTAGATTAAAAATAATTTTATTGAACTATTTTTACTTAAAAAAAATTATAACAAAAAGTGAACTTATCAAATTCAATAAAAAGAAATAAAAATTTTAATAAAAATTAGTATTTTCACTATTCATCAAAAATATAATAATTTTAGAAGATTCTCCCAAATTCACTCCAAGATAGTTTTTTAATTTTTATTCAAGAAATTTAATTAATTTTTTTAAATAATGTTTCCAAACATTGAAAAAACTAATTTCAAATTAAGTGTACACAATACAATGCAACTACTTTTCGGAAAAATATAGTTTTTAATAATAAAAATGGATCTATTCTTATACCATGATTAAAAAAATTTTAGATTAATGCAAAATAAATTATTGAATATATATTATATACATTTTATTAAAATAATTCACCAATAGTGAATAATTTATTTTATTTAAATAACAATTTCACAAATGAAAATATAATTTTTCAGAAAAAATATTTATTTTACTTTCAAAATATATTTGTTTTCATTTATTATCATTAGGTAAACAATGATTTTATTTTAACCATTTGTAAACCAAATAGATTTTAAAATTTATTTAGTCCTATTAATAACCTCAATTTTAATATCTAGAATATAAATCTATAATTTTTTACAGTTCATATAGATGTGGGGTTGTGAGTACCACAAGCTATTGAGGATATTAAACTTTTTTAAAAATAAATATACAATTAAATATCAAGATATTATATTTTCATTCAATAAAGCAGTTAAATATTAAACTTAACCTTTAATTTAGTAAATCCTATAGAAACATATTCAGTAAATACAACAACTTATAGGTCTATTGAAGAACTTAATACCCTTTATTCTTCAACCTCGTCTATTATGATCACAAAAATGGAAATCTAAGAGGTGATCGATCCAACCGTCCCCTAATATAGTCTATTTTAACCTATATTATTTATATTCTCTACCATAATAGTATACTATATATAATCTATTAATGAAAAAGAAACCCTCCAGTCATTATTTAAAATGATAAAATCAATGAACATCTTATCAAGGTTGAAGAAATTCGAGAGCTGTTTATAAAGGATTTCTATAGTATCATTATATAAAATATTATTAATCATTTCAAACTTCTTTCTAAAAGGATTATCAATTCTCATGAGATTTAGATATTCCTAAACCCTAAATACCACAATATGTTTTAATTACTCAAAAATTAATGAATTATTAATTTCTGTGTTAAATAGAGAAAGTATAAGAGTATAATTATAGTGAATATTACTTATCATAGTAAAAGGACCTTGACCGACCGCATTTTTTCACTACCCATAAATAATGGCCCAAAAAACTGTCATCTGAATGTATCTATAGGTATGATCCCTATACAGAAAGTGATGTTTCTAACTAAAAACAATATACACACCTCATTTATTCCTTAATATATCTTCCCATATGTAGATAATGTCCCCAAGATTACCATCCCCGAGACATTTTTGGATATTAATTATTAATCTTTGATTGTAAACCAACACTCTTTTAAGGATTTACAAAACATAATCTATAAACAAGACTATAATATCTATAAAATGACACGTTTTTTTATCTAAGGGGTAATCATTCCAATTGTGTCTTGGGAGTCTATACTAATATTATAGAACTTATGATCATTGTGATTTTGGAAGAAGATAATTGCTTCAACACATAATTCACTAAAAGGATAAGGTATGAATCATATCATCCATTTGAAGTTATTTTCCACTATTGGATTCATTTATTTTTTTTATATTGGAGGTAACATACTACCCCCTAATTCCCCTAATAATTCATTTTATCTAAAATAGATTTTTCAAAACCTCTAAAGTGATAGAAACCATAAATACGTTCATGTGACACTATATGGTTTATTTAAAAGGGATCTTAAAATTTTAGCCTTTGGAATTCTTTTTCTCTCTCAATTATGGAATGAAATAAAAATAATTAATAAAATTATTATTATATTCATTAATTTTCATCACTTGTGTATTTGGTTTAAAAAATTCTATTGAATTAATATTACAAAGGGTATCATAGTTAATTTTTTAATAAAATATATCTTGGATGAATTTCCATATTAACCAATGTTCTCTCTTAAATTATGTTATAACATCCCACAATAAATGACCAATCCTTTTAATTATAAATTTTTTGAGATATTACTTATGATTATAAATTTCTTTAATTGTTTAAAATGTATTATAGAACAATTCAATCCATTATTATACTTTGTATAATCATAAATTTTCCTAAAAGTTAGGGGGATGATGAAACCAAAAATCCCATAGGTAATCGGCACCTATAAGAACCCTTCACAAAACTCTCAAACCTCTATCCAGAAGTAAGAGATTTATCACCTCTAAAAAATAATGATAAATTATAATCCTAGTTGGTGAACAATTCTCATCATCCCATTTATACAACTATTAAAACATCTAATTTTGTTTTATTCTCCACATTCAGTTATAAAATCATGTTAATTTTAGAAACAAAGTATGGAAAATATATTTAAATTCAAGAATAATAATATTTTACCTATATCCCTACTCTTTTATCAATTCTAACAATACAAATCAAATTTATATATAATTTCTATGGTATAAAGTACTAATTTCCAAAATAATATTTTATGAATATGTATAAAATATCTTGATAAAAACTGTAATAAAAATGATTTTAATAAATAAATTAATCACATAATGATTTATATTTATTAACCTATCAATAATAAGTAATTTTGAAAATGTAATTTATTATTTATTTATGTTTAATATAATATAAATCTTGAAATGGTTCCAAAAATTATTTATAAAAGTGTGGAAATAAACATATTGTCATGAATTCCTGTATATTCATACCCATTAGTTCCTAATCAGTATGTATAGAACTATAAGGAATATATTCCAAGCAATGAGGTAACCAAAATTGAACTGAAAATTTCATGGTAACTCATAGTTATAGTATTATAATTCTAGATATTTTCATTTATTATAATTCATCATTATATTAATTAATCATTCATATGAATTTAATAGAAATAATTTCAAATTTTATATTCCCACAGTCTTTTAGATTCATTTCATTAAATAATTAAAAAACAATTACATCATATACCGAACAATGACATACAATCTCCATTTTTCCATTAAAATATGGTTTTAAAGTAAACATCCATGTTTAAATCATGCACACTAGCTTAGTTCAATGCCACTTTCCTTTATTCAGAGCTAGAGTTAATAATGGTTCCTACTCATCCAAATGTCCAATTAAAATCATTTAAAAATATTAATTGAGAATAAAATTCTTAGTAAGGGATATAAAAATAATATACTTTCATGTGTCCAGTGAAAACAAGAAAATGATTACCTTTTTTAAAATAAAACATTGGGTAAACAAATCTAACATATACACATGATAAAATCACCATTTTATTTAATAAAACCATTTTAACCCATTAGAATATTATAAAATCATAAATTAAACATTAGTTATATGATATCTTATGAAAAAAACCTATATAAACCAACCATTAACCTTTAAAGGTTAATAAAAATTTCACCCCTATTAAAATAAATTGATTTTTAAAATCCACTTTGAAGAATAAAATAACTAAATTTTAGATTCATATTAATAAACTATTTTCAATCATATTAAACCAATTTTAAGAATAAAAAATTACTACTTAATTTTATATGAGTAGATTTCTTATTTATATATCTTATATTTAATCGCTAATTACTAATCATTACCTAATGAATTAGAGAGATATTTCGGGCTCAGCCATCGTCTAGAGCTATATCATCGTTACTTGTAATCATATATAATTCCAAATTATTTTATCATGAATAAAAATTTAATTTTATAGATTTTTATAATGAAATCCTAGAAAAACTTATTTCAATAAAAAATACAAGCACATTACATATTCATAAAAACATAAGGATAAATATATTACTTCTTTAAAAAAATCTCAAAAAAAATTCTCAAAGGAGTTAGAATATGATCTTATTTGAAAAACCATTTTAACCTTAAGATTAATATTGATAATGAATAATATTTATGACAACTAGAAAAGGTGGTCAAGCCATATATGATAAAAACCATTCTTTTTTTACTTTTATAACATGTTAAAAATCACCCGTATATAAAATGTTCATATGATTCAATTTTAAAAGCTTTTAAATTAATTTATATATAGTCAAAATAACTTTTATAAACACTTTAACCAGAAATAATAAAAATTTTCGTACATTTAAAAACTATATGTATATCAGAGAAAGAGTTCAACACATTTAATATAATGTATTAAATGAAATCCCTTATTATAAGTCCCACCTTGATCTGTAAATTACCTAAATATAGATTAATTAATTAATATTCTTTATTTAATTCATTAATAAATTTTTTTATTTTTATTCCATTATCATTATTTCATTTATTTCATTTATTTCCATGGTTTATTTTGTTACTAAGATAATTTAGTTCACGGTAGATTTTTTAGGGACATTTGATAAAAACACTGGTGTGTTAAGTGTTGTAATATTTTCTAGGTCTGAATTGCCTCAAAAATAATTTAACTATTAAAATTATAATATTTATGTAATAAATTAAATTTAAAATCCAACCATTTAAGGCGATCATGAAAATAAATCACATGATTTCATAAAGACGGTTGCCTATTGGTACATATGAACATCATTTTCATTTTTCTATTAAGTGGAAAATAAATTGAGTAGATTACATCACCTTTTTAAAAATCAATAATATATTATAAATGTCACAAACTTGTACTATGTAAATGAAAACTTAATCGCATCACTTCATGGAGGTGTTATTTAACACATACGTATAGGCGACATTATCATTTACCAACCGATTATATGATAAAAATGTATGTAATATATTATATTTATAGTATAATAAATATATTTTAAATATGATATTTATTAGATTTATCAATAGATTAAACCATTTATATAATAATATGATGAAAAATATAACACATCGCTTTATAGAGGTAGTAGTCAACACGTATGCATGAACGATGTTTTAATTTCATATAGTATAGGAAAGGTGATGCCGAAAGGTTTTACTATAATAATAATAACATTTTATTATATGTAAGATATTTATTTGAAAATTTCATCATGGTTAAAATATACTTGAGGTAGATAGAAGAAGAAATAAACATAAAACACTAGGTTAAAAATTATATATCTTCTTTAAAAGAATTCCCTTGTATTATACCTAAAGCCTTCATATGTAGGTCTTTTCATGAGGCCTAGATCCCTAGGAAAACTATGGGATATTTTTTAAGGGATTTGAGTATGTATTTTTTTAGATATTGTGATAAAATTAAAGGAATAATTTAAGATACGAGGTTTTATTTTCTATGTGATGGGGGTAGCACACTTTTAAATACATAAACCATTAAATATACTATACATCATTATCAGAGGAAACTCTCACCAAATTATCTTATTTTGAATCTTAGATGATTTTTATTTGAAATAAAATTATAAACAATAGTTTTCATGAGTTTTTCACATATTTTAAATCACATCTCTTTGTTTTAACATATTCATTACCTCTTTTATCCATTTTCGTTATGATAATGTTTTACTAAGGTTTCTATTAATAATGATTCAAAACGAAACCAAACATTTTAAAAAATGTAAATATCAAGATTAAAAATATGAAATCAATTTTTATTTATTCAATTGTCATAAATGGTAGACATTAACATTAATATAAGTATGAAAACATAAAAAAAAATTTATGAAACAAATTCCCTTTTAGGAATAAAAATGATTTTATACCAAAATTATGTATAATTATAATTACTATAACATTAATTTAATTATTTTTAATAATATGAGACTTATGTTTTTGAAACCATTACAAAATATAAATCATGGTTTTAAATAAATCAATAATACAAATGAAACTAAATAGTTTTTATCTAAATACAAACAGTACATAAATTTCAAAAACATTATACACTGATTTCCAAATATAAA